>CAKAOJ020000133.1:0-1418727 GCA_916701645.2 Sebastolobus alascanus | reverse complement strand
CTATACTTGACTATTTTTTCACAAAATTTGCGACATACTATACTATGATTTTTTTTCAGGAACATTTTCGACATTCTATACTATGAGTTTTTTATTCCTCAAAATTAATCTACATACTATACTATGACTTTTTTCATGAAAATTTTCGACATACTATACTATGATCTTTTTTTAATGAAAATTTTCGACATTCCATACTATGAGTTTCTTTTCCACAAAATGAATCCACATACTATACTATGGTGTTTTTTCATGAAAATTTTCGACCTACTATACTATGACTTTTTTCATGAAATTTTTCGACATACTATGACTTTTTTTCATGAAAATTTGCGACATACTATACTACGACATTTTTTCATGAAAATTTTCGACATTCCATACTATGAATTTTTTTTCAACAAAATCAATCGACAAACTATACTATGACTTTTTTTTAATGAAAATTTGCGATATACTATACTATGACATTTTTTCATGAAAATTTTCGATATACTATACTATGACTTTTTTTTCATGAAATTTTTCGACATACTATAACTTTTTTTAATGGAAGTTTGACATACTATTCTATGACTTTTTTTTCATTAAAATTTTCGTCATTCTATACTATGATTTTTTATTCCACAAAGTTAATCGACATATTATACTATGACATTTTTTCATGAAAATTTTCGACGTACTATACTATGTTGTTTTTTCATGAAAATTTTCGACATTCTATACTATGACATTTTTTCATGACAATTTTCGATATACTATACTATGACCTTTTTTTTCATGAAATTTTTGGACATACTATGACTTTTTTTAATGAAAATTTTCTGCATATTATACTATGACTTTTTTTAATGAAAATTTGCGATATACTATACTACGACATTTTTTCATGAAAATTTTCGACATTCCATACTATGAATTTTTTTTCCACAAATAAATCGACATACTATACTATGGTGTTTTTTCATAAAAATTTTCGACATACTATACTATGGCTTTTTTCATGAAAATGTTCGACATACTATACTATGACTTTTTTGTCATGAAAATTTTCGACATTCTATACTATGACTTTTTTCCACAAAATTAATCGACATATTATACTATCACTTTTTTTCATGAAAATTTTCGACATACTATATACTATAACTTTTTTCATGAACATTTTCGACATACTACACTATGACTTTTTTTCAACAAAATCAATCGACAAACTATACTATGACCTTTTTTTTAATGAAAATTTGCGATATACTATACTATGACATTTTTTCATGAAAATTTTCGATATACTATACTATGACTTTTTTTTCATGAAATGTTTCGACATACTATAACTTTTTTTAATGAAAGTTTTCGACACTATTCTATGACTTTTTTTTCATTAAAATTTTCGTCATTCTATTCTATGATTTTTTTTTCCACAAAATTAATCGACATATTATACTATGACATTTTTTCATGAAAATTTTCGACATACTATACTATGACATTTTTTCATGAAAATGTTCGACATACTATATTACTTTTTTTTCATGAAATTTGTCGACATTCTATGCTATGACTTTTTTGTCCACAAAATTAATCGACCTACTATACTATGACATTTTTTCATGTAAATGTTCGACATACTATACTATGACTTTTTTCATGAAAACTTTTCGACATACTAAACTATGACATTTTTTCATGAACATTTTCAACATACTACACTGACATTTTTTCATGAACATTTTCGACATACTATACTATGACTTTTTTTCCACAAAATTTGCGACATACTATGCTATGATTTTTTTTCAGGAACATTTTCGACATTCTATACTATGAGTTTTTTATTCCTCAAAATTAATCGACATACTATACTATGATCTTTTTTTAATGAAAATTTTCGACATTCCATACTATGAGTTTCTTTTCCACAAAATGAATCCACATACTATACTATGGTGTTTTTTCATGAAAATTTTCGACTTACTATACTATGACTTTTTTCATGAACATTTTTCGACATACTATACTATGAAATTTTTTCATGAAAATGTTCGACATACTATACTATGACTATTTTTTCAGTAAAATTTTCGACATTCTATACAATGAGTTTTTTTTCCACAAAATTATTCGAAATACTATACTATGACTTTTTCATAAAAATTTTCGACATACTATAATATGGCTTTTTTCATGAAAATTTTCGACATACTATACTATGACTTTTTTCCACAAAATTAATCGACATACTATATTAGGGCTTTTTTCATGAATATTTTCGATATACTATAATATGACATTTTTTCATGAAAATTTTCGACATACTATACTATGATTGTTTTTCCACAAAATTAATCGATATTTTCATGACTTTTTGAATGAAAATTTGCAATATACTATACTATGACTTTTTTTCCACAAAATTAATCGACATAGTATATTATGACTTTTTGATCTTGAAAATTTTCGACATACTATACTATGACTTTTTTTTCAGTAAAATTTTCAACATACTATACTATGACTCTTTTTCCACAAAATTAATCGACATAGTATACTATGACTTTTTTCATGAAAATTTTCGACATAATATACTATGACATTTTTTCGTGAAAATTTTCGACATATTATACTATGGTGTTTTTTCTTGAAAATTTTCGACATACTATACTATGACATTTTTTCGTGAAAATTTTCGACATACTATACTATTACTTTTTTTTCATGAAATTTGTCGACATTCTATAATATGACTTTTTTTAATGAAAATTTTCGACATACTATACTATGACTTTTTTTTCATGAAACTTTTCGACATACTATACTATGACATTTTTTCATGAACATTTTCAACATACTATACTATGACTTTTTTTCCACAAAATTAATCGAAATACTATACTATGACTGTTTTTTCATGAAAATTTGCGACATACTATACTATGACTTTTTAATCATGAAAATTTTCGACATACTATACTATGAGTTTTTTTTCCACAAACTTAATCGACATACAATACTATGACTTTTTTCATGAAAATTTTCGACATACTATACTATGGCTTTTTTCATGAAAATTTTCGACATACTATACTATGACATTTTTCATGAAAATTTTCAACATACTATACCATGACTTTTTTAATAAAAATTTTCGACAGACTATACTATAACATTTTTTAATGATAATTTTCGACATACTATACTATGACTTTTTCTCATGAAATTTTTCGACGTACTATACTATGACTTTTTTCATTAAAATTTTCGATGTACTATACTATGAGATTTTTTCATGAAAATTTTCGACATACTATACTATGACTCTTTTTCCACAAAAATAATCGACATAGTATACTATGAGTTTTTGATCATGAAAATTTTCGACATACTATACTATGACTATTTTTTCAGTAAAACTTTCGACATTCTATACAATGAGTTTTTTTTCCACAAAATTAATCGACATACTATACTATGACTTTTTTCATGAAAATTTTCGACATACTATACTATGGCTTTTTTCATGAAAATTTTCGACATACTATACTATGACATTTTTCATGAAAATTTTCAACATACTATACCATGACTTTTTTAATAAAAATTTTCGACAGACTATACTATAACATTTTTTAATGATAATTTTCGACATACTATACTATGACTTTTTCTCATGAAATTTTTCGACGTACTATACTATGACTTTTTTCATTAAAATTTTCGATGTACTATACTATGAGATTTTTTCATGAAAATTTTCGACATACTATACTATGACTCTTTTTCCACAAAAATAATCGACATAGTATACTATGAGTTTTTGATCATGAAAATTTTCGACATACTATACTATGACTATTTTTTCAGTAAAACTTTCGACATTCTATACAATGAGTTTTTTTTCCACAAAATTAATCGACATACTATACTATGACTTTTTTCATGAAAATTTTCGACATACTATAATATGACTATTTTTTCATTAAAACTTTCGACATTCTATACAATGAGTTTTTTTTCCACAAAATTAATCGACATACTATACTATGACTTTTTTCATGAAAATTTTCGACATACTATACTATGACTTTTTTCATGAAAATTTTCGACAAACTATACTATGACTTTTTTCCACAAAATTAATCGACATACTATACTATGGCTTTTTTCATGAAAATTTTCGATATACTATACTATGACATTTTTTCATGAAAATTTTCGACATACTATACAATGACTTTTTTTCCACAAAATTAATCGACATACTATACTATGGCTTTTTTCATGAAAATTTTCGATATACTATACTATGACATTTTTTCATGAAAATTTTCGACATACTATACTATGACATTTTTTCGTGAAAATTTTCGACATATTATACTATGGTGTTTTTTCTTGAAAATTTTAGACATACTATACTATGACATTTTTTCGTGAAAATTTTCGACATACTATACTATTACTTTTTTTTCATGAAATTTGTCGACATTCTATAATATGACTTTTTTTAATGAAAATTTTCGACATACTATACTATGACTTTTTTTTCATGAAACTTTTCGACATACTATACTATGACATTTTTTCATGAACATTTTCAACATACTATACTATGACTTTTTTTCCACAAAATTAATCGAAATACTATACTATGACTGTTTTTTCATGAAAATTTGCGACATACTATACTATGACTTTTTAATCATGAAAATTTTCGACATACTATACTATGAGTTTTTTTTCCACAAACTTAATCGACATACAATACTATGACTTTTTTCATGAAAATTTTCGACATACTATACTATGGCTTTTTTCATGAAAATTTTCGACATACTATACTATGACATTTTTCATGAAAATTTTCAACATACTATACCATGACTTTTTTAATAAAAATTTTCGACAGACTATACTATAACATTTTTTAATGATAATTTTCGACATACTATACTATGACTTTTTCTCATGAAATTTTTCGACGTACTACAATATGACATTTTTTCATGAAAATTTTCGAAATACTATACTATGACTTTTTTTCCACAAAATTAATCGACATACTATACTATGACTTTTTTCATGAACATTTTCGACATACTATACTATGACTTTTTTTTCATGAAAATTTTCGACATACTATACTATGACAATTTTTCATGAAAATTTTCGACATACTATACTATGACTTTTTTTTCATGAAAATTTGCGACATACTA
Organism: Sebastolobus alascanus; assembly: GCA_916701645.2. Taxonomy (NCBI): domain Eukaryota; kingdom Metazoa; phylum Chordata; class Actinopteri; order Perciformes; family Sebastidae; genus Sebastolobus; species Sebastolobus alascanus. The sequence continues at coordinate 1,413,508 of CAKAOJ020000133.1, read as the reverse complement.
TACTATGACTTTTTTTCATGAAAATGTTCGACATTCTATACTATGACTTTTTTTCATGAATATTTTCGACATACTATACTATGACTTTCTTTCATGAAACTTTTCGACGTACTATACTATGACTTTTTTCATTAAAATTTTCGATGTACTATACTATGAGATTTTTTCATGAAAATTTTCGACATACTATACTATGACTCTTTTTCCACAAAATTAATCGACATAGTATACTATGAGTTTTTGATCATGAAAATTTTCGACATACTATACTATGACTATTTTTTCAGTAAAACTTTCGACATTCTATACAATGAGTTTTTTTTCCACAAAATTAATCGACATACTATACTATGACTTTTTTCATGAAAATTTTCGACATACTATACTATGGCTTTTTTCATGAAAATTTTCGACATACTATACTATGACTTTTTTCCACAAAATTAATCGACATACTATACTATGGCTTTTTTCATGAAAATTTTCGATATACTATACTATGACATTTTTTCATGAAAATTTTCGACATACTATACTATGATTGTTTTTCCACAATTAATCGACATTTTCATGACCTTTTTAATGAAAATTTGCGATATACTATGACTATTTTTTCATGAAAATTTTCGACCTTCTATACTATGAGTTTTTTTTCCACAAAATTAATCGACATACTATACTATGACTTTTTTTCCACAAAATTTGCGACATACTATGCTATGATTTTTTTTCAGGAACATTTTCGACATTCTATACTATGAGTTTTTTATTCCTCAAAATTAATCGACATACTATACTATGATCTTTTTTTAATGAAAATTTTCGACATTCCATACTATGAGTTTCTTTTCCACAAAATGAATCCACATACTATACTATGGTGTTTTTTCATGAAAATTTTCGACATACTATACTATGACTTTTTTCATGAACATTTTTCGACATACTATACTATGAAATTTTTTCATGAAAATGTTCGACATACTATACTATGACTATTTTTTCAGTAAAATTTTCGACATTCTATACAATGAGTTTTTTTTCCACAAAATTATTCGAAATACTATACTATGACTTTTTCATGAAAATTTTCGACATACTATACTATGGCTTTTTTCATGAAAATTTTCGACATACTATACTATGACTTTTTTCCACAAAATTAATCGACATACTATATTAGGGCTTTTTTCATGAATATTTTCGATATACTATACTATGACATTTTTTCATGAAAATTTTCGACATACTATACTATGATTGTTTTTCCACAAAATTAATCGACATTTTCATGACTTTTTTAATGAAAATTTGCAATATACTATACTATGACTTTTTTTCCACAAAATTAATCGACATAGTATACTATGACTTTTTTCATGAAAATTTTCAACATACTATACTATGGCTTTTTTCATGAAAATTTGCGACATACTATACTATGACTTTTTAATCATGAAAATTTTCGACATACTATACTATGAGTTTTTTTTCCACAAACTTAATCGACATACAATACTATGACTTTTTTCATGAAAATTTTCGACATACTATACTATGGCTTTTTTCATGAAAATTTTCGACATACTATACTATGACATTTTTCATGAAAATTTTCGACATACTATACCATGACTTTTTTAATAAAAATTTTCGACAGACTATACTATAACATTTTTTAATGATAATTTTCGACATACTATACTATGACTTTTTCTCATGAAATTTTTCGACGTACTACACTATGACATTTTTTCATGAAAATTTTCGACATACTATACTATGACTTTTTTTCCACAAAATTAATCGACATACTATACTATGACTTTTTTCATGAACATTTTCGACATACTATACTATGAATTTTTTTTCATGAAAATTTTCGACATACTATACTATGACAATTTTTCATGAAAATTTTCGACATACTATACTATGACTTTTTTTTCATGAAAATTTGCGACATACTATACTATGACTTTTTTTCATGAAAATGTTCGACATTCTATACTATGACTTTTTTTCATGAATATTTTCGACATACTATACTATGACTTTCTTTCATGAAACTTTTCGACGTACTATACTATGACTTTTTTCATGAAAATTTTCGATGTACTATACTATGAGATTTTTTCATGAAAATTTTCGACATACTATACTATGACTCTTTTTCCACAAAATTAATCGACATAGTATACTATGAGTTTTTGATCATGAAAATTTTCGACATACTATACTATGACTATTTTTTCAGTAAAACTTTCGACATTCTATACAATGAGTTTTTTTTCCACAAAATTAATCGACATACTATACTATGACTTTTTTCATGAAAATTTTCGACATACTATACTATGGCTTTTTTCATGAAAATTTTCGACATACTATACTATGACTTTTTTCCACAAAATTAATCGACATACTATACTATGGCTTTTTTCATGAAAATTTTCGATATACTATACTATGAGATTTTTTCATGAAAATTTTCGACATACTATACAATGACTTTTTTTCCACAAAATTAATCAACATACTATACTATGGCTTTTTTCATGAAAATGTTCGACATTATATACTATGACTTTTTTCATGAAAATTTTTCGACATATTATACTATGGCTTTTTTCATGAAAATTTTCGACATACTATACTATGACATTTTTTCGTGAAAATTTTCGACATATTATACTATGGTGTTTTTTCTTGAAAATTTTCGACATACTATACTATGACATTTTTTCGTGAAAATTTTCTACATACTATACTATTACTTTTTTTTCATGAAATTTGTCGACATTCTATAATATGACTTTTTTTAATGAAAATTTTCGAAATACTATACTATGACTTTTTTTTCATGAAACTTTTCGACATACTATACTATGACATTTTTTCATGAACATTTTCAACATACTATACTATGACTTTTTTTCCACAAAATTAATCGAAATACTATACTATGACTGTTTTTTCATGAAAATTTGCGACATACTATACTATGACTTTTTAATCATGAAAATTTTCGACATACTATACTATGAGTTTTTTTTCCACAAACTTAATCGACATACAATACTATGACTTTTTTCATGAAAATTTTCGACATACTATACTATGGCTTTTTTCATGAAAATTTTCGACATACTATACTATGACATTTTTCATGAAAATTTTCGACATACTATACCATGACTTTTTTAATAAAAATTTTCGACAGACTATACTATAACATTTTTTAATGATAATTTTCGACATACTATACTATGACTTTTTCTCATGAAATTTTTCGACGTACTACACTATGACATTTTTTCATGAAAATTTTTGACATACTATACTATGACTTTTTTTCCACAAAATTAATCGACATACTATACTATGACTTTTTTCATGAACATTTTCGACATACTATACTATGAATTTTTTTTCATGAAAATTTTCGACATACTATACTATGACAATTTTTCATGAAAATTTTCGACATACTATACTATGACTTTTTTTTCATGAAAATTTGCGACATACTATACTATGACTTTTTTTCATGAAAATGTTCGACATTCTATACTATGACTTTTTTTCATGAATATTTTCGACATACTATACTATGACTTTCTTTCATGAAACTTTTCGACGTACTATACTATGACTTTTTTCATGAAAATTTTCGATGTACTATACTATGAGATTTTTTCATGAAAATTTTCGACATACTATACTATGACTCTTTTTCCACAAAATTAATCGACATAGTATACTATGAGTTTTTGATCATGAAAATTTTCGACATACTATACTATGACTATTTTTTCAGTAAAACTTTCGACATTCTATACAATGAGTTTTTTTTCCACAAAATTAATCGACATACTATACTATGACTTTTTTCATGACATTTTACGAAATACTATGACATTTTTCATGAAAATTTTCGACATACTATACTATGACTTTTTTCCACAAAATTAATCGACATACTATACTATGGCTTTTTTCATGAAAATGTTCGACATACTATAATATGACTTTTTTTAATGAAAATTTTCGAAATACTATACTATGACTTTTTTTTCATGAAACTTTTCGACATACTATACTATGACATTTTTTCATGAACATTTTCAACATACTATACTATGACTTTTTTTCCACAAAATTAATCGAAATACTATACTATGACTGTTTTTTCATGAAAATTTGCGACATAATATACTATGACTTTTTAATCATGAAAATTTTCGACATACTATACTATGAGTTTTTTTTCCACAAACTTAATCGACATACAATACTATGACTTTTTTCATGAAAATTTTCGACATACTATACTATGGCTTTTTTCATGAAAATTTTCGACATACTATACTATGACATTTTTCATGAAAATTTTCGACATACTATACCATGACTTTTTTAATAAAAATTTTCGACAGACTATACTATAACATTTTTTAATGATAATTTTCGACATACTATACTATGACTTTTTCTCATGAAATTTTTCGACGTACTACACTATGACATTTTTTCATGAAAATTTTCGACATACTATACTATGACTTTTTTTCCACAAAATTAATCGACATACTATACTATGACTTTTTTCATGAAAATTTTCGACATACTATACTATGAATTTTTTTTCATGAAAATTTTCGACATACTATACTATGACTTTTTTTCATGAAAATTTTCGACATACTATACTATGACTTTTTTTTCATGAAAGTTTTCGACATACTATACTATGACTTTTTTTCATGAAAATGTTCGACATTCTATACTATGACTTTTTTTCATGAATATTTTCGACATACTATACTATGACTTTCTTTCATGAAACTTTTCGACGTACTATACTATGACTTTTTTCATGAAAATTTTCGATGTACTATACTATGAGATTTTTTCATGAAAATTTTCGACATACTATACTATGACTCTTTTTCCACAAAATTAATCGACATAGTATACTATGAGTTTTTGATCATGAAAATTTTCGACATACTATACTATGACTATTTTTTCAGTAAAACTTTCGACATTCTATACAATGAGTTTTTTTTCCACAAAATTAATCGACATACTATACTATGACTTTTTTCATGAAAATTTTCGACATACTATACTATGGCTTTTTTCATGAAAATTTTCGACATACTATACTATGACTTTTTTCCACAAAATTAATCGACATACTATACTATGGCTTTTTTCATGAAAATGTTCGACATACTATACTATGACTTTTTTCATGAAAATTTTCGACATACTATACTATGACTTTTTTTCATGAATGTTTTCAACATACTATGACTTTTTTTCATGAACATTTTCGACATTCTATACTATGACTTTTTTTTCCACAAAATTAATCGACATATACTATGACATTTTTTCATGAAAATTTTCGACATACTATACTATGGTGTTTTTTCATGAAAATTTTCGACATACTATACTATGACATTTTTTCATGAAAAGTTTCGACATTCTATACTATGATTTTTTTTATGAAAATTTTCGACATACTATACCTTGACATTTTTTTCAGGAAAATTTTGGACATTCTATACTATGAGTTTTTTTTCCACAAAATTAATCGACATACTATACTATGACTTTTTTCATGAAAATTTCTCGACATATTATACTATGGCTTTTTTCATGAAAATTTTTCGACATACTATACTACGGCTTTTTTTCATGAAAATTTTCGACATATTATACTATGACTTTCTTCATGAAAATTTTCGACATACTACACTATGGCTTTTTTTCATGAAAATTTTCGACATTCCATACTCTGAGTTTTTTTTCCACAAAATTATTCGACATACTATACTATGGTGTTTTTTCTTGAAAATTTTCGACATACTATACTATGACATTTTTTCGTGAAAATTTTCGACATACTATACTATTACTTTTTTTTCATGAAATTTGTCGACATTCTATAATATGACTTTTTTTAATGAAAATTTTCGACATACTATACTATGACTTTTTTTTCATGAAACTTTTCGACATACTATACTATGACATTTTTTCATGAACATTTTCAACATACTATACTATGACTTTTTTTCCACAAAATTAATCGAAATACTATACTATGACTGTTTTTTCATGAAAATTTGCGACATACTATACTATGACTTTTTAATCATGAAAATTTGCGACATACTATACTATGACTTTTTAATCATGAAAATTTTCGACATACTATACTATGAGTTTTTTTTCCACAAACTTAATCGACATACTATACTATGACTTTTTTCATGAAAATTTTCGACATACTATACTATGGTGTTTTTTCATGAAAATTTTCGACATACTATACTATGACTTTTTTCCACAAAATTAATCGACATACTATACTATGGCTTTTTTCATTAAAATTTTCGATATACTATACTATGACATTTTTTCATGAAAATTTTCGACATACTATACTATGATTGTTTTTCCACAAAATTAATCGACATTTTCATGACTTTTTTAATGAAAATTTGCGATATACTATACTATGACTTTTTTTCCACAAAATTAATTGACATAGTATATTATGACTTTTTGATCTTGAAAATTTTCGACATACTATACTATGACTTTTTTTTCAGTAAAATTTTCGACATACTATACTATGACTCTTTTTCCACAAAATTAATCGACATAGTATACTATGACTTTTTTCATGAAAATTTTCGACATACTATACTATGGCTTTTTTCAAGAAAATTTTCGACATAATATACTATGACTTTTTTCCTGAAAATGAATCGACATACTATACTATGACTTTTTTTTTACAAAAATTTTCGATATACTATACTGTGATATTTTTTAAACAAAAATTTCGACATTCCATACTATGAGTTTTTTATCCACAAAATTAATCGAGATTCTATACTATGACTTTTTTCATGAAAATTTTCGACATACTATACTAAGACTTTTTTCATGAAAATTTTCGACATACTATACCATGACTTTTTTAATTAAAATTATCGACATACAATACTATGACTTTTTTCATGAAAATGTTCGACATACTATACCATAACTTTTTTTTCATGACATTTTTCGACATTCTATACTATGACTTTTTTTCCACAACATTAATCGACATACTATACTATGACATTTTTTCATGAAAATTTTCGACATACTATACTATGACATTTTTTCATGAAAATTTTACGGCATACTACATTATGATTTTTTTCCATGAAAATTTTCGACATACTATGTTATGACGTTTTTTTCATGAAATTTTCGACATTCTATACTATGACTTTTTTTTCCACAAAATTAATCGACATACTATTTTGACTTTTTTCCATTAAATTTTTCGACATACTATACAATTACTTTTTTCAATTTTTTTTTGACATACTATACTATGACTTTTTTCCATGAAATTTTTTGACATGAAAACATGAGTTGTTTTCATGAAAATTTTCGACATACTATACTATGACTTTTTTCAGGAATTTTTTTAACATAGTGTTCTGACTTTTTTCCATGACATTTTCGAAATGCTATACTATAACTTTTTTCCTGAAAACTTTCGACAAACTATACAATGACTTTTTTCATGAAAACTTTCAACAAACTACACTATGAGTTTTTTCATGAAAATGTTCGACGTTCTATACTATTACTTTTTTTCATGAAAATTTTCGACATACTATACCATGACTTTTTTTCACAAAAATGTTCGATATACTACACATTAACTTTTTTCCATGAAATTTTTCGACAAAGTATACAATGATTTTTTTCATGAAAACTTTCGACATACTATACTATGACTATTTTTCAGTAAGATTTTCGACATTCTATACAATGAGTTTTTTTTCCACAAAATTATTCGACATACTATACTATGACTTTTTTCATGAAAATTTTCGACATACTATACTATGGCTTTTTTCATGAAAATTTTCGACATACTATACTATGACTTTTTTCCACAAAATTAATCGACATACTATACTATGGCTTTTTTCATTAAAATTTTCGATATACTATACTATGACATTTTTTCATGAAAATTTTCGACATACTATACTATGATTGTTTTTCCACAAAATTAATCGACATTTTCATGACTTTTTTAATGAAAATTTGCGATATACTATACTATGACTTTTTTTCCACAAAATTAATTGACATAGTATATTATGACTTTTTGATCTTGAAAATTTTCGACATACTATACTATGACTTTTTTTTCAGTAAAATTTTCGACATACTATACTATGACTCTTTTTCCACAAAATTAATCGACATAGTATACTATGACTTTTTTCATGAAAATTTTCGACATAATATACTATGACTTTTTTCCACAAAATTAATCGACATACTATACTATGGCTTTTTTCATGAAAATTTTCGACATAATATACTATGACTTTTTTCCACAAAATTAATCGACATACTATACTATGGCTTTTTTCATGAAAATTTTCGATATACTATACTATGACATTTTTTCATGAAAATTTTCGACATACTATACTATGACTTTTTTCCACAAAATTAATCGACATACTATACTATGGCTTTTTTCATGAAAATTTTCGATATACTATACTATGAGATTTTTTCATGAAAATTTTCGACATACTATACTATGACTTTTTTTCCACAAAATTAATCAACATACTATACTATGGCTTTTTTCATGAAAATGTTCGACATACTATACTATGACTTTTTTCATGAAAATTTTCGACATACTATACTATGACTTTTTTTTCATGAAATTTTTCGATATACTAGACTATGACTTTTTTTTAATGAAATTTTTCGATATACTAGACTATGACTTTTTTTTCATGACAATTTTCGACATACTATACTATGACTTTTTTTTTACAAAAATGTTCAATATAATATACTGTGACATTTTTTTCACAAATATTTTCGACATTCCATACTATGAGTTTTTTATCCACAAAATTAATCGACATACTATACAATGACTTTTTTCATGAAAATTTTCGACATACTATACCATGACTTTTTTTCACAAAAATGTTACGACATACTATACTATGACTCTTTTTCTACAAAATTAATCGACATAGTATACTATGAGTTTTTGATCATGAAAATTTTCGACATACTATACTATGACTATTTTTCAGTAAAATTTTCGACATTCTATACAATGAGTTTTTTTTCCACAAAATTATTCGACATACTATACTATGACTTTTTTCATGAAAATTTTCGACATACTATACTATGGCTTTTTTCATGAAAATTTTCGACATACTATACTATGACTTTTTTCCACAAAATTAATCGACATACTATACTATGGCTTTTTTCATGAAAATTTTCGATATACTATACTATGACATTTTTTCATGAAAATTTTCGACATACTATACTATGATTGTTTTTCCACAAAATTAATCGACATTTTCATGACTTTTTTAATGAAAATTTGCGATATACTATGACTTTTTTTCCACAAAATTAATTGACATAGTATATTATGACTTTTTGATCTTGAAAATTTTCGACATACTATACTATGACTTTTTTTTCAGTAAAATTTTCGACATACTATACTATGACTCTTTTTCCACAAAATTAATCAACATAGTATACTATGACTTTTTTCATGAAAATTTTCGACATACTATACTATGGCTTTTTTCATGAAAATTTTCGACATAATATACTATGACTTTTTTCCACAAAATTAATCGACATACTATACTATGGCTTTTTTCATGAAAATTTTCGATATACTATACTATGACATTTTTTCATGAAAATTTTCGACATACTATACTATGACTTTTTTCCACAAAATTAATCGACATACTATACTATGGCTTTTTTCATGAAAATTTTCGATATACTATTCTATGACTTTTTTTCATGAAATTTTTGACATACTATACTATGCCATTTTTTTTTCATGACATTTTTCGACATACTATACTATGACTTTTTTTTTACAAAACTTTTCGATATACTATACTGTGACATTTTTTTCACAAAAATTTTCGGCATACCATACTGACTTTTTTTTCATGACATTTTTCGACATACTATACTATGACATTTTTTTTTCATGAAATTTTTCGACATACTAGACTATGACCTTTTTTTTTCATTCAATTTTTCGATATACTAGACTATGACTTTTTTGTCATGAAAATTTTCGACATACTATACTATGTCTTTTTTTTCACCAAAATTTTCGACATACTATACTATGACTTTTTTTTTATGAATTTCTTCAACATACTATACTATGACTTTTTTATCAATTTTTTCACATACTATACTATGATTTATTTATTTTTTCATAAAAGTTTCGACATACTTACACTACGATTTTTTTATCGACATACTATACTATGACTTTTTTTTTCGACATACTATACTATGACTTTTTTTTCGACATAGGCTATCCTAACCCTAACCACTCATCCCTCCGGACCATCAATTCTGGCATCAACCATAAGTTACTGCGCCTGCATAAACCCCTTTAACGTTGCAAAGTTTTGTTTTTTACACTTTGCTTTTTGTATGGATGAAACAGAGTTATAACATGTTGATTAATGAGATTTAGAGGTGCTGGTAGGCAAGTTTTGTAACCTTTGGATGAAGCCAGGCTAGCTGTTTCACCCTGCCTCCAGTCTTTGTGCTTAACTCAGCTGACTGGCTGGAGCTACATATTCACTGTTCAGAGAGAGGAGTGGTATCAAACAACTAATATAACCCAAATTATTTAAGTCACAAAATGTGAAATTTATCTTCAAAGCTCCACATTCAGTAAATCGGCATAGCCTTCATGTAAATACACCTCTTAAATACACTATCACACTACACTGGTGAGGTGACGTTCTTCCAAATCCATTTGTTGAGATTATTTAAATGTGATAGTGTAATGATTGCCTTTTCTGTACACAATCTGTCCCTGCTGATTTCAAAGATGATGAGAACAAGGATGGTATTGATGATGTACTGCCTGAGCCTGTCTGCTGATAAAGTGAGAGAGCCATTAATCTCCTTAGTCGTCCTGTTTCGAGTATAGTGACCCCTCCCCTCCTCCTCTTCCTCCAGCCCGCTCTTCCCATGCTGTCACTCTCTCAGCCTGCACCTGTCAGATTAGTCTCACGTCCTCAGCTGCCACTCCATATGATACGCCTCCTTACTGCCCAGAGCCCGCATGTCATCTCCCTTTGCATGTATTTATGCGTGTGAAAGGGAAAATGGGGGGGGGGGGAGGCAATGAGAGGATGACTGGTTGTTGGTTCCCAGTGTCCCCCTCATATTGCAGCAGGATTTGGCTTTTTACCATTAACATGTAGACGATAAAGTGTAGATTTAAACCCCTAAATCACGTGATTATTTGTAATCCCATAAAATGAAACTGTGAGTGGATGGAGAGGGGAGGTTTGCATCCCCCTTGTCTGATAAAATTTAGACCAGCAGCAGCATTATGAATACCTGGTCAGAGGTGTCATGGCTGCCATGATTTGCTTGTCCAAGACTGCAATATAACAATTGTGGGATTCAAATTGTGACAACATTGACTTCCACTTGCTCACATGCACCACCAGCATTAAGGCATGTTGGGAGCCCGGATGGGGGGAGGAGGTAGTGGGGGTAGTGGGGGGGCTTTACCATTGAAAGCCTCCCTGGTAGATGGACTGGAGCAGCTGAGGCGACAAGCATGTGACGACAGGGAGAAATAATAGGCACCACAGCAGTATGTGGCTGTGTCAAGCAGCCAGAGATGACCAGAGTAACCTCGGAAAAGAGGCTGGGTTACTTTCAAAATAAGAGTGTCGCCTCATAAAATGAAAACGTATGACTTAATTGCACAAGAAAAGGGGGCAGGGATTTGTGAGTTGACTTATTAAACAAATAGCAGCCTAAGTAAAAAGGAAACGGGTCATTGTGAAAAACTCTTCTGTCTACATGTTGAAGTGAGCAAAACACTAAATTTACCCCTGATGGTTGGACCAGTGAGACATCAGTGTGTGTCTGTAGTAAATGGGTGAATGAGGCAAAGTGTTTTGGATAAAAGCGCTAACGTTTACTATTCTTTTAATCAGCTTGTTGTTTTTTGGGGAAAAATGATTTATCCATCCATTCATTATCTGTAACCGCTTATCCTATTCAGGGTCGCAGGAGGGCTGGAGCCGATCCCAGCTGACATTGGGTGAAGGCGGGGTGCACCCTGGACAGGTCGCCAGACTATCACAGGGCTGACACATAGAGACAGACAACCATTCACGCTCACATTCACACCTACGGGCAATTTAGAGTCAACAATGTCTTTGACCTGTGGGAGGAAGCCGGAGAACCCGGAGAAAACCCACGCTAACACGGGGAGAACATGCAAACACCACACAGAAGGACCAGGTTTGAACTGGTAACCCTCTTGCAGTGAGGCGATAGTGCTTGGCCATGATTTGTATCATAGAAATATATTCACAATAAGCTGGTTTGTTTTTTCTATTCTATTTTTTTTACAAAGTAGACTGACCTTATTTTAAGAACTTTATTCTGAAAGATACAACCGGAAATGGAGTTTTAATAGTTTAACTTGACACTGTATTTGTATATTTTCTATGACTTAGCGCAGTGAACGAGGCAAAACCAGTACCGCTAACTGGAACTAAGCAGGAGTGGCTTATAGAGAGTCCAAGTTGTGCGTAAAGCCTGTGACATTAAGACTATATATTTAGGAGGTGTGTGTGTGTGTGGTTGCGCGTAAAAGGAGAGAGAGTCCCGCTGTGCGTCTAGAACGTATTTAACAAGGTGGTCCCCCTGTCAGGCACCAATTAATTAATCGGAGAGTAAACCATTTAAAGGGAGGAGGGACAGAGAGTCAGCGGCGGCTGTGGAGAGCTGTCACTTTCTCGCTCTCTCTGCGTGTGTGTGAGTGCGGAGAGGGATTATCAGTACGCGCGTTATGCGGAGCGCAGTTTTGGTGATGCATTCAGTCGGGAGACGTGCAGCGGGGAGCAGTGAGCGTCAACCCGGACATTCAGCGGCACATTCAGCGCAATAGCAGGAGAAGGGGATCCGGCAGGTTTCGGGGTACACCGGCTCTGCGCATCACGGGATTTCGACTCATCGTGCGTTTTATTTATTTTTGATGAACGCTCCTCTACTGGTGCAGATGTGAAAGTCAAAGATGCGCACCACTGAACAAAGGATTTAGGGGAAAACGATCAACCACATTTTAATCCTGACACCCCGGTGCGTGTCGTCCATGCCCGTTCTGCCTCCGAGGACAACGGACACGGGCTGAATAATCGGGTTCCTCTGGTTTCAAAGCTGGAGCAGGAGGAATCATCTGGGCTGATCGCGTAGCTACGAGTCCATGTGGATGGAGAGAGAATACGCAAACACAGCGAGCGGAGCTCATTCCGAAATGTGACATTTTTACTCTCCCAGTCTGCCATCCAACCTGACAACCGTGCATCTGCCTTCGTTCTCGATCGGATTTGTTTACATCGATTAAGGTACGTGCTGCTCGCCATGTAGCTCATATTGATTAATAGGAATGGAGGGTAGGGGAGTGTGATATCCTTGTGGAGATGCGTGTGCGTGATATATATATTCAGTGGGTACTGTAGGACTGTTTTAGCTGAACCAACAGGGGATCTCGGCTTATTTGAATGCATCTCTCGGGTTGTGTTGTAATAAGGCTGTTTCGGGGCTTATTACCACTGAGGTGGAAGTTGCATCACTGACAGCCCGGGGAGAAAGGCGATGTCGATGCACCAAATGCATAGGTGTGTGGAGCAGGAAGGACACGCAGTATTGTAGGCATAAATGTACATTTACGCACAGCAGGGCATGCTGCAGGAACGTACATTTACACACAGGGCTTGGCACATATGGCCTTGACCTCAAAGGGCATTTGTTAAGCTTAACGAAAGACATGGAGGACTTTGACCTGTGTGATACATATTGAAGGATTTGCTGTGGCACATTTTTCTCACGAGGATGAAAACGTTGGTCTCTTTTAGTGGCTGTGCCTCCATTTTCATCCCACAATACACTGGGATATTTTAGGAGTGTCTATCAGTCCTCCATTCTTTAGTTTGGAGGTTAGATGTCATTCTTTGTATTTGGATCACCTCAGTAACAATGGTCTTACTGCTGCTCCCTCAAACAAACACTCTTCTGGAACCCCCATGGACCCTCCCATGTGGCCGGTATTGTTAAGAGAGGGGGGGTGACAAAACAGAAAAGAAAAAAGAGCATTCTCCAAATGTGTGTTTGCATTAAGCTGCTCCTTAGGTCAGCTAAAACCAAGGGTGTCCCCTTTAGGAGTCGTGTCCCTCCCACGCTGGCCCCATAAACAAAAGGCTCCTTGTCTAACTCTGGAAAGAGATTGCACTTAAATGGTCACTTGAGTCCAATTAGACTAAGGAAGTTTGTATGGAAATGGAAGTCAATGCATGGATTGACTTTCTGTTGGTCAATAGATAGATGATACATGAGCTTGGAGCCTCCGTCAGTGCAGTATTTGTGTACTCAGAAAGCTCCCGGGCCTATTTTGGAGAGTTCTGTTTTCCGTCATTAATCAATATTCAGCAGAGTGGAGCTGTTTATTCTCAGACTGCGCTTTCACGAGTTAGTTAGCCTCCTCATGGGAGAAGAGGATGCCACAGTATCTCCTCAGGGCTGATGCCATATGTACCTTGTTTGGATGAGTGTGTGTGTGCGGCCTCTGTATGTACATATGACACAGCTGAGTGTATGAGCTGGATTTTCACATACATGGGAACTTCCCTGCTTCTCTTTTCATATGAGCATTTGTGTTCATGCACCCACCCCTCCTCCCCTCACGCACACACACACACACACACACACACACGCTCCAGGCACAAGACTCGCTCCAATTCTTCCTTCGTACATCCGCCTGTTCCTTGTTTCTCCTGCTCCTCTGATCACTATCACACTCTCTAACCAAATCTGATCTCTTTGGGCTCTTGTGATCACCCCCCCTCCCATTCATCCCATCACTGTATCTATAATAGAAGATGCTTAGTGACATCACACAGAGGCAGGACACATGACACCAGAGGTCTGCGGCTCTGTTTCAGGGTGCATTTTTTGGTTTGGGATGCCGTCACATCTGACCGATCTCAACACATTGGTTGTTGATGTAGGAAGAGGAGGGAGAGGAAGAAAAGGGAGCAGAGGGAGGGGTGCAAGGCGCTGGCACTGTTAATTGTTAAGTCAATTAGCATATGGTCTTGCTGTGAGCGCAGTCACATGGTAATGAGGCCTAATTAGGATGGCTGGGGATGTCTGAAGAGGCATGAGGAAAATATTTCCACTGTCAGTTTCTTCATGCTGATACCCAGGAGGCCGGTGCCTTTCCTCTTGGCCCTGCTTCTCCTGTCATATTCAAGTCTATTTTTTCCTAAAACTTGTCCTCGCTAACTCCTTTTCAATATTTTAGCACACCCATACGTCACACCTTGACGTCTACCGCATCACTCCTCCTCTATCTTCTTCTTCTGCATATTCTTCTTCCCCTTTTTCCCCCCATTTTTATCTGCCACACAAGGGATTGGTGACGTCACTCTGGAGGGTTACAGACGTGGAGAGACTAAAGACCCATTCACACATGCACTACAACCCTGAAATTATCTAGACATCACCCGGAGGAGCCGTCTGAGGAAGTCAGACAGATCAGATCATGTGATGTAACTTAAGGTTATTGTGCATTTCATTCAAAGTATTGGATGGGTTTCAAGTGGCGAGCTAAATGCATTCCTTTACATTTGTTCAAGAAAAAAAAATCTGAGGATCAATGTTAATTTGGTAAAATGAGTTTTCAAGTATCTACGCACAGGAAACTTGTATTAAAGGTTCACCGTGCGTGCTGCTGTGTAGCTGGGATGTCAGGACTGTTTATTTCAGCAAATTTGCACCGGAGATATCTCTCTCAAAACGCCGGCTTGGAAATGTCTGGCTGTGCTTTTGCGATTTTTGTGCGTAGGAGGTCTCTGACTGAATGCACGATTGCTAAGGGAAGCCCATCTCTGCAAAGTCACAAGTTCAGGGATGACAACGACCACGTGTCCTGTCAAAGTGTCCTTGGGTGAGAAAGAGAGAGTTTATCTGTTGTGGATGAGCATCCTAAGAGTATGTCCACGTTAAGCTCTTTTTCAAATGGACCTTCTCGAAAAAAAACAAACTCCAGGGGAGGATGAATGTTAAATGCCAGCTTGGTGACGTCAGAGACGTAGGAAGCAAGAAAGAGATTTGCCAGCCGGTCAAAGAGACACACGAATCAGAGAAGAAGAAAGACATATATATGTAATATATGTAAGGTAAGACAGCCAGGTCCTCATTGGTACTCATTACTGTGTGACCTTCCTCCATTCCTTCTCCTGTCTGGACAACATTTCAGGCAAGACTCCATCTCTAGGAGCAACTTCAAGCCAATTATTCTCACTCAGAATAGAAGGTCAAGAGAGCTTAAGACAGAAGAAACAACTGATAAAAGACCAGTCTGAGATGCCTCCAATGACAAACCAAGCTAGCAGAGCGTACAAGCTTATTTTGAAGCGCAGATGCGTTTTTAATCCAAAGTAAATTTCCTACAGTGAGACGGAACATCCAGACAGCCGGGGTTAATTTAACATGACTGATATCTAAGGCCTTATGTAATCCCAGAGATGTAAATTTATGCGCTGTCAGAAAAGGAAAGGCCTGCTGGTGTTAGACAAGACGGTGGACGAGGCTGCGGAGTCTCGAATGGCGTCACCAGCAAGCAGATGCCAGCACAGGTCCCGCAGACGACCCGCTCACCTCAACAGCTGTGTTCCCAGCCGAACACCTACACACTCATGTAGACTCACACATTTTCTCCGTCAGTAGTCTGAATAAAACAAAAGTGGGAGAGAAAAAAAAAAGAATTGAAGCGAGTCGTCAAAATGCAATAATCCTCCCAATTATCACCACGGTAATTAGACAGCATCTGCTTGTGTGCTATGTCTGATAATTATAGGAGGAGGTAATTGTACAGGATGGCTCGCTAGATTCCCCCCCGTCCCTGCCTATCCAGGACTGCAGTGCTGCACATTTGCACTCTCAGCGCCTGTATTCCTGTTGTGTGTATAAGGAACGCACGCTGCATACTTGTCACATTGTGTGAGAATGTGGTGCCTTCACACACAGATGCATAATACATGCCACCAAGCAGAATGTTATATTTACATGCAAATAGAGCCAGCACACATGGGCATTATGCCAGGCTGCGTGTGAGAGCGACACGTGCAGCATGAATGCATGTAACCCCGCTGTATACGTGCAGAATACAAGATGGACCTCTGAGTGCCAGCAGGCTGCTTGTCGCTGAGGAAGATGATGCCCGAGAAACAGCAGCCATGCAGCAGAACTGGCAGGGGCTGGATCCTTCCCCCAGTTACATAAGATACACAGCAAGAATAAAGGCAAGGGGGGAGGGAGGAAGGGAGGGAGGAAGGGGCACAAGGAGGGAAGAAGGAGAAGCCAAAATGGAAGGAAGAGGGGTTTGTGTTTGGGATTAGATGGCGGTGGGGGTGAACAGAGGGAGAAAATGTGGGTGTGCGAGGCGCATCTCTCACAGCACATCTTCAAATGTAGCAGAGAGACGAGACCGCTGTGGAGGAGAGGTGGCATTGAAATCCGACAGAATAGAGGATTTTAAATGGAGGGGAGGACAGAAATGGCTGCATGGAGTGGGAGTGACAGAGAGAGAAACATGTCTAGAAAGATGGGAGGGGAGGATGAGACGGCGGCAGCATCCTCTGTGCTGCACAAAGCGGAAGGCCAAGGGCTCTCTCGCCCTCTCTCTCTCTTTGCACATGACTCACATTAGTGAGAAGCAGGGACTCAAGTGTGTGTGGCATGTGTGCTGTAGGTGTGTGTTATGTACTGTGTGTCGTGCATGTTTGCAGGAGGTGATTTTGCACATGTGTGTGTGTGTGTGTGTGTGTGTGTGTGTGTGTGTGTGTGTGTGTGTGTGTGTGTGTGTGGCCCTCTGTGTGCATCCTTCAGCTCACCAGTCTGCCAAGTCCCACTCCAAAGAGCAGCCAGAGCAACCATCTGTGCAAGAGGGAGTGACTGGGTGAGAGGGTGAGTGAATGAAAAAGTAGTCACTCACTAGTGTGCACAAGCTCCTGTCTCTGTGTCTGGAATGTGTGGTTTCACAGGCTCTGTCATTAGGAAGTGTCACAAAGAAAAGTAGAAAAAAAAAAAAAAAAAAGACAGGAGGAGGAGCAGTCGGTTTGAGGATGCCGAGCTTTTCAGCTCACAGCTTTTCAGCTCACAGTGAGCCTTTCTCTCTTTGTCTCCATGTCCCCTTTTGTTTTATTCCTGTCATTTAGAGATGGGGCGTAACCATGGTTATCACTAGAAAAACAACATGACGTTGAAGAGAAAGCATGTGTTTATCAGGAGCATGTCTGTTGTTGTGCCACTTGTGCAGGTATGTAAGTGTAACGTGTTTGTGTGTAAAAAGCTCCAGCACTGTGTGTGTGTGTGTGTTTGTGTGTGTGTGTGTGTGTGTGTGTGTGTGTGTGCGCGTGTTTTGGTGACTCATCCCTCTATAAGCACTGATTGATGTTAATGTAGACCAATAATAACCAGCGGCAGTGAGCTGCTGCAACAAGGCGGGAAGGAGACGACAGGAAACAACGCGCTGAAATAACGGCAAGAAACGAGGGAGCGAAGAATTTTTGTAATGAGGAGGCGTGAGGACGAATTTGGAGGGTGTAAATCTCTGACGGATACATGAAAGACCTCTAAACAAATGAATATTCACAAACACACACACACGCATCTTTCATTGTTCTGCCCTCTAGGGTCTCACTGAAAAAAATAATGATATTTCACAAGTTGTAAACAATCGCTGCCTTAAAATGTTTATATGGATATTAGGACAGACACATCAGAAGTATAAAGAATAAATAGACAGAGCAGCTATGCAGGCAACATCTGTGTGTACATGTTTGTGTTTTGTGTGTGTGTGGAAATTTGGACTATTACTCTGTTGTAGTTGGTTGTGTTGGAGGGAAGTGAGTGGTGAAGCGAGAGAGAGAGAGTGGCGGCGACGGGAGCGAGTAACGTTATCGACTCCGGCTCAAGCCGTTCTGGGCTACTGTAGAAACATGGCGGACTCTGTGAAGAGGACCCGCTCCCTATGTAGATATAAACGTCTCATTCTAAGGTAGCGAAAACACAACAACTCTTATTTTCAGGTGATTATAAACTGAAGAAAACATACTTATTAATATTGTATTACATTTCTGCCAATAGATCCCCCTTAATGTGACACACTGGTCCTTTAAGTAAAGTACAAGCACCTCAGATTTGTGCTCAAGTTCATTACTTGTGTAAATGTACTTCATTACATTCCACCACCGTGGATAAGTTAAAGCGACAAAAGCAGATCTGGTCTGAGTATATTTACTGCAGATCCACCAAACTTCCTCCCACTTCTGTCCTTACTTTCCTCATGATACAATAAATCAGAGTATCTAGGGGTCTGTCTCCGTCTCGCTGTCTGCCCCATTTAGTAAGCTACATGCTGGAAGGACTGTGTGTGACCTGTAGCCCTGGCTGGTGTGTATTTAAATCCACCACTCTCCCCTGACGGCTAGACCATGTAACTCTCCCCGATTTACAGGCATGGAGAGAGAATACGAAGCTAGGGATATCCAATGTCCTTTATGTGGTATGTAAATATTGTGGTACAGTCTATTTGTAGACCTTTTTATGTCAAAACTACAGCTGAAATAAACAATCCAAAGTGTAGCTTCAGGCATGGAGCGGCTGGAAAAGTGTGTGTGTGTGCTCTTTGTAAGCGCACATTGTTTGACACACTAATGTATGAGCCAGCTTGGAAAGAATGTCTGAAAGCTTAGCGACGTGGTGGAGAGACAGTTGACAGTAACCTGGCAGAATGACGTGTTGTGGTGGCTTTAAATACAGATCAACCTCTCAAAAAAACACACAGCTTGTCAGGTGAAACGACACCACTGATCATCCCGGCAAAGACCTCAATGAAACGAAAGAATGTGTATTTGTGTGTGTGTGCGGCTGTCTGACAGTTGTGATGAATAAAGGAATAAGTAGACTGAGACAGCATTGATTTCGCTCACCGAGCGCCGCTGCTGTTTTTTTTTGTAATTTTTTTTTTCACCGGGACACAAAAGTACTTTGAGTGTTTGTACTTGTGCTGGAGGCGCTGTGTATTTGTGTGCAGTGTATTATGCATTGTCTCACGCCTTGCTAGATGCCCTTAGATGCCTGATAGCGAGTACAACTGCTTGTACGCACTACTTCCCTACCCTGTATCTCGTTTTTTTTCCCCCATAAAAATATGCATGATGCTGCAGCTTTCCTGTCAGCGCCCCAGCAGCCGGTTCACTGGACATGACTGGACAAATAATATACTGTAGGTGCTCCGACTCTGACCTCGCTTCTCTGTGAATGAACTGAAGGCAGCTTATCTGGGCTTTTTTAGGCTAGTAGGTATTTTTCTGCCATGTTTGTGTTGTTTGTTTCAACAAAAAAATGAAACCTTAAAGCCTTTAAAAGAGGGCAGGGCTATAGGCATACTGGGCAACCTTGAGACCTTAAAAAAAAGGGAGGATTTCAAAACCAAAGCGGGGGTCTGTTCAGAGTTTGTTTCCTGCATTCTGGTGACTTTAAAACAATATGTTAAACTTTTGATTTTACCTTTAACTCTGAGGAAAGAAAACTGAATAGTTCGCCCCTCTGGTGTGAACTTGGCGTGTGAATCTCTGGTATAAACTAATATTCATCCGTTTTTATTTATTTTTGCTCCTGCTTGAGTATTTCTTTCTCTTAGTACTCTCCATTTCTCTCTCCATCTCTCACTCACTGAAGGTCCTTTCAGACACGACGCGCCAACGGCACCACTGCGCTCCCGTTGTTTCCAACGGCTTACGCCGCGCCACGGCGGCTTTTCGCTGCATCGAGCAAAGCCCAACTTTGGGCGCTGCACGCTGTGTCGAGCGCAGCTTAAACATGAGCTCAAACTGCGCTGTGTCGCGAGCTTAGACTACTCTCTTCCACCGGGAAACGTCAGTTTTGTAGCTCTATTGTCGTCCGAGTGGAATCAGTACGGATTATACACACTGTACAGTTCCAGAAACAGGCTAAGATAACGAAAAGGAAAAAAAAGTGTGAAAATTTGTCGGGAGAAATATGGGAGAATTGTGACCCTGGGAGTAAACCGGGAGAGGGCAATGAAAAACGGTTGGGTTGGCAAGTATGGCTATAGGCTACAATTGGTGAAACAGGATGTGTGTGTGTGTGTGTGTTTGGAAAGGCTTCAGTCATTCACCCTGCATGAACTACTGTTCTTTGTTTCCTCTCTAAAACACAGCAGTGGCTGATTGTCTGTATTGTCACTCACAGGCGGATGATTACTGTGGGAATGACTGACTGCTCAGCTCCATTGCATTTATGACCAGAATGACTCATTCTTTTTCTCTCTCCATTTCTTTGACTTTCTCCATCTTTGCTCCTTCGTCTCTCTCTCTCTCTCTCTGTCTTCTGACCTGTTGATCTCTCAGAAATGGCGTTCTTCCCGGTCCTCCTCCTGCTGCTGCTGACTGTTGCTCATGGTGCCACCACTCAAGACTTGAGGGAGTACTCTGAGGCTCTCCCAAGAGGCTGCGGATGGGGCCTTGTGCGTCCCTACACCCTCCTCTGTGACCTGGACTCCATATGGGGTGTGGCTGTCGAGTCAGTGGCCGCCGGCGGGGTGCTGACTGCCATCATGCTGGCCCTAATCCTGCTGTGCCGCTTGCACCACATCAGCGAGGCCGAGAAGCGCAGCGGCGTGGGACCCATCCTCCTGCTGCTCCTCGGCGTCCTCGGCTTGTTCGGCCTGAGCTTCGCTTACCTGATCGAGCAGGATGAGTCTCTGTGTTTGCTCCGCAGGGCCCTGTGGGGTCTCCTGTTTGCCGTCTGCTTCTCCTGCTTGTTGGTGCAGGGCGTCCGCCTTCGCAGGATCGGCCGCGAGCGCCGGAGCCCCGGTGGCTGCGCCCTGACAGGCCTCGCGCTGGGCTTGAGTGCCGTGCAGGGCATCATCGCCGCCGAGTGGCTACTTCTCACCGTGCTGCGGGAGGGCCGAGCTGCCTGTCAGTACCTGCCGGTGGATTTCTCACTGGCCTGCAGCTACGTGCTAGCCCTCCTACTAGTCGCGCTGACTGCCGCCTCCCTGGCCCTGTGTGGGAAGACACGCCAATGGCGCTGCAATGCCATCTGGCTGCTGGTGACCTGCCTGCTGTCGCTGCTGCTGTGGGTGGCCTGGGTGGGCTTCTATCTGTACGGCAACGCCTGGCTGGGGAGGTCCCCGGACTGGAACGACCCGGCACTGGCCATCGCTTTAGTGGCTCAAGGCTGGCTGCTGCTGATCTTCCACGCCATTCCTGAATCCCACATCTGCCTGAGACCCCCTCCGCAGCCCACCGCCCCAGATTACTTTGACACCTCCCAGAACTCGACACGGATGAGGGAGACCAGCTTCGACGAAGACATCCCTCTCTCCCACAGGCAGTTTGTGGAGAACCAGGGCTACGGATACAGCGATGAGAACGCTGCAGGTAAAGCACAATCCAATATTTTAGAGCAGACAGGCGTAATGTGTGTGGACAGGCTGTAGGTGGAATGTAGGCCAAAGTGAGTAATAGAGCACCAGGAAATATTTGCATGCGTGGCCAGAAATAAGTACAGCAGGAAATTTACTGCGGTTACACAGCAAGAGTTTCTTTCTTCAAGAGAGACAGTGATGTGGTGAGTCACAGCGAGTAATCTCTGTTCGCCTCTGTGTCTGTTCCACGCAAAGGCTTGAGGAGCGGTGGCGGTGGCAGTGGCGGTGGCGGTCCCGTGCAACACAACAGCAACACCGCTGCCAGGCCCAGCGCTCCTTTCCGCAGCAACGTCTACCAACCCACCGAGATGACCATGATCCTGAACGGGGGAGCGGTGAGTACATCCTCCCAGTCACAGGTACACGCCGCTTACACGCCGCTCTCTCATTCGACCACGCCGACAAGACTGCATGCACATTTGTGCGTTCCAGACCGTACGTCATTGCACAGGAATGAGGGAGAGGTGTGAGTATGTGTGCATTATCAGGTTGTTGGATGCATGGTCATGTGCCTGTGCGTGTTGTGTTTTGTGGTTTTGTCACAACTGGTCACTCATCTGACATTGAGATTGTGAGTGTGAGAGAGCTTCCATGTGCTGCTGATGCTGTGTTTGTAAATAAGCCGCTATATAGATGCTATCTGTCCACTGAGTGATGCGACTGTCTGCCGGCCTGTCGCGCCCTTCGTTATGCAGGAAGAATGGGCTCTCTGCCGGGCACAGGTGGACTTATTTCCAGCCACTGTGTTATGAATTAAGCACAACACACCACCTCGCACACCACTGGAGGCTTAAGCGCTGAAGCAACACTCTCTACTGACTAAATTTGTATTCACTATTCCTAGAGATCGCAGACGTGCTGATTAACCGACAAAACGGGAACACAGAGACTTCTCCTTAAGCTGCTCTGCATAAAATATCATTAGTGTTTTTTTGTGCATTCATTTTAAATACTAAAAGGGAAGTGCTTTGCATAAGGCGTACAATATATTAAATGAGAAATTCAGCTTCTACCATCGCAATTTTAAAAGGATGGAAGCACAGAATTAAATAGAAGAGAGCGTAGGATGTAAGTGCAAGGTGGATAATGGTCTAAGTGTGAAAGACTGAGTTAACTGAATAGTAGAGAATATGTTTATTCGCTTCAATGCAAAGAAAATATGTTTATTTGCTTCATTGCAAAGGGTTAGATGAGAGGATTGATACCATTCTTTTACTTGTACAATAAGCAGCAGTTAGCTTAGCTTAGCATAAAGACTGGAAATAGGGGGAAACAGCTAGCTGTCCAAAGGTGACAAATAGAAGGGATGCACCAATCCGACTTTTTCAGTCCCGATACTGAGTACCGATCCGATACCAGTGTAGAATTTATAAGCTGTATGCCTCAGTGTGGAAGTGACTGGGATCATCCTTTTATGTGTAAGGCAACATCAGGCCTGACTTAAACATTGTTTTCCTAACTTTGTAAAACAAAATGCCTATGCCTAAAATCCCTACAAAAACACCTACTAACCAACCACAGTTTTACACTTTGGTTTTTGTAAACAAATGAGGTATAAAATTAGTGAGCTTTAGAGGTGCTGGTAGGTGGATTATGACACAGCCTGAGCCAGGCTAGCTGTTTCCCTTTGTTACTAGTCTTTGTGCTAAGCTAAGCTAACAGGCTGCTCATATTCAGCGTACAGACATGTCTGAGAGTGATATCAATCTTCTCATCTAACTCTAGGGGAAAAAAAGTGAATAAGCTTAGTTCCCAAAATAACAAACAATTTCTTTAAAAGGAATAGAGAGCATGAAGGACTATTTAAAGATGGTCAGAGCTGAGCCAGGTCTTATACCTTCTGGAGGTTTGTTCCAGCTCTGCAGAGCACAATAAGTAAATGCTGCTTCTCTGTGGTTTGCCTTAAAATCTGGGACAGTTAGACAGCTACCAGATGACACGAGAGGATTTATGTTAAAGTAGGAGACAGTCAGAGATGTATTTTGTCCTTAAAGCTGCAGTCGGTAACTGAGCAAAAAAGTTATTTTTATAAAACTGTCACTATATCCTGACAGTAGTGCATGAGGCAGGTAATCTGCCCTCTTTTAGTGCTCCTAATAGCATTTGCAAGTTCACGAGTGATTGGCAGCTGCTGTAGAGACTGCTCGGCTCTGACTGGTTGTTTTCCTTTGGCTGTTTTGCAAGGAGAAAAAACGGCCAAAAATGCCGTTAGGAGCATCGGAGGACACAGAGGAACATGATTTTCTTTTGAGATTACCTGTCTCATGCACTACTGTCAGGATATAGTAACCGTTTTATAAAAATAACTTTTTTTTTAATCATATTTGCTCAAAGTTACCGACTGCAGCTTTAAACCACGGAGGGATTTGTAGACAAACATGAGTAAAATGTGTCAATGGGGCCCATGCAGCTACTGTATGCATGTGTGTAAAGATGCATGTGTGAATATTTATGGTATCCACATTATTTATCATTTACAAACTTAAATTTTTCCCTCTACAGGTGCCCTCTGCCCCTCCAACCTACACGGGGAGGCAGCTGTGGTGAGCGAGAGGATTGGAAAGAAGATGTGTGGTAGAAAATGAAGAAGAGGATGGAGAGGGTGAGGAGGGAGTGGTCCGGGACGAGGGGCCCGCCTGGTTGAATTGGACTTAAAAACATGGATGCCAACAGGGCCCCTTTCACTCTGTGTACAGACTTAAACACTGACTGTGTGCCAATCAACTATAGTATGAGTGTGTGTGAGACTGAGAGAGAGTATAGGGCATGGAGGACAGAGCTAAAGCTCTTCTAGCACACAAATCTCTATAGAAGGGTTAAAAAAACTCAAAATGTGAGCAGCAAGTAGCAAAACGAAACACGCTCAGATCTGAAAACACCAACATGCAGTATTCTTCTTTCGTTGTGTTTGATTTGCTCTCATGAGACTATACAGCACTGTAAGCACCCTTGAAAAACTGTGAAATCTATCGCTTTTTTCCCGCTCCATCTCTCTTCCTGTCGGTCAGGATGTCTTTTCTGCTGCTCCTCACAATGCTGACGCTCACATGGAAACATTTGGCTCTGTCCTCCATCCATCCACAGTGTAGGTGAAGACAGAGCACATGGGCAAACTGTACAGCTCGAGCACCGCCCGCTTATACAGAATCCAGCCTCTGTGGGTGTGTATGTAGAGTATATGAGAGAGAAAAAACAAGAGTGTGTGTATTCCCTACATCTCAGCTCTACCGCTCCGATAAACCTCCCCCCTCCAGACTGTTACCCCTCAGTGAACACTTCTGCTTCCTCCCTCTCCATCTCTGTTTCCGGTTTCACTGCACCGTCTGTGAATAGAACACATAACTCTTCTCACCTTGCCTCATCCTCCCACCTGCATGGACACTTTGCAAAAATGTGAAACAAACTGTGAAGCCCTAACTGCGGGTCGGAGAAGAAGTAAAGCAGCCTGGAGCACCTGAACAGAGGGGTCGCAAGCTGCTAATGAACTGCTGTTAGATACGACGGAGCAGAGAGCGGATTCTGATTGGACGAGGAGGGTGTCAGTCATCGGTGGGGGAGGCACCGCCTCATGAATCTAGGTCAGCTGCTCTCCCACTTCTCCGGTGGCCACTGGCGTTTTGAACCAGCCAGGAGAAACTGTCACTTTATATCAGCAGGAAACGGAGCGAGGAAATGAAACGCTCTCCTGTACTTAGCTCCTCTATCTGTGTTTATGTGTGCATACGTGTGATTTTATGAGTGTCGGTAGTTAACTGGGGAAAACTCAAAAGTCAAGGTTGCTTTCCAGCCCGTTCTCATTCCCAGGGCGTCAAATACCGACGCTTTGTCACGGCCATCGGCGTTAAATACCGACGCTTAAAGCGTCCTTTAGCGTCAGTATGAAACGCACCGGGCTTTCCATTAACTACAATGTAAACCCATCCGCGTCAATATGAAACGCTCAGGGAAAGTGCGCCGGGAGTGTGGTGACGTAGCTTTAAGAGCAAAAAGAGACACATCGGGCGGGCGGGAAGAGAGGTGGATGGGTCCAACAAACACAAGGCTTTCATCCAGGAGACCACTATTCGTGTCCCGTGCGTCACGTTACAATCAGCTGTTCGTTCGTGTCCCGTGTTCATAACGTTCAGTGTCATTTTCACTGTACAAACGTGGTAGTTTTAAGCCAACCATGTTGTTTTTCCTAAACCTAACTATAGTGGTTTTATTGCCTGAACATAAGCAAGCGTTTCTGTTTAAATCACGACATTAAGTACGTGTTCACTGCGACCGAAAAGAGTGACGCCGAGGGGCCTGACAAAGCATCAGTATATGACGAGTTGGGATGAGAACGCGTTGGCGTGCGTACCTCATAAGTCAAGGTTGCTTTCTGGTGCTAAATATTCCTCCACTCAACTTCCCAGTGCGGCACAGAACCACAGGAACAACACCGATGCACAAGTCAAAACTGTGAGTGACAGGCTATAGATAGAGCTGTGGCTGGTGTGTGCAGATATCCTAGAGCCTTAGAAAGATCAGATTTACAGTGCAAGGTAGAAAGAGGGAGATCAAATAGAAGAGGAGGAAGAAAGGGGGGGAGGGAGCGGGGAGGAAGGAGATAGCGAGTGACGGTCCGAGGGGAGTCTATGCGACAGTGCGAGATCTGTGTGAGAAAATGGCTCCCTGGTCCGTCTGTGTGTGTGTTTGTGTGTGATGTGCGGGCGGCCGTGCTGCTCTGCTTTATGTGGTTGTCTTCTTTATCTGGTGAAGCGTCTCCCTCCTCCTCTTCCTCCTCCTCCTCCTCCTCCTCCTCCCGTCTCCCTGTGGTCGGCTATAGCTCAAGTGTAGCCCCGTGCCAAGAAGGACTCTTGTTTCACTGGAGTCTCCGTTTCACGCCCTTTCCCTTCATCACGACACCAGCTCTCTCTCTCTCTCCACCCGAGAAGCTGTGTACATAGTAGTGCTGTAAAGCTTTGCTTGCTTGTTTACTTCCTTTTTTTATTTTAACTGTAGCCTGAGTTTAGACACCAGTGTCATAATGACCCACTGGAAAACTGACTACTGCAAACTGTTTTTATCTTTTTTATTTTTTGCTTTGTTGTTCATACATTTGCTTGTTATTACATTATGCTTTTATTTCTCTCTTGCTGGTGTCTTTTATTTTTTTAAAACTAGCATTTTTGGAACTGTTTTGCCAACACTAGATATGCTTTTGTTTGATTAATGTTCAAGGAAATGATATGAGTTATAGGGATTTACGTCGGTTGTACCTCCCGCGCAGTATTATCAGTCAAGACAGTGGTCCTCTCTTTGCTTTAACAGTTACAGGGATTCCACCAACTTATTTTTTCAGAAAAATGACAATAGCTGTGAATATTTTTTGGCACTTCTTGCAGTAAACAATTATTCTTCGATACTTTAGGGATAATTATATATATATATATATATATTAAGAAAAACAGAGCAGGGAGGGCTGAAAAAACTTCAAGCCCTCCCAGTAATTTTGGCGAACCCTGGTCTCACATCAACCCTCGACTAAGAAAAGCCAAAGGGTCAACCCTTGACCGCTGCTGTATGTTTATGTCTTACCCACTGGCTATTCTAAAATAGGACTGGTACCAGCAGGCCAGCTCCATGCCCAAAGAGAGTGTGTCCTGCTACGTCAGGCTCTGTTTGGGCCGACCCTGGTCAGAAACAGGCTACGGGCCCCAGATCTGTGCGTCGTAGCCCATGAAGAAGAACTGTCCTCTGGGTTTTGGATGGTCAGCAGTAACGAGACAAAACTCTCAGAGCGGAGGGGGGGGGGGGGGGGGTTTCAGTTCTTGTGATGTTTTCACTCAATGTGGAGTACAAAAAAAAAACAATAACATGTGACTTTGTAGATTTTGCACTTGTCGACTACCTATCTGTGCATGCTTATCACCATTTCTACATGTAAGACCTTTCTCAGACGTACTTTTGAATACTAACTATTTATGTAAAGGTCATGTGGCAGCAATCATAATTTCAGTGTATATCAGATGACACACTTAATGTCTGTGCTTTCTTAAACACAAAAAGAGAGCTGGCTCTTGAGAGGCAAAGAGATTAAAGTCAGGGGAAAATGGTCCAAAATATTATGATTCCCCAGAAAGGAACAAAATGACATCATCACTGGACCTAATAATAACTTCCTCTGTTAGTTTGAAGACTCGAAGGGGGGGGGGGGAGAATCTTCTGACTGATATCGTCTCTGTGTTTAAAATCAAATAGACTGTGGTGAAATTTGCACAAAAACTTCTATATGTTAAGTTTGTCATCCCTGGGCAGCCCACTGAACACCCATCCTCCCTGGGGTTGACATGTCCTTGCCTGTCCTCTCCTGATTTGTGTTGCCTTCAGACTGTTCCAGCGGGGCAGCTGACAGGGGTGATATTGGTTTTCACAGCTGTGACTGTGCAGTGACGCAGCATGCCTATGTATAGAACTTGACTCCCCTGATTAGAAAAATAATTAAAAAAAACAAAACAGTTAACTCTCTTGTTTCTGTAACTGAATCAGGAAAAAAAATAAGTTCAATAAAAGTGTCATGTTTGTAGTTAACTTTTAATTTGATGTGGTGTTTTTTTTTCCAAGGTAGTGATGCGGTGACATCCATGATTATTCTGAAGCCCAAAACTATTTGACAGTTTAATAATCTGATAATGATATATCATTACTTATCACACGGCTGTGTTGAATACTCGATTCTGATTGGTCAATCACGACGTTCTACGGTCTGTTATTTCTCTATAGCAGACCGTTGCTATGTATAACAGACTGTTGCTATGGGTGCAGTTCTGATGTCGGATGCTGGAGGACCGTTTTTGTGTCAAATTATTGATTTCTTATGAAGTAGCCGTGTAATAAGCGGGATATTGTACAGCTAGCGGGTCATTGTTGTGAAATAAACCCCTTCAGGGCGATGAGAGAGGAGAGGAGTCGCCCCCTGCTGGCTACTAGAAAGAATGCAAGTTTAAGGCACTTCTGCATTGGTTTCACTTCTCGGACCTCTCTTTAAAGCGACTATAATTATTCTTATTTTTTATTTTTTTTTAATCAGTGAGTTTCAGAACAGTTTTGGTTCACTCTCAGTCTCACCGCTCTCATAGCCTCATTTTCGGCCGCATCAGGCAGCTGTTTTCAGCAAAAAGCTCTAAAAACTCACTGCACGCTACCTGCTCAGCACCAAACAGCAGACAGACACAGTTAGCGACTAGCTGGTGAACATAGTGGAGCATTTAGCAGCTAAAGAGACAGATATTTCCCTCAGCAGGTTTTTGGTAGAGACAAAAACGGAGCTAAACGAGAGACAATATTGGACTTATATTTGCCAGGTGGACACAAACACGACTCCAAATGAATGATACTGTTGCTCCGTAACTGCTGGATGTATAAATAAGCAACTAAATAAGAATCCAGCTGCATGATTTTTAGAACAAGTCAGTAGCTAATATACTATATACTGCATGTTTTTGCACTCTTAAATGTAGTCACTATAACTTCCTATGTTTTAAGGAGTTTGAACTATGTTTGTGGCATACTGTTTAAGTCTAAGAACATGGTGTTAACGTAATTCATAGTCAGTGTATTCACAGCCTACACAGGAATACACACTGTGTAAACACAGTCGTATTCTACACTTCCACCTTCAGCCTGAAATTGCAGCCCAGAACCAGTTGTTTTCTGGCTTTGCTCTGACAGCCCGGTGCCCACTCCCCTCTGCTGCTGTGTGATCCAGTTTCAGTCGGGAACCAGTGCTGCCAGACTCCGTGGAGCTGGCTGCACTATCAGATGTCCCCAGAGTGAAATGGGCTGTTTTATCACCTCACCCAGTGGCAGCTGTCTCCCAAGCATCCACATACCTGCAAAGGGAGATACATGACCCTCCTCATGCCTCACTGGGAGGCGGTGTGCATCAGTGACTGGGATGGTCAGGAAAGCCGTCCATCACGAGAGCGCTGCCGCCGCCACGCTGCTCTGCAGAGACACTGGAGGGGAAACCAGAAGTATCCTCTCAGGTACGTGATGGAAACATGCCAGGAGTGCACTCTATTCACTCACTTTAATTGACACACAGTCGGGAGAAGACGGTTATAACCTGCACAGTCTTTTAAAGTTGGCATGAAGGAGAGTGAAGAACTGCAGTTGAGCATCATGCATGTCTTTTTATCCTGAATATTTTTTACAAATTTCATGAACTTTCCATGACTGATGCGTGACATTTAAGATGACGTTTACCAGGTGTCAAAAAAAAAAAGACAGCTGAAAGTGATGGAGTCATTAGGGGCAAAATGTCCAACCTTTAGCTACATCTTGCAAAATGACAAAAAAGAAAAAAAATACAAATATTCCAACTCTGCTGTCATGTGAGAAAATATAGCATGTAAAACAAATTCAGACGATGCTGAAGGACACCATCATACAGTATCACATTTTTATGATAGCGAAAATGTTAAAAATGTATTGAGATGTTGGTATTTTATGTCATGTGCCTAATGAATGGAGTGTTCTTTTTCTATTCTAGGCCAAAACTAATGCAACTTGCAATTTTTAGGTTGTAGCGGGCTCAGTTTTGAAGCTAGAGCAAAGATACTGGCATCATATGAAACTAAAAAACCTAAAGAATCCATTGGTACCAACCATGTCATACTAGCTCTAACCACTCAAACTTGCTCTAAATTTTGGCGAGGAAAAACTGTCATGCCCATTTTCAAAGGGGTCCCTTGACCTCTGACCCCAAGACATGTGAATGAAAATGGGTTCTATGGGTACCCACGAGTCTCCCCTTTACACACATGCCCACTTTATGATAATCACATGCAGTTTGGGACAAGTCATTGTCAAGTCAGCACACTGACACACTGACAGCTGTTGTTGCCTGTTTGGCTGCAGTTTGTCATGTTATGATTTGAGCATATTTTTTATACTAAATGCAGTACCTGTGAGGGTTTCTGGACAATATTTGTCATTGTTTTGTGTTGTTAATTGATTTCCAATAATAAATATATACATACATTTGCATAAAGCAATCATATTTGTCCACTCCCATGTTGATAAGAGTATTAAATACTAGGTACATACTTATGTTTTGTGGTAGGGTATAATGTCCAACTTGCCTTACTGAAGCTAACAATCAATCCACACATTGCCAGGACATATATAACAGGGTTATTATCACGTGTAAAACAGTAGGATCTAAGGAGAATATAGGATATTCCTGTTTGCTGCTCTGTCAGATAGCTGTATTTCATCCACTAGTGATGTCAGGGATGTTTTTAAACACTCTTTATTCCCTGTTTCCCTGACAGGATAATTTCCTTTCCTGATAAACAGGATAGAAAGTGCTGCTCTGCACGCTGACTCACCTTTCACTCTGGCCTCAATCCCTGACTTGAATGGAAATGCTATAACCTCTTTTGTGGAGTGATATGTATTGCTAAGGAAAAAGGAAATGACAAGGCAAGGAAATACGATTTGGTTATCTTCCAGTGAGCTGCTATCAGCTGGAGGTGCTGCGAGGAAATATTAAGTCTGTTACGGGACGCTTCACTCCCGACAGTAATAATATGTGAACCGTACTATACGGCGTTCATTTGTCGGGTGGGACTCATGAAGGGAAGTGATCCATCAAAAAGGCAATAAAAGCAATCAACTAATTAGACACGAATCTCTGAGCATAAATCCCTGCCTGGCCATATCCAATTGGTTACAGGCGTTTTTAATGGCATGTTTGACTGATCACTTTGGTCAGTTTGACATCAACCTAACAGAGTTTAATAGCCTTTAAACACCAGAAGAAAAAAAAACGTGTTCACAGAGCTAATGATTTCAGTTAACAGTACCACCAGTCTAGAGCAGGTTTGGAGGTCCTAGTAAAGAGGGAGACGCTGCAGTCGGGGATTTGTCACCGTGCACGGATACAGACAGGAAATCAGTCAGGGATGGTGTGGAGGACATTTTATCCACGCTGTGCAGGCTGGGGGTCAGCAGCTCAACGCCCTCAGGGGTCACCCGGGGGGTGTGGACCACGGTGCTCTGGGGGGTGGGGGAAACCACCTGGATGGACACATCCGAGTCGCCGGGATCGGGGCTTCCTGGAAGTTCTGTCATGGCAGAGCCCACTGGAGACAAACAAGAACTGCATCCTTAATATGAACAGGTTCATTGTTGATGAATTTTCATAACGTCAACAATAAGTTTTATTTTTGAGAATATTTACATTGTGCTGCTCTCCACTGAGGCAACAGTTTCCTTCAAAATTCCTGAAAAAATCTCCTGATAAAAAAATCAAAAGCTCACAGAATTGCCCCGACAGATCCGCAAATCTCTTATCAAAAAGGCTTCTTTGTGTCAGGTTTTATAGACTTTACTTTTGCACAACTTTCTGTTGTAGCACAAGTGTTGCAATGACAAATATCAGTTAGAAAAAATTGCTTGCAATGCCCATTTTTATCTGTAAAGCATAGACATATCTTCGTTGGCCAATAAGCGCAAACGCGCTGCAACGGCCCAAAACATTTCCATCAGGAGAAACGTGCTGCAGCTTCAGAAACGATGCCAATTCAAAAACACTTATGCCCTTGTCGGCCACCGTACAAATGTGTTTTTGGTAAGAACATTATGCTGATGTTTAAAGACCTAAAACGATTAGTTTCTGAAAAAAGAGCTGTGCTATTCCCAATCATAATTGATAGAAACTATATTTTAATAAGGTCTGGGTGGAAACCTGTTAAACAAATGATTCAGCCAGACACTTTCTCACTGTGACAGCTGCAAGGCTATTGTGGTGGCCTTTTGTTATCTGCCACAGTAAAAGGCAACGGCTTTGACATTATGGAAGTGACGCTGTGATGAATAGACGGCTACATTTGGCCTTTTATAACACAACACGAGCCACAGTGATGATGGCAGTGAGAGTTGTTTTGCTTCATTTAAAAGCTAATGACTGTAACTGTGGTTTTAAGAGTGGTTTTGAAAACTCTTTGAGGTGCATCGATACCATCTGTAGCACCGATGCAGCTATTTAGTAGGCTTTTAATCATCTAAAAATAAATGTCCACCCAGAGCCGGGTTCTGCCCATGGTTTCTACCTGTTAAGGGGGAGTTTGCATGAGCATGCATACCAATGCATGCTCGTGGGGAATCTCTTGTTGGGTCTCTAAATTATAGAGCGCGGTCTAGACCTGCTCAATATAAAAAGCGTCTCGAGATAACTTCTGTTATGATTTGACGCTATATAAAATAAGTTCAAACTGAAATTGAAAACCTCATCACGGTGAACACTTGTCCGCCTTTAGCTTAGTGGTGGTGACGTGAAGTCATGAGACCGTGGTGTAGTTTGTTTATAGCCGTTATAATGTTAGCTTTTTACTTCTGACGATTGCATTCACACTTCAAAAATCATAAAAGTTGTGGAGATTATCTTACGGAACAAAGCGTGTAAGTATCATAAATGTGTGTTTGCCACAGAGCTTATTTTCTGCAATAATCCAAAAGCCAATGGAAAAATCCCATTGGCTTTTTGTCGAGGGAACCAGGGCGATGCTAACTTCCTGGTTGGCCTACAAAAATAAGTCATCCCTGGAGCACTCTATACTATTGACAACAACATGAATTGCCATTTTGATACAAGTTATAACTATTATACAATTAGGAGGAAAGATGTTTTCCGAGGCCAGCCATCACATGTCAGGCTACAGTCAAGGACAGCCATGTGGTGATTCATGAGCTGCTGAGAGCTGCACCTGCCCAATGAGCCGTGACCTCTTGACCTTGAGGTATCATCGTGTGTCTGCTCCCTGGGTTACTTTGCTCTTTCCCCCTTTTGTTTTCCTCTCCGTCTCCGATTGATTCTGATGTCAGGCTGTGAAATGGCAGAAGAGGTATCGCATGCTGGTCTCCTCGGGTCAAATGAGACGAGTGCAGCTGTTGCTGGATCGACTTAAAGAGTGTGTATACAGTAGGGAGGGGGCTTCCCTAAATAATCTCTCTCCCTCACTCACCCTCTCTCTGCCACAGCCTCCGCCCCAAACATGGGTCATTTATCTATCAGTGCTGGGGGGGGGGGGGGCAGCGCTTGCTTCATTACTTCCAAAACAACAACAGGCAAATCCAGCAAACAAAGTGCAACTTCAGCACCAATCCCTGCCTGCCTCTAGCTCACACACGTCTGGTTCTCTCTCCGTCTCATCCATTTCAGATTCGGTTGAAGAGGTCAGAAAATGGCTTCCATTCAGGACAGTCTGGGCAGACTCTGTACACTCACACACACACACACACATCCCCAGGCCCCCGTGCTAAAATGTCAGGTCAGCAGTAGCGGTGCAGCAGCAGTAGCAGCAGCTAGCAGCAGCCGCAGCACAGCGTGGCTGTGGCACCCCAGTGGAAGAATGTTCCGTCGACCCGCCGTGGCTGCAGCGAGCGCCTTTGTTGTGTGGAATGTGTCGGTGTGGAAGAAAACTGTGTTCATGGTGGCGTCATTGTTTGTGATTGTAGTGTGCAAGTTGGAGTGTGTGTGTTCGTAAAAAACTATTTGTATTTATGTTTATTTTCTTCCTTTTTTAAAAAAAATTTTGAATATTTTTTTAAAATTTGCTTTTCGTCACAGTCTTTTCATGGTAACCCCTAGAACAATAGGGGGTACTCGCTGGGCGGGAATCACTTGTACAGTGTACCACTGTGTGTGTGTGTGTGTGTGTGTGTTCAAGGTCAAAGTTCTTTCTCTCACACATTGAGCTCTAAAGCCAGTCAGTCACACTGGACATGGGCCTGCATTCCCAGCTGCTCTGCTCTGTCCTTCATGTGTGCACACAGTACATACACAGTACATACACAGTACATACACAGTACATACACAGTACATACACAGAACATACACAGTACATACACACTCACACAGGCCTAGACACACTTTATACTCCGCTCTGTCTCCCTCCCTCTTCGCTCTGTATGTCTTCTCTGTCTTCACATGTATCCCCAGCCTCCATCCTCTGCTCTATCTCTGTCACTCAGACACACCCTGAGCCCTGCAGACATTTTCTTTCTCTCCTTCACTTTCAATCTTCTGTCTCCGTCTCTGCCCTCATTCTCTCTGTGTGTCACGGCTCTCCTCATCCCTCTGCTTTAACTTCAAAGCCTTGTTGGGATGAATACTGTATCTCTGCAGTTTATATGTGGGTAATTGTGTGTGTGTGTGTGTGTGTGTGAGACTGTACTATACACATATGTGTATATTGGTGTGTATAGCACTGTATGGGTTGATGTACTGTAGCCTGTTTGTGTGAATGTGTGCTGGCGTCCTGCCTGCCTATCAGCAGCTGCTGTCGCACACCACATGAGAAAATTCAAGATCAATGGTATTGTGTTGCCAGTGAGCCTGAGGCCTGGCATTTAGTGATACCATGTGAGTGTGTGTGTGTGTGTGTGTGTGTGTGTGTGTGTGTGTGCTCTTACCTCGGCTCTCTTGTTGGGCCCAGAACTGCTCGACAGTTTTGGCAATGTCGCGGTTCTCTCTCAGGTCTTTCTGCCACTGGCGCAGCTCCTGCACATCTGGGCGTGCCCTGATCTATAACACACACACACACACACACACACAGCATAACATGCAAACATAAGCAAACATCATCAATAGCTTAATTAAGTTGCAAGCGAATCAGTGCTAGTAAGTGGTGTGCATTTATAATGTCCAATATGATTTTTTGGAAATACGACTCCATTTGAAGGCACCATAAGTAAAGTTAAAAAAAGTTGTAAGTTGTAAGTTGTAAGACGAAAACAGGGACAATTTCCAGACCGGACAACGCCGTGGTAGCGACCTGTCAATCACAAGGTAGCCACGCCCTAAAGCATCCCCTGCTTTATGGTCTATTTGACTCTAAATGGGATCATAATTTACTAAATGAACATCATGTTGTATTGAAGAAGACTTGAAACTAGTGATTGAGACCATAAACTCATGTTTACAACGTTTACTGAGGTAATAAATCAAGTGAGAAGTAGGCTCATTTTCTCATAGACTTCTATACAATCAGACTTCTTTTTGCAACCAGACTCGCCGCCCCCTGCTGGATATTAGAGAGAATGCAAACTCTTCTGCATTGGCTTCACTTTTCATACCCAGGAGGTAGCCCACTGATTTGGAGACATCACAACCTCCATATATCATGTCACATCTGTCCAGCTGACAATGATTATGCTCTACCGTCATCACTTCTGTAAATAACATATTTGTGCTCATATTATGTGTAGAATTGACAATATCTCTACTGTGTGCTAACAACAACTAGGTGAAACAACTTAACAAACATGCGATTAGATGCTCCGTCATCTAAACCATCACTGTTGTTAGTAATGAAGCGTGTTCAGATGTATAGTCGAGTGTGTTTCTGCATCTGTGCCCACATAGGTGAGTAAATAGGTCAAATTGTGCTGCAGATTCATGTCAATAAGCCGTCTCTGATGATTTTATTCTTGGAGGAAACCCCAGTAGTTGTTGTGTGTGTGTGCTGCTGGCTTTCCTAAGACATTATTAAACATTTTTGCTGTTTTAGATGAATAGAAAATATCCCTGAAGAGCTCAGTCTCATTTCCTTTCTTTATCTCCTCCTCTTCCTACTACTACTACTCTCCCACTAACTCAGCCTCCTTCTCCTTCCTTTTCCTCCTCCCTTCTCTTCTCCTTCAGGTGTGCCTCTATATCTCTCATACCAACACCTTATTCCCTCCTCATTCTCCTGCACATCGACGTTTCATCTCTACTCTGTATTCTCTCCCACCTCTCCTCTCTCCAATCTTGTTTCCCTCTTACTCCTCCCTCTCCGTTCGACTGCTTGAATGACGACAATAGTGTTGCTATTAGCAGTGGGCATGAAAGTGGGCCTGTTATATAAGCCTGGCGATGGGTTGAGGAATGGGTAAGACTAGCAGGGGCTCCAATAGTTAATTCAACGGGTGTCACAGCGCTGCAACAGCCTCTCTGCTGATGGGAGCGAACCATAGAAATGTAAATGAGGGGTGAGGGTCAGGAGGGGTGGAGGAGGGGTGGAGGAGGGGGAGGTTGGAGTCTGTCGTGTTTGCTCACCGTCGCTTCTGTGTGTCGTTTGTGTCTGTGTGGCCATTTCTACTCTGTCACTTTCCATTGGTGTCCTGCAGAAACGTTATACCTCCAGTTCCTCTTCTATCGCCGTCAGCTACTGCTAAACGACGGGAAGATTTCACGGCCGTGGGACCCCCCCCGAGACAAAGCTTTACAAAGTGCCACACAAAGACAAAATAAAAGTTCTTGGAAAGCTGACTTTTTGAATAAACATGCTTTCTACAGGGGAGGCTGGCAGTTTGTGTGTCCTAGCAGGAGACAAAGAGCTGAGCGTGTTTTGAGGCCTGTCTGTGTGCATCAGTACAGCTGATTAGCAGGTTGAGGTACTGTTTTGACAGTGTGCATCAAGGACTCTGTGTGTGAGCGTATATACATATGATTAACGACACCAAATTCTGCTTTTTCTCATCTAATCTTCCTGGCTTGAATTATTAATGAACCTTTCATAATACAGTATGATCGTACACGTGTCTCATGCCGTGTGCATGCATGGCGGCTGGGATTAGAGTGATTAGTTATATTGCGAGGCTGCATGCATTCACAGGCATTATTTGACATGCAAAAACACAACCGCAAGAAAACACACACTGAAAATAACACCAAAAAAGAGGGACTCCATCCTCTTCTATCTCTCAAAAGCCAGCAGCACAAGCACAACGCCCCCCCCCCCCCCTCCCCACGCAAAAATGCATACAGCCACACAGTGACACAAACTGCGCCCTCTTTCTCACACACACACTTCAATCCCGCTGCACAGCCTTTTTATGAGCCGCCTTCACTCTTTTTTTGTGCAAAGCTTGCCTGTGAGAGCGAGCTCCTCTCCCGGTCTCACACTCTGCAGCAGCACAATGGCTTCTGTTCAGAGGGACTGGCTGCAGTCACATCACCAGCCGCACTGACAGGCTGCATAAAGACACGGCGACCTCAGCCGGCTACGTCTACGCTTCGCACCCCATCCACCCACCGATCCATCATGTTTTTGTTGGCGAGGCTTAACCAGCTGAGCAACCTGTGATCTGATTCGTGCCTTTGTAGACTCAGGCACTGTCCCTATACTGTCCTTTGTAAGAACACTTAGAACTAAAATACTCTCTGTATTACATATGATATTACAGGACCAGCTGAGTAGGCCTTTCATGCTACGCTTAGTCCATCTCAGTCTGGGACAGCGTGCCCCTACAGCCCTTCTGCGGGAGGGGGGAAGTGAGGACAAAGCAGAGCCACCGGCTACTGGACGTCCTGAACGCCTGTGACATATTTTCTGCACGAGTGTCAGTGCACGTGGCCCGTCACTGACTTAACATTGGAGCTCAATTCAAACCATTCATCTATCACTGCCCTCGGATCATTCAGCTGGAATCACAGACCTACTTCTGCTGTTGACTCTACAGCTCTCTCTGTGTGTGTGTGTGTGTGTGTGTGTGTGAGAGAGAGAGAGAGAGAGAGAGAGAGAGAGAGAGTCTTTCAAACAGCTCTATTAGTTTATGTCATGTGGAATACACTCAGTACTCACAGTGTCCTACTTTTAGA
Organism: Sebastolobus alascanus; assembly: GCA_916701645.2. NCBI lineage: Eukaryota > Metazoa > Chordata > Actinopteri > Perciformes > Sebastidae > Sebastolobus > Sebastolobus alascanus. Next base: position 1,374,185 of record CAKAOJ020000133.1, on the reverse strand, counting down.
CAATAACTGGGCCTGCTAGGCTAAGACGACTTTCCTCAGACATGTCAGGACTGTAACAACATTTTAAAACATTTTAATTCAAAATTACTCACCAAATGATAATAAAAAAAGCTATGACTTATCTACATCAGGGTTTCTGCAAGTCTAACCAGAAACAAGACTTGTTAAACAATACCAGTCAGAATAAAATGCTTATGCTCATTTTCTCATAGACTTCTATACAATCAGACTTCTTTTTGCAACCAGAGGAGTCGCCCCCTGTTGGCTGTTAGAAAGAATGCAAGTTTAAGGAACTTCAGCATCGGCTTCACTTTTCAGACCCTGGAGTTTTCCACTGGGTAAAATATGATGAGTAGGGATGAGATCACGTTGCTTTATGGTAAGTTAAGATAACCAACTGTTAGTTGTAGCTTTGTATTTACAGACAATGAAAGTGGAATCAATCTTCTCATCTAACTTTCTGCCGGAAAGTGAATAAGCGTATTTCCCAAAACTATTCCTTTAACAAACAAAACAACATAGAATCAAATCTGACAACAGATCATGGACCGAAACAAGAAAACCAATCATCAAACACCTGAGTTAGACTTAGCCAGGGCTTCAGGGCCAACCACAGTGTGTGCACACTTAATAGATCAGTGGAAATGATTATGATAAAAGCCTGCTTCTCTACCTGACCACAAACCTTTAACACTGACAGCCTAATTGTAATGCCTATTTATTACACAGCACACACACATCAGCTGACCAGACCTGAGAGAGCCTGAGAAGTCTTAGTGATCAGCGGACTGTGTGTGTGTGCATGTATATATGTGTGCGTTACAGTAGCAGGCATGGATGAATGGATTAGTGTCGGCACACAGTGTAAAGAAGATTATGTAATATGTTTAGACCCTAGCAGCTAGTTGTACATGAGAGAAACAATCGCATTGTCCGGGTCATAGATGTGTGTGTACTATCTCTACCGCTGCTCTTCTTCACTCCTCAATATGGTTTGATGAAAGAGATTAATAATGGAGGGATAAAATGCTAAGCTACAAAAATAGTCCCTGCTTCCTGGCCCTCAGTCTGTCTTTCTTACAAACACACACACACACACACACACACACACACACCCTCTGCAGTCAGCGCTGCGTCAGGCAGGTTATATAACAGCACAGAGTGTAAGAGTGAGGGGGAAAGAGAGGGTGTGTGGACGGGAGGGGGGGTGAGGAGTATATTCATGAAAGTAGAGGTGTGCAATTTGGATAAAGATGTTATTATCATAGCATTAGATATCTATATGTGACAATGTTTAGTGAAGTATTCAAAAAACACAGAAAACTCATATTCATCATTGAGTCAAATGTTTTCATACAGCAAAATCTCATAATCCTATTATACTCCTATTACAAACCCTCAAAACATATTCTCAAGCACTTAAAAAACCAGGACAGATTATGGTGAAATATCACCATCGGGGGGTTCTTTCACAACAATGACCCGCTAGCTGTACATTATCCCGCTTATTACACGGCTACTTACTTAAGAAATCAATAATTTGACACAAAAACAGTCCGCCAGAGTCCGACATCAGAGCTGCGCCCATAGCAACGGTCTGCTATACATAGCAACGGCCTGTTATACATAGAAACGGTCAGCTATAAAGAAATAACAGACCGTAGAACGCCGTGATTGACCAATCAGAATCGAGTATTCAACACAGCTTTGTAATAAAGCCTGATATTGTTCACTTAGATATTAAATCTGTCAACTTGATATGAGAGTTTTGCTGAAAATGAGTTAGCATTTTAGCACCTCTGGTTCCCTCGTCTCAAAGTCAGTGGGTTTTTAGTTAGATGCCTGAAATAAGGTCTGTGGTCTTTAACGTTTTGTTCTACGATATAAAATACGTCAGTAAATATTGGGGCTGACCCGAATGCTTCAAAGCTTCGCCCGTTGCCATGGTATTCAACCTTCAAATCAGTATTTGAATGCTTCGTTTTTTAATTCTTAAGTATGTAATATTAATGTATAAAGCCCCAAATAGCCCATGAAATAAGGAATAATCCCACAATATTATTAATTTTTCATATCCAACATCAATTATTATTAGTTATTCTCAGACAGATATCGCTGTTTGTTTGAAGCTTCGAATACCTTTGATCATTACTCACCGAAGCTTCGAAGCCCCAAAAAACGGTATTCGGGACAACCCTAGAAAATATCCCACTCGTGAATTTTGAAGCCTTTACGTGTCTTAAAAAAGCCGGTAGCTAACAAGTGGCTAAATGAGACTACTAAACGTCATCACGCCGACTCGTCCGCTTTTGCAGCCTCGTTGTGTATACTCACACTCGTTTATAGCCTACTGTTAGCTTTTTACTTCTGGCGATTGCATTTACGCTCCAAAAATCATAAAAGTGTTGTTAATTTGTGGAGATTATCTTGCTGAACATAACGTGCAAGTATCATAAACGTTTGTTTGCCACAGAGCAAATTTTCTGCAATAATCCAAAACCTAATGGAAAAATCCAATTGGCTTTTTGTCGAGGGAACCAGGGCGATGCTAACTTCCTGGTTGGCCTACAAAAATACGTCATCCCTGCAGCACTCTATACATGATAATATTGAATTATCACGTGCTATTTGAAGAACACAGTAGACACAAATGATGCCGGAAACCAATGAAGTTTTACATCACAGATGACTCCTCGTCTCTGCTCTGCTGCCCACTGAGCTGTTAACTGCTGTTTTTCCCGAGCCGAGGTAACACACAACAACATCTGTCAGGCCTCAGTGCCTACCCAAAATATCTCCATCCTGTGTACTTTGAATAAGTCATGATCCTAAGACGCAAACTCTCAACTTCGGACCCTGATTGTGCTGCGTTCACAGCCTCCTGTGTGCTTCTCAGAGGCTCCATCTCTCTCCCTAGTCTTAGATGTTGCCAAAGCTCCATTTCCCTCCACCATTCCTAATCCAAAACCACTCTGCAACATCATCTCTTCTCCCTTTTGTCATCCATCCATCCTTCTGAAAATGTTCCCGACATAACCTGAGCTCCATCCCTCCAGATATACCCTCCCATCCTCTCACCGCTGTCTCTTTCCGGCTGTGTCTCTCTTCTCTAAACCCCTCGGGGTGTTGGGCTGCAGTGCTATCAGCGGCCCTTCTGAACCTCTCTTAGTTCGGGGTAAACAAAGTGAGAAGTGACAGGCAGCCCGGCTCACTGCTGCCACCTCATGCAAGCTTTTTATTGTTGTTACAGAAATAAAAGAGGAGGTGTTGCCCCCTGCTGGTGCACAAGTAGCCCAAACATGGATGCATGCACACACACAGATTCAATACATCTTTTCGTGCACACAACCACAAATTCAACTCAAATGTTCAGATCCTTCAAAACGAACGTAATTGCACACAACAGCACAGCTGGCATCTTTTCCTCGCAGCGGTTCGTGCAGCAACACTGAAGCTGAATCCTCCCACAAGCACCAAGGATAAGAAAAAATAAGCTCTTCTGTTGAGACCAACAAAAACACAACCACTGCTCGCGAGGCTGCATTTATTTGTTTGTGAGTGTGGCGAAATTGCTGCTGTTTGCCTCTGGTAGTGTGTCTGTTTATGTCTATTTATATCAGAGTACTTCGACGCCCACACAGGAAGGAATTAAATCCCCGCATCACTGATGACATAATCGAGCTGCTGAATGAAATTGCAGTCCCTGTGGAAGAGGGGCTTTTCAGCGGGATGGGATTATACAACAAGATGGCACTGTGGGCCGATGCACTGCAACATGCAGGAGGGCGCCTGTTGTTTGTTAAGATAGCAGACCCACACACAGAGAGCAGGCGGGCTCGCTGTGGTGTGTGGGGTAATTGCAGGGTTCCTTCAAGCCTTCTACGTCAAAATCCCATTATATTTTCTCCACTCTGTAACTTCTTAAATCAATCTGAAACGTTTGAGAGGTGGTAATTAGAGTTGGTCAGAATCACAAGCCCAGCCAGGCGTAGCTAAAGTTATGTGTATGTCAAATGATAGGCTTTTCGTCCAGGCTTTTAATTTGAAATTTTTCCCGATATTTTTAGACTTTAGAGTTTATTTCCCATGTTTCAAATAGGGCTGTCAAAGTTAACGTGATGATAACGCGTGTGTGTTGTGCTGATGTAATTATTTTTCTTCCATCTCCGTCTGTCTGCATTCCTAGTCCCAGTCCTTTAATTTACTCTTTGACAGAAAGCCTGCAAACACCATTTTTCTTCTAGTCCTATCCAGCGTACCTTGTATCCTCTCCAGAAAGCCTGGATGAGCAGAGCAGCCTGATCCTCGCTCAGCAGTAGAAACAGAGGGACGGGAGGCCTGGGACTGAAGACAGAGAGAGACAAAAACAGGAGGGTGTGTCACCACATCTGGATTTAAAAAATGCAGCGTGTATCTGTGAATGTTTGTTTTGTCATAACTTAAATCTAGTTTTTGCATAGTTATTTTCCTTGAAATTAATGATTGTTTCATACTTTAGACACAGCAACCATGGAACTCTAAAAGGCCAAAGACAAATTTGTGTCATATCTTGACAAACAATGAATTTGCAGGTAACAGCTGTAGCGTGTGTGTGTCAGGTTGGGGAGACACTCACTGCATGCTGAGCCAGTCCTTGACAAACGGGATGTCATGGAAGTTCACTGGGACCTGTTCTCGCCTGCGGGGGTTGTGGCTGAGGAAAAAGGAAGAGCGAAAGAGGGCAAAAAAAAAAGACATGACATGACACATAAACATAATATTTTTTGCACACAGCACTTAAATTATAACATTTGAGCTCTTACTTGTAGAGCCACTCAGTCAGGAAATCGCACGGGTTAAATGCTGTTTTTTCCCTCTGCAACACAAAAGAAAGTAATCACTGCCATAGATCACGTAGAAGCAGTATTCAGCATTACTTATACTCATTACATTAGTAAAAGTAACAATATAACAATGTAGAAATACTCCATTACAAGTAACATTCAAAATCTCACTTGAATAAAAGTGTTGTACAAAATGAACTGATTTTGGCCCCTGTCAATATTAATGTATTATTATTACTGATGCAGTAATGTGTGTACATTTCACAGTCGTAGTTGGTCAAGGAGAAGTGAATTTAAATTACTTCAAAATACTACTGGGTAATTTAATACATAGCAATGTATCACATTTTATATGATCAAAACATTTTTTGTAAAATTTGAATCAGCAAAGTATCTAAGAAGTACAGCTGTGAAATAAATGTGGTGAATTAAATTGAAATTAAATTGCAATATTTCCATCTGATTTGTAGTTTAAAGTATATAGTAGCAGAAAATGCTCAAGAAGAGGACCCGCTCCCTATGTCGATATGGAGGACTCATTCTAAGCTAACAAATACAAAACGATTCTTAGTTTCAGGTGATTATACACTAATGAAAACATAGTTAGGATTATTATATTCCATTTCTGCGAATAGATCCCCCGAAATGTTACACACTGTTCCTTTAAACACAGTAGTTGAGTAATAAATGTGGTAAAATAATGTTAATTTTACCACATTTATCCAAACAGACACAAATTAATTCCTTTAATTTCATGTTTTAAATCAATCTGTGGTCATTTTAACAACATTGGCCGCCTGTTTATCAGAAGAAATTCAGACCTCGAAGCAGCCATGTTTCTGGGCTTCTTCCAGCATAGCCTCCAGTCCAGGTAACAACACTGGAAACACTCTCCTCTCCAAAAAACGTGTGACAGGATCTGGACAGACACACAAACATACATACATTTATTATACAACATATATGGACCAGGATGGCAGCTGCAAAGCTCATTCATCTTACGTTCATGTAGTTGTGGAGGTGATTCAGCTGTTGATGGGCGCGTCTGGCTTGAAGGACGAGGTTTTCCCAACACAGAGTAGCCAGCGAGAGCAGGGTGGCAGAGAAGAGGGTCAAAGTCTCTCAGAGGATCACCGTCCACAAACACCTGATGAGACCAACGATGATCATTTAAGATGTATAATGGTATAATAAGAAGGGTTAGTCCTCTTGTCACCACAAACTGTCTCCTTACTCTATATTATAGTCTAATTTATCCTTATCTTTCATATTGTAATATAATTTGGGCAAGTACTTTTCCTACAAACCTTCATAAAATTTTAGTCCTCCAAAAACATTTTGTGAGGATTGCAACTCGATCAGAGTCACACATCTCCTCTGCTCCTCTACTTCAGAAACTCCAGATTCTTACAATTTATGACATCAATATTTCTCAAATATGTGTTTTTATTTATAAGATACTTTCTGGTGGGAATATTCCTGAGCAGTTCAAGATCTATTTTAAAACAAATTCTCAGGTCCATTCTTACCCAACTCGTCAATCTCTAGATCTTCATCCTTCTAAATTCCTTACTAGTAGAGGTCAGTTTTCGATAAGATTTAGGGTAACCAAATTATTGAGCAGCTATTCACATTTATCAAAAAACTGTTCATCTATCAAATGTTTCAAAAGTCGCTTAAAGGGTCATTTAATTGCTGTTTTGTAATTGCTTTTCCCCATGTCGTCTGTGTATCTGTTTTTATCTGTTTTATTTTTTTCTCTCATAATGTTATGTTTGGTTATGATTGCCCAGAAGTCTTTGTAGATATTTAAATCAATATCCTCCTCACAAACACTAACTATACGCTTCCACGCATACACACACACACACACACACACACACACACACACACATTCACTTGTCTTTTTTTGATATATTTATTGTTATTGTTGTTATTATACCATTGACCATTAGTCAAAACTAACAGATATAAATTCTCTTTCATACCCTCGGCCATTTCACTGCTCAACTCTGTAAATTACAGGTAGTATCAGCACATCCACCTATGCCTGTTCTGTTCTTTTCATTATCATTATCCTATATGGTAATTATTGTAACTCTTTTAACATTTTTTACTTCAAGGTTTCACCTTATTTTAGTGCTCTAGTATGTGGGGATGTACAGTATTTGTTTATTGTCTTATTGTGATGAGACGTTGTTGTTGTTGTTTTGTCGTTGTTGTTGATGCTACTACTGCAAAACCAATTGCCCCTCGGGGACAAATAAAGGTCTTTAACTTGAATATCTTGTTCTAATTATTTATCACTATTATGTAGTCATATTATTTCTTTATATTAATCTTGTCTCTAGGTGGAGGCCTCGGATAAGCCCAGTGGGTTTTTTTGCCTCTTCCTGCACTGTATATTATTAATTTTTTTTTTTTTTGTTATGTTGTGTAGTATTAAATTGTGCAAAAAAAAAAAAAAGCTGACCTTGGCTGTGGTTAGTCCACAGCAGACTGGGGAGTGTGTTCTGGTGCTGTACTGGGAGAGCTGGCTGCTCACTGAGCTGCTGTCTGTCCACACAGCACTGGGAGGACTGGGCTGCTCAGCTTCATAATCTCCAAAAAAAACACATAATACAAAGATAATATTAATATTCAATTCACAAAAAGCTCAAGTTAACAAAGTATCATCATCTTACCGTCACACACTTTTTGCCAAAGCGATTTTTTGGCACCGATTATCTTCGCCATTTCTGCCTGTTTGGGTTCGCTCCAGTGGTTGCTAGGGACTCGCTCGGTTGCCAAGGAAGTAGTCGTGACTTCCGTTGTAAACAAGAGCAGACTAGTAGAGCTGGCAGATAAAAAGGGAGAATTTAACAAATTAACAGCTCGACAAAGGTGTTAAAAACCAAGGAATAATCAAAACAATGACTCAATAGATTTTATTAACAGTTTGTGGAATATAACGGCTCACCGAAAATGTATTTAAATACAAAAATAGTCCGACTTTATAATTAATTTATATTATAAAGTATATTTATATTTATTTTTATTTATATTATAATTTATAATCTAGCACGTTAACTAGTGCTACAATACTTACCGGTACTAACACTTCTAATATAATCGTTGTGTGAAACATTAGGATAACGTTACTGGTTGAATATAATAATAATAATAATAATAATAATAATAATATAATATTAATAATAGGGCTAACGTACCTGAACGGTGCAACTCATACCGTTGTTCCGGTATTGGCCGCTAGAGGGAAGCAGATAACTTGAAATAAATCAACAATAGATTGCTATAGATGCTGTAATAAAGATACAACATATGATTCATACATTATAAACTATTGGGGAAAAAAAATAGATGTAACATGTAATTACTTGATGTCAGTGTTTCTATTTAGTTTTCTCCAAAAGGTAATTTTGTAGACTCCTGTAAATATGATTCTCTCAGTAGCTGTAAGTCTGTAAATCAAACTACTTAACTGTAAGGCTCTTTTAATTAACCCTATTGTGGGTGTTTATGCATGTAAGAACCCCCTAATATACTTTAAAGCTGCAGTGGGTAGAATTGGAGCAAATATGATTAAAAGAAGTTATTTTTATAAAACGGTCACTATATCCTAACAGTAGTGCATGAGACAGGTAATCTGAAAGAAATCATGTGCCTCTGTGTCCTCCAGTGCTCCTAATGGCATCTGCAAGATTTCACAGACTGGAGGAAAACAACCAATCAGCACCGATCTGGAGCCTGCTGTCGCTGAGCAGCTGTCAATCACTCTGTAAAATGAGAAAGACATCAACATGGCTGCCGGGTCACAACGTTGTCATTTTTCAGCTAAACAGTAACTACAAGATGTTCCTGAAAACATTTGAGGGGAGAAATAGATATTACAGTAACAGAATATTGATTCATATTTGATCAGCGCTGCCTGGTTTGACCGTTTGATCGGAGTTCGCGAGTGATTGACAGCTGCCTCTGTTGAATGAACAGCCAATAGGAACGCTCTCTCTCTGAAATGACCTGTGATTGGCCAGTCTCCCACGATGGGCTAGATTTTTTTAAAGTCTGAAAACAGAGCCATGAGGAGGTGCAGAAGTCTAGATATCTCTCAGAACACTTGAATGGTATGTTTTCAGAAGTAAAATGTAATTATTGTTATCTTGAGGGATTCTTGTTTCATACCGCTTGTCATCTTGTATTTTTTGTTTCCTTTTAGTTAGTTTAGTTACATTCCTGATGTGCTAATTTTGCTTTTCTACCAGGAAAAAGTTCAGTCCTACATAATGTCAGATCTGATATTGTTGGATCAACCAAAACCGACCAAATAACAATATTGCATTTTAAAAAACATTTCCTTCTCTACAATAATAACAGAGCAAAAGGTAAAGATTTTTCTGAAGAGAGCATAATCTTAGTCTTTAGCCATGATCATATTATTCGGAGAAATTCTTCAAAATTAAAGTCTTTATTGGAATATATTCCAAAGCAGTTAAGTCATCTCATGACTGAACAAAAATAGCCATTTATCTTAAAAAAAAGTCCCAAGATGGTTCCAAAATGCACTGAACAGCTTTTGACAAAATATACATTGCAGTAACTCATATCTTGCAGTCACTAATTGACTTGTTAATAAATAGGATTGTGAACAAAACATTTTTATACATTAACATTTTTAGACTTCCCCATATTTGCAACCAAAATTAATGACTACACACACCCGCGGTTTTTAACAATTGTGAAGACCTGTGCCACAAACATTTCTCTAACAAGTCGTTGCAGTGCATCCTCGGACATAAACAACCCCCCCAAATAAAAACAAATAAAAGCAGAACACAATGAGTAACAGTAGAAATAATGGTAGTAATATAATAATAATTATGGTAATGACAGGATGATTATTTTTTATAAAGCAACACTGATAAAAGCAGATATTATAAAGGACCAACTATCAACAATGAAATTTACAGATTACATTCCTTCAGGGTTTCAGAATAGAGGGAGCCCGTGTGAAGAGGACGTTTATAACTGAGCTAGAGGGAGACAGACAGTCTCCGCTTTATAGAAACAGAAAAGAAAAATCACACTCTTGTCTACAGGAGTAGTTATATTATTTAGCGTTCAACAGTGAGATGTTGAAAGCTAAATAACGGTCATTATTTAGCTTTCGACATCCATCATTAGTAATTTGAGATCCAGGCACAGGACCCAAACCTTCAGAGAGGACACACACTAGTGTAAATCCATGATGCGTGTAAAAGTTAAGGAGTATGGTTTGGGAAGAGTCACATGCTAGAATTAATGCTGGAGTCCATCCATAACCATACACATATTTAGTCTAATGTACATAACGAATAGCCTCCTAATAATCTGAGCTCAGGTCAGTGGTTATATAATGTTGCTGTGAAGTTAAAGGATGATTTGCATCAAGCCTCCACTTGAGGAAACATTCAGAGCGCGTCCATAGGCAGCGTGTTCGGTTCCAAAAGAAAAAAAGTTATGGCTATGTGGATGCATGATGAGGAGCCTTGAATGTAGTGAACCTTACGTCCCACTGGGAGTGATGTCCAGTCCTGCAGGCTGCCCATACAGCTCAGTTAAAGTCATTGCAGAGACTTGACAGCGACAAAAGGGAGTGACATGCCTGGACAGCGTCACAGGCAAAAGGTGCTTTGATCCTGAAAATAGTAGACTGACAGGAAATCAAAGTGAAATACGGATGATTAAGAACAGAAATCAGAGAAGCAGTGTGTGAGGAAATGGTGGAGATGAGTCTGTAATCCCCCATTTCAAGCGTCCACCTCCCAGTAGGAGTGGAAGGTGCCAAGAGGGGGATGGATTTGTCCGCTCGGTGGAGCCTGCCGCCCCTCACGGGCTGATTCAGTGCAAGAGGCCTTTTTTACGAAAAGGGGACTGGGAGTTTTAGCTTCTTCTGTGGTTCCACTCTTCTTCTGCGATCATTTACACTCCCCATACAGACTTTCCTGTGATTCTTTCAATATTACAAAACACATGTTCATGATTCAGTCTGGGCACATTCCTTTAACAATCCACAACTTCAGCGTCTCTTTCGTACAAAAACAAAAACGTCCACAGAGTGCTGCCGAGTCCCCTCCGCTTTAATGAAGTTGGCGAGAGCTATGTACAGAGTGGGTGATATGTCGTATATGAGCGTGTATGGTAGTGGTTGGTTCACTGAGGCCGAGGTTCCCCGTGGACTCTGAAGCGGTACATGCATGTGTATTCTGGGTGACCCCAGTTAGACAGCACCCGCACCTCGATGATCTGGAAGGCCCTGTCGTTCTGCTCCTGAGAGAGAAGAGGGGCGATATTCAGAACATGCTGACAGACAGTGAACATATTTCTTATTTCTAATAGGTCAGGAGGGGCGTCTTAAGTTACCATAACAGGAAAGGTTTGCAGTGACTCCCCATCCTCCTCGTATATGTAGTGCCCCAGCAGCTTCCCTTCTTCCTGGTACTCATCATCTAGACCCTATATGCAAATAAACATCAGTGAAAACAGGCATTCATCACTGTGTCCAGTTCTAAGGCTTTATGTTGGTGTGTTTCTTACAAAGACAGTGAAGTTGCGTGGGGCGCTGGTGATGTTTCCGGTCGGGGACAGGGCCTTGGGGATGTGCTCAACGCAGAAGGATGTGGGCAGGATCCTCAGGGACAACCGGATCACCAGATAACCCTGAGAGCCTTTGAACGCCCAGCAGTTACCAGGGTACACATCGGGCTGAGGAGGGGAAGTGAGAAGGGAAATTCCAAAATAAGTCTCATAACAGCAGCCAACACTTGTGACTGAGTCTTCCTATTAATCAGTCTTATTTCCCACCAATAATTAAATGACATTAAAAGTTGAATACTCCTATAGTTCATAATTTCCCACCAATAATTAAATGACATTAATAGTTGAATAATCATATAGTTAATCAACCAAAGAAGAACCACCCTTAGATCTTAAACCTATCATAGTAACCTTAACCTGTTATGCCCTCGTAAAAAACGCCTAAAATAACTACCCAAAATTAATCAGGACTAGCTCCTCAACCATGAGGCTTAGATGCATATATCTGGTCTCATTTGACTGGTAAGAAGTTAAGGAATATCAATAAATTGGAAGTAAACTAAACTTTTATTACAAAGATTACAAAGCAATAAAAAAATAAGGATAGGCTCATCATTTTAAAACAATAGTTTATGAACATTTAAACAGGTTTAGCTGGCTGTAATCATTCCTCCGGTTCATATTGACCATTAGAAGATCTCTTCTTTATGTGCTTTCACTGTAAGTGATGGGGGGGACAAAAGGTAACGTGAGGCTTCAGCAGCCTGAGTTAAAACAACATTCCCTCTTTGTGTTTCCCTGCTGAAAGGAGGAGCGATTACAGCAACAAAAGGCTGTTTCAAAGTTCACATGGACACCTGACTATTGTTCTAAGTCAAACAGTGAACCTATCCTTTAACTAACTTTACATAACCAGTAAAATAGACATTTCTCTCATGGATATCTCCTGGTGAGGCTCACCTGGATGACGACGCGTGGCGACTGGGAGAAGTACCAGAGCGGCAGGCCGAACAGACTCATGAGGGCCGTCTTGGTCTCGTACGTCTCAGAGCAGCGAGTGCTGAGGATGCTGCCACCTGAACACACACACACACACACAAATTAAGAGGAAGCGGTAAACTTGAGTTTAATATGAAATAACTATTAGTATACTTCAATGATTGTGGAGTTTAAAATGGTGGAAGTTGAGGGTGAATCACACTGCACAGCTTGTGTGTATGGTTCCAACCGCAACAGCATTTTATCCTCAGATGCACAGTTAATCTGGTGGATCGTGTCCTTTGACCCCTGGCTTCACTTATCATAAGGAGAGAGACTCAGGCAACAATGTCTGCAATGAAGTGTTTTCTCAGTACACCCCGACCTAAGATAAGATAAATATTCCTCATGTTTGCTGAGGTTTCCTCCTCATTTGGTCCCGCCTCAGTGGTTCTGTCTGACTGTGTGCAGCTCCAGGGTTTCCCACAGCGCCGCGCCTTGCCAGAAATGAAGAGCTCCTTACATTTTTATTATTAATCTTCAGTGGAAACTAGCAGTGGCAGTACATCACACAGTAAAGGCCATATATTGGGGTGAGGCGATTGTTTAGACGTGGAATAATTTGCAAAAACATCTAAAATTAGAAACATTTATATCCATTGATGAATTTAAGGTCATCGTATAGTTTTGTTGCAAATAAAATGTCAGTCAAGTTTATCAAATCAATTGACAATTCATTACTCTATTTTTCAATTCACATACATTTTCATCACCTCCATTATTATTTATATATATTTATAAATAATTATTTTTTGTTACTCCCACCCCTGTTGCCACTTTCGTTAAATGATAAATGGGAATTTTGTGTTGTGAATGATGAATGTAAAATGGTGAAAATGCTGAAACGTGGCTCTGTTTTCATCATGTTACGACTGTTTTAGTCAAATCAGCTTTAAATCAATCAAATCACTTGATGAGTTGTACTGATGATCATGGTGCACTTAATTTATGTGACGCGTTAATAAAAACATAATAGCCAAATCATGGCCCATATCTGTTAACACATACCAGTGTTAGCAAGTCTATTATGTTGTAAAAGATATTTTAGATTCTCAGCCTGTATTGACAGCGCAAGTAGAGACGGACAGGAAATATTGGAAAAAAGGTCTCCAGCTCAAAACAAACAGGGTTGGTTGTGATCATATGGGGTGTGTCTGAACTAAACTACCATGACGTCTCAATACCCTCTACCGCCAACTATGAAGCGGCTCTCATGTAGGTCAACAGACGGATCAGTAACGCGTCCGACAGTGGAGTCTGAGCTTTTACCGTTAATACCCTGTTGTCCTCGAGCCCGACTGATGCCTGTACCCTCATTACGTAAGAGACATCCATTAGAGCACAGTGCTGGGTTATGGAGCAGCTAGCTTGCTTACATGTCTACCCATTATAGAGTTAACTACTGACTTGGATGGACAGGCAGTGCTAACAATGTGAGGCTTCCTTCTTACCTCCAGACTCCAGGGCGTAGTCCACCAGGCCTGTTCGATCCTGGGAGTAGAGCCTCAAAGCGTTTTGGACAATCAGTTTCACTTGCTGGAGTAGAAAACAAAACACAAGATTAAATAAGAGCCTCAAACACACATATTTTAAAAGAGCTCAGCATCCACAGCTATGATAATGTTGACAGAAGGGCACGTTCGTTACCTCTTCTGTCAGTCCTTCAGCAGCAGCAGTGTGCTGGACTGTCCCGGTTACGGTTCGAACGATGGTCTCGGCTCGGAACTCGGAGTCTCCCAGGGTTTGGGCCCGGTTAAGCTCCAGCTGCAGGGACACGTTTCTCAGGATGCTCTGCTCCATTGAGGACAGGGAGGCCTGCAGGTCGGGGGTGCTCACATAGCGCTGGGACAGCCAGAGGATCAGAGACTCCGGCACCTCTCCCTGCTCCTCTCCTGAGCCGCCACTGCCGAAGAACAGGGCCTGCAACTCCTTACGCACCTGCGAGGACACCTGGGAGGACACCTGGGCTGATATCTGGGAAAATGATACACATAAATATAATGAATAAAGATATGTAATGGAGACTGGATGTCAGGAAAAACTATTTACGAAACTGCATCACAGTAAGTGCAGATTAAAGCCCAAAACAGGAGTCAATATTTGTGTTACTTACCGTGTCCTGCAGTGTGTCCAGCTGCTCACACTTGCCCTTGCATCCCACAACACCCTGCAGGTCCTGTCTGATTTTGCCCAACTCCAACTCAAGTCTCTGCACCTCCACTAGCAGAGCATCATGGTCCTCCTGCTTCACACCCACACTGAGTGAAAGACAGAATCTACATGTGAGCTGCCATAATCTTGGGGGAATTTGCTCACAGAATGTGAATAGCACATAACAAACTACCACTACTATAACAAAAAAGGGAGAATGAAAATCAGTCAACATGTGGATTTGAAGGTTTACTTATTCTTCCTGTTTTTTTGTACCTGACAGGAACCGTGTCTGCTGCTGAAGTGACAACCTCCTTCTCTCTTTCCTGCTTCTCGTGCTCATACTGCTGCTGGTGCTTCTGTTGCACCTCCTACAACAAATATCATGTACAAGGGTTACTGAAAATAACACAGAAAAAACAAACTACAATAACAATGAGGTTTTCCAAGGACCACACTGTTCCTTTGTATACAGACTTAAAACCTGGCACAAAAGCCAGATCCAGATCTGCCTTCACATCTGTTCCTATCTACCCCCACCTGCCCCATATTCTTTTGTCTTTTTAACACTGTTGTCTCGATGGTTGTGGTATGTGTCCCATTGTCTCATGCTATTATAATAGTTTTTTTGTTAGTTAAAGCTTGGGTAGGTAACACTGGAGAAACCGGCAAGAGTACGCTTGATTGAAAAAAAAAAATTATTCGACCGAAAAACCCAGCCCGGTGTTGCCAACTCTTTTCCAATGAAAGTAGCGAGCAGCACTAGCTCCAAAAGTCAAAGCATTTGATTCATTGATTGCTATCAGGATGTTAAGAGAATTTCAATAAATATGTCAAATACCCACCCTAGCTTTAACAATTAGACTCCAGGCTTTGTATGATGCCTGTGTTGTGTGTTCCTAGTTAATGTTTACCATTTGACCTCTACTACCTCTGTACTTTATTATGGATCATAATGTTGCTTTTATGATTTATCTACTTAGTTTTGCTTCTATTTATAATTTTGGCAGTTTTAATGAGTCATTTTTATGGCTAATTCAACATTGGGCAGTAATTGACAATTAAGACATTTACATAACAAAGATAAAAAAGCCATCTTGCAGGCACGTTTTCAAGATGTTTTCTCAGTGGACCTGCTCAACGTACCTCAGTCTTGGCCGCCAGAGCGTTGAGTGCAAATTCTAAATGAGCCAGCCGTGTTGCCTGACCCTCTTGGTGCTGTTTCTGCTGCTCTGCACTCTGCAAGGAGCAGGGATGAAGAGAGAAAAGTGAGACATATGTACACTTTTTAACCAAAACATCACTCTTGTAACTCAACCCTCATCCTCATCTCTTTACCTGTGCTATGTGTGTGTTCTCCTGCTCCAGCTCTCCCCGTAACACGCCGAGTCTCTGCTCCAGCAGGGAGGACACCCACAGTCCCAGGCTCTCCCTGTCGGTCTGAGTGTGGAGCTGCTCCTTCAGGGTGTTGTATTGACCCAAAATGTCCCCGTGATGCTGCTCCAGCTTCTGGTCACCCTGCTGGACTCGCTCCCACAGCAGGTTTAGTTGGCGCTCCATGCGCTCCAGCCGCTCTAAGTCGACTCTAGAGACCGCCACTGGGGGAAGGAATGGCTGAGGAGAAGGTTTAAATAGATATGGAAGAAAATTACAAATTTGCGGTGACACCAAACACACAATGGCATTATTTAGGTGCAGAGCAAAAGCACCGTTGTCATTAAAATATATCTTAAATTGAAAATGATTGAACTGCAAGATGCATCATGTCATCATGTGTGCAGCAGTGCTTTCTAACGATGCTTTGGTGCTATTCATAGTTTTATCTCTTACTGGTGCCTTTGAGACCGGGGTGGCTGGGGTCAGCTCCACTGGAGTCTCTGCTGCAGGGACGGGGACAGAGGCACGAACTGGAGCTGAGGCTGGCACCAAGTTAGACAGGAGGGTGAAGGGAGACGCAGGACGCCACTCGGTTAGGTTTATGGCTGGGAGGTAGGCGAGCAGGGCAGCAGTGGACGGACCCCACAACCATAAAGCTGCACACAGACGACAGATAGTGAAGGTTAAACCACACTCACCTGCTGCTTGGTTAAATCATAACAAACTCACGATGTGCGGATAAACTTTGCTCAAACCCTTCAGAAATATATTTTTAATTCTGGTCAATATCACAGTTGCCAAGGTGGAATTGTGGGTAAGTAATGTGTATAGAGTAACGCACTATTATACACAATGTTACATTTAATGTAAAGCTGTAGCTGCAAAAACATGGTGTCTTGTGTTCAGTAGCTGCAATAAAGTGTTGGAACAAGTACATACAGAATTAATATTTGAAAATTTACTTCCAGGGATGAATATGTAAATTATGGAGTAGTTCACCAGGTAAGCGAAAAAAAGAAAGAAAAGTGTTTTACTGCTGTGTAAGTATTTGTCAGCACAGCAGCGCTAAAACACAGACTGGAGTAACTCACTAGAAGCCCAGAAAGGCTGACCTGAATCTGGTGCTGGATTTGCAGCATACTCTGGGGATGTGTGCTGGTTAGGACATCTACTGTCTCACTACAGGCATACGACTTTTCTCTGCATGCGTTCACTAAATGGGTTACAGTTGCGATAAAGGAAGAGAGCACTTCTTATAAACTCACCAAGGAGGAGCAAAAGAGGCAAAAGCAGCAGCAGGAGCCTCCAGAGTAAGGGAAGGCATCTGAAACAGAAACAGAGTCACGCACCAGTCAGTTAAACGCACATCTGACAGGAGTACGTGCTGTGAATTCAAAAAGACAAGGACCTTTATGAAACAAAACTATCAAAGCTCCTCAGAGGAAAAACAGGCACTGTTCCTCGTGACAAAATATGTTGAATTATTAATCAAAGAGAAATATTTCAAGATACAAGGTAAATAATTCCACCACGATTGCTGTTATAGCTCTGAAAATTTGTCTTCACTGGAAGATTTGTTGCTTATTTACACATCCAGCAGTTATGGAACAACATTCATGTGGAGTCGTGTTTCTGGTCACCTGGTGAATGTAATACTATCTCTCTGAATTTTGTTTTTGGTCTCAACCAACTCCTGAGGAAAATAGATCCCCCTTAATGCTACACACCGGGCCTTTAACTATCAAATTGTTACTTCTGTGCGTTGTAATACCTGAAGGTTCAGAAAGATAATGGAGGAAGGGCTCTTACCGTGTCAGAAAGAAGACGTTGAGGAGAGACATGAGAGACACCAGCTGGTACCATCCTGCTGCAAGAAACCACAGGAGTCCCCTGCCTGCCTTCACTGGGATGATCGAATGAATATAAAAACACATACAGACCGAGAATGAGAACACAATCAGACCATGTTGCTAATGAAAGAAGCAGAGAAGATGAAAAAGATGAGAATAAAGTGCCCCCAACCTGGAGCTGCCAGGATCATCCAGAACAATGAGAACAGCCTCTGCACCACCGTCCCGACCCCGGATCCCAACGCTTTGCCGGCTCTCACCACACAGTAACCTGGCTGGATGAGAATGTGACCTGGAAGACAAAGAAAAATTGATTAATTGCAGCAAGAATGGTCTATATCTACAAAGAGGTGGAGTTATAGACGTATCAGTACTAAACATATCCTTGTAACAGTTTATAAACAGGCTATCATCAACATGTGAAGTGCTGGTTAACCTGTGTAAGCTAGGACGCTCCACAGCGCCCCCACCAGGCGCCGACGCCTGGAGGACTGTGTGAGGAGGACGGTGTGTGTCTCTGCATGCTGCTTCCCTTTACAGTCATCGCCTGTGTACGCCGACATGATGGATGGCAGGCAAACACACAGAAAACACAAAAACAAAGGATGTGTGAATGAATGACATTAAGATGGCATACAAGCAAAATAAAATAAAACAAAACAAAGGGAAAAAATCTGCAAAAGCAACAGAAATTAAAATACAAAATAAGTAACACTAAATCATATGTTTATAATAAAAACGAAAATACAAGTGAGCCACTTGCATGCATGTTGCTCAAGATGCAAAATACTGTATGTGATGATAACATGAAGAGCTAAACGTACGACAACACGCCTGTGGTCATTCCCCAGCTGTGTCTCCTGAATGAAAAATGCTTTTATTTAACTTTCACTTCACTGTAACTGTTGAATTATCAGCTTAATTTTACAAATGTGGTGCTGGGTAAGTGGACACCATTCAAACAATAATAGGTTTACTTCTTTTCAGCTGAGCAAAGCTGCATTGCTCCGTGTGTCTCTTATTTTTTTTTGAATATATTGTATTCATGTTTTTTATATTTGTTTCATTATTTAGGGAAAGGTCCACTACTGGACCTCTTCCATCACATACTGTATGTTTAACCTATGATTATCTGTTTTTATACTATTTGTATAAGTGCAAAATAAAAACTAGGGCTGTCAAAGTTAACGTGATAATAACGCGTAAACGCAAATTTGTTTTGACGCCACTAATTTCTTTAACGCATTAATGCAACTTCCGATTTTTAGGTTGTAGCGGGCTCGGTTTTAAACCTAGAGTGAAGATACTGGTATCATATGAAACTAGAAAACCTAAAGAATCCATTGGTGCCAATCATGTCATACTAGCTTGTTGCGAAAGAGCCTAAATAACACTGCAAACTTACGCAAAATTTTGGCGAGGAAAAACTGTCATGGCCATTTTCAAAGGGGCCCCTTGACCTCTGACCTCAGGATATGTGAATGAAAATGGGTTCTATGGGTACCCACGAGTCTCCCCTTTACAGACATGCCCACTTTATGATAATCACATGCAGTTTGGGGCAAGTCATAGTCAAGTCAGAACACTAACACACTGACAGCTGTTGTTGCCTGTTGGGCTGCAGTTTGCCATGTTATGATTTGAGCATATTTTTTATGCTAAATGCAGTACCTGTGAGGGTTTCTGGACAATATTTGTCATTGTTTTGTGTTGTTAATAAATACTTATATACAGATATAAAATGTGTGATTAATTTGCGATTAAATATTTGAATCGATTGACAGCCTTAATAAAAACTAAAACTAAACCAAAGACAAGCAGGCTGTTAACCTGAACTTTATTCATCTCTGGAATTATCATCATTTATGTCAAGTTGTTGGTGTCAAATTGTTCCCTTGAAACAGGTTTGAAAGAGAAGTATCTGCAGGTCACAACGGTCAACAAGCTGCTGACTGGTTAAAGCGGTTCACACAACCTCTGCTCACTGGTCCTAACACAGGTCACGCATGTCATTAACTCTGTCAATCACGACCGCTGCGAGAAAACATACAGAGTATAAAAGAGAGAAAGAGAAAACGTGTGTGTGGTTTGTGTGTCTGCTTACACAGGGAACCATTGTGATTAAGATGCGACGCATCTTCAGTCACCAGATCCTTCACATTCATGCTTCCACAGAAACTCGAGTGAGCTGCAACACACATACAACACATTTATTTACATGACAAAAACCACGTCGCGTGAGAAAATTGTGACGGAATGAACGATGGGTGAAGAGGAAGAGTGAATGCGCGTGTCACCGATGTGACGGCAGAGGAGCTCGATGTCGTCATGAAGAAAATGAGAACAGAGGTGCATGAAGACAGTTAAAGAGGATACACGGTGACAACTGTTGGAAACAAGAATAAAGAAATGTGAGTTGATGAAATTCTTCTGCAGCTCTGAAAGAACCAGCTTCAAATCAGCAGTATACTAGAAATAAAACTGACCTTGTACAAATAGAAACTTGCAGAGGTAAACATGGTGTCTTTTTAGTTCTCTATTGTCATGTGATAGCTTTGTCTGAATTTAGGTAATGGTGTTTCGGGGGTAGGGCTGTGTATTGGCAAGAATCTGGCGATACGATACGTATCATGATGCAGGGTTAATAATTCAATATATTGTGATATAATGCAATACTGTAAGCAAGGTGATATATATCGTGATATTTCAAATCTAATCTTATGAAAACGGTCATAGGATAAAGAACACACCACCATAAAATCTGGGTAAAAAAGCCACTATGTGATATGCTACTATGGGGACTAGCATCATTACACATGAATACAATTGGACTCATTAGATCCACAAGACTCTCAGATTTACAGTTACACCCAATTCATATATTTCCAAGACCGTTTAGGGACCCCGGTATGCAGAAATATTCAAATACACCATTTTAGAATAGGTGAAAATAACACATTTGTACTGCATGCAAAAAACTGCATGTGATTATCATAAAGTGGGCATGTCTGTGAAGGTCAGACTCGTGGGTACCCATAGAACCCATTTTCATTCACATACCTTGAGGTCAGAGGTCAAGGGACCCCTTTGAAAATGGCCATGAGAGTTTGTCCTTGCCAAAATTTAGCGGAACTTTGCAGCGTTATTTAGCTGCCTTCGCCACAAGCAAATACAAAGTGGTTGGTACCAATGGATTCCTAAGGTTTTCTAGTTTCATATGATGCTTCGCTCCCCCTACAACCTCTGAATGGATTTCTAAGAGGTTAATTTAAAATCAATACAGCATTTTGGAGAATCGATACACAAAATATCGAGATGCTGATGTGTATCGATATTTTCTTACACCTCTATTTGGAGGGGGGGATGTACAGCTTTAATTTTGTTTCTAGTATACCTCCTCCTTCAGAAATAGAAAGCAACAGTGTGAAAGTGAAGACAGGATGGACCGAGAAAGAAACAGATTATAAAGAGCTCCTTCAAAGTCAGTTCAACTATCCTAATATGAGGCTTGTTACTCCTTAAACAAAAAAGGTAAGAGCTTAGGAAGGAGAGAAATGGTGACAAGAAAGTTTATTAATAGAAGAGCAGCAAGGGGTCAGGAGCGATGACCCTTAACCTTCGCCCTTTGTATTTACGGCTGGTACCTTGTCCTTCATAGCCATTAGCCCTGTAGCCCATCATCCTGTGGAGAGTAGTCTGCTTAAACAGCCACAGTTGAGACAAACTGGAGGACACGGCTTGTCTCATCGAGTCCGAAAACGACGCGAGGACACCTGGTGACACACCCCGTACAATCACTGTTAGTCAAAACGCACAGTGGAGGCGTGGCGAGAGACACAAAGTAATACAAACAAAATTGGGTGATAGGATGATAGAAAATCCCCTGAAGGTAAAGAGAAAAACAACATGGATGACTATGGAAAGCCCGATAAAGGGAAAGGTAATAAGGTGAAATAGACCATAACTCGGCCAGAAACATTAAGAGTGATGATGAGAAGCCTGCTCAAACAGGAAGTGGAGATTTCAAATTAGCTGCTAAAAGAGAAATGAGTTTAAAATCTGTCAGTTTTTTACTCAAGATCACTGAGAGTCTCACTCTGAGCGACCACAAAATGCCTCCACAAAAGACAGAAGAAGAAAAACATAGAGTGATGAGTAATGAATGAAGAGCAAAGAAGGTCTCTTGTTGTATACCTTTTCCTGGAGGGCTCTTGGCCTTTGAACCAAGCCAGAGCACATTGTTGAAGATCAGGGTGACTAAGGACACTATGGGGGCCAGGGCTCGCTTGCTGTAGCGCATACACGTGTTAGACATAGACACCAGGACACCTGGAGAGAGACACCACTACCAATTATACTCTCATTATCACAACATACTGCCGATTTCACCTTCCGGCGCCAATAATTTCAACATGTAGAAGGCCAAATGTGAGGAAGAACTGCATTTCAGTCCAACTGTTTCTCACCTGTCTTGCTCCTTCGACTCCTGTCTCTGGAGTAAATGCTTGTGAAAGGTGACGAGGAGGAGGCGGAGGAGGAGGAGGAGAGGGCTTCCGAGCAAGCTTCCGCAGTCTGAGATGATGATGATAATAATGACGATGAAGACTGTGTAATAGGGGAGTCCGTCTTCTGAGAGTGAAAAGAGCAGTCTTTGCAGACGTAACCGTTGGCGAGCGAGGTGTGGGACTTTGACACACTGGTGTCGCCGTTGACGCTTGATGAGCTGTGGTCGTTGCTGGAGCTCCTCCCTGAGAGAGAGAGAGAGAACAGCATGTGCACAGAAAAATAAGATGCATTAACTCAAAAACACACAGGTTATATTCATAAAGCATTAGTAAAGAGATTATATTATTGTGATTATCATAAAGTGGGCATGTCTGTAAAGGGGAGACTCGTGGGTACCCATAGAACCCATTTTCATTCACATATCTTGAGGTCAGAGGTCAAGGGACCCCTTTGAAAATTACCATGACAGTTTTTCCTCACCAAAATTTAGCCTAAGTTTGGAGCGTTATTTAGCCTCCTTCAAGACAAGCTCGAATGAAATACCAATGAATTTTGGATGGAATGGAGGTTTTCTAGTATAATATGATACCGGTATCTTCACTCTAGCTCTAAAACTGAGCCCGCTACAACCTAAAAATAACAATTTGCATTAATGCGTTAAAGAAATAAGTGGCGTTAACGCGTTATTATCGTGTTAACTTTGACAGCCCTAGTTGTAATCTGTAACTAGTATTTACCATTGTAGTATTTTCTACTGTTTCTATTGCTTCTTATACTATTCTAGCTTTGCGTTTTAATTACATTTCTTTTTATCCCACTGAATATGACTTTTTGGATCTGCAGTGCCTCATTTTCCCACGCAGATCAACAGTTTAATGTTATCTCATAATATACTCCATTCTTGAGTAATTACTTTCTTGCTACTGATTAAGAATCACTTGATAACCAGGTTTAGATAATGTCAATGATAACCAAGACTAACTAACTCAATAAATAAAACTTAAGTTGTGTATCCCGCATGGTGGAATTCAATTAAAAGATACTCAAATAACTTCTAAATTTTGCAAAAGCATGACGGGTCATTTGTGATGGAATCCACATTTTCAACAACTGACCACAGTGTCGAGCCACAGAAGTCGAGGTGGTGGTCGTGGTGACGGTGCGCTGTCTCAGGTTGGACTGGTCCAGGATGGAGGTGAGCAGAGAGCCATCAGACGCTGTGTTGCTTTCATGAATGACGCTGCTGCTGCTGCTGCTGTTGTTAATTGGGGTATTAGCGGCTGAGAAGGAGAGGATTTTCCTCGGTGTGGCGGCTTGGCTCAAGGATAAAGAGAGAGCGCTGGAGCTGGACTGCTGCTTTTTGCTCCGCAGCGTCCTGGGAGAGCAGAGACAGGAAACATGAAGTGAGTTTTGTTGCATGTATACGAGTACGGCAAAGGCATGTTGAGAGCACCACAAAGATCTGTACTGTAGGGTCTGTCCCAACACCTACACATACGGCCTTGAGCGCTTACCGGTAAGTGCGCGCTCACAGGGAGTCAGGTAGCCACGTCGGTAAAAATTCAAACACTCAGTACACTTAACATGCATACTTCTCCTAACACAAGCAGCATTCAGAGCTAAGTGTATCCCACAATTCACTGCGGTCTAGGGCTGCACGATCATGGCCAAAATGATAATCACGATTATTTTGATCAATATTGAGATTTTTCTTTTTTTTTTTTAGGGACAAAATATTTCATTTCACTTTCATAAATAAACACTGGTT
The DNA here is from genome assembly GCA_916701645.2 of Sebastolobus alascanus. Taxonomy (NCBI): domain Eukaryota; kingdom Metazoa; phylum Chordata; class Actinopteri; order Perciformes; family Sebastidae; genus Sebastolobus; species Sebastolobus alascanus. Next base: position 1,350,099 of record CAKAOJ020000133.1, on the reverse strand, counting down.
TCACTTCCATCTTGTGCTACGTTCCTGCTTATTAATCAATCTTTGCATTAAAATAAGACGACATGACAGCTCCCCAAAAGTGAAGCCAAAGCATTTTGATTGCTCAAAGTGCTTGATTTGATTTGCAGCAGAGTTTTCTATGAGCGGAGCACTCATTTTAAACGTCAATATCGCAGTCGATCATGTTAATTAATTGTGGGAAGCCCAAATCGTGATCACGATTAATATTTGATTAATTATGCAGCCCTACTGCAGTCTACTGCACAACATCAGTCCAGCTGTTGGTGGTAATGTGCCTATAGACTGCTTTTAGGAGCGCCATTAATCAACAAACATGAAGAAGTTTTATGGTTATCACTTAGTATCAAAAGTCTATTCCTCCTAATGTCACTAATAAGAATGATTGATCGATTAGTTGTCAACTATTAAATTAATCGCCAACTGTTTTGATAATCGATTAATCGGTTTGAGTTATAATTTAAGAAAAGAAAAAAGTCAAAATTCTCTGATTCCAGCTTCTTAAATGTGAATATTTTCTGGTTTCTTTACTCTTCTATGACAGTAAACTGAATATCTTTGAGTTTTGGACAAATCAAGACATTTGAGGACGTCATCTTGGGCTTTGGGAAACACTGATCGACATTTTATAGACCAAACTACTAATTGATTAATCAAGAAAATAATCGACAGATTAATCGACAATAAAAATAATCGTTAGTTGCAGCAGTTGCATAAGAATGATATTGCATATCTGACATTGTAAACATGAATATCAATGTCATAACCTTTTATAAATGATTTTAAACTGTCTAAATAATGCATGTTTGTGTCTCTTTCCTGTACAGAAGAGCTACGTGCTTCTCACTCGATTTAATTGCTTTATTAGTTGTGTGGGAGTGTTAGTATCCATTGCTAGTCTCACCGTGTCTCTCTCCTGGAGCTGGTGTAGCTGCTGCTGCTGTTGCTGTTGCTGTGGTTCTGGGAGTAATCAGCCAGGCTCTCGTTGCCATAGTGACCGGCACCGGTCTGCAGACGCAGGCTCCGCCGTGACATCCTGGGCGACTCGTACACGGCAGCAATCTGGTGCTCCTTCTCAAAATCTAACGCTGCTGTGGAGTAGCTGGAGCTGAGCGGGAAGAAGGGTGGAGCAGAAAGAGCGGGAAAAAAAGAAAGAAGAAGAAAAAAAAAGGTTTGATGAAAGGAGGTATTGCATGACAGTTTCTAATGTCTGCTGCACGGAAATTCATTTGGAGACAACAAACAGGCCTCGAGCTACTCCAACTTTAAATCAATACTTAACAGGGATATCCTGCGCTTTTCCTGATGTGTGTGCCATCTTCAGAGAGGCATTCTTTTAAAACAAAAACAAAAAAAAACGCAGGAATCGACAGTCCGTTTACAGAGCTGTTGTTCCCTGCAACTGGCAGTGGGCCTTACAGGAAGTGACTCACTCGCAAGGGAGGGAGAGAACAAAGACAAAACAAAAGGCACAGTGTGTTACTGAAAGTCAAATTTGCCAGATAAACATCCCAAAGTATGCAAGTAGGCTGAAAAAAACAAACATATTCTACTCCACTCACTGCAATCCAAAGCCAACCGTAAGTGGAAACACACCATGAATGTTGTAAATTTTGACTTTGCCATGCGGCGGTGACTCACAGTGCCACACCCACCTGGCAGAGGAGGCCGGCAGAGTCAAGGCCAGCACTCAGACATGACTAACAGGCAACAGGGCAGCAGTTGCGAAATTCAGCGGAACCACGATAAAAAACAATTTATATAATCCCTCTTAGCTGCTGCAAAACAAACAAACAATGCTAAAAAAATTAAACATAACATCAATCTCTTATATAATATTAATTTGTGTTTACTAATAGCATACAATATTGTGTGATCACTTATAATAACACTAAGTGAAATGAGCTGACCGCGCTGCACTTGTCAGACTGTGTACACTCCTCAGCATGAGGCTCAACTAGGTCAGGCAGAATTACTCCGCAGATATGATGCAGGGAAGGGTGGATGAAGAGGAGGGGCTTAGCACTTTATCTGCCACAGGAGGACAGAGAATAAACTTCCTGTAGATGTTTGAAAAGGAGGGACCTTCGCTATATAAACAAGAGCTGTTAGGTTTAAGGCACAAGCACAGAGTCCCGGTCAGTAGCTGTTGACCAGCAGTGAGTATATCAAGGCTGACAGGACAAACACTGAACAACACTAGCAGTATGCATGTGTACAAGTACAGTGCATTTTGCTCTCTGGCCCTCCCTCTGGCTCTAAACCCTGAGGATTACACCGAGAGCCAATTATGTGCTTTCGTCTTCGCTCTGCCTCCTGCCTCCAACTGGCTTTTCTCTGAACACATGACCAGGGAAGGGCAGCACCTCTCCCTCTGTGTCACATTGGTCAGAAATTGACCAGAGCTAGCGTCTACTGTCAAGCATTTGCCGAGGAGAATGACTGCAAGTACATGCTTGGGACCAGAGCCCTTGTTTACATGTGCGTTTATACGGAATATCTGCTTTATCATCAAAAGCACAACACTACTTCTATTTGTTCCAACACTAGCAGATGATCATCTTCTTTTCCGTTTAACACAACCCTCTCCTTATGTCTTTCTGTCCACCAAAAATAAATCTTTGAGAGGAAAGATTGTGTATTAAAGGTGTGTGAAAAACAAAAGTCACTACTACACAAAACTGTCCAAACAGCGCTACTCTTTGTGTACTCCCGTCCCTCGAGTGTCTGAATATGTGTCCGTGTGTGACACACCCCTTTGTGGGAGTTTCCCAGTCACATAACTACAAAAAAAAAAAATAAAAACATCTAAAAAGGCGATGTGGTATGAAAACAGCACTGACATTAGTGCTACCTTCAGGAGTAAGTAACGCTAGCAATACCAACTCATGCTATTCCCAAATTTTATTATATTAACTAATAAACATACCAAGTTTTACTTCATGTGCATTGAAAATATCAAGCAAAATTGAGCTTTAACTTAGGGATGCGCCATACTGGCCAAAATCACTTGATCGGATATCGGAGGAAAAAAAAGTATAATCCGATCCATCCACACGCTCTTCTAAATTGGCGTTGCCAGGTCATTTTGCCCGGGCTAAAGCCCCAAATGTTTTGAGTGTCGCCCCGACAGAAAATGTAATGTAAACCAACTGTGTGTGCAACGGTCTGACAGTCAGCGCTGAGTGACTTACAGCGGGAAGACGAGAGGAGAAATGGATTTTGTCTTCTTCATGATTGTAGCTGTGGTGCTATGCTTTAACTGTTACAAATATATTTGTATCCCACTGTAGACCACGTATCTCTATATGTACTGAACTGCCTGAGAGGGATAGTTACACACTGTCAATAATACCAGCACAAGAGGCCATGCAAGGACAGCTGAGCAGAGAGGTGAAGTACAGTCACTGTGGCTTCCTGCAGCAGAGAACATGGGGACCCAGGAGGAGACACTCTCAGGTGTACCTGATCACAGGTGGGCTGGATATCAACAGAACAATCAACTTTCCATCATGTCTACGTCACTGCTTGTCTGATTCAAATTTGACATTCAAATCATGGAAGATAGCAGTGGGGCAGTGCTCTTTGAAGACAATACAAATTAAATTCCAGCGGGCCAAATGACCAAATGAGCACTTCACAATATTTTATTAACAAACCTCACAGTTGCAATATACACCTGCAGAGTTCCTAAACCTAATAAAGCTTGCTTCCAGGTAACATCCTGAGCCAACAAACAACTTCACTGTGTCTTCATGTGTATAAAAACAAGCAGGCAATGTAGTTTATCATACCAGAACATCAGGATTCATTGGTAATGTCACTAACTGAGTGCCTGGGGCGTTGAAGCTCTGTGCAGGGCCGGGCAGGGTGTGTGTGTGAAAGAAAACAGACTTGTGTCTGTGTAGCCTAGAGCAAGACAATCATTAATGTAACCATCAGCTCTACCTGGCAACTCAGGACACTGTCACATAGATCTTTACTTGAACAACACAATAGGGCTGGGAGGATACACCTATCTCCCGATTCGATACTATCACAATACTTGGGTGCTGATTCGATATGTATTGCGATTCGATATTACGATTTATTGCGATTTTTGTTAACTATTTTAACACTAGACCATGGGAAAAGGTTGAATCATACACTTCTAGGGATGTTTACTTTAGAAAATATCTAAATTAATACAGTAAAAATGTTTGATTTTCAGCATGTATGTAGTCAGAGATGTCCTGAAGTCAAATATATCAGTCATTGTCAGGCATTATACATTTTTTTTCCAGCAACCCAAAAATCAAAGACATTTCCCTCACTAATTTGTGGTATTTTCTTTCTAATTTATAAGGGACATGTAATGTTTTATACTTCTGGTGAATATAATCCAATAAATCGTATTTCCTTATATGTATTTTGTATATACAGTTCCCTTTATTAACACCTTATTACATAGACATAGTCACTCGTGTATACTTCCGCTAACTTTGCCAAATCCGTCTGTAGCTCTCCCGTCAGCTCCGTTTGAATGCATTTAACATAAATGTCAGTATATGGGTGCTCTACAGTTGTAGAGTCAGCCGATTTGACCACAGAGATGCGAGTGACGGCCGGGATCACCGCACGTTACCGTTATACGATAACGTTTCCTGTCCATGACAGCGTTAGCATGCAGCTTTAGCCATGATGTCTAGCTCTCCTTTTTTTTGGCAATGAAACCCAAAGTGTTTCCATATTTTACTGTATGTGTAGTGTTTACCACTTTGGATTTAATATGTGAGGGTGCAGGTCGTATCCACGCCAACCCTCCGCTGTTTTGTACTTCCTCGTTGCGGCTCGCCGCGTTTTGTTTTGGTTGACGGATATGGAACGGATAGGACGTCACGTTACTCAGACTACAACAAAAAAAGCGGTAACTTCCTTCTCCGCATAGACTCAAATGAAGCAAATATATCAATTCTGGCATTAAAAAAAATTAAAAAATAATCGCGATACATAGGTGAATCGATTTTTTTTCCCACCCCTAAAAATTTGAGTGTGCATCTCCCTGTTGATGCTGCCGATCACGATGTTTTTTGACAAACTAAAACAATGTTTAACACCGAGTGACTGTTCAGATCCCAGCCTGTCTCAACAGAAGCTGTAAACAATGATTAATTAGTTTGCAAACTCTTTTCAGTTGTTCTTCTGGGTATCCAAATTGATCCGTGTGCTGCTCTCTCTCTCTCCCAGGCGGCTCCCACGGCCCACATCAGTGATAAAAATAGAGACGGACTTTCAGAACCGAGTGAAGAAGACACAGATGAAGAGAGGGACATACAGTATGGAGAAAGAAGACACTTCCATCCTGACATTCAGCTTCCTGGAATCTCTCCTTGCATAACACTAAAGCTTTGATACTCTTCCCACACTCAGTGGGCACAGCCGGCTTTCTTACAACACACAACTACAGAGAGAAGCAGATCAGATAGGATACGACATTTTAGTAGCTTATGTTGTGCTATTTAGCACATATATTATGCACAGCGCCATGAGCTAGCAGGATGGGGTTCAAAGTTAGTGGGAATCAGAAGATAATGCAAGATACACTATCATCATACATCACTCACAATAAATAGCCAAGCACTGAGATCCAGGCACACTTCATGACAAACTATTTGTTACATTAAAAGGCAGTGTCCGAAATTAACTTTTCGGTCAAAAACCAAGGTGACGACGGTCAAAAACCAAGAAGACGACGGTCAAAAACCAAGAGGGCTACGGCTTAAAAACAAGATGGCGATGACCACAAACTAAGAGGGCTTATTTTAGTCGTATATTGTTTTTCTTCGTAATTTTATAATATGTCTGAGGAAAATGTTGATATTCCCAACGGCCTCATCTTTTTCCTCTGTCATTATGCCTTTACATTACTGCATTATGTTACCCACTTGCTAGCTTGCTAAATTGTTAGCCTCTGTGGCTTCTAGACGCTGACAGTAACGTTAACATTGCCGTTGCCTAGCAGCGGTGTTCTCATGACTTAACCACTTGAACGCCAAGCATATTGTGTACTTCTCATGTTGTAAACATGAGCTCACGAGTTTCAATTGAAGGCAGCATTAAATCCCATTTATGCTAAGTATTAGAATATGATCCACGTCTACCTTAAGAAAAATGTATATTTCTTCAAGGTGCACATGCACGATTGGAATGAGATCAGATCTTCCAGACAGCCTCAGATGGGGTGATTGGATATCAGCCATCCATCCAGGTGTAAACGCAACATGATGAATGTGTTCGCATCGTTGAGAAAGTATCTGCCCTTGGGGTGGAAGCACCATTACTTCAGCATCTGCCCTTTACCGGCTCATCAGGATATCATGCCCTGGAGACAACAAGAAACTCTAATTTTTACGGCAGTGTGGGGTACACAGCAGCTGCCAAAATGTCAAAACCGGCTCTTCATCATTTCTTTCAGATCCAACCAGAGAGCAACAGAAGAAAAAACTCCGCCATGACAAAGAAAAAGTAACTTTAGTAACATCACGTCTTCTGGTGAGTTTGGTTTGCTGCCACCAAAAGGGCCACCCACCCACCTTCTGCCTGCTTTGCATTATGCATGCAAAACAGTGAGCTCCCATCACAAAGCACACAGAATGGACTCAATGAGACATCACGTTTACATGCAAAGACAATGATCTGGTACTTTACCATCTACAAAGCAGATTGCATTTGAACAGATCGATGACATTTGGACTCAAGAAACATTTCCGTTTGGTTATCTGGAGCAAATATGGATTATCTGAAAGGTGTTTGGATCATAACTTTTAGGGCTGCAACTAACTGCATCTACTAATACGAGAGATACTAATCTGCAGACTATTTTGTAGATATTGGTGATTAATCAATTCATTGTTTGGTGAATTAAAGTCCTTTACAATTTCCTGAGACCCAAGGTGATGTAGTCAACAGTCTAAAAACCCTTGATTTGATAACTGATAACTGATAACAGTGAATTTCTTCTATTCGCTAGACTTCCACAGGGAACAAAACATTGTCAAACTCAAAAGAAATAAGATCGCCTTTCTGCTAATTCTGCTAACAACAACCATTGAAACTGATCTTTTAATAGGACCTAATCTGCAGAAGTGAGCTCAAATAGTAACACTCTTGCAACACAATACCCTTAACCAAAAAAACACTGTGGCTACCATTTGCGGTCTCACACACACATATCTTAGAGATTATAGAAACCACGTGGGCTGTAAATCTCAACTTCAAAACCACAAGTGTGGCTACAAAAGCCCTGTCAAATGCTTGCCAGGAAGCCCGTACCTTCACACGCACAAGAAAACTGAAAACTTTTTACAAGACGAGGTGGCGTGTTGTTCCCAATGAAACTCTTAGGAGCAAAAACTGCCAGTCAAAGTTACTGAAAAACATTTGTTAAGTGTGTGCTGCATGGTGAGACTACTCAGAGATTCTTCTCCTACCGTGTGACAGATTAAAAGATTAATACAACAACATGTTATGAAACAGACTTGAGTCAGACATCAGATCTTTTCATCAGATGTATGACACTTTCTACCAGTGAGTCTGTAACTGCCATCTCATAAAACGTTGTTTGGTTGGCTCTATAATCCGATCTTAACTAGATGAATTAGTTTTCTCCCTCCTCTCTGATACACAGCAAATAATGTGGTATGGGAAGCACAAGTAGAGAGAGTTTAAATCTTCATCGGTTAGATCGCTGCCAACGACAAATAATTTTAGAGACTTGGGATGCTGTAATTTAGCTGAAGTAAACAGATTATTTTGTCACCCATTCCCAACAATTCATGTACAATCTCCTCCCTACTGCACTGTGGGTCCACGCTGTGTTTACTGAAATTAGACTGAAGTCATTTTTTTCCCCTGAAATTCAGCTGTGAGAGAAATCTGGGGAAAATACCTAAATCAGAGCACACTCTGCCTTCCCGTTTCCTCAAACCGATACAGAAAGTCTTTTCCCCTGAAGTGCTGAGGACTATATTTACCAGTGGCCAGGAACTGGGAGCAAAGAGCCATCGAATTTCCATCCAACCATCTCTGGGTGTGTAGGATTTGGCACTGTGATTAGGATCGCTCCAGCCCACCCTCACTTTGCCTCCCACAGAAACCACTTTCCCTTCAGCCCCTCTCTCTCTCTCTCTCTCTGTGGTGTCCTTCGCTCACTACGTTATAGCACTATAGTGTGCCGTTTCATGTTGCCGTGGTTGCCATGGAGACCGCTCCAAACAGCTCCCTGGCTCAAGCGAGACTGTGATCAGCAGCGGAGGCTGGACATGTTAGCATTTCCAACGGACAGATGCTGTAACACAAACAAACGCAAGCCTGGCTGATACGGAAACAGAAACTCTCTAAAACTCCTCCATTTTTTTGTGTTTAACAAAAAAATTATTTTAATATGGTGTAAAGTTACATGTATATGAAACAATTTCAATTGAAATAATTTCATATTGTAATTGAATCAGCTTTTTTTTTTAACGTATCTCAACATTGAGACCAGTTGTGGGACATAAACAAAGTGGGGTTTGGACCCATAAAATGCTTCATAAATTTTATTAAATCATATTATTTAGTAATTATTTTATATGTCAAGATGGGTAATACCTAGGGCTGACCCGATTGTTTCGAAACTTCAAAGCTTCGACCATTGCCATGGTAATCGACTTCCAATTTAATATTCAAATGCTTTGTTTTTTAATATAAGTATGTAATAATAATGTAATAAATCCCAAATAGCCCATGAAATAGCGAATAATCCCACAACATTATTCATTATTCATATTCAACATTAATTATTATTAGTTATTCTCAGACGGATATCGCTGTTTGTTGTATGTAGAGGTGCGTGTGTGTACAGTAGGGCCACGCCGCGAAGCTTCGAATACCTTCGATTATTTCTCACCGAAGCTTCGAAGCCCAAAAATTGGTATTCGGGACAGCCCTAGTAATAACAATTTGTATATATTTATCAAGTATCATTTGACAAATTTGAACATAAATCCGAAATTTGACTGCTGGGACTTCAAAAATGACCATAGTTGCAGAAACACCCATCTGCTTTAGAGATGCGGCGTGTGAACGGCCCCTTATGCATGCAAGGACACACGCTCGGCTATTAACATTTGTCAGGGCTCTGTTCATCGGAGTAGTGACAGTTAAAGCAGGTTATAGAAACTGTCTGTGTTGGAGTAACTATATGGCACAGGTTGACTCCAGCTGCTGTCGTTTGCTTGGCTCTTGAGCAGTGGTGCATGTCCTGAAATACACTCAGACCAGATGTCAGAACAACTGGGAGAGCAGCGAGAACAACGCCTGTCCAATTGGCATCTCTGAGCCTTGTGTTGCAGAGAGTGACTCGCATTTATAAATGTGAAAACACCAACTCGGTTTTATATGCTCTCTCAGAGCAAATTGATTTAAAAAAAATAATACTTTAAATTAATAGTAGGGCTGTCCGTCAATCGATTAAAATATTTAATCTGTTCAAAATGTACCTTAAAGGGAGATTTGTCAAGTAATAATACTCTTATCAACATGGGAGTGGGCAAATATGCTGCTTTATGTAAAAGTATGTACACATTTATTATTGGAAATCAAAACAATGACAAATATTGTCCAGAAACCCTCACAGGTACTGCATTTAGCATAAAAAATATGCTCAAATCATAATAAAATTGCCTTTTCAGCCAGAAAAAAAAAACACCTGTGTTTTTCTGTTTGCATTTCAACAGATCTTTGAGAGGATGGGAGGTTGAGTTTGTACGTTTTCCACCTCTTATCTCTCATACAATTTTTTTATCTTTTACATGAGTTATCTGCTGCTGCTGTTCCCAGACAGCCACATACACAATCAGATGACTCCATCACTGCTGCTGCTTACTGTCACAGTTCAGCTATCACCAGTGGGGGGAAAAACACTCCAGCCAGAGGCCCCACTGACCTACTTCCACCGTCATAAAATATGAAAGGTCTGTGTGAGTCCATACACAGCACACACGCCTGCCTTCAGTGAGGAGATGGGCACAGTCAGTCTGTCTTTCAAGAGGTGAAACAGCTCGATGCTGAACTACAGAGTGTAAAGAACCACTTTACAGCTGGGACGCAAATCACAAAGCTTTATTGATGCAGTACTCCTCTAAAATTATAGGTTTGTAGGTGTAAATTTCCCCCTCTAGAAAGATGTATATTTCTAGGAGAAAATAAGAAATACTGTCAAAATACAGACAACTGCCTCAGAAATATGACCTGTTTTGTAAAGGGGTAGCGTTTTCAGAGTTTTAGATCCAGCGGTTCCATTGCATAAAATAACTAGATTATCTTAATCCTCTGAGACCCACAATTTGGCCCGTTTTTGTCTTTTTTTAGGGGGGTACAGGGGTCTTTATGGGGAGATAGCAGGTCAACAGTAGATGTCACATAGAAGTGGTGTACATCATCTGAAAGCTGGGAACCTGAAGATTAATTTGAGATGCACTGTGTGTCAAGTTGTTCTAGTCATAAATCAGAAATAAAAATGAATGAATGAATTAAAATAAATTGTGAAAGTGTATAAGGGTTTAGAACATATTGATAGAAGTATATGATGGTCATTCCCATGCTCTATTATGTCTCATAAGTTGTTGCAGCTATTTTGGGGTTGATACTACATTTGTTACACAGATTTGGTGCTAAATTTAACCAGTTTTAACCACTCGAGAATTGATAAAAATGATCAATAATCCCTCCAAAATACCACATTAAGACACCAAGACCTTGAAGAACACCATAGAAAGCCACAGTACAGTAGTGTGGCAGCGGCGCTGTCGTGAAGTTTCGAATACCTTCGAATATTTCTCACCGAAGCTTCAAAGCCCAAAAAACTGGTATTAGGGACAGTGAGAGCAACTGTGAGGAAGTCAGAGAGCACAGAAACCTCCCAGTTCACTAATAAAAACCTTGTTGGGTTATAAATAAATCTATTAATAAAAGTGTTTCCCTCGCTGTATTTACAATATTAATTAAATCAACAGAAGGTTGGTGGTCCAAGTAGTAGGCTAATGGTCTCTCCCTGGTATGTGGATGGAAATAGAACGTGATTGGCTGGCCTCCTCTCCCTCTTTCTTCTTGGACCATTCAATGACACAAAACTTGTCGCTGCCCTTTTGAGTTTTGACAACAGATGGGCCAACGGTTTCTGTCACCTGACTCCGTCCGTCTCTGCACTGCTCTCTTGTATTCACTGTGGGCCACAGACACATACAGACACGCTCTAAAGTCTGAACACAATCCGCTGGCAGACCGATGGGTTCATATTTCTGAACTTTGAACAAGCAGCAAGTACAGCATTTACTGCCTGGCTGTTGTGTTATTTACGTAGAGGCTGAGACAAAGACATGTACAAACCAACCGCCATCGAGGTTGTTTCTCGAGAGAATCATTAGCCGCCGTTCCGCTGTAGTACACACAGGCTAATAAAAACCACAGATCTCTCAACTAGCTAGTCAAGAAGCATAAACTATTAGTCTAATCCTGGGATCAGGGCCACGGTTGTGACTGTGAGGTTCATTAATAGCTTCTCAGCTGACTGCATTCAAAGGAACGCGATTAGCTTGTTACCGCCTTCAAGTCTACCTGGCAGATTCCAGCAGGGTGTCAAACAAGCTTTTGTACATTCACATAGCTTTGCCTCAATCCGCAGTGTGACTCAGAAAACTAGTTTTCACATTACTGGAATACACTTTGTGTGCGACAAAGTCGACCTGAAATCATGAAGATGTTAAGGGTTTGTTTTCAATTTGTTTTGCCATTTATGTCATGATAAAACATCAGCAGCATACCGGCTATTCTACATCTCACCACGAAAACACCCAACAGGCAAATTCCCACTGTGCTTCAAGGCCATTCTCACAACGTATAAAAATATAAGAGCATTAAATATAGAATGTGACTAGTACAACTGTCACATATTAGTTGTGTTTCCACTCAATTGTCAAGCAAATTTTAAGCAAACTTTTGAAATGTCGCAAGAAATGAAATGCGAATTAGCCTCTTAAGCCCTAGGGTGCTGGAAGGTGTGGTTCGCCTAGACAGACATACCCAAGATAAATCAAGAATAGTTTAGCCAGTGTAACTAACATGACTGAGCGGTGTCTCTAACGTGACTGTTACTATGCCTGAGTAAATTGTGATGAACCAAAGGAAAAATTCACATTTTTTATCTGCGCCTAAAATGTTTTCTATATTAGACAGTGGATAACACCATTCTAGCAATGATGCCATGCACAGAGATGCCACTGAATTCATTCAGCAACTCCTTGAATACAACTGTGCCAAAGCAGATATAAGTAACACAAAGCACATAGATTCAACAAAGGTTTTAGTAAGGATAGGACCAGGCGTGACTCTCCATTTGGCCACTTGGATACCCAAAGTGTGCCGAATGGGTTTTCTACCTCTTGAAAGGGAATCTGGCTATAAAATATTACTGATATCCACTACAGGAGGCTATGTGCACACAATGGAGCATTTGGCCGTGACATTTACCTTGTGCATCATCAGACTCTACCATTGTGCACAGTATAAAATCAATTAATAACTAAATTGTATAATTATGACTCCAAATGGAGTAGTTTTATCATAAAAATGAAATATGATCAAGTAAAACTTAGATAATAACAAATAAGATCAATAACAATGTAAATAAGATAACAAAAAATAATCCAAAGTCTAGTATGTACATTCAATATAAAAACGGTCAAAAATATTATAAAGTAAAAATACAATTTCTCATGCGTTGATTTTGCAACTAAAATATTGAAATCATTGCCAAACAAACATTGTTTTGACAAAATAATGTTTAGTAGCGTTATGGCCTCGTTTTTTAGAAACAATTCGGAAAAAAGACAACCACAGTATTTTATGAAGTTTTTAAAGGCATTTATTTAACACACAGCTCAGCCGGTACCAGGTTTGTCGGGTAAAAGAGGTTAGGTGTGTTTCCATCAACTGGTTTGGAGTGAATAAACTCGGCTACAGCGTAGTTTGGTCAGAAGTTGGCAATATAAGTTACGCATGGCTGTAATCTGCCAGTAAACAGAAAATAAGAAGTAGAGGTAGCGAACTGGAAACAAAACAAGTCGCCTTGGCCATCTAACCATCTACGAGAGAAAAATGGAGAGAGGTCTTCAGGAATGTGTTTCAATTGGCCAGTTATAATTGCTCTTTTATGTCAGCTAGTATTGGCCATGTTTCATAACGAGCATTCATACGTTATGGGAATATCCAAGAAGACGCCGACAGCGGAAACAGCTGATCGGTCATGTGAGTTAAACGAATATGTAACAATTTATTCGGCAAAGGTGTTTCCATAATCCATTTAGAGCATCAACTCTTTCTTGACAAAGGGAAAAACCACCACAAGCTAGCGGTAAAACTCTTTTCGCAATTGAGGATTTTTTTTATCAAATTCTGCCATTTTCATACAGCTTTTTTACTTTTCTTACTTAAAAATGCGCATAAAAATGTGTGACATATAATTACACCTTAAAGACACTGCGGTCGGAACTTGTTCAGCTGGACTGGAAGGAGTACTCGTAGGCCTGCTGACTGCAGTTTTCACAATGTGCTCTGCATTTCTACAAGACACCGCTGTAAATCTAATGAGAGGTCTTTGTTCACACTGGATTTTTTTACAAGACAGTTTCACACCCTCGTTTCAATTATGGAACCTCCCAAAAGTCATGCAATAACTCTTCATTCCCCAAGACAGAAAGTGAGTTAAGCACTGGGCAAGGTGATATTTCACTCCCTGGCATACACACCCTTTCTCTGTTCTGAGAACTGCCAACATCAACGGTGACAGTACTGAAGACAACAGCATTCCTCCACATGCACAGACCTTCCCGGTGAGGTGTCTGTCGACCACACCTACTGTATGAACTGTGATGAGGAGGCTAACAAACAATGCATGGATGAGGAGCACGATGGGAGATGTTACAGGATTGGCATGTACGGTGTATACAAAACTGACTGTGCTGCCTTTAACTTCTCAAAAGCTGAAAAAAAGTTGAAGTTGGCACCTTGAATCTACATTATAGTAAAAGTGAAGAGAAATCTAGGGTGCATGCTCCGTTTTTACCCTCTTCAAGGCGCCCCAATTCTCCATTAAGCATACAAACACACACGCCAACTAAATCATGAGGCTGAGTCATCAAAACCACAGGATTTTTCTTTTTAGAAAAAGAAGGCTGACTTACAAAACCTCTGCAAGTTAAAAAAAAAGAGAATGTAATCAAAAGTAAATACTAGGGCTGTCAAAGTTAAACGTGATAATAACGCATTAAGGCAAATTTGTTTTAACGCCACTAATTTCTTTAAAGCATTAACACAATAGATTTTCCGGAGGTTGTTTTGGAGGCCGGTTTTAAAGCTAGAGTGAAGATACTGGTATCATATGAAACTAGAAAGCCAAAGGAATCCATTGGTACCAACCATGTCATACTAGCTTGTCAACAAGGAGCATAAATAACGCTCCAAACTTGCGCTAAATTTTGGCGAGGAAAAACTGTCATGGCCATTTTCAAAGGGGTCCCTTGACCTCTGACCTCAAGATATGAGAATGAAAATGGGTTCTATGGGTACCCACGAGTCTCCCCTTTACAGACATGCCCACTTTATGATAATCACATGCAGTTTGGGGCAAGTCATAGTCAAGTCAGCACACTGACACACTGATAGCTGTTGTTGCCTGTTGGGCTGCAGTTTGCCATGTTATTATTTGAGCATATTTTTTATGCTAAATGCAGTACCTGTGAGGGTTTCTGGACAATATTTATCATTGTTTTGTGTTGTTAATTGATTTCCAATAATAAATATATACATACATTTGCATAAAGCAGCATATTTGCCCACTCCCATGTTGATAAAATATCAAATACTTGACAAATCTCCCTTTAAGGTACATTTTGAACAGATACAAAATGTGAGATAAATTTGCGATTAAATATTTTAATCGATCAACAGCCCTAGTTTTAACATGTCATGCTGCATTTGTAACCAATTTCCAATCTAAATGGGAAACGGGGCTCGACTATCAAAGCAAGCCGCTTCCCAAAAACAAGATACAGTCGGCTCATTGCTCTTAACAGAAAACCAGCACCTGCAGTGAAAGTAACACAACCTCTGGCATAATTTGGCAGCCTAGAAACCGTTCATTACACTGACATATGACATGAGTAAACTGACAACAGTTATTATAACAACATAACGGTTGACAGCGCTCAATGGCATACTCTGACCAGAGCAAATGGAATATGGAGTAGCTGCTGGTTGACACTACACATGAAAAGCCTTGATTAAAATGTAACAGCAGGAGTCTCAAGAACAATTTAGCTCCATTCTGAGTTCATTCTCGGAGCTACCCGGAGTCACAAATGACAGACAGGATGTAACTGACATGTTTGACGCTGCAGCCAGCGTACTGCAGCACAGCGCTGAGGTCTCACCTGAGAGAGTAGGTATAGCCGGTGTTCTCTGGAGCACACTGTGGCGGCGTATATGTGTGCAGTTGGGAAAAATCCATGGTCATTCTTCTTTGTTTAGACTGCAAGAATCAGGACGCAAAGGACAGGACTCTTTAAGCCAAAGCTGACATGGTGGAGGGGAATAACAACAAGCACAAACTAACTACCATACACGCTCACAAAAAAAAAACACATGCATTGCCTTGTTCAGCCTGTCTCTTGCAGACAAACGAGTTCTGCTAATGAGCTCAAATTCTGTGTAATTGTATGTTTTAAAACTGATTCAGAGCCGCATCTACACATTAAATAAAGAACAGCACTGGCAAATTCCTGCCTCTTCCCAAATCAATTCTAGCGCTATTCCCTGGGCTGCTCTCCAAGAAAACACAACCACCGGTTACTGCTACGCTGTACAAGCATGTCAGAGAGCCCAGCAGGCCCTAATGAGAGCTGCTGGACATTCCTTTTCCTCAGCAACACAACAACGCTACTGTGGCTCTGACAGTGGACGAGAGTTGGCCGACCTCTTCCTGCATGTTGGCTCTGGCTGGTTGTTGACGGAGCCGTAATGATAATGAATGACTCGTCTCTTCTCCTCCGGTCGGCAACTGACGGGAACGGCTGGTGGAGACAGGACAGAGAGAACGGCGATCCTCACTCCAGTCCTGTTTTATTAAGTAGACTCCTCACCAGGACAGCTACTCCTACAGTGCCTGCTTGGGTAAGCTCCACACGGAGAACGAGCAGTATTATGAAACCAAGGAAAACAGCAAGGGGTGGGGCTGAGTTTTAGGCAATGGGCGGGAAACAACTGCTCTGAGGGTTGAGCTTCTAATAGGGAAACTTGCATTATGGGAACAAGCTGTTCAAATACTGTTACCATAATACACTCAGCTGCCAGTTTATTAGGTGCACCAAGCTAAAACGAATGCAGTCTAATACAACAGTCCTGCAATAAATCCTAACTTCATTGAGGTGATATGTTTTGTTGAAACTTTCTTTTTTGAGAGGTGTTGATTTAAGGTCATTTTGGAAGGTGTTGATGCACCGATTTATCGGACGATTTTCGCCTCGTTGACTGCAATCAGCCTATCGGCAAATAAGATGGCAAGGTTGTGTTGTTAGCCGCTGATTTAATTACATTTAATTTATGTTTCACAAAATGTTTTTTTGGGCTATGTAAATATTGAAAAATAAATTCCTCTCTTTGAGAAGGTAGTCGTAACCAGGCTAAAGGGTCTTTTTAAGCAGTCATTTATCATAAGAAAGAAGATTATACGAAAATAAATTTGTACAATTTAATCTGTGCTCATCAAGACATTAATGAAGGGCTGAATGACTTTAAGACAGTTCAGTTATTTTTTTTTTTATAATGAAGATGTGTGTTGTTTTCATGATACAGAATAAACAACAAGAAAACATAGGTATCAGCCCGTAATTTTGAAATCGGTGCATCCCTAAAGGCTGCAGTTTGTGCTGCTGTTGAACTGTATTGCAATATACAGAGAGGTGTTTCTATTATTTTATTCACCCTATGTATTATCAGTCAGCGTGGGCTAAATCAGTGGTTCCCAATGTAGGGGTTGGGCCCCTTCAAAGGGCCACAAGATAAATCTGAGGGGTCGTGAGATGATTGATTGGAGAAGAAAGAACAAAAGTTCTGATACACAAATTTAGGTTAATTTTTTTCAGACTTTCCTTTACTCTTTGACTCTTTTTGAACAGTTATTTAAAATGTGGGGAAATATCTCTTTGGTGGAAATGCAAACCACTCATCTGGAAATTAGCACCAGCCACCAGCCAAATGCTAGTAAAATATGCAAGTGGCTGCTAGATTTGTTTAACTCACCAGCCAAAAAAAACAATGCTATCTAATATCAAGTGGCTGATAGTAGCAGGTGAACAAGAAAGTTCCTTTCACTGGTCCCCAGCCAAAAAAGATGGGAACCACTGAGCTAAATGATAGAGACACCGCTCTGTATAATGCAATAAAATTCCTCTGCACCAAACTACATCCTCCAAAATGATTAGAAAGCTGTATCAAAACTGAACTTCATGAGGGTAGGATTTATTGCAGGACTGGTGTATTTGTCTGCACTCTGCATTAGTTTTAGCTAAGTGTGTCAAAACAAACTGTCAGCCAAAACTGCATAGCATAATTTAGGTAGTCAGCTATGAAAAGGTCAAACTTACTGATTGTTGCCAGTTTATATAAAGGTTTAACCCTTGCTCTATGGAACATAAAGAACACAATAACAGTGTCTGACTGTTTGATTTAGCATTTCAGGTCATAACAAGCTCAACCATGCTTCATACCGCTCTATCCATGTGGTCTAAACGTCCTCATATATCCTGAGCAAGAAGGGAACTCCTACTACAAATTCTGACAGTGCAAAAACGGAGCGGCAAATAAAACAGATTGCTTTCCCCTAAAATCTGCCACCAAAGTCAACTCAACCCATAATCTTAATCATGTTTCAAATCCGCATCCAAGTCTCCAAGCCGGATAAACAGAAACAAATATCCAAAAGCCAAGGGGACTACTTTAATTCAGCCGGGATTAGTTTGATTTGGACTTTGTCTACTGTCTGCTGCAGTGAATCATGAATGTTGGCACTCGGGAATCAAATGCAGTGCATCAGCTGTGCTGCAGAATTGAAAATAAGGGTTCATAATAAAAAAGCAAATTATGTTCTGCAGCTTATAGAAATATTATACTATTTGATCATTGAGCTCATAATTCAGGAGACAGGTTCAACAATAACAGAGCATGCATTCATCCTACAAACACAGTGTAAACATGCTGCACAGTGACACCTTCCCCATAGTGATGTATGTTTGTTTTGCTGGCTCCTTTACGCAAAACCACCTGCGAGGAAGAGGGCAAACTACAGAGTCCTGTCACCATCCAAGTTTAATAATAACTGGACATAGTGTCCGGCCAAATGACATATAAGCCCCGTTACAGTCTCACATCGCCCAGTGCTAAATTTAGTCTCCATGTATTTAGACTCGTGAAAGCACCGACTTACAGGCTTCAGCAAAGATTCCCATTTTCTTATCATAGCCTACAGGTTCATTTCACATTTCAGTGAAAACATGCAGCCTACTCTTTAATGAATGATAGCACATTTAATGTCTGATAATGTCGCAGATGTGTAAAAATCACCCAAGAAGATAAGGCCTGAGATTGCGTTGTTTTCTGGGTAAAGGAGCTCAGCAAGGACAAAACCAATCTGCATATAAAAGCACATTCACAACAGATAACTGGAGCTGCATTAACGTATAAAGGATGTTATTTATAGTAGCTTGTCAACTTGCCCGCCTGGTTAGAGTCCATGTATGTTATTATTCTTTAAGAGGATGTAATCCACAGCAAAAAAGATCCACACGTTACTATCACGGAAGATGCGCAAACTTGTGCCAGCGTCCCGACGCACGGAAACCCAAAGATGATTTATCACTGCGGAACCCGCAGGATCCCTAAACGTTGTTTTTCTGGTTAAAAAAAAACAAAAGTTTGCTCGTAGCTTGAGAGTGTTATGCTAGTTGCACAACAAGCAGAATTCCAAAATGGCTTCCCGGGCGGTAACAAAGCCAGAAGGATCGCTGCCGAGCTGATCCTCCCACTCCCGGCTCTCTGTTGTCGGACAGGGCGCACACTTTAAATCTATTGGAGGAAAAGCAGCGCTGCTGCAGCGGCATGCAGCGGACTGCTGCTGGAGCTCCGTGCATTCACAGGATCACACACTATTGTTTAGGTGACACTGAACCCCTCGAGGAGTTTCAACTGTTTACACTGAAACTGAAGGCCCCCCCCCCCCATCACACAGTTGCCACCAAAACAACATGAAACACAATCTGACATCATCAATGATCCATGATATAGCCTTCTAATAACATATATTATTATGATGATGATGATTACTATCATTAGTAGTAGTATTAAATATTATAATCATAAGTATAATCATTATTAAACATTATCATCGTTATTATTAGTAGTAGTATTAAATATTATCATTAGTAGTAGTAGAATTAATAGTAGCAAATATTATTATTATCATTAGTAGTAATATTAAATATTATAATCATAATTATAATTAGTATTAAACATTATCATCGTTATCATTAGTAGTAGTAATAGTAGTAGTAGTATTAAATATCATTAGTAGTAGTAGTATTAATAGTAGTAAATATTATTATTATCATTAGTAGTAGTATTAAATATTATAATCATAAGTATTATTAAACATTATCATCGTTATTATTATTAGTAGTAGTAATAGTAGTAGTAGTATTAAATATTATCATTAGTAGTAGTAGTATAAATAGTAGTAAATATTATTATTATTAGTAGTAGTAATAGTAATAGCAGTATTAAATATCATTATTATTATTATTAGTAGCAGTAGTAGTAGTAGTATTAATGGTAGTAAATATTAGTAGTAGTAGTAATAATAGCAGTATTAAATATCATTATTATTAGTAGTAGTAAATATTATTATTATTATTAGTAGTAGTAGTAGTAGTAATAGTAATAGCAGTATTAAGTATCATTATTATTATTATTAGTAGTAGTTGTAGTAGTAGTATTAATAGTAGTAAATATAATTATTATTATTAGTAGTAGTAGTAGTAATAATAGCAGTATTAAATATCATTATTATTATTAGTAGTAGTAGTAGTAGAATTAAATATTATATTATTACCTGGTATATGTATTTAATTAGTTGACACACAGCTCACCAAAGTTCATCCAATGAAAACATACATACAAACACATACATCGAATTTCGTGACTATTTCACAAATTGCTGCACGACTGGGCTGGTTATTACAATGTTCTCTCTATTCGTTCAGTCACAATGAAACAACAGAATGAAAGATGCATGAACACTGCTCACAAAAAATGTTAACTAGGAGACAATATAGAGTAATGTACTGCTTATACTACTCAAAGAAGTCTGCAAGTGTGGACCTGTAATCCAGGGTTTCCTAAAGTTCTTCCGAGGTGCCGTCACTTTCACTAAAGGGCGTCATAAAGACAAGAAATCGTCCATTTTCTACTGCATCTTTGCATTATTTTCATTAAGAGTGAGGCGGAATTAGTATTGCTAGAGAAAGACAGAAGACCTGTAGTGACTATAAGTCCTACACTTTTAGCCGCTACCAAGTATGCAAGTTCCAATACTTTATAACAAGGCGTTTATTAACCAATCATGTCCATCCGTATCCGTCACTTCTTCTAATAAATTTGAATCACTGGCCTGTGGCCTATATTACCTGAGGCCAGCCTCTGCCTACACCATACACCCCCCTAGTGCTTGGAGGCACATTTACACCTTACAAAATAAAATACCACAAATAAAATACATTGCTCCTGCAAGACCGCTGCATGCGTCAGCACAATCACATAAAACAGAATGCATCCTGAAAATATGTTTTACATCAAAATGTCTGGTGTGTATCCAAGACAGAGCTTTGAGAAAGTAAAAGTAAAGTAAGTAAAAGTACACAGATAACCACACAACACCTTGTGTGCATAAGATCTTAGGACCTTAATGTAACACTCTGAAAGGGTTAATGTTGCATAGTGAGTACTTTTACTTTTGATACTTTAAGTGCCTGGTAGTAGTTATGTACTTTTACTCAAGTAGAATTTCGAATGCAGGACTTTTACTGACCTCTTTCACTTGAAGCGGCACATTTTCCACAGAGATATATAAAATATTATTGATATCTTATAAATCTGAATCCTATAACTGAACTGATGAGAGCGAATAAGGCGCCATCTTCTGGACAGCAGTCTGTACACTTTATTTAGATGGACTTTGGATCCAATGTGACTTTGCAGAAGGCGGGCTATCCCTCTGCCAAAGACTAAACAACACACCCTGTTTCAGCCAAGATAAGACCTCTAAAAAAACCTTTTCATTTAGTATCCCTCATGCAAGTTTGTTTCAGATTGGAAAAGTATTCAGATCCTTTACTTAAGTAAAAGTACCAATTCAACTCTATCACAATACTGCATTAAAAATCCTACTTAAGTAAAAGAAAGAAGTACAAAAGTATCATCAGCAAAATGGCCGTTGACTGGCATATTATTATATATTACATTGTTAATATGGATTCATCAATGAGTAAGCAAGTATTTTACTGCTAGCTGGTTAAAGTGAAGCTAGTTTTACCTACTTTACATATAGTTATGTAGTTGTGGAGTCCAGTGGTTAGGGATCCTCAATAGGCCTTTTTCACAGTAGACATTTTGACTTGTCATAGCAGGAAAAGCACAGACGTTACTAATAACATTAACAATGGCTCTGTTGTATTCAAGTGTCCCAGTGACGGTGAGCAAACATGCACAATACCAGACCATGAAATCAAAAACAGCTAAATGGAAGTCAGTCATCATTAACTATATCATAGTCACATGCAGTTTTTTGAAAGCAGTATAAATGTGTTATTTTCGCCTATATACTGAAATGGTGTATTTGAATGTTTCTGCATTCTGGGGTCCCTAAACAGTCTTGGAATTACATAAACTGGGTATCACTGTAAAGCTGAGACTCTTGTGTATCCAATGAGCTTAATTGTATTCATGTGTGATGATGTTAGTCCCCATAGCAGCCATTTCATATAGTGGGACCATTTTTTGAAACGTGACCTCACTGTATAAAATGACCTGTGGTGACCTCTAGGATAATCACAGCCTCATGAAACTTTACAGCCACCAACTAGAGACCTAGAGCATTCAGAGGCGGGATGGCTTTCCTAGCTAGATTGACCGTAAGGGGGTTTCTGAGCAGTTTACACAACAGAAGTGCTCGCCATCCAATCGCCGAAAAATGCAATTCTTGCAGAAATCTCCAAATGTCAAAAAAAAATGTTATACCAAATCACAACATGGCTTTTTCTATGGTGTTCCTCAAGGTCTTGGTGTCTTAATGTGGTATTTTAGAGGGATTATTGATCATTTTTTATCAATTCTCGAGTGGTAAAAAAATTGTTAAATTTAGCAACAAATCTGTGTAACAAATTATATCAACCCAAAAATTGCTGCAACAATTTAGGAGACATAATAGAGCATGGGAATAATCATCATATACTTCTATCAATATGTTCTGGACAGAAGTGAAGCCCCTACTGTAGCTTTGCATGGATACTCTGCCTTTGCTGGAGTAAAGTTCAAGGAAATATAGTGTAGCCTTAAAGTTAAAATGTGACTTATTGAAAGACAGTTCAATGAGCCTTCCCACTATTGCAGTCTGAGAAAGTGGTGCGTTCAATGAACCCGTAGACAGTGGTGCGTTCAATGAACCCGTAGACAGACTGTCCAGTGACCATACAAGAAATTAGCCTAACTTAGCCCCCCTGCTACTGCACTTGTCAGTGGTCAGGAAACAGTTTCTTTACGGGCTTCTTCCTTATCTTCAAGTGCTTATCAGTAAAACCTCTGCAGATACAACCAGTCCACGAAGACACAAACACGTGTTCCCCCAAAAAACACTGAGACAAAACAGTTACTATTAGCAAAAAGTTGCAGCCTCTCCTGACAGTTCGGGATAGCACATGTGGAATAAATTAACATAATTAATAACACAGACTACTCACATGTCGCCTCCAACGCTGGTGAATGTCAACTGTGTTTCTCCCGAAGTGAGTTACATCCAGTTCGTTAGAGCTTCTCCAGCAGTTGCACACTTACTCCCCTGGAAAGAGGACCTTGTCCTTATTCTAACGCTCGCCTTTCCCGCACACGGTCACATTTTCCGTTGAAAAAGGAGCGTCACGTGTGTCACTCCTTATATGGTCAAAATGACCATATATGGGATCTGTCAAAAGATATGAAACAGCACCACTTAGTGGCCGCTGACAAATCAAACAACTAACAGTGAATTAATATTAATAATAATTCATGTAATTTAGCTTTGGCAATAATGTAACCTGGACATTCATGCCAATAAAGCTTATTTGAATTTGAATTTGAAATAATTTAAAAACTAATAACTACTAGTAGCGCTACTGCTGCTGCTTCTAGTAGCCTACTACTACTACCAATATATTATTTATTTATTTATTTATTTACTTTTTATTAATTTATTAACTTTTTTTTGTATTGTCTGTGTAAATGTTTTATGTCTAATGTGATAACTGCTCAGTTTTGAGGATGATAACTTTGTAATTGTAATGATTTCCTTATTGTTTGTAAATAATCTTGAATTGCTCCAGAAGACACCGGAAGTGCCCTGGAACTCAAATAGGTGGGATTTCTCTAAAAAATTAAAAAAGAATTATATATATAAATATATATATATATATATATGTATATATTTTTACAATAATAATGTGATATCTGCTCAGTTTTGAGGATGATAACTTTGTAATTGTATCGATGCCTTATTATTTGTAAATTCATCTTGTGAATAATACTAATACTAGTACTTATACTACTACTACTAATAATAATAATAACTTAATTGCTCCAGAAGACATCGTAAGTGCCCTGGAACTCAAATAGGTGTTTTCTTTTTATTAATAATTATATATATATATATATATATATATATATATATATATATTTTAAATAATTTGCTATATAATAATAAAATAACGAATATCACTCCAAAAGAATCTCCCAAAAAATAAAGCAATTGCTTGATTAATCTGGCAAACTCAAACAAAGAAAGCACTTCAGAAAATAATTAATTTGTAATTAATTAAGCTCATAACTAAGCATATCTCAGTGCTTGAAAAATGCTCCAAAACATGGCAGCCAATAATTGGCAGTTCTTACTTTACTCACTAAATTACTACTTTTAAGCCTTTTGCAAAAGAATCTTTTCAGTACTTCAGCTCCTGTTCTTGTTCTTCAGCTCCGTGTTCTTTTGAATCTTAAAGTACATTGGCAAAATTCACAGTACTTTGAGACCCCTGTTCAAAGACCAGGCACAACTCAGTCTGTGAGCAGTCAGAGAAAACCTGAAAAACTGGTCACCTGTCATGTGTGGAATGATGGTGAGGTGATACCATTGTCCTTAAGATCACATGGGCCCATTATGTGAAAGGAAAGAGGATTTAGCCTGAGCGCTGTTGTCTGCTCTGACTGTACGTGTCTTTCCTATAGTGTGTAGAGAGCTGTTAGTTGTGCGTTTTTGGAGTCACTGACAATGAAAATCTTAATTTTTCTAATGTGTATGTGCCACTTTCTTCCTGTGCACCCTGGAGACATGGAGCGCCGTAAGTAAATTATACAACACAATTCTGTATCTTGTCAGTTTCCTCAGTCGTGATAGTCTAGCCTTGGTTACTGTTGACTGTTTGTCTTTTTAACAGATGCCGATTGTGAGACTTGTCTAACAACAGCACGAGGTATGGTGGATTCAGCTTGTCCTAGAGTGCAAGAAACAATGGTTTAAAATGATACACACTGAATTATCACTGCCACTTGTTTTGACTATTTTCTTTAAGATATAGAAAGTAAATAAAAGCATATGCATACTGCCCTCCAGAGATTGAGAAAGCCCTGAAGGAAGCCCCAGCTGAGAGCAGACAGACAGTAGTTGAGAACCTCATCAGTGGGGCTGTGTGTGACAAACTGCGGTCCTACAAACACGACCACGTCTCTAAGGACAAAGTGACATCCTCCTGCATGCACTTGTTAGGTAAGATCAGGAGGACATAACAATGAATTTGCATATTTTTTTACACTCTACTTAATTAATAATGTATCTTTGAATCCCCATCTAGAGTCTCATTATGACCAGTTCCATGTGGCTTTGTTGAATAAAGAACCAAAGCATCTGGATATAGTCCTGTGTTATGAGCAGTCCATGGCATGTGTAGGGGTGAAACGCCACTCTTTTGAGGTAGGCGAAAAGTGTAAACATTAATGTAATAAACTAAATTTCTGAGAAGTAATAGTGTTTAACTTTTGTGACAGAGTTCCAAAACCACCTTCTCAGAAAGTGCCATTGAAGCTCTACTTCGGGACAACAAGGAACATGTGCGCGTTGCTCAGCCTGTACATTCGGGTTCACCTGTGCACTCAAAAGATGAGTTGTGAAAACTCAGTCATTGTGTTTCCTACCGAATGTGTAATGGCTATGTTGTCATGATGCTGTGTTTTTGATTGTCAGTATAATAAAGACGTCATTGAAAAATAGTGTCCTGGGCTGTACATTATACCCGGCGTGGCCTTGCCTTTCAGCAATGTAAAATAATACAAAGGGCTTCAGACCCACTATAATTTATTTTAGTATTAAATAGGGCACAGATACTGATTAAAATAGTTAATCGCGATTAATCGCACAACATATCTGTTCAATATGTAAAGGGAGAGGGAGATTTGTCAAGTATTTAATACGCTTATCAACATGGGAGTGGACAAATATGCTGCTTTATGCAAATGTATGTATATATTTATTATTGGAAATCAATTAACAACACAAAACAATGACAGATATTGTCCAGAAACCCTCACAGGTACTGCATTTAGCATAAAAAAATATGCTCAAATCATAACATGACAAACTGCAGCCCAACAGGCAACAACAGCTGTCAGTGTGTCAGTGTGCTGACTTGACTATGACTTTGATTTCAAGTGTAGATGGTGAGGTGGAAGATCTCGTTCCATTTTTCACACGCTTTCACTCTTTACTTCCCCCTACTTACTCTACTTACATCTTTCCCACCGCATTTGAACAAATAATTCCATAAAACACTCTAAAAATCATTCATTTCTAGGCGCTTGGGTGAAAGTGTGAACAACGGAATGAAACGGTTGCTAATAGCAATGTGTGAGCAGGTCGCTTGGATCATATTGGAACGCGGCCCGACGCGCTGTTGCTAGGAGGCGCTGTCGGAGCCCGGAAGAGTTGAGAATGATGATGATGATGAGGATGAGGATGGGCAGCAACCGGGCAGCAACCCGAGATTGAAGGAGAAACACAAGGTTCCCGTTGCAGCCGCACTTTGATGGTTACCTGCGACATTTGTGCGCGTCTAACACACACAGGAGAAAAGGAAAGGAGATCACCGTTTCTCCATTTTTTTGAAGGTAAGAAAGGGGTAAGGACAAGGGTGTAACGCTGTCATTCTACCAGACATCTGCACATCTGGACTAAAAGGTTGGTTTCAAAGGACTCCGTAAAATCGAGTATCTCTAAGATGATGCCTTCACTGTCGGCATCAAGCTCTGTAACGTTAGCTACTGTAACGAGGCAACTGAAGGCAGCATTGTAAGGACACCAGGTTGAATTAAAACCTAACCGAAGGGTGGTAATTTTAATAGGTGAACTCTAAAAAAAATTACAAAGCAGTTTTCATTGAAATTGTGTTGTAATTTCATCCATAAAACAGCTGTGCGCTTGGGCTAACGCCCTGTATGTGTTACACTACCTGTCTGTGAAGGGTCCATTTGCTGACAGGCATTTCATAAATAGAAACTGTATTGATAAGACACAGATGCTTTACCCTGGGACAGAGAAATGGAAGTCAGTCACCAGCATGGTCTGATTGAAAGGAATGACAGGAATGTGATGAGTGTGATAAAACCATTAAGGGCAGACAGACCCTCTTTGTTTTGTGCTGCTCTTCCTCACATGATCCCTGATGATTTTCCTCTCGTGATCCACACCCAGTGCAGTCTATAAGCTCACATGTCCACCACCCTCTCTCCATTTCATTTAACAGCTGGGTGGCGAGGCTACATGCTGTCTGAGTGTGGATGTGTGGGTGTCCAGAGATGGAGAGCTATGAGGACTTCTGTCTGCGGAGTTTGGCCTTACTGCAGGAGGAGGGGAAATTCAAGAAGACCACATGTGAGCCGCTGTGGTCCCTGAAGGCTCCCCCTGTCATCCGCTTCCATGGAAGAGCCGTGCTTTCGCCTCTGGTGAGGAAGAAATGAACACACATGAGAACTTATCCTAAGGAGACAAGAACAAAATGTACAGTTTCTAAAGTTTCTTCATTAAAAGTAGACAGAAATCGTAGCTAATAGATGCTTTTAAGACGGCTGCAAATGGCTTCGTATCCAGAGCAAGTCATTTGTTGACCGTCTGCTTTTTAATGACACAATGTTTGGTTGTTTTCCCCAGAGATGCTGTGTAGCTGTCCTGCTGTGGCCATGTTTTCATGCTGCATAGTAACAGAAAGAGTTGCGTGCACTGTTCAGTTATTTATTTAACCTTTATTTAACCAGGAGTAAAAAAACTCATTGAGATTAAAAATCTCTTTTCAAAGAGTGTCCTGGCCAAGATTGGCAACAGCACAGTTACACGGTTGCAGACGTAACATAACAATTTAAAATGCAGACAAAGAGCAAATTACAGAACCATAACAGCCAGATGTGCTTGCTTCCAAGTCTTTTAGAAGCACTTTAAAGACATTCAGTGAGACCAGCTCTTGAAGATTCAGGTTATTTTGTAACTGATTACAAGAAGAGGGAGCAGCACACTTAAATGCCCTTTTTCCCACTTCAGTACGAACTTTGGGGACAGTTAATAGGATTTTTAACTGGACTTTTTAGGACTTTTTTGAAGGATGTAGATCCGTAGGTAAGATGGAAGCAGACCAAGAACAGCCTTATAAATAAGAATAAGCCAGTGGTTCAGTCTACGGGTGGACAAGACAGACCATCCTACCCGAGTATACAAAGAGCAATGGTGCGTAAGGGCTTTAAAATTCGTAATAAATCTCAGTGCTCCATGGTAGACAGTATCCAGCGTGCGTAGGCTTTGAGAAGATGCTTGCATGTACAGTATATAACGTCGCCATATAGAAGGAAAAGCAAGACTTGTTTCTAAAATAAAAACCCAATTTCAACTTTTCACCTGCTGCTGAATGTGAGGCTTAAAAGACAGAAAATCATCAATCACAGTTCCAAGATACTTGTAATGAGATACAGACTCAATCTCAGAGCCCTGGAAAGTGGCGACAGGCTGGGAGATTCAGTGGGTTAGATTTTGCATTTGAAAACAGCATGAGTTTTGTTTTGTCAGCATTTAAAACGAGTCACACAGGGTGCTTTGTATAGTATTAAAAGCAAGTTGTAGCTGACAGAGAGCCTGGTTTGGTGAAGACAATATGACAATGAGAAGGATGTTGTGATACACATTTCAGGCATAAAACACAGACGTGCACAGTGATACATAATCACACGGTTTGACTTGAATTAAAGGTAACATTTAGGGGAAAACACATTTCTTTTTGAGACCTACTTAATATATCTGAAGCACGTGGGCTGACTAGTCCCACTTAGATCAGCAGTTGGCAGGGGAAAGAGAGAGGAGATAATTGATGACAAGGAACACCAAGGCGGTTTGATGTTAGTCAGGAGAATCCGTCTGCTAGTGACTGCTGACCAAAGGAGTTCTCAGGAATAGCCACATGACGGAGAGGCCAGCGTGAGGCCGAGGATCGTTGAAGATTTCTCCTCCACTCAAACAAAGGAGACACAAACATATAGCGGAAGAAGAGATTGTGTTGTCAATAATAACTGAAAATAGATCACAAACTCATGAAATACATTTTGTGTATCGTAAACCTTGTCATAACGATAATCTTTTCTCATGTGTTATTGCTGGAGTACGTTCAAGCCGAAAGTGAAGCTCAAGAGGTTCACGGTTTTGAATCAGTGTTAAAAAGATAGTGTGTATTTTTTTGTTTTTCCAGCTGAGTGCAGAGCAGCGCAGTGAGATGTGTGACCACAGACGGAGGGCGGTCCAGCTGGAGGTGGACAGGCAGAACCAGCAGAGGAACAACCTTATGGCCCGGGTTCAGGACCTACTGGAGCAAGCTCAGGTCAGTATGGGCTTACAGTGAGCACTGAATAAGCAAAATCCATACTCATATATATGCCACATCCAAATGCTAATGAAAGTCATAAAAACATAGATTTTGCCACTAAATTTCTCAAATATGCCCAAATGTGAAATAGGTCTGTGTGCCACTCCCACGATGTAGCACAAAAACCAAATTACAGTCTGTCCCAGAATCTCTTGTGACTTTTGCAGACTTGAATACAGGTTGTCTGACTCATCACCGTCTCTGGTAGGCTGTGCTATTTTTACCTGATGATGGCCCTCTTTTGTCAACTCAACATCCAAAAGCAATATTATCCACTTGCAAATCAGCTGTTTTTATGAAATCTTTCAATAAACGTGATTGGCCAGTTATTGTCTGTTGCTGCTACTGCCTCTGTGGTGTGTTTGTACCACAACCAAGAGGATGTATATGTACTTTTACTGGAAAAATCAACAGTCCAGACTGAGCTATTTATTAAGAGATATGGATAAATATCAAGTGTATCACTGAGAGAGTTTCAGGCGATGATAGGTGTGGAAAAAGCATGTAAGGATTCAGTGTCTCAGTTAAGATTAATCTGAGGTTTGCTTGGATTGGAAGTGATAGGGCCAAGTTAGGATTGGGTTATTCTAAAACCTGAAAAACTTCTGATTCTAGCAATTATTTGATGATCGGTCATCATTACTTATTGTCTCTGCACAGGCACAAAAAGTACCAAGTGAAGATGCTGAGGAGCTGCCAGTTTCTAAATCCGCGAAAGTCAGTGGCTACACCCTGGTCACGGACTCTCCAGGACTTCCCAGAGACCCCGGGTTCGGGCTTCAGACGAATGATCAGCCGCGCTCTGAGACCCCCATCGTCAACGGCTACAAGGCAGTGGAGGAAGTGATGGTGGAGAGGGAAGAGAAGAGCGAGGAGGAAGAGGAGGAGGAGGAGGAGGACATTAGTTTGGATAGCCTTCTGAAGAGATCAAGGGAGTATGTGAAGAGAGAGCAGGTGTCAAAAGTTGTCCCCACAGTCACCAGGACTCCTCCGCCGGAGACGGTCTTCGACAAGGAGAATAAGAGCTGCAGTCCCAGGGGGGATACAGGCGTTGAGTTTGGATTCAGTCTGCACCATAGCCCTATTGGCCCACCTCAGACTCTTTACGACCCCAGTCCCAAACAGTCTGGCTGCCTCTCACCTAGTCTACCTGACCGGTATGCTCGTCTCCCCAGTCCAGAGTCCAGCATTAGTCCCCGTGCACAGAGACGCAGACCACGTCCAGTTTCTACAGGGAACATCCATATTTCGTTTCCCATCGGCCCGACCGACCTTATCCCCCGGAGCCCGGGAAGGTCAGGGGAAGGTGCTGGCATGGCAGATTGGGGAGAAGCACTCTCAGGCGCCCCCGATCACTGGGGCTCGGTGGGGAGTGAAGGTGGTGGTGGCGGCGTTAGCGGTGGCAATCGTCGATCCAGCCACTGTGGTACCAGTCCAGTGCAGGAGACCCGTAGCCCAGTTAGTGCCTCTGGGCTTAGCCCAAAGGAACACCACGACCACCTGGCTGCAGGATTTCGCAGGCGCTGCCACACCCTGGACAGCCAGCTGCATGGCTACCACTCTGGAGTTGAGCACATAGACCGCAGCCAGGAAAGGGTTCCTCGCTTCATGGCAGGAGTTGCATGGATGGCTCCAAGTTGGCGCACCCCTGCAGCCCCTTTAAACCAGTCGTATGACGTAGATAGTCCCTCACCATCTCTGCTGAGGCCCCGCATGACTCCTGACTTGGCTCAGGTGACATTCAGGATGGAGCCCGATGACCTTCAGGGGACAAACAACGGAAGGATCACATCCACTGTCCTCAGAAATGCAGCTGAGGCACAAGCCAGCAAGACAGGTGAGTCTCTCTTGAACAGCTCCTGTAATGCACGCTGTATTTACTAAATTCTTAAATTGTGCCATTCTTACTGAGATCACTGTTTTTCCCACTGCTGCAGCTTTTAGGTTAAATATTATATGATGGAGAGGCCGGGAAAGTGAAGTAAAATCTTTAAAAGGTAAAAGACGAATGATTCTACGTGTATTTATTTTTGCACATCAACAGAGGAGACCCAGAGGCGAGCACAGGCTCTGGAGGACATGCAAAGGCGTCTGGAGGAGGAGCATGCCTTGCAGATGTCGCTGCTCCTGGCTGAGCAGGAGAAAGAGCAACAGCGCCTCCGTCTGGTCAGCACGTAGAATCACACAATATCTATTCTAAACAGAAAGAGATACCAAAAATGTATTTTTTTGTGCAGTATTTTATAAATTGGCAAGAATTATTTTGTTGTTTAGTTGCAATGCAGAAGTGTGAATTTATTCTCTTTTGTTTAAGGTTAAAGTACTGAAGTGTGTGTGTGTGTGTGTGTGTGTGTGTGTGTG
The DNA here is from genome assembly GCA_916701645.2 of Sebastolobus alascanus. Taxonomy (NCBI): domain Eukaryota; kingdom Metazoa; phylum Chordata; class Actinopteri; order Perciformes; family Sebastidae; genus Sebastolobus; species Sebastolobus alascanus. Next base: position 1,318,348 of record CAKAOJ020000133.1, on the reverse strand, counting down.
TTTAGGAGCTTGAGGAGCCAGAGAGAAGACTGAAGGAGCAGGGGCGCGTGCGGCCAATGAGTTGGGATGCTTGTGGGTGGAATTGCAGGTCTGTGAGTGACAGCCGTTCTGTTGTGAGCCCCTCCTGCCCAGGACTGAGCCCGGCCCACACACCATCTGAGCGATCACCTGGACACAGTATAGGTACCACTTCACCATGCTCACTTATTACTGTGTTGAGATTTGTAAAAACAGTTGTGATAAAAGACTCAGAGACAGAAGAGTATTGTAATTCATTAACTCTGGAGAAAGTGTGCCAGAGGTTTTTATTTTTTTAATCTTTACCCTTTTTGAAAACATAATACTGGAGCTTTCTGTCCATATTCTAAGCTACATTTTGTATTTAAACTAGGGCTGTCAAAGTTAACGCGATAATAACGCATGAACGCAAATTTGTTTTAACACCACTCATTTCTTTAACGCATTAATGCAATCGATCTTTCGGAGGTTGTAGTGGGCTCAATTTTAAAGCTAGTGTGCCAAGTGATGATACTGGTATCATATGAAACTAGAAAAACCAAAAGGAATCCATTGATACCAACCATGTCATACTAGCTTGTCACGAAGGAGAATAAATAACGCTCCAAACATGCGCTAAATTTTGGAGAGGAAAAACTGGCATGGCCATTTTCAAAGGGCCCCCTGATGCAGTACCTGTGAGGATTTCTGGACAATATTTGTCATTGATTTGTGTTGTTAATTGTTTTCCAATAATTAATATAAACAAACATTTGCATAAAGCAGCATATTTTTTCACTCCCATGTTGATAAGAGTATTAAATACTTGACAAATCTCCCTTTAAGGTGCATTTTGAACAGATAAAAAATGTGCGATTAATCACGATTAACTATGGACAATAATGAGATTAATCACAATTAAATATTTGAATCAATTGACAGCCCTAATTTATACCTGTACAATACAGCTCTTCATTTAGTATTTACACAAGATAAACTGACCATCGCTTGCAGCTTCCTCACACGCAGACTGCTCAAAACAGTTGAAAGTAACTGTATGTTTCTTTCTCCAGGTTTTCCCAGTCCTGTAAGCTCTGGTGTGTCCTCTCCCTCTGTCCAGCCTCCCGTCTATCTGTGGGGGCCCACATGGGCAGTTAGCAAACCTCGAGCGAGGCTAAGTCTGGTGGGTATGCCCAAGTAGACAAGAGGGTGTGTGTGTGTGACTGCGTGCGTGTGTTTACAATGGATGGACCGTTATTTCTTCCCTCTCTTCACGTTCCCATCGTCTTGCGTCCTTGTCGTGTCCTCCAGGTTCTGACGGCAGTGCAGCAGAGAGCGTTCTGTCGAATCGGCGCCATCATTCAAGGCTTCCTCACTCGCAGGCTCCTCAAAACAGAGAAGGTCAAGCACCTTCGCCAGACCATCATGGTGAGATTACACTCTCACCTACATGCTAAAAATGTAAACAACCAATTGAAAACACCAATGTGAGTGTAATAATGGATATTTAAAGGTGCTATTGATAACATTCAGCCACTAGATGTCGCATTCCCCCTTTTCATTGCTTTTACTTCACAACAAGTGGTTGTCAGGCACTTACCGTCAAACGCCAGTTTTTTTTCCACACTAACTGGTAACTTGATCGCTGACAACACAGAGATATCACGTGATACCAACGTTGTTTTACTATTGGCTCACAAGCCTGGATAGGAGTGAGAACCAAACATCAGATATCTTCCACAGAGATAAACAAAACATTCATTTTGGACCCGTCAACATTTTTTAAATGATTAATTCACAATCATAATTTTTTTTTTTTTTAGGATTAGCCATACTTTTATTCAGCACGTTTCTAAAGGCTCTGTGGATGTATTATTTAAAAAAAATATATATTCGTCTACATAAAAATGCTATCAATAAGACCTTTAATTAATTGATCATCATGTTAGCGACTGGGAAAAAACTGTATGTTTATGAATGTGTCCTGTGCATATGTGTGCTTAGGATACGCAGGAGTTCATCCGTTCATTCCAGACTGAAGCTCCACAGAAGAAAGGTCCTTGCTCAGCACAAGATCGCTCCCTGCAGGAGAGAGTTAGAGCCCAGGTATGAATGTGTACTTACCGTCCGTACACAGCAGAGGTCCGTCGTTCTTTGTGTTCACGTGTGCATCTTTTGTCCCTCAGTTACGCGCAGCCCTTTTTGACGTCCACGACATCTTCTTTGAAATGCCTCTGGGGGATCGGTTAGCGTTGCTGCAGCAGGACAGGGAGCTCCGAGCGGAGAGGAAGCTGCGAGACATGGTAACCTGGAAACACAGGCCTGCAACCAATCACATAGCCACATTTAATCAGGAGAAGGTGACATTTGTTGCTCCTCTTTTAAAGTTCAGCCATTTTTCACTCTCAGTATGAACTTGAAAACGAACTTGGGTTTGTACTTGGTGAGCAGTGAAGTCTGGACAATCTGTGTAATGTTTATCAAAGTATAAATCAAGACAGTCATGGCTAGGGGTGTCAAGATTTCTTTTCTAAATCGAATCGATCGATCGAAATTAGCCTCCGATTTTGATCATCGCCGTCCCGCACCGTTGGCTCTAGTCTGCCCGTGTCTTGAGTTTTTTCTGCCGATACAGCATGTTGAATCGGCGGCGGAGCTCGTCGGTGAGAGAAATCACCCTGATTGGCTGTTCAGCTTAAACGAATCAGTGCACGAGAAGAGAAACGGACGTGAGGAAAACAAGCCAATGAGTAAAGTTAAGAGGAAAAACACAGAAGGCTCTTCTCATTTTTCATCTTCATCTCATCTGATCGTTCCAGTACATGGATATTTTCACGACAATACGGTTATCTGGAATGAAGCTAAGTGGTGAGTGAGAGTGGTGTGAAAATGGTCGGGAGACGCCGCTTTATTTCATGTACGTATCATAACAACGGCTTGTATATCCGCAGTCCTCGGTCTTCCGGTTTCTCTTTTTTTAATGACAAATACAGATAACCGCCCACCTGCTGGTGTGGAGAGTTATTTCCTCTCATGCAGGCGCAGGACGTACGTGCTACTTGGCCGTCGGCTGTAGTCTTTGCGATGTGTTTGTGTGCAAATTTTTGGCCAAGACAAAGGCGAAGTGAGGCGACGCAACTGGTGGCCTGAGTTGCCGCTAGTTCTTTGATGTCGGCTTAGTGTGTCCCCAGCTTTACGGTGAAGAAACACTGTTTTATGGGAACCTTATAACATGCCTCGTCTAATGCTGTAAATGCCAGTACTTCTATCATAAACTATGTTCTTTACTGACTGTGTCGAAAGGAGAAAGCCAAGGGCCCCAAGGAGAGAGTGGTTCTGTCTGCTGCCACACAGAGGTCTCTGGACAGGAAAAAGAGGTAAGATGGGAAAGAGGAACGCAGCCTTACATTGCAGATGGGATCTGGTTTTAGATGTTAATGTTTTCCATGATCAGCAGTGTTTTTATAGTATGTATTTGGTACTCCGGCAGGGTCGGTGAATCCCCAACCCAGGCTAGGAAGATGCAGCAGAAGCCAAAAAGCCCCACTACTAACAGGTGCTTTATAATATGGTCCGGCTTTGTGCATCATACTGCATTTCACTTTGTTTACTGTCACCAGAAAATCACTTCTCGAAATACATCCTTCCTTCCTTCCCTAGAGTCCTGAAGCCAAGCCAAGGCCAAAATTCTCCTGTCCCAGGCCAGCTGAACCGCCAGGGGTGAGTTTACACTCGTTTCACCATAATTGCAAAGTGCCTTATCTTGCTATCATAAATCACATAAACTGCCATATGTAATTTCTTTGGAGATATATTCCTCACTCCACTACAGAGGCCCTGTTCGGACCTGGCATTAACATGCGTCCTGAGTGATCGGATCACAAGTGGACAGCTTTAAGTACGTCTGTTCACACCTGGCGTTAGAATGCGTCTCCACATGCGTCCACTTGTGATCCGATCTCACTTCCCCGCTCTATATGTAAATAAACACGTAGTAAACACATGGCTAATACAGCAGATGTTGTGACGTAATATTACATGAATGTCAGTAGTAATATCCTACATATTCATGAAATCGGGTATATGTTATTAACCTCTAAATAAAAGGTGATTGTACCGTCTGTACCCGAGGACCTCCGTGCCACCGACACCGCTGCCTTTGCCAGGCATCAGCAAGTTCAGAGTTTCAGAGAGCCGGGGATGAGAGCGGGCCAGCGGGTGTCAGCTTCGTCAAATCACCGGAACAAAAACACAGAAACTCCGACAGTATGATAATAATGCACTTCCTGTGCCTAGTCTGATAGTCTGTAGGTTATGTAGCCTATCGATAAGATATATTTTAATTAAATACAGATGTACCGACGGAATACAGTAGAGCACAGATGCCGTTTCCATGCTGCGAGGCAGACAAGCGCTCACGTCTGCCTGTCTATTCGCATGAGGAGCGCAGAGACCCGCGGATCCAAGTTGAGTAGGTGGTCCTTAAAGTCCACTTGTGATCGGTTGCTCCTGTCCTGATTAACAAGCATCATACATTTCATACGCTGACCTATTGTATTTCAGCAGAAACCCAATAGCGGATGTCATACTTTGCTAACTAATGAACTGTAATTCAAACATCATTTTAATCACCTCTCGCTAAAGACAACAGTGTACAAAAATGTATGGATTTCAGCTTTTAACGATGACTTTAAAGTCAGCTAAAGCATGACCGTGGCTGTTTCCTCTCAGGAGCTGGTACAGAAAGACCCCAGAGGAGAGAGTGAGGCGCTCAGACAGCCTGAAGAAGCAGCACTCTCTGGGTTAACAGGTGACTCAACGTCCCCTGACCTGTGTGAACTTGAATTTTTAGTCTTTGAATACAAACCTTGCACCACTGAAACTCCAGTCTACGCTGCTAATACGATTGTCTAATCTATCTTCTGAAATTCAAATGATTGTATTCACTACCACGCTTTAGCTCGTTGATATACATCATCACAATGTCTTTGTTTCTGACTATTGTAGTAACAACTCACATACAGCTTGTTACTGTGTGTGGAGTATTTAACGACAAGGTAGGTTCATTGTACATTTTAAAGAAAAAGAAGTATCTGTACTTAAATGCAAGCTAGAAGAAGGTCAGAGTTAAAAGGAAATAAGTCAACATTTGTTATCTGTGCCTCAGAACTATGCCTTTGCTATCTGTAACATTTTAGCATGCTTATATTTACCAGTTCAACATCTAGTGCTTATAGCTGTAAGTGAATTTACAAACATCGGTCACATAGTTTCCATAAAAAAAGAGTATTTAAGTGCTTTGTTCAAGGGCTTTGAGTACCCGTTAGTGCTTTGTTTCTTTTATTAAATGGTGCTGAGTTTACACTAATCTGAGACATTTCACCGTGTTTCAACATTTGGCTTAAATCAATGCCAAATGGAAAAAAAAAAAAGATCTAAATGTATTTGTTTACACACTGGCGCGATGTTACCTTAATGTAGCTTCACATAACAGGAGATGCACAGCAGACACTGAGTAAAAGTAAATTATTGAGAACATGTCAAATGCAAGCAAAGGGTCAAACTCTGCTTAAAACAATATAGATGTGAACATATTATCTGACCTCATGTTAAGGATTTGGTGCACCCATTTGTTCACTGCGATACCACATTGACTTTATACATCTGCGTCAGTAGTATTCAGTGTGTTGATGTTTGCTGACATTACTGTGCGCTCTTTTAAAAAACGTGTTTGTTTTTTTAATTTAAAATGCCAAATTGTCATGTTTTCTATGACCAGAATAAATTCTGAAATTATTTGAATTTTCTTGACTCTCATTCATGATAAAATGGAAAGATATTAACAGTGAAACTGGCTTGACTCACAAGCCGCGCAGGGGAGTAAATGACAGTTAAAGCTGGGGTAGACAGGTTGGAGTAAATATTATTAAAAGAATATATTTTTATAAAACGGTCACTATATCCTGACAGTAGTGCATGAGACATGTAATCTGAAAAACATCATATGTCCTCCTCTGTCCTCCGGTGCTCCTAATGGCATCTGCAGGATTTCACAGACCGGAGGAAAACAACCAATCAGAGTCGCGCTGGAGCCTGCCGTCTCTGAGCAGCTGTCAATTACTCACGAACTCAGATCAGTCAAACTAGGCAGCGCTGATCAAATATGAATCAATATTCTGTTACTGTAATGCCTATTTCTCTCCTCAGATGTTTTCAGAAACATCTTGTAGTTACTGTTTAGCTGTAAAATGAGAAAGTTTGTGACCCGGCAGCCATGTTGAGATCAGTTGAGGAAATACCAAGCACAAAAAAAAATGGCAGCAGACAACAGTAAACCAAGATGAACTTGTGGATGTTCATGGTGGCAGTTCGAGCACACATATTTGGATATTGTGAATTTTTACATAGCCACCTCTCCTTCAGCAAACAGTGCAGCCATACCAGAGATTAGTCTCCACTATCCGAGTCAGCTCCTTAATTCATATTTCATATAATTATATATTTCAGACTAAGTATGTCTTGCTATGAACACCAGAGGGCAGTAGAAGTCAATGTTTCGCTGAGCAGATGTTTTGATTTATCCCAACAGTATGCATGCAACATTTGAAAATGGAAGTTTCAGTGATTAAAGATACAGAGTGTGATTTAATTCAATTAACAACACAAAACATTGACAAATATTGTCCAGAAACCCTCACAGGTACTGCATTTAGCATAAAAAATATGCTCAAATCATAACATGGTAAACTGCAGCCCAACAGACAACAACAGCTGTCAGTGTGTCAGTGTGCTGACTTGACTACGACTTGCCCCAAACTGCATGTGATTATCATAAAGTGGGCATGTCTGTAAAGGGGAGAATCGTGGGTACCCATAGAACCCATTTTCATTCACATATCTTGAGGTCAGAGGTCAAGGGACCCCTTTGAAAATTGTCATGCCAGTTTTTCCTCGCCAAAATTTAGTGTAAGTTTGGAGCGTTATTTAACCTCCTTCAGTTTTATAGTTTCATATGCCAGTATCTTCACTCTAGCTTTAAAACTGAGCCTGCTACAACCAAAAAATCACAAGCTGCGTTAAAGAAATGAGTGGTGTTAAAATTAATTTGTATTAACGCGTTATCGTAACTTTGACAGCCCTACTATTTATGCATGTAAAATCTGGCACAACATTTAAAAAAAATGCTGCGTCCGCATTGACATAATATTAAAAATATTAGACACACCTTTCAGTATGCTGCAATACATTTCAACAATGCAGCAGAATAAAGCCCCAAATATAACCATAGAATCAAATCAACACCTCTCTGACTCTATGCCAATACTAAGGATCATAAAATGTCGGATTTATTTCCAAGCTACTGTATTGGATTGCAGTGGATGTAGCTAACTGTACCAAATATACTGGCAACTCTGAGTGACTCTGCAAATGAGCGTCCCTGTTCACCTGCCTCTAGTGCCAAGCCCAGCTGACCAGACCTTTCCATGACCCTGCTCAGTGGTGACAGCTGCACCCAGTCTCTATGGAACAACTCACCATCCAAGAACTGGCCAAACAACGGCTCCTTCAAGACAGACAGGCAGTCAGACCAGGTTTTGAGCAGGACCTGACTCAGCTCCAGCCACCCAGGTGTGCCCTGCTCGCCCCAGCACAACAACTCTTCTATTTACCCCTTGTTTACCTCACTTTACCTCATTTCCCCTCATTTCCCTGACCCCGGTCTATATTTGTAGTCATGCTGAGCAGTGGAGGGATTTTCCTGCTGACAGATAAATTCTCAAACATCAGAAAATCAAGAAAAACAGATAAGTGGTCACCTTGACTCTGTGGATGTGAGACTTAATAGACAATAAAAAACTAAGATCTCACAAGAGAGTAGAAGGAGGGAGAGCAACAAAGGTGAAAAAAACATACAGTTTGGTGCAACTGTGAACCAAAAATAGGCAAATGTCCAACCTGCAGGACACCTGTGTTTACTCTTTCCTGGGTACAGTGCCGGTGTGTCTTTGTGGCATGTACAGCCACTTCTTCTGCCCAGAAAGGGTCATTTTCAGGGCAAGATTTCAAGAGGTACTGTAAGAAGTACGAAGCAAAACCTGGCTTTAATGTAGATTCTTATCTAGTTAAAGCCTTTTATTATTTTCATCTCGTACACCCCCTAGACTTGCACTAAGAACCACCACGAAATGTCCTCAGCACTAGCTACATGCTCCTCTGTAATAAAAAACCTGACTAAATGAAAAAGCATAAAAATTCAATTTTTATTTATGTATTGTGAAGCCATTTGTAAAGTCTGTTTAAATATGAGCGCTATAAATTAATCATTGATCATCCTTCTGACGTTTAATAATTAGGGCCGGGACAATACACCTATCTCAATCACAATACTTGGGTGCCGATTCGATATGTATTGCTATTTTTAAGTATTGCGATTCGATATTGCGATTTATTGCGATTTTTGTTAACTTTGTTAAAAGTTGAATCATACACTTCTAGGGACGTTTACTTTGGAAAATATAAGTAAAAATGTTTGATTTTCAGCAGGTATGTAGTCAGAGATGTCCTGAAGTCAAATATATCAGTCATTGTCAGGTATTATTTATTACATTTTTCCAGCAAACAACAAAAATAAAAGAAGACATTTCCCTCACAAATTAGTGGTGTTTTCTTTTTGATGTAGAAGAGACACGTAATGTTTTATACTTCTAGTGAATATAATCCAATCAATCTTATTCTCATATAAGTATTTTTGTATATACAGTTCCCTTTGTTAACACCTTATTTTGAAAACCGGACGTAGTCACACGTGTATACATCGGCTAACTTGGCCAAGTCCGTCTCTAGCTCTCCCGTCAGCTCCGTTCTCTTTATCCATCCATGGTCAGCTCCATCGGGGCCGTTTGAATGCATTTAACATAAATGTCAGTATATGGGTGCTCTACAGTTGTAGCGTCGGACGATTTGACCACGGAGATGAGAGCGACGGCCGGCTTGACCGCACGTTACCGCAATAAGATAACGTTTCCTGTCCGTGACAGAGTTAGCATGCAGCTTTAGCCATGATGTCTAGCTCTGCTTTTTCTGCAATGTGTGAAACTCAAAGTGTTTCCATACTTTACTGTATGTGTAGTGTTTACCACTTTGGGTTTAACATGTGAGAGTGCAGGTTGTATCCACGCCAACCCTGCGCCGTTTTTCACTTTTTCGTTTCAGCTCGCAGCGGCCGGTGAATCGATTTTTTTCCCCACCCCTAACAATAATGATGACTGAGATATCACAGCGATGATGGTTTACACGTTCATGTGAGGAATTAAAGGTACGGGAGCTATGCATTCACAGCTGTGCATAATGGTCACGCGTAATGACAGCTGTTCTTCTACAGAGTCCAAAGAGTGTTTCCTGGTCCTCTCTGTCTACTGTACAGGACAGTTTTCTCCGTCACTTTACTCATCCCAAAGCTCCTTTACTTCTCATGCCGAGTTCATTTGAGCTTTACAGTTTCTCTCAATCGCTTTGGCTCATTTTTTGAAACAGTCTTAACATCCTCTAAACTGTAAGTACAAATTGTCACGACTGTTTCATGGGACATCACAACTCTATTGCATGTTTGCAAAAGGTAGCAACTCACCCAAAACATTTAATTCATGCTTCAAAACCTAGTTATTGTGTCAGGAAGTTGGCCACCAAAATGAAAAGTTGTTTTATCATCGTGTGAGCGGTACTGGTCAAAGCGTTTAGATGTTTTTTCACCACGGCAGTCAACCCCGTAAATGTTTCATTTGTACTAATTTCATTTTTGTTCTACTTTTTGTTGACACTGACTGCTTTTTGTACGAAACAAGAATGTCAGGTTTGTCAAGCTGAATGCTTTTGTGTATCTAACTTAGCTTTTAAGATCCACATCTACCATCCACAGCAGGTAAATGTTTACTGGGAAAAGTCAATACTGTAGGCTACAATACTGTGTACACAGAAACAGGATATGCACATTTGTGTTTACAGTACATGTCTTTGTGTAGCAATGTGTTACATGTACTGTAAACAGAAAATTAACCTTTGAGCTTTCATGTAAAGTCATATACAGTGAACAGAAAATTTGCAACAAACGGCATCCATGCCAATAAAGAAATGTAAAAACCCTGCAACAATGAAAAAAGCTGCAGTAGTTCAGTAAAAAACAACTAATTGAACTCCTCACAGTACGTAACACCATGTCATAGACATTTATGGAATATACATGTATGTCTGACATATTTTGATAATTGAATGGATCATTTTGCATGTGATGGCTCAAACGATGAAAGAATGTTTAGAAGTTGTGAAGAGGACGACAACTTCACTGAGAATCAACTCTTCAGTTTTGATCAGCAAGACGTGCAAGTGGTTGATGTACTTTCTCTTTTGCACTGGTGGCATAACACGAGCAATTTTCTTGAATGAATGAGAAACTGTTCAAAGATTTGAACTCATTGTTTTGAAAAAAAATAATTGTCATTCAAGAACTGAGCCAAAGCGATTGAGAAAAACTGTAAGGCCCTGACACGGTCGGCTGTCGGACAGTTTGGGGCCGTCGGTGAGCGTCTGTCGGCCTAGTATTTTCGGTGTGTCCCGCACCGTTGGCTCTAGTCTGCCTGTGTTGGAGTTTTTTTCGGCCGATTCAGCATGGTGAATCGCGGCGGAGCCCAGCAGCGTTAACCTGAAGGGGAAACGGAGGGTGGATGCTACGCTTCTGCAACTTCAACGTCAGTCTGGACGGCGTGATCAGCTGTAAAGTTTACAGGTTAGACCCAGCAACGCCGCTGTGAACCCTGGCCTGGAAACCAAGTTTGCTGATGTCAGCAAACTGGGTCTAACCTGTTTAACGGCAGCAACAGAAAGCAAACGTTCGCTTTAGCATGGGGGAGCTGCCTTTTGTTAATAAAGATGAGTCGGAAACAAAAACTGACTGCAGGAGCGGTGGGATTACATGAACTTCAGTCAGAAGAGACTTCGTTCATTCTTTAACCACCTGAACAAGAAGACGTCAGAAGAATGCGCTTGTTTCTACGTGGAGTACATTTCTTTAAATACAGAACTGACATAAAGAGAGTCATGGCAGCGTCCTGGTAACTGTTTTCTGTTTGATATTTGAAACATTTTCGCCTCGTTTACAGAATTTCTCTGAAGGTTTGTTTGATTTAAAGCCACCATTAATGCACAAAATAATATTGCTGAAAATGTTATAATCTATAAACATAGTTTGATTCCCACTGAAAATCTATTTAATCTAATCTATCTCTTAGTGGTAGTAGTAGTATTTTAGTTGCTGAGTTGCTAGTTGTCCGATTCCTTGGCATCTCATGCCTCCGTGACTATCGATTCCTCTTATTGATGCTTTCCAACGTTTACACATGCACAATGACGCATACACACGCTGTATCATGTTTCACTTTGTTTGGGACCGGAGCCACGGCGGAGAGAAAAAAAAGCGCTGAAAAACATGGCGCTACTAAACCTGAGGTGGCGCACCCTATATTTTCCCTGATAATGCTGCACTGTGAACAACAAATCAGTCTTGAAATCAAAAGGAGGACAGCCAGTAATGTTACCTGTTAGAAGTCGGTGGGCAGCAGTCCTGCTTGGTTAAATAACTGAGCTACTAACGTTAACAGAGGTGCCATTGAGTTACAACTATGAGGCGTTCAAGCTCTGCTCACTAAAAATGACTGGTATCGGCCCAGAATTATTCGGTGCATCCCTAATCAAGATTCAGTCGAAATTACAAGAATGTTTAAATCAGAAGCTGTCCTTGAGAGTAATGGGGACAATGGTGTTGAGCATGTATCACAACTGCTGATCAAACGTTTTGAAGGCCAATGAAACACAAAACAATACAGTGTCAGATTTGGTGTCATATTTGCTGTGACCTTCAGATGAAAGACAATGTTTTTCAGTAGGTAGAACTAGTCTATTCTTATCCATCACCATGAGTTATTTCCCTGCAGCTCTTCAGTGACCTCAGGCAGGAAACATGTTAATGGAGTGGATCTGTACTATGAGCAGACAGGCAGAGGGAAACACGCTGTGCTGCTGATTCCTGGTTCTCTGGGTAATTCCAACAACACACCTTTTCTTAATGGTGGGGAGGAGACTTTCTGGCAAGATCTCTCGCAAACATACTGTATATTTGCCTCGAGTATGTCCTCTAAGCTTTTGAAAACCTTTTCTGTCTTCTCTACTCTTAGGGAGCGTTCGGACTGATTTTGGACCTCAGATGAAGTCGCTGAATAAGGAACGCTTTACTTTAGTGGGCTTAGATCTCCGTGGTTACGGACAATCCCGTCCCCCAGCCAGAGACTACCCCCTTGACTTCTTCGAGAGGGATGCAAAGGACGCAGTGGATCTAATGAAGGTCTTATCAGTCTGTTGATCAGCCATGGGTGATAATTATTACCAATCTGAATTGCATAGTTTACTAAGAAGCCCCCCTGGGGGAGGATACGGTAGGAAGGAACATGGGTGTGTAAATCTGAGAGCATGGATTGATAAATTGTAGATCGGTTTAATGTTTAGTAAAATGTAAAGGCCCACTTTGATGCGAGTTGCTAGAATATACACATAGACTGTATATAAGAAGTGGACGGAGTCACCGTGACGTCACCTGCTGGTTTGTGGACTGCCATTTGGAAGCCTTGAGTTCGGATTTTTTGGCCGTCGCCATCTTTGTTATTTGCAACCAGAAGTGACACGAGAGGGTGGAGCTAAGTACAACCGAACGCTGAATAAGACATTTTTAGATGACCAAAAAGGTTATAATTAACTTTCATGAACTGAAAACCTTGCAAAGGGTTAAAGTTGTAAGACGAAAACACAGACAACTCCCAGACTGGACAACGCCATGGTAGCGACCTGTCAATCACAAGGTAGCCCCGCCCCTAAAGCATCCCCTGCTTTATGGTCTATTTGACTCTAAATGGGACCATAATTTACTAAATGAACATCATGCTGTATTGAAGAAGACTTAAAACTAGTGATTGAGAGCATAAACTCATGTTTACAATGTTTACTGAGGAAATAAATCAAGTGAGAAGTGGGCTCATTTTCTCATAGACTTCTATACAGTCGGACTTTCCAGGGCGGCTGTAGCTCAGAATGAGAATCTATTGTGAACAACAAACTCATCGTTGTTCATTCGAGAATTGAGCCAAAGCCAATGACAAAAACTGTAATAGACTTAAAATAAGCAAGTCAAAGCATTTTGCTGTGGCGCAATTCTTAACTTCAAAACTTCAAATATTAAAGCGCGAACCTCAAAAAACCTTCTCTGATCTGTGCTTTATCTTCAGATGAAGAAACTATGCATTAACAGTAAAACTATTTGGTTAAAGTGAATACTGTTGGATACTGTTTTGTTAAATTTAGCTTGTGATTTCCCCCTTTTTGCATGCAAGATTAAAATTGTTCCAATAGAAACCACTAATGAATAAAACAAGAACGTTTTAATGCAGACATATGCTGCAGGGACTACAAGAATCATCATATTGGTGTGATTGTATGCATCAAAGGGTTAAATCGAGCATTTATTAACTGCTTAGAGGATATTTGAAAATATTGCGATATATATAATGTATCGCGATATAGCCTAAAAATAACGCAATATTATTTTTAGGCCATATCGCCCAGCCCTAACTTGAACAAATCTAATTTGTACACGGCTGATATATAACAGGAAGCATTCTCACTGTTTTTCTGACACTAATGATAATCCTGATTGTTAAATCAAACTGTGCACACAAATGCGCACACAAATGTTCACATCAGTATTTCTTTATTTATTACCACATGTAATTCACCGTCTAGCAAATATGTGCTTTGATCACCTAACTGTGTGATGAGAAGAATGGAAGCTAATTCATGTCTGTATTTTCATTATTTAGTGCATTTGTTGCATATGAAAGAATAGAGACTTTAATAGTGATAGTATAGTACATTTGATTTTATTGACAGACATTGGGCTTTAACAAGTTCTCTCTGCTGGGCTGGAGTGCCGGAGGAGTCGCCGCTATGATTGCAGCAGCCAAGAACCCCGACGTGATTAACAAGTTGGTTGTATGGGGATCCAATGCCACCATTTCCCCGCAGGAGCTCGAGATTCTAAAAGGTAATCAGCCAATGTAGTCTCACACTGTGTGAACTGTGCATGGTGTAATCTTTCTTAACTGTGTATATTGTGTGTCCTCATGTGTGCATGGCTTTCTTTGGGAACACATAGCACACAGTGCTGTCAACCAGTCGAGTGCACTGATCAAAATCTGGGAGACCTTCTTGGAAACGGCCGCACAGTTTGTAAAAAGACCAGAAGGTACTGAATCCATGTTGTTAAAGTCTCATTACACAAGTGAAGATGAAACTGAAAACATCAGAAATAAAACAAATCATGATATGATGGGGAAATGCTTTGCAGTCATAATGCAATTATAAAGGAAGTTGTTGTATTGATGATATTTGTAAAGTATTGATAATATATAATTACTGTGAGTTTGCAGTGTTTTACATAGTGGATTTGTAGTAGAAAACACAAAACTAATGGAATTTAGGATGGAAGATATTAGGGGTTTGAAAAATAACCGATTCACCTATGTATCGTGATTTTCCTTTTTTATATTTTGAAATTGATTATTTAATGCCAGAATCAATATATTTGCTTCATTTGGGTCCATGCGGAGGTAGAAGGAAGTTACTGCTTTTATTGTTGTAGTCTGAGTAACATGACGTCATATCCGTTCCGTATCCGTCAACCAAAACAAACTGCAGCCGGCCGCAGCGAGCCGAAACGAAAAAGCAGAAAACGGCGGAGGCTCCACGTGGATCCGACCTGCATTCTCACATGTTAATCCAGAGTGGTAAATACTACACATACAGTAAACTATGGAAACACTTTGGGTTTCACACATTGCAGGAAAAGCAATGGTCCGGTGTTAAAAAAGTTAACAAAAATCGCAATAAATCGTTATATAGAATCACAATACATATCGCATCGGCACCAAGGTATCGTGATAGTATCGAATCGGGAGATAGGTGTGTCGTTCCAGCCCTAGAAGATATGTATTTCTGCCAGAAGATCTCTACTACTTTTATACACAGGGAACATATGAAGAATAAATTTGAGATGCTCCTTAATTTTCTTATGTTCCAATAAATGTCAGCTAAAAAAGAGTACAACCAAAATGTTAACTTAAATGTCTTCTGGTCAGGGAGTATCTGCCTGGAGCTTCTACCCCTAATCAGCTGTCCAACCCTCATCATCCATGGAGAGAAAGACCACATTATGCCCCCCCACCACGCACAGTGTCTCCTCAAAAACATCAAGGGATCACGGTGAGACCACACACACATTTACAGAAAGTTTACTGGGAAAAAGTCAATACTGTAGGAAACAAGGAAACAACACATGTGACGTGTATACCCCTTTTTTTTGTCCTAAATCTAGATTACACCTGATGCCAGAGGGTGAGCACCATCTCCACCAGCAGAACGCTGATGAATTCAACAAACTGGTGGAAGACTTTCTGGAAGACCGATTGATTAATTAACACTGTGAAATACGTGCAGGCCCTGCTGGCTCTCCTCCCTCCACTTCCAGCCAGACTGTCAGCAAGGATGTTCCGTGTGCAATCTACTAAATCTGTCTTTTCTGACCTCCCGTCTTTCGGTTAGCAACTTGTCTTTTGTTTTCTTATTTGAGTAGATAAGTTTAGGTTGTGAGCTCGCCAGTGGGGAAGAATAACAATTATTAGCGTCTCCAGAGAGTTGCTGGTAACTGAAGCGCATAGAGGTTGTCACCTCAAACTCATTTATTGTGGGATGCCGTGAAAGTTGTGTCATGAAAAATAAATGAATAAAGCTCGCCTACATGTCATTTTTGAAAATAGAAGAGAAAAAAAAAGAGATTTAAATAGTCAATGAAGTTACGCTGCTGTGTCTCGTGCGTAAATGCGCACAGCATCTCTCTTAATAGTGAGACGCACTTACCGTTTTCTGCACCCGCTTATGTGTGCTCTGCGGTGCAGAGGGAGAGGCCTATATGGGTACAATGAAAGGAGAGAAGTTAAATGAGCCCGAGTGCGACCCGAATCGACTTTCACCCCTCAAAACAGACGCACTGGCCTTAAGCGCATTTATACTTTGCCACATGGGTAACTGCAATCAGACGCATAAAACGCCAAATTATGGGCATGTTTGCACTGTAATATAATAAGTACAATATCTTTCGAATATCAATATCGCACCTGCTGGTCATTTTTTGGAACTACTACCAGGCAGCGCCTGCAACGGTTAATACAAGGGGAAATATATATTTTTTAAGATGGGACGAATAGTCGCATAAACTATTCGATTTTTTATAATTAACGGCTATTCGAAAATCTACATTTCAACAGCAGGTAAATGTTTACTGGGAAAAGTCAATACTTTAGGCTACAATACTGTGTACACAGAAACAGGATATGCACATTTGTGTTTACAGTACATGTCTTTGTGTAGCAATGTGTTACATGTACTGTAAACAGAAAATTAACCTTTGAGCTTTCATGTAAAGTCATATACAGTGAACAGAAAATTTGCCACAAACAGCATCCATGCCAATAAAGAGATGTAAAAACCCTGCAACAATGAAAAAAGCTGCAGTAGTTCAGTAAAAAACAACTAATTGTACCTCCTCACAGTACGTAACACCATGTCATAGACATTTATGGAATATACATGTATGTCAGACATATTTTGATAATTGAATGGATCATTTTGCATGTGATGGCTCAAATGATGAAAGAATGTTTAGAAATTGTGAAGAGGACGACAACTTCACTGAGAATCAACTCTTCAGTTTTGATCAGCAAGACGTGCAAGTGGTTGATGTACTGACTCTTTTGCACTGGTGGTATAACACGTGCAATTTGCTTGAATGAAGACATCTGGACATCTGGAATGAAGCTAAGTGCTGAGTGAGCGTGGTGTGAAAATGGTCGGCAGACTCCGCTTTATTTCATGTATGTATCATAACAACGGCTTGTATATCCACAGTCCTCGGTCTTCCGGTTTCCCTTTTTGAATGAGAAATACAGACTACCGCGACCTGCTGGTAGGTAGATTTATTTCATCTCACGCAGGCGCAGAACGTACGTAATACTTGGCTGTCGGCTGTAGTCTTTGCGGTGTGCTCGAATGCAACTTTTTGGCCAAGACAAAGGTGACGTGAGGCGACACAACTGGTGGCCTTCATCGCAACTAGTTCTTTGATGTCAGGTTGGTGTGTCTGGGTCTTTAAAGGTGCTAAATGTGAGATTGGGAGCATTTCTATTGCCTCCGAATGGCTCTCAACATGGCGACGGCTGAGCCGGCTTAACGGTGCTAACAGTGAAAACAACGGCAAATGCTGCCGACAGAGCTAACAGCGTTAACCTGAAGGGGAAACGGAGGGTGGATGCTACGCTTCTGCAACTTCAACGTCAGTCTGGACGGCGTGATCAGCTGTAAAGTTTACAGGTTAGACCCAGCAACGCCGCTGGCTACTGACCCGCTGTGAACCCTGGCCTGGACAGCAAGTTTGCTGATGTCAGCAAACTGGGTCTAACCCGTGTAACGGCAGCAACAGAAAGCAAACGTTTGCTTTAGCCTGGGGGAGCCTTTTGTTCATAAAGATGAGTTGGAAACAAACTGACTGCAGGAGCGGTGGGATTACATGAACTTCAGTCAGAAGAGACTTTGTTCATTCTTTAACCACCTGAAGAAGACCCACAGCAGAGAACTGCTCGCTCTGTGCGGACGTCAGAAGAATGCGCTTGTTTCTACGTGGAGTACATTTCTTTAAATACAGAAATGACATAAAGAGAGTCATGGCAGCGTCCTGGTAACTGTTTTCTGTTTGATATTTGAAACATTTTCGCCTCTTTTACAGAATTTCTCTGAAGGTTTGTTTGATTTAAAGCCACCATTAATGCACAAAATAATATTGCTGAAAATGTTATAATCTATAAACAGTTTAATTCCCACTGAAAATCTATTTAATCTAATCTATCTCTTAGTGGTAGAAGTAGTATTTTAGTTGCTGAGTTGCTAGTTGTCCGATTCCTTGGCATCTCATGCCTCCGTGACTATCAATTCCTCTTATTGATGCTTTCCAACGGTTACGCATGCACAATGACGCATACGCACGCTGTATCATGTTTCAGTTTGTTTGGGACTGGAGACCCGGCGGAGAGAAAAAAAAGCGCTGAAAAGCATGGCGCTACTAAACCTGAGGGGGCGCACCCTATTTTGTCCCTGATAATGCTGCACTGTGAACAACAAATCAGTCTTGAAATCAAAAGGAGGACAGCTAGTAATGTTACCTGTTAGAAGTCGGTGTGCAGCACAATCCTGCTTGGTTAAATAACTGAGCTACTAACGTTAACGGAGGTGCCATTGAGTTACAACTATGAGGCGTTCAAGCTCTGCTCAGTAAAAATGACTAGTTATTCGATGCATCCCTAAACAAGATTCAGTCGAAATTACAAGAATGTTTAAAAAAGAAGCTGTCCTTGAGAGTAATGGGGACAATGGTGTTGAGCATGTATCACAACTGCTGATCAAACGTTTTGAAGGCCAATGAAACACAAAACAATACAGTGTCAGATTTGGTGTCATATTTGCTGTGACTGTCAGATGAAAGACAATGTTTTTCAGTAGGTAGAACTAGTCTATTCTTATCCATCACCATGAGTCTGTTTCCCTGCAGCTCGTCAGTGACCTCAGGCAGGAAACATGTTAATGGAGTGGATCTGTACTATGAGCAGACAGGCAGAGGGAAACACGCTGTGCTGCTGATTCCTGGTTCTCTTGGTAATTCCAACAACACACCTTTTCTTAATGGTGGGGAGGAGACTTTCTGGCAAGATCTCTCACACACATACTGTATATCTGCCTCGAGTATGTCCTCTAAGCTTTTGAAAACCTTTTCTGTCTTCTCTACTCTTAGGGAGCGTTCGGACTGATTTTGGACCTCAGATGAAGTCGCTGAATAAGGAACGCTTTACTTTAGTGGGCTTAGATCTCCGTGGTTACGGACAATCCCGTCCCCCAGCCAGAGACTACCCCCTTGACTTCTTCGAGAGGGATGCAAAGGACGCAGTGGATCTAATGAAGGTCTTATCAGTCTGTTGATCAGCCATGGGTGATAATTATTACCAATCTGAATTGCATAGTTTACTAAGAAGCCCCCCTGGGGGATGATACGGTAGGAAGGAACATGGGTGTGTAAATCTGAGAGCATGGATTGATAAATTGTAGATCGGTTTGTCATGACAAAAACTGTAATAGACTTAAAATAAGCAAGTCAAAGCATTTTGCTGTGGCGCAATTCTTAACTTCAAAACTTCAAATATTAAAGCGCGAACCTCAAAAAACCTTCTCTAATCTGTGCTTTATCTTCAGATGAAGAAACTATGCATTAACAGTAAAACTATTTGGTTAAAGTGAATACTGTTGGATACTGTTTTGTTAAATTTAGCTTGTGATTTCCCCTTTTTGCATGCAAGATTAAAATTGTTCCAATAGAAACCACTAATGAATAAAACAAGAACGTTTTAATGCAGACATATGCTGCAGGGACTACAAGAATCATCATATTGGTGTGATTGTATGCATCAAAGGGTTAAATCGAGCATTTATTAACTGCTTAGAGGATATTTTAAAATATTGCGATATATATCATGTATCGTGATATAGCCTAAAAATATCGCAATATTATTTTAAGGTCATATCGCCCAGCCCTAACTTGAACAAATCTAATTTGTACACGGCTGATATATAACAGGAAGCATTCTCACTGTTTTTCTGACACTAATGATAATCCTGATTGTTAAATCAAACACACAGTTTATTAATCCATGCTCTCGGTTTAGCAATCTGTGCACACAAATGTTCACATCAGTATTTCTTTATTTATTACCACATGTAATTCACCGTCTAGCAAATATGTGCTTTGATCACCTAACTGTGTGATGAGAAGAATGGAAGCTAATTCATGTCTGTATTTTAATTATTTAGTGCATTTGTTGCATATGAAAGAATAGAGACTTTATTAGTGATGGTATAGTATATTTCATTTTATTGCAGGCATTGGGCTTTGACAAGTACTCTCTGCTGGGGTGGAGTGCCGGAGGAGTCGCCGCTATGATTGCAGCAGCCAAGAACCCCGACGTGATTAACAAGTTGGTTGTATGTGGATCCAATGCCACCATTTCCCCGCAGGAGCTCGAGATTCATAAAGGTAATCAGCCAATGTAGTCTCACACTGTGTGAACTGTGCATGGTGTAATCTTTCTTAACTGTGTATATTGTGTGTCCTCATATGTGCATGGGTTTCTTTGGGAACACATAGCGTACAGTGCTATCTACCAGCCGAGGGAACTGCTCGAGTTTTATGGAACAGAAGTCATTAAAACCTGGGAGACCTTCTTGGAAACGGCCGCAGAGTTTGCAAAAAGACCAGAAGGTACTGAAGCCATGTTGTTAAAGTGTCATTACACAAGTGAAGATGAAACTGAAAACCATCAGATAAATAAAATCATGATATTTAGGAGAAATGCTTTGCAGTCATAATGCAATTATAAAGGAAGTTGTTGTATTGATGATATTTGTAAAGTATTGATAATATATAATTACTGTGAGTTTGCAGTGTTTTACACGGTGGATTTGTAGTAGAAAACACAAAACTAATGGAATTTAGGATGGAAGATATTAGGGGTTTGAAAAATAACCGATTCACCTATGTATCGTGATTTTCCTTTTTTATATTTTGAAATTGATTATTTAATGCCTGAATCAATATATTTGCTTCATTTGGGTCCATGCGGAGGTAGAAGGAAGTTACTGCTTTTATAGTTGTAGTCTGAGTAACATGACGTCATATCCGTTCCGTATCCGTCAACCAAAACAAACTGCAGCCGGCCGCAGCGAGCCGAAACGAAAAAGCAGAAAACGGCGGAGGCTCCACGTGGATCCGACCTGCATTCTCACATGTTAAATCCAGAGTGGTAAATACTACACATACAGTAAACTATGAAACACTTTGGGATTCACACATTGCAGGAAAAGCAATGGTCCGGTGTTAAAAAAGTTAACAAAAATCGCAATAAATCGTTATATAGAATCACAATACATATCGAATCGGCACCAAGGTATCGTGATAGTATCGAATCGGGAGATAGGTGTATCGTTCCAGCCCTAGAAGATATGTATTTCTGCCACAAGATCTCTACTACTTTTATACACAAGGAAGATATTAAGAATACATTTGAGATGCTCCTTAATTTTCTTATGTTCCAATAAATGTCAGCTAAAAAAGAGTACAGCCAAAATGTTAACTTAAATGTCTTCTGGTCAGGGAGTATCTGCCTGGAGCTTCTACCCCTAATCAGCTGTCCAACCCTCATCATCCATGGAGAGAAAGACCACATTATGCCCCCCCACCACGCACAGTGTCTCCTCAAAAACATCAAGGGATCACGGTGAGACCACACAGACATTTACAGAAAGTATACTGGGAAAAAGTCAATACTGTAGGAAACAAGGAAACAACACATGTGATGTGTATACCCCTTTTTTTTTTGGTCCCAAATCTAGATTACACCTGATGCCAGAGGGTGAGCACAATATCCACCAGCAGTACGCTGATGAATTCAACAAACTGGTGGAAGACTTTCTGGAAGACCGATTGATTAATTAACACTGTGAAATACGTGCAGGCCCTGCTAGCTCTCCTCTCTCCACTTCCAGCCAGACTGTCAGCAAGGATGTTCCGTGTGCAATCTAATAAATCTGTCTTTTCTGACCTCCTGTCTTTCGGTTAGCAACTTGTCTTTTTTTTTCTTATTTGAGTAGATAAGTTAAGGTTGTGAGCTCGCCAGTGGGGAAGAATAACAATTATTAGCGTATTCAAAGAGTTGCTGGTAACTGAAGCGCATAGAGGTTGTCACCTCAAACTCATTTATTGTGGGATGCCGTGAAAGTTGTGTCATGAAAAATAAATGAATAAAGCTCCCCTACATGTCATTTTTGAAAATAGAAGAGAAAAAAAAAGAGATTTAAATATTCAATGAAGTTACGCTGCTGTGACTCGTGCGTAAATGCGCACAGCGTCTCTCTTAATGGGGAGACGCACTTACCGTTTCTGCTGCGGTGGGACCACTGCAGGTATTTAATAAACTCAAAAAATGTCTCAAATGTCCCAAAAAACTCTTAAAATAAGAGAATGCAATTAACATTTTCCTTATTAATGATGTATTATTTCACCCACCCGCTTATGTGTGCTCTGCGGTGCAGAGGGAGAGGCCTATATGGGCACAATGAAAGGAGAGAAGTTAAATGAGCCCGAGTCCGACCTGAGCCCAGCCAGAATTGACTTTCACCCCTCACAACGGACGCACTGGCCTCAAGAGCATTTATACTTTGTCACATGGGTAACTGCAATCAGACGCAAAAACAACAAATTATGGGCATGTTTGCACTGTAATATAATAAGTACAATATCTTTCGAATATCAATATCGCACCTGCTGGTCATTTCTTGTAACTACTTTTGGCGTGCTTGCTGTTGGTTCTATGTCATTGATCTTTCTAATTATTGAGAACAGGCATTACTGTCCACATCCTGAGGCAAACTTACTAAAGTTACAGGAACATTGTATCAATAAATTACAGCACATCCGTTCTCACCCCCTCCTCCTCCATGCTGTGCATAGGCTCGTCCAGATGCTCTCCACATTTGTCTTTATGTTCACACCACAAAAACTAGGGTGACAGACGCTCACCGACGGTCCCAAACTGTCTGATGACCGACCGTCGGGTTGGTGTGTCAGGCCCTTAAGAGTGAGTGTATGTGTGTACAGGCGCATGGAGTTTGTCAGTATTCTACCAGTGAGTAAACACTACCTCCAGCCAAGAAAAGCTGTGGTGGTAGTGATGTTGTGCATGGTAATTGGAGGGAAGACAGGCCTCTCCCCAATGTAAAGCGGCTGGATTAACTTAGTGTGTATAAGTCCAAACGAGCCAAGTGGACTGGCACCGTCTCAGAGGACCTGGGATCCCTCCTAAAGAAACACTGTGGCGGATACCGGTGTGTGAGTGAGGCATGTATGGAATGATGCTTTCACAAAGTGAGGGGATCAGTCTGATTTAGGAGGCTCCAACTGAGATCTTGATTACGGGGGATGTTCAGAACATTTCCGCCCGTAACAAGTGTTGTTACTTGGTATCCAAACACAACCAGTCGCACGCTCAGGATACATTTGAGAGGAAAAACAAGAGGAAAGATGAGTCTTCAATGGTCTTCTCTCTTTCTCTCTCTCTCTATCTCACCCACCCTCTATTTCAGACCATAAAAGGCAGGGATGGTGTGTGATGGATGGCAGCGGAGCCTCTGACTGAACAGGGAGCCGTGGTGCAACTCTACAGAGTCCCTGCAGTTTCTCCATTCAGCTCCATTCAAAGATGACAGCAGAGGGCGAACCTCCTCTCCTACTGAGGAAAAACACCACATCCTGCCTGCCAGCCCACCTCCCCACTCCCCTCCCTCGCCCTCAGATCCAGGCCTAGTAACGCTGCTGTATTTTTATGGTGTTCGACTAACTGCTCCTTAGCAACCAGACCAAAGGCACCAGGAGGCCCATGTCCATAGAAGTGCATCTAAAATCAGCACCATTCTTCATGGGAGAGCTAAAACTCACTGATATATGTGAGTGTACTTTTCCTCTCATGAAGATCAGGCATGAAGTTTAGCAACTACATTATCACACATACTAAATGCAGAGCTAAAGTGCATGGTTTAAAACGAGAAGGCTAAAACGAGACAAAGTAAGATGACACAAAAGTGAAGTTCTAAACTATAAAATATTTCACATGCTCCTAAACGGGTTAAGACTAGGGCTGTCAAAGTTAACGTGATAATAATGCATTCATTTTAACGTCACTAATTTCTTTGACGCAACTTGCGATTTTTAGGTTGTAGCGGGCTCATCTTTAAAGCCAGATACTGGCATCATATAAAACTAGAAAACCTAAGGAATCCATTGGTACCAACCATGCGAAGGAGGCTAAATCACGCTCCAAACTTACGCTAAATTTTGGCGAGTTAAAACTGGCATGGCCATTTTCAAAGGGGTCCCCTTGACCTCTGACCTCAAGATATGTGAATTAAAACGGGTTCAATGGGTACCCATGAGTCTCCTCTTTACAGACATGCCCACTTTATGATAATCACATGCAGCTTGGGGCAAGTCATAGTCAAGTCAGCACACTGACACACTGACAGCTGTTGTTGCCTGTTGGGCTGTAGTTTGCGCATACACCGATCAGCCATAACATTAAGACCACTGACAGGTGAAGTGAATAACATTGATTATCTTGTTACAATGGCACCTGGCAGTGGGTGTGATGTATTAGTGTTAGGCAGCAAGTGAACATTTTGAACTTTGAACTTGGTGTTGGAAGCAGAAAAAATGGGCCAGCGTAAGGATGTGAGCGACTTTGACAAGGGCCAAATTGTGATGGCTAGACGACTGGGTCAGAGCATCTCCAGAACTGCAGCTCTTGTGGGATGTTCCCGGTCTGCAGTGGTCAGGACCTACCAAAAGTGGTCTAAGGAAGGAAAACCGGTGAACCGACGACAGGGCCAAGGCTCATTGATGCACGTGGGGAGCGACGGCTGGCCCGTGTTGTCAGATCCAATAGAAGATTGGATCTGATTGGATCCTAAGTGTCTTTGAGTTTTTAGAAAAGCGCTATACAGTTGAAATGTATTATTATTATTAAGAGCTACTGTAGCTCAAACTGCTGAAAAAGTTAGTGCTGGTTCTGATAGAAAGGTGTCAGAACACACAGTGAATCGCAGTTTGTTGCGTATGAGGCTGCGTAGCCGCAAACCGGTCAGGGTGCCCATGCTGTCCTAATGTTATGGCTGATAGGTGTATTGTTTTATGCTAAATGCAGTACCTGTGAGGGTTTCTGGACAATATTTGTCATTGTTTTGTGTTGTTAATTTTTTTCCCAATAATAAATATAAACACACATTTGCATAAAGCAGCATATTTTCCCACGCCCATGTTGATAAGAGTATTAAATACTTGACAAATCTCCCTTAAAGGTTCATTTTGAACAGATAAAACCATGGACAATCATGTTATTAGTCGCGATTCAATATTTTAAACGATTGACAGCCCTAGTTAAGACCATTTAGAGAACTGTCTTTGGGCTAATAAAACCACACAAAACCCCATATGAACAGGGACAGGGTTTAAATGACATTGTACCCTATCAAAACAAAAGTAATTTTCATAGCAAGTCTCAGCCGACACACAATGTCTTTTCCACTTTAATCCCAGTTACAGCATACTAGGACTACGAAGTCAAGTCCTACCCACAGTATATAATAATGTACAATTAGGTGTGATATACGGACTACATTTTATATATAAAAGGAAACGTACAGTCTTATAGATCCAGCCTAGTCCCCACTTTACATTTCTATCTGATCTGACTGGGCATGAATGTGTGAGTCGAGACGAGTGCTGCTCTTTTGACAGGCTGTGTTTCACTGAGTGGAAAAGCCTGGACTGAACACACAGCCAAGGGCATGCACACATCCGCATACGCACATTTACAAATGTTGATGGAGCCGAGGCTGTCTCACAACTCTGTGGGATTCTGGGAAAGTTAACAACGTCCCCTTTCCCTCCGGCTCTTCTTCCATCCCCTCCCTCCTTACCACATCAGGCTTTCTTTCCCTCTCTGACCGACAACCCACCACCACTGGTTGCCTCTCCAGCATCATGAATATAGACAGTTTCCTCTCTTTACCATATGTTGTATGTCATAATTGATCCTTCCAGTTGCAAGAATATTCAGTTTCTTTGCAGTGAGACCAGAATCAAAAGACCAACATCAGCACCCTCCTGTGCCACCTGGCTGTGAGAATTAACAAGATGCTGTTGATTTAACATTTACCTATGCTACGTTACACAAAAGGCGATGACAGTCCTCTGACGAACTACGAAGCGCTTGATGCTGCGCCATGTGGCTTGAATGCCGTCTGCGGCCGTGTCTCACCAGCGTGAGAGCTCAGGCAGCGGGCTCATCTGCCACCAGGCTCATCTGCCACCAGGCGTGGTGAGACAACTTCCATATCCTCCTCTGTCGCCTGTGATTTCCTCTCTCACGCCACCAGCACGGCTACGCATGTGGCTTCGTACAGCCACACCACACAATTATGACCATCCCAGGATACGTTTCTAATGTGCTCTCACGCCCGCTGCTTTCGGATTTTGCTATCAGCTGTCAAGTTTGTACTGTGAGCCCATATTGCGCTGTTAAAACAAAATTCCTCCACTGTTGGGGAAATAAATAGAGTGGATTAGCGCTAGATTATTTCAATAGTAGGGTTCAGATACTACATCCTGTGTTTGGCAGCTCTCATCTCGCATTGCATTACATGGTTGTGACTGACAGAAGAGAATTTGGCTTTGGTTTTATGAAGGTAGCACCACATCAGTCTCTTCCTGTCTTTTGGTGACTCAACGCTCATCCTGACATCCGTGAATCACACTATAGCTGGGCATAATCGTACCAGACCTCTCACCCACTATTGTCTTACCTCCCCTCCTTCAGGAGAGGATAGAAAAATCTTTTGGCTTAGGGTTTTTGATTTCCCTAAATCTGTCGGGGAGGAATTTTAATTTGTAGCTAGGCTCAAAAGAGTGTGACGGGGAGCAGGGAGGGAGAAACAGGTGCAGTGGGGTAGAGTTCCCTCTTCCCAGCTATGGAAATAGACACAATTGACTGTGCTTATTTTATCCGATACATATTTTAGAGCAAAGTTTACCCTGCACATCCTTAAGACATGCAGTTTTACTTCTTACCTCTCACCTCTGACAACATTACAGAGAGATACTATAGCCAGCTACACAGACAATACAAGCAGATGGGTGTGTAAAAGTCAACGAATATAGGTCACACACATAATTTCTGACTGGCACAACATTAAGTAGTAGTAAGTCTGCTACTTGTTTTCAGTTTCCAGAGCCCATGATGATATGTTCAGGTTTCTTGTTTGGTCTGACAAACAGTTCAGAACCACAAGATTTTCAGTTTAGTATCATACGACGACTACAATAACCAGAAAATATTCACATATGAGGAGCTGGAATTACGCGAATTATGGGTGTGTAGTCTTTCTAATTATGTATTTTCACAGTCTTATACTTCAACTTTATACTTCAAACTGTGATTTTCTTGACTTGCAAAATTATGTTTTAAATTGACAAACACCATATGTGTGATTCATGGCGAAATTCAAACGGGATCAAAAAAATATTTGTCTCTGGCCGTTGACTACCGTTCTTACTTTTTCCGAAATAGAGAGCCTAAGTCTCTGTGGACCACATTTCGAAATATATATATATATATATATATATATAAACTTATAAGCTAGCTAGCTAGCTCTTTTAAAATAAAATGAAACAATTCAGGCCTTGTTGCTTCATTTGCTATTGCAAGCTACCAGTACTATGTGCAATGTTGGTACTACAGACTGTATGGTTGGTACTTACAAATTCATGGGCAAGTGGAAGCTTTTTTGAGGTAGAGAGGAGGTCGTGTTGCTCTGGCTCTATCTGTTTGGCGTCGCCTGGAAGCTGCTTGACATCCTCCTGGATCCACCTTCTCACATATATTCACATTATATGTATTCATTTTTGTCATGAATTGTCTATGTTGTGTTTTCATTATGTTGTTAGTCTGTACACACGACATCTATTGCACGTCTGTCCATCCTGGAAGGGGGATCCCTCCTCTGTCGCTCTTCCTGAGGTTTCTTCCATTTTTTCTCCCTGTTAAAAGGTTTTTTTCGTGGTTAAGTTTTTCCTCAGCCGATGTGAGGGTTGCACTGTCAAGGACAGAGGGTGTCGTATCCTGTACAGATTGTAAAGCCCCCCGAGGCAAATTTGTGATTTGTGATTTTGGGCTATACAAATAAAATTGATTTGATTTGATTTAAGATGGAGAATAGGCGAGGAATGGTAACAACAGTAACACACAC
The DNA here is from genome assembly GCA_916701645.2 of Sebastolobus alascanus. Classification (NCBI taxonomy): domain Eukaryota; kingdom Metazoa; phylum Chordata; class Actinopteri; order Perciformes; family Sebastidae; genus Sebastolobus; species Sebastolobus alascanus. The sequence goes on along the minus strand of CAKAOJ020000133.1, from coordinate 1,290,247 downwards.
ACAATAAACAGTAACAGCTAGCATATCCCACACAGCTATGCTACTCTCACTAGCATGCTAACGCGCTAATTAGCATCACAACTTTTACAAACTACATTGAACTGGTATTACAAATACACTCACGCGTGTATTTAGGCTTCCTTCTGCAGACTGTGATATGCCCTCAATCAGGTGATATAACTCTGAGGTAACCGGAGTTGTGACCATTTCCACACTCTGCCTAAGTTTGCACCTGACTAGCTTGTAGCTTACCTCTAGGTGATTGGGAAACGGAATTGCGTTGCTAGGCAACCGCTTGGGTCCGTGTTAACTTCCTGTCAGCTGACGTCATTCACATACAATGCAACAAGGTAGCCTATATATACATGTTTTAGCCTATATATATTCCTTGCAATGCAACAGGAAATAAACTGGGACACGTTTGGAATGTGTGTGGTCCAAACAATAAAAGAAATGTCTGTTATTTACTGTATTTATTTGTGATAATGCTGCTTGACTGAAGTCTGTCATATTTATTATTGTGTTATATGTATTTATTGTATTTTGGATTGTACTTGAAACTGTGATGTTATATTGTGATCCTGTTGTGATGTTATGTAGTGTGTCTATCGTGTCTATTGTGCCTATTGTGTCTGTGTTTAGGACTACAGATGGAAATTAGCTTCCCTGCTAAATCTGGTGCACCCATCTTTTTGATTCTATGTAAACAATTAATGTCTGTGCACACAGTCCTTTTAAACCAATAAAATAAAATATGTTTTGCTTTTTTAAGTGCATAGATGGAGAACAAACTATTTGAACTTCAATTGACTTTATTAAAACAAGAGTAAACATTTATCCTACTGTCTATGGTTTTAACAGTTTCTTGTTTTAAATCCACTATAAATTGTTTAAATTACTAAAATGAACAGGTTGTAATATAACATTTAAAAAACATTTTAAATGTTGAAGTTGTAACCAAAGTATATGACAAATTAAAATATAGATCTGATGATATAGCTAGTTTAAATTCATGCTCTGGGCACCATACCTGTGCCTATCTGCACAAAATTTTATGGCAATCCATCTAATAGTTGTCCTTGAGCCATACTGCTAGCATGGGTAAAAATTACTGAAATGATTAATCAATTATCAATATTGTTGCAGATTACTATCCTGTCAATCGACTAATCAATAAGTCCACTAATAGTTTAAGCTTGAGGGCACAATTAGTTTTGCCTAAGTTCATAGGATACTCTATCAAAATGTAAGAAAAACTACAAACCAAGTATACCTCTCTGTAGGCCTATAAGGCAAGAATACTTAATTATACTTTTCTTAAGTATATCTCGATCAAAAGATTAAGTACAAGTAGGCCTATAAGCCAAGTATACTAAGACTTTTCTGTATACTTGTCAGTATACTCTCTTATTTTAAGTTTAAAAGAAGTATACTAATAGCACACTTGAATAAACTTTTTTTTGGTAAGGGCTCGCTGAGATCTGTTGTTTGATCCCTACCATGCAGCACATCACATCACAATGAAAGCTTCCCTTGATTTGTCAAGCTGTCAGCCCCCTCAATGAGTCCTCATGAGTGATGGTTTTATTAAGCTTCTACGTTGGCACATGGATAAGGGAAGGAATGGTAAGATGGAGAGAGAGGTAAGGAAAGGGAAAAAAGAGAGAGAGGGATCCCAAATTTGCTCATGAACAGCCTGAATGTGACACATTATTAAGGGCTATTAAAAGAGGTAAATCCGTCAAAGTCAAAACACACTTTTAGGGCAAGAGAACACGTTTTAAGCAGTGTAGCTAAGCAAAGTATTTAAGAAGCCCATTCATTCCCTGACCTTTTCTCCTCTCTTGTCATTCCCTCCCTCCTGTCGTTAACACAGAAAACAAATCCAAAGTTATTCAGAGTGGGAAAACATAAATGGCGGCGTATGGAACTTTACTGCTGAATGTAGCACACAAAAGACAAAGTGTTAGCTTCTGCCTTCTCAGAGAAACCCTTGTTTTATAGGCAAGACTGTGTTTGTATTCATTTGGGTTTATTTAAAACTTTCCAATCTGCCCCGGTAAATGTTTTAGGAAAAATTAAATCTTGCTGTGGAGCTGCTAACTATTGAGGGTGGGAGTGGTGCAAAGGCCAGGAAGACCCAGTGTGAATGCTGCCTCTCTCTTTCACACACAATATTGACAGACAAATGGAAAGAGAGACACACACAGTACAGTACACATGCATTTGCACTCATTCAAAGGCAACATCTTTACTTCACACTGGTGCAGAGGTGATGGAGGAGTATCTGTTATCGCAACAGAGAGTTATTGGAAAGAAATGGACATCCATTGTGACAGACTTTAGTCTCAGGAAGGATTAAAAAATGTCTGAGAGTATTCACAATCAGAATCAGGTTTATTTCTCCAAGTACACATCAATGGAATTTGACTCCAGTCTTTATGCAGCACTCTCATTGTACTTACACAGAATAGAAATATCAGAATAAAAGACAACAATAATACAAATAAAAATAAAATGTCTATATACAAGTCAAGTGTTCATACAAGTCAAGTGTGCAAAATATGCAAAAATAGTGCAAAGAAATAAATACTGGATGGATATACGTGGACTAGATGATTATGTACAGTATGTAGATGTGGAGATGTCTATATATTGAATGTACAGTGAGTAGAATTTATATTTACAGTGACAGGTATGTACATATTACAATGTGTACATAAAGCGACAGATGATATGAATATATTACAAAAAAATGTGCATAAAAGACTGTACATTATAATCAAGAAATGTGCATAAAAGACTGTAAATTATAATGTAAAAATGTGCATAAAAGACTGTAAATTATAATGTAAAAATGTGCATTAAAGACTGTAAATTATAATCTATAAAAGTGCAAAAATGTGCATTAAAAACTGTAAATTACAATCTAAAAATGTGAAAAAATGTGCATTAAAGACTGTAAATTGTAATCTAAAAATGTGCATTAAAGGCTGTGAATTATAATCTAAAAATGTGCATTAAAAACTGTAAATTATAATCTAAAAATGTGAAAAACTGGTCATTAAACACTGTAAACTGTAATCTAAAAATGTGCATTAAAGTCTGTAAATTATGATCTAAAAATGTGCAAAATTTGCATTAAAAACTGTAAATTGTAATCTAAACATTTGCAAAAATGTGCATTAAAGACTGCAAATTATAACCTAAAAATGTGGATAACAGATTGTAAATTATAATCAAAAAATGTGCAAAATTGTGCATTAATGACTGTAAATTATAATCTAAAAATTTGCAAAAAATATGCATAAAAGTTTGTAAATTATAATCTAAAAATGTGCAAAAAAATTGCATTAAAGACTGTAAGAATTATAATCTATATGAGCAGATATTTGGTGTTACAGGGTTATAAAGCAAATGTATTCAGCAACTAATCCTCTCTGACCTACAGATGGCGCAAGATAACCAGCCATAAAGTGATGTCCCTGCTCTGGTCCATGTGATTCTGTGTCTGAGACTGAATGTGTGATTCCTGTGTGTGTGTGTTTGTGTGTGTGTGTGTGTGTGTGTGTGAGGAAGTGTGTTGCTCCCATTACAGCGTCTGTGAAGGAAGTTGACTCACACAGAAGAACACTGACCCTATTTCTCCTGCCATATAATAGCCTTTCATACACTTTCATGCACATAGGCTTATTGATCCCAAGCACACATCTCTATTGTGTGGTAAAAAAAAAATTAACCACTTTTTTTAGTGGGTCGGTAGGGAAGATTACCTGACAAGTAGCGGTCAAACGATTAGTCAATCGATTAGTCGATGAACTGAAAATTAATCGGCAACTATTATGTTGATCAATACATTTTTTGAGTCATTTCATTAACAAAAAAATGCCAAAAAATTGCTTCCCAAATATGAGTATTTGCTGGTTTTCTTAGTCTTCTGTAAACTGAATAGCTTCTAGGTCGGACAAAACATTTAAAGATGTCAGCTTGGGCTCTGGGAAATTGCGTTTTGTAGACCAAACCGTCAACTAATCAAGAAAATAATCAGCAGAATAATTGATAATGAAAAGAGTTGCAGCCCTACTGAAAAGGTGATGATGTCACATACTGAAACAAACTGAAAACTAAAGTGCATTGTAAGGTGTTTCCATTATTTTGTCTACACCCTGACTGTAATTATAAACTGATCTAACAGTAAACTAGACTGCACACATCTCTCTATACTGTGTACATACAGCCAATGATTTTTATCTTCCCCGTGTAAACATATAAAAGCTATATCTGACTGTGGGAGCTCTTCTCTGACTATAATACTATACAGCAGCAGTGTTAGTGGAGGCCTGACTGGCTTCGCCGGGATCCACCTCCCGGTTCCTCCACAAACAGAAGGAAACCTCGAGGAAGAGCAGCTGATTGATTCAGTTTCCACTCTTCGTTTTGCTGGAGGGAGTCTGGGGGGAAGTCGGGAGGTTCACGGGGAGATGACTGGAAAACTAAACATGACAGCGCCAGTATGGCACAATTAAAGAGTGGAGGGTCAGGGGTTGGCAAGCACTTTCAGACTTCTTAACAGTTGCACCCATGTAGAAATCCCTCACTCTCCCTGTCCCAAATCTCACCACTCAATGTCCTGAAAACACACCAGAACGCCCACAGGTCAGTATCAATATTTGCTGTACCAGTGCAGGCCTCCCTGCCTGTTATTGTGAACTGCCTCCCCGTACCTGCCTGCTCACCCCAGGCCCTGCTATCTTTAAAACATGATGGATATTGGCTACCATGTGAGGTATGAGGCGACAGGTGAGCATACCACACGGGAATACTGACCAGCACAATGTCAAACCATTTGGCAGGAAGATTTTTCTCCATTCTCGCATCATATCTTTACTACTTTGAAGGTTTTCATGTGCATTGTGATGGGAAACTGTATTCTCAATTTTATTATAAAGGTGCCCTATAATTTTTTTATTTTGGCCCAGGGCTGTTTTAAGGCATATAGGCCATATATGGGGGGTGCTGGCTGCCCTTAAAAAAGATAAATAAAATTATAATAATAAAAAAAAATAAGAAAGATGAGAAAGAAACAAAGAAACAAAGAAACAAAGAATGAAATACACTTTTCACCCCTATAACTCTCTTTCTCACACTTTTTCATCTGCCCGGTCGCACTTATTTGTTAATAAAAGTGTAAATTGTAGTGAAATTAATTAAACACTTTTAAGCCAACAATATCAGGGACCAATTGTAATAATAAATACAGTTATTTATGAAAGTAAAAATCTTAATTTTTGTCTTAAAGCTATTCTGATGTCTGATGTGTGTTGTTGTATACGGGGCTAGGGTTAGGGTTCAGGGGTTTGAACGGGGCAAATCTGAATTTCGCCTCAAAAGGGCCAGAGCCGGCCCTGTTTTGGCCATATTATTTCACACTTATTTTGCACTATGCTAAATCCCCTTGTTTCTCCAAGGTCTTTTTCAGGTTTGAGGGCAAGGCTCTAACTTTTCTAGCATCTTTGCCTTTAAGATAGCCCACAGTCTGGAAGGAAACATGGGAGAGCTCAGCCCGCTCTCATTCACAGGGCGTCAAATACCGACGATCGATACCAAGGCAGTAGGAGATAACTACAGTGTAAACCCATCCGCGGCAACAGTAAACACTCAGAGAAAGTGCTGTGGTGACGTATTATAAAGAGCGAAAGAGACACACAGGGCGGGTGGTAGACGGGTCCAACAAACACAAGGCTTTCATCCAGGAGACCGCTGTTCATGTCCCGTACACTACATTTCACTTTCACTTTACATCACCCTACGTTCGTGTCCCTTGTTCACAACGTCAAGTCACATTTTCACCGTAAAAACATAGTAATTTTAAGCCCAACCATGTTGTTTATTCCTAAACCTAATTATATGGGTTTTGTTGCCTAAACCTAAGCAAGTGTTTTTGTTAAATTCACAACATTAAGCATGTGTTCACTGCCACCGAAAAGTGACAGAGCTTCAGTATGTGGGATGAGAACGTGTTGGAGAGCTAGAGAGGGATGACATGCAATAAAGATCACCAGCCGGAGTCGAAGGCGGAAGTCTTAACAGGCCTCCCACCCAGGCCAGCCAAAGCCACGGGCTCTCGTCGGGTGTGTTTGTAGGTGGGATGCACCTGAGTCATAAAGCTTTGCTCTGTAACTATACCAGCCCTTCAGCTGATGGCCCATTAGATCGGCTAGCTGACCCAACTGCACTGCCCAAGGGATCAGAAATAACAGGGCTGAATGGAGCAATTGTAGACGAAAGAGAAAGAGGGAGGGCGGGTAGACACAGCAGGGCATGCTTCAAAGTATTTATTCAGTATACCCTACCCTAGTGCCACCACCACATAGCCTCAGGGGGCTGCACATCTCACATGATGTCAGCTAAACAGGGGAATTTTCCATGTATTAATAGTTAAAAAAAGACTATGTGGGCCAACCGTTTCCTAGTTTATCATGAGAGTGCCGCAGCTCTTGTAATCCAAACATGATCATGTGCCTGTTGGACAGATAACATCTGAATGAAAGTCTTAAAAAGCTCTCCTGTAGAGGGGGTTAAATGTCAACGCTAGATGAGCCCTGTGGCTTCAAGCCAAAATCCCAAGCCTATTGAAGTTTATTCAAGCTCTAATTCAACTCTGCCAACAAATATTTCTTTGAGAAAAAAAACAAACCGAGACGAAAAAGCCAGAGAAGCGAGGGCTTGCAAGTGAAGAGGCACTATGTACACAGAGGTGTATTGCAGCCAGTAAGAGCAGAAGCATCAAAATGCCTCAATATTGGACGGTTCCCAAGAGGGAAATGCACACAGATATGTTTCTTCTTGTAGTTTGTTACGCAAGTGCCTGAAGTCGTCTTTAGCTGCTCTTCCCTCCTCTGTATTTAATTTGTTAAGGTTCAAAGAGGTCAGTGTTGAGAAGAACAAAACACACCTACAGTGTAAGCCTCATTGACTGTAAAATGAATTTATGTGCAAGAGCATGCTGTCTCGGTTTCAGTTTTTTTCAGGGTAAAAACAACTTTTTCAGACACAGTTTTGAGGGAACCAGAGCAGCAATGAGCTGAAGTGGGGTTTCGTTTTCTCGCTGGCTGTTGATGTTCTCGTCTGTGCCTCATCTTTCATGTCAGACTGTCACTGGCATCCCGCAGGGTCGAGTGTTGGGTCACGTCAGTGTGGTGCCAAGTGTCCTGGTGTCTCCATTGCTGTAAAGCCACACTAACACACACATGGATGTACAAGGAATTTACAGGCAGGCACATACACAAATGCCGGTGGTACACACACACACACACACACACATACACATGTATGTGACATGCATACTGCACATGCATGCACAAATGTATGCATGCTCGCACAGACTGTGGACCTATAATGACTCTAGTCTCTTTGCCACCTGATCAATCATCCCAACGGCCATTAGATCTACAGGAGAGGCATTCCTTCCTAACAACTGGAGAAGGGGGTAGTGTGTGTGTGTCTGTGTGTGTGGGGGGGGGGGGGGGGAAGAGGGGAGGTTGAGACATGGGGGGGGGAAATGTCATGTCTTAAGTCTAGTAAATTTGATATATTTTCACTCTAAGCAAATGAGCAACATTGAGAATAACCAACAGAATGAAAACAATTTATTTTTCTGCAACAGTGGACAAGATTTTCCCTTTTTTGTCTGTTTTCTCACTCCTTGTCCCATCTCACTTCTCCCAGGCTCCGTGAAACAGAGCTGGCACATGTAAGAAGGTGGAAAAGCTAAAGAGAGAGTACAAAAAAAAAAGCTGCCTCCAGCTCAGGTCGTGTTGATGCATGTTTTGCATCACACTGGTGTAAAAGTAGTAGAGGAGGAGTGAAGAGTAAAGCCTCTGTGGATAAGGTACTTTATCTCCCCTGCTGTCTATATCTTTCACCCCGTCCCTCCTTCTCCTCGCCTCTCAGCTCTTTGATTTTTCTCTTTCTTCTGTTCGCTGAAAGAGCTGACTGTGCTGCTTCCAGTGAGTGTGTGTGTGTGTGTGTGTGTGTGTGTGTGTGTGTGTGTGTATGTGTGTGCTGTGCATTGTTCCCCCTTCTTCCTCGATATGATGAGAAAAGCTTGAAATAACATTGTCCGGGGGTGGAGGAGTGCGACCCCTCTGTTCTCTGTTTCATCTCCTCTCCCTCTCTGTTCTCGCTTCTCCAGATGACAGCGATGCTCTCTGCAGATCTCCTGCAGGTGTGGGCCTTTTGACCCCCTCTGGGACTAATTGCACACTCAATCCCTGCGCGCACACACACATTAACACGCAAGATGTGAGTGTAAATGCGTGCGCAGACATGTACATGCTCAGACATTTACATAAAAGGCTCTCTAGCACGTGCATATACTGCACATGCGTGGAGATGAGATAGGAAGCCGTCTGACAAATAAAGCATGCAGTGTGTTTTCGTCCAAGGGACCATCCATAACAGCACGAAAAAAACAACTTAACATACAAACACGCACGCAGCTTGAACCTCTCCGGTTTGAGGAGAGGACAAACTTGTGCACACCATGCTGCTATGCGGACAGGATTATCACAGGATCTGACCTGCTGACCTTGAGGAGGTCATGTGTGAGGCGCAGGCTGCAGCCGCTGGCCCCTCCAACACCAGAATGTCTGACGTCTCAGGAATCTGTGCAGCGCCGCTCTGCCTGACCACGCAGCACAACACAAAGCTCTACACAGCAGTTGGGTCCTCTGTGAGGCGAGCAGGAGCCCAGGGGACAAAAGCAAAAAAAAAATGGACGAAGATGACTCACTAACATCAGCTCATACAGTAATTCCACTGTTATCAGGCCATTAAAGGTGCTATTGATAACATTGATAAATATTTTTACCTAGAGCATTATTTCATTTTTTTTTTTACATATTCATAACCTCATGTCATATTGTATATCAAAGCTATTAAAGATGGCCGGAGGGGCAGAGCTTACACACAGCGGAACAACAGAAGCATGATTTATTGAAAGAATCTCCCAAAGAACATGGACAGCAGCTCCACTACCATACCAAGCTATTTAGATCCTTCAATGAGCAGCTCTGCATGGGCCTCTCCTTATGTTCTCTCATGTTCCACATAATTCGGCTGCAAGTGTAATGTGTGTAGCACATGCGTGCGATACATAGCAGCCATATGTGAGATCTGATGTGCAGTTCGGAGGAATGAGGAGAGTCGAACAGGAAAGGAGTGAAGGATTCACTCGGGAATCACCGCTCTCCTGACCCTCATATCAAACACACACTTTATCCCGCATGTATCAGACTGTACACTGCTTTTTTTGGCAGGATTGGTTAGAGGGATCTCAGGCTCTTTTTTCTAAATTACATCATCTGTCGGATCAATTCTATCTATTTGTGTCACTGCGCTCCACGCCCACGGTTTCTACAGGTGGTCGGCTTCTCAATTAGTTGCTTGCGCTCGCGAAAAAAGGCGGTGTTTATATTGTCAGGTGACCTCACAAGCTGCAATTTAAAAGCCTCATGAAGGCTCTGCAGCGGTTACGCATGGATCCCCCAGCCTCGCTGTCTCCCCTCCGGACAACATCCCTCAACTGCCTTACCGTCAACGCCACAAAAACCTCTGCTCCGTGTGTGTCTGTGTGTGTGTGTGTGTGTGTGTGTGTGCGGGTGCATGCACGGGTATTAGTATGTGTTGCTATGTGTGCGAGATGTGTACATGGACATAATTGTGTGTATATATCTAACTGTGTTTTTGCAGGAGCTCGCACCAGCCGCAATCACTTTTGATGGATATCTACTCTGGCTTTGGAGAGCTGCACGTTTTCCAGTGTGACTCATGGGGCTTCTGACGGATGTCTGTACCAATTTACTGCTACTGCCACTGCTGCTGCTCTTGTTCCCCACCCCGAGTGTGTGTGTGTGTGTGTGTGTGTGTGTGTGTGTGTGTGTGTGTGTGTGTGTGTCGGTCTATGAATAAGTGTCCTGTGCATTGGCTGGTTGTGGTTGTAGTTTCCAACTTCTGCTTATGGACTTTCCACTCTTTTCTTGAACAGCAGAAGAGGAGAGTCAAGGGAGAGTCGGGCAGCTACAGTTCTTTAATGACACTTAATACAGACCTGAAGTCAGTCAGGTTATCCAGGTGACTCACTCCCATCTTCTCCTGTTGTCAGACTCAGACATGACGATCGCTTAAATGATTAATCTAATCAAAGATAGCAGTATGCCATCATGTTACACGCCCTGTGATACAGACAAAAGTGCACCCCATTCTTTTGGTAAAGGTCTGAACAGACCGATATATGGCGATAGCAAGACATTTGCTGGTGAATCACCAAACAAAGCCGTGGCTCTGCGGGTCACCCAGTTCATGTGCGACTTGAACTTTTGAACTTGCAGAGCCCTGGAGTGATAGATTCTTTACCTGCAACGCCTTACCTGGAAAAGTTTGCTTCATTCATTTATTAGCTTGACAAACAGAGCGCCTCAAGAGTTATTTCAACTCTTTGATATCCTCCGCCAAGCCTTCAAAGGATCAGACAGTTACCAATAATCTGTGTTACGTATACTTCCAGTATAATCATGAATAAATGATGTGTGGTATACCAACACGTTCTCATCCCAACTCGTCACATACTGACACTTTGTCAGACCCCTCTGTTACATCCCAGTCTCTTGATTAAGGTCATGTTTTCATTGTTTCCAGTTGTGTTAGTATTTCCTGTTTTATTTTGGTGTACTCACCTTGTCTCTCGTTTCAGATCCTTCACTTCCCGCCCCTGTGTGTTTCCCACTTCTGTGATTAACCTGGCCCGCCCCAATTAGTTTCACCTGGCCCTGATTACCCCTCCTCCCTTGTGTATTTAGTCCTCGTGCCACCCTTTGTCTGTTGCAAGTTCGTCTGCTTTCCCAGTCAACGTTCCAGCCCTTTGTTCCTCGTGTATTCCTCGTGTGTAAAAGTGATAGATAAATTTTAAACCCAAAAAAAAGAATGGATGAATGGTTGAAATAGATTTAACCTTGTAAGATGAAGGGGAAATCCCCTTCACTGCAGGTAAAACAGTATTTCTTTAGAAACTACGGCGCAGTGAAGGGATCGCATATCTTTGAGCTGAAGTACTTCTTTGGCTGAAGGGACTTATTTCAGCCTTAATTACTTTGGTAGGCCCCAGTCTAATCTAATCCAAGCCAGCCTGGCTGAGGTAGGAGTGAATAGCCTCATCTAGTCTAGTAAAAAAAGAAGATTTCAGATCCCCGAAGACGACTTGGCTGTAATGCATCAAGCATATTTAGTAAGAACTGTGTGACTAATCGCTGACTGCGATTGAATCAGAAACTCTTCTGGCCTGCCAGGAGGACATCCCACCTGGGAATCATTCAGAGATCATGGAAATACAGCTCATCCTTTTAAACACAGCATATGTCTTCTGCTATTAAATAGCATGAAGAGAATGAGTAAAATCTTTTGGCTTTTACGCAGGTGTGAGTGACCCGACCACCCAGTCGGCTCCCAGGTTTCCCAGTTCGTTCTCCCCAGAAAAGAGACGCAGACGTGAAGCCTTTTATCGAGGATCATCCCCGGGTGGAAGGACTTACTTCTATTCATCCCTCCCATCCCCATCTGTAAGCAAAGGAGCCTAACACACCACTGTGATTCCTGTCTTCATCGCAGGCTATTCTGGGCTGAGGTTACCCAGGACACCATGTGGCTTCACCCAAATTTAGCTGCCCACAGCATGCCTGAGTTAAATCATCTGTGTTTGTAACGCAAATAATAAATATTCATTAATGGCTCTTCCACAGTTCCTCGGATTCTTCCTCATTATTTTGTGTCAGCTCTGTAATCTCTAAAAGGACTTTACCCTTCTGGACTTCTAGAAATAATCCTGAACTAATATTGACGCGTGCTAAAGAAGTGCGCCTGCGGTGGTGGAGTTGGACCAGAGGGCTGTGAAGAGGGGTCGTGGAGCCAAGGCCAAACCGCGGGGCTACACAGAAAGGAGAGGGCGGCCAGCGGAACAACGGCGCATCAAAGACACCAAACTGAACCACCGGCCTTGTCTCCGCTCCTCTACGCCTCTCACACTCGCACCCTATTTTCAGAAAGACCAACATGAGGGCAAACAGCAAAGCCTCCATTATTGTTGTTATCATTTCCAAACAGCAATTTTCCAGGCCAGAACAAATTTAGGGACGCTGGTGTGTGATGTGTATGCATGGACATGCACGGGCACTTGCGTGTGTGTTTTGTCGAGCACCTTTTCATAGACCTCCATATGTTTACCCGTGCTGGTCTGTCAGCTTTACTGTATCCAGCGGGTCCAGAGCCCCCTAGCTGCTCTGCCCAGTGCTGTGGCTCAGTTACAGGGATGGACTTGGCTGCGCACGGCCACTCTGGGCTCTGGTCCCATCCTCACATTGAGGTGATGAAGGAGGACTCTGTCCCCCCCACCCCCCAACCCCCACCCATGGCCACAGAGGTGAGGAGGCACCCAGGGGACACGCTGGCTGGCGTCTGAGGCCACATTCACACAGCTGACAAAATCGGGCTTGGCTTGCTCTCAAGGTGATGGTGCCAGGGTGTCTTGCCCGCTGCTGCCCACGGCTACCCTGCTCAGCTGAGAAGTGCTCCACAACCACTAAAGTTTAGTCAGGTCAGCATTTCCCATCTTTATCTGTTCATGTTAGAACCATAGACTGTGTATAAGAAGTGGACGTAGTCACCGTGACGTCACCCGTTGGTTTGTGGGCTGCTGTTTTGAAGCCTTGAGTTCGGCATTTTGGCCGTCGCCATCTTAGTTATTTGGTCATTTGGTTATTACGCACTGCGAAAGGATTAAAGTTATAAGACGAGAACACGGACAACTCCCAGACCTACGGTGACCAGTCGTCGGTTTGTCTGGGATAGTCCCGGGTTTCAAGCTGGGTGTCCCGAGTAGAATATCTGTAAAACACTTAAATATCCCGGTTTTCAACGGTCACTTCCGAAGTGTCACGGTTTTCACCACAATTGAAATAATAACAACAATATTATACTTACATAAACGTTTAACACGGCAAATCCGCTGGTTACATTTAGTGCAACCTGCATCAGACTGTTGTAAAATAACCACACCGTGCTTATGTGCACATCAAACGTGTCGTTTTGATTAGTTATACTACACAGTTCATTCTGCACATCCTAAATTAATCAATTAAGTATCTATCTATCTATCTATCTATCTATCTATCTATCTATCTATCTATCTATCTATCTATCAACAGGCATGTCTATTGATGTGCAGAATTAACTGTGTAGTAGGTGTATAATGTAGGTGAATAATTGGGAATCACTTAAAAACTTCTCGCTTTGCTTATAACTTATAACTTATTGCAAAGAAATAATGCAAGTTTAAGACACTTTGGCTTCACTTCTTAGACCTCGGAGTTAGACCTGACTGGTGTCTGCAAGTCTGGGTCCAACTTTGTTGCAAGGGATTAAAACGTGATGAAAGAGGTAACGATGTGGTTTAGAAGAGATTTAGTCAAATGAAAAAGTTATCCAGTTTGTCCTTGTGATATGTACGATTGCACATTCATTAGCCTCCCCCGTCGTAACCTCATAATAGTTTTAGGATTTGACTCTGCACTCGCCCCCATCTTGTTGAGAGAGAGGGCATCTCTGTTCACTTTACTGCTCTCTTAAACACAGTCTCTCAACTCCAATCTCCAATCCAATCCTCTGAATAGGGTCACGCATTTGTTTTGATAACACAGCAGAAAGATTTAGCCGTGCCAGCCTGCCCAGGTGCTGGTGAATGGGGAGCTGCGACAATGGGCCATCAACTGAACGGAGCATCAAAGCCGCCACCGATGATTTGATGATGATGGAGGGCCCCTGCATGAGGGTAGGGCCTCCTGCTTCAGAAAGCACCATCATACAGGTTCACCCCGCCTTTGATTTGAGTCTTTCGTTAAGTGCCATAGTGGCGCCGACGTCAGCTGCATCTCACTGATCACTGGGCAGCATGGGACAAAGGGTTGTGTTAACCAGGTGTATTGTCCCAATCTTAATGGCAAACACAGGCAAGAGCTGACTGGGGATTTTGGTTGAATTTTTACCGGAGAACAGAAGAGCTGTAGATAAAAGCAAAAATCTTCCTTTTTTTCCTTTCAGTCACTGAACTAAACACTCAATCCAGGCACGACCCACATGACTAGTCTACCGTAGCTCGCCACCTGCTTCGTGGGAAAGCAATGTTCAAGACAAGGGTTCTCAAATCCGAGGGGGATAAAGAGAGAAAAGAAATAAAAAAAAAAAAAAAAAGAATGGAAAAGCATTTAGTTTGAGCATGCCGGGCGCATACCGAGGCTCAGCTCGCAGATTCCAAAGACAAGCTGATGGAAGTGAGCCAGGCCGCCTCACACGGGAGGGGAGGAGATATGAAAGAGAGGACAGAAGAAGATGGAGTAAGAGGGGAAGGAGGGGTTGCGAGTTGGAGGCATTAAAGAGATATTCTCTTTAATCAGGAACCTGCAGGACGCTGATGGACAAGGGACAGTGAGTGATGGAGGGAGATGGTGAGAGGGGAGGCAGGGGGTGACAAAGATAAAGAGCTTGAGGAACACTACAGCTGGAGTACCTCAACACCCCCCAACCCTCACCCCAATAACCTCTACCTGCCTCCTGTTTGCCCCCAGAAAAAAAAAATGGCACTGTCTCCTAGCTAACATCCCAAAATGTACTGACGGAAATAAAAAGATGAATGCAGCGGGGACGCTCGGTGAATTGTTGACCTCGGCCGTTCACTGCCACAGAGGCTTTGAGAGAGGACGGCTGGCCAAGCAGGGCCCTGCGAGGATTAATAGTTCAGGGAGATGCAATGAGACAACCATGCCACAAGTGGTTTGTCATGTTCTCTCTACAGTTTCTCCCACCATATCTTTATCCCACACACACACACATCACAGACCCGACTCCAGGATCCCAGACTCCGAGCTCTTAGACCAGACTCAAGTGAACAAGTGAGCCTCTTTGTTCAACATCCTTCACTGACAGACTGTTCAGTCGCTAGAAGAGAGATGGATGAAGACACTTTGTACCTTGAAGAGAGACGGGGAGGGGAAATGGATTGATATGACCGAGAGGGAGCAGATAGTAGAAGAGGATTATTATCAGTACAAATGAACAAAGATAAGGGACGACACCAGAGAGCGGAAAAGACCCGACATACATTTCTTTAAGTTCAGGCCAGAGCAACAGGAGCTGCATCCTCCTGAGACACGGCGGCATCACGGGCCAGATTACTGTCTCCACTGTCTCTCAGCTGGACCTCCCTGACAACCAATCCCCATCCGGGAAGCTTTGTAACCCAGGCCATGAGAGGGTGGGGCAGGGTCAGGGGTTGGGAGTTATAGGGCTGACAGACAAGAGAGATTGATGCCCGTTGACAAAATTTGAGCCCTCCTCGGTCTCAGCAGCAGCCCTGCCTGCTCCCCAGGGGCCAGAGGGGAGGGAGGGGGATCAGAGATACAGATACAATCCCCCATCCCCTTTTCATCCCCAGGGACACACACTCTGACTGCCCCCAACTCGCATACACTTAAATGCTATCCCGCTTTCCTGTTCTGTCTTGTTTGATCACGTCCTAAACTGTAAGAGGAAGCAGCGAAAGGCCTCAGTAAAACGAGAGCTCTGACATATATTTTGTTTCATCCAGCCGTGAATTCCTGCGGGGGTTGCATGCGGCATTACTGTATGTATGCAAAGCTAGAGGAGAGCATGGTGTTAATGGGCAGGCTTGTCTCATAGCTATACCTACGAAAAGTAATGCACTGTGATTCGTTTATATCCCACAAAATGAATTTGTATGTAATCCTAACACAGTTTCACGGCAGTTCGTGAAATAGTCACGAAATTTAATCTATTTGATTCGTGTACATAGCACAAATTTCCCTTTTCTTTCGTGACACTCAGCGCGACTTTCAACAACATATTTTTCGTGCTACGAATGTTCACCAACACGTCAATTTCGGCTCCCGTCTTTTCAAAATAAAACTACTTAGGTTTAGGAATAGACTTGGTCAGGTTTAGGCAACAAAACTGCTTAGTTAGGTTTAGGAAAAGATTGCGGTTTGGGTTAAAATAACACCGGATTTGGCATAAGTTAAGTACGGAAGTTACGTGACAAATAAATCAATGTTGACTTCTGGTTTCACACGGGGTATGAACACAGGCCTCCTCGGGGGAAAGTCCAATGTTTTTTGACCCACCCATGCACTCCAACCTGCTCCTTACATGGCGTTCGCCGCTCTTTGTACTTTCTGTTTCACAATTACGTGGATTACATACGAATTGATTTTGTGGTGACCATCGCGAACAAAATGTGAGATTCGTGACTATTTCACGAACTGCTGTGCGACTGGGCAGGTAATCCACGTAATCGTAGCAGGTCGGGGTGGATGTGTGGGTCAAAATATACCGGACTTTCGCCCAGGAGACCGCTGTTCGTGTCATGTGTGAAACCAGAAGTCAACATGGACTTATTCGTCACGTAATTTACGTATATAAGTAACACCACTTCCAGAGTTATTTCGAGCCAAACCACGATCTTTTCCTAACTAAATAGTTTTGTTGCCTAATCCTAACCAAGTTGCTTCCTGTGAAGACGGAAGTTTATTTTGAAAAGACTGTACGCATGTAACGAGTGGAAATGACACGTGTTGCTGGACATTCGTAGGAAAACGAACGAAAAAGGAGGAAGAACTTTTTTCATACGAACCGTTGTATGAGAATACGTTGTACTGGGAGAAGGTGAAGAAGATGGAGCGAGTCTAGTGGGTGGAGGTACTGTAGAGGTAGAGTAATGCAGCATTAACTGTCACAGATAGAGTTACATGGGGGACCAATTCCTGCGACCAAAACAGGCTGTTAAACTCACAAATGGCCTTTTGCAGATATTGTTAAGCACAGCCAACTGGCTCAGGGAGGGAAGAGCGTTTGGTGGGAAAAAGTTTTTAAAAAAGGAAGTAGACAGGTTATGCTTTATTGTTTGTTGTGACGTTAGATTGTTGTAGCACTTCCTCTCGTAGAACAAGAAGAGCCGAACATGCAACATGGACCCCCAGCATGGATCTGCTGTGTGAGTGCAGATCATTTACTCTCTCGTCTCTCGTTACATGAAGTCATTCATGAGGAACGTGGGAGCGCTCTCCGGCCCTCTATATGCTCTCATCTGAGGAGAGAATGTGAGATGCTGGATTTATACTGTTTGCCAGATTATGTACGAAGTTGTTAAATTTCATCTGCAGGGGCGACCAAATAAACAACGCTCTGACACATGGTAAAGATCTGAATGGAGGCCAGTCTTCAGTTCTGGCTATGCAGTCGTAAAGGAAACCGGTATTATGTAACACGCATACTTTATTTACACAAACTGACAATCAGTCTGTGCAAGAGGGAATTTACCTCGCTTGATTTCCTCATATATATTTATCACTGTCATAATTTAGCAGCAAAATTAAGCTGTCAAGGCTCAAACAGGTAGTTGATTAGTTAATAGACTGTTATATAATTGGCAACTGTAATTGATTAATCATTTGTGTCATTCTTTTTTTTACTGTTCAAACTCCTCAGTTATGAAGATTTGCTGCTTTTCTGTGTTCTGAAACTAAATATATTTTGGTTTTGTATTGCTGGTTCGGGAAAACTAACAATTTGATGACATGACCTTAGTTTTTAAGAAAACTGTCTTCTTTTTTAAAAAATTGTATTTATTATTTGTATTATTTATATATATATATGAATGCTTCAATTATATAGAAATTAATGAATATAAAAACAAACATCTGATTTATCAGAATTAAGTTGATTCGTATTAATAACAAGAAAAATTATCTCGTCCAACTGTCAAATGTTTTTGGCAGATGTTTTGAGAGAAAGCTTCAATAAGATGGATACTTTTTTGCAGCTTTGTCAGGGTTGAACTAGCTGACCTCCCTCCATCTCTGGCTGCGCTTCCCCGTTCAGAAGAACAAGGTGAGGATTAGGTGTAAACAGAGAATCACTGGCCGTTTGAAGGCAACCAGGAGGTCATGTTCACGGCCCCGTCCACTTCCACCCTGTTTCCTCCATTGATTGGGAATGTTTATCACATTAGGGAGAGGTCAAGGAGGGGGTCGAGTCAGAGAGGGGCTTCCACCCAGCCGTCTGACTGATGATACTGCCCAGAGCCTGACCACAGACACGGAAACCTGTTGAGTAGGATTTAGGTGATTTCACAGGTTGAGGAAAGATGGAAGGTTTTGACGAACAAGCGGATGACGAAAATCAACAAGAAGCTTCTCTCCAATATCCAGTGATTCCAGTTTACACATATTTACCTGTTAACATCCTCCGTCCATCTTTAAACCTACCCATGTTCAACTCCTCCTCTGTAACTTGCATCACCAGCCTGGTCTCAGATCAGCAGGACACTCACATGAAGCTTTCATCTCCAGACGGAGGCCTAGTTCAGGGCCTTTCCCTGTGACCCGGGCCTTGCCTTGGCTTAGCCTGGGGCACAAAGACATCCCTCTCATGAATGACAGGGCTGGGACCTCCCCTGCCTCCCCATTTGACCCCCTTGTTGGCCTAATTGTGTGTAATGCCAGGGCCGTGCCCCACCCAACCCTAGCGGGCCCATGGGCTACAGAGGCCAATTATTTCCTTATTGTTGACACAGACAACCTGACAGTCTCCCTCCCACATAACTTCTGTCCTCCCATGTACCGCTGTGTCTCTCCGTCTCCCTCTCTTCCCATCTTTTTCAGGACCACCTAGGTGTCTGCAGGGCCTAATGCACACAAGGGCCCAGGTTTTTTTTTCATGCTGTGTTGGCAGGAACCTCTCTGTTCTGCTCACGCTCTCTGCATACCAGCGGAGAGAGCCATTAACAATGCCGCCTCAAGGCACGACCGTGACGGGAGGGTGTGAGGGGGTTAAAGGTCAGCTGCTGTAGAGCCAAAGTCATTTGTGTACTTCTTGACCCAGAAGTGTTTCACAGAAAAGTGCTGTTATTATAATTATTATTATGATGATATATCCTAAATTACACTTTTACCAGCAGTAGACAGATAAAACCTTGTCTACATTCAGGGAATGAAAGCTTTGCTATGTTATGGTATTTATATTGTCTTCCATTATCCGTAAATGAGCAGAGTAATTCACCAACCACAAAGATACACAAAACAACCACAAAGAGACGTAAAACAACCACAAGGAGACACAAAACAACCACAAAAAGACACTAAATGACCACAAGGGGACATAAAACGTCCACGAGGAGGCACTAAACGACCACAAAGAGACGTAAAACGACCACAAGGAGACACTAAATGACCACAAAGAGACACTAAATTACCACAAGGAGACACTAAACTACCACAAAGAGACACTAAATGACCACAAGGAGACACTAAAGTACCACAAGGAGACACTAAATGACCACAAGGAGACACTAAACTACCACAAAGAGACACTAAATGACCACAAGGAGACACTAAATGACCACAAGGAGACACTAAATGACCACAAGGAGACATTAAATGACCACAAGGAGACACTAAACTACCACAAAGAGACGTAAAACGACCACAAGACACTAAAGGGGAGGGATGTCTGTGTCCATGGGCCTGTTATCTCATGATCTGTCCATGGCTATCTGGAGTTACAAATAACAGCTACTGTATTTATTGATATTACTTCATATTAGAATATTTAAAGCTGTTTGACAGTTTTTTATTGCCAAGAATCAGGGCTTTATATGTGTTTTACTCCCCTCCGACCCCCCCCCCCCCCCCCATTCAAACGTTTCTGAAGACAATAGGAGTGAAAAAACAAGTCCTGCTGTGACAAAACACCATCGTGCGTTAAATAAACAGTGCGGAGTCAAGGACAGCAAACTGTAAATTGTAGCCCTTCTTCATCCTGAGCCCTGCAGGGACGCCGGCCAACGTGTGGGGAAGAGACAAGACTGTGAGTGACTGTATTTGTGTGTGCGAGAGTTATGACCTGCACCCTTCTGCTAGTTGCCAGGTATGGGCTGGCACTGGCGGACGGACAGAAACGAAAGAGAACTTGACGATCCCACTGTGATGAGAACGAGGGCGCTTGCCAAGCTGGCCCAGAGGGAGTGTTTGACTGTGTGTGCTTGCGTGAGTGTGTACACAGAATGTGTAAATGTGAGTGCACGGCTCTTTGAATACCTGTTATAAACTTCCCTCCCAGGTAAGCAGCAGCTATGGCAAGCCCTTTTAACATTTAATAGCTAAGCTTGACTATCTGGAATGAACATTAAAGATATCCATAATTGCGTTTTGAGTAGGCGTAATTAGATTTTGACGAGTCCGAATTCGTATTCAAGATATCTATAACGTCATTCTGACTAGTCAAAACGACAGTTATAATTCAGTTCTGACTATCCAAAATAACAGTTACAGATATGTCAAACGTCATTATGACTAGTCAGTATTATTGTGCATGAGAGACGTAAAAGGACCACAAAGAGACGTAAAACGACCACAAGGAGACACTAAACGACCCCAAAGAGACACTAAACGACCACAAGGAGACACTAAACTACCACAAGGAGACGTAAAACGACCACAAGGAGACGTAAAACGATCACAAGGAGACACAAAACAACTACAAAGAGACATAAAATGACCACAAGGAGACACTAAATGACCCCAAAGAGACATAAAACGACCACAAGGAGACGTAAAACGATCACAAGGAGACACTAAACGATCACAAGGAGACACTAAACAATCACAAGGAGACACTAAACGACCCCAAAGAGACGTAAAACGATCACAAGGAGACACTAAACGATCACAAGGAGACACTTAACGAACCCAAAGAGTCGTAAAACGACCACAAGGAGACACTAAACGACCACAAGGAGACACAAAACAACCACAAAGAGATGTAAAACGACCACAAGGAGACAAACTACTATAAAGAGACATAAAATGACCACAAAGAGGCATAAAACGACCACAAGGAGACAAAACAACTACAAAGAGACACTAAATTCAGTTGCGGATATCTGCAATGTGAATTATGGATATCCGAAACTGAATTGTGGATATCCGTAATGAGAAAGCCCATACACATAAATGGCAAAAGTAGTTTGAATCGTACTAGGCAAAATGTAATTACGGATATATAAAAATTAGAGTTTTGCCTATAGTCAAAATAGAGTTAGGGATATCTTGAATTAGAGTTTTGAGCAGGCAAAATGACGTTGCAGATATCTCTAATGAACATTCAGTCTAGCTGTTAAATGTTAAGACGGCCATACAGCAGCAAGGTCCCACCATACAGTTAACAGCTGATCATACCTCAGTCCTCTCCCCTCTCCCCGTGTCGCTGGATGCTATTCGGTGCACAGTGCGTCTTAACAAAGCTGCCTTTATGTGGACCCACTCACTGTGGTTTTGACCCGTAACTACCTCTGCTGTCAGACCAAGATGGAGTGTGTGTGTGTGTGAGTGTGTGTGTGTGTGTGTGTGTGTGTGTGTGTGTGTGTGTGTGTGTGTGTGTGTGTGTGTGTATCTGATTTGATCTCTCTCCGTTCTCCAGCCTAAATGTCCACTCCACTTCTCAGTGTCCACACAATATCCCGTATGTGACAGTTATTGTTCTACTGGGATACAAGTCCCACCAGGTGTGTATGATGTGTGTGACAGACTGATGATTTAGCACCGCAGGTCTGTGCTTTTTTAACGAGTTAGAGGAGCCTGCGCAGACGGATGGATAAGTTGGACCCATGGGAGCCATACAGGCTCCTATAGAGAGGGGCCGCCTGACTCCGCCCCAGAGACAGCGCCGCGACCGGGGTGTCGGTCCAGGCTGGTGCGAGCCGGGGCCGGCCTGCGCTGTGACGAATGGGACACCTGAGCCAAACTGTAACACCACCAGCGTGGTGGGTCCCCCTAATCACTCTGCCTGCCCAACTTCCAGCATCAGGTTTCAGATTCCACGGGGGGTGTGATGGTGGAGCTCCGGCCCAGTGGGAATGAGGTGTCTGGTTTGCTTTAACAACAAACATTTACTGACGCTCCTGCACATACCACTCAGTGCCCGTCAATGCTCATATACCCAAAAAACACACAGATGAGCAAATTAACACATGCTTTCGCACAACACATGCACCTCGCACCGAAGGCCTCCTGAGCCTTGTAACTGTGATGAAGTTACAGGCGGCCAACCTGGGTCTCAGATCGGATCAGGATCACAGTTTACAAGTCTCACCCAGCTAGACAACTGGAATTTTGTGAAATATGATCACTTATATGCCAGATAATGCCCCTCTAATAAAGTAGAATATACGGAGAGAATATACCAGCTGTTCCTCTCCATTCAAATCTCTTGCCAGGCCACTTTAAAGCCCCCATGCAATAACAACTTTTAGGAAGTAGTATTATTAGTCCCTTACATATACAGCATTCTCATGATCAAATAAACCTTGGCAGAAAATGAAATGGCCTGTGAATAAACACTTCTCTAAATTTGTCATTGACAGTTAAAGTCGGCCTGTTCTGTGGTTTCTGATACAGGAGGAGGGCACAACTTGATGCTTGGCGATACAGCGCTCTGTTGACATGGCAAACTATCAGTTTACCATGTTAATTGAACATCTAATAGCTTGCACGGAGCAGATGGCCTGAGGTGAAACATGTCCTCCTGCCCCCCTCCCCCCTTCTCTCTTTGGGTTTTATTTCTGGATCAGCTGGAGGAGGTGGGGTGAGAAGGAGGCAGAGGACGGTCTCTGTACCCAGGACTAAAGCCTCCCTGTTTGGGCACATGAGACCCACTCCTCCCCTCATCTTTGCCGACATCCACCACGTCCAAATTTAGGTGAGGGGGAAAACTATGCAGGGAGATATTTCAGTAAACTGTGTGTCAATAGCGATCGGTGCCAAACCAAACTCCATTTGCACTTGTTTCTCTCCTTAATCGCTCATCTAAACAAGCTTGAGGGTTGGTGGGAAAGGAGGAAGAAGGGCAAGGGGGGGTTGGAAAGGTGAGGAGGCAAGAAAGGGGGGAGTGGACGGGGGTTTGCCAAAATAAATGCATGAATGCCGTCTTTGACTGACTGGCATCTTTGAAGTGAGCTATAATTGCAGGCCTCTTGTCCAGCAGTGGAGCCTGTGGCAAGCCAGGCCCTGGCCAAGCTGAGATGTCTGGCTGCAGCACTGAGGAAACGTCATGGCTTAACAATAAACAAAGTCAAGAGGCCTCGGTTCAGCGTGATACATGCTTTGGTGGCACCACACAAAAGAAAATCAGTTATTGCTTCATTCATTTATAACCTTCCACTGCAGAATCGTCGCACCTACCGGTGGGTGCACCGCGTAGAAATCCCCCGTGACTAAGAGATGACGGCATGCGTAACGAGGTAAGCACTGCGAGAGCTGAAGAGGATCCTCACAAAGCTCCTTTCACAGCAGCACATATCCAGCCATTAGGTAACACTTCAGCCCCCCCCCCCCCCCTCAGAACAGCACTACCTGTGTGTGTACTGTACTGTACGCCGCTGCTCTCCAAGAACGCACTAAATGTGTAAGCATGTGTTTATGTGTTCATGCATGTACGTGGGTACATATGCATCAGAGGGGGGGGCGAGGCGGGTGTCCTGAGACATGAGACCCGGACGTGGCGGGGTAAAACTCTTTCTGACCACACTCTGATGTTTTTTCCACCGGGGGGGAAGTGTGACAGGGTTACATGAGCCGTGATTAATACACGACTCCTTGAAGTCTTATTTAGAAAATAAACCCACCAACCCTGTGATTATTAGACTCAACTCCCTGAAGAATACCTTACACAATGCACCTTTCAGCTGCTCTTTTTAAACTGATTTTTTTTTTTGCCAAGGGTGTGTTGTCTGGGCTTTTTTTTTTTTTTTTTATAATGTTCCACTGCAGCACTTGTGAAAAGGGGAAAACCCAGCTTGCTATTGCCTTACAATACCCCTCGGTGTGTGCATATGAAACTACTTTTTTTTTAAACTGGAAAAGTAAACGGAGGAGGGATCAGTTAGGTGTCGCGGGGAGCAGAACTGTACTTGTCGGGGCAGGGCTCAAAATGGCTGCTAGGCTTTTCTTTCCTTTGTTTCATTTGTAATGATGAGAATCCTCGACAGCTCAGCTAGTGTGATGAGAAGATGGAGAGGCTGATCACCTTGAAGCAGCTATTTGATGTTTTCCTGAATTCAGGCACCGTGCCAAACGCACATTCCAGGTCCTGCAGATGCAGTGGTCCTCTTTAACTAGCGGCTCTTTTCACAGCCCTGATCAGTTCCTATCAAACCTGGTTTAATGAGTATATTGTCAGAGTTTCTCCATGCATACCACATGATTCCCTGATTTATGAAGCATATCTTCGACAGCCCAAAAGTTCGTCATTCCATAACCCTCAACTTAAAATACCACTGAGGGTCATTCAATCAATCCTGGCAACCCAGATCATCTGGTCTATTCTGCAACATGCATCTTCCCTCCTTGCCTGCAAACCCTGCTGCTGCCTGGAGGAATCCAGGCTCAGGTGGGGGGGGGGGGGTTGGCGAGTGAAACTGGCAACCATCCAAAGGCTAACCACCACCACCACCAGCAGTCACACACACAAACAGCCCCTTTCCTCAGAGTACACACACCTGTGCCTGGGTCTAGACCTCTCTCACTCGCCAGTCTGAACCCAAGGAACGCCAGAGCGGTTCTGCTGTTTGATCCTAAGAAATCTGAGGTTTTCTCTCACTTTCAGGTGCCGCACTCAAAGCACGCACCTGCACTAATGGTTAAACACATAATTCACACATGCACATTGGTGAAAATACTGCGCATTCATGTTGGGAATTCACTCACACCCCAGATGGCAACTTTACTCTGCGTGCTGCAGTAAAGTTGCCTAAACGATGACGTTGACCTTGATTTAGACTCCGACAAAATGGCAGGGATGAATGTGTGCGACCACACACTCTCCTCTCAGTAAGGACATCATGAAAACGATATGATATGAAGTCATCAGTTACGAAGCATTTTAAAGAAGCTGATCAAACATTCGCAGTGCAGCGCCTCCAATTGGGCTACCTCATTGTGCAAAAATATTTTTTATAAAACAGTCACTCTATCCTGACAGTAGTGAATGACGAATCTGAAAACAATCATGTACCTCTGTGTCCTCCGGTGTCCTCCGGTGCTCCTAATGGCATCCGCAAGATTTCACAGACCGAAGGAAAACAACCAATCAGAGCCGAGCTAGAGCCTGCCGTCTCTGAGCAGCTGTCAATCACTCGTGAACTCCGATCAAACGGTCAAACTAGGCAGCGCTGATCAAATATTAATCAATATTCTGTTACTGTAATGACTATGTCTTGCATGAGAAAGTTTGTGAGTCATGTTGAGATCAGTTGAGGAAATACCAAGCACCGCCCACGCCAAACGTTCTCATTTTACAGCTAAACTGTACACTAAAAGATGTTTCTGAAAACATTTGAGGAGATAAATAGGCATTACACTCACAGAAAATTGATTCATATTTGATCAGCGCTGCCTAGTTTGACCGTTTGATCGGAGTTCGCGAGTGATTGACAGCTGCCTCTGAAATGACCTGTGATTGGCCAAAGTCTCCCGTCACGGGCTAGATTTTTAAAAACCTGAAAACAGAGCCGAGAGGAGGTACAGAAGTCTAGTTTTCTCTCAGAACACTTGAATTACAATATGCTGAAAGGTTATTATGGAATTTTTTCCCAATGATGCCAAAAATATTCTGCCTACTGCCACTTTAAATCTAGCGTAGGCCAACTCTTGCTGGTTTCTCAAGATTACCAACCCAAGCTTTAAGTGGGGCTGTTGATTTTGGCTGCACACACCTGACACTCTTTTAAAAAGTCTGGGTTCAAGACCACAAACTGTATCACAGCAAGCAGTATTAGACATTAAAATGTCAGTGGAAAGCCTCTGCAAATTGCAGCGCATGCAGAGCAATATGAAAAACGCTGGACCACTAGTTTAAAACTTTATTAAAAGTCAGAATTAGAAACATGAACATTCATTCAGCCAGTGCTGCATGAATGCATGGACAGAAACATGGACTCACACATGCTGCAGACATAAATATACCTGATGTGCTTTGCACTCTCAGCACCCATTATTCACGCCTTCTTCTGGGCAAATCACAGTCAGTGGGTGTCGGCAGGGTGGGGAGAAGTTAAGGATTAGCGAAGTGGTCTGTAAGCAGAACAAAACGTTGTGAATGCCCCTTCTCACCTCTATCCCTCCCCTTATCATAGAACCAGGCTCACCTTCCCACTCCCGCCGGCCGACTCAGATGGAAGGGCTGAAATTACAGCAGCGCCGGCTCCAAATCTCCATTCTCCACACATGCCAGACAGAGGGGAGGAAAGAATAACAGGCTTTACTGCCTCTAGCCTGCCTTATTCTCTGTCCAGGCCTATGGCAACAGATAATCATTATAGCTCCAAAAGACATGGTGGAAAGGAGGTAAATGTAGAGGAAGGAGGACAAAGACAGGAGGGAGAGAGAGAGAGAGAGAAGTGATAATACATTGAGTTGAAGGTGGGAGGACAGAAACAAGGAACTGTAGGCAGAAAAAAATGATGCAGGGCAGAAGTGGGAGTCTGAAAATCAAAACAAGTTGAAATGTTGAGGAGGAAATCAGAAGAAATTGGAGCATAAGTGTAGTTTATTTAAGGGAAAAGAAGAACACCCACGACTGATTATGACCAGAAAAAAGAGAGGAGTTAGAGAAGAAGGATGAGGAGAGACAGCCGCAGAGAGGAGAAAGAGATGGACCAATAAAAATAAGATATGAGAGACAGCAGAGGAGATATGGGATAGAAATACAGGCTGACTAACATATCAAACATGGGAGAGAAAAAAACACAGAAAATGATGACAGAAGACAGACCTGGATCATATCCAAGTCAAATGAAAAACACACACTTAAGCTGCATGCTGATCCCACACACCTCGTGGATCTCTTTCATCTGCAGCTCTGAAGCAACAGCCAGCACACATGAAAATTGTTCAGGTAATAAAAGTGTGGAGGGGTAGTTCCCCAAGTCATCCTCAGCCCGCAGACAACGTGCAGACAGATATAGAGCCTGCGTGTGCCGAGCGAAGATGTCATACCTGGATGGAAAGCGAGTGGAGACAGGATGAGAAGAAAAAAGTGAAGCAAAGGACCCATGACAGCAGAACATATTGGGTTAGGAAAGCCTGTGGTTTATTCAAGATTAATGAGCACATCAATCTGTCCTGATATAGAAGAAAACAAATGGTTTAAAGTTGAAGACGAAAAGAAGAAAACGAGGGGCTCTAACCTAAAAAATATAACTCCTATTAATGCAGAATATAACTCATAATAATGCATATAAACATTTAACTCTCAAATCTCTCATCTTTTTGAAGTTTAGCTTTTCAGTTTTTGAAATTTTCACGACTAAATAATGATGTCCTCTGAGATACTTTGTAGTGGTATTCAGATCCTTTCCTTAAGTAAAAATCACAATACTGCAATATAATAAATACTGCATTACTGTGAGGGGAACTTGCCTCTCACCAGGCTGGTTGGGTTAATTATCTCTGAGGAGAAGCAGCTGTGGGAGCCTAATAGTCCCTGATGAGGATCAGGTGTGTGAAGTCTCTATCTACCCCTGGTTTCAGTGCTCAGATGCTTGACTCACTGTCTCACAGTTAGAGGTAGTGAGAGCTTCATTCTGTTGCTTGTAGAGGTGTGTGTATCGGCAGAAGTTACCACGTGAACCTATCTGCCATTTTCTGTTTGCTCTTCAAGCTTGGTCTGTTAGAGTGGAGTAGGTCTGTGTGGCCTGGCTTCTCAGTTTTGACCTGGCATTGCTGCCAGTGTGCACCAATCTAAATATCTTAGTGAGGGGAGCCTTTAGTTTTTGACAACATGTTAAGAGAAATACTTACTCGTTTACAGAAACCTGTACTGACCTTGTAGTCCACCATGCACCCCCAGTTCCGCTCCACGGCCCTTTTGCAGCCCATGAACCCAAAATGCCGACGTCTGCACGCTATGAAGGGCATCCGGGCTTATTACCCAATGTAGTCTGGTGTTTGAGTTACAACCCTCCATGTTGAGCACAGAACGAGCCCTGGTATCATACATAACATCCCTTCTCTCAGATAAGGCTCTTTCATGGGCTACGGCATTGTGGGAGAAGCAGACTCCTGTCTGATCTGATGCTTCTCTATTCGTGGGTGAAATGAGGAGAGTTTTTGATCGCGACAGGAAGCGGCTAAACGATTTCCTTGGCGATTCTGATTGATAATCGAATCTATGAACGCAACAGAGAGAAAAAGCAGCCCTGCCCCAAGTTGGGGGTGGAGTTTAGCATCTCTCAGGAAACGCCCAAACAGCTCCGCGGGCCTCCCAACAGTGTTGAACCCATGCATATAGGGCGCACACGGCTCTTTCGCGTAGAAAGGGAGAAACTTATGGCCAGTGGGTCCTGTCTGTACTGTGGGAACGCGGGCCATTTCATTCATACGTGCCCAGTAATGCAGAAAAGAGAAGTGCAGGGAAACAAGTAGACTCGTCAGAACATGGGGAGGTTCCGCTGAGTCTAAATAATACTCTCCCGGCAGTCAATAACCGCACCTTTCTGTCAGTTGAGTTATCTTGTCCACTTGCCATCACGGCAGTAGATGGGCGACCTTTGGGTATAGGATGGGTTGAAAAGATTACCGGCCACTTTAAAACTCACATTGACAGACACTTGGGAAATATGCAGTGTTTCCTTAGTGATGCACCTAATGTACCACTCAGTCTGGGACACCCATGGCTCAAGAAAAGGGGTCAGGGGTGGTGTTAAGTTGGGTTTCTGTGTGTGCATCACGCTGTCTCATGACAGCAGAACATATCGGTTTAGGAAAGCCAAGAGTTTATTCAAGATTAATGAGCACATCAATCTGTCCTGATATAGAAGAAAACAAATGGTTTAAAGTTGAAGACGAAAAGAAGAAAATGAGGGGCTCTAACCTAAAAAATATAACTCATAATAATGCATATAAATATTTAACCATGAGCCCTCTGAAATCCCTAAACTTTTTAAATGTATCTTTTCAGTTTTTGAAATTTTCACAACTAAATAATGATGTCCTCTGAGATACTTTATAGTGGTATTCAGATTCTTTCTCTAAGTAAAAATCACAATACTGCAATATAAAAAAATACTGCATTACTGTGAGGGGAACTTGCTTCTCACCAGGCTGGTTGGGTTAATTATCTCTGAGGAGGAGCAGCTGTGGGAGCCTAATAGTCCCTGATGAGGATCAGGTGTGTGAAGCCTCTATCTACCCCCTTCAGTGCTCAGATGCTGACTCACTGTCTCACAGTTAGAGGTAGTGAGAGCTTCATTATGTTGCTTGTAGAGGTGTGTGTATCTGCAGAAGTTACCACGTGAACCTATCTGCCATTTTCTGTTTGCTCTTCAAGCTTAGTCTGTTAGAGTGGAGTAGGTCTGTTTGGCCTGGCTTCTCAGTTTTGACCTGACATTGCTGCCAGTGTGCACCAATCTAAATATCTTAGTGAGGGGAGCCTTTATTATTTAGGCTAATTTTTATTTGACGTTTCCCCTCTCCCCTTCTGGGGCTAACTTTAAAATTCCCCTGGTCCGCAATTGCTTTGCACTCACGCACATCTAGCCGTGCACGGGCAGGTTATCACTGCGCAGGGAGTCCTCTTATGAGCACATGCTCCAGAACAACAGGCTTCTCATGACAACATGCTAAGAAGTATAAAGTAGCATAAAATGGAAATACTCAAGTATAAGTACCTCAAATTTGTGCTTAAGTATAGTACTTGCGTAGATGTACTCAGTTACATTCCACGAGTGGAAATTCTTGATCATTTTTCAAAAATATTTTTCCATCTACTCACACCAGAGACCTTCAGGCCTCCCGTGTGCTGTCATCACAAAACAACATCAATCTCATATTTGAAGTATGATGCACTACCTGCAATCATCTCCAACAGGCTTATGTAATGTCTACAGCAGCACTTTTGTACTTGTGTGATGACAGAGAGAGAGAGAGAGCGAGAGAGAGAGAGAGCGAGACAGTAACCATGAGCGGAGAGGTGGCTCAAGGCTGTAGCGTGAGTCCAGAGATGTGTTTTGCTGATGTTATCTCGACAGCTGTAAACAATTCTTACTCAGAACAGACTGGCCGAGACACTGCGACACGCTGATTGTGAACTAAAACGTACTACAACCCTGAAAAAACCTGGCACATGCTCTCTACCTCCCTTTCATACCTACATTTGTTTTGTTGATTTTGTCACTATTTTGTTATTATTTTTCACCTGCCCTATATTCTCACTTTTCTTGCCTTCATCCCTTTTTCTCAGTTTGTTACACACTGTCTGTTGTTGTGATGTTATCGCACCGATCACATTCCCACTTCTTCTTGTCTTTCTCCTTTTTTCAGCTTGTCTTTCTGTGTTGGTCACAGCTCACTGACACTCCGCCACACGCACTCCCATCATACCTCTGTCCCTGCCGTCTTTTTAGTGAAAAGATACCAGCTTTTGCCCAGTCTCGTCCATTCCTAAATGTCAGCGATAAAACTTCAGTACTGAAACATAACCGCAAAGCTTTGTCACGGCCATCGGCGTTCGGTACCGTGCATCTGGCGTTCCATTAACTAGAATGTAAACCCATCCGCGGCAACAGTAAACGCTCCGAGGAAGTGTGGTGACGTAGTTTAAAGAGCGAAAGGGGAGGTGTACGGGTCCAACAAACACAGGGCTTTAATCCAGGAGATTACGTGTCTTAAAAAAGGCGGTTGCTAACAAGTGGCTAAATGAGACGACTAAACGTCATCACGCCGACTTGTCTACCTTTACAGCCTCGTTGTTGGTGTAGTTAATTTATAGCCTAACGTTAGCTTTTTACTTTTGGCGTTTTCATTCACACATCAAAAAATCATAAAAATGTGTTAATTTGTGAAGATTATCTTGCTGAACAAAACGTGTAAGTATCATAAATGTTTGTTAATTGCCACAGAGCTTATTTTCTGATATAATCCAAAACCCAATGGAACAATCCCATTGGCTTTTTGTCGACGGAACCAGGGCGATGCTAACTTCCTGGTTGGCCTATAAAAATACGTCATCCCTGGAGCTCTCTATAGAGCATCCACAGCAGTCACCAAACCCCAAAGTTTGGTTGCGTGAGCCTTGTGTTTCTTGGACTTCTGTTTCTAAAAGTCACAAAACTCACATTTCTACTTATTATGAGACTATAATGATCTATAAAGTTTGATAGAGGATCTTCCAAACACACACACACACTTAGGGGACGAACACGTTTCTTCTATTAGCTGAGCCCTCGGCATGCAAGTCACAATGTTTATGTCTGTTAGCAGACGGCTTAACCAACAACACGTCTGCACAGGTTTGCCATCTGAACTCAATCAGTGATTCAGACACAACTGATATTTCCTCCGCAGAAGTTTCTAATGAGTAATTTATGGAAATGTCCTCTTTAACCTTCCCATCTGTACAGTATCTGTGTGCTTGCAAGGTGTTGACTAATATCTTGGAGCGGATTAGGATACGTTAGCAGGTTTCTGCACAGTAATGACATTCCTCAGTGTGTCTGTTTTCCTCCCGTGTCTTATAGTTTTGTTCAGAGCAGGTCAGCGCGTTTGCCTCACTGTAGGCCTCAGCTTTTTCCACTTCCTTTCCTTTCAAACTGGAGCAAAGGACGTGAGAGTCTCCTGAATATTGCATGCATTCAGAAAAGGAGGAAGAAAACACTTATTTGGGAACTTGGAAAACAATGTCTGCAGTGTGGTGGATATATTATATTCACAAGAGTGCAAATTAAACCAACATTGGGTTTTGTTACAGAACATTAGTTCCTGACTGGGACCATTTTCAACAATCACAACAGATAGAAATGAATGGAGAAAGGTTGCATGAAAGTATCATAAGGCAAGGCAACAAAGAGCAAGCGAGGGAGGGAGAGAATATCATGTAATGTGACTGGTAAAGTGATAAAAGGAGGGAGTGTGGGAGGAAGCCGGGGCATGAGAAGAGAAGAGAGGAGGGTGTGTGTGTGTGTATGGTTGTTCTGCTTGCGGATGTTGTAGACGGTAATGTTATACCTCCTCTGTGTTTTGACATTTGAAGACTAATGGAAGAGTTTCATACCAACAAAAAGCCAGACGATTATTAGGCCTCTCTTCTAGACATAAATAAACGCAGCAGAGGCATCATTTTCCCATGATGACACCGGTGCCTTTGTACCTGATATCCCCGTCTATTTATTCAGATTATTACCACAAATATCTTTATAATTGGTTAATTTAAACTTTTGTTCCACTGTTGCATCCTTGTGTGGTATGAAAGTAAGAAAAACAACTCCGTTGTGCAGCAAAATAAGAGACAGACAGAAGTCGTTCCTCAGAGGAAACGCTGTCTGCATAATTTGGATGAGTAAACTAAAGGAGGAAGGGAGAGTTCGTGGGATGAAAATGAGAAAAACATATCCAACCATCCACATCATCAACAATGTGTTCTGCTGTGAGTGTGACCTTCATTGACCCTGAGATGGATGTGGTATATAACCCAGTTGTGAAAACAGTTATAACTTCGGCATCTCTATTGGAAAACAGGTTCTCAGTGCCTTTAATTAAAGGTGATTTTAACAAATCCTCCAAACTAAACAATATTAAACATTGTTTTTCATCTAAAATGAGCCATATGAGCATTTTCTGATCTCCCACCTCTTTGGTTTGATTTGGTTAGACTTGCGCACAACTATTACTTGACTTGAGGTTTAGGGGGAGATCCTGGTTTGGGTTACAAAACTATTTGGTGAGGAAACAACCCCAAAAAGACATGTGTTTATGTTCAAGCAGTGGGCAGCCTCCAGGTCTGAAAAGTGAAGCCAATGCTGAAGTGCCTTAAACTCGCATTCTTTCTAATATCCAGCAGGGGGCGACTCCTCTCGTTGCAAAAAAGAGGTCTGATTGTATAAAATGAGCCTACTTCTCACTTGATCTATTACCTCAGTAAACATTGTAAACATGAGTTTATGGTCTCAATCGCTAGTTTCAAGTCTTCTTCAATACAGCATGATGTTCATTTAGTAAATTATGCTCCCATTTAGAGTCAAATAGACCATAAAGCAGGGGATGCTTTAGGGCAGGGCTACTCTGTGATTGACAGGTCGCTACCACGGCGTTGTCCGGTCTGGGAGTTGTCTGTGTTTTCGTCTTACAACTTTAACCCTTTCACAGTGTGTCTTCAGTTCATGAAAGTTAATTGTAACATTTTTGGTCGCCTAATAATGTCTTATTCAGCATTCGGCTGTACGTAGCTCCACCCTCTCGTGTCACTTCTGGTTGCAAATATCCAAGATGGCAACGGCCAAAATGCCCAACTCAAGACTTCAAATCGGCAGTCCACAAACCAACGGGTGATGTCGCGGTGACTACATCCACTTCTTATATACAGTCTATGTGTTCAAGTGACAAAACCCTCTGGCGGTCGTAGTACTTATGACGGGAGCAAAGGAAGAAGTCAGGTGACTTTATAAGGTCAGGTCCTCATTTAAATCCAAACCATGATGTTTCCCTAAACCTAACAAAGTTGTTTGTTGTAACACTGTACATTGTTGTTTACTTTGTGGGGAAAGAATGTGTTCACGGTCAAAAGGAACTAACGTTGATGGTCGTTAGGAAACAGGATGGCTCCTGTTTGAAAAGTCACATGCTTCCCATCTTGTACGTTTTGCTGCGTTATGACAATATCACGCTTCTTCTTCTTCTTCTTCTTCTTAACTCTCATGCTTCTTCCATTAATGCTCTTGGCAGACAAGAGTCACAATTCACATGGCTGCTAGAGATCTTTGTCAGGTAAATGTAAAAATAGTTTGAATTGTCTTTTCTTGTCATTTTTCTTTTGAGGACAATGGCGTTTTTGCCAATACAGCTTTAGTTTTGTGGTATTCATCTTTTCAAAAATATTTTGAAGGGTTATTAGAGGTTGAGGAACTTTGTCTCGTCCTTAAAGCTGTTGGTATTGGACAGCATCGTGCTCCCAATCTCTCCCACTTTGTAGCACACAAAGATGCCTTTTGTGCTCCTCCTTAAACGAGCTGTAACACCTTAACACTATCCACAAACCAGGCGGCTACAATCTCTCCGTCAAGTGTGATATCATTCATCTAGAGCTGATAATGTCTCGGAGTCCAGCGTCATCTCTCAGATACGGTTGCTGTGGTCGTTGCCTGACGACGTCTGTGTTGTGGCCATGTTTAGGAGATAAACCAGGTAGTATCTTGTTTGTATAGTCTCTGGGATAGGTGATGGAGTGTGACTTCATGGTTGAGCTGTCTTGTTATTTCGGGGTCTCGTTACAACTCACCCATTGCTACTTTCTGAGCTCCGCCGCTTCTACGTCAGAATAATGTCAAGAACGGTTTAACTTCATGAAATTTCATTTAACAGTTTGTTTATTTTATTCAACCCTATCACCATAGTAGCGTCTACTCTTCCTGGGATCACGGGCTGAACTTTAAACGCCAGAATAGAAAGGTCTATCCTCAGATTTACCTCTCAATTAACCTCCACACTTTTCCAACCTCTTTTTTCCCCCGTCTTTCCGTGTGACCTTCTCACCCCTTCCTCTGTTTTTATATCCCTGCCCCCCCCTCTTCCAAACACAGGAAACCTGTGCTGGAAAACCCAGCTTGTGTGTCACTCCACTTTAAAGTGAGAGTATCAAGCAGGAAAATAAATACGGGGATGGGGAAAGTAGCTGCAGAACAAAGTAAAATAAAATTGGCGTGGCCGCATAGCCGGGTTCTGGCTGATGTCCATGTTGATAGAGAGGCTTAGGCCCGGGCTGGCGTTTCAAAAAAAGCCGCCTCTGATGCTATCACATGCTATCGCTGTGCTCTTAGACTGCCAGGGTTATGATTGTTGCTTTGATTACGCTACACAGGGTGTAAGGCAGCACTCTTGTGTTTCCTATCCCTCACTGAGTAATCGTTTGGAAAGCCCAAAAAGATTAGCGTGTGGCCACCAAGGCGACGATTGTATGTTTAACTCCTGCTTTGTCCATTATCTGTGCTCTTTGATTTGCCTACAACCAACCCAATAAGACAAGCATCCTTCTGTGTCATACTTGCTAGCACTGGGAAAATTTGAGTTTTTAGAGACTTTGTTTCCTGCATTCAAGTGACTTTAAAAGAATGAAAATAACAAAATAATAAGTGCACTGGAGCAGCATTTTTATGTTAAATAGACCAACTTTTAGTTTTACTTTTAATTCTCTGGAAAATAAACTGAATACTTTGCCCCTCTGGCGTGAACTTGTGTGACTCTCTGGCATAAACTTACTAATATTCATCAGTTTTCATTGATTCATTCATGTTTTGCCTACATACTTGCCAACCTTGAGACCTTAAAAATAGGTCTCAAGGATTTCAAAACCCAGGTGGGGGTCTGGGGATCCTCCCCCAGAAAAAATTTAGTTTCAGAGACTTTGTTTCCTGTTTTCTGGTGACTTTAAAACAATGAAAATAACAAAATAATAAGTATACTGCAACAGCGTTTTTATGTTAAACTTTAAATTTTACTTTCAATTCTCAGGAAAGAAACCTGAATAATTCGCCCCTCTGGTGCACACTTATAAACTAATATTCATCAGTTTATATTAATTTTTTGCCCCTGCTTGATTATTTCTTTCTCTTAGTACTCTCCATTTCTCTCTCCCTCTCTCACTCACTGAAGGCCCTGTCAGACGAAACGCAACAATGGCACCACTGCGCTCTGAAACCCATTATTTCCAATGGCTTGCAACGCATCACAACGGCTTTTCGCTGCGTCAAGCGAAGCCCAACTTGGGTGCTGCACGCTGTGATGTGCGGCAAGCGCAGCTCAAACCGTGTTGTGAATGGCGAGGAAAAAGTTGTGAAATACGGGAGAATTGTGACCCCGGGAGGGCAATGAAAAACAGGAAAATCAGACGGGTTGCTCTGTGTACGCCGGTCGCTGATCTCCCACCTGACTAATCCTGCAAAGCTGACACAATAATTTGTCCAACAGAGACGCTCTCATCCACCGAGCTCTGTAACTGTGTATCTTCATTGCCAGCCTACAAGGAGGGCACCAACAGATGATCAAAAAGCACAGGCAGGATAATAATAATGTTTTAAAATCTTCTCTCACAAGTGGTGCATTGTGGGATGCAGGCTGTCAAATGTTGGAGCTGATTACATAAAGGTGTACATCACTCCTTTAATCACACATCAAAGACTCGGCATTGTCACGGCGACGGGCCGGCCCGTCCCATCTTGTACACTTCAAAGCGGCGGAAAAATCTCACACACTGTCACAAAACAAGTACCTCTCACTTTGTCTCTGCACATAAACCGACAGACGCAGACAAGTTAAGTGGCTCACATCAACGGAGCAGATATCCTTCAGTGGGTAAACTGATATCAGTACGAACAACTTATAGGTGGGCATGCGACGAGATGAAAGTGGGAGATTTCCCAACAAGTCTTAACGTCTTTGTTCTAGAAAGATCCTGAGTTGTCTGCAGGAATGTGGGGGGAAATCGCAGCCTGCATATTAAGCAGCCTGGCAAGGGGAAAATACGATACAGAGGACAGATATGTTTAGGTGGTGGTGGTGGGGGGGGGGGGTGTTAAACATTCCTATAAAGTTGCTGTGGGGACAGGCGAAGCTGTGTTCCACGACCGTGTCCACATGTTGACAGCTTTACGCCTGTGGTCCTGTACTTTAACTGCTGCCTTGGATAAACCCAAAAGCCGTCGATGCTCACCGCTCGCTGTCTAAACTGAGAGAAAATCTGGCCTGGACTGAAGCTCAGTGAAAGGATGAATACTGTAATAAGAAGATATACGTTTGTTTGAATAATGTCAATACACGTCTCCACCCTCAACAGGTGCTCGGTCTGAAATCCAAACAACAACCTAGAAGCAGACGGTCACGCTGGTTGAGTTCGTCGACCTATGAACTTCCCTCCTCACCCCTGTTAAAAAAGCAGCTTGTGTTTCCTCAGTCCAGCTCTTCATCACAGAGGAGGAAACATTGTTGGTTTGGGGTTCACAGAAAAACATCTCATGGAGTTTATAAGGTTAAAGGGTCAATTCACACAAATTACAATGAAACATATTTTCTCGCTTACCCCCAGTGGTATGAAGCCGTGCAAGGGTTGGAGATATTGCTCTCGAAGTACATCTATTGAAACTATAAACTCAAAATCCTAATGAAAACTAGTATGTTCTGAGTAACAGGGCTCTGTTCCTGGAGAGGAAGTTGCTGTTGATTTTCCCCCATGCTAGCAGCATCTACGGATGGGAATATCAGTCCGTCTGTCCACCACTTTGGGCCAGACTGAAATATCTCAACTATTGCATCGATTAGCATGAAATTTTGTCCAGCTACTAATTTTCCCCAGAGAACGAAGCTTAGTCATTCTTGATCCCCTCATTTCCCCATTAATGCCACCTTGATCATTTTTGGTTTTAAGTCTTGAAACCAAACTAACTATTGGATGGATTTCCATGAACCTTTCTACAGCTTATCCATGGTGCCCAGAGGTAGCGGCTAGAAGGGAACCAGCAAACTGAGGAAACTCTCGCGAGATTGTTAAGGTGAGGCGTTGACCTCAAATAGTTAAGGTGGCCAAAAAAAACAAGATGGTGATGGACAAAATGCCGAACTCGAGGCTTCAAAACGGTAGTCCACAAACCAATGGGTGACGTCACAGTGACTACGTACACTTCTAACATACAGTCTATGTTTAAAACCCGTAGGGGATCACATGACGCATGGCATGAGTTCCAGATGAAGACCTTTGTTGCATGTCGTCACACTGTTTCTCTCTCCTTATGTTTCCTATCACACGTTACTGTCAACTAAAGGCACCCCCAGAAATATATAGTGTAGGCTACAGCACCTATAGGATGTGCCTTTAGGAGGATCACTGTGTTGCAATGCAAATAAAGTATCCATGTAAGATAGGACCGTTGAAGATGTCGGTAGTTATTGCGTAAACGTGTAAATACACCGTGGACAGGCGTGCAAAGAAGGCAGACCATCAAAACGCATGTTTGCTCACTAAGGGGGGGGGGGGCTGTGTCCCACATGTGCTGAGCTTTCTGGTCCACACAGTCCTCAACCAACCTCTCCACACCACTCCCTCTGTCCATTACCACCTCTCATCCCACTTACACAGCGTCACGGTGAGACCATCCGACCCCAACGCCGGCTTTGATGACAGTATTAAGTGTTTCCAAGTGCAGCTCTCACAAGCGTGGCTCCCTGTTTGCCTCAATCCTGTTGATATGCAGCAATAGTGGCGGCATTCTGCACCCCACAGGTGTTAATTTTATCCATGTGAAGTCGTCGCTTTTAAACCCGATCATGGCCGTGAGGTATGGATTGAAAAGCAAGCATGCACAAACCAAAGACAAATATACAAGTGCGCTGAGTCTATGTTTTTCCAAAGGGCCAGCTGACGAACTAATATACATTTGGTGTGTATGAGCGGGCTACTTTTAGGCTGAGGAGAAAAACATTCTCAAGGTCCTCGTATATGGTGTGAATGATATTTAGTGAACACTCCATGTGCCTGAATTAGCTTAAACCAGGCAAACAAATTGTCTTTCAGTCAGTTTGAGTCTTCCCTCCCTCCCTCCCTCCGATCTTTTCACGAGAGCTTCTCGATGCAGGAGAGCTGCACGGTGAGTGGATTTCAAAAGCGTCAGTCTGATGGGGCTCTTTTATATGAAAGAAATAGCTCCAGTGTTCCCTTAATGGATGCTTTTTTTTTTCAATGAGCACTTCTCAGAATAGCCTCCCTTGACTTTCCTCTCCACTTTGTGATAACGGTACATTGTGTCCTCATTATTCCTCTTCTGTGGGATGAATGAAGAGGTGTGTTGTCAACAAAATAACCAATAAAGTTAACCAAAGGACGATAAAGAAAGTTCAGCAAGAATCTTTGTGCTCTTATCTGAATAAACACGTATTTGACAAATATTAACTGCACATCGTGCAGAGAGCTTTTTGTCATTCACTGACTTCCCGTAATGTGAGAAAAGTGCGTTTCCTCTTATTTTCACAATGGTCT
Organism: Sebastolobus alascanus; assembly: GCA_916701645.2. NCBI lineage: Eukaryota > Metazoa > Chordata > Actinopteri > Perciformes > Sebastidae > Sebastolobus > Sebastolobus alascanus. The sequence continues at coordinate 1,251,061 of CAKAOJ020000133.1, read as the reverse complement.
GGTTGCTTGATGGACAACTATCAGTGCAGGACTCAGATATTTGAGTATAAATAGCGTGAAAAGAGAAGTTGTGCCAGACAGGAATGTCCTCCTCAAGGGCATCCGTTGGACGATGCCCAGCATGCCATGATGGGTGTTAACGTTTGCTGGAGAGCAGCCAAAAGCAGGAGGGAGAAAAAAAAAAGAAAGAAGAGGGACTGAAAGAGAGAAATGGAGTGAGAGAAATTCCTCCGAGGAGACTCTGCTCGTTTCTTCTCCCTGCTCTATTTGCAAGCAAAAGAAAACAAGACAAAGAGAGGGAGGAATGATTGACAGATCTGTGAGGCAACAGGTTGATACAGAAAACTCAAAAGAGAGGGAATGAAATGCGGAGATTGTGCGAGGCCCTCGGAGGATACGAGGGAGGAAACTAGCAGAGAGGATATCTGATTGGCTGGAGGCGGAAGAGGACAGGAGAGGCGAGAGAAACAGAAGATGGAGAAGTTATTTCACACTTCTCGTTAGCATGATACTCTTCCTTCACTGTGACCCATTAGTCCTCAGCGAGATACGATGACTATAACAGTATGCACAAAGCTGCGCTCACTTCCCGTTTCTCTCTCATTACCTCATCCTGAATGTTCCCGTTACTCTTTCTCTTCTCTTCTCTTTTAGGTTGTAAACAGTTTGGTTTCACTCGATGAAACACCGGGGCAACTGGCGGCTATTCTGAACGGCCATCACCTGGATATCGGAGACATAAAAACGCACCGCTCAGGAATGGAATCTGAGCGAAATGACCTTATAAAATAACATGCCAGACGAGCTTTCAACAGCTCCTTCTCACTTCTCAAAGAGAAACCCCGCGATGTCACGGCAGAGCATAAAGCGATTAAGCAGGTATGTCGGGTATTGTCGAGTGATTTTGTGTGTCAGTGAGGAAACCCCTGCACAGCTGTGTGTCTGTATGAATGTTAGTGAGCTATATACGCAGCCGCGGTCGCCTTGTTTGTAACAACAGGAGCCACTGTCAGTCGCACACTGACCCCGCTATTTTGCAGGGGTCGGAGGTGAGAGGTCAATGAGGTGACACTGGGATTGTCGGGAGATGTGGAGTGGACCGGCCCGGCTCCACGTCACGGCCCTGACATGACAACAAAAGGCTGCGACCTCGTCCCCCTGGGAAGTTTTCAGATACAAGATAAGTTGCTGATTTGGATTTTTACATCAATAGTAAGAAAACACTTGAGCTATAACTCATTAAGCTCCCGGGGAGATGAGAGGAACACCGAAGACATGCGGTCATTTCGCCGCCTCGGTGAAAAAGCAGACCACAAAGCCGAGTCATCGGTGCATTCCCGTGCGACGGGATGTGAATCACACTGCTGACACGGTGGAGACACCCTGCACCTCCTGGCAATGATATTACAATGAAGAACAAGGAAGTTAAAGTGGAAATTTCACATTTTGTGACACCAGAGAGGTCACGGGCTGGTCGACGGCGGCGGTGCCGTCTGTGGCGCTTGAGATTTCACAGCAGCAGTGAATTCCTGGGCTTGTGACAGCGAGATTTGTTTCATATGGCAACACAAAGGCAGCGCTGGCTGCACGCGGGCCCCCCCCCGGGCACCAAACAGCCAGTCTCGCTGGAAGGGCACTCGCACAATGGCACCTCTGTGACTGTAGTGAGCCTGCACAAGTTTGCTTTTGATCTCTCATCACGCGAAGTCACACTCCAGAATAGAAATAAGAAAGAAAAAACTTACGTCTTCCTCTGATTATCTGGCATCTGCTTCCTCTGTTGTTGTTGTTGTTGTTTTTGGTCTCCCTGTTAAGATCTATTTTCAGAGGGGGGAAGCTTCAATTTTGATCTCCACCCACTGAAAACATCTCTTGACACTGGTGATTGAATAAAGACAGACGGAGAGAGAAAACGATCTGTTGCCCTCCTATGCTATTAGTGACAGAACAGGTCAGAGAGGCCGTATTTTATAAAGTAGCATTCAACGGTGCGGCGACCTGCAACACAAACAGGTGTTCAACAACAGTACTTGACTCTCTGTCTGTCTCTGCACCCAGAATTGTTGACCTTCTCTCCTTCAAGCTCCCCATCTGTTACCTCCTTAATCCTCCAGGCTCTTTTTACCACACCGGTTATCCCTCTTTAGATGCACGTGAATCTTCAGGCAACATGATGTCTAACAAAGCCTCAGTAGCCGTGTTTCCATTCACACGTTTTTATTCACATTTTGCACGAGAAAAGCTGTATGGAAACGGCACAAGTCGATAAAACTTCCTCAATTGCAAAAAAAAAAGTTTTTACGTTCGCTTGAGGTGGTTTTTGCCTTTCTCGAAAAAGAGTTGATGCGTTAAATGGATTTATGGAAACGCCTTTGCCAAATAAATTCTGAGGAAGTGAACATTTAACTCACATGACTGATCAGCTGCTTCCTCCTGTCTTCTCGGATGTTCCCATAACGTGTGAATGCTTGTCTTCGTCTCCGGACGACATGAAACATGTCCAATGCTAGCTGACATGAAAGAACCATTCAAACTTGCCCAATTGAAACACATTCCTGAAGACCTCTCTCCATTTCTCTCTCATAGACGATTAGATGGCCAAGGCGACTTGTTTTGTTTTTATGGTTCGCTACCTCTACTTCTTATCCAAACTACGCTGCATTCTTCCTAACAGCCAGCAGGGGGCGACTCCTCTGGTTGCAAAACGAAGTCTGATTGTATAGAAGTCTATGAGAAAATGTAAACATTGTAAACATGAGTTTATGGTCTCAATCGCTAGTTTCAAGTCTTCTCAAATACAGCATGATGTTCATTTAGTAAATTACGCTCCCATTTAAAGTCAAATAGACCATAAAGCAGGGGATGCTTTAGGGCGGGGCTACCTTGTGATTGACAGGTCGCTACCACGGCGTTGTCCAGTCTGGGAGTTGTCCTTGTTTTCGTCTCAGAACTTTTCACAGTGCGTTCATCAACAGTTTGTGAAAGTTAATTATAACCTTTTTTGTGAAAATGTCTTATTCAGAGTTCGGTTGTACTCCACCCTCTCGTGTCACTTCTGGTTGCAAAAAACAAGATGGCGACAGCCAAAACGCCGAACTCGAGGCTTCAAAACGGCAGTCCACAAACCAACGGGTGACATCACGATGACTATGTCCACTTCTCATATACAGTCTAAGGTCAACCTGACACCATTTTTTTCTTGGAGTATATTTCGGAGTGGATCTTTCTTTCAGTCCCACAAATCCCCTGTAGCATGAAGTAATCAGTGCAGCGACCCCCGTGTGTAGAAGCTCTGAGGTTAACCTGAAGACTTACGTGACTCTTCTGCACATTAGACCACGCGATGCCACCTTGTAGCACCAACCGCAGCGTAACACGGCAGCATGCCACCCGCACTTAAGCCTGGCACCCACAACCAAGAGGTTTATGTCCTCACCAGAGCCTGATGAGACCATTTGTTCTCAGTCTGGGAACAAGAGATGAAAAGAGACCGAAGAACGGGAAGAAAGGAAGAAGAGAATGCTGCCGCTGCTGCTGCTGCCAGTAATTCAGGGATTTGATTTCTCATCTATGTCTGTTATCGCGGGAAGGAGATCGACATGGAGAGAGAAAAAAAAGAGTAAAGAGAGAGAGAGAGAGCAGTGTGGACATGCCCGCTGTTTGCTCGTCTATCTTTCTTCTCCATCAACTCTGCAGCAACTCACCCAACAACAGCTTCCCACTGAACCAAGGACATGAACATCTCACAGCACATACATGCAGAAGGATCACTTTCCTCCCAGCTGTTTTCTTTAACCCTCTAAGACCACAATAAACCTGTTTTTTTTTTTTTTTTAGGGGGTACAGGGAGTCTTTAGGGGGAGATAGCAGGTCAACAGTAGATGTCACATAGAAGTGATGTACATCATCTGAAAGCTGGGAACCTGAAGATGAATTTGAGATGCAGCTCAGCACTGTGTCAAGTTGTTCTAGTCATAAATCAGAAATAAACATGAAATAATCAATTATTTAAAATGAATTGTAAAAGTGTATAAGAACATTATGATCGAAGTATAGGATGGTCATCCCCATGCTCTATTATGTCTCATAAGTTGTTGCAGCAATTTTTGGGTTGATGCCATATATTACACAGCTTTGTTGCTAAATTTAACAATTTTTTACTACTCGAAAATGGATAAAAATGATCAATAATCCCTCCAAAATACCACATTAAGACACCAAGACCTTGAGGAACACCATAGAAAAAGCCATGCTGTGATTTTGGATCAAAACCTTATGACATTTTGAGATTTCTGCAAGAATTGCATTTCTCGGCGATTGGATGGCAAGTATTTCTGTTGTGTAAACTGTTCAGAAACCCCCTTATTGTCAATCTGGCTAGGAAAGCCATCCATCCTCTGAATGCTCTAGGTCTCTGGTTGGTGGATGTAAAGTTTCATGAGGCTGTGATTATCCTAGAGGTCACCACAGGTCATTTTATACAGTGAGGTTAAGTTTAAAAAAAATTGTCTCACTACAATGAAATGGCTACTATGGGGACTAACATCATCACACATGAATACAGTTGGGCTCATTGGATCCACAAGAGTCTCTACTTTACAGTGATAATTTATGTAATTCAAGACTGTTTAGGGACCCCAGTATGCAGACAAATAACTGATGGTTTTGCCCCAAACTGCATGTGATTATCATAAAGTGGGCATGTCTGTAAAGGGGAGACTCCTGGGTACCCATAGAACCCATTTTCATCCACATATCTTGAGAGGCTGGCCATGCCAGTTTTTCCTCGCTGAAATTTAGCCCAACTTTGGAGCGTTAGAGGTAAAAATCCTGCAAAAGCAAAATGCCTGATTCCTGATTGATCTCCCTGATTGAGTCTTATTAAATTGCATACCTGAAATACAGTGCATGCCAGTCGCCTGTATCTCAACACCGAATCTCCTTATTCTGCTGCCCTCTTTTCTCTATCACCCTCTCCTCCACTTTCTCTCTCTCACGCTCTCTCGCTTAACCTCCATCTCATCCTTCTCTCCTCTCTTCTTACATATCACTACACATTTACATAGGAGGCTCAGTGACATAAAAAAAAAAAAAAAAGAGCCATTGTCCCAATTTGCTCTAAGATGAATGTCTCAAACCTGTAATGTCATCAAATTATCAAACGGCATTTTAGCATTTTCCTGTTGCGGTATTGGTTTCCCTGGTGCAAACATACTATATCATTGTCATTCTCTGACTCTCATATACACACACGAGCCCTTCAGCAGTCAGTGTCTCGGATGAACGTAGAGCTGAAATGCACACTTGCGCCACTGGCATAAGAGCAACAAAGGTCCACACAGGCCCTGTTGTCCTGGGACAGTAAGGTAGTTATCCGTGCCACAGTGGGAACATAAAGCAGTCAATAGATGAATGCTATCTTTATATCTACTGCACCAGAGGTGATTTGAAACACTGCCACTGGACGTCATGGAGCCCCTCTCTGAAACACGGCCTTTGAAGCACTGACAGCGCCGACAGAATCAGGCCAGCTCTTTGATACGGGTGGCGGGGGAAAGGAAAACTTGAGCGTTATAAAAGGGGGTATTATTTAGTCACAGCTCCATTAAAAATGTTGAACTTTGAGAATGATAGGAGGAGTAAAACCACATGGTTTTGTGACCCACCTGGATATGATGTTAACTTAAAGAGGACTGAGCTCTGTGTACGTATGCGAGTCAATCGGAAGTTCATTCATTCCTGTGGGAACCTCCGTGATATCCGATGTGTTTGCGAAACTCCTCCTCGCGTTTTTTTTTCGGTTCGTAATTTACTTCGAGTACGTTGAAAAAATTTAACGTTTGCGACGTATGAACCAATCTGCACTCTAAACATATAAAAACACTGTTTTATATCTATGTAGTAACTTCTCCCCTATATCTGCAGTGGTGTTTCTATCCAATCCGTAAAGAGATCCTTGCGTTGACCACTAGGGGGCGTAATCCGTCTGTGTAGACGAGGCGTAAAAGTCTCTGCACGCCAAGTACGTATTTTTCGTTCCAAAATTGTTGCATGTTTAAAAATAAATACGACCTCATGTTGTGTCAATCACGTGAAACTTTCGTCCGTCATTAAACTTTTTCTGCTTTGCAGACCGTCCGTGCAAACGTCATCATCCAAAATGGCATCTGATAAACACTCACAAGCACTTTACCATAAAGAAATAAAAAAATACAGAGATGCCGAATTTAAAGACAGATTGTGGCAGGTGATTGCAGAACAGCTTGGAATCGAGGATGGTCGCAAAACAAAGGATGTAGGAAAGATTAGACGGTAGTGATCGTGCTCTAGGCACCTTAATGATAGCTTCTTGCTAATTTAAATCATTCCTTAGCCATGTTTGGGACTAGCGCTATCCATCTCACCCACGTAATTAATTCAGTTTTGTCCTGTACTGCGAATGTTTGCAACAAATGGAATAATAAAACGCAAAATGCGGACTTGGTGAGCAAAGACCTTAAAGAGGTTAAAGGTGTTATTGATAAAATTGATAACATTCAGCCACTAGATGTCACATTCTCTCTCCCCCGTTTCATTGCATTCACTTCACAACAAGTCGTTGCCAGACACTTACCGTCAATCTCGGCCATTTAACCGTTTTTCCCACACTAACTGACGACACAGAGATACCACGTGATACCAACGTCGTTTTACTATTGGCTCACAAGCCTTGTTAGAAATGGGAACCAAACGTTAGATATCTTTCACAGAGATAAACAAACATTCATTTTGGGCCCGCCAAAATTTTTTAAATGATTAATTCACAATAATTTTCTTGTCAGGAAAAGCCATACTGTTATTCAGCACCTTTCTCTAAGGCCCTGTAGATTTTTTCTTTTTTTAATATTCATCTACATAATAATGTTCTCAATAAGACCTTTAAGTTCTTTTCAGGTATGTAAACATGTGCAGTATATAATTATTTTGGTCCTGTTTCATATTCTACATTCACATTTTGAGGTAATGGAGGTTAAATCTGTTAAATAAACACAATGACTGTACCACACAGGCACAGTAATCACTACAGTAATCCTAAATAGGGAACTTGCGGTGTTATTCTTTGTTTAATCAAAAGGCCTCAGCTACAATGAAGTCCCTTGTTGGACATGTTTGGGCTTGAGGGAATTTAGCTATCTACCCCCAAAATTCTGTTTATTTGACTTCCAACTTCCTGTTTTCCTATCACACATCATCTAAATGCTCTTTCTCACTTCCTGCCCGCGGGACTGCAAGGTAAACCAAAACATTACGTCAGCGAGGAACTCGCGTCTCGCCGCTTTGGGCCCTGGAGGGCTTTTTTTTCTTTTTTTTTTTAAAAGGAGAACGATAAACACAATGGCTGGCAGTGGGAGAGAGAGTTAATTACTAAAGCCGATTCACTCGCTAATGACTGTTTTACTTCTGTGGGGTGTTTTTAATGGGATTCAGGAGTCAGGCTGAGCAACAGCACAATCTGTTTTTAATGGGACTTTGAGCGGGTAAAGTTGACGCTGCAGAGCACACAAACACAAAGCCACTGCTTTTACTTGTGGTGCCGAGTGATCTCATTAGAGGCTTGGTAATAAAAGAATACTGGAGTGATTAGATCAGGAGAAAAAAAACTGAATCACCCTATACTCAGAGCACACCCTGAGGCATTTCTTTCACCACAATCACACTTAATCCCTGTTGTTGTTATTCCAACATACACTTTCCCCGCAGCTCTGACTGCAGATACATTACATCACATACTGTATATAAAGTAGAACGCTTTTATAAGGATGCTTACTTCCTAATGTTTGCTGCTACATGAGGGCTTGTGGAGGCCAGTGAGGTGGTGTTAAGGGTCCAGGTGAGGTCTTCTACAATGTGGATAAACTCCCAGAGACCACATTCATTTATTTTTCTTCTTTGTATGCATTTATAAACAATGATCCACCTCCTCTCGTTGTTGTTGATCCATCATTTGTCCACTGTTGTGTCATCAGCAAACTTAAGGATGCAACTATTACAGCTATTATATAATCAAGCTTTTTCAAACTTTATTGATAAATGTATGACACTTGAATATCCTGCCAAAGAGCACATTTATTTATTTATTTATTTATTTTAACGTCTGAACACTCCAGATCATTTTCTTCTTAACATACAGTTTGTGACAAGAGCAATATAACATATAAATATACAAATACATCGCTAATACTGAGGCTATTTAACAATCAACAATCCGTTGAGAAGAAGTAGAGAGGTGATTATCGGTGTAACAATAGAGAATGAAGAACAAAGCATTGTGTGTGTGTGAGTGTCCACGGCTACAATGAGAGAATGAGAGTTATCTCTTCAGCTCCCTGCTGCACAGCCTGGGATTACTGAGCTCTTTACGGAGACCACTTCCCTCCTCCGCCGCTCAGCACTTGTTCACAGCATCAGACAACGTGCACGTGCATGACTCATTCATGTACCTCCTATTGTCTGCCATCAACTCCACAGAGAGGAGAGTATCAACTGTGTTTGATATAGCCACTAAGTAGAAGAATTATTTATATTTAATCCAGCTACTGTGATTGAAGCTTAATCCATTTGTGCCCAAAGACTATATTTAGTATGATAAGGGAAAATGCCACAACATGTTTTCTGAAGTCTTCAAATTTTGTGCGGACAAACTTTGGGAAGTATCTAACAGCACAACTTTTAAATTTTTAGATCACATAAGCATCAATGGTCAAAGTCAGGATTTTTTTTAAAATGAGGAAAAACGTGTTTATTAAATGTTTCCCATTTGAAATATTTTTTCACACTGCATATGTGTGCATATCTTTGATATTCAACTTGTTCATAATCAAATATTTATTGTAATCCTTGTAGTTTCTGAGATACAGCCATTTTCTTATCATACTTTATCTAGTATTTGGGCACATGGGACTACTGTTTTTTACTAAAATATAATGGAGTCTATTGCAAAAACAGTAGTCCTATAACTGACATTTATCCTCAGATGTACTTTATGTTCAGTGTTTATTCGCAAATGTTAGCGATGGTGATCATGGTAAACATTACCTGGGGAACATCAGCACGTTAGTGTGCTGGCATTAGCTTTTAGCTCAAGGCTGCAGGCTCAAGCCCGTTAACAGATCCAACAGCAGGACTCAACCTTCAGCACCACAGCAAAGACACCACTGGGCAGCTACTGAACAATCCACAAAGACTGTGATAGCTGCGTGTCTGCTGTTGAACGGAGCTTTAATAAAGGTAGGGGGAGTGAAAGATGAATTCCTTGCCGCTGAGCACATGTTCTGTTTTGCCCTCCCCTTTCTGTTAGCGGGCTGGAGGTGTCAGTCATTCATGTTCGGCTGCCTCGCGCTGTGGCCCTCAATGATTTACACCTTCGGCTCTGCACGACAAAGAGTATGTCATTTAAAATAGCAGGTGTTCACATGCTGCTTAGCTCATGGAAAGCGAGTTAAAGAGGGAGAGAGAGAGAAAGAGGGAAAGACGGAGGGGTGTGTGTGTGTGAAGGGAAGGAGAAGAGGGGACGACAGAACCTGAATTAAACTCATAAATGGTGCAGTCAAACTGGCATGCAGGTCACTGAGTTTCCCGACCACTGCCGGGCCTGTTTCTCATCCCGCGACAATAACTTTGCCAGGCAACTTCCAGCAGCACTGGTAGCAGTTATCCTGTTGCTGTTATTAGCTTTGGTGAAAGTCATGTCAGAGATATTCAGGTCAGGTCTAAAACCACTGAATATAAAGCATTTGGGGTTGGTGAGGAACTGCTGCGCTCTCTGCGATGACATCATCTTACCGAGCAGAGAGAAATGTGAAAGACTGTGTGCAGATGAAAACTGTGAAGACGACAAAAATGCGGGAGGAGGTTGAGAACAAGAGAGCAACATGAAGCCAGAATAGGACATACAGAGAGAAAGAGAGATAAAAGGAACGGAGCATGGATGAGAGGGTTTATAGAGAAACTTCTTATTTATAGAGCACAAACGGGGCGCTGTGAAGCCTGAGATGTTAACGGGCTGTCAGAAATCCCTTCGCAGTCTTTCCTCTCCCCCGCCGTCCCTCCATCTTTCACTCCCTCCTCCACCGCCGCTGTCGTGATTTTCCCTCAGAAAGCCACTCCGTCAAACCGGCTTCCACTCCGACTCACCTCGCATCAAAGACGGCTGCACGCGTGTGTGTGTGTGTGTGTGGGGGGGGGTTCGTCAGTAAATACTTCACACACACACACACACACAGCCTTTAAGTGGATGAAACAGGAAGTCCACAGCCAGTAGCCAGCAGTTCAAGAAGGTTTTTCACACCAAAGTACAGATGCTGAGGTTGTCAGAGGGTTAACTCACTGATACAGTAGCCAGAGGAGGTCCTAGACCATTTTAAACGTTTGTTTCACTTCAAGTCACATTTGCACTGTGAAAACGTAGTAATTTTAAGCCCAACTTAAAGAAAACACAAAATCAGTCTCCCATTCATCGTCTGTGGAGCAGCTCCAGACTTTATACCCTATTACATCACAAGTTTGAGACTTACTTCTCTGGTTTCTGTTCTGGCTTTGAGCGAGAGGAGCTCATGTTAACAAATATTGATTGAACTTTACTAGACCAAGGAAATAACATACTGGAATACTTAATTTAAGTGATATTCCCCTTTTAATATTATGGGGGCAATGGCTCCCCCTGCTAAACTTTAAACTTAATTTAACATCTAAATTACATATGTATTTTGATAGGTTTACCAACGGGTTTTTCTCAACTGATCATGTTTAAAAATGTAGTTTAATCACATTAATGAAACATTTTTGATGTAAACAAAACACTTGAAAACAATAAAGGTTATGTAAAATTGTCTGGCAGTAGACTCATTTAATAGAGCAGAGACTTAATTAATGTTATTAGTCACACCTGTACAACACAACGTGTGTGTGTGTGTTTGTGTGTGTTTCGTGTGCGGCTACACTTCAGTACCAGGTGTGTCTGCCACCTACCAGCAGGTGTGAACAGTGTGAGGCCTGTCCTGTGATGCTCTCATCATGCCCCCATCACACAGATAGGTGTGTGGCTGCTTCCTCAATCTTTCCCCCACACTCAATGTAAACTGCATGAACACACACACACACACACACACACACACACACACACACACACACACACACACACACACACCACACACACCCACCACGGTCCAGAGTCCTGTGTTAACGTAGCTCAAGTTTTTTCTTTCTGTCAGCACAAGAAAGTCTTTGTGTATGTGTGTGTGTGTGTGTGTGTGTGTGTGTGTGTGCCCTGTCTATTGACAATACTGTTGCTTTAAAGATAAGAGAGCAGTGCATGTGTGTGTACGTATATGTGTTTCCTCACAAGTGTTACAGAAAAGTTGTGAAACTAGGTGGTCTTATTGCACCGTTGAATTATGGGACGTGGGAGAGCCCTCTGTGTTTGGCTCACTTCAGAGAAAGTTCAACAGCTTTCATCCAAAGAATCAGATGGTCTGTGTTGAATGCACACACACACACACACACACATGACTTAGTCAGCATGTTAATGAAGCCTCCTCTTAGCTCGCCAGTCCTCCTCGCGTTGATAATGACGAGGTAAAGAACATCCTGAACATCATCACGATAAAGAGGAGAACCGCAGAAAGGGGGCCGGGTTCAGCCGAGTCCATTACTCCTCTGATGGTGGTTGGATCAAAGTAAACACAGATAATGGCTCCACCACAGTTAATAATGCTGCTGCCCAAGAATGTTGGCTGGGCCGGCTACTCCCGACCTCACACGTATAAACGCACACACACACACACAAAACGTGAACACACACACACTCCTCATTCCTCAATAGCAGTGACACATTCCGAGCTTTCTTCCTCTCTTCCCACAAACCAAACACGGCTCACTCCTTCTTTCTAATTGTAGACTTTTGATTTATTTCATGTGCAAAGGGAAACTGGCTTCCCATCGGAAAACATGCATGATCACACACACACACACACACACACACACACACACACACACACACACACACACATTCAGTAGAGGCATCTCCCTTTGTAATTACAACACATACAAACTTCAGCGCCCATTACAACCTGACTTATCTCCCTCCAGAGACCTCTACACTCTCAGTAGTTCCTCCGCCGCGCCCTCCTTCACTCCCTGCTTCTTCCCTCCCTCTGTTTGACAAGACCTGACAGAGGCCCCGCCAGGATCACTCCTGTCACAGAGTACAAGTTGAGTACTCATGGATCAGTCAGTGAGGATTTCCAGGTTCTTTCAACCTCCACATACACTGGCACAGTCAATTAAAAGAGATACAGACGGATTTGACTAAGAGGAAGTGAAAACAAATTCCTACCAGTAAATGGTTGGATGGATTAGTGCAGTTTGCTTTGTGTTTTTTGCCAACCTGTGGAGGATGAAGTTTGCCACGTGGGAGAATTTGGTTCCTCGTCTTTTTGCTGAACTCAAAGTGTATTATCTACAGTAGATGATGGTCGGCACGCCTCCAGCTTGATGAAACAGAGCAGATGATGCAACGGGGCAGCAAAATGTATTTTAGCCACCTAAAAGAAAGGCTCACCTAAAAAATATCAATATCATATATTTAAGTGTATGCTATATTTAGAATATTTTCACCGCTTTACCTTGCCGTGAGACAGCTATACAGTCCATGTTTCCGACGGGGAACTGAAACCATTTTCTATGCTCTCGCCACCAGACTCCATTGAAAAAAACTGTAATTTTACCTCGCAGAACACAGGAGTTGCTGGTCTACCGCTTCGGTGGTTAGTTCAGATTCACCACAGTCACACAATAGCACAAACAAACTAACTGATCGAGGCAGCGGTAGACCAGCGACCATAATTGCAAACCATGAGACCTCATAAATAGGGAGGATTTCAAACCCAAATCGGGGGTTTGGGGGTCCTCCCCCAGGAAAATTTGAGTATCAGAGACTTTGTTTCCTGCATTCCGGTGGCCTTTAAAGCATAAAAATAGCAAAGTAATAAGTACACTGCAACAGCATTTTTATGGTCTAAATACTTTTAGTTTGACTTTTTATTCTCAGGAAAGACTACGGAATAATTCACCCCTCTGGCGTGAACTTGCATGGATCTCTGGCATAAACTAATATTTATCGGTTTTCATTCATTTCATTTATTATTTTTTTGAGTATATCTTTCTCTTAGTAGGCTACTCTCCTTTTTTCTCTCTCACTCACTGAAGGCCCTTTTAGATGCATCCATTATTTCCAATGGCTTGCGCCACACCACGACGGCTTTTCACTGCGTCAAGCAAAGTCCAACTTCGGGTGCTGCGCGCACTGAACCCAGTGGCGAACGCAGCTCAAACCTCGTTGTGTCGCGAGCAGCTCTCTTCCGCCAGGAAACGATATTTGATGTAGCTGTATTGTTGTTCAGGTGGAAACAGTAGGGCTTTTACATGCTGTACAGAACCAGAGACAGCTTGTGATCATGAAGAAGGCAAAAAAAGGTGTGAAAATTTGTCCTAAATCGGGAGAAATACGGGAGAATTGTGAGGGAACCGGAAGAGGGCAATGAAAAACGTGAGTCTCCTGAAAAAATCTGGAGGGTTGGCATGTATGCCAGAAACTCCTGTGTTCTGCAAGGTATAAATTACTGTTTTTTTCAATGGAGTCGGGTTGCTTTGGCGTGAGCATAGATAATGGCCTCAGTTCCCTTTTGGAAACTTGGCTGTCTGATGGCAAGGTAAACCGGAGAAAATATTCTAAATATAGCGTACACTTAAAGGGACACTGATTTTTTACGTGAGTCATTTTTTTTTTAGGTGGATAAAATACGTTTTGCTGCCGGCCCCGTCCACAGTAGTACATTGCTTTCCTTCCTTGCGGTAACTCCTGTCTGCTTCTCCAAACTGGAGACGTGCCGACCGTCATCTACTGTAGGTAATACACTGACTATGGATGAGTACATCATACAACCCCACTTCAAAACACCCGAACTATCCCTTTAAGTAAAGGACTATCATAGTGATGCAGAAACAGAGTGCTGGTGCTGAAGTGGAGAGAGGGGTCCTGTGTCAGCATGAGAACCTGCTGAGAGGCCGAGCAGGCTGCTGTCCATCTCGGGTTTATCAGAAGCATCAGTCAGCCCCCTCCCATGGGGGATCCAAAACGAAACGATCCGGTTTCAGAGCTGTTTCTTTTTTTTTGGTGGTGCTCACGACGGGATGGCCCCATCCTTCGTTGTGGCCCAGACACGTGACAGGTGATGGAACTAACAAAGAGAGAGAAGAGGTGGGAGAAAGGAGGGATGGAAATCGGGGATGAATGAGCTCAAACTTTGAGCCACATCACATTGTGTTCAGTAGTTGGGGACCGCAGGTATGCTGGTTACCAATGAGGAAGTAAAGGGTTCAAATTGAACCCAGAATGTTTGGAAACAGGCCTTCACACTTGGGATTCATTTTCTAAGGAGAAAAGAACATCATTAAGAGAGAAGATGAGTGAATGTGCTGTATCATCTCTCCTGTGTTGCTAATAAACCATTACCTGAGTGAGGTGAGATGTGTGTGCACATGAGAGAAAAGTTTCCGAGGGACTGCCACCCAGGGGTGAAACCAGAGACCAGAACTCCGAAGAACAGGCAACCCGCTTACCTACCCCTTCGCCAAACCCCACCACCACCACCACCTCCTCCACCTCCACCCCTCTCCTCAATCAACCCTCGCTGCCCTAATCCAGTGTTTACATAAAACGCTGGGCAGTAATGATAGCCATGAGACCATGGACCACCCCACGTCCCTGCACAACCCCCCCCCCCCCCCAACCGCCCCCACTGCCTTCCACCGCTAACCCAAAGCTGTTTTCACAGGAGCCAAATACCTTAAATACATAATTAGCGGGGTCATTTGTGCAACGGGGGCCCCAGCGAGGGCACGAGCGTGTCCGTGTGAGTTTGTGGGGGGCAGAGGGAGGATGAGGTGAGTGTATCGGGGGCAGGATATGAAGACGTGAGAGAGAGAGGCGGACAAAGGCGTGCATTCATGGCTGTGGCCCCGGACAAACTTGGCTGTCGCCGTCTTCAAAGGCGTCTTCTGCCTTTCCTCAAAACCCAGAGGCCACAGGTTGGGGCAGAGAGGAGAAACATAACAGGGCGACATGGAGGGAAAGAGGAAAGGGGAGGACGGGAGAGGGGTGTAAGTAATGAAGCAAAGGTTACGAGATCGGTAATCTGGGAAGGAAGTAGTCGAGGCTGCTTCTGAGGGGGTCGAGGCTGTAAACTAACAGCCAATTAGACCAAGTTTTATATCCAATAATGTCAAAATTAACCAAAAAGTATTTGATTTGATAATTTATTTACAGTAAACACGGAAACGGAGGGAGATGATTAAAGCGTTGCACCACCAGCAACATCCCCCATACGACCCCTGAACCCTGAACTCTGACCCTGTGCATTGTGGGTAGTCAAATCACAGTTTGCCCTCCGCAAGAGCCCAAAATTCCAGTGGTCCATGTTTCACACTGGGAGACCTCCTTTGTATTGTTCAACTGCACACACACACACACACACACACACACACACACACACACACACACACACACACACACACAGAGCCCATTCAGCAGCCCTCTTCACACCTTGTCTGCCCCCTCGTCCCCCTCTGGCATTGTTTATGAAAGCATGTCCACTTAGTGCTGCCCTGTCTGCCCCCTCTCGCCGTGGTGCCGATTACCCACATCCTGAGTCCACTTCATTCCCTCTTTTCTTCATTTTCTCCCCCCTCTCTATACATCCCCTTGCACTCTCACTCCTCGGGGTATTCTCCTCTCTCCTGCGCTCCATCCTCCTCCTACTCCCTCTATCCCCACCATGACATATTGCTCTCTTTTTTTCCTGAACACACTGCACACGCTATCCTGAATCCACACTTCAGCCCTCCCTCCCCGTCCTTTATGAATGAAGCTGTGAATGTCAGATAAAAACAATAAAATCAATCAAGCCTCTGCTCTTCCTTTTATCTTCACTTTATTCACTTTATCCCCTGTTCCAGAGCTGTCTCTCTGATCCCGTCTCTCTTTCATGTTTTGCCTTTCTTCAGAGGAGGGAGACTTTCATGTCCCTCAGCCCCGGGATTAGGGTGAGCTGCTCAGGGGAAAGTAATAAAGCCCCCAGCACCTACCGTCTGCTGCTGGAGCAAAGCCCAGCTCCTGCTCAGCCCTCAAGCCTGGAAAAGCTCACATTTCCTGTATACACCACCCTCACATCCAGCTTCTGTCCTGCCTCCTGCGGCAGCACCGACACATGTGGACTCCATTCTTTTAAGCTCATATAATCTATGTATCTTTCACATTTTTTGCATATTATACAGTTATTTGGATAGAATTTACTAGAGAAAGTAATGAGGGAGAAGGGTTTTTCTGGTGCAGGGTGGTCCCTCTAATATCGAGGTTTCGTTTCCTCTTTCCTCTGCTATGCTGTTCAGTTTAAAGAGGACCTATTATGCTTATTTTCAGGTTTATACTTGTATTTGGGGTTTCTATGAGAACATGCTTTACATGCTTCAATGTTCAAAAAACGCTTTATTTTTCTCATACCGGCTGTACTACGCCACCTCTTTTAACCCTCTGTCTGAAACGCTCTGTTTGAGCTCCTGAAAAGCCCAGTCTGCTATGATTGGTCAACCGAACCAAGCACTTCGGACTCCACTCCGGCTCCGCTCTAACTAGCTTAGTTTGAGGGTGTGCCAAACTAGCCGCCAGGTAAATAAGTTCAGGAGCAGTGTTTCTGTGAGGGAGAGTAACTCCCTTTGGCCTACATGCATAACAAGACTCGGTCAAAACAGAACAAAACAGTATATGTCTGGACCGTGTATGGTCAGTCTGTGAATTTGTGGCTAAATTGTTATACAAATAGTCAATGATCATGTCTATAATGTTAAATCCAGCGTGTACATGTCCACCAGGTCCAGCGAGGACACTAGGGGATGGGCTGCTCCACTCAACTGGCCGTTCAAGCGGTGACGTACACCATCATTGAATACACCTGATTGGTGGTTTTCTGCTTGCCGTTTCAAACAGGAAACAACATGGCGGCCTGCTCGTAAACTTTCTGTTATTCAATCAAAACAATCCACCAAAATGTACTTTTTGAAGTGAGAAATAGACGATGCCACTGCTGAATCTCGTTTGATTGTAGAACTAGATCGCCTAGTTTGACAGCTTGATCCAAGTTTTTATGAGCCGGACACGTCGCACCGGACGTATAAATTTGCAAGAGCAACGGCCAATGAGGAAATTCTAACACTCGGTCGACCAATCGTGTAACTTCATCTTCTTTAATATTGCCCATTTACTTAATTCTTGAGTTGCATGACGTCTCGTAATTCATCCTAAAATACCATCCTTGAGACACAATGCAAACAAATTATGGGACTCAACAATTCAGTGAACAATTTCATAAGCAGAAATATATTTATTGTTGAAAACATAAATATATAAATTATGATTATTGCTGTCTTTATCCAAATGGAAGCCCAAGAGAAAAAGTAATAAAGGCTTGGTGATAGCGTAATGGCATTTTCTTTAATCAGATAGCTCTAAGCGTGGTCCCTGGTTTACTGAGAGCACTATCTTAACATTGAATGTGTGAACAGTGATGAAACATCAGCCTTATAAATATAGCACCAGTCAACTGATGGTTAGTTAATTCACAGGTGGGCTGTGTGTGATCTGCCATCAAACTTTTCTCATTTGACTCACTTCACAGTGCACAGTGACTCACTCTCTCGCCTTTTGACTTCCTCATTGGGTGGAAGACGGCCGTTGTTTTTGTACTGCGTTGGCCTGGTTACACATTCATCACTGTTAACAGGAACCGGTAAGGAAGTAATTGTTTGTTCCGTCGGGGCCACACGGGTTCAGGCCAACGCTGCGTTGTTTTCAGGCCACCTCATCATCATCTGTCCTGAAGGCATGTGGCATGCATGAGGTGTGAGTACCTTCACAGGGTGGAGCGATCTGAGATTTATTCGGAGTAAAGCCTAACCAAACAAGGAGCCCATTCATGCGCTTGTCGATATGCTTTCATTCACTCTTTAAGGTGGACTTTGCTCGTTGCAGGCACAACGTGTGTGCTTGTGAAGCGGAGAGCGGGCGGGCATCTTCCTTATCAATGTCAAGAGCGATATGGGTGGAAAAATAGCCTCATGTAAGAGAGAAATTAGAAACCCTGTCTATACCGCCTCACTAGAGTTGTGTGATCGGCATGAACACACTTTAATGTGCATGTTTGTGTGACTTGTTACATAAAGGACTGGGCAGTGCTTATCATGGCTGACGTTGCCATGTTTGAGCCACTCCATCCCCGCAGACTTTTCTTCCACCTCCTGCCCACATTATTTTTTTGCATCTTCTCCAACGGATTAAATACCGGCATTCAACCACAAACAAAAGAAATAAACATAATTCCTGCTCGGATATAAGTAAGCTTAATATATTTCATAACAAAAATAAAGCATCTTCCTGTACTGACTCTCACATCTCCTCCTTGCACACATATATCCACACCATATACAAGACTTGACATCATTCAGATATACTGTAATATAATAAGAAACATGGATGACAACAATAACATCGACTAAAAAAAAAAAAAAATGAGATTGTGATGCTGATGGTTACAAAGAACCGGACCACACTTGCATGTCTCCAAAATCATAATTTTTTTTTTGTTCTTTCTTTTGTACTGGAAGAGACAGAAAGCAAACGTCCACACATATAAATAGTTTGTAAGTAGCGGCGCATCTTGCTTTTCAGATTTAACTGTACATAGCAGAGTGGGCAAAGTCACGGACCACCAGGGGGTCTCTGAGATTTCCTCAGAGCAAACATCCAAAAACTCAAAATGTTTGATACTCCATAGAGTCTTTTGAAGAAAAAAAAAAACACCTCCATTTGTCTCTCTCTTTCCATTGTTTTTCCTATATCTCTCTTTCTTTCTTCCTGTGTATGTCTTTTAAACAGGGCAGGGCGCTTTTATGTCGCCCAGCTGGAGGTCGTCCACCGCTGTTTTGGAGTCTGAGCACCAGATTTCCACGAAGGCTTGAACCAACCGTTTCTGTTGTGCGTCTTATTCAAACAAAGTCTTGAAATGTTCAACACAAATCCCTTTCATCATCTCCCTTCGGCCTCTCTCTCCGCCCCGCCCGAGCTACAGCATCTTTCTCTTCTCTTCTCAATCAGCGGCAGTTGTCTGGGAAGGTGGCGTACCACACAGGAAGTCATCATCACTGGTTACTGTTTTTAAAAAAAAAACACCTTTGGCATCTTATTTATTTTTGTCTGTTGTCCATTTTCTCGTCTTAACAGAAAAGTTTGTCTTTTTAAAACGAAGGTTGCATGGCAGTGGGGAAGAGGACAGAGCAGGTCTCCTGTTGGTGGCGTCCTCTATTTAGGTCCCTCCCACGCTGAAGTCCCTTGTTCTGATTGGTCTCACCTCACGTCCACTGTTGGAGAGAGAGAGAGAGAAGAGATTAGTATTACCTTTTTACAAACACCTAAACCTTGGATTTCATCTAGGGCTGTCAAAGTTAACATGGAAATAATTCATTTTAACGCCATTCATTTCTTTAACGCAATTTGATCTTTCGGAGGTTGTTACAAAAGTTGGTACCAACCATGTCATTCTAGCTTGTCGTGAAGGAGGTTAAATAACGCTCCAAAGTTACGCTAAATTTTGGCGAGGAAAAACTGGCACGGCCATTTTCAAAGGGGTCCCTTGACCTCTGACCTCAAGATATGTGAATGAATATGGGTTCTCTGGGTACCCAGGAGTCTCCCCTTTACAAAAATTGTTGCCTGTTGGGCTTGAGTTTGCCATGTTATGATTTGAGCATATTTTGTTTTGTGTTGTTAATTGATTTCCAATAATAAATATAGGCATACATTTGCGTAAAGCAAGCATATTTGCCCACTCCCATATCGATAAGAGTATTAAATACTTGACAAATCTCCCTTTAAGGTACCTTTTGAACAGATAAAAATGTTAATTAATTTGCCATTAATCACGATTAACTATGGACAATCATGCGATTAATCGCGATTAAATATTTGAATCGATTGACAGCCCTAGTTTCATCACAACAAGAAGAAAGATAAAAACATATTTTGCATTTTGTGCCCATTGCATAATTTCTTCATGCATTTCAAACAAGCTGACACAACACACACAAGACCCACAATGTTCTGAATCACGTTTCTCCAGATTTCAAAAGACAGTGAGCAGACCAGACATCATTATACGTCCAGTCAAAATACATGTGTCATTTTGTGTGCACTACAAAAAACAAGCCTCTCTCTTTTGGTTAGAGATGAGAGATAATAAATATTGGTGATGACAAGATGATAAGGTGATGAAGGGAAATAAGGGTGTCTTTTAAGCAGTGAAACAAACAGTGACTGTATAACACAACAAAAACAAGCACGACACAAAGCAGATGTATGCGGTGGGCATGCTCAGCAAGCCACAAAATCAGCATGCAGCATTCGGGCACAGAGCGTGGTGCTCCTTGGCCCTCCCTCTCCTCACACTGATTGGCTGTGATGTGATTGGTGATGGTGATTGGCGGGCCCCACTTTGTGCCCTGATTGGACCATTGCAGAGCCAAAAGGTGGGAGGTGGGAGGTGAGAGGACGCCGCGGTGCTAAAGTCCTACCTGTTCCCTTCACAGCTCTCCAGTGGACTTTGGGTAATGAGTGCGACTTTATTATGTCGCCAATAAATCCTTGCTGGGCCTTAGCTTTTTAGGTTTCCTTTTTTTACCTTTAGCCCTACGGTGGCCTGAAAACACAAAGTCGGGGAAGGGTTGGATAGGAAGCAGGGTTAAAAAGCGAGAAGCAGGGGTTTATGATACAAAGAGAGAGAGAGAGAGAGAGAGACAACGGCCCTGGGACAGAAGCAGAGAGCGTGAAGATATGACACACTATAAATACTTCAGATGCCTTATCAGCACACTTATCTGCTCCCATGGGAGAGAAAGGCTTCAGATCAAGGCACTGGCGGAGTTACCTGCTGTCATGCCAAGCAGCCTTTGGACGCCCTCCCTTAACACACATACACTTTCACACACATCGTCGTCGAACGAGGCACAACACACAAGCGTTACAGTTTTGCAATAGCAGGCCACCTCGCAGGTGTGTCTGTCTCTTTGGAGGCAATCACAGGGAAAGGTCATGAAGTGCAAAGAGCCAGACAGACAGACCGAGAGAGAGAGCGAGAGACCATCAGACAGACATGAGGAGAAGCGCGATGATGACGTAGGGATGAGGGTGGACCATCAAACTAAGCTCGGCGTGATTTTTCTGCAAAAAGTCAACAGGCTCGTTCGAGATGAGCCAGGCCTGCGCAGAATCGATCACCGGCGATCGCCGCGCAATGCATGCCGGTTAGATTTGTGATCTCGACTTGCTCTGACGTCATGCACACGTGGGCAACGATAACCTCACGAGATCGAGGCGGCAGCAGTTTTAAGAGCCAGGCGCCGCAGCTGCTCTCCACTGACTGCAAGACCCAGGGCATTATGGGAAACGCCTGGCTGTGGCCTGATCAAAGAGCTGATTGGCTCTTAGTTTTGACAGCAAACACCACGTGTTGTAGAAGGTGTAATTGTAATATTAAATGCTAGATTGTAGGCTGTTAGTCTCATGTTGTGAGAATGAATAATGAAGGTTTCATCTGTTAACAAACATATCTTGTGTGGTTGATAATAATAATAATAATAATAATAATAATAATAATAATAATAATAATAATGAAGGTTATTTATATAGCACTTATCAAAACGAGTGCTCATTGTGTGCTTTACAAGGCAAACATAAAAATAATAAAAGATAGAATCCAATGCCAGATACACGCACATTTCCACATAGATTTACAAACAAATATTAATAAATAATAATAATAAACAATAAATAAACAAGCAGCCTACATCTCAGATCTAACAGGATGTCACTTTTCCTGTGACTTCCTGTAAATACTTGACCGCAGCTTTTTGCTCTGCTGCTGCAGCCCGATCTCGTCTACTTTCCAGGCGCAGTTCATCTCGAACGAGCCAATGCTGGGACACTATTTGTGATTATGCAACAATTCTTGTGTAATAACTTCCCATTTACCTGTTTCTGCTTCTGAGTGCTCCACCACATGATGCTGTGACGTGCACACGCACTCCAGGTGGTCTTCTAACCGCACAAAGACCTCTTTCAACTTGGGTCTCCTCCTCACGTACTCCACCTTTGCTACCTGAAGAGAGAGGAAGAGAGAGAGAGAAGGTTAGCCGTCATTATTCTTGTGTGTCGTCAATGAATGGCACACGCTCTTTGCCCGACCCGCTAACTTCGAGAAGGCGTAGCGCCGTGACTGATGACTCTTTCATAAACCGATTCATAGAAAACAAGTTGCTTCGACCTCGTTGCGTTTGAAGTGTGACGGCAGCATTCCTTTAGAGGCTGATGCATTGGGATCTGCTCGCTGTGTACGCTGTACGGGCTGTTGATCAGGTGTGTAAATACTGAATGGAGTGTATGACCCTGTCCAAGCAAGCGCAAACAATGGGAGAGGAGAGATGGAGGGTAGGGAGGGGGAGTGGTGTACGCCCTAAGGCCCAGGGAAGGTTTACCCTGGCAGGAGAAGAGAGGCTGAGAGATCCCCTCCCTCCTTCTCCAGGCCTGGAGCATCCACATCCAGACAGACACACACCTAAACTCCCTCGCCTTGTTCCGACACGTAGGCTGGTTTTAAACCACATTAATTCTTCTTCATGGGTTAGGGAAAGTGTTGCTTAACATGTGCATGCAAGAAATACAGCTGGTCTAATCCAAGCAGTAGACAGCAGCACTTCCAATCTAACAAACAAAAGCAATGCAGGAATTCCTCTCCTTCAGTCCGGCTAACACCCGCTCAGTTTAACACAACAGGGCTGACCTCCACTTCCCACCCCGACAGCTCGTAATGAAAAAGGGCCAATCCTCGGAGGGTTATGAATAGGCTATGTTGATTAAAGCTTAGATGAAAGCTGAATAGGGAAGGTTGCGTGGAGGTTATGATGATCTTGTTGTGTAACTCAAGGGAGGTGGCTACATGCTTTCTGATGTGAGTGCCAAGGGCAGGTAACCTTCCCGTCCACCACCGAGGGCCCGGGGGCCACATGGAAACAATATCCCCTGTTTCGCCCCATCTTCCTGGTCGGCGCACGAGAGAGGATATTGGCCGACAATCTCCCAGCGCTCTCCATGAGGCTCGCACAACTGATGAGAGGCTTTCTTCCCTCTGTCCATGCTATGATGGCACACCGCCAAGGCTGGCTGAATTAGTCATGCAGACAAACGAACATACCAATCCCCGTCTGATAAAACAAAAGTATGATGTTGACATTCGCACAGCCAGAGCTGCCTCATGTCAGCGCCGTTAACAATGGCTCGGAGGGTCATCTGGGGAGGCTAAAAACTGAAATCGGGGGGTTTCGCCGGCCGCTCCTTTGAAACAATTTCTTTCCACGGAGGGAAGAGAAAGAAGAGAGGGAGTGAGGAGAGGGTGAGCAAGCAGAGGAGGTATGCAGTGAGCAAACAGGGGACAATGGTGTCTGGGTTGCTGTTATCGGGCCCTGACGGAGAGAGAGAGAGAGAGACAGAGACAGAGAGAGAGAGGGTGAAAGGGCCAGAGCAGGAAGGTGGACCATCACTCTCATTAGGGAACGGTGTGTGTGTGTGCAAACAGAGGGGGTTATTTAAGGAAGGGGGGAGGAGGGACCGGCCATGATCATGACTAGCATTAGATGACATTCATGTGTTACCTATTAACAGTTAGTTTCTGGGTCACTCGCCGGGGAGCTTTATTACACTAAAGCTGACAGGACAGATAGAGAAGTTATCCAAGGTTTACTGTTATCTACCAAAAAAAGTGCCGACAGTAACTCACAAATTTCCCAGAAAACCGCTGCTGCTGCTAATATTTAATGAAACGATCCGGCTGAGAGATGTGCAGCTGTCTCTGCGGACGGCTCCGCTGTCGCTGGTTTACGGGAATCATTCAGGAGCAGCCAGCGGGAAGCCAAAAGAGTCAGCAATGTCTGACACTTACTACTGAGGCTGATCTTAATGACTAACACACACGCACACACACACACACACACACACAAACAAACAGCTATTGACAGACGGATAAAGCGATGGGCCCCCTTGATGAGAGGCCCAGCGGTAGGCTTGTCTCCTTGCCCCCTCACACAGCAGGGTTAAAAACACTCCTTGCAGGGCGCACACACACACACACAAAAGCACACACTCACACTTTCATATTTGTCTGTCTAACCGTGCTATAATACTGCTCTGCCCACTTTGTCAACACTCTCTCTTTCTGTCTTGTTTCTTGAGAAAGTGTTGACGCGTCTACAATTTTTCCATCCATATTTAAATCTCCCATCCTCCATTTTTAGCCACACAAAGGACACCGGCTTCCTATCCGGCGCAGAGTCAATGACTTCCCACATAAAACACACACATCAGAGAGCGACCCCCATGCTACGACGAGGGGGCCCCGTGCTCTCTTTGTATAAATCAAACCGATCTGAACTCCCTAGAAATCCGGGGCCCTGAGAAAGAGTCCCCTGAGCGTCTGTGGAATGATATCCGATCCAGAGGGTTGGGGTGAGGCGGGGGGGCTCTCTGGGAAGTGCACCCCCTTTGGTTTGTCTCCGCTGCCCCTCTGTGTGGAGCCGATTGTCCCGGTCGGGGCTAATTGGGAATTCCCTGAGCACGGAGCGCTGATGAGAGCATGATGGAAGGGGGAAAGTTTTACTCCGGCTTTCCAAAAAAAACACAACAGGGTTGTGGATGTGCACCGCGGGCCATCGTGAGCTGGAACGGTGACAGAATGGAGCGAAAATAAACAAGAACGTTTGTGTGTGTGTGTGTGTTTGGAGAATGGAGGGGTGGAAAGAGGCAGGGTGAGGTGGCGATTCATTTATCAGGAGGGAGATGCTCCGAGCTTGTTTCCCCCCGGAAACAGAGAGCTCTTGTTGGGATGCTGCAACTGTGAGCAAGTGGAGATAAAGGTGGGGGAAGTTGTGGGGAGGAGGAACGTAAAGAAACTTTCTGTATCTGTCTGTTTGATATGACACCCAGAAGAAAGGCAAGAAAATCTACTGAGGGAGAGAGAGCAAACCACAGAAGACGCAGACTGAACATCAGGACAACCTGCTGCTGCCCTCCGCTTCAACCCCCCGCAACACAACCACACAACCACACACACACACACACACACACACACACACACTGGGTTGGAAAGGGTTATCGCAGGCGGTGTGTGGAGAAGAGAGGAAGCAAGGAGAGCGTTTATCACATTACTCCAGTGCCGAAAAGGCACTTCATGGCACACCACTCTCTCCCCACCTCTCTCTCTCTCTCTTTCACACACATTAATGTATCACCAGGTGTGAATATCTATCTGTCCCTGAACACATCGTGTGCTTAATGCCGTAGCCGTTATGAGAATTTATGCTTGTGTGCTGGTGCGCCAAAACGCTAGTTGGCAGTGGGGTTTCTATGCCAAGGTGTTGAGTTTCTTCCGGTTTCTTCTTGTAACGTTACTTCAAACAACAGAAACCCAGAAATGAGTCAGCATTTTAGCACTACCGGTTCCCTCGTCTCAAAGTCAATGGATTTTTAGTTAGATGCCTGAAATAAGGTCTGTGGTTAACACAAGCTGAAGAGATTTTAAAGTTTTGTTCTACGAAATAAAATACGTCAGTAAATATCACTCTTGTGAATTTTGAAGCCCGTATGTGTCTTAAAAAAGGCGACTGCTAACAAGCGGCTAAATGAGACTACAAGACGTCATCACACCGACTCGTCCGCCTGTAGAGACTTGTTGTGTATACTCGCGCTCATGTGACCGTGGTGTAGTTCGTTTATAGCCTAACGTTAGTTTTCTAATTCTGGCGATTGAGCGGCTCATGTTGGAGTTGGAGCTGATAAATGTTGCTACTTTTAGTAAAATCACTGCAACGCAGAGAAGAGAGAAAATGTGGGAAGGATGGAGAATTTTCAGTGCTTGACCGGTAACTGAGACGAGGAAATGCATTTCAAATATTGTAGGATGTCGGCAGGTTAGCTTCCCCTTCTACTCAGAGACCGAAAGAACCGTCGAGCAATATCAAATATCAAAGAGTCCAAAGATGTGTAATCTTTCCATTCCCTCCTGTCTTTATAAAACAATTGCAGAGTAAATAAGATTTTAATGAAAGAGAGCAAAAACGATGCAGTAAATGGCAAAGACCGGCACCGGAGGGGTGAAATTAGAGAGTGGGAGATGTTGCAGGAGCGAGACAGAAAGAAGTGAGCAGGGAGTGAACAACTATTTCACAGACAATCAGACTCCGAGTCTGAGCGGAGGAGAGAGGTGGAGGGGGGATGAAGTCAGAGGGGAAGAGCGAAAGGGAGGACAGGAGAGGAGGGGTGAAGGAAAATACAGAAACGAAGTAAAATATGATTAAAGTACGGCCGCTAACTTTTCCTGCTCGAGCTGATGCATTCCAGCCGGTGCGGCGGTAGCCAAGCTCTCCGGCTTCTGGCTTAGTCGGGACGCTCCCATGGTCTCTGACCCGCCGCGCAACCCCCGCCGCGCACACACAAACTCCCTCACCCTTCTTCATCTCGTAGAAGAGCTGAGTGAATCAAAGGGAAAATAATTCACAGCTGCAAGGGGACTTCAAACAGGGGGGCCCCTCATTCCCATCTAACCCCCCCCCTTCACGTAATCCACAGGACCCCTCAGACGATCATAAATCATGCTCACTGTATCACCGTCACACTGTCTTTTATTTATGAAACACCCCGTAAGTCAGGGTCCCGCACAACCGCAGGGCTACAGCTACCGCTTCCCCCAACACCCGGATCTGACCCACTGTCGCTGAGGTAACTGTCAGTGTGTGTGTGTGTGTGTGTGTGTGTGTGTGTGATGGGGTCGGGGCCGGGGCCAGCGCAGGGAGATGTGTGGACCCCCACACTCGGCACTGTGGTGGCTACATCCGCCTGGCCTCTGTCAGCCTCCGCTTTGATCCAGCAGCCATCAACACTTCATTACTCTGCGGCCCGTCTTCCTCTCGCTGCCGCTTCACACAAATGGCCTTGTCCCCCTGCGCTGCGGTGGGCTGGTTCACGTATAGCGTATAGAGTGCGCTCTCTCTCTCTCTCTCTCTCTCACACACACACACACACACACACACACACACACACAAACAATCTCCTTCTTAGGTTTACACAGATGTGCGCTGACGACGACCTCTGACCTTCAAGGACCATTTAAAAAGTTTCCAGCTACTAAACCGAACCAAATGAGAGAAACTGTGAGTTTCATTGTTGGCAAATGATGCCGTACTGATTAGATTGAGGCAGTGAAAAGGGTTAGTTCTCATTATCGGTTTCTATTTTTGTTTAATTGTGTTAAATTTGAAAATTAGAAATTCCATTTACAGCACAAATAGAGCGCTGCAGGGATGACGTGTTTTTGTAGGCCAGCCAGGAAGTTAGCATCGCCCTGGTTACCTCGACAAAAAGCCAATGGGATTTCTTCATTGGGTTTTGGATTATTGTGGCATGAACGCAAGTATACACAACGAGGGCGTAAAGGCATACGAGTCGGCGTGATGACGTTTTGTAGTCTCATTTAGCCTCTTGTTAGCAACCGCCTTTTTTAAGACTTCCAAATTCACAAGTGGGATATTTATTGATGTATTTTATGTCGTAGAACAAAACGTTAAACTCTCTTCAGCTTGTGTTGACCATATACCTTATTTCAGACATCTAAAAACCCATTCAATAAAAACATTGACTTCCAGACGAGAGAACCAGAAGTGTTAAAATGATAACTCATTTCTGGGTTTTAGGACTCCTGCACCACTCTATACTGTTATTTATCCTTTATTTTACTTATTTTGTGAGAATCACTCTCTGTGCTGCCCTTGACACAAGAAGACGACCTCACTTACTGTCAACTGTGTATTCGTGCAGAAAGGAAAACTTTAGGATTTCCTGGATTACCTCACATGAAGGTCATCTCTGTATCTGCTCATGTGGGTTTGTGAATGAGGAAGAAGAGGGCGATGTAATGAACTTGAGACCAAATGTACTGCAGAGGCCTTAAGAGTTAATGAGTGAGCGGATGAGTGACACCTCCATTCTTTGCGTGTTGTCATGGACTGTTTAATCAGCCCCACAGGAAGAGCAAACAGAGAGGCTCGCACACATTCATACGCACAAAGACTAACGTGCACGTTGAGATCGCTGCCTATAACTCTCTTTCTCTCCCACACATGCACACCTTGTATACTAGTCTTTCCTGTCCAAAATCACCAGTTGTTTTACGAGCGAGTTCGTCTCGCGAGCCCCGGAGCCAGAAGCACTGAGGAAACTATCAGAAGCACTGGCTGCAGTTGTCAGAGAGGAAGATGTGAGGAGGAAGAACAGAAGGAATACAGGAGAGAGCACGAGAGACTGGAGGTAAAAGATTAACAACCAGAGAAGACCAATAACATACTAATTCTGCTATTTATTTTCACGTCGTATCTAGATCGTAACAACTCTTAAGAACACTAAGAACCAAAAACACTGGCCAAAATGTTCTGCCAGGCTTCAAAACACCAAAAGGAAAAGAGAAATCATAAGAGGAGGAATCACTCAGATGGAAATAAAGGGGGAGAGCCAAGATGCTGGGATAGGGGGAGTGAATGTGGTGTCATTGAAAGTGCAAAAGGAGGTGGGATGGGGGTGAAGGAGGAGTTAGAGGAATGCAGGGATGATAGAGTCTGAATACACAAAAACTCATTAAGAGTTCTGTTTGCCCAACTCTCTTTCCATCTCTGCCTCCTTCACTTTTATGATTACTGAACCTGCTCCCATCTTTACACTACGGTGTCCTTCCTATACCAAGGCATAATAACAAAGACTCTTGATCCAACCAGTGATGGACCAAAAGAAGTTCAAGAGAAACGCAAAAGAACTAAAGGATGAGGGAAAAGGGAGACTTTAAGATGTGCCCCTTCTCCTCCCCTCGGGCTAGTCCTATTTAAAGTTTCCTTTTTTATTACCCACCGCCACTGAACAGGACAGGCTTGTACAGTACGGGGCCTGCACAGACCCGTTCTCTTTTTTAGAGGGAGAGAAACAGAAGAGAGAGAGGGGGAATAAATAAATAAAGGTGCATTTGGACAAATGCATAGTGGCATGAGATGGAAAGAAACACAGCAGCGAATGTGTTCTTTTCCCATCCTTGGCCAGCAGAAGGAAAACAAGACTGGGGGGTAGACGGGCAACATTTTTAGCTTTCTAATAAACGGAGCGAGAAGCACAAACTGAACTATTCAGACTGACTGCTGAGAGGACAGACGGAGAAAAAAAGTACTTGGCATGAGACAATGTTTCTCACACACAATGTGGTGAATGTCTCCTGACCGGAGCGAGCCCTGACGGATGACCCTTCCACGGATACGACGCCCGCGGCTGGATCCGCACGGAAAGAAACGCCCCGCGTGAATCCCTGCCCGCCACGTCCCTCTCCGGCTTCATTTTGTCCGCAGTGTCATGAGGGGGACACGGACAAAGTCACTGCATTCCAGGAATAGCTGAATCTAGCCTTATAATGTCTTGTCCGCCGTTGTCAGTGTCTCTCCGTGCGTCCTCGTCGCTGTTATCACAGACAGAGCTCCTATTGAGGCACCTACTGTCTGGTAGACGGAGAGACAAGCTCGCATGCAGACACACAGGGTTGTGCTGTATATCAGAGCTCTTTCTGCTCTGTGAGTCAGCATCTCTGACCATAAACCCTGCGCCCTACAATGGCCGTCTTGTCGGTGCAGCGTGTCCACAGGGGCGTTTTTTATCGCTTCCCAGCGTTGGACACTTGATGGGCTGCCACTAGACACAAGGCACCTGATTTGACAAATGCTCTCACCCGTGGGCCGCTGCTCCCAGCTTTCAAACCGGAACCAACATGGCGACTCGTTTGGAAACTTTCTTCTCTTATATCAAGAAAATAGTTCACCAAAATGTTTAACATTTTATGCAAGAAATAAGCCATGCAGTTGCTAAATCTGTCTTTATTTTGGATCGACGATGTTTAGTTTAACAGTTTCTTGGGAGTTTCAAGAGGTGGCGCACCAGACGCCCCTGATTTGCATAAAGTAGCCTCAACTTTATGCAAATGAGGAGCAGCCAGCATGACGCCCCCGTCTCTCGAATCACGCCGCCACGCTACCAGAATGCATTGCGCGGCTGCTTACATAAACAATGAATGGGAAGCGTGGAAAGGACGGATGCTGTGGAAATGTACCATAAGAGGAGAATGTCCTCCCGTCCATATGGAAGTCTTCCTGACCTGCACCAGCGTGCCAAAGGGGAAGGAGGCAGTCAGGGTTGGCATTTCTTTTTCTGGTCTATTGAGGCGGCGTCTTTCAAACCCCGCATGATGTCCCAGTGCCCACGGTTGGGCAAGATCACAATGATTAAAGAGACAACAGGGACTCAACTCAAAGAGAAACACAAGTCAGAGTGTTCCAGAATATCCTGTTTATCCCCCGCTTGTCTCTTACTCTTAGAGAACAGAGCACATAACTCCCATACCTCCAAACAGAGCCGCGCACCGGCTAACAGTCTGTAGTGTAAATACGGCAGAAATACGACTCAGCTCCAGCCACGGTGTCTCCTCTGATCCTGAACAGAAGGACGTGTTTTCAAGCTAACCGATGCCAAAGAGCCTCTGACAACCCCCTCCTTCAATCCTTCTCTCTTTCTCCGTGTCGCCTCATCTCCTCCGGGCTTCCAGAAAAGACCAAACAAACAGAGAGCGTAGGAATGGCTGTGCGGTAGCCGATGACACTCGGACATTCTCAAGGTACAGGAAACTGTTTCTCCCGCTCTCTCTCTCTGTTTGTCTGCCTTATATCTGGCAGGAGCATCCCTCCCTGGTCAACCCTTCAACAGATGTCCAGGCTGAAGGTGCCAACAACCCTCCCTCCCTGTCCTCTCCTTCTCTTCTTCCTCCCTCCCGCTGTCCTGGCACAGCCGCCCTGGCCTCTCGCCAAACATGGGATAGAGTGATGAGGAGAGAGGGTGGTGATCGGCTGTAATGGAAGGAGAGAGGGGGGGTAGCGGAGGTAAGGTGGCCACTATTTGGGTACTGGCCAAGGAGGCTCAGAGGAGACTGGTAGATTGAAATGAAGAGTAGCCGTTGAGGAAAGAGGGTGGAAAGGAAGCGCGAAGGAAGGCGGGTTAACCTTAACTTCTCATACCAACCCGGTCTCACTCCCAACTCGTCAAATACCGCCGATTGGGCAGCACCCCTCGGCATCGGAAACCGACGCTGACCGCTGTTCGTGTCCCCGTGTGAAACTAAAAGTACTGTTGACTTATTTTGTCACGACAGTTGTTAGTCACGTGACTCAGTATCGTCAGTCCCGTGAGTCATCAGTCAGTGAAGTCAACGTCAACCACGACCGTTTTAGGAACTTTACCAAGGAGGGTGGAAAGAGGAGAGGTCACGCGTGATCAACGCGTCATGTCTTTGGGGTAAAACACATGTGCAGTAAAATCTGGTCTGCACTCGCCGAAATTGAGCCAATCGCAACGCACGACCGCAGCTCCTTAGTTACACTGCGCATGTGTTTTACCCCATAACCCATGACCCAGCCTCTTTCAATAAGCCTTGAACCTAACTAAGTGGTTGTGTTGCCTAGATCTAACTTCCTGTGAAAACAGAAGTTTATTTTGAAAGGACACTATGCATGTAACAAGCGGATATTGACAAGCTGTCCCTGGTCTGTCTGAAAGTAACGCAAGAGGGGCACCCCGTGCATCAGCCTCCGATGCCGAGGTGCACTGACCAAGCGGCGATATTTGACGAGTTGGGAGTGAGAATGTGTTGGATTTGTTTAGAATAAATGAGGTGACATTGTGTGTTTAACCTTGCACTAATAGTGATTGTAAGGGTGTAGTCATGACTTCTCAACAAGCTGGCACACAGTCTTGCCTCCTGTAGGCTTGTGTGTGTGTGTGTGTGTGTGTGTGTGTGTGTGTGTGTGTGTGTGTGTGTCTTACCTTAACGGTGCGGTGGTGCTTGCGGGAAGGGTGACAGCGCATGTTGCTGGTGTTGCAGCAGCCCGTGCAGCGCTTCACCTCCACACAGGGCGGCCATATCAGGAAGTTGGCCGACGTGGGATCCACCTGGCTCCTGGGGATCTCGTAGATCACCGTCCGCGTCTTACACACCGCCGGGACCGCCTCCTCTGCTGGAAGAGAGAAGAAGAAGGAGGAGGAGTCCAAGTTAATGGCCTGCATAGTCAGAGTGCTCGGTGACACATTTTCCCGAATGCACGCTCGTGCTGATGTATTGTTGTAATCCGTCCCTTTTGCTCCCAGCTGCTTGCATGCATTCCTTCACTGCTCATTATGCGATGACTCACTCGACGTGGGAGCTGTTCGTCTTACCTCAGATCACACCCAGCCTCCTTTAAGACCGTTAAGGAGACGAGCTCTCCAAAAAAGCTGATCTCATATCAGCTAAGGAGCTTTGGGATCAAGACAGAAAGAGACTGCTCCTTTTGTTCAGAGCCCTCACTGGGGTTAATGCAGCGTGACTGGGCCAAAAAAACCTTTATGTCCACCGGTGGGAAATCTAATAATGGCCTTTGACCCTGTTGGTCATAGTGAAAAGAGGAAGGCAGTAAGCATTCATTTCAGATTTAATGCTCTGACAGGCACTCAAACCTAAAGACGTGACAGAGAGTGTACAGTAAGACGTCGTAAAGATGATATGTGCGTGTACAGAACGTGAGGGACAGCTGCCAAAACGGTATCATACACCTATGATGTGCCGCACATACATGAAATGCGACCAGCCGCTGCATAACTTCAAATGCTGCCCTGCTGGGTGGGACGCGAAGAAAAAAACGCAGCCAGTCTTAACACACACACATCGGCACACTACATGGCATTCTCCACGCCTCGATCAGATATCGTACCGCGTGGCGTTTTATGAAGAAGAAATCTGACTGGGAGCCCAGGCGAGCTGCAACTTGAGCTCCTGAATGCCTGGAATTTCCACGCTGGAGGATATATTTCTCTCCTGACGCGTGTGTCTCAGATCTGCGAGCCTCTGGCCAATTAAAAGGCTTCATGTCAGACGTCCTCGTCAACCTCAGTCTCGTTTCTCATGATTCCTCGTTTGCCATAAACACTGGGTAGACGTCTTCATTAGGGTTCCTTTTATCCACAAAAGAGCCATATAAAAGCCACTAACTATTAGCTTTGTTTGAAATGAGTGTAAAGTGATCGGTTTCATCTCCTGGGAACATGTCAGGAGACTCATATGTTAAAGTAGAAGTTATTTTGAGGGCATTATCGTGTAGTAAGTTGTGCCAAGTTGTGATGCACAGCATATAGTGCCAGATGTAACCATGATGCAACCTCTGAGCACATTATATTCATTCAGTCTTACCGATGCTCCTCTTGCGTCGGCTGTGGAGCTGGGAGCTCTTCAGGTCGTTGTAGTAACCATGGTGACGGGAGTAGTTCTTATGGTGGTTGTGGTGCTTGTGGTGTTTGGGCTCCTCGATAACATTGTTTCCCGTACCTCGTCAAAAACAGAAGGCAGCCACGTTAATGATGTCACACAGAGAGGAAGCAAACACAGATGAGTCTGCACGTTAATCAGCTTGTTGACTGTGGTGGGCGGCTCGCTACAGGCCTCGCCATGCAGCGGGCTGGGATGTGATCCGCTACTGATGTTTTATATAGCCCCTCCACAACTAACAATGTGTCGGTTAGTCACACGACCATAATGAGACGGTAACTTCCTACTGGCTTCTTGTGCTCTTTGTAACACTTTGATTCCCTGAAGGGGATTAGGGTTCCCTTCAATGTGCTGCTGGCTGGCTGGCAGGGCGACTGCTGATGACGTCACACATTGAGGTCCAGAGTGCACACATGGTGCAGGCGCATATTACGCCGACCTCCGTGTAATTGCTCTGTGTGTCAGCCTCATTTGGCTGAACTTTCCCAGCAGGAATCTAGACGCAGGTGAGTCAGCATGCTCCCTTCAAAAACAACCACAGACACACACAGCGGACTAAAGCTGTCATTTGACAGGTGGTGCCCAGCCGCCATTATCCCCGCGCCTAATTAGTGGTTTCGTGCCTCTCATTTACCTGAAAATGTTTGCTTTTTCAATCATTCAGCAGCTTGGAAAAGTACATGTTTTGTTGTGCTGCAGTTGGTAGCTCCTCAAGGCTCCCCTAACTCCAGTCTAATTTCGCCAGCTCAGCTTATTCGCAGTCATGGTCATCTGATAAAAGCCTGCTTGTTTTGGTCCCCACCCAGAATATGAGGTGGATTACAGAAGAGTGCCAGAGCAGCTATAAAGCGATAAAGCTTTCCCCAAAGAGCAGAGTCTGAGAGTGTTTGCTAAGTGGGTGGGTCCACCTGTCTGTAGGTACAGTACAGCCTATACCCACCCACCTGGCTGACACAACACTTTACATAAAGACACACTTACAACTACACAAGCTCCTCTCATTATCCTCCATAACATGGTAAAACCCAATGTACACCGGCACAACAAAGCTTAGCCACGGGCAAACACATTCCTCTCATGCAGCGCCTTTGTGCTCCGACCGGAGTCATCTGAAGGGATTTCCTCCACCTATACATGATCCACCTCTAGGGATTGGTTGTTTATTTGCTTTTGGATGCCTTCTTTTGCCCCCTCGGGGAGAGTGGAGGGAATTTCCTCCTGGCCCGTCGTGCCGTCAGTCAGACGGCCGGCGACCCAGAACGAAAGGTCTGCAGAAAGGAAGTATTGGCTGCAGCTGAGGCCTGGAGTTAAAGGGGACCTGTTGTGCTTGTTTTCAGATGTAAACTTGCATTTTGGGTTTCTACTAGAACATGTTTACATGCTTTAATGTTCAAAAAACTGCTCTGATTGGTCAGCTGGCCCACTCTGTTGTGATTGGACAACCAAACCAAACTCTTTGGACTCCACTCCAGCTCCGCTCTAACTAGCTTTGTTTGAGGGCTAAGAACAAAATTAGACTATCCAGAATTACAAACAGGGCCAGTAAAATTATTGGGAAAGAGCAAGAACAATTGGGATGTACTGTATATATAAAACACAGGCGAAACAAAAAGCCCGACAAATTGTCTGATCCCGTTCATCATCTTTTTAACAAATTTATAAAAACTTCCCTCGGTAAGACGCTATAGATCAGCCGCAGCAACCAAGAACATTTACAAAAAGCCTTTCATACCAAATGCAATAACTTTACTATTACTATTATTTACTAGCCGTTATGCAAATGTGTTACTTGGTGACATCACCACGTTACAGAAGAAGAGGCGGGACTTCAATCAAGGCGTTTCAGTCAGTTCAGGAGCAGTGTTTCTGTGGGGGAGAGTAACTCCCTTTAGTGTGGACTTTGGGCCTTATAACTTTGACCTTTTACATGCACAAAAAACTACATAACACACTAAAGGAAAGGGGAAAAGCATAAAAGCATAACAGAGTACTACAAGAATGAGTCCTAAAACCCGAAAATGAGTTAGCATTTTAGCACTTCCGGTTCCCTCGTCTCAAAGTCAATGTTTTTTTAGTTAGATGCCTGAAAAATGTCTGTGGTTAACACAAGCTGAAGAGGTTTTAACATTTTGTTCTACAACATAAAATACGTCAGTAAATATCACATGCGACCGCGGTGTAGTTCGTTTATAGCCTAACGTTAGCTTTTTACTTCTGGCGATTGAATTCACACTTCAAAAATCATAAAAGTCGTGTTCATTCGTGGAGATTATCTTGCTGAACAAAACTTGTAAGTATCATAAACGTGTGTTTGTCACAGAGCTTGATTTCTGCAATAATCTAATGGAAAAATCCCATTTTCTTTCTGTCGAGGGAACCAGCGCGATGCTAACTTCTTGGTTGGCCTACAAAAATACGTCATCCCTGCACCACTCTATAGGTCCTCTTTTAGTAAAGGGCTGAACTATATTACCGTATATGTGTCGCGCACAGTCTCCATATATGTGCAAACACGCCGCTACACTGTCTGCACTGTCAGGTGGACTCGTTGTGACAGCTGGCTGGTTCTCCTACCTGACAACCTTTTAACACTGCAGGTCACTGACAGAACTCCCACTGTGCCTCCTCTCTCTCTCTCTCTCTCTCTCTCTCTCTCTCTCTCTCTCTCCACCACACCTATCCCTCTCTTCATCTCCCCCCTGTCAGAAGAAGAGGAAGGGAGTGAGGGGAGGGCGTCACACAAGTGACCACCCGGAGACAGTTTGTGTCAGAGCTGACAGGAGAAAGGGGCATAAAGAAGTCCTTTATAGACTGAGGAGTCCTTTTTCTCAGCACAATAAAAGGACCTTTCTGTTGGTGTTTTCTTTACGCTAAAAGGAGGAACACGGGGGGGAAAAGAGGGCAATCACAGTGATCGGGCAGAAAGAAATAAAGAGAGGCAGAAATAGAAAGAGTGAGGGGTTTTCTCCTCTGTTGGTTCCAGGTGACTGAGAAGTAATAACACGCCCGGAGCGTCGTCCAACTGAGACAAGAGAAAAGAGGACAGGAGACAGTCTCTCGCCATGAATCAGGCTTTCATGACTCGCAAATTACTCCCTCCATTAGCTGAGGGCCTCGGCTCCCTCCCTTTACTCCTCCTCCTCTCTTTCTTTCTTCCTCTACTTGTACGACATGTTGTTGACTTCTTGTAATAATTCTCTCTCTGTCTCTCCTCCTTGTCTCTCCGTTGTCAACAGTTACATGTCTGAAAGCAGGTAGGAAGCACACTTTGTAGGTTCATAGGAAGTGCTGCCAACTGTACCGGAGGTAAACACCACTGCCGGCTTGTCAGAAAACAAAGCAGATTGCACAACAACTTGTTTCTGAGTGAAGTGTATAGCGGGAACACAACCTCCAGAATCCTCCATGCTCCCTCCTCCACCTCTGCCCCCACTGCCAAGAGTCAGGTTCCCTTTTCTGTCAAAGTCCTTCACTGAGAGAGAGAGATAAGAGCCGGCCGGCCGGGGGGGCCGCCTGTGATGAGGGAGACAGGGGAATAGAGAGGAGGGAAAGCGAGGAGAGGAGCACCCTCAGGGGCCAGACAGCCATCTGTAGACTCCGGCGGGGTCATCTCGTCTGTCAGTCAAAGCTGAAGACACCGTCCTCGCTGCAACACCGAGCAAAGCAGCGCTAAATGAAACACACAGCGGCGAGATAAGCCCTGCAGGCTTTCCCAGAGAGCCCGACAGGTGTTACACGCTGAATTATAAAGTCATCCTTCCAAATAATGACAAAATAATATGATAAAAACAAAATAATTTCCTGGGTGTGACCTTCCAAACGCAACATCAGCCCGTCGTCCAGGTGCCAGTGTTCAAAGGTTTGAACCAACACCTCATATAAGCCTTTCCTCTCCCCCCTGGTTGACACGCTATACACCCTGTACAGTTCAGCCTATACTGGTAGCTTTACTGTCCCGGCCATCTGCAACAAAAGCTCTGAAAATACCCCTCTGGCTGGCGTCAAAGGTCTTTTAATGGGCTGGCCTGGGCCGCCGAGCTGGCCGTCAGACAGATTTATGTCCTCGTAATAATAATCAGCCTACTACTGTTACCCCGCCAAACATTCCTCTGTTTGAAGAAAGACATGTTAATTCAATTATAAACACCTCTTCTCATGCTAGAGGCACTCCGGGGGATCTATTTCTGGGCCCAGCGTACAGCGGCGTGATCGCTGTTGTGGAGAACAGGTTGGTTTGTGAATTAATAAACCAAATAATGATGTGGGGCTAATTGATACGTCCGTCAGAAAAGAGTGGAAGAACACTTGAGTGATGCTTTGCTTGAGTTTTGAGGCTACTAATGAGCTATGACCAGTGACGTATAGAAGCAAATTTAGTAATTACCTATTTCCATCAACAAATCTTTTAGGGGAGAGCCCTGAGTTTGATATATGGCCGGAGCCTGTGTAAATAGAGGCTCATGTGAAGGCAAACAGCTTCTTCCAGCAGCACCCCTGTAACTTAATCTATTAAGACAGCCTGAGACAGACCGGTCCCCCCCTACCACCACCACCGCCACCACCACAGAAGAAGCAGCACCTCCAAGAACCTGAAGCTGAAGACCTGCTAGCCACTGCTGTCTCTGTTTACAACTGGTTGCTATAAAGCCACTTTATTGCAGCAGCTGAAAGAATATGCACAACAACAAAAAAAAAAAGCCTGCCAGTGAAAGTCCATCTTTGTCACATGTGTACAGTAGACACACCTATCACGCACGCCAGGGCTGCACTTGGCACCAAATCCCTCCTGTACAGACTGTTGTCATGAGGAGTCACTGATTCTCCGCTGATGAATGTAATTGCCAAAACAACAGGTGTTCCTGTTTGCTCACTAAATCCACTAAACCTGCAGGATTGGCTCTACATCTTATTTAATCAAATGTCACTCAAACATCAGCTTCTACTAGTCTACTAGTCAGAGCGCTAAAACTCAAACTTGTGATGTCATAGGGTATAAAGTGTGGAGCTGCTCCACAGACAATGAATGGGGAGAGATGTTATAGGACACTGAGAGCACCCAGCTCCAGTTTTTATACCCTATATGACATCACAAGTTTGAGACTGGTTTCCGGCTTTGAGAGAGAGTAGCTCATGTTCACAAATATTGATTGAACTTAACTAGGTCATAGAAATAACATATTGGAATTCTTAATTTAGGTGATGTTCCCCTTTAGTATTACACAAAATTCACCTATCCATCCAGCAAAAGGATGTTTAATGAAAGGGTGAAACATTGGCTGAAACTAAACCAAACCTGTGATCACTGATTATCGATTGGGAACATACATATGTAAAATGATTGTAATGTACGATGTTGTATTATGTGATTTTATGTATGATGTGGTATTATATATCTTAATTTTTTTCTTAAAAGCCTAAAAGGTCTGCAAATTAGCTACGGCTAGAAATCCTATTGCATCGGTTGCACTTTGATTAAGTGTAACAATGCCTACATGTATTGTCCTTGTCAAATAAATGAATAAATAAATGAACATATTGCAGTTTCAAAGAGGGCTGAAGGCTTATGTAACAGTTATTTGGCTTGCTCCCTAAGCCAGCACATGTTGCCTTACTATACAAAAATACATGGAAAGCCTCCACACCAGGCAATACCAAGAGGGCTATCTTTAAAAGTGATTCAACAATAGAGCATAATTCTGCAGCTAATAAAGGCTGATGTAATCATGGTGCAGCTGTTTTTAGCACCACACCAACAATAGAAGAGTCTCATTTGAACATCAGGGTTAAAAATGTGGTCTGTTGGTAGAAGTATCAAGAGGCAGAATTTACCTACGGAGTCAATGTCCAGTAGCCGCTGGAGGTCGCTGATGCTGTGGATTTCACTGTGGGACAGTCTGTCTATCAGCTCCTGGGGAAACTCCACTTCCTTTAGGAGGTGGGGGGGGCAAACAAAATAAACAAGAGATGAAGGTTAGAGATGTGTCGGGTCAGTGGCAAAACGTTTGAGTAATTGTTTGTCTGTATAAGTAAACGTGCTGAGTTTAAACAACCACCAGGAAGATCAGTGCTGGAACAATGTTGCAACTATGTGCCAACTACAACTAGTCCATGCATTCCCCTCACACATGCAGAGAAGAGGGCGCCGAACCTCCTTGAGAAATTATGCAATTTAAGAAGGCCATGCTCTGCAAGGGAGCAAAGTTGCATGACTGAGGAATAATATATCAGGTATTTTTTTTTATTAGGACCTTCTGGTTAGTTCGGCACACATATGAGTGTAGAATAAGCACTATAGGGAAACCTATGAAAATGTGTTAATATGAGTATTAATTGGATGCCGAATTAATAAATGGATGCCAATGAACCCCCAGACGACTTCAATAATTGTTTTACTAATCATTTCCCCTGCGGATAGGGGAAAAACCTTACAATAGTCAGTTTCCTAAGGGAGTTTGGAGCTCCTGCCCCGTGTGAACGGCAGCTCGCCACTCTGCACTTGTTGCGGTCTTTGCAAGCACCTCAAGTTGAGCAAACGCGCAGCCTTACAGGAACAGAGGCTATTTATATCACCCGGAGCGGTTCCCATGAAAGCGCTTAGCTAGCCCAACCAAAACGTTTGGCCATGTTGGCTCAGACTGCAAAAACAGATTTGGCACAAACGCCAAAAATAACTGCGATATGCGTCCAAGTGCAGACACGAAATTGGTTCTCAAAAGCGCGTAGTCACTGACCGTGTAACTGGAGCTGATATCTTGTATGTTCATTTTGGAAAAATGAATTCATAATTACTCTTTTTCATTATCTTAGAAAATACAGTTTGGATGGGTTCATTCAAATGAAGAAATGCTTTAAAGTATGTAGTCTCAAACTCTTATCTAATCTAATTATAGGCTTTAAATTAATCAAAACTTCTATTCCTTTCTAGTTTTCTTATAGGCATCAAGTTGTGTGAAGAAATGCGCGCTCTGTGGGATCTTTGCACCCTCACAGGACTAAAAAAAAACCCGCACCACTGTGCGTGACATGGCACAAGAGGGACACAGTCTATCCACCGGACCCCGCACCGAGTCCCGGTAACTTTACCTCAGAGGTGGCCAGCAGCAGGTACGTCGTCCACAGCAGGAAGTAACAAAGTGCGGCTCTCATCTCCCTTTAATTTCGATGTAACCCCGAACAAGAAAAATGTGCTATTCTGTAGGAGCCGCAGAATCGCTCCTGGCCCCGCAGGATCCACAACCATCCCCTCGGGGAGAGAAGCTGCTCGGCGGGCTCACTCAGACTCCGAGCTGCCTGCACTTGCTCTTCTTGCAACGTGTGAAAATCTGAAGAGGCTTGTTATTCACATTGGACTGCGTCCTCTTGAACGAGATCTGCGCGGCAGATCCTCAAGTGGGACAATCCCAAGAGACAAGTCTGAAGCGCATTGCACTTGTCCTTCACCCTCTTTACAAACTTCAGCCCAGCTCACTGAAATATCAAACAAGAAGCGCAGCTGTTAGAATTAAACAGACTTTTTTTTTCTGTGTATTTGTATTTAATAGTCCTGGAGGAATATAATCCAAACGAGCAGATCCTCTTGGGGAAAAAAAAAAAATCCCAAGGTGTCCGTGTCGTGCTATCCAGAGCCTGTGTTGCAGCAGTGCGCACAGGTCCTTGACTGTGTGGGACTCTGGAGTGAATGCAGTCAGAGCGCCTCTGAGCCGCTGGATATAGAGAGCCAGCAGCTCCGTGCCCGTTGCGCCTCCCCTCGCGTTTCGGTGATCGTGCATCTATTCAGCGAGGGGAGCTGGTTGGCTGGTTGTATGACTTAAGACTCGAGAGTATGTCCCCATCCCCCCCCCACCCCCCACCCCCCCCCCCACCCCCTCAGACCGAGTGTGTGTGTGTGCTCTTCAGCACAGAGCCCACTCAGAGATTCAGGCTGTAATTGATATTGATTATCAGTGATTGGAAAGGATGCACCAATAACTGTGGAGACAAAAAGGATAGGATGCTGATGAGGATGTCCTCGTGGTTAACAACTTTAATTGAATAACAAATAAGGGACAGAAGGAAGTCAATAATTACATTTATATATTAGATCACTCAGGATGATTTTCAGGATGTAGTGAAGTTTAAACAACAAAAAGTTAAAGGAAGATGATCATTATCATGGCAGTGATGACTCACGATGATGTAACACAAGCTCTCTTTGTGCCTTTGAGTTTAAGGCAGAATTTATGCATCACGTCTGCACATTTACAGCACAAATATGTAAACACATCTGTGATGACGACATAGACGATGACCACGTTTGTGTGTGCGGGCATGATTTTGGGACACAGGAAGTTAACAGCAGGTTAACAACAGACTGGTCTTAACTTGTCGTGAGGAAAAGCTGGAGGCCGTGCTGTGCTGGGAGGTCTGGGAGGAGAGCCAGCCCGAGGGCCTGCCGATAAACGAGACATACCAAGCAGGAGCACAGACGGCGGCGTGCACACGCACATTATCAGCCAGAGGTGACTATCAGTGGGGAGCCATAGGTCAGCCAGCCAGGTGGTCTGCCCTCCACCTTGTCCATTCAACTGGATCGCAGAGCGCGAGGCCAGCCTGAGGGCATGGAAACGCTGCATGGAGAAAGCACCTCCAGCAGCTGGTGGAGCAATTAATGTAACTATTTTAATAGGCCTGTGAAGTTCATTGTAGGATGGTACCAGGACTGTAAAATGTTATATTTTTATAATAACCCTCTGCTAAAGCCATTTATGTGACACGTTGCTCCTATTGAAGCCTGCACCAATCCTTCATTCCTCAGCTGCATGAGTAACTTGTGTGCATTAAAGTATAGTGATGCCATGGCAAAATGACTAAGACAGGCAGGTTCATCATGAGCAGTGTCGTCATGGTTACATCATCAGCCTCCCTGCCTGGATGTGCATCCTCAAGGACACGCATGAATCATGTGTCTTGTAGGTGTTCACTTATTTGCATCATGATGGGAAATCAGAGGAAGAGTTGAGAGAGCAGGCCGCACTGTCGGAAAGAGGGATTGTTTTTTTTTCATGTAAGGTGAAGAAGTGAGTGAAACTAGTAGGTGAGGATGATGCGTCTATTTCTTTCTGTGTCTTTTGATTATTGTGCTTATAAATGTTGCTTTAAGCCAGATTATTATGGAGAAAAGAATCTGAAACTTGAGCAGCAGAAGTACCCTCTTGGATGCTCCTATGGTAGATAAAACATCATAAAGTGCCCTTCTAGTGAATGAAAAGTGATGAAGTGCCCTCTAGGGTGCCCTTCCAGTGGAGAAAACGTGATAAAGTGCCCGCTAGGGTGCCCTTACATAGAGAAAATGTCTTGAAGTGCCCTCTAAGGTGCCCTTAAACGGAAAAAAACACTATGAAGTGCCCTCTAGGGTGCCCTTCCAGTGGAGAAAACGTGATAAAGTGCCCGCTAGGGTGCCCTACAGTAGAGAAAATGTCTTGAAGTGCCCTCTAAGGTGCCCTTAAACGGAAAGAAACACAATGAAGTGCCCTCTAGGGTGCCCTTCCAGTGGAGAACAGCCCTGAGTCCGCCACTGCACGGAATAGTGATGCACATATAGAGGATGGTAGAGGTGGACAGATAGAAAGAAAACACAAATGGGGGAAACAAACTGAACCGGGGAAAAGAGTGAAACGAATTATTGGACTGACCTTTCAGGGGGAGAAGAAGAAATAGAAAAAACACCAAGACCAGAAAATCATTCTCTCTCTCTCTCCCTCCTGCTTTTCTGCGTAAACTATTAGGCAACATGTTTACTGGCAACTGAGGTCTGTGTACCTAACAACATTAACCCCGTTAAATGGTTTTATAGATGCTGGTGCACAGTAAATTTAGCCATAAAGACTCTGCAGAGAGGACGCTCTCCGAGTGAGGTGATGACTCCCGTTTCCCCCTAAGGCCACACATAGTTCCCAGTGAGGGAAGCGTAGGGAAATAAAGGGAGGGGAATTATCTAAGAATGTGGTGGATATGAGTTGCATTGCCTTCGGGGGATTAGAGTGTTCCTCTTAGTCTGTCTGCTCTTATCATCTATTTCCATGCTAAGAAGGTAGTGAGGAGTCTTGACTTTGTGAGCCCAAATATCTTTAAGCTGGGGCAGTTTTATTTTGGGGTAGTCAGAATAAAGATGGAGCTCAAAGATGACTTTTTAATTAAAGGTATAATATGTAACATTTCCGTATTAAAATGTCTACAAATGAGACTACCTATGTTATGTATTTTTTAGTAGTGTACTTACATTACCCCAAATGTTTCCAACAATGTTCAAACCCAGAGAAATCCTCAATTTTATTGATTGTAACGGAGCGTTTCATTTTGCCAACCTTTAACAATATAGATAAATAAAGTCCTTAAATAGACCCTTCATCTTGCTCTGCCTTTAATGTCTCTTTTCTGTGATATTCCTATATTATCTATACAGTCGTGACACCTATTGGATCGAAGCAAAGGACCCGGTATCTCAGTACAGTAAGTGTTATAACCCAATCTCAACTTTGTGCGGCTGAACTCTGACCCTGCAACGAAAGCAAAGAATCTCACACTTCAGTATGCCGGGGAACCATAAAAAAGATAGCAGAGCTGACAATAGAAACTCAATATACTAGATAGCCGCATATTCACGGCGGTTATGATACCTGCGACTGTTATATCTCCTTTCGAACGAAAGCGATTACATATTTTCCACTGGGCATCCCTGTTCTATGACACTTTGTGATGCCAAAGGCTGAGTGGATTGCCTTGCAACAGAGAAACAAACAAAGATCTTAACGCGGTGTCTCCCCCCAGCGCCACCCAGCCATATCATGAGCGTACGCATGAGTCACGGACACGAGGAGCAGGTCCTTTCGCAGACTACAGAGTGATCTCCTCCCTCCTCCTCAGGGTAGAATTAGGCCCCGCTAACTAAAGCCCTAACTGGCTCATCAGTGTCTATGATGACAAAGTTGATTCCATTAGTGGGTTGTGTGTGGAGCTGTGTGTTATTTGACACGAGCTCGTGTCTTGTAATAGGCCCATTAGAAGCAGCGGTAACATTTATGGTTGGGTTACTCATGTACACACACACACTAAGTAATTCAGGTGAAATTTCCCAGGAGCAAAGGTACATTCCAGAGGCTGGTAGCGATATAGATTGGACTTGGAAATTATCCAGAGCAGAGTGCATATCCAGGGCAACCACTGCACGCATAAACAAGCAGCCGCACATGGACACATTCGCACGGGGAAAGACTCAAACTGCTTGTTCACCTGAATATTAAGCAGTGGAGGGAGGCCAGGCACAGCAGCCATACTTACAACTGGACGCAGCTGCTCTTTTATAGGGA
This sequence comes from Sebastolobus alascanus, assembly GCA_916701645.2. Classification (NCBI taxonomy): domain Eukaryota; kingdom Metazoa; phylum Chordata; class Actinopteri; order Perciformes; family Sebastidae; genus Sebastolobus; species Sebastolobus alascanus. The sequence continues at coordinate 1,206,102 of CAKAOJ020000133.1, read as the reverse complement.
CGATTACTGGCAGCCATTTACAGGCCTTCATCTCTCTAGCAACCTGAATGCTCTGTGGGGCCTCCCGATCCAGCACCCCTCCGGACCCCTTTTCCTTAGGTGCATTCAGGGGGCACAATGCCCAAACTGCTCTTTTCACAAGTCACAACTGTGCAGTTGAGTCCACCTCTGGGATCAAAAAAAAATTGCACACATAAACGCACAAAGCCGGTGGTACAAGGTATGCGAGGCAAGCTTCCAGCTGCAACACATTACAGCAGCACACTTCAGTTGTTAAGGGACCGCCGGCATCCTCTCCGTGTGATCTCCAGATCTGTCAAACTGCGGTCCGCTCTTGTCATAACTCTGCCTTGACTTTTTTTCACTCCGTGCTCCTTCCATGAAAGCCGTCCTTTAGAGGGCTAGAAATAGGTGTTCGGTGTGAAGGAGAAATGACACCGAAGAGAGAAAATACTGGGAACGCGCTGGAGGAAATCCAGAGTGTGTGTTTGCACGCTCCTTGCAACCTCAGCATCCAGTTGGTGCAGAGCTCCGAGGTCTGACCCCGTCATTTTAGGTCAGGGATGGACTCCTGACCGCAGCCTCCGACCACAACAGTACAGCAAACAGCACGCTCCAGATGTTGAAAGGCAATTAGAAATCAGACTTGCAGCTCAGGTATGACACATGCATCCTCTCACACACTGTGCTATTACTTACATGCACTCACACACCTGCACTCTCTCATGCGCATTCTCCAATTTCCACAAACGGACAGACAGACAGACATGAAGCAATTCGGGCACAAGTCCTTACATGCAGTTCCCCCTGTTCCCAGCTATTTTTCCCCCTTAAAACACTGCCTCTTTATTCTCTATGAACTAACTCTTTCTGCACACACACACCCGCACAAAAAAAACGGGGGACTTCCAGCCACAGAGAAATAGCAGCGTAATTGCCGGTGCTCTGTTGTCTATCAAGACCTGACCTTTTCAACATGTGTGTGCCGTGTTGGGAGCGGTGGGAACCGGCGAGGAGGAAGACAGGGGTCTCCCCGGCTCTGTGGTGGTCTGACCCAAACCTCCCCCCCTCCCCTTTCTTTCTCCAACTCCCCCCCAAAACACTGGGAACTCCCACCGCGTCCCCATGTTCTGTGGGTTCGGAGGCTAGGAGGGGAGGACACGGCTAGCCCACAAATCAGTCTCTTGGCAAAGGGGGGCATCAAAGGACGACGTGGAAAGGACAGAGCTGCCCTGTCTCAACGCGGTCCCAAAAGGGGGATGGAGGAAAAATCCGAGGTCCATGTGTAGAGCCCCAGACATTATGGTGGCACAAATGTACGCTCTCTGTTGGTGCCAATGGGAAAATAGCTGACTGGTGTTGCCTTACACGCATCTGGCCCTGAAATAAGGACATTAAAGAATGAAACATATACAGGGACGTACTCATAATAAACATGTGAGAGTTTATAAGCATCAATGGCGAGCGGAAAGAAATAGCTTCAGAGAAAAGTCGTCCAAACAAATAGCAAGACTAGTGAAGAAGTAGATGTGGGGTCCACGAGAGAGCCGGCTAATTATAAAACATATCATAAGCAAAATGGATCACTCGCAGGTCCAATGACATGTTGCCTTTCTGACATGACAGACGAGCTCAGCTCTCAGAGGGGGGCACACAAAAGCTGTCCTCAGAAATGTATTAGGAGCCTTTAAGCCCATAATTACACCAATTGGTATGTCAGATGGGGCTTTCACTTCGTTATTTACCCCTTCCTGCTCCCCTTGTCTTTCACTAGCCATATAGGTGTAGGGACCATGAGATGGGGGCACTAGTGGTGATGGTGGTGGTGATGGGGGCAGGGTCCTGTATCAGGGGGGATTAAGGGGAGATTCCTGCTTCACTTGAGTGACGTTAGATATCTGTGACAGAGATGAAGACTTGGATGGAAGAAGGAGGAGAGAGGGAGTAAGTGAGGAGAGGAGGAAGGGTTTGAAGGAAAGAAAAAAGATGCCACTAAAAGAAAAACCCCTGGATTAAAGGGTGATTACGAGAATCCACTTTGATGCACCTGGCTACTCACCGTTTTTGCTCGAGGTGTGCTATGACACAGAGCAGGGCCCTGAATTGTGTTTGAGCCATCCCTATGGCAACCACACCTAGCTGTGCAAAGCACTTAACCTCCGGGAGAGAAGCCCTACCTGGTTTATGGGCCGTACCGTTGATGCTAATTCGCACGCATGGTGGTAACGATTAACAGCGGTTAATGTGAGCCCCCTCCAACGAGCTCCCAGCTAGCTCTACTGGAAGAAACACTGCTTTTAACAAATAGTTACAGCAGGTTTTTGGTATCTTTTGTTGTTATTAATGGAGGCCATAAAAGCAGTGCCAGATCCAGCACTGAGGGATGTTTGTCAGCGAGTGAGAGAGAGGAAGAAAGAGAATGAGAAGACCCTGATTCCTGTTATTCTTGCCTTTATTTGACAGTTAAGAGTAGAAATTAATATGTATGTGATGTCTATGTCATTGGGTGACGTTTGCATGCATGGACGTGTGCGTGCGTTTGTGCATACACAGCGGTTTGTTGTAGGATCTAGAACTCAAATTGGAAAAATAACTTTTTTTGGTCCCCAAGCCTTTGATGCCAGCTCATACTGTCATTATGGTACACAGACCAGAACCATAATAACACCTCGCCTCCTCCTCCTCCTCCTCCTCCTCCTCCTCCTCCTCCTCCTCCTCCTCCTCCTCCTCTCCTAGGACTCAAGATGAAGTGTCAAAATCCCAAGGCAGAGGGAGATCACAACAAACTGATTATCAACAGGAAGTGGCTCCATTATGGGCTTAAAGATAGGAGAGAGTGCTCTCTGGTTACAGCGCTCACTCAAATCCACACATTCCTGCAGGGTTTAGGGAGAGCCGGGTCACCCCCGGTAGACTCCGCTCACCAGGCACTGCCTCAGCCCAGGGGCATTGCTCGGGGTACAGCTGGGACACTGAAGGGATTTGGGGGGTCCTTCAGGAGGGGCTGGAGGGTTACGGATGTCGAGGGTGGCCTGGAAATCAGGAGACACTTGACAGCCTTGTGCCTTGTGACTTTGCACACCTGCAGTGAGTGGCTGTGTTTTGAGGGATGAGGTGAATCCTCTGGGATGCGAGGGCAGACTTAGTGAAGCACTCACATCTAATAGACCCCGACAACTTGGTAATTCCTGGGGAAGATGCCAAATCTTATCCAGATATTGAAGAACCAAAGCAAAGGTTTAGAAACATGAGAGGCTTTAAGAGTCCGGAGCAAATCATCCATCTAAAATGTCTCAAACCCAAAGACCATTTCCTAAACGTACCAACGGGGACTTTTCACTCATTGCATTCCTTCACCTTCCTAATGTGATTAAAACAGAGTTCGACTACTTTTATGATCTGCACTCAAACCCCTAACGATTCCTCAGAGAGTAGGAGGCGCTGGAAAAAAAAGGAACAATTGAGACAATTGCTGAGCTGCCTCCCCAGGGAGTCGAAGTGAAGAGATGGATTGTGCTGGGTCGGGATCGACGTGGGCAGGAGATTGCAGAGTCATGTGCACGATGGAATATCTCACTCAGAAAAAATGCTATTCTTTTCCCCCTGAGCACGCAGAATATCGGGAGAACATTTCAGTCTTTTGTTTGTTTTTTCTACACGTCGTTTGGAGGCGAGTCACCGAGGCTCCGTTCGCCGGGAGTAGCTTTGAAACTGAGTCGAGTCAGTCAGGGAGGCCCGGGCTCAGTGTTGGTACATGTATACATGTGAATTATTTACTTGTCGTTCAGCAGGAAATGAGGAACGATAACAAGCTTGGGAAAGAAAAGCAGAAAAACAAACAGATGGTATCTCATCCCCCCTTGTTCATTTCTTGCTTTCTCCCTTTCTCCTTTCTTTTCTCGGAGGCAGTCGGCCGTGTTCTACTGCGGACAAATGCCAAAGGACGCGTCCCTTTAAAGGCAGCGGCAGGAAGTGGAACAATCATTTCAATTACTTAGAACTGGCTCATGACTGTTACTTTTATTAGAAAGATGGTTTCCTTGTTAAAGGGAAACTGCGTCGATTTTACACATCAAAGTCTGTTTACAGATGTTAAGGAGTGCTACTGCATATGTGAAGAAAGTTCTGTAAAGCCTTTCTAATAAATTTCTAAACCAAACTAAAAAGTCAAAATTAACGTCAAATACATTTTTCCCGAAGATGTTTTCTGTCATTTTAGGTAGTTCTCATCACGGCGATGTGTGTTAAGTGTTAATTTTTCTGATAAGTTTGGTTTTAATTGGTCTCTCTCGCTGATAAGCTGCGGCCATGCTCGGCTCGTGATTGGCTCGGGCAAGACTTTGATACCACGGCTCCACCGGCAGCTCCTGTATCTGGGATATATTGGCTTAACTTCTGTACAGTGGGAGGAGGTAGAGACGTGTCGTCCATCTTTGTATAAAGTCTGTGGTTTTGACAAGGAAGAGGAATGTGTGGTAATAAACACTGTATCTCTTTTTTGAGAACGTTACCGGAGTGCAATGCTAACCCTTTTTATTGTTTTGCTCTAGTAAAACCATAACTGACCACCAAGTTATTCTGTCAGAGGGCCGCTGTTTGATTGAGCCGGACCTTGTGATGATCTCCTGACCCAATTTTTGACTCTCCTTCTCCCCCTGACCTCGGCCTCGACACCCCCTCTCATCCCCAACCTTTCAATCCCATCAGCCTCACTATTGCTCAATCACCTGTTACCGGGCCTGGGCGGTGACCTTCGACCCGAGAAGGTCGCGATTAGAGCTGAGAATCGGAGCAGCAGAATCGGGGACCAGGCAGAGATGAGATGCCCCTGGCTGGACCCGAGAGCTTCGACCCAGCCAGGCTGAACAGTCGGGTCGCCACACCCAATATATCAAGAAAAGAGCTGCGTATCAAAGGCTCTGGTCATTAGCGCAGGCGGTTGGGGGTTGATTTCTTTTCCACCAGGGTGTAGGGATCATGGAGGAGGGAGAGAATCAATGGAGGTTGTAGCCTAGTGTTGGCAGGCATTTTAATTAGCCTGGATCTCCTCAGACAGGGGATAGAAGGCATCAGAGATGGCGGCTATGGGAACACAGAAGACAGGAAACAAAAGAGAGAGAATCAGGGAGAAAGAGAGAGAGAGGGTCGCACGCCCAGGGGCTACGGTCACGCTGCCAGATCTAAATATGCAGCACCAAATAAAACATCCTCTCATGAGATCATGGGTGGCTGTGTCTGGTTATGGGATGCAACAAATACAAGCATGCACACACACATACCAAATCACTCCCAGCCATCTTATCTTGTAAATTTTTGGCAACCCTTATATAAAACTTGGAATTTGGAGGGATGCACTTAAGAAGCCGTCCTGTAAACGAGGAGCCAAAATGTTCCCATGCTGGTATAAACTCTTTAAAATGTATGCTCGGTGGACTTCACACCACTCTGGAGTGCACTTAAAAAAACCAAAGGAGAGCATATACAGTGAAGTCAGTGAAGCTGGCGCAGCATTTCTTTGCATTCCTCTTCCTCCTCCCGCCTCCGTCTTTATCCTCCACATCCTCCCTACCACCTCATTGAGTTTGGCCTCTTGTTTGTTTGGACAACAAAATGCACAGGAGTCTCGCTCCAAACATACCCAGCTGTGGGAGTAGCTAGAAGTTGTAATAGAGCAAAGCTGCAGCAGCAAGGGATGGAGGGAATAGAGGAGATGGTGGTGCAGTCAGGGGTCATTCATCCTCCAGAGTCCCTGCTGCTGCTGCTTTCCTCCTCTCGTGGACCGCTTCTGTTTTGCGCTGAATGCGAGTGAAGAGGCTCTGAGCGAAAACTTTGAAGTTGTTTAAAGGGGACCTATTAGGCTTTTGTGCTTTTTCCCTTTCCTTTAGTGTGTTATATATCGTTTTTTGTGCATGTAAAAGGTCTGCAAAGTTACAAAGCCCAAAGTCCACGCTGAAGGGAGTTACTCTCCCCGACAGAAACACTGCTCCTGAACAGAGCATTTCAGACAGAGAGTGAAAAGAGGTGCTGCAGCACAGCCGGTGTGAGAAAAGCAAACCGTTTTTTTTTTAACATTAAAGCATGTAAACATGTTCTAGTAGAAGCCCCAAATACAAGTATGCACCTGAAAATATGCAAAAAGGTCCTCTTTAATGAGTAAAAAGCTGGCTGTGAACAAAACATGAAGAAATGTTTGCACTAGAAAAATACAATGTGTAGCCTTGAGGCATTTAAGCAATCTCTAGCTACAACATTGGATGCTCTCTAAGAAACATTTTTGCAGTGCTTCATGTAAAAGTGAATAAAATGGAGAGGCTTTAACCTTTCTGTCAGGTAGAATTACTACACAGAAGAAGTCCTTTTTAATTGGCTGTTGTTGACCGTCTGAGAGTTGATGGCTGAGCCTCTCCTAACCTGATGGGCTGTTACCTGAACTGATGTTAGCGTTAGCTGGCGAAATGTTTTTGGCCTCAGCGTTGCGGAGTGCACAGTGGGACCGCGGGAGCCGTATGACGGATTACGGGACTATGAAAGCATAAAGGACCCAAACACAGAGCAGACCATAATTAAAAGTTGGTAAAAGAGTGTGTGAAAGTGTGTGTGTTTGTGTGTGTGTTTGGTTGGCACAGTGCCATGATATCAAGGCCTCATCTTACTGCCCGTGCGACAGTGCCAAGTTTGGTCCGCAGCTGGCCCACCCAGGATGGCCCAGTAATGGCCCTGGCTCATCAGGTACTCTGGACGGACACACACACACACACACACACACAAACACACACACACACACATACACACACACAAAACCAGGTCAGCTCAGGTTGAGTTTTCATTCTGATGCTACCAGTGTTATCAAAATGGCCTTTTTTGGGAGTTGGACCAAGGTCCACTTACTAGCTTTTTCTGTGAATGGAGTCAATCCATCCACACAAGCTCAGGTTGTCATGGAGATGGATCTGTTGCTCAGTACCTGTTATAATTGCATCCAAAACCTTTTATGACGTCTTTATTGGACAAAAAGTGAAGCCTGAAAGTTCATTCTTGACCTTAATAGTAGTTTGACTAAACAATTTCAAGGTCCGCTTACTAGCTTTTTTTTCTGGAACTTGCAGCCATATAAAATCATATACTGTATCATTTTTTATCAATCCATCCTCCTTTTGGGTATCTAAATTACCTACTATTTCTCAAGCTGTATGTTTAGGATGATTGAAACATCAGCTGCATCCTCTTCAAAGACATTAAGATCCACAAACTGACAGGGGAGAAAACTTTAACGGTGATATTTCATGCTCATTTCCAGGTTCATACTTGTACTTTGGGTTTCTACGAGAACATGTTTACATGCTTTAATGTTCAAAAAACACATTATTTGTGTGACTACATCCACTTCTTACATACAGTTCATGATCTGAATGGCTTGTTGAATCACGTTTTCTGATCGGCAGCCCACAAAAAAGTGACTGGGTTGTCTTATTTCACAGTTTATGGGTTGGTGGTTACTCCAGATACTCAAATGTATGTGCACAAGTACTGATAAAGTGAGTTTTTAATGATATGTCCCCTTTAGTTCCTGTAAGAGTCAGCAGTGTTAAAAGGTTAGCATAGTCTGAACTTCAGTCATGCACGACGTGCATCTGTATAAATAATCATGTTCTGATATGTTAATCATGGTTAACTGCCCTGAGAGGACGCAATGCTGGAAGTCAAACCCATGGCAGAGCAATACTTGTTTCACTGAGCTGCAAACCCCAAACTTGTGTGTTAGTGTGTGTTGTCAAAGTGATGAAGTTGTGAGCGTGTGTGTATGTGTGGAGAGGAGGGTACTAAACTTCGGCTAGTTGGGGGCGCATTCCTCAGTTGATTTAGTGGGCATTAAGATGAAGAGGAATGTGTCAGAGCTGTAGAGGCTTTAGTCCGCCGTGGTGTAAACTGGCTGGGTGGAGCTCTGACAGCTCAGACTGACGGATGACTGACACTCGGCTTAATGTGAGAAGGATGGAGAGCAGAGTAGAGAGGAGGGAGCCAGACAGAGTGGAGGGAGGCCGGGATGGAGAGGAGGTACCTGTAGGAAGAAATGTGAAAAGTGTGATTGAAGAAGACAGTTTGCACTTTATAGAAAGACAAGGGAGATTAATAGAGATTAGGGCTTTCAATCGATTGAAATATTTAATCATGATAAATTGCAAATTAATCACACATTTTTTATTTCTTTTTAAAGGGAACCTTAAAGGGAGATTTGTCAATTATTTAACACTCTTATCAACATGGGAGTGGGCAAATATGCTGCTTTATGCAAATGTATGTATATATTTATTATTGGAGATCAATTAACAACACAAAACAATGACAAATATTGTCCATAAACCCTCACAGGTACTGCATTTAGCATAAAAAATATGCTAAAATCATAACATGGCAAACTGCAGCCCAACAGACAACAACAGCTGTCAGTGTGCTGACTTGACTATGACTTGCCCCAAACGGCATGTGATTATCATAAAGTGGGCATGTCTGTAAAGGGTAGACTCGTGGGTACCCATGGAACCCATTTTCATTCACATGTCTTGAGGTCAGAGGTCAAGGGACCCCTTTGAAAATGGCCGTAACAGTTTTTCCTCACCAAAGTTTGGAGCGTCATTTAGCCTCCTTGTCCACGACAATCTCGCATGACATGGTTGGTACCAATGGATTCCTTATTTCTAGTTTGATATGATGCCAGTATCTTCACTCTAGCTTTAAAACTAAGCCGGCTACAACCTAAAAATTGCAAGTTGCGTTAATGCGTTAAAGAAATTAGTGGCGTTAAAATTAATTAACTTTGACAGCCCTAATAGAGATATAATATTAAGGGATGTGGGCATGAGATGAGATAAAGGGAAAGAGAGAGAACTAAGTCCAGTCAGGAGAGGAGGAGAGGATGCCAGAAGTTGGGATAAAAGAAAGGGGAAAAAATGTCACATTTACAGGAAAAAGGAGGGGCTGATCAAGAGAAAATAACGGCTCAATTCAAGAGGATTTCAGAAGCGTATCTTTATTTGCTCAAGATGGTTCGACAGTTGAAACAAAGACATACACAGAGAGAGAATATAGAAAGATTCTTTTCATGAGGTCCCGTTTTATACAACATCTGTCGCTGGGTCAGTTGTGCAACTTTGACAAGATTACAGTAGATCCAAGGAAAGCAACACAAGTATATCTTTTATTTATTTCTTTTATATATTTATAACATACAAGTCATGTCTTAAAAACGGCTAAATCAAACTTCTGTATTGACCCAACATTACAAACTCTAAAGTGGTGCAAAAGCTTTCGTCTAGCAGTTTAACGCAGAACAAAATCAGCTTAGAAATAAAGCATCAGGAAAGACGTGTGTGTGTGTTGAAGGTTCGTATAGTCCTGAGACATGTGCTTCATGTCAGTGTGTTTCAGTGTGTGTGTGAACCGGACTGATAACACTACTGCTCCTTTGGAGTCCCACAGCTCACAGATCAAACTGAGCCGCTTCAGGGATTATTGAAACAGAGAGGATTTCTTGTTAATTTGGCTGACATAATATTAAAATCTTAACGTATCACTGCCTTTAACAAACCCCCAACTGATAATAGCAGTAAAAGCACAAAGCAGAAGCACTAAAAAAATGAAACTTTATTTTTCTTCACACCTCTACAGCTACGTTTTAGGGGAACAGAGGTCGGTGTAGTGCGGGTCTGATTTGACCTAGAAATGTGAAAGTGAAAAAAAAAAGTGAAAAAAGGTGTGCTCACTTCCTCCCGCTGCACGTAAACATGACTTTACTTCCTCCTTATTTCCTGAATTCATCCGTACCCTTCATAAATTCACCAAAGTGCAAACGCCATTCTTTGTCAGTCTAGAAGCATGCATCGCATACAGTTGCCACGCTGTATATGTGACTCATTTACAGTATATAATGAGTTGAATGATCCCCGTCCTCGCTCTGATTTTTACACTCCTTGCTTGTTGGTGTTTTGACATAAAGCTACGTGACAGCACAGGTCGAGTCAAAGTGCACAAGATCAAAAGAAAAAAGAAACAAAATGGAAAAGAAATGGCGCCCTGTAGTTGTGGATGTAAAACCCGTGTCCTTTACCCCCGTATTCCTCACCTCTTCCCACCCACAGAACCCAAACTGTGATGCTGATGCCGCCCACCCCTGCTGGTGGGGCCCAGAGAGGGGCCGACGTGTCACACGGTGAGGGAGATGAAGCTGTTGTATCTCTGGATGTTCCTCTTGAGGATCTCCGAGCACGGCCCCAGCACGCGCTCGAAGCGGGGCCGGTCCAGCTTCACGCACTTGAGCGGACCGCGAGCGACCACGGTGGCCGCCCTGGGACGATTCAACAGCAGGGCGATTTCACCTGGAGGAGGGAGAGAGAGAGAGGGCATTTAATGAATGACTATTAATGTTGTCTAAGCATTTGAAACTAATTCAATTTTCAGCATCAGGATCCACCATGTGTACGTCTGATGCATTCAAATATAAAACTGACAACTAAAGCTAAGTTCACACTACACGACTTTAAAAGTCAAAATATATACATACATTTGCATAAAGCAGCATATTTGTCCACTCCCATATTGATAAGAGTATTAAATATTTGACAAATCTCCCTTTAAGGTACATTTTGAACCGATAAAAAATGTATGATTAATTTGCGATTAATCTATAGACAATCATTTGATTAATTGCGATTCAATTTTATATTGCATACATTACATTGTATTATATATACTAACTATGAAAGTTAGTATATATAATAAAAAATAAAACTTTTACAGCGTAATTCCACCTTTCCCATCGTCATGTCACTCACAGTCTCCTCTAGAATCCAGTTGATTTTTTAGTGACAAACAATAATTGATTAAAATTCCCTGGATGGAAATCAAAAAAATCACAACATTAAGACAAAATATTCAGTGCAATGTAACCAACCTTTGACCTTTGTCAGCTATGCGACATGCCAGAGTTGCTATTTTTGTCTTTCCACTTGCACAATTTATATTTCTCATGCTAAATATCAGCTATAATATAAAGCAGTTATTGTTTTGATGCATAGCTTTTTGTGCCCACTCACCAAAGTAGTCGGAGGGTCCGAGGCGTCCGACCTCCACGTACTCCTCGTTGTCGGACCTGCGCTGCAGAACAGAGGCTATTCCCTGGGGGGGTGGGGGTGGGTGGGTGTTGGTGAAGAGGGGAGAGATGGAGGAGAAAGGAGGGGGTGGGAGAGAAAAAAGGAGGCGTTATTTAGCGAGGGGCTGAAAATCGTCAGGAGGATTAAGCCAAGGAGAAATTCCTTTGCTTCATAAGAACACAGGTGCACAGGATTTAGCCCACTTTCCTGTGGGACGGACACCTGTTCTGTGGTACAAGAAACACAAAACGACTCCAACGGGGTGCGTGATACAAATTCTGATTTGGTTCTGCTTAATTTCCTCCGGAGTGTAATAAATACAAACATCTAAACCCTCAAGAGGCTGAACTGATCCCTCAGTGTCTCCATCACATAATCCCCTTTATCAGCATTCACCCACAAAATGGAAACAACAGCATGGTCCAAGACTGAGGGAGCTCCAATATAGTGACCTTAAATGACCCTAAAACTCTAACACACTTTCATGTGCACGGCCTTAAACGTTGTATGCTCCAACAGCATGTCGCTAAACCACATAGTCTATTCTGCAGGCGACGATAACAAGGAACACAGATGGATTCAGAGTGAAACACTAACTCGCACGCAAACACACACATGCAGTGAGAAAATCAACAGCTGATGTCTGCTGGACCGACTGACTGGACTCTACCGCCGATCTCGCTACGCGTATTACCGTCGCCCGCTGGTTGCTGTTGTGTGAGTCATTGAAAAAGTATAACGCAGGAAATTTGATTTCCGTTCTCTCTGCCCAACAGATGATTACAGCTCATGCTGTCCTGTCTTGCAGCTGCTGACAAACTTTGTGTGCGTGAATGAGCTCATGTTTGAATATTTATCGTTGCATATGAGCGACCACTTAGTGTTTGGAGTTGAACTTGAAGCCCACATTAACACTTGACAACACATCTCACTATAAAGCGAGGAATCTCTGTCTGTGTGTATGTGGGTGTGTCCTTCGCATATCTCGAGAACCGTTCATCCGAATGACTTCACACTTGGCGGGTGTATTGCTGGGGACCCCACGGAGTGCTTTGTGAAATTTGGTGAAATTTGGACTTGCAACACGCTCAATATTAATAAACTTTGAATACACAAGCAACCAGCAGCGGGGGCGGGGCTTCAGGGCTCTGCAGACTGAATCGAACATGTCGTCTGCAGCGGACAGACTACGGCTCAGTTCACTGATCCTGGATATAGCCCTATAGCTAACGCTGGATAACGTTTCAACCGAACTTTTCTTCACTTCTGCAGCGAGCAGACTGCGGCTCATCAACTGCAGTTACAGCCCACGTTATATGGATGCTGGATAAAACGTTACAACCGAACTCTTCTTCCCTTCCCTGGAGTCAACATGAGCGGATAACTGGAAGCAGAATAGAACCAGAGTGTATTTCCCCGGTGTCTTGATAACTTATAACACTAATAATGTTACTGCCAGCAAAATAGCTCCGCTAATGAAATCCATGCTCTACTTTATAATGGCAGTGGTTATGTCAATGCAAGCGACTAGTACGCCTATTTGGAAATTACCTCCGCTAATTTTACAGATGTTTCTGACCGCGAGTATTTTTTCCCGTGAACCAGAGTGTATTTCACCGGTGACGTGTGACGCAACTATGTCATGGCAGGAGTATTGCTCCGGACCCAAAGAAGCGCAGTGTTGAGTGTGAAGCTGTTTGTATGAACGGTTCTTGAGAAAGCTGCAATCAGCAGGCCAAGCATTCAGCTCGTTTTGAACGGGCACTGCACGAGTTTCTCAAAAGCATGGCTGTTTGGAACTCAACTGTTATCAGGCCATTAAACAGGCGTTATCAGTCGCTATAAGCACAGTAGTGGGTCATTAGGGGCCTGCTACGCCTACTAAATTGTAAAAGTGAAAGCGAAATTTTAAAGCTTTTTGTTTGTGAACACAAATAAAAAGGCTTCTTTAGGTTTAGGCAACAAAACTACAACTTTTTTAGGTTTAGGCAACAAAAACACTTAGTTAAGTTAAGAAAACATTGTGTTTTGGCTTAAAATAACTACGTTTCAAAAGTGAAAGCGAAACTTCACGCTTGTGAATACAAAGACAACTTTCACACTTTCACACGAATGCCAACCGCAGCCTCCTTGCTGAAAACGTGTTTTTAGCTGGGAAAATGTGTTTTGTGTCACATCCATTGCCTCCGACCTTATATGGAGTTTCACACTGTCTATACTACAGTACCTGACTTCTGCTTCTGCTCCTGTCATAATTACTACGGTCGCTAGAGGTCACTGTCGTGTTCTTTCATACCTTCTTTCGGTGATCTACCATGTGAATAGATGACAAAACCTACTAGTTGGTGTAGTAGGCCTCTATTGACCCACATCTATGTTGCTTATAGCGACTGATAACGCCTATTTAACAGCCAGACAAACAGTTTAATCGGTTGGTTTGCATGTGATGGAGCAAACGTTTGGCATGCATAATGTTTAAACAGAGGTAGAATATATGTTTTCAATGTCGAGGTCTAGACATTTACACGCACCACAGTTCAGCTGTAAATTGGGAGCTGGTAAAAAATCAGCAGGGGAACTTCCCAGCTTGTCTTGGACCGTGTCGCAAAACAGACTTGACCGTTCCAGCACTCTCCGCCTGTCTCTAATCCCTCTCTGCTCTCTTTGCTCCTTCTGCTGACCAGGCTAATAATGCTAAATATGAATATAATGAGCTTTAATGAGAACCCCCCAAAACCGCCAGCTCTTTACAGCGGCAACACAAAGGTGAGGCTGTGTTTCAGTGAAAGGGATACGTGTGTGACTTAGTGGGTTTGTGCTTTAAATGAACTGTGGAGAGAAGTGGGGGGATACTGTTCAAGTAAGTGGGGCATAGCGTGTGTGAGGGATGACCAAACTGTCCCGTAATGCCATGACATGCACACACGCCATGCAGCAGGGTGAATTTAGCTTTGGGGTGGGAAAGAGGGCAGTGATAATGTAGCTGATCATGGCTGAAGGTGGTGTTAAGAGTTGTTGGGGGCTGAATGACCTGTTCCCTCTCAGAGTCACACATGTATGCTTCTGTAAAAGTGATAATTATTATTACTGCTGCGACTGTCTAGCAACTGTTGAGTGTCGAGGACGTCCTGAACTTTTCCTATTTTTTTTATTTTGGCTAGGCTCACTGCTTCGGGTTTCTATTTTTAACAAGCAACTTCTAACGTAATAGACATTTAAAAAATGTAGAACTGAAAATAAACTGCACCTTAAATCTGGCCTGTGGAAGTACGTCACTGTGGGAAAATGTCTAGCACACAGATAAGCTTTATTCTACTACATTTTTTTTCTTATGTAATAGTGCACTTTCAGTTTTGACTTTTTAAGAGATAAACAAGGAATATTTGCACGATATTAGTGACTGGACATATTCAATCACTTGGCTACTACATGCAATTTGTCTGATTAGGCCGACTGATTAAAGATTAGCCAGCTTCAGTAGCTGAACTGATCGGCCGGGACAGTTATCTGAACTTCCCTGAGCACGAGTCCTAATGGGTCCTAATGCTGCTCCAGACTGCTGCCCAACTACTTATGAGCATTTTATCAGCAGCAGAGAGAAGGCTGGTGTTTCACAGTTTGCTTCTGTGGTGGACTGAAATGCTGCTATGCTGAATAGTGAAGCCTTTTCATTTCCTACGGTATGGCATTTAAGCCACAATGTGAACGCAGCATGAGGAAGAAGAGAGGTTACTAGACTGCAACAAGCACAGTGTACGTCACATGGAGAAAGAGGGAAATTAAGACACCTATACCCTCATTGGACAGATTCAAAGACATGGACTAAATTAGCGTTGATCTCTAAAATTCTACTCTTCAGCCAGGGCCCTTTGTTGCATGTCATACCCGATCTCTCTCTCCCCTCATTTCCTGTCATCTCTCTGCTGTCCGCTTTCTAATAAGGCATAAAAATGCTTCAAAAAAGAATCATAAACTACAAACTGTATGCCTCTGCCAACCAGTGAAGTTGCAGTTTACATCTATGTCTGTCCAAAATGTCATCACTTCATCATTTTATCCTACTAGACAAATACAAATGCATAAAAACATTCTACTCTCACAAGTCAGGTGTCCATCCACATGTAGCGCAAATTTTAAAGATTAGAGAAAATTTCCAGAAAATTGGTTTAAAGAGAGTTTCCATCCACTAACGATATGAAAATATTAGGAGATGAGCACATTGAGATAAACAGCTGGTGGCGCTAATTCTCCAGTCCACACATACCTCACATGCGTCATGTCCGTCATGGTTTATTCATTAGAGTCTCTATACGATATCCAGAGAATAAATATAGCAGCAAACAACTATTTGCTATGTAAAGAAATAGAGGAGTAATGTCTACCTGAGCAGAGAATGAAGTCGCTCTCCCTCTGTGTGTGTTGTAATCAGAGCTTCTTCTTTCTTTGATGACATAGCCGGGCCAGCCGCGCTTGCTTTTAGTGCATGTTCGTGCACGTAAGCGTGCCCCACTAGCTATCTCACGGCCGCCGCTCTGCACTGTTCTCATACGGCGGTAACAACTGATAATGTCGTCGTTGCAGAAGTGTAGCACCCACCCTCCGGTTCCCCCTCACTGTTGCCGTTGTTTTCACTGTTAGCGCTATTAGCAACATTAGCTGCAAGCCGCCGGCTCAGCCGTCGCCATATTGAGAGCTGTGCGGAGGCAATAGAAATGCTCCCAGTCTCGTATAGAGCACCTTTAAGTCTGTTTCCATTGCACTTTGTCACATTTAGTTTTATCGATATGTCAACTTTTCCACTTCAGCCAAGCATAAAACCTTTATTTTTGAATTTTCAGCTTTTCTTATGCACAAATTGCAATAACAGATAGTCAACTATGATTGTTGAGTGAAGGTAATTCATAAAGTGACCAAAGAATAGAAATCCCATTAAATTATACCACTTCGCCTGCACCTTCGGCCATGTTTAATCTCACGTGTTAACACTGCAGCGACCACTTTCATTGAACTGTAACGGTGTAAAACAGAGAGATCTGAATGGGGGAGAGAATGAGGGGTGGGGGTATCGAAGCTCCTGTGTTTACAACCAGTTGATTCCTCTCCTTTCCATTCATGTCCAAACAAAGAAAGTGAGACAGTGCAGCGCCGTCAAAGTACAGTTGTTCACTGGTGAACAGGCCTCTACCGGTGTGGTCCAGATAACCATCGCGTACTGTACCACCCCAGGGGCAGCGCTCTGCTCCACAGATATTTCTTTTATAAACATCGAGGATCCCCCCTCGCCACGCTGCCCGACGCAGGGAGCGAAGGACTGGCAAGATAGCAGAGGAGAAAAGGCAGAGAGAAAGGGAAGACAAACAGAAAGCATGAATGAATGAAGTCACTGAGAAATAGAGTGAGGAGAAAGGAAACGGTGCGAGCCAACTTAAAGAGCAGAAGTAATAAATTATCACTACTACGTACATGATGTTACTGTTGCTATAACACTCCTTAACCAAAACACACATACCACACGCAGAGCGTAGCGGGTCGGCTCGTGGTGACATGTCAAAATGTAGCGTCTTGCATGGAGGAAGTAACAACTGTTGGATCAACAACAGGCTCAAAGAGAGAGAGAGATGGAGGAAGAAAGGTGATATCCTGAGTAGCCTGTTCACGAGGCCACCCAGCGCCAGCAGTGTCTGCACCTTCTCACTCAAACGTCAACACACACACACACACACACACACACACACACACACACACACACACACACACACAGATTGCACCCTTGCACGACCTAAAGGCTGCTTTTCAAATAGAGAATAACTCAAAAAATGGTTTTCACCCAATCAAGACCTGTTAATCTTCACCTTTTGTTACTGTGCTTGCACTCAAACATGTCTTCATTCATTAACTGCATTGATCTTCAGTCTATAAAAGCGGCGTTAAGCTCCATTAGCTAAATTGCACTCCAGCGCATGCACACATAGGTTACAGTAACAGGCGATATATTGTAGACCCACAGGGGCCCTTTAGATCCCCTCAGTGGGATTACTTTTGTGTCGGGTCAAAGGACATATCTGAGATAACACACTGAGTTGCTGTTTAGATTGATGATGATGGGAGGAGATGAGAGTGAATGCATTAGCAGAGAGGATGGCACGAAGACGAACAGCCCTTACTTGATTTCACTCAATTTTCATCCAGAGGCTAATCGGGGTGTAAGAAAATATCGCGATATTACGTTTTGTGATACTGTATCGATTCTCAAAAACACTATTGATTTTTAATTAATAGTTCACATGCAAAGATTAACTCAGTCAATACTTTATTTCATTTAATACTTTATTTAGTGCAGTGCCCGTTCGGAACGGGCCGACTGCTTGGCTCCCGTTAGCCTCCCAGTATTGCTGTTTGCAGCGTTGTCAGCGGCCCGTGCCTGTTCGGAGCGGGCTGACTGCTCGTCCCCAAGGAAGTGCTGCTCGCAGCAGTGTCAAGAACCGAGTTTGGTTGTAACGTTAGTAGGATATATCCAGGATCTAGCAGCAAAAGTGAACTAATCAGCCTCGGTCTGCCTGCTGGACAGAGTGCTGTTTGCTTGTTTATTCAAAGTTTATTAAAGGGGACCTACTATGCTTTTACTGCCACTATAGATGACAATAAAAAAAGTAAAATAATGACATTTTGAATTTTTTGACGGTTGGAATGAAGCATTGAAGTGAAAGCAGCTCTCGGTTTATTTAAATGTGAAATTGCAATTAAAATATTCAGTCTCTAAAGAATCTATCTTCAGTATCTATGAATAATCGTGATAAAAAATCGTTATCTCAATATTGATCAAAGTAATCGTGATTTTCATTTTGGCCATAATTGTGCTACCCTGACTAAAGTCATGAGTCTGATTGACTCTTTTTTGATTTTGACTTCCCTTCAAAATCAAAAAAATACTTGTAACTCCACTTTGACATTATGACTCATGACTTAAAGATTAAAAATAAGACCGCGGAGGTGAGCATGGTCAGCAATCAGCTGCAGCAGAGAGACAGGTGTAGGGGTGGCTCATGAGATCAGAGCCAGGTGAGCTGATTGGCACAGCTGCTGCTTGTTGACTAATTATCTTCTCCTTTAAATGCAGCAGTGTGCTGCACCTCCGATGACTGCCACACCTACTGCCACTGACACACAGCCACACGGCCACACCGGCCTGGAAGACATTTGTTTGTTGAGCTGTGTTGGAAACTGTGAGCGCCGGGCAAATAGAAGCGCACGGTGTTAAGAGTTGTAAAATTGCCATCACATTAGCGTAAAGAGAAGTCTGAAAGGGGGTTTATACTTGTGACAAAACTGCAACTACGTCCCACCTCTGCTAAAAGGTTACAAGTAAAGAAAACTGAAAAGGCAGCATGTCCAACACAGTTTTTTTTTCATGTTTCAAAACTCTCACTGATGCTCAACAAGTTCCCTTATTCCTCCCTCTTTGCACGTGCACCATTTTAGTTGGCAGTGGTGAGAGCACGGATGACTTGAGTGCATGAGGGAGAAAGAGCGTGCATGTTGGGTAGGTGGGGACACAAGAGAGGGAAGGTGAGGCTGAGTCTTCACGGCCCCTGGAGTTCTGTAAAAGCTTGTTTGTACAGTGTGAGGGAAAAAAAATGTAAACATGTCACTTTTCATTAGGGCCCCATTCCTCCCCAGGCAGGCAAAGAAAGTGATGCCTCTATACCTCCCCTTTGTTCATCCTCCTCATCAGCAGCATGTAATTGTGGGGTTTGTCTTTGGCTGAAAACCGCAGAAACAACAGAAGAGTGAGAGAAGTTCTTTGGGAACAAAGCGCTGACATCTCAGTGTGCACACAAAGAGGAGAGGATGGGGAGTGAGGAAAGTTGTCACAAGACTGACAAAATCCTTCTCTCCGTTTCGAATCAACCTCTCTCTCCCTATATGTCCCTCCCTGCCCTCTTTGACTCATCCTTCCTCTCCCTCTCTCGTCTCCCTCCCGGGAGGCTGGGTCTCCTGACCCCGTGTGAAACTCGGCAGCAAACATTCCACCACAGTCCACCCAGCTCTGGGAAAGTCAGGCCATGCTGCACGAGAGACGGAGAGAGCGAGGAAGGGAGGGACCGAGAGAGAGCTTAGAGGAAAATGGAAGATATATACGGGAGAAAAGGAAAAAGGGATTAAAGAAAGAGACAAAAACTACTGTTGGGTGAGGCTCACAGTGTCTGGTGTGACATACTGGACTGAGCTGAGACTCCATCTCTGTCTCTCCTCCGTCTCTCCATCCTATAATCCCCCAGATTCCCCTGCATATTTTGCCTTTCTCCTCTCTGGGATGTACAAGTCTCAGTTTGATGAGTCATGCATTGCTACGGCTATATTTGTGCCCTAAACCCCAATTGGGTTCATTTTTCTGCATAGTCAAACTGGCTTTTAAAGGATTTCTGCAGCTTCAGGAGGCTTAAAACCTGACCAAGAGTGGTACAGTGCAGTCAGTCTATAAGTATGTGGACTGGGATACGTTCTTTTGTTGTTTTGTACTTTAGCATATTAGATTTGATATGAAACAATGGTCTACGAGCGGCAACTTTCAGCTTTAAAGTGAGACTGTTACTTTCGAAGAATAAATAAAACATTCTTCTTCTTATACTGTATATATAAAAAAGTGTAATTCGTAAAACACAATATTTCTCAATTCAATACACTCCTGGTAGAAGCAAAAAGCACCTAGTACTTTGCATATTTTATCTGTTCATAATGTACCTTCAAGAACGATTTGTCAAGTATGTAATACTCATCGACATGGGAGTGGGCAAATATGCTGCTTTATGTAAATAAATGTATATATTTATTATTGGAAATCAATTAACAAAACAAAACAATGACAAATATTGTCCAGAAACCCTCACAGGTACTGCATTTAGCATATATAAAATATGCTCAAATCATAACATGGCAAACTGCAGCCCAACAGGCAACAACAGCTGTCAGTGTGTCAGTGTGCTGACTTGACTATGACTTGCCCCAAAACTGCATGTGATTATCATAAAGTGGGCATGTCTGTAAAGGGGAGACTCGTGGGTACCCATAGAACCCATTTTCATTTACATATCTTGAGATCAGAGGTCAAGGGACCTCTTTGAAAACATAAAACCTAAAAACTGCAAGTTGCGCTTATGCGTAAGTGGCGTTAAAACAAATTTGCGTTAACTTTGACAGCCCTAGAAAATATATCCCTGCCCAAATACTTACAGACTGCAACGTGTATCTTTTAAGAGAGGCATAACTAGGATAGATGAAAGAAGGATGGAGAGGAGGAGTGTTGTGCTGGAGGGGCACAGGTGGATAGAGAGAACCAGAGTGAGCCAAAAGAGGGATAAAGAGCGAAACATCACTCAGCACCTTTGATAAAATCCTCCTCTGGCTTCACCTAACCACTCCCATGCACTGTAACCAATGCACTGCTCACTCGGACTACTGTTAGATAGACAGAGAGACTAACCTTCAAGTAAGAAGAATGAGACTAGGAAGGCAAGGACAAAAGGACCCCCACCCCCTCTAGACGGGGCCCTCTTGACTTGACCCTGGTGAAAGCTGTGTAAGTATGGAGTTAATCAAAAGTGTGTTGGGATGACAGGCAGGGGGGCCCTTCATGAAGCTGCGCCAGGGGCCCCAGCTCCACAAAGCCCGCAGTGTGAGGTGGGGGGGGGGGAATCGTGGTTGTGGGCCGGGGCAGGGGGGACACCACCGGGTAGTCTGTCTGCTGGTGGCAATAAACAGAGCCCACCAACGTCTCTGCGTGATGACAACGTACATCAACCCGGGTGCCCACCTGATGACACACACACAAGGTCTTGGGCCCCATATGTCAACACGTACAGCTTACAGGAAATGTGACAGTAAAAGACAGTTACCGCACATCCTGTCTCACTCAGTGGGCAACTCCGGGGTCTTAAGTGCCTTCAATTTGCATTCTCTCTAACAGCCAGCAGGGGCGACTCCTCTGGTTGCAAAAAGAAGTCTGATTGTATAGAAGTCTATGAGAAAATGAGCCTACTTCTCACTTGATTTATTACCTCAGTAAACATTGTAAACATGAGTTTATGGTCTCAATCGCTAGTTTCAAGTCTTCTTCAATACAGCATGATGTTCATTTAGGAAATTATGGTCCCATTTAGAGTCAAATAGACCATAAAGCAGGGGATGCTTTAGGATGTGGCTACCTTGAGTTTGACGTTGGCGTTGTCCGGTCTGGGAGTTGACCGTGTTTTCATCGTACAACTTGAAACCGTTCAGTGTGTTTTCATGACAGTTAATTATAACCTTTTTGGTCGCCTTCGGTTGTACTTAGCTCCACCTTCTTGTGTCACTTCTGGTTGCAAAAAAACAAGATGGCGACGGCCCAAATGCCGAACTTGAAGGTTCAAAATAGCAGTCCACAAACCAATGGATGTTGTCACAGTGACTACGTCCACTTCTTACATACAGTCTGTGGTCTTACTACTACTTTTTCTACAAGACACACATTACAGACTCAGGCCCTCTCACAGAACTTACCTCTGTTATAATGAAGAAGTCATCACCAGGTTCTCCTTGCACCACTATCTTCTCTCCGTCCTCGAACTGAACGGGCTCCAGAGCATCGGCCACAGTCAGACGTTCCCACTTATCCAAAGACTCTGTGAATAGAAAAAGGACACACAGATCAGTAAGAACAATGTGTTATTTACCCTGTGAACAGTAGATACACAAACATGATCTATGTGCTTTATGGTCTGAGAGGATGTCTCTCGCTCAAGTCCAATAAACTGGTGGGAACAATAATTCCCACCTCGGGCTAATCCAGCCATTCATCGGGGACCATCACATCTCAGATCCCCCTCACCACCTCCCTCCTCTCGTGGAGCGTCGTGGAGCTAAAAACACCTTGAAACGAACTCCTAAATGAGACCGATTCTGTCCTGTGTCTGACCATACAATAACAAGAAGATCTAAAGTTTTATCCCAAAGATAAATCCCAGTCGGGTATCGTTGAGAGAGACGCTAGCATCTGCTTGGTGCTTGTAAAAACGAATATGCACAGGATGTACTTACAGCATGAACTGTAATCAAATAAATATAAAGTGTAGTGTATACCGATATGAGAGTAATGTTTGTTCAGTGGTTGAGATACATCTAAAGGGTTGGGAGGATCTAATGCTGCTGTATTAAAACTGAATATTTCCCCTCTGTTATTGTACAATATGTTCATTCAGTTACAGTCCAGGGACAGGACTTTAATTGTACAGGATTGTACTAATAAATTTAGGAATAAATTAAAGGGGACCTATCATGCTCATTTTCAGGTTCATTCTTGTATTTTGGGTTTCTACTAGAACATGTTTACATGCTTTAATGTTCAAAAAACGCTTTATTTTTCTCATACCGGCTGTGCTGCAGCACCTCTTTTCACCCTCTGTCTGAAACGCTGTGTTTGAGCTCCTGGCCCCGCCTCCCAAAAAGCCTAGTCTGTTCTGATTGGTCAGCTGGACCACTCTGTTGTGATTGGTCAACTGAACCAAACTCTTCGGACTCCGCTCCAGCTCCGCTCTAACTAGCTTTGTTTGAGGGCGTGCCAAACTAGCCGTTAGGCAGGTATTATGCAAATGTGTTACTTGGTGACATCACCATGTTGCGGAAGGAAAGGCGGGACTTCAATCAAGGCGTTTCAGGAGCAGTGTTTCTGTGGGGGAGAGTAACTCCCTTTGGCGTGGACTTTAAGCTTGGTAACTTTGCAGACCTTTTACATGCACAAAAACCTATAAAACACACTAAAGGAAATGGAAAAAGCACAAAAGCATAATAGGTCCCCTTTTAAAATTCCCTTACATGTACAAGAAGAGAATTGACCCTTTGTGAACCAAGTCCAGCCAAAACCTGTAATGAGATCTATCTTTTTCAGTTTTTGCTGATCCTGAGAGCCGGCGGCGACAGCTGTCTTTCCGACTGCCCGACCACACGTACAGTGACGTGGTTAGGCCCGGGATATTTCTAGAAGCTGTCGGTTTTCACACAGAAACCAAAAAGACAGACGGTCACACATCTTCACTGGGAAAAATGTTCCAACCAGAGGAGTTTTGAGCAACTCTGAACTATTGATATTTATAGAAAGAGGACCCACTATTAACTAAATAGAAGATTGTGTCACAATTCGGTAGATTAGTGTTGCCCTAATCTTAACAGTCCATACATGTACATGAGGAATGTGACTTATCTGCAGTGAAAACACTCCTCGTCTTTAGTTTTGTCTAGATAAAAGGATGATTCAGTGTTTAGAGGCGTAAAACTACAGCCGAATCTCTTTGTCTGAGACTTTTGTCTCCTGATGGGCTCAGTAACTGATCCCAGTGTGTATGTATTTGTGTGTATGTGTAAATGTGTATGTTCTTAGGATTAACTAAGGTGAAGTCTGATCGGTTGGAGGTGTCCAATGTCCCGTCCGGTGGGGCCGTGGTGTCTGCCGGCCCCAGATGGATGCACTCTGTCTGGCTGCAAGCTAAAGGCAGCAGCTCCTATAGTGGTGATCCTTAACAGCTCGGCATGTAACGCGATACACGAATGTGCTGACTAAAGAACCTACATTTCACGCTTCGCAGAGCCTGCGCCCACTTGGATCACCTTGCTGCTACACATAGTACGCACACGGGGAACAGGCCATCGGGACGTGTGACAAAGAACATGTTGTTTTTGCCCCCCCCACCCCTCCTCCTTCGCCCCTCGACATCAAGGGCTTGTACCCAATTTCGTGGCTATCTCGAAAATCAAAGACAAACACAAACACTCCCGCCTCCTGCCCCTCCTCCGATTCAAAGAGGTGGAGCGGGGAAGCGGAGCGAGGAACGAAGAGAGGAAAAGCACTCGGAAAGAGGGGAGGCGGGCGTTTTGAATGCAGGCCTCGACAAGGCTGTCGGGAAAAAAAAAGGGAGACGCAGAAGAAAAGAGGTGAATGAAAAGAGAGTGGATCTCGCGGAGACGTTCTCCTAAGACCTGAATTGAGTGTATGTGTTTACTCAGCCAGCTAATAACTCTGTACAGGGGGCATGGCCTCGCTCTATACACCACACACACACCGTCGAGTGGAAGGGGATGAGATGTCAGTTCCAATTGCGACTCGTTTTGAAAGTCTGAATGAAGCTCATTCGCCGTTCCTCCTCCAACGGCCTGTGCGGGGCCGGCGTTATCCAAATTCCAGTGGGGTAAAAGAGAGGCTTATCTTAACTCCCCATTCTTTAATTGTCCACACAGCGACATTGCAGAGTGTGACTGGCTTTAGTATGAGCGCTGCGAGAAGATTAGGACTGCACACACAGACCTCACTCAGCTGTGGGCCCTGTGTGACAACGTGCGCCTGTGTTTATGTGGGCTAATCTACAGTATATGTTGCACTCGGCAGATTTAACTGCCTGCACTCTGGACTCTGTGACCCCGGTGTTTAAAATGAATGCGAAACATGGCACACACATGCAAACACACTCTACACTACACTACATTCGTAAATGCAGAAATAAACAGTAAAACACAAACCGACATATTCATTACAGGATACGTTATTGTACATATTCACAGACTTACCAAGGATGGAGACCTTGCTGAGGAACTCTTCATACATCTTCCTCTTCCTCAGTGTGCTGCCCTGTAAGACAAAAAGAGGAGAGACATACACCATTAAGACACACTTTCTCTGAAACTGTATGGCAGTGCTCCACAATTATCGTAAAAATGTGATTATTCTGCAAAACATTGTGATCATACACTGCGTCCGAAATCGCATACTATGCGCTATACATACTCAATATGTGTACTACCGTTCAACATACTTTTGTGTCAATAAACAGTGGTATGTAATTACCACGTCACTTCCTGAGATTACTCTCCTTTCTTTTTCACCTTAACTCACAGATTTTGCATGTTGCTCATTCACTGGTCACGTGTAATAGATATCATCATGAAACTTCCCCAGTTGATTACTTACATTAAGGCAATTTATTTTTGTAGTTCAAGTTTTCTGAAATGTTATGTTTTAATTATGCAAATCATGCATTATCTTATGAAACAATGTGCTAATTTGCATACATTTCCAGAATAGAGATCTGAACATTGCTTAAAGCCAGGTTCAAAATTCCTGTTTCATTTTGTTGACATATTAGAGTCAAAGGTTTTTACAGAGGGAACTTTGGAAATCAGAAAGTACTGTCAACAGCCATAAAAAAATAAATTTTTGCCATGTTTTTAGGAATAACATGTTCTATAGATCAGGCTATGAACGATATATAAACAAATCCTTCAGTAGAAACCTTCAGAATATAGATAGGATTGAAACTGGAAAGTTTGGTGTATGTACTGAAGTGGAGATTTATGTCAGAGTCTGAGAAAAAACAAATTTTGAGAAAACAGCCTTTAAAGATATATATTGTAAATTCACATTTTGCAGACACTACAGGTGAATAAGGTAAAAAAAAATAAAAATAACTAATAGATATCACCATGAAACGTCCTCAGTTGATTACTCATATTAAGACAATTAGTTTTTGTATTACAAATTTTCTGAAATTGTATGTTTAAATATGCAGATGAGGAATTATCTTATGCTAACTTTTGGTGAATTTTGGAGAAATCTAAAGACGCGAATAGCCAAAGTAGTCAAATAAACACCTAAATATGTATTTTGGATTTTTTCTTTCCACTAGTCTGAAAGAAGACATTGTTATGGAAGCAAATCAGCCCAAAATCTCAAAATTGTCCAGTGCATGAAAAATTATGCTTGGGTAATCTAGCACTAATAGTGTAGTGTTCATGGGGTCAAACTTACTGTACAGAGGTGTGTGTCTGTATGCATGTGTGTGTGTGGCCTACCCCACCCACCCACCACCAGGCATTGGGACTTTCCCCTCTCTGCCTCTGCCATGAACATCAGGTGCTTCCTGACAAGTCTAGACCCAGAGGACCCCCTTCCCTCACTTTATTTCTCCTTTTTTCGCCCTCCTTCGTCGCACTCCGGGAAAGAGAGAGAGCGGGAATATAAAGAGAAACAGAGAGAGTGAGGAGAGACGATCTTGTCCGCCCTGAGTCTGCCTCTGCATATGGAAATGATATATTGAGGCTTGGGGTGTCTTTAGTGCATAAGTGCCTGAGTCCCGCTGCTGCCTCTAATTTCATATAATTTCACATTTTGTCTTAAAAGGGGAGAAAATGTTCCCAAGTGAGCCAACGTCAAGCTCAAAATCGTAAACAACTTGATTAAAGGAATTCTA
Organism: Sebastolobus alascanus; assembly: GCA_916701645.2. Classification (NCBI taxonomy): domain Eukaryota; kingdom Metazoa; phylum Chordata; class Actinopteri; order Perciformes; family Sebastidae; genus Sebastolobus; species Sebastolobus alascanus. The sequence continues at coordinate 1,179,686 of CAKAOJ020000133.1, read as the reverse complement.
GCCTGCATCGCCTCCCTGCTTGGATAAGTGATTTGAGTGTGTGTGTGTGTGTGTGTGTGTGTGTGTGTGTGTGTGTGTGTGTGTGTGTGTGTGTGTGTGTGTGTGTGTGTGTGTGTGTGTGTGTGTGTGTGCAGTCTGTTTTAAGTTCTGCCGCTTATGTTTCGTTGCTGTCTCTGCAGAGACGAAACTTCATGCTCATTAAGCAAGCAAATACAAACACTCACACATGTATACTCTACCTCCAACACAATCTCACACACACATGCACCTTCCACAAAAAATGTTGAGTTGGTCTCCTGATTTCATAGCCTCCCCATAGAGCTCCTCAGACAGGCTTGCATTGGCTTAAAGGCTTACCATGCGTACATAACATTACATTACACAGCAGGTCTGATTTATGCGCCTGGTGTAGGAAGGGCTGGGTGGGCCAACGCAGGGGTTGACCGGCGTGGATGGAATGAAAATGATACTTTTCAAAATTTCTGATTCCTGATCATAATTTATTTTGTTGGTGCACATCTTTTTTTTATCAGTCCTTATCCTTCCTGTCTACGTGGGAGGGCCTGAGCGTGTGTTTCATGTACAAAACTCCCCTGCTGGCCCTAATGTGTTCGCTCCTCCTCGCGGTTAAAGATGAACCAGCCTCTGTGTCTGCTCGCTGTCTTTGAGGCAGAATCATCAAAGAGTTGAGGTGTGGAGCGAAGCCAGGCTAAACCAACCGTACCTTACGCCCCATCCCCATCACCTTCATCTCTGTCCAATGCGAAATACATACACCCCCCCCACACACACACATATCCCTCCTCATTTCTTGGTTTCATTCCTCCTTTTGTCTTGTGTTCTGTTTGTTGACAGTGGTCTGTCAGTTTGTTAGTGGCTTTGTCTGTAGCTGTGCGTGTTTAAGATGACACAACAAGGTGGGTATTGTATGACTGGCGGCAACACAATGGAGAGAGTGTGTTAATCACAGGGGATGTTATCACATTGTTTACTAAATGCACTCCTGGATACGGAGGAGAGAGGAGGAGGTGGGGGGGTAAGATGGTTTTGAAAAGCCGCTTTGGCTCAGACTTTACAGGACGAGATAACTGACATGTTCATATTGTTAACAGTATGCTCAGTGGTGGAAATGACCGGTTTTGATAATGCCGACTACGGCATGTGTCATTTTTTCCATTGGCTGGTGGTACAGTATAAGATCCAGGGTAAAATCATCTACAGGTGATGTCTTCAAGGGCGCATGCAAGCATGCACATGCTCTAAAATAGGGCTGGAATTCACTATCTAATCAATTAATCTTGATTAGTCTATAAAATATCAAACGATTGTGAAAAATGTCCCTCAGGTTCTGGGATGAGGTTCTTCCAACTAACAGAGATAAGCAGCCATTTGAAAAGATAGAAACAAAAAATATTCACCATTTTTGCTGAACTGAAAAGTTTAAAGGTGCTAAATTCCAAATTGAGAGCATATCTATGATTGAGGGATTGCCTCCACACGGCTCTCAACATGGCGACGGAGGCTTAAAGGTAACGGTGCTAACAGCACAAACAGTGCAAACAATGGCAACAGTGCTGACAGGGCGTTATCAGTGGTAACCACTGTGGGAGTGCACTGCAGAGCGGCGCCGATTAGCTAGCCAGTGGGGCACACACACTGGGACTTACATGCATTAACCACCTAACCACCCAAAAAGCATTTTCCCCATAGACCACCACTGTAAAAGAGACATCTGTAAAACTGTTCACAGGACACCTCGAACTGCAAACAAGGTCAATAAAGACTTTTTCTATTATGAATTTTTGATCCATGGAGGTTGTATATTTGTAAAACTTTCCTCCGAGAAAAGCGATTTTTTAAAATCGGTGCCATCATCACAATGGAAAGTCTGTGAGCTGAGCGGGAGCTCGCGGGCCGAGGCAGCTGCAGAAACACTACTGTGCATATTCAATGGGCCGCATACCCCAGAAGTAAACCCAGAAGTTCTAAAAACTTTTTGTCGTATGCGCCAGGTGAGCAATTTTCATTGGATTGGATCCAGTATCCGGTTCTTATTATACATCCATAGCATTAAAGTGCATGCATGTCAAAAAAGCACGGAGAAGCTCAGATTAAAACACACACACAGAGGGAGGTTGACTTCATTCTCTGCTCAAGTAGACATTACTCCTCTGTATCTTTACATAGCAAATAGCGGCTTGCTGCTATATTAATAATCTGAATTTCGAATTTAGCACCTCTAATTAATTATCAAACTTGTGGGCGATTAATTATCTGGCCATCAACTAATTTATTAATCTACAAATTAATTCAGCTCTACTCTAGAGCAATTGTTTTATATTACAATGGACCAAATTAAAATCGGTACGATGGTTTGTGAACTTTACTTAGATCGACAAAAATGAACATGTAGCTGAACCCTCATCATTGACGACCATCAGTATAAAGTGTTATGCAACCAGCAGAAGTTGATAACCTTTTGAGGGATATAATTGCTCGAGATGATGCAATCAATCAGAATGTCAACTTAACTACTTGACTGTAAATGCACGAATGTAAAACTGTTCAGTCACGTTGTTAATGAGACGATGTGGAGATCCAGCATAGAAGCAGATGTGCAAACTGGCGGTAGCTGCAGCACACCTTCCCGAGCTCCTGAATAACTGGCTGCAGACGCAAACACTCAGCATAATTTTACTGGGAAACACACACAAACACATACTGAGGCACACAGAGAATGCTCATTGTGTTGGCCCAAGACGTTGCCAGAATACCACACTTTATAAAAACAGCTTTACAAATCATTGACAGCAATAATTAACTACAGGTTCCCATAATTGAAGTCTGCTTCACCCCGTCGTCCCCCCTCCTGCTGCTGCTGGAAGGAGCGAAGGAGTGAGAGGAGGAGAGAGAATCCTCTCAAAAGAAAGGTTACCAGGGCAGACTGTGCCCTCAGTTCAACTATGTGCTTAAGAGGTGACATGAGTGCTGGGCAGCCCAGTGCCAACTTTACATTGAGCTGAAAGGTCCAAACACAGACCTTCCTCCATCTCTGCGGGTTCAAACTGTTTGACACGGAGCAGAAATGTTCACTGCTGCTGAAGGCTTAGATGAACACGGGTTGCTGGGAAGGTTAATTGGAGGCTTCATGTAATGTATTTGGAATCAGGTGTTAGGAACATTTGAGGGAAGTATTTAGCTGGGCACGGAGACGGCAATTAGTCATTCTCGCAGCACCCAAAATGTGCGTGTGTGAATCGGTATGACAGCTAGGGCAGAGCACCTTGTGTTTCCAGTTTAAACATTTAGACATTCCTGCTAGATAAGCTCCTGGAGCTGGAAGTGTGTGTCGAGGCATTAGGGTTGACCCTCTCTCTCTCTCCTCCACAGTCCTCCCTTTTTTCCCCCCTTTCGACATCCAGCAACAGATCTTGAGAGACATTAAAAGGGGAGTTTGTGTGTGTTTGTGAATGCATGTGTGTGTATTTTGAGTATAAAAAACAGTTTTATAGTAAGTGTTTTAAGTGGTTGAGTGGGAGAAAATATTGCAAGTGAAGGACCACAAATGATAAGAGTGTAGACAGTCTACTACGGTACAGTTTTATTGTGTGTATCACACTTATACCCTTTTTCCACCAAAATTAGTGCATATATGCAGTTTTTTTCAACAAATAAAAATAGGCGATAGATGTTTCTGTTTTTTTTCTGGTGTCACGTTCGACGTCACAAACGTGCAAGTAAACAGGGTTAAAACAGTGAAAATGTTGAGTTATTTCATTTCTATATCTGTTAATTATTCAGTCTCACTTTCAAACTCTCAAACCGGCATTGTGGTGATTGTTGGAGCAGTGGAAAGACTAACAAAGATGATTTTATTATGTTTCTGTCGAGTCTGAGTGAAGTGTGTTTTACAATCGGCGAGGTAAAATGACTGTTTCTGTCAATGGAGTCTGGTAGCTTTGCGGAGCGTCTTAATGGGCTGTTTACCAAACGTTGGCGATTGTTGGAGCAGTGGAAAGACTAACCAAGACAGTTTTGATGAGTTTTATTATGTTTCTGTCGAGTTTGAATGAAGTGTGTTTTACACTGATCAGCAAGGTAAAATGACCGTTTCTGTCAATGGAGTCTGGTGGCTTTGAGACGTGCATATAACGGTTGTTTCTTTTCACATCTAACTCTGTGAATTAAGGGTTTATTTCAAACAAATGTTGACGACTATCCGACCAGGTTGCAACAGAGCATTAGCCTGGGTATGTGCAGCGAGCTTGAACTTAACTCAAAGTGTATTCTGGAGTCATACGAGTCAGTGTGTTGGAGCACGTACCATGAGGATGCGCCGGTAGCTGTCTCGGTCGATGCCCCACAGTTTCATATCAGTCTTGGCCTTCACGGTGGCGGCTCTGGGAGTCCCGTAGATCAGGGCCAGCTCTCCAAAACTACCTCCTTCTCCAATACTGGTCACCCACTCCCCGTTCACATACACCTGCAGACAGAACAAGAAACAGAGTGATGGGGAGGGTGTTATGTCTTTAGCTTAAATGCTTTTGAAGAATGAAATAATTCAATTTTTTTTGTCATTTCAACTTCTCTACCCATCCTGAGACACCTTCCCCGTATCCTTCTCCTCCCCCTCCTCCTCTCTCCTCTGTTTCCGGGCAGTTTGATATGCTCACTAGGCTCGTCCCTAAGCATTTGATCCCCACTAAGCCCTCAAATGAGACCCTCTAAAAAGCCCTTCTATCTCTCCATCCGTCCCTTTTATTTGCTCTGTCCCGTCTTGTTAGGACCTTCCCTTTGATTTAGGAGTGATGGAGGACAGAAAGCCGTGGTGGACTTGTGTGTTTCTTCTCCGTATAGGCACTCTTGTTCACCTGCATGCACACACACGCACACACACACACACACACACACACACACACACACACACACACACACACACACACACACACACACACACACGCGCACAGCTCTATTTAGGCCAGCCACTATAGCTTCAGAGACAATACAACCTCACTGAGACTCATTCAGACTGTCTCTGGGGCCGTTACGGTTTCACCTGTCGACACACTATCCACTATCTTGTTGACTTAATAACACAGAGAGAAAGGAGAGGGAGGGAGGGAGGGTTTATCCCCCCCGGTGGCTGTGAATTGCCAGAATTGTTGCGAGCCATTATCCAAAGCTCGGAGTAGACCGCAGGGGACTCATCCTTCACTATAAACTGCGGTGGCTTCAAAGAGACGCAGAGTGCCGGCTACGGTTACGTCAAGCTTAGAAGAACAATCATATGAGTGTTGCGAAAGTGTTACATCAGAGCATACAGTACAGGTAATAGTGCTTTTGTCACTGCACAGTTTCCCGTTCTCATCCTCAAGTATCTCCTGACCTGCGAGTCTTTGTTCGGTCTTCATTGTTGTACATCTGATCCTATAAGGTTCCTCACACACTTTCATGCATTATGTCCTAACTTGATCAGGTATGGAAGAGTAAAGCCGGAGCAAAAACCTGCAGAAAAGATGGTCCATAAGGAGTGAACATGGAAACACTACTGTATCGAGTCAGCACTGTGCGTTCGGTAAAATGGAGTTCCAAATGAAACAATTCAAGTCTTGAACCACGTATGCTTTCTCACAGCTGCCACTGAGTTCTCATAATGCAAACATCTACAGCTAACTGTGTGTGGCTGGTGGTAATTACGAAGCAACAAATCAAAAGTGCTGGAAGGTGGATGAGCAGGCTGCGTTGCTGTGTATTTTATGTTTGTAGTTACTTGGAGAGAGTTTCTCTGTGCATGCCCATGGGCTGCGTAAGAGTGTGTGAAAGGGAGGGCCTGTCTCTGTTTGACAGCAATTATATCATTTCATTCCCAAATCTACTCTAAACATAATGATAATAAAATAAGCATAATTGCTTACATTAAGGTAAAAGTACCTTAAAGGAACAGTGTGTAACATTTCAGGGGATCTTTTAGCAGAAATGGAATATAATAGTCATGTTTTCATTATTGTATAATCACCTGAAACTAAGATTCGTTGTGTTTTCGTTAGCTTAGAATGAGCCCTTCATATCTACACAGGGAGCGGGTCCTCTTCACGGAGTCCACCATGTTGCTCCGCCATGTTTCTACAGTAGCCCAGAACGGACAAACCAAACACTGGCTCTAGAGAGAACCTTGAGCGTTTTTCCTATATTGTCAGTTATTATCTGTTTATACACCAGTCAGCAGTTATGGGTGCCCACAGGAGGAGTTAGAGTTGTTTACAAATACATTAATAAACACTTACATCAGCTCACAACTGCAGTTACAAATTATTAAGTGGGTTATTAAATGTTTATATACTGCTTACATATGCTAAATAAGGTAACTTAAGTGTTACCAGAGACTCGATATTTAATTACAATTTTTTTCCAACAAGATCATCTCCCCTTTTGGAGTGAAAGCTTTAATTTCCTTTGTGGTGCACCCATATAAATACAGGCCAATGTCTGTAAGCGAACACATTTGTGTGCAGACATGGAGGGGTGTTTACATCAGTGGCAGTAGCTTTCAGGCAGTTTATGGGATGCCAGCAGATTTACACCCCTGTCTAATGAGAGACATCTCCGCACTTTAATAACCTCGGCACTGAAGCTTGAAGTAGTTTAGTGCCTGAGCTTTGGCTGGGAGGCAGCAGCTGTCTGTGAAGAGAGAGAGAGAGAGGGGTGGATCGTAGGGAGAAGTGAAGGAGACACAGATGAGCACGGGGGCGAGGCCAAGGATCGGGGTCTTCCCCCAGCTTGGATGCACAATGAGAGGATCCTGGCCGTGGGAGAAGATGCCTAAGATTCACTGTTGGCAGACCGAAAGAGGTTGAAGTCCCATCCCGGAGCAGGCCAGACGATAAAGACACAAAGTGATGCTGCAGCTGCTGGACCGAGCTCCAGACCAACTGTGAATTTTTTAACCATTATTTATTCAGGGGAGGTTCACTGAGAGTAATGCTCTCTTTTTCAAGAACGCCCTGATCACATTCACACAGTTACATATTCACACCTGGAAGCTGCCCAGTACGACCACAGTCTGCTCTGTTGGCCACTGGAGCAGTCGGGGTTAAGGGCTTTGCTCAAGGGCACCTCAGTGGTAGTAATGAGGGAGGGGCAAGCTCTGCTTCTTCAATTTCCCCACCCAGATTTATCATGCCGGTCCGGGGGATTGAACCAACAACCTGCCGGTCACAAGCTCTCACCTTTAGGTCACCACTGCCCCAACTGAATCTAATATTAATAATATAAAGAAATAACAGTACGCTACGACGGCGTATTAGGGACATTGTAGATTAAAAAAAAAAATTATGGAGCCTGGGGAGGGGGGTAATATTCAGAGATTAAAGTCACAAGTTTATGAGAAAAAAACTTCTCTGAGATTATAAAGTCGTAAAATAGCGGAGTACAAAACCGTTTGTTTAGGAACCACATCACTTCACTTTGCAAGGTTGGATCAACCTCATCACACTTATGCCAGCGTTACACACTGCGGTAACCTGAGCCACAGAGTGCAAAATATATTATTATTATTAGGCTATACGTATACAGTATAAACCTACATTATATATTGTAGCGGACTCTCCATTCATCCATTCTCATCTGTTTATCTGGCAGCTTAGAGAGAGCTGTACAGACCAACTTGGGGTAAAAGGAAAATCTGTTATACCCAACTAGACCGAGTGGTTCTAGCACACCAACTGGTTGAAAAGAGACAAACCACAGACTGAAAGATAAGTGACGAAAACAAAAACAGTGTTTCCAACTAAGAAAGCCTCACCCACAGATTATCACCCACTGAATGTCAGATTTTACACAAGATTACCTAACACTGAAGTTAGCTGAGGAAAAAACACTCATGGAAGGAAAAAGAAGAGAATATCGGCACATGTTTGGGAACAAAAAACCTTAATTAGACTAAACAGACAACGTTTCATCGGGCCGTTTCATTTCAAGATTTAAACCTGTTCAGTCTAATAATCTAATCTAATCCCTTATTAAATTCCCTGTTTTAGGCCTAGCCTAAATATGACAATAGATGTGAACGCAGCTACTTATCTAAACACATTTGACAAGACATCACCTGAAACAATGAAACAACTTTAGGTGCTCTGCAGTCTCTCTATCAAGGCACCATCTCAGTATTTATGCACTTCCTTTTCGTCTCTCAGGTGGGACGACTGTATGGGCACGCTCGGCCGAGCTCGCCAACCCTCTTCCCCACTGTGTCAGTGCTCACTGCTGTAAGCCGATAAGGTCACTTCCTGTTTAACTTTCAGCTCCTGTTTTATCTCTCCACTTAACTCTATCGCTCTGCGTCATGCTCGCTAAAACAAAAGACTTTCTCAGTTCGGCTGCTTTCGCTCTGCGCTGGACTCTACAGCGCCGTGTTCAGATTGCCATTGGAGTGGAACCGAACCTTGGAGAGAGCAAAACATGGGGGCAATCCAACACAACCTGTCCATTGTTAGAGGGAAACATTGTCTCAACATGAGTGGAGACGGCTGGGGTTTCCCACTGACTCAAAATCCCTCTTAAGGCCTAGCCTTGAAAAAGCTGCATACTGGAATCCCCTTTATTTATAATAATTTGTCAATTTAACTTATAATGAAGAGAAACAAGTGTTTTAGTGTGTGTGCTTGTGTCTCCACTTACGTCCACTTCACCTTGGTCAATCACATAGAAGTTGTCTCCTTCATCGCCTGGAGGGGAGAGACGAGGAGAAACACGGGAGTTTGTGAGAGAGCAGAAAAAAAAAAAAGCAGGAAAAGTACCTGGAGCCAACAGGAAAGCTTACACTTCCTATTACCTCCACCTCCTGCTTAAGTTCTCAAAGAAGGATTTTTAAACCATTAAAACTAAAGGGTGCATTTAGAGATTAAAATCATTTGTCAAACACTTGGAACTGGGAGCTGAGGAACAAAAATAACCCCGAAACTTCCACAAAAACACACACAGGCACACATTTTCACACTCTCAACCTCCATCGCTTCTACTTAATAAAATTACTGTTGAATTTCTTGTTATTTTCTTTGGGTCTTTATAAATTGCAGACCTCTAAAAGCTTCAGGGCAGACCCAGCGTCAAAGATGCCGCTGCCTCCTCCAGAATGCATATTTCACTGGGCCTGCCAATATCTCTGTGAAATAGGGCTCTCGCCAGCAAACAGCGGTGCTCATTACTGCTGCTGGTGTAGCTTAATAGTGAAAACTGTGAAACGAAGGTGCCTGAGCATGCAGAGCGACAATACCTCAGTACGCATACAGACGTCAGCTTCATTCATTCTGTTCGAGGCACTGCTACGCTATACAGACAATGGACACAGACACACATTTTCTATTAGTTATCAAGTAGTTCTTTTGAGATCTGTGTTTGTTTGTCAACAGAAACAGAAATTGCAGCTGTAATGCTGATTACACACGACAAAACAATTGAATTTGGATAAATGAAAACTTGCGATAATAACGCGTTAATGCAAATTCGCCACTAATTTCTTTAATGCTTTAATGCAGCTTGTGATATCGATCTTCTGGCTCAGTTTTAAAGCTAGAGTGAAGATACTGACATCATATGAAACTAGAAAACCTAAAGAATTCATTGTCATCATGTCATACTAGCTGGTCGTGAAAGAGGCTAAATAACGCTCCAAACTTAGGGCATGGTCGTTTTCAAAGGGGTCCCTTGACCTCTGACCTCAAGATATGTGAATGAAAATGGGCTCTATGGGTACCCACAAGTCTCCCCTTTACGGACATGCCCACTTTATGATAATCACATGCAGTTTTGGGGCAAGTCATAGTCAAGTCAGCACACTGACAGCTGTTGTTGCCTGTTGGGCTGCAGTTTGTCATGTTATGATTTGAGCATATTTTTTATGCTAAATGCAGTACCTGTGAGGGTTTCTGGACAATATTTGTCATTGTTTCGTGTTGTTAAATGATCTCCAATAATAAAGATATACATACATTTGCATAAAGCAGCATATTTGCCCAATCCCATGTTGATAAGAGTATTAAATACTTGACAAATCTCCGATTAAAAAAATGTGAGATTAATTAGCGATTAATGGCGATTAAATATTTTAAATCGATTGACAGCCCTAGTAAGCACACTTCATATTTTGTTTTACAGGAAGAAAAGATGATTGGATTTTGATATGAAAATACAAAGAAATTGACTTTTTTGCATTTATCTTGTTAAATAGGTGCACAATATGACTGTGGATGTGGTCTAAAAGGGTTAAAAAGGCTTTAGTTTGTCCCCAGCAGAGGAGACATGTACAGCAGTTGCCTGATGTCTGCGTGCCAAAAAGAGAAAAAATGCAGTAACTGTGGCTATAATTTATGATCCATTGGCTCCGGCCAACATTATGTCCATTTGCTTGTTGTTTTGTGTTTCCTCCATCTCTCACTGCTCCGCTGAAACTAATTGCTGAGCAGCTATCAAATGTTCATGGCTGGAAACTCAAACTGTTGTCCGGTTTTCCGACTGGTTCCCTGTTGTGTCGCTGACAGGGGGCACGCTGTGCTTTCAAAGTGAACCCTAACCCTTGAAGCGAGCCATGGGGATCTGGTTGGTTGATGTCCACTAAAAGCATCCAGTCTGGAGATAAGGCTGAAAAATGGCGAAGTGTTCCTTTAATTATGGTATCCGTTACACGGGGCTCAGGGAGGAAATTATGAAAAAAAAAAAAAAGTTACTGACAGTCACATACGAGAGTGAAGCTCTCCCTGCAGCTACCTCTTACAATGAGACACAAATGCAACTCCATTCAGAGGCCCAAGTGGGTGATGATGCATGAGTATACATGACACAAGTATGCATTTTGTGAGGGCGTGTATGACTTTGTGTGTGTGTTTGTGTATGTTCACCTGAAGAGTTGAAAGGCTGAGAGCGCCCTGTGTGTAAAGTTCACAGGAGTTCACACGGCTAATTAATACTGAGTGGAGAGAGCTCGTTAATCATACAGCTCTATTTGTCACACAAAACGCTCCTTGTCTGTCTGACGGTCTGTCCCAGCGGAGACCTCCGACACACACGCACACACACACAACCTGCTGCAGCCTGGCCCTCTTCTATCTCCCTCTCTCTCGCTCTCTTTCATCTCATCTATCTCTCTTTCAATTCCCTCTCGCTCTGTCTTTCTTTTCTTCGACTCTTCCTGTCTTTTATCACTTTGGCGCTCAAGTCTTTGTCCGATCCCCCCTGTGCCTGAGAGTGCAGGCAAATATTTGACCAGAACGTGTGCGCACACACACACACACACACACACACACACACACACACACACACACACACACACACACACACACACACACAGACAGAGGCAGGCGGGCTAGTGTACTCAGTGTGGCCTCGTTTCAACACAAGCTAATTGGCGTTAACACTGTTAAGGTTCTTTGGCTTCGCTCAAAAGGGAAACATGGTGGGTTACATCCTCGGCCTCTGAGGTGCTTTGTACCCACAATGCTGCACGGTGCATCTTTCAAAAACTGATTTCATGTTGGAATTTGATGTTTCAACTTTGGCATCATACATAAAATGTTCCTTTAACCAAAGAATCAATTGCTCACAACTGCAAAATTGTATATTATGTCAGAAACAGCAGATGAATTTAACTTGATAATTACTCGACGTCATCAAAAAAGATTACAAATCCTCAATTTGGATAAAGTGATTCAACGTATTAAATGAGTCTTTTTTTATTAAATCAACTTTCAATAATAAATAGAACTCATCAGTTTCGTCAACATGAATGAAGTGAATGCCGAGTGAATGCAGATACATAATATGATCTTTTTTTTGTAATGACTTAATTAATGTACTATATTAGTGTAAGAGCCGAAATAGATTTTTTCTTATCGTGGTTAAATAAATGTAATTTATGGTGTTGTTAGATTGGACCACCCCGTTAATACAGGTGCAAACCTAAGTTTGACAACCTCAGAGCAGACAAATCCTGGTGCACCCCCTGTGTTCTGTGGTGCGCGGACCCAAGGTTGGGAACCACTGCAATAGGACTATAGATACAATAAAAATACCTCTATACTCCATTTTGCATGTTATGATAGAGTAAATTCTCCCCCTGTTTAAATACCATAACTCCTAGCTGTGTCTAAATAGTGTGTGATGGGCCAGTAGCAGGGGTGTTTTTAAAAAAAAAAGCTGTACAGTAGTCCAGACATTAGCAATGACCTCAGCGCCGTATATACTGTATACCATATAGTGTATATAACAATGGGCTGTCTGGGACTGGGGGCCCTGCAAAGTCAGCTAGACTTATTATCACCAAATTAGGACTGATACACTCCTGGATGCTGTCTTAGAGGAGGTGGGAGTGACAGAGTGAGTGTGTTTGTATGGCATGCTCCACAAGTGTAACCTATGTGATCTGATGCAGGTGTGAACACAGTATTATCTGAAAGTGTGTGAGAATGTGTGTTTTAAATATGCGATTAAACGTGTCTGTGTCTGTGTTTGATAGGAGTTTGAGTGGGGGGGGGGTTTACTGGAAAATACAGTCTAGCCCTGCTGAGCTCTGTGTTCCTTCAAAGTCCGGGGATGTCTAGAGTGAAGGCTTTGACATGACTGTGGTTAGGCAGAGGAGAGGGACCTGACATCTGGTGCAGACCGAGGGAATGTGTGAGCGGGGCAAAGAGAAGGGGAGGGGAGGGAAAAGGGGCCCGTTTTCATGGCAATGCAACGACCAGCGCAGGCAACGCGCTCTTTTTTTTCTGATCTTAGAATTCACTTTGCCTGTCTGCATGGTGTTTTGGTGGCCAGCGCATGGTGCACAGGTAGGAGGAGAGGTGCAAACAGGTAGGAGGTCAAATGAGGCAGCACGAAGTCACTGAATTTTAAGCGAACTTTTGAAATGTCGCAAAAAAAGAAACGCGAATTAGGCGCGTTTCCATCAACAGGTTTGGAGTGAATAAACTCGGCTACAGCGTAGTTTGGTCAGAAGTTGGCACCATAGGTCACGCATGGCTATAATCTACCAGTAAACAGAGAAGAAGAAGAGGTTGCGAAGTCGGTTTGGCCGTCTAACCATCTACGAGAGAGAAATGAAGAGAGGTCTTCAGGAATGTGTTTCAATTGGTCAAGTTTTAATTGTTCTTTCATGTCAGCTAGTATCGGCCATGTTTCATGTTGTAGACGAAGACAAGCCTTCACACGCGAGTTAAATGTTCGCAACGTTACAATTTATTCGTCAAAGGTGTTCCCTTCTCCCGTTTAGAGCATCAACTCTTTTTCGACAAAGCAAAAACCACCTCAAGTGAGCATAAAAACTTTTTCTTTTTTCATAATTGAGGAAGTTTTATCGAATTTTGCCGTTTCCATACAGCCTTTCTAATGCGATACTTCAAAATGCAAATAAACGTCTGCTAAGCTGTCGGTATTTTGGCACAAAACGTCACTCCACTGCCACTTTGGTGATTTTGTCAACAACAGCAAACGAAATACTGGGAGCAAATGTGCAGAAATTGAAACACAGAAAGTTTTACTAACATCCCAGTTTTCTATTGTGATAGACTCCACAGTTTACACATAATTGAGTCCATAAATTCACCTTAACACAACAGTTACACATACCTTGCTGGATGACTGTTTCTCCCGCGATGTGGGTGACTGGGAACATGGCGTCGAATATGTCACTGAGGGAGAGACAGACAGAGAGGGAGAGAGGGAGAACACAGTTATTACCGACATACTTGCCATCACGGTGAATTACCCAACAGTTCTTCTGAATTATTTACTCACACACACACACACACACACACACACACACACACACACACACACACACACACACACACACACACACACACACACACACAGACCCAGGAGTTTGTTCCATGGAAGAGCGGCATGATGGGAAAGACAGGGTCATCACCACTGTATCAACTCTATCAACCGGTAGCACAGCCAAAGAGACACGCCTGAGAACTCTGGATGACCCCAAGACACACACACACACAGACACACACACACACAAACTTGCACAAAGCGCACCCACTTGAATGTCTTCACAACTGATTTCTTCATTATCATCATCCACATCCAAACAAACGCCCACTATTTTCAGTTAAAACCATCATAATGAACTAACATATGTGTTTTATTACAACAAATCCACCACAGTTTAATTTATGATCAGGCTCAAAAACATGAATTCAACAGGGTTTTTTTGGACAATGACTTTATTACTACTTATAACTACTATCACTACTACATGTACGTACTAGAGGTGGGAATCACCAGAGGCCCCACGATACGATATTATCACGATTCGCGATTTTAAACATTTTGCGATATGATGAGTACTGCGATAAGATTTATCGCGGTTTATTAACTTTTTTCAACTGCAAATTATGCAGTTTGTCAACATCTGTTTTATCTAATAAGACACAGTTTTCACTCTGTTCATCTCAGAGTATTCAGTCACATATCTTGAGGTCAGAGGTCAAGGGACCCCTTTGAAAATGGCCATGCCAGTTTTTGCACGCCAAAATTTAGCGCAACTTTGTAGCGTTATTTAGCGTTCTTCCCAAAAAGCTAACATGACATGGTTGGTATCAATGGATTCCTCAGGTTTTATAGTTTCATATGACACCAGTATCTTCACTCTAGCGTTAAAACCTTTGAGCCATCGGATTGTTAAGGGGTTAATAGTTTATATAATAGTTTATATAATAAAAGATCGATACTCGACATTTGTGTATCGATACAATATTGCCGTGCAAAATATCGCGATACTATGCTGGATCAATTTTTTTTCCCCACCCCGAGTAAGTACCAAACATAAGAGACACTATTATCATCAGATAAAACTTCAGCCACTTTCTCTGCATCTTTACATCGTATTAGTGCTGCACATAGGCTTAAACATGACTCTGTGTTGTTTCAGCACATGATCAAAGTCCGTATCTCTGAGGGTATCTTTTTGAAAGAGGCGCTGAGAAAACAAACAAGATGTCGGCTGCGCCTAAGCACTTAATTTGTGTTTCAGCCCGGCAGGGAAAGCGCCTGTTAGGCTGCTCCTAATCGGGCCGTTTAAATGCATGAAGCCTCGGCAGATTAAAGCTCCGCTGTTTGAGATGTGTTGGGACAAGAGGGAAAAACTCTGTATCCTTCCTCTCCTCCGCTCTGCCCGTCTCTCACCTTCAGGGTGTATTTATCTATCTAATCAGTTGCATACCGCCCGTCTCATAGAGAAATATAGAAAAAACAATAAGAGGGTCAGGCATATCAAAGACGTACGAGACCTGCCGAGTGAATGTGGGGGCAAGTTTGAGCCCGTTCTGTGTATGTCACTGAATGTGTGCATTGCCTATGAAAACACACAGGTTTGTACAAAATAATGTGTGGGTGTTGAATATGTCTGTGCTCATACGCAGCGCTTGGAATTGAAAAGGCTCACAGACACACCTTGCTGCACGTTAAAGTGTTGCTGTACATGATCCTCCCCGGTGAAAAAGAAAAAAAACAAAAAACTGCAGGTCAACAGATGTTGGGGAGAGATCTGAGGATGTTATTGAGTGGTTTGGAAGTGAACGGACTCTGCTGGTATTTGTTTATGTGACACTGAATAAAAAGCAGACTTAAGAAGGTGGACTTGGGCCAACTACACCCACAGGTAGGCCCTGTGCGATGCAGCTGGTCACTGACTCACACACACACACTAGTGTACAAAAAAAACTCTCTCTTTGAAGTGCAAAAGCTAAAAAATGCATGGACACACTTACTCTAATATATAATACAGCCTCCATATATGCACGTGGTACCATGCACGCAACAAGTGCAACACACACACACAGACAGCATTTTTAAGCACAAGCATTCCCAACGAAATCACGCATACTGGCACTCTCGTATGACACGCAAGCTTGCTCGCTTTGATGGTGATTAGTCAGAGCAACATCTGCGAGAGTGCCCTTAACCCTCCTCACATCTGCGACCACCTGCGCTCGGCATGGAGTCTGTTTATCCAAGGAGCTGGTCACGTATAACTAATAATGTGAAGTCTATGATAATAATTAGCTTAGCAAAAGAGGAAAGTCAACAGCTAAGACCAATTAAAACATAAACAGAGTAAAAGTACCGAGGGAAAATCCGCACATACATGAATTATGTAGGGATGCCACGATACCAGAAATTTAGTAAGTAAGTAGTGAAATTCCACGATTCTCGATACCCAATTCGATAACAAGGTAAAAAAAACATAAACAAAACAATAAATCCCATGTACTTCAACATACACTCTGTTGTTACCGTTCTCTCGCCAAAAACTACATTTTACAAGATTAAATTTGAACATATCATGTTATAGTTTACCGTCGCCCAATTTTTTGGGCTTTGCCCTCATTTTACTGAATAGAGCTTGAATGTATCATAATGTAACTAAATGCACCCTCCGTACGTTAGCTGTTAGCTCTGTTTATTTAACCAAGCAGGACTGTGCTGCCCACCGGCTGCTAACAGGTAACGTTACCTAGCTCTCGTACTGCCGAGTTCAACCACAGACTGTTTATAAAGAGGGACGACGCGTCTCCACTTCCTCCCGCTGTACAGAAGTGAAGGCAAAATATCCCGGATACGGGAGCTGCCGTCTTGAGATTTTGACCTCATTTGGAGCCAGAGTTTGCGCAGTAGTGATCGGGGGGGCTGGAGCCGCGGTATCAAGGCACCACCCACACACCCGCCTGAACCAATCGCGAGCCGAGAAAGGCCGTAGCTTGTTAGCGAGAGAGTATCACAGCTGTCAATCATGACGTCTCACCCGCTTTTTATAGCATCAAATAACTAATTAAAACATATGAACATACATCAGCTTGATAAAAACTACCTAAAATGACAGAAAAATGTATTTGACGTGTACTTTGACTTTTTAGACTGACCCATGTCCCGTCCGCTAACATGGAGGGGCTGGAATTTATGACCTATACTGCAGCCAGCCACCAGGGGGCGATCCAGATGTTTTGGCTTCACTTTTGGGGAGCTGTCATGTCGTCCATCTTTATATACAGTCTATGGTTTGAACACAGATTTGTTGTTTATAATGTAGCGTTATCAGGGAAATTTTCTTCTGTTCCCGGAATGCCGTTGGTCTCGAGCCCTGATCCCCGGTACCTACGGTGCTGTAGAAAAACAAGTTACGTTTTCAGAATTTTTGGCATCAACTTGCACCGAAGTATCGGCTCCCGTGACATCCCTAGAATTATGTTAGAATCGTACCTTCTTTGAGGCAAAATATATTCCAATCCGATCTAACTCAGGATAGGTTGTACTTTGGTATGAGCCATTTAGTGGTGATGATGATGCTGTTGATGATGATGCATCACGCAGCGAGCCTGAGACACACGGTCATAGCGAGAGGATCAAAGGCGAGCAAACCTGCGCTCAGGTAATTACCCATGACCACCTCTCTCTCTCTCTCTCCATGCCCGGCCTCTCGCTGAATGCATCGGTGAGCCCAACAAAGACACTTACGCAGGTAATTACTTCCCCTCGTCTCTACCTGTCTCTCTTTCCCTTTCTTCGTCCCCGACTTCCTCCCTGTCTGTTCTCCATCACTTTTTCTCTTCCTCTCCCCTCTCAATTACCCCTTTCTTCCCTCTAATTCTCTCGCCGCCCCGCCTATTTCCCCTCATCTCTCGGTCTATCGCCCCCCCTCCCTGCCTGTCCCAGATGAAGCGATTAATCTTGTCCTTTCCGCTACCTGTAGCCCCTCTGACCTTATATAAAGGCAGAGCACCTCCCCACCCCCACCCCCTAACAATGGATGTGCTGTTCTGACAGAGACAGACAGAAAGAGAGAGACAGACTGAGGGACCCTGCAGACTCTGAGAGGGCTTAGGAAGTTCACCTCCACCCTCGGGAGTGAGACGAGGCTTGTGTCATGGTTCAGATATGTGGAGATACTTCCCTGCAACACATGTGTACATGCATGTAAGAACATATACTAAAAAACATGCATCCATGTAAATGCCCAACCGGTAATTATTGTCACAATATCCTCGCTGACATCATTCCGATCTTAGTTGAAATTCTTACTATCTATCCCCCTGTGCACACACACAGATGACATCACATAGATGTGTAGTGCGTTGCCCGTATATGTTTCTGTTTGTAGCGCAGGGAGTTGCAGCTAGAGATAATGGCACTTCTGTAATAGTTTGAGTGGCTGTCACGGCAGCGATGCAACAGTTTTTAAGTTCAAGGGAGAGACCGATGACGCCAAAAGATGCAGTCATGGGGTGGAATTGACATCGAAATGGATACAACTAGAGAGAAGAGACACCTTTATGTGACGCCCTGCATTGCATTGTGTTGTGCTCATCGTCAAGCTACGGTTCTTATAGTCAGATTAACCAAGATACACGAAAATGTAGCTGCCACGTCAGGCTGTACAACACATTGAGTATCTGTATGTGTGTTTGTGAGAGAATGAATGGAAAAAGCTTATGTGCGCCTTCACTCTCTCTTACAAACACGCACACAACAACAGCCTATTATTGCTCTAAAACACCCATAAAAATGTGGTTAGCTTGGGGGATTTTGGTCTTTAATGAAATAAAATCAGGCCTGCTTGTTGTTCTTCCTAGCTGGCGTTGACTGCCTTTCTCTCGCTGCCCTCTTCCCTCCTTCCTCTTAATCTCTCCTACAACACAGCTGTTTATTTGTTCAGCAGCAGACGTCTTATCTCTTACAATACCACCTCAACACGCAGCACTGCCATTACGCCGTTAACACCAAGGGGCTCTTTAACAGCGCGGCGTGCCGCCGTGTCTTTGTGTTACTTAATGGGCCGCAGAATGTTGGGTTACACAAGCCCCTAATGGGGAACCCATCCACTCGTCTGCGTGGAACCAAAATAGTCAACAAACTGCACCGCATACGGGAACTTCCCAGCTCTCCAAGTTAATGTCTTGGCTTGGCAGCGAAGTGGCCACTGGTTTGGCTCAGCGACACAGTGTTCAAGTGCTTGAATGATTAATTTTCACTACCACAGTTGATAGTAATACAGATTGCTGATTCTGGCAAATCAGAACAATAGTCTTTGTTTTGTAAGTCTACACAATTCCATGATATAAGTGCTGGCTAGAGGATGCCAATTGTACACTTGATTTGTAAGGGCAGCAGGGTGACATGGTTATCCTTCAACTGGAAAGACAAAGTTCAACAACAGCTGCCTGACTCTGATCTCCTTGTAGATGCAGTAGAGCAAAAACAATCAATCATACCAGGTTACAATGATCTGTCTACAAATATACACCTGTAAAAGGTTTCATCCCTTATTTACATCTTTTACATGTCCTGCCGCAGGCGGTTCTCATACACCGATTGTAGCTCTACCTACGAAAAGTAAATGCACTGTTATTTATATATATCCTACGAGATCAATTTGTATGTAATCTGTGTGATTGTGAACAAGGAAGTATAAAGAGTGGTGAACACGGGGTTGGATGGGTGGGTCAAAAAACTTTGATTTTCGCCCAGGAGAACGGTGTTCGTGTCCAGTGTGAAACCAGGAGTCAGCGTTGATTTATTTGTCATGTAACTTCCGTACTTAGGTGACGCCACTTCAGGTGTTATTTTAACCCAAACCACGATCTTTTGCTAAACCTAACTAAGTAGTTTTTGTCACGGAACTTCCGCACTTAAGTTACACCACTTCCGGTGTGGCGTAACACGTCATTTAACCATGATCTTTTCCTAACCTAATGTCCTAAACCTAACCTAAGTAGTTTTGTTGCCTAAACTTACCAAGTTAATATTTTCCTAAATCTAACTAAGGTGTTTCCTGTGAAGACAGAAGTTTATATTGAAAAGACTGGAGGGGAAATTGATGCGGGACATTCGTAGGAATACGCATGAAAAATGAGGAATAACTTTTCGTAAGATATCATACGAACCGCTGTACGAGAATAAGTTGCTTGCGGCCACTAAGATGCCGATGTTATAATGAGTAATCTATGTGATGGATATTATGTTTTCAGGAGTCCTGCCAGCTGGGACTCCCCAACACCTGAGTGACTTGTTAAACAGAATCTATGCTGCATACTTACTGATGTCCACCTACAAAGCTCTTGTGCACATTCCCAACAACTTGAACTAAAGCGGCAGGTCGCTATATGAAAAACACAGTACTGCTGTTTGTTTGGCTGCCAGGTGAAGAGTTGTGATTAGTCAGCATAATGTGAACGACTCAAAAAAAAAAGCATGAAAACATATTCACTGATGATGGAGGCTAACAGAATTGTTTACCAGCTTGTGGTGTGACTCATTATGGGTATATCACAGTAAGATGGAAAATATCTTTATGAGGCTGACTAAGTGGTGTACAGTTTAAAGTTTAAAGTACCGCCAGCCAAAGTTACTCACACGGAACAACCAACTCAGCTCTGGTAGTGTGGACACAATGACATTTGTTTTTTAAAACCATCTCATGACATAAGCACATGCACACACTGGTGCACTCACACACCGCTGACAATAGGCCGTAGTATGACAGTGAGTGAGAGAGAGAAAGGAGAGAGATGAAGGAGGTGTAATTATACGGCACTGAAGCATTCAGGGAGGATATTTATGACATGAAAGCTCTTGGCGCGTGCCCTGTCTCTCCCTGGAGGCCCAGCGATAAATGGAAGGGCCGGGCCGTCGTGCCAGCTGCTGCCCATTTCTGCACATCGGCCTCCAAACTCCAAGAGAAGTATCTGAGTGTTGTGTCTTACTTAATCAAGACACGCCACAAAGATCCTCTCCGACCACCAAATCACAACCGGAGTCCAACTTTTAAAACTGCAGCGCTGATGTTGAACAATAGAAACGGGCAAGATGCTCCATAAAACAACAGCAACCGAATGATTTCATTTTGTAGAACTGTTATTCTGAAATTCCTGTAAATGTGCATTCATATACTGTATCTTGTGACTAACATAAGATGATTATGGTTTGTTTTTGCTAAACTAAGTTCTTCTTGCACGTCGCAAAGTCTTATTGACAGACAATGAAAGGCCTTGCACATAGAGTAGGCAAAGCATACTCCAATTAGCAGAGAAATTTAATCTAGTACACACATTTCTGGCTGTAGCTCGTGGCTGCGCCATAGTTTCCTGTTGTCTTTAGTGCAGAAACAAACTAGAATCCCTGCCTCGCGGTTGTATGCCTTCGCCGACCAGTCACAGTTTACATCCATGTCTGTCTAAAATATCATCACTTCCTCATTTTATCCTGTTATACATTTGTGTGAAATTGTCCTAATTAGCATATGAATTCTTGAGTTATGGTCAAAAACGTATTTTGTGAGGACACAGTGACCTTTGACCACCAAATTCTAATCAGGTCATCCTTGAGTCCAAGTGGATGTTTGTGCCAAATTCGAAGAAATTCTCAAAAGACGTTCCTGAGATATCGCTTTCACGAGAATGGGACGGACGTAAGGTGACCTTTTTCTGGTGAATTTGGTTAAGGCGCTCCAGAGATATCACAAGAATGGGATGGACGTGAGGTCACAGAGACCTTCGACCACCAAAATCTTATCAGTTCATCCTTGTGCCCAGTAGACGGTTCTGCCGAATTCAAAGAAATTCGCTCAAGGCGTTCCTGAGATATCGCGTTCACGACAATGGGACGGACGGACGGACAGTCGGACTCACAGACAACCCGTAAACATAATGCCTCCATGCCGGCGACAGAAAAACAAATACCGAAGCTAAATACTGTTCTTTTTATCCATACTGACGTAAGGTGACCTTGACATTTGACCAAAATCTAATCAGTTTGTTCCGAATTTTAAGAAATTTGCTTGTGTTCCTGGGATATCACAAGAATGGGACAGACGTGAGGTCACAGTGACCTTTGACCACCAAATTCTTATCAGTTCATCCTTGAGTCCAAGTGGACGTTTGTGCCAAATTCGTACGGAATACCCGAAAACATAATGCCTCCACGCTCGGGGTCCTACTATTTTTCTGGGCTGAACTGGCCTATACTGTGAGCGTAAAGGCAGCACAGAGGTGGTCCTGGAGGTTTACAGGTGCACATAACAGTTTACGGCTGGTGGCAATGACCACTTAGAGACGGTCAACAATGTGGGAGGAGAGAGGAGAAAGAGAACCCTCTCTTTTCTAAAACTCAACTGGCCGTTTCCCACTCTGCCCTTGGCTTCGGTCCTCGGGGCTCTGATAAACATCATAAGCTCCAAAACACACACAGTGTTCTTTTACTTTGCAATGGCCCATTGCACACTGAAAACCTTTTTAAATCTTTAACAGAATTTAAGAGCGCTTCGGACTGATATTTCTTTCTCTAATCTAAGATCTAATGGTCTAACGTTCGCATACATGGAGGTCTAAAGAGGTCTAGTTAGAATAAGCTGTGTGATTAAAAGTTGTATTTAAAACCAACAGAAGGCAGGGAGCACACTGTGTTAAACCCACACACCTGGCCCCGGTGGGTTTATAAGGGGTGTAAACCTGGATGCATCCTGTTGTAGACGTGTAGAAGTGTGTCTATATATGTGTGCAGTGCGGTAGCAGAGCACCTGAGGGCCAGAGCTGGTGATCTGCGTGACCTGTACACTAAAACTGCTGACGGAAACAGTGTCGTTTATATGTACTGCAACGATCAGACCACCTGACAGAAAGAGAAGAAGTCTAATCTCTTATTTCATGTGCAGTGGTCAGGTGCATATTTTTCCTTAGTTTTTCCAATGAATACGTTTTCCACATGAATAATTAAAAGAAAAGTGCAACATCTATATCTGTATTTTGAAGCGTTAATACAGTGCATTTCAAAAGCCAGACTACTAGGGCTGGGACAATACACCTATCTCCTGATTCCATACCATCATGATTTCATTATTACTATTGCGATTTTTAAGTATTGCGATTCGATATTACGATTTATTGCGATTTTTGTTAACTTTTTTAACACTACACCATGGGAAAAAGTTGAGTCATACATTTCTAGGGACTTTTACTTTGGGAAATATCTAAATTCATATAGTAAGAATGTTTGATTTTTTCAGCTTGTATGTAGTCAGAGATGAAGTGAAATATATCAGTCATTGTCAGGAGTTATTTATAAAATTTTTACAGCAACCCAAAAATCGAAAAGTAAAGACATTTCCCTCGCAAATTAGTGGTATTTTCTTTTAATTTATAAGGGACATGTAATGTTTTTTCCAATCAATCTTGGAGAGTTAGCATGCAGTCGATTTTTTTTTCCCACCCCTACTGACTACACCCCGCAAGCTCTTTTTTTTGCTTATAGATGTCTGGAGAACTGATTCAGCCTTGTCAAATACACACCGGACCAGTCAGCAAACTATGGGGAGTGTTTAGCTGGTGATGTGATACACCACCTCTAAAAACTTCCACGCCTCATTAAAACCTACAGTACAGTAGCTGTTGCTGATATAAAATGAAGCACAGTTCTGCAACTCCACGGCCCGTTTCTCGCCTCAGATGTATTCAGAAACTAATTTTGGCAAACAGTCTAGACATTCCCAAAACAGCTGCCATCTTTTTCTAGTTTGAAAATCAGACTCAAAAGGTCATTGACAGATGAGCAAGTGGTGCAATCTTCCAATTAAATTGCAGGAGGATGACATCACTCTAAATTTTGTCAATATCTGACCAGCAGTATCCGAGATTTGAGATGAACGTATTAACAAATAAATCCGGGAGCCCTTGTTACCATGGTGACTGCTCCTTGGTAAACACTTCACACGCTAATGTTGTAAATACTGACAATGATTCAAACAAACACAAGCGATACCTTGCATAACAGAGAAGGAGGGAGAGATTAACTGACACAGTAGCTTTCCTGAAACCTTTGAGCCTAATTGAAGCAGTAGTCCTCAGATAAAATATCAGGCTCAACTACCACTGTGGCACCTTGGACTCTGCTAGCCTGCCAATGCCAACTTCATGAGAGGGCAAATCCGGCCTTATCACGTCCTTACCATGCCCAGTGCCTACAGTAGAGCTCCAGCGCTTTCCTCGCACTGTTGTGTCGCTGGCATGGAAAAATGGGAAGGCCTGGAAGTGCTGCTTTAGAGGTAGAAGAGAGAGAGATTTAATTGAGAAGAGCGCACATTGCTGTGGAGAAGCAGCTGATACCAGACAGCTTAGGCCTTCACACTCACTTGTACATAAAAAAGCATTGCTCATATATACAATAGGGCTGTCAATCAATCAAAATATTTAATCGCGATTAATCTCATGATTGTCCATAGTTAATTGCAATTAATTGCAAATTAATTGCACATTTTTTATCTGTTCAAAATGAACCTTAAAGGGAGATTTGTCAAGTATTTAATACAAATATGGTGCTTTATGCAAATATTTGTATATATTTATTATTGGAATCAATTAATAACACAAAACAATGACAAATATTGTCCAGAAACCCTCACAGGTACTGCATTTAGCATAAAAAATATGCTCAAATCATAACATGGCAAACTGCAGCCCAACAGGCAACAACAGCTGTCAGTGTGTCAGTGTGCTGACTTGACTATGACTTGCCCCAAACTGTGATTATCATAAAGTGGGCATGTCTGTAAAGGGGAGACTCGTGGGTACCCATAGAACCCATTTTCATTCACATATCTTGAGGTCAGAGGTCAAGGGACCCCTTTGAAAATGGCCATGCCAGTTTTTCCTCGCCAACATGTAAGTAAGTTTGGAGCGTTATCTAGCCTCCTTCGTGACAAGCTAGTATGACATAGTTGGTACCAATGGGTTCTTTAGGTTTTCTAGTTTCATATGATACCTGTATCTTTACTAGCTTTAAAACTGAGCCCGCTACAACCCAAAAATCGCAAGTTGCGTTGATGCGTTAAAGAAATTAGTGGCGTTACAACAAATTTGCGTTAACACGTTATTATCGCGTCAACTTTGACAGTCTAAAATATATTATAATATATTAAAAAAAAACTATTTTAAAACAATTTCCAACAGTTTTAACAATCTCGTACAATCTAATTCTTCTGCTGTGACTACTGCTTGCAACACACCCATTCAACACACTCACGAGATTACACATTCAGGTTGGCATCAGGGAGGTGAGTTGCATGGCAGCAGAAGAAAGGAGGAGGAAAAGAGCGAAGGAGCGGTTGATGGGAGGATGTGAGGAGAAATGAGGATGTGTTACAGGGCGGAGAACAAACACCAAATACTTTGACGGGATCTCGATTGTAAATGAATGCCTCATCATCAGAATCTTTGATGTTTGAAATCATAGGATTATTGCACCCTACTGTAGAGAAAGTACCGGTAATATAGTAGTTAGCTAAGGTTACTTGTAGGTCACATGTATTTCCTCCTTCTCTCCTGTGTCGTGTCTATAAATAAATTTAATGATTTAAGATGGATTAAGAAAAGGTATAAAAATACGTCTGACTCACACCTTTCTGGTGCCATAGATAGAGGTTCCCTGCTTCCCTCTGTGTGTGTGACAGGGCTGTTTTACAGGCCTACCTGATGATCCAACACACACCACCTGCTGATGCAGCCATGATGTCAGCCTCAAAACATCACAAACATGTCCAACCCTGCAATCACTCCCATTCTTTCCTCTCCCTTTCTTTCCTTTTCCCTCCAGTCATCCGCTCAGTATAGAGATTACTATGCTGCTGATTAACTTGACTAAAACGTGTTTTTTCCTCCGCTCACTTTAAAGCTGCAGTAGGTAGAAACGGAGCAAAGTATTTTTATAAAACGGTCACTATATCCTGACAGTAGTGCATGAGACAGGTAATCTGAAAAATAATCATGTTCCTCTGTGTCCTCCGGTGCTCCTGACGGCATCTGCAAGACTTCACAGACCGGAGGAAAACAACCAATCAGAGCCGAGCTGGAGCCTTGCTGTCTCTGAGCTGCTGTCAATCACTCGCGAACTCTGATCTAACTAGGCCACGATGATCAAATATGAATCAATATTCTGTTCTGTGATGCCTATTTCTCACTCTGGATTCGGCTATTAGTGCATTTTCCAACTTTTAGGACCTAATGATTTAAATAAGGACTATTCAAGTGTTCATGTTGGGAAGTTGATTTACCTAAAAACTAAATATCTGCTGAGTTACAGACGTCTCTTTCCCAATGTAAGTCTATAGGAAAAAGTCTTTTTGGACCCAATGACATCACGTGACAGACCTGGAAGTTGTAGTACCGCCGTTTGGCCACTATGAAAATCGGCATCAACGAGCGGCGCACTTCCTGGGGGCCAATAGGAACGCTCTCTCTCTCTGAAATGACCTGTGATTGGCCAAAATCTCCCGTCACGGGCTAGATTTTTTAAAAGCCTGGAAACAGAGCCATGAGGAGATGCAGAAGTCTCTCAGAACACTTGAATTACAATATGCTGAAAGGTAATTGCCCAATGATGCCAAAATCCTTCTGCCTACTGCAGCTTTAACTCATTTTCCTCATGCTCATCTCCGTCCACTTCAGTACTAGCGTTTTCACACTTTCCTAAAGCTGCCCTCCGTCTCCCACGTTTGTTGCCCCAGGACAGGAAAAAGCGAGCTCTTCCTCCACTTAGAGAGAAAAAAGGGGTCAGGCTGAATCAGGCGCTGACAGGACTAAGCCTCTATACCTCTCTGATGTGTCTACAGGGGACGTGTCACTGCCTAGAGAGAGAGAGAGAGACATATTCTCTTCCTCCCCAGAGATAGTAATGCACACACAGACATACACATATCCTGACACGTCGCTAAACATCACAAGACATGCCACTGTCCCGCGGGCATGTCTTTCCCACCCCTCCGCTCCCTCCCTCATTCCCAAGAACAAGATAAGCATTTGAGGAGAAGATCGGGACACAAATTGTCTTTTGTTGGGGTTTAAACCTGAGAGGTGTTTACACAACACGGCGCATTACACATGCACGCTCAAACACATATAGTAGGTGTATACGCTGATATTGAGACAGACTATGAAAATGCACCAGTAGGGCTGCCCAATTAATCAAATATTAATCACAATTTTGGCTTCCCACAATTAAATGAACATGATCGCCTGAGATATCGACGTTTAAAATGCGTCTTCTGCTCATAGAAAACTCTGCAGCATCAAATCAAGCGCTTCCACCAGCCGGTGATCGAGATGTTTTGGCTTCACTTTTGGGTATAGATATTATCTATACAACAAATGTGATTAAATTAAGAGCATAAAAATTGCCCTAATTTGTACACTAACAGGGACTTAGCACAGCATGGAAGTGAAGGACGAGGTATCCACCGTGGAAACGCTTAAGGCTTAAACTATACACTGTACTCGTATGTGTGTGTATGTGTGTGTAAAGCCTATCTACTAGAGCTGTGGGCAGTGAGGTAAGAGAAGCACTGAGAAATAGTTGACATTCAATAGCTGACATCTGACTGACGTAAGGCCTCCGCTGCTATAAACAGACAGCTTCATCAGACACACAGCCTGCGGACCTGGACAGTGTTGAGCAACCAACTACCTCGTGTATAATGCGCTAACACCATGGAATGTGCTAATGTTAGCAGCTTGCTAACTGGAAACGTCCCCGTAGCTGTAACAACAACGCACAGCAACAATTTTCTCATTGATTGTAATATAAAAATTCTCTTTGTGCTCCTGTTATGGACGCTGGAACTACTCGATCACTTCAATGGCTGAAGATTTAGATAAAGAATTGAGGTCTGAAGCTTGTTCCTACACAGATCAGGCATGAAAGGTAATTTTATTACCGCAGCAAGTTTCATCCAAACAAGTGAGACCGTTTCCTTACTGATGGAAGATCTTAAGAAGCGAGAAATTAGACTTCTGTGGTTCGCCGTCACGCTATCACAGCACAGAAGTCAAAACAGAAAACCACAAACAAAGAACAAGGCTCCTTCCTTTGGCTTTTTTAACACACTGAATTCATGAAAAAGTGCAAACTGTAAAGCAAAAATGGCAGAAAAGATATTGAAATCAATACAAGATGTGGAGCAGATTTGTCAGTCCATTCGCTGCAAATCAAACCACTGAAAACGATCAACACATGCAGTGACTTTTTACCTTTTTACCCTCATTGAAGTGCCGCCTTTTTTCCTGGATTTTTTCACTGTTTTACTCCTTCATTTCTCTCCCTTTCTCTCATGCACATTTCAGTAGTTTTTGTTTCTGCTTTTGAGGTGTCGTGCAAGTTGTTGATCAAAATTACAAAGAAATTAAGAGTGCTTGGTGAGATGCAAGAGCAGAATCACTGTCATGTCTGAAGTTTTATAGGGCTGTCCCCCTCTGAGTCGATTAGTCAACTAACATTTCGGTCTGAGTCGACTAAGATTTCTTTGGTCGATTAGTCGTTTTTTATGCTTTTTTCATACTGAATGACTTATTTCCAAGAAACTTGTGAGCAAATCTCTGATAAACACAAGATTTAAAGTGGTGCTTTTGTGTGATTCTTTGTGCAGAAACTCAGTTTTACAGACGTGTCGATTAAATCAACTAATCGATAGATTAATAGAGGAATGAGTCAAATAGCAATTTAAATACAATCATTCATGCAGCCCTGAAGCTGAGTCACTGTATGTACTGTATAGAGAACTAGAGAACGGATACAGTCTAATAACCTGAAAAGCTACATTGCTCCACGATGGCCTAAATTCTCTAACACAAGCTCTCTGAGACATCACACATTCAAACTCGTCATGCATGGAAACGGGCTGAGCACCTCTAATCTAAATGAAACTCGACCAGAGTGACACCCACGAACCAGCGAGGAGGTCATGGGAGAATTAAGACGCTATAACAAGACTGTTGTCTGTGCCTGTACACTGGAACCTATCACGGTAGCATAGACAAAGCAGACGGCATGTATACAATAGGAGGCCATGGGCCAAGCCGGGCTATTCTGTAGGGCTGCTCCGTCCCCGGCTAATGTGTGCTGGTCAGTGTGTGGGTTGTGCTTGTGGGCCTGGCTGAGCTATAAAGGCACTGGAGGGTAGCAGGAACATCATGTTCTCACAGCGGGGGCAAACACTGGCTAGGAAGTCACTGTCATGCACACTCGCACATTTACCCTACATGTTCATTCACAGGAGATGAAATCACAAATGCCCTAAGTCTACTACTACTACTACTACTACACACAAACACAGGTCTCAGCTTAAAAGTGGTCATTTTGACAGGCTTTCACTTGTTTCTCTTGACTTTCACTCTCTCAAAGCATGTTTGAGGGCCGTTTTGTTAGGAGAGTTATCGAGGTGAGATGGAGGTGATTCACTACTTCTCCTCATTTGATCTGAACTGCTGCTCAGATCCAAAACGGAGGCCAGTTTCTCCCCCCTTTTCCTGTTTACTGCAAGACAAACATGCACATGCATTGTACATTCATGCATTAGAGGTGTAAGAAAATATTGATACACATGAGTATCTCCAAAACACTGGCCCAGCCGCTATTCAGTTTTAAAGCTAGAGTGAAGGAACTGGCATCATATGAAACTAGAAAACCTAAAGAATCCATTGATACCATTCATGTCATACTAGCTTGTTGCAAAGGAGGTTAAATAACGCTCCAAAGTTGCGCTAACTTTTGGCGAGGAAAAACTGTCATGGCCATTTTCAAAGGGGTCCCTTGACCTCTGACCTCAAGATATGTGAATGAAAATGGGTTCTATGGGTACCCACGAGTCAGTTTTGGGACAAGTCATAGTCAAGTCAGCACACTGACACACTGACAGCTGTTGTTGCCTGTTGGGCGGCAGTTTGCCATGCTATGATTTGAGCATATTTTTTTATGCTAAATGCAGTACCTGTGAGGGTTTCTGGACAATATTTGTAATTGTTTTGTGTTGTTAATTGATTTCCAATAATAAATATATACATACATTTGCATAAAGCAACATATTTGTCTACTCCCATGCTGTTAAGAGTATTAAATACTTGACAAATCTCCCTTTAAGGTACATTTTAAACAGATAAAAAATGTGCGATTAATTTGCGATTCATCGCGATTAAATATTTTAATCCTTTGACAGCCCTACTAAAAATATTTTTCACTGCTTATTTAGATTTTTTGTAGTTTTAGTTTACTATAATAACCCTGGTTCACACACGTGCACAAACACGTGCACGCACATGCAAACACACACACACACACACACACACACACACACACACACACACCAACACACTGATGGTATAAGCAGCTGAGAAGGCAGGGATGAATCATGGCTATAGCTGGAAAACTGTCCTGCGCAGACTCTGGGGTACATTTTTGGAGGGAATACAACGTTCTTAAAGGACTCCAGACACTAACACTACTACATGACTCACCACTTTATAAAGAGTTGTATGGAGTGAAGGATGGAGAGGGATGACAGGGGGCGGAAGAGGCGGCAGGGGACAGGTTGAAACCCAGCAGAGGGTATGAGAGAGGACAAAAGTTTCCAGCAATCTGCGCAGAAGTTTGTGTGTGTGTGTGCACTTGTTAATGTGCATGTGTTTATCTGCACTAGCAGCCTGGATTTGAACTTCCTGCAAATGATATGTTTGCGTGCGTGCCGCGAGGTTTGCACGGGCGTAAAGGTGAAGCCGTCTGAGCCGAGGGGAAGATGTATGCGCGCTGGGGGAGGTGGGACGTGTGAGTCCTCTGTGCGCTGGATGGCGGCGGGGATGGTCGAGGTTCAGTCAGGCCTGCAGCTCTCCTGTGGAGAGTGACCTCATCGCCTGGCCCCTGGCATTGTGGCAGCAGCACAAAGCCACGCAGGGGACGGAGAGAGAAGACTAGTGGGGGGAGGGAGTGTGGATGTAGATGTGAATGAGGAAGAGAGAAAAAGAGAGAGAAAGTAGTGAATTCTGAAAAGGGGGGAAAACAGTGGACCACCACGCTCTCAGGAAGAACGGGGACGAGAACACACAGAGAGTCAACGAGGGAATCGGTAAAGACGGGAAACACAAACACGTGCGCAAACAAACGGACTAAACAACACACAACAGAAACCTGCTAATTTGTCCGTGCTGTTATTGCACGGCCCGCCGTAAAGTACAGATCCTCACAAGTCCTCCACCTGAACACGCAGAGACACAGGTCCTCTCAATGACGGGAAAAGACACACAAATGATACAGAGACTGCTTCCTCAATAGTCACTCCAAAAGAAAAAGAGATTTTGGTGGGAGAAGACAGACAAACAGCCATCCATTCAGTGCCAATACATCCTGTTTCCACTGCACTGCCAGGAAGAACAGCCTGCAGGGGGTCACGTAAGACAAGAAGCTGTAGAGGGCTCAGTTTTAAATCTAGAGTGAAGATACTGGTATCATATTAAACTAGAAAACCTAAGAAATCCATTGGTACCAACCGTGTCATACTATCTTGTGGCAAAGGAGGTTAAATAACGCTCCAAACTTACACTAAATTTTGGCGATGAAAAACTGGCATGGCCATTTTCAAAGGGGTCCCTTGACCTCTGACCTCAAGATATGTGAATGAAAATGGGTTCTATGGGTACGCACGAGTCTCCCCTTTACAGACATGCCCACTTTATGATAATCACATGCAGTTTGGGGCAAGTCATAGTCAAGTCAGCACACTGACACACTGACAGCTGTTGTTGCCTGTTGGGCTGCAGTTTGCCATGTTATGACTTGAGCATATTTTTTATGCTAAATGCAGTACCTGTGAGGGTTTCTGGACAATATGTTTCATTGTTTTGTGTTGTTAATTGATTTCCAATAATAAATATATACATGCATTTGCATAAAGCAGCATATTTGCCCACTCCCATGTTGATAAGAGTATTAAATACTTGACAAATCTCCCTTTAAGGTGCATTTTGAACAGATAAAAAATGTGCGATTAATCACAATTAACTATGGACAATCATGAGATTATTCGTGATTAAATATTTAAATCGATTGGCAGCCCTAGTTTCCACTAGAATCTCTAACTAGCAGAAGCAATGACTCAAGAGATGGTTAATATCTGTGTGTGGCAAAAACACCCCCTAGGGGCTGCTACATGGTAACAGCACACTTTATGTGTCACTGTGTACATGTGGATGTTGATGGACATGGAGGAAGAGTGTGTCACAGTTTACCATTTATCCCATTTTGCCTGAATCAGCGCGTCTGTGTTTCCAACATGAACCCATTCACCGGAGCACGGAGCTCAAGTTCCACGTCTATGGATACGGAGCCTGATTGAAATGAGAGCAGATATGATGATGGGAGCCGTGTTCATCTGATATTTCGATCTCACATTGCATCCTCTTTGTTTCTTTGTCCCTTCTTCACACAGGCCCTTAAATAAACTTCCGCTGCAACACGAGGCGAGGCAGATCATCTCTCTCGGCCAGTTTTTCCTTTTCTTTCACTTAAACTATTGTTTGTTTATTTAAGTTTTCTGTCTCTCGCTGATTTATTTATTGTTGTTTTTACACCTCTTCAAGCACACACACACACACACCCACACACACACACACACACACACACACATAGACAAAGAGCGCCAGTACACTAAAGATGTTCCCCGTCCGTCGGCAGGGGCTAGTGGGGAAGGTGCAGAGGTCAGGGTTTAGGGGTCAGAGGTCAACTAATCGGTCACTTCATCAACTCATTACTCTGCTTGTTAATTAGAGGATTAAAGCAGGCAGGATGAGGTAAGCACCACCTCTTTCCAACCCTTTCCCCCCCATTGTATACTCTGCTATAACTTTTTAACTACAAAATTTGATTTTTATATCGATTGTAGGGCTGCAACTAACAATTATTTTCATAGTCGATTAATTTGAGTTGTTTGGTCTATAAAATGTGAGAAAATGGTGAAAAATGTTGTTCCCCTAAGCCCAAGATGACGTCCTCTAATGTCTTCTTTTGTCCACAACTCAAAGATATTCAGTTTACTCTCATAGAGGAGTAAAGAAACCAGAAAATATTCACATTTAAGAAGCTGGAATCAGAGAAGTTTGACTTTTTTTCTCAAGAAATTCTTAAAAAGTAGTTGGCGATTAATTTAATTGTTGAGAGCTAATCGATTAATTGTTGCAGCTCTAATCGATTGTGCTTCTTATGGAACGGGTTAACATGTTTATAATATTTTTTAGGGCGGTCCTCGACCAAAGACATTCTTAGTTGACTAACACAATTAGTTGATTTAATCAACACATCTGTTGTTTCTGCACAAAGAATCACACAAAAGCACCACTTTAAATCTTGTGTTTACCAGAGATGTGCTCATAAATTTCTTGGAAATAAGTCATTCAGCATGAAAAAAGCATAAAAAACGACTAATCGACTACAGAAAACTCAGTCAAATAAGACCAAAACAACCGATTAGTCGACTAATGGACTAGGAGGGGGCAGACCTAATACTTTTAGAAGTTCTGGTTCGCTACATATCAAAGATAAAGTGCTGCATTTCCTTGACTTTACAACTGGGTCCTGACCTGAAAAGATTTAACAACTCCTGTTACCAGATGGCAATATTATTTTAGAATATTACAAACTCTGCCAAGGCAGTTTTAAGGAATGGGATAAACAGGGTTTCCTCGTTCCTGCCAGACTATTTATGTGGTTACACACAGACAGCAGAGCTTCTCGTGCCTGTGCCGTCCCCAGGAGAGTGTTTTGTGGTACGAGGGCATTAGACTAATGCATGCAGACAGGAGAAGACAACTTGATGAGCATATATATGTGTCTATTTGTGTGTGTTTTGTTCGCGTTAAGGGAAAAATAAAAATGCATCTCTGACAGATTTCCCAGAGGCCTCTTCCTCTGTAATTAATCTCTCTCTCAATGTGACCTCAAAGAATCGCTCCGCTCTCCACCTCTCCATCGTTGCACTCACACATTAACCAAGTTGGAGATCACCAAGGTCATTTATCCAGGTGTGCAAAAATAATATTAACACGTACAGTACTACTGCTATCAGACAGCTCATTTCATATCACTTCAGTAGGAAGTCAGATAAGAAACACTATTACAGTAGGAACTGAAAGACTGTGTGTTTAAACAGGCGATAGCGCTACTGACCATATTAAAAGACTAATTCTCAATGGGCATTTAACAAGGGGAAGTGGTGGTGGAAATCTCATCTGAGGGTGCACCTGGACAAACAGGCTGTGTGCACACACACACACACACACACACACACACACACATGCCTGAAAACTTGACATCCATATCCAAATTAGTGCAAAACATTGTGACCTGATTCTTTCTGTTGTCGCCGCTTTCTTATCCAAACCTTTAATCTTTAAACTATTATCTAAGTGCTGTTAGTGAGCTGAAACCACAGCAGAATAATCAGACATCCAGATGGTAAGATGAGATAAAAGTTTCATTCGATATGATAACAACTACGGTATGTTATATTACAGTGTTGAGACAGGTGGTTGCAGGCTGATTTGGGTGTTAGTACAGTAAAGCAGGCTCAGCACAATGTGAAATCAAACACCTGTTGCCGGCTTATCTCGTGTGTCTGTTTGCGTGGGCATATCATCATAATGAGGTCATTATGGCAGCTAATGGGAAGCAAATAGAGGGGTCCACCCCAGTGGCCCGCTGGGAGTCGCACCATGGCGGAGATTCAGTTTAGAGAGCAGCTGAGGTCAAAGAGATAAACAGACAGAGACACTGTCCCCAGATGGTTTACTGTATGTTCATTAGGGGTGGGGGGGGAATCCATAAAGCATAGTATCGCGATATTTTGCATGGCAATTAGGGATGTGACGGTGAGGAAATTTCCCCACCGGTTAATAAACTTGGGACAACTTTGATCTTTAATGTCGGGTGGCTGTGTGTCTGGCCTCTCTGGTGGAGCTTTCGCTGCGGGGCTGCAGGTTTCCACCCGGCGTGCACACCGGCTATGAGTGCTCGTCCTCTGCACGGTGATTGCCTCATTGACGTTTTGGTTCCCTAATAGCATTGGCTTTAAATCTGAGGCGCTTTTGCTTTTCGCTTCGACACCAAATCCTCCGCCATCATCTTGTCTGTCAACTCTCTCTCATCTTGTGTGTGTGAATGACTCCTGCTACTCTGAGCTGACTCCTTACAGAGCAGATGCATTCACTTTCAGTTTGTAGCATCAATCGTCCGACTAAGAATTGATAACACGGCGCTGATACGCCAAAATGAACTAAATGGGTTTTATTTCTGTAAAAATACAAGCAAAACGACGGTGGGGGCGGTGGGTACGTAATGTAATCGGTATGTGCCCGACCACCGTGTAAAACCGGTAACACCGACTACCGCGGCAAGCCTAGTGGCAATATTGTATCATCGATGTCAAGTATCAATCGTTTATATTATTAAACTCTTAACCTCTTAATAATCCGATGGCAGACGGCCGCTATTCTGTCCTTCAGAGATTGTAGCAGTCTTAAAGCTTGAGTGAAGATACCGTGTCATGTTAGCTTGTTGCGAAGAACGCAAAATAAAGCTCCAATTTTACGCTAAATACACACACACACACACACACACACACACACACACACACACACACACGGCTGGTGGAGCTCAGAAACGTCGAGGCCATAAAGTTTGACATATGGAATGGTGTGTTAATCAAAGACTCCACGCTCCCAGCTGGAGCGGCCTCCTCACTGGGAACACAGGCTGGCATGCATACTGCAGAATGTCCTTGTGTGTTTCTCATGATAATGTAATCCCCGTCATCCTTTGTAGTGATGGTGGTATTTGTGTGACTGGTTATGCATGTGTGTGTTGCTTCACCCTTGTACCAGTACAAAGGTTTTGTACTCGGGGCGGGGATAGCCAGAGGTCTCACGATACCATCTTATTGTGATTTTAAACATTTTGCGAAAGTATTGCAATAAGATATATTGTGATTTATTACCTTTTTTCAACTGCAAATTATGCAGTTTGTCAACATCTGTTTTATCTAATGAGATACTGTTTTCAATCTGTTCATCTCATGAGTTTTCATTCACATATCTTGAGGTCAGAGGTCAAGGGACCCCTTTGAAAATGGACATGCCAGTTTTTCCTCGCCAAAATTGAGTGTAACTTTGCAGCATTATTTAGCATTCTTCCCGACAAGCTGCCATGACATGGTTGACCAATAGATTCCTTATGTGTTCTAGTTTCATATGATACCAGATATGATATCAAATTGGGTTGTTTCAACCCAGCATTTTTTAGTGTGTGCCTGAGCTCAGGTGGAACAGCACGTGAGCAGTAAGTTCTCTTGCCTCTTGCTCTAAATGCCCCTCTGTATTCTCTGTTTTCATTCTCTCACCACACACACACACACACACACACATAAACCCTGACATCTTTACATTGCTGACAATGCAAGATGGGGAAGCAAACATTACAAAACAGGATATGATCAAAGCGCAGACGACTAGCTGGATCTGTTTTAGTTTAAGTAGTAATATCCTGCTTGTCCTAAGATGCCCTCGTGGATCATTTTCTGCAGCCTGCTAACCCATTCCTGTAATTATACACTCACTCATCTCATCTCAGCCCCACCAGAAGACTGATATATGCTTCACTGCTGAAAGATTTCCTCTGTAAAGACACTGTATGTATACTGTATACAGTTGTTTATGGGTGTTTGGGCGAGTGGCTTTAACACTGGAATTATTTGAATCTAATCTAATGACATACGAACACGTGGTTGATTTACACTCAGCTTTTCTTAGATACAAGTAGGGGGGGCTTCAAGTAAAATAGGTTGGGAACCACTGTAGTAGTACACCCATCTTATCAACGACCACTACACCACTGATCACGATCTATATAGAAAACTGCAGATTTTGATTTGTTATCCATTAGAGTATGAGACTGGATTGTGCTGTAAAATTTAGCTGCACACAGATTTGCGAAATATACGACTGCTGCAGGAGCAAAAATAGGTTGAAAATGAAAATTTGAAAATAGAAAGAAGAAAATGCAACCTCATCAACTAGTGTCTTTTATGAATGTACTGCTTACAGAGCCAGTACCGTCTTCCTGGATTCCTAGAAAGGCAGATAAGTAACTTCAGACAGGATGAGAGAGAGGACGACGAGGAAAAAGAGAGAGCTTCAAAGAAAGAGGAAGTGATGAGAGGAAAAAGAGAGCAGAGAAACAAAGAGGGCTTCATTGTTTTCGATCTTGCTCTCATTACCGAAGGGGACGATAGCATAATATAGCGCTAATAGGGGAACAAATTGTGGTGTTCAGCTTACATAACTGCTGAGTGACTAATCACACAAGATGTTGCCTTGACACAGATTTTGGCCCTCCATTTCTCTCTCTCTCTCTCTCTCTGTGTCACACACAGCCCTCTAAACAAGAACAGCCATTTTGTGAATGTTTCAAACCATTTATTGAACAAAGTACAAACCATATTGCCGATGCCAACCAGCAGTCAAGTGAAAAAAGTCTCTTTGCGTGTAACCATCCGTCATCCCGTGATGCATGCGCTGACCCATCCCCCTTAATGTTAGGAGCAATCGTCAACTGTCACTACCTTCTCACCCAATGAGACCCCATGTGCGAGAACATCTGACAACCCAAATGGCCAGCTGTTTGCAGAACGAGGGAGGAGCGAGAGACAGAGAGAGAGAGTGAGAGAGGACTGTGCAGTCAGACTCCATCTGCTGATGTGCGTCAGTCCCTGACAGTTCTGGCACATCTAAAGAAGCCAACGCACTCCGCGACTTCATCAATGCCACGACAGAAGGCATCAACACGCAAAAATGATTACTAGATTGGCTTCATTTTCTGTTTTGTCTCCCGTAGCAACAGGGATTATACACCGCTGTAGTAGATTACTGATACTGTACATCATTTAGGACGAGCTGAAGTCACAGATGCACCTTCCCGGGCAAAGTTTGGTGCCGAACTTTACCAATGAGTGTTCTCTACAGCAACTAAGCAATGTGCCTGCTGGTTGCTGTGTGCAGTTTTTCACTGTGGACCACATTGGCCAAACATCAATACACTTTTGTCGTTGGGGGCTCCAGGCGCGACAACCACAACATAAACACAATATGGCCAAGCCACCAGCCAGCCAGCCAGCCAGCCAGCCGTCCAGCATCATCAGCTGGAAGTGAAGAGTGAGGAAGAACAGAAGAGAGTGAGGGAGACTGTAAGAGCGACAGAGAGAGAGTTAGACGAAGGCATAGCCAACTAACTGTCATGTCGCTGTACAATCTAGCAAATCAGACAAGGTTTTCACTAGCTGGGAGCCTTCAGCGCTGCTAGCTGCATGCTCACCCGAGAATGACACAACAACGAATTCCTGTGTGCAGAGCATTAATGCTTGATGCTAGCCGCGTGTAGCGAGACAGCGAACATGACAGCCAGTCGAATAAATTCTACATCATGCATGGTTTCACAGGCCGACGACGACGCCATTGCATAGCTTGGCATGCCAAGAGGCCTCGAGTACATTAAAACCTGATGCTTTAGGGTCTGCCGCCGCATATTTTTTTGTGGTGTAACTCCAATCTGCCACATCAGCCACCCAAGTACATGGTTTTTCAGACTGTTCGGATCCATCACATGTTGCGCTCTGCTCGGGGCTGCTTCAGAAGCACTGACGTGCAATCAGAGGCCGATGCGTGCCTGTGCCAAGGAAGCACGGCACATTGTCAGCTGACGAAAGGCTGGAAAGAGTGTGTTTTGGGTTTGGTCCGTGGAGGCTTTAGCCAACAGGAAAGCTCCGGTGTTTTCCTCTCCATGGGGCATAATGGATTCTCCCCGCCAATGAAACACTATTCCGGCTGGCGGGCGGGACCGCCAGCCACCTGAGAGCCTTTTCCCACACCACCCCCTCCCCCTGTCGGAGCCAAACCCCGCCATCAGTGGAGATCTGGGACAGATGGAAGGATGGTTGAAGAGAGGAGGAATGTGAAAGAACAACGAATAGGAGCAGATGGTAAGAAAGAGGGAAGGGATGGAGGGAAATTGGCATCCCTCTCTCTCTCTGAGACGACTATGGAGAATCGTTGATTTCTGAGCACCACCGCCCATATCTGAATACACAACATGATACTAACATACAGACAGGTTACCATAACAACCAACAACACAATGCAACACACACAGACACATCCAGTTGCCCCCTTACCCACCCATCGCTGCATTCCCCTCCTCTTCTCCATGCTCACCCCTCCATCTCTCCGCAGACTTGAGATGCTCCCAAAGCAGGCAACACTGGCACACAGTGGCCACGAGGGCAGTACACTCTGGAACAATGGCCTGTTCATGATTTTATCAGCTTACACACACGCACTCATAATCCACACGCACGTTAGGATTGCTGGCATCACACTGGATGTTGTGCAAACCCATTAAAGAAGTCAGTTTTTGTACCTTCTCTCGTTATCGTCCAGGTGAGCAAACAGCACGTTCTTGGAGATGGCCTTGGCCAAGGCGGTCATAGTCTTGTAGTCCTTCGGGATCACCTGTGTGGACGAAGCAGTAATATCCATTACGGCAAAGCACACTGCAACAACACTATGCAGGTGGACACATGAAACAGACCAGCGCAAACACATAATGGGCCCGACTTCAAAGGCAGACCAAATTGAGTAATTAAAGAGCAGCATATTGGCAAACTCTTAAAGGAATATCCCACACGTGTGTCTGTGTATTTTTGGGAAAGCCCATCTGTTCAGGGATTACACTCAAAATGTCACACGGCCCTTAAAAATTCAGCGGAGGCCTGAACTCATTCATAAAACATGCATTTTCATGTCCCAGACTCTGCGGTGTGTGTGTGTGTGTGTGTGTGTGTGTGCATGGAAAGGGAACGGCAAAGTCTGTAGCCACAACAAAGCCACAAAAATCTGTATTTATAAATCCTAAAAAGGAACTCAAGCTGCTTTTCCCGCTGGTTGAGAAAAGGCAAAAGTAAGAGAAAGACAGAGAAAGAGTGAGAAGACTAAACTAAACCTTCTCACTGCAGAATAACTGGAGGACGGAGAGGAGTGTGTGCATGTGTTTTGTCTCTGGTGGTGAGGGAGAGGAGGGGGGGTAGGCTGTAATTACGTTAAAGCAACAGATGTCTCCACATGAAGACGACCATGCAGCGCTGTGCATGTGCATGCACACAAATACACACACGACCACATCACATATGAAATAAAAAGTACCATCTATCTGCAGCACTCGGGCCTGCAGTGGACAGAAAGAGAAAGAGGCCGGTCTGGCCTGGAGTTAGAAACCCAGAGGGGCTCAGTGATGGAAGTCATTCTTATTTTAAGTCAGATACTTTATCATCCTCCAACAAGATCCAGCTCCAACACTGTCACCCAGGGGATCATTAAATGTCAGGACACTCAGCTTGTTACCAGCATTTGAATCACTGTCCTTTTTACAGTAACTTGTCAGGGTGAGGTTTAGATATTCTGTTGTAGCCAATTGGGGGGGAAAGTAGGGGTAAAGCCACATGGGAAAAGATGGATTTCTAATGATTTACCAGCTACACCTACAAGCAGTCAAATTCTGTTACATGTGTACTCTATACACGAATCCGGGGAAATACCGGAAGAAAAAAAGGCCCAATTACTGTGATGGCGTCTCCCTACAATACAAGCTTGTTTGAATGCAAGCTGTCCTAAAGTCCCAGTTATGCTTTCAGGACGGACGGTCACTCGAACACGAGTTGATGAAGAATACAAGCTGAGTATTTGCCTCCTTCTGCAAAATCCATATTATTTTTCTTCAACAGCATCACATACAATCTGATAATAGCTGTGATGCGTTGTTGGAAAGTTCCTCATTTAATGCCACAAGAACCCGTTAAAGTTGGAGGAAACATCTGACTCGATGCCCGTTCTGTTCCCACCTCATCAAGAGGGAGTCCACACCAGTTCCCATCCATCTGATGCCAGCAGTTCATTCTGTCAGTGTGATCTCCGACAGGCCTCACAATTTGTTAAGACTCACGACGATTTACAGCAAAGCTCTTTTTAATCAGACGAGCCGGGTGAGCTAATTGATTGTGTTGTGTTTAACAGCTGCTGATTTTCACAGACAGGAGACATTAATGGATGATGTTGGAAGATGATGGCACAAAGAGTGCATGTGTGTGTGTGTGTGTGTGTGTGTGTGTGTTACCTCTGTGTACATCAATGGGCCAGATGAAATGCTCTTTCATACTGAAGCAATAATGCGCTTTCACCTTCTTATTCAATTTTTATTCACTTTTCTCTGATGGCCTGTTGTTTCGAGTGAGCACATGAATTACTTTCTCTTTGACGTGCGGCTGACGTGGCTGTCTGAGTCGTTGCATGTGCACGTTGTTGCATGTGCACGCTGTTGCATGTGTGTGAGTGTCAGTCCGCGAGACAGTGATTGGACAGTGAAGAGAATGAGGCCAGGCTTGTTGCCACGACACATAACTGCAGCGTCTGGTGGAGACCTCAGAGCCGTAAACACAGATGCATGTGGGTGTGTGCGCACACCTGACACACACACACTGCATGCTCCAGTGGCCATGCGATTACAGCGTGGTGACGGGGGTTCATGCAGTTTTGTCATTACCCAGCAATTAATGGCGTGTCAAGTTAATTACAAATGAACAAGC
The DNA here is from genome assembly GCA_916701645.2 of Sebastolobus alascanus. Taxonomy (NCBI): domain Eukaryota; kingdom Metazoa; phylum Chordata; class Actinopteri; order Perciformes; family Sebastidae; genus Sebastolobus; species Sebastolobus alascanus. The sequence continues at coordinate 1,138,150 of CAKAOJ020000133.1, read as the reverse complement.
ACGGCAATGATACAATGACCAGGGGGTGTATGTATGTACAGTATGTGTGTGTGTGTGTGTGTGTGTGTGTGTGTGTGTGTGTGTGTGTGTGTGTGTGTGTGTGTTTGTAAAGGTGAGTTATAGTTCCTGGCGGTGGAGCACCTTTTCCAATAGCTCCATTAAATTGTGGAATGGACACATGACAGGTTGAGAGATGACAGATAACTCTAACAGCCGCCTTGTTGTCCACACTGAGAAAACACTCTTACTTTACTTTACTTTAAAAAAGAAACGATTTTATCTTCCTCTTTACCTCTCAACCATATTGTCTGTCATACTGTCTCACAAACTAGAGACGCAAAGTAAATCCAAGCAGGAATAAAACAAAAAAAGTTTTGGTAACATTTATAATAATATATAATAACCATCATGTATAAATAGTAAATTGATAGTTAATTAAAATGTAGTTAATAGTTATTTTTCTGTGAACAAACCATGAAATTAAAATTAATAATGTTTACTATTATGTTATTTTAACAGTGGTTGCACACATTATAACACTTTATATACTATAAGTATTTGTTATTGATTACAAAATGATTTGTAAACCTTTAAGAAAGTATTTGTAAAACATCTATAAACATTACATAGATATTCACATTTTACATTAGATATTTAACACTTTATTAATTGTTAATAACTGGTTTGTAAACCATCTATAAATATTATTTGGATGTCTATTATAAAGTTACAACTGATGATTATAATACCTTGCTAAATGGTTAATAAATACTTTGTAAATCATCTATAAACATTATGTAGATAGATAGTTAATACGTTGTTAATGGTTAATAATTGGTTTCTGGTCCATCTATCTATGTAATATTATATTTATAGAATAATTTAGTAATCATTAACAAATACTTAATATAGTATATAAAATGTTATAATTTGTACAACAATAAACTGTTATTTCATATTACACAAGCTAATGATAAAATAACAGAAAGTATAGCATTACTAATAATTAGTACAGATTATTAATAATCATTTCATTGTTTATTTTTCATTCATTTCATTTTGTTTATTAATGATGGTTATTATAAAGTGTTACCAAAGTGGTAGTTCAGTTTTTGTGTCAAGCTGTGTATTTATATGCGCAGCTTTCTGCAATAACCTGATTTCTTAAGCAGCACTAGGAACCCAGTTTCTGTAATCAGGGCAGAAGAGGGGATTAGAATATTTATTACAGCTAGAGGTCTCCAGGAGAAAGCTGATTTCTTGGCAATGTATACATGTAACCACGTTTCCTATCAGCTTTTGACATGAACGCATGTGCACGACAACAAATTAGGATATGGAAAGCACCGCATGGAAGCAAGATATCTGACTACATGTACGGTAGCGATACATCCTCTTGTTCAAAATAATTTAATTCAAAGACTGAAACTGAAACAAAGTAAATAAGTCAGTTTCCACAGACTGACCTGGTTTCTTGTGTGCATGTAAATGTGCTGAAATGTGGGGGTCAATCTAATGTATGAATGCAAATAAAACTGGCATTAGTAAATAACAGTCGCTCTGTTCAGCACGTCTTTAAATTTCATGATTAAGATGTGAATTATCAGTAAAACCCTGAGTGGGAGTCTATCACAGTCAATCTGATATCACAGGGTCGAAGCTCAGCATCTGTGCTGAACATCAGCTCAGCAGCTGACTCACAAACTGTGTGTTTTCGTTGCAAATAAAATCTCCAAATCGGTTGATTAATTGCTGTCATAAATGCACACTGCTTTATCTCCCTTCACACTGTCACGATGCTTCGATGAATGTGTTTACGTCCGTGCTCTTGAGTGGGTGTCGACAGAACGACAGCTCCGAGTCCAACAAATAAACAACATCAACCTCGATGTCTGCACAGCAGCATTGAGTTATTGTATATGTATGTATGCTGCTTGTATGTGTGCAAACATGATGAGTTTGTACAAAACAATCATGTGCTTGCAGGAAGCTGCAGTGTGCCAGTATAATGCGTCTGTGCATGGACGTTTGCATCCATCTTCCAAGGCTGACCTTGCGTACGTAGCTGACAGCGTCCTCTTCGGTGTAGACCTCGGCGCTGACCCCTCCCCTGCGGCGCCGGGCCTTGACAACGGGGTTGGGCGGCGGGGGAGAAACCTCATCATCGTGCGAGTCCGACTGGCTGTTAGATTTCTGGCGTGCCATGATCTGCTTGCATTCTTCCTGCAAAAACAAGAGGAGAGAAGTGATTGTTAGAGAGGGACGAGCATGGAGAGAGGCACACGGGGAGGGAGAGAAAAAGGGCGGTTAAAATACAAATAAGCAGATGGTCAATCAAAACCAGTGGCCCTGTTGACGTCAAAAAGGCAGCAGGAAAATAGATGCAACTACTAATGTAGCTTTCGGCAAGACAAACAATATAATCTGATCTGAGAGCGTCTGTTATTCTCACAAAGATCACATGAAGACGGGCTCTGAACACCCTCTCCAACATCATGTGGATTCTCAACCAGGTCAGATAACAGAACAGGTTTGTATAAACCTCAAGGAAAGTACAGTGGACACGTCACAGTCCTGAGTGCACGCTGTCTGGACATCTGGCTGCCTTGCTGTGAAGTAAAAGGCATCAAATATTAATATCTGTACAGGCCTGAACATGCAGAGAGAAGAAGGCTCAGCCAGGTACCCTCCTCCTCCTCCTCCTCCTCCTCCTCCTCCTCCTCCTCCTCCTCCTCCTCTCAAATAATGAACAACAAGGAATAAAGACATCAAAGGGGCGACGGCGTGCCTCCGGCTGGCTGTTGTTTCGACTGCTGAACACTCTGCAGGTGATGAATTATTGATTGTACACTTGATTAACACATTAGCATAAGTACACAATAAAACCACTGTAGGCTCGTTAATGTGCTGTGAGACGAGGGCCAGTGGGATAACAGTCTGTGCAAAGGTACTGCTTTGTGTATTTCAGTAACAATGGCTGGTGTGCATCTGTGGGTTTATGTCTTTATTTGAGTGCATTAGCGTGTCTAATAGCACGGTGGGGATTGAGTTGGCAGCAGCAGTGTTATCCACCAGCGCGGGTTTTTCGGTACAGTAACATTTTCATCTGTTAGCTGGTTCACTGCATTGCTGCTGCTGCTGTGTAGTCAGAAAAAAACAAAGGTGTCTCGAAGGGACAGGAGTCCTCCAGACAGGCAAGCAGCAAGAGGTGGCACTCTCACACTGCAATACAGAAAACAACACACACACACCGACAGAAATAACCAGAACCAGAGAGAGATAGAGAGATGATGATGTAAAGGTGGAGGAAGGCAGGCAGCTGGGTGTCTGGTTGGTCTCTCCTGCTCCACGAGCAAGTCATTTTATGACAACGCTAAGTCAACTTTTGTCTTGGTTTAATCACAAGACGAATCTATTCGCTTCAGTTTGTACTAGTAATGTTCCTGATTAATTGATGACTGATGAGTTTAATCAATCAAAAATATATTCACCAATTTCGTTAAAGGGGCTCTATGTAAGAATCAGAAATCGCTTGTTAACAGTGACACCTGTGGCTGTTAAGTCAACGACAGTCAGCGTAGACTTTGTGTTGCTCTTTACCAAGGACGGCAATCAATTAAGGAAATTGCTTGTTCACACCACCGAGAGCAAATGCAGACTAAAGATGTAAAGCAGACACATACTGCCCGACTGAGTTCATACCACCTCTACATTTTGGAGTGCATTGTATAACTCAAGAACCATCATTTTCTGTGCAACACAGGGAGGCAACTTCTTTCTCTGCAAAACTGGAGAAGATGGAGAAGGGGAAAAGAAGACCAGGAGGAGCAGCTGGGAGCAGAGTGATTACTGAGTGCCTTGAGCAGGGAGCAGAAATTGCTGCTGCTTCACTCTGCTCATATACTGACAGAGAGGGAGAGACAACCTGTGACAGAGGGATCACTAAGGCAACAGAGACAGAGAGAGAGAGGGGAGGTGACAGTGAGGAGGAGACCTGAAAACTGAGACAAACAAAACTGTCAAACCCAGACCTCACGACTCAGCACTTCCCTGCACATTCTACCCTCAACTCTCTGTTTCCATCATCCCAGCGGTAACACAGTAAGGGTGGGGGAAAAAAACGATTCACCTATGTATAGCATTTTTTTTTTTTTGTGCAATTTTTACATTTTTATTGCCAGAATTGATATATTTGCTTCATTTGAGTCTATGCGGAGGTAGAAGGAAGTTACCGCTTTTATTGTTGTAGTATGAGTAACATGATGTCATATCCGTTCCGTATCCGTCAACCAAAACAAATCGCAGTGAGGAAGTACAAAACGGCGGAGGGTCCATTCTCACATATTAAATCCAACGTGGTAAACACTACACATCCAGTAAACTATGGAAACACTTTGGGTTTCACACATTGTCAGGAAAAGCAGAGCTAGACATCACGGCTAAAGCTGCATGCTAACTCTGTCACGGACAGGAAACGTTATCGTATCGCGGTAACGTGCGGTCAAGCTGGCCGTCACTCTCATCTCCGTGGTCAAATGGGCCGCCGCTACAACTGTAGAGCACCCATAGAGCACCCATAGAGCACCCATAGAGCACCCATATACTGACATTTATGTTAAATACAGTCAAACGGCCCCGATGGAGCTGTCCATGGATGTATATAGAGAACGGAGCTGACAAGAGAGCTAGAGACGGACTTGGCAAAGTTAGAGGAAGTATATAATTGTGACTACGTCTGGTTTTCAAAATAAGGTGTTAACAAAGGGAACTGTATATACAAAATACATCTATGGACATAAGATTGATTGGATTATATTCACCGGAAGTATAAAACATTAAATGTCCCTTATAAATTAAAAAGAAAATACCACTAAATTGTGAGGGAAATGTCTTCTTTGATTTTTGGGTTGCTGGAAAAAATGTAATAAATAATGCCCGACAATGACTTCAGGACATCTGACTACATACATGCTGAAAATCAAACATTCTTACTGTATTTATTTAGATATTTTTCAAAGTAAAAGTCCCCAGAAGTGTATGATTCAACTTTTCCCCATGGTCTGGTGTTAAAAAAGTTAACAAAAATCGCAATAAATCGTAGTATCGAATCGCAATACTTAAAAATCGCGATACATATCGAATCAGCACCCAAATATTGTGATAGTATTGAATCTGGAGATAGGTGTTTTGTCTCAGCCCTACAGTATAACACAGCGATGCTATAATGATATGAAACAGCAGCCAGTTACTTCAGCTCATTCTTTGAGTTGGCAACCTTTCATCTAACGTCTCTCTCCGTTCTCTGTTTGACTTTGTGTCTCTCCTGACAAATTACATCCTGAGGTTACTGTGACACTTTGCTCGCTGTCTGCGTAAAACAGTGTGATAACGCGGATCAAACACACATACACACACACATACATACACGCACTTCTTGCTTACGCAGAGTCACTGCCTGAGGGAACACAGCCAGCAGCAGCAGGAGGAGAGGAGAAGAAGAAGAAGAAGAGGGGAGGTATAGAGCCAGAGAGCAGCATCAAAACACACACACACAATCTCGCAAACACACATGCACAGGCAGACTGCAGGGGGAGAGGACAGCTCACACACACTCCGGCTTAATCAAGGTGGAAAAGGTCTGCAATCAGGTAGCACACGAAACTCTCTCTAAAGACAGCGAAGGCATCACGACGCTGCAAATACACGCTCCGGAAAAAAACGCACAAACTAGGTGGCATCTTCACCTTGCAACCAAGCTTCACATTATTCTACACAGTGTTGTATCCTACTTGCTCCCGCCTCTATGAGATTACACAGGTTAGCTCCAGGAGGCTAAGTTTGTTAGCAGAGGTATTTACCATGGCATGGAGGGGCCCCTGGCCAGGCGTGCTGTACGTCCCTCAGCCTGTCAGAGGCGCCGGGCATCAAGTCAGAGTGCGAGTGTGTCAAAGTGTGCATGGGAATCAACACACCCGGAGCTCATACACACCTGACACACATGTCACACCTCAGCAGCAGCAGCAGCAACAGCAGCATCTTGCCATTTACTAGCACTGCGACCGCTGTGTGCGAGTAATCAGAGAATCCAAGTTTGTGTGTGTGTGAGAGAGAGAGAGAGAGAGCGCGATAAATGCAATAAATGTCCGCGATCCCACCGCGACACAGCAGCTGAAGAACAAGACTACTGATGAAAACACTGATCGCAGCAAAAAGCCCGTCTCTCCATCGCTCCTGCGCAACTCTCTGTCCTCTCTCTCTCTCACCCTCTCTCTCTCTATCGCACACACTCACAATCAGCTGGCGCAATGAGCTGCTCCCCTCCCCTCGCTCTCCCCCCCTCACCGTCCCCCGTCACTATGACAACTGGGCACTGTGAGCATCCTGAATAGTTGGCGGTGAGTCTGAGCAGGAAGCAACGGTGGCTCACACACCTACATTCACCAGTTCTGACGCCTGTCGACAGATCTCTCGCTCACACATCCAGAGTGATTCAGATCGCAGACGGGGAAAGCGTCACTCCCCTCACTTCTGTTCTGACCAAATGGCGCTTCTTGTGCGTGTGAATGGCTCCAAATATTCCCATAGGGATGCATCATCGTCTCATACATTCCCGTGCGTGTGTGTGTGTGTGTGTGTGTGTGTGTGTGTGTGCCAGATGCTGTTCTGTGCCATGCAGTGTCGTCCTCACTTAGGTCAGAGGGTCAAGGCTGCATCAAGTGAGGACTTTGTGTCTGGCTCCAACAAGTCCTCGTACTGTTCTGGCCCCATGTGCTCAAACACAGAGACACAGAAAACAGATTTTGATGTCTCATAAACGCATCGACAGAGGAGGCTTCATTAGACCGAGGCGAGCTGAGAACAGCGGCGGCGGAGGCAAACTTTTTCTCGCTTTAGCTCTTCCGTAACGACACACAGTTTGAGGCAGTGCCATTTATCATTTCCAGGGCTATGCACAGTAGCTAAGCAAAACACATCCGCAGTTGGTTTTCGCAACTGTTTTACCTTTTTGCTATCTCAAATTAAGGTAGTGTAATTTATTTTAAACTAGGGCTGTTGAAATTAACCCGATAATAACGTGTAATTCATTTTAACGCCACTCATTTCTATAACGCATTAACATTGCTTGCGATTTTTAGGTTGTAGCAGCCTCAGTTTTAAAGCTAGAAAACTAGAAAACCTAATGAATCCATTGGTACCAACTATGTCATACTAACTTGTCACAAAGGAGGCTAAATAACGCTCCAAACATGCGCTAAATTTTGGGAAGGAAAAACTGCCATGGCCATTTTCAAAGGGGTCCCTTGACCTCTGACCTCAAGATATGTGAATGAAAATGGGTTCTATGGGTACCCACGAGTCTCCCCTTTACAGACATGCCCACTTTATGATAATCACATGCAGTTTGGGGCAAGTCATAGTCAAGTCAGCACACTGACACACTGACAGCTGTTGTTGCCTGTTGGACTTTAGTTATAATTTGAGCATATTTTTTTATGCTAAATGCAGTACCTGTGAGGGTTTCTGGACAATATTTGTCAATGTTTTGTGTTGATAATTGTTTTACAATAATAAATATATACATATATTTGCATAAAGCAGCATATTTGCCCACTACCATGTTGATAAGAGTATTAAATAGTTGACAAATCTCCCTTTAAGGTTAATTTTGAACAGATAAAAATGTGTGATTTATAGTGATTTAATATTTTAATCGACTGACAGCCCTATTTTAAACATTTAATATCTTTCCAAAAGCACAGCGCTCCTCTTTTAAAACCCTGCCATCCACTCTGTTTTATTTACCAATATATTTTCTACTCTATTATAAGTGCCATAAGCTCACAGACTCTCCCTCCCTCCTTCTCTCCTCTGCTCTGCCTGCGTCATCATCGGCGGCTGGATGCCAGAGAGGACAGGACAGGAGAGGAGGGAGAGGACACGGGGCGAAAGCAGGACACAGAGGCTCTGTAAAAAAAAAGTGGGCTTTCCATTAGAGACACAGCGGTGTGTGTGGGTCAGAGTCTAAAGCAAAGAATGGAGACGCAAACAATAGATGACACATGCAATCCCAAACCGCGCTCTCTCCATCACAAGTCATCACCAATTTCAACTCGTTTGTTAAAATGGGTCTCTCCTGTTTTGTTCATTCCCTGAAACCAATTTGCAGCGAGCAGATATGAACAGAAGTTATGACTAACTCACCCTAATAGCTATGACTAATAATAATAATCAGCCCATCATGCTCAGCACAAAAGCTTTGAACCCATCAGAGAGGCTCGCAGCGCACATACATCAAAATATCTTCCATTAAGTTCATTTCTGATATTAGTTATAAAATAAGGGAAGCATCCATAAGCGGTTACCTTGGGTAGCACTAATCCGGAGACGATTTCACTCTCCATTGCCAGAGCTGAAAGCATGATGCGAGTGAACCAAAAACAACAAGGTGCCGCACAAACATACACACACACACACACACACACACATACACACACAGGTAATGAAGCATGCAGAGCTGATCCACCAGCGGAGCTAACGGTCCACTCATCACTCTGTTCCACACCATTACAGCACCACAATGGACAGAAAGTTCGCTGCTGTATCAGGACTGCGTGCGTGTGTGTGCAGCGCTGACCTGCCGGCTATGAAAAATGATGTTCACGATGGTAACTCTCCATCTAACTGCTGAAACTTAACCACTGACAAAGAGTTATTCTAAAACTTACACTCCAACCAAGTCTTAACTCTGAAATAAACTTGCAGACACCAGTAAGTAATCATGAGTAAACTGTTGTTGCACCATGACAGCAGCTACGGGGAGCTGACAGACTCATAACCTGCTCCTCACATCTCAAGTACAGTTTTCTCATGCTTGCAGGATGTTAGTGGGAGTTCTTTCAGTACTGAAGGTTCGCTGTTGTTCAATTCTTTGAGTACTTTCAGTAAATCTATAAGATAAGTTTCACATCTATCAAGACTGCAACGTGCAGCCAATAAATCAGAACTGAAAAGAGAATTCTTCAGAGCTGAAACTCCGTCGGTGCGTCGATTAGTCACTTGACAGAAAATGAATAGCAACAATTTCGCTAATTAGTGAATCCTTTAAAGGAACAGTGTGTAAGGATCTGGCTGTATCTAGCGATGAGGTTGCAGATTACAACTTCTCCCGTGTGCCAAGCGTGTAGGATTGCTACGGTGGCCGACTTGAAAATGCGAATGTCCCTCTCTAGAGCCAGTTGTTGTAAGAGGAGAGTGCTTAGAGTGTGTGTGTAAGTGGGAAGTGAGTGGTGAAGCAAGAGAGAGAGAGCGGCGGCGATGGGAGCGACGGGAGTAACGTTATCTATAATCTATATTTTTAATTAACCTCTTAAAAATCCGGCCTGGCCACTATTCGATATTTCAGAGGTTGTAGCGGGCTCCGTTTCAAAGTTAGAGTGAAGATACTGGCATCATATGAAACTAGAAAACCTGAGGAATCCATTGATGCCAATCATGTCATACTAGCTTGTCGGGAAGAACGCTAATTTACGCCCCAAAGCTAGGCTAAATTTTGGCAAGGGAAATCTGGCATGGCCATTTTCAAAGGGGTCCCTTGACCTCTGACCACAAGATATGTGAATGAAAATGGGTTCAACGGGTACCCACGAGTCTCCCCTTTACAGACTAGCCCACTTTATGATAATCAAATGCAGGTAGAGGCAAAAACCATGCAGTTTTTTGCATGCAGTACAAATGTGTTATTTTGCCTATTGTGTGTTCTTTATAGTATGACAGTTTTCCTAAAATTAGAGCGCTTTGCTTACGGTATCGCAATATATTTTAATATAGTTACCCCTGTATCTTGACACGTATCGTATTGCCAGATATACCAGACATCAATAGCTTGATGTGTAGTTTCTGTACGCATCTCTTTTCTCTGTTACTTTACATCTTAGTGCTGTACACCTGACACCTTTTCTCTCAGATTAGCTGGGGAGGGAGGAGGGATGCAACGGGCAGATGAGAGAGGACAAAGAAGGACCACCGGGGGAACCAGGGGCCGGGGGTCCGATTTACCTGTAGGGGCCCCAGGGTGGGCCAGGGAGGAGGTTTAGGCCCGGGTCACTGCGTGCACCCCAGGCTGATTTGACAGAATACCCCAGCATGGTGGTGATGAGTGAACACAGAGGCTGGAGACACTAATTACACTGTGCTACAAAACTTGTGTATGGGACATTTTCTAGACGTGTGCTGCAAATATGCTAATATGCATCACTGACACGCACATATGTAGAGTGATCTAAATAGTCATAGAGCAGAACAAGAGGAAAAGAAGAACATAGGGAGGATAATCCAAAGCTAATTCTCCTCTAAATGCTCTCAGCGGACTCAACAAACAACCAAACCCTGCTGACAAATTGTCAATCAGAGGCCTTTGAAGGGACTGGCGGATTTGTTATGATAGGTCCTGGTGACAGCTGAATGGCTGGCAGCACAGAAAGGCTTCTCATCTTACAGGGGACGGCGAGACAGCGGCTGACTGACTGAGAGACTGACAGACAGCGAGTGAGTGAGGAACTCTCCCATAATGCAATGTGATGGGATCTTTCACAAGCAGAGCTGATGCAGCACGGTTTACATTTGTTTTACTCGTCATGCTTTATGATGTTGAGGGAAACTCGACACCGATGTATAATCAATGCAACTCTGGCCTACAGTAGATGTAGAGACACGAAGAAAGAGGTCTCTCTTCCCTGATGCTCTTAGGTTATATTAAAATTAAAAAAAACAGTAGGGTTACAGAGGTTTGGAAATACTAATAATAATTTAGAAAGATGATGGTGATGGTGATGATGATGATGATGGATGAAACAAAACTTGAATGGGCATGGCTGCTGAGGAAGGAGAGGGGAATGAAAAGATGAGGGATGAGAAGGATCAGGTAGAAACTGTAAAAAGCCAGGAGCAAAGCATGAGACCCAAACTTATGACAACCCTGTGAGTGTGAGGAACACAGGGGGTATTGATAACACACAACCACAAACAGTAGAAAGCAGAAACTGTTCAGCAACTGCTCTATGGCAAAGGCCTTCGTCAGCAAAGCCCCGATTTTTTGATGGTTCTAAAGGTTATCTGTCCAGATATTCTTGTGGTGTGAGGTGTGTTAACGCTGAATCACACAAGAGCAGCGGCAAAGTGCGGCCTGCTGCGAGCTGACATGCAATGTCTATGAAAAGCTGCGGCGGCCACTCCCCAGCTCAGCGAGCTGCAGCTGTTTGATTCTACAGCGAAGTGCGGCCAAACAAAATTTGGGAAAAGTTTAACTTTTAGTGGCGAAGTGCGGCCAGAGAGGACCCGCAGCCAATCAGTAAACAGATCCTGTGACTCTTGTTACATATTGACCTTTTTCTTCCCACCTGAAACACATGAATGCGCCTCCCGGCCACAGAAAGTTCGAAGGCAGGGAAGTCCATTCTGGCCGCACCGATTTCAAAACATTAATATTAAACATGTTCAATATTTACAATCGGATGTCCTGTTGTGTGTGGGGAACCCCGAGGACAGCCGATAACGCAGTCATGTGGGACGACAGCCAATTGTGAACCAAGCAGACTGAAGCGGAAGGACAACAACCGCCATCATGGCGGCCGTGGCTAATGCATGAGCTAATGCAAAACTCAAAGCATAAAGTAGTAGTAAGATGGAACTCAGAAAGGGGGACCAACTTGTTGATTTGTGGCAACAACACAAGTGTTTATTTAACATGTCTCCAAGACTTCATCCATTATTTTTCTTTTTTCGTCGTGAATTTTCAGTACAAAGTAGAGCAAAAACTAAAGGCACTAATTCTGCCTGTCGTCCGCCATGTTTATTGACACAAAAGCCACGTTTGATGGTGAGAGATTTTGTTGGGACTCTTGTTGTTCATGAATGCAATCTGTTAAGTGTGTGGTGTGCTGTTTTGGCCAAATCCTTACTCACCACATTAAAGGAACAAAACTACAACATGTCGTTATGTGTGGGGTCTCTCACATTTTCAAAATCTGTTAAGATTTGAAAAATCTTTTAGTGAGAGCCAGCTTTAAGTTTTGATTTGAGATCACAGAGCAGTGCCAAGGCATGTAGTCACCCACGTACAGATGGAGTTGAGGAGTGACGGCTGTCACGCGCTGAACATTTGGTTGCCAGCGCAGGTGGTATGTTGGTGATCAAAGTGTTTGTGGAGACGCATGTGAAGTCATCAGATATGTTCTCACGGAAAGAAAGAGAAAGAGGAGAGGGGAAAGTGAGGGATCTTTTGTGGAAATAAAGCGCTGCAAAAGGAACTTTCAAATTTCAAGTCTCAAGAGCTGGCGACAGCAGTCCGAGGATAAGACACTGTTGAGCCTTGTGAAGATGCAATGATACTCATTCAACAAAACATCTGCCTGGCAGCTGCCCACTTCATATACTGAGTGACATATCCACACTCACACATTCAGTCCTGGCACTTTTAGCTGGCGCTGCCTGTTGGACAGATCCGTAATGATGCTGACTGATGAGAAAGATTTGCATAATTTCTTATTATGTACGTGATTGTGGCCAAAAGGACTGCAACAATAAACCCTGTGTATTAGAAATTCATTCACTGTTTATCATTGTTTCAACATCTCAACTGTTCAGGAGAGACAACAAGCGTTTGTATTAATAAGAAAAAAACTTGCTGCCTAATTACAGATAGTCCACAGTAAACTCAACTTACAGTAAATAACAGATAGAAAACATCGGTTCAGAGATCGTCCTGTCAGAATACTTTACAAACGCAGCTAAGGCGTCGCAGAAAATGTGTTCTTTTTACACCGTAGTGTGCCAAAAATGAAGGATCATGACGCACTGAGCTGAGCCGATGGAGGCGGGGAGATGAGAACACCCATCTGAAGCTACTGTTGTAGGGATCAAAGGCATCATTATCATGCATAAATAGTCAGGATGAGAGAGAGCCAGACGCCTGTTATTTCCCCCCGTTCACAATGTCAGCTGAGCACCAAAGACGTGTTATTATATCGAAACAAAAGTTAAAAACAAACTAGTCAGACTGATGATTTAGTGAAGTCTGCGTGTGTGCGAGTAGAGAAAGTAATAAAGAAAGAAAGAAAGAAAGAAAGAAAGAAAGAAAGAAAGAAAGAAAGAAAGAAAGAAAGAAAGAAAGAAAGAAAGAAAGAAAGAAAGAAAGAAAGAAAAAAGAAAGAAAGAAAGAAAGAAAGAAAGAAAGAAAATGAAGCATGTATGTGAAGGAAGACAGGGGATAAAAACATAGCATCAAAGAATAAAACTGTGAGAGCGGACGATGGAGAAACCGAGAACAGAGATTTTCCAGATAAGATTGTGAACGCCGTATGAAATGGATCCTGTGCAGATCTGAAATGAGGTTAGGTTGGTCAGGTCTGGGGAACGGGGAGAAAGAAAGAATACACCCGGTGATCTAATTGATACACAAAAAAAACCCCTGAACACATGACAGGAGAGATGGAATAAACTTTGTGAATAAAGGGGCTCATTCAACACAGGATAGACTACAGTCTATCTATCCTCTACGGTTGCCTAGGTTACCGCCTCTAGTGGGCGACGAGTGCTGACGAAAGCGGCTGAGAGAGAAGAAAGAAAAACACAGACAAACACAGAGGGTGAAGAGCAGGAGAAAACGTGATGACAAAAGTGTATTTTCTGTTGTCTCTTAGTGTTGAGAACTTCATGCTCTGAAGGACTGCCAGAGACAGACCTGACACCTTGATTCAACAAAACTCTTAACATTTTAGATGTTCTGCATTTAAAAAACGAAAGCAAAAGATCTTAAGACACAAATATAAATATTTTGAGCACTAGAACGCTGATAAATCTTAATAACAACACAAGGTAGAAAATGAAATCCAGATTAAATGGACATGAACCAAATATTGTCCCCAAAGTTACCCATGCGCAGGGGGGAAAGGAGCGCAATAAGCCTCTTAAATAACTGGGACACCACAAAAACATAAAACATGGCCTGCTCCAATTCCACGAATGACTGACCTCACAACACAAGCGCAGATTTGGAAAGCTGGACTGGAACAGTGTTGGGCAACTGTGGACCTCAGAGGGCTGAAAGCCTGCAGCTTTTTTTTTGTTTATTCAAACCACTTGTATACACCAGGTGATTTCACTGACCACCATTCAACAACATAACTGTTCAGGTCCTGCTCCGTAAGCAATACAGTAGATCCTTACTACCTTAAAATAAGCTGAGTTTGACATACACACAGGGACACAAGCATCAGTGATAACTTTTTATCTGTTTACCTGGTTTTAAAAAGTGTCTTGGGTGATCGGATCAGAAGTGGACAGCGCTAAATACAATCGTCCACCAAGACGCATTGTGTCCCATCACTTCGACCACTTGCCGAGCTGGTCTAGGACACATTTGATCACATATCTTTTGTAGTGTGAACACTAATGCATTCCACAACACAAGTAGGTCTATCCAGTGGCAGACTCAGGCTGTCTGAGGGGCAGGGGCGAAAAAAATAAAAAGGCCACCAGCTGCATGCGGTGGGGAACCAGCGCGCAGAAAGTTTTCTAGCATGTAGGGCAGCCTATGATGCTGCATCATGCTTTCTCAATTTTAAGGCCACCCTAGAGGGCAATTTATCATGTTCTATCTACCACAGGGGCATCCAAGAGGGCACTTTTGCTGCGGTTTGTTCGATTTTTTATTTTTTAAATTTTCTAAAAGCCCACAGAGATATATTACGAGTGCCTCAAACATCTTGGGCAACTTTGCCTGGAGTACGCTAGCCAAGGAATAGACCCAGTCGATATAGTTTTGATTTTTTCTTCTTCTTATTTCCTGCAGACTAGGCAACGGAAGTGCATTGCTGCCTCCCAACAGTTAAAAACAACAACGCATTTGGTCTTTGCAAACAGAAATGATGTACGTGTTTATTTGCATACAGAGCGGGGAAGTGAGACAGTCGAGATGCATGTGGAGACGCATTCTAAAGCTATGTTTACACTACGAGCGCACAAAACGGCCAAAGCGTGGCCAGCTACATTGTTGGTCAAATGCTCGTTGACGTAGTTATGTTGTTAAATAGCACTGGTAACTGGCTAACAGCATTATTTTAGATGAAACGGAACAGGGTGAAACAAAAACATATGATTGGTTGACACTTCACCGCGTCATTGGAGCGCTGAAAAAAGTGTCGGGCATGAAAGTGACTTGTAGCCTGTTGCTGTGTCGCTCGTAGTGTGAACACAGCAAAAGTCCGTGTATGCATCCGTTGGGAAGTACAAAGAACTGACATACTTAGAGCTGTCCACTTGTGATCGGATCACCAAAGACGCATGTTAATGCCAGGTGTAAACAGGCCCATAGTGTCATTATGTACAGTACATGTGCACACACACTAAGTGCCAGATGACTGCCTAGAAAAAACCCTCAGAGGACACTATAATCAGAGCCTACAGGTGGATGCAGAGGTGGAGATGATGGGGCTGATGAAATGCTACATGTAAGCAGTGAAGATGAAAAGTGTAGCTGCAGCAGCACGGGCAGCAAGATGGAGCCATAATACATTAACTTATTGCACAGGGTGTGACAAATATGCGATGCAGAGAGTGGAGCATGTCACATGTAATACTGTTTTCCACCAATAACAATGCTTCACCATCCAGACACCAGAGCCCATGTCTACTATCGCTTATTTATCTATGCTAGCTCTTTCTCTCTCTCTCTCATATTCCCTTCTCAAAGAACTTGTAATACAACATATTCTGCATGTTTTTAACATAAACAGAAAAGCTTTGGTGTTCATTTGTTATCGAGCGGGAATACACACAGTAGTGTGCAGTATTGCTACTGTATGCTTCTGCTGAGCACTATCGCAACCATTAGTATTCATGCTGCCTCTCAGACTATGCAGCATTACAGTCCCTGCTAACAGCAGCAGGAGCTCCACTATCAACGCTGTCTCTCTGACTCCGAGGCCACAGAGCCCTGTGAGGACCACTGATCCACATTCTGACAGCAGACAGATGCAAACACACGTATGTAGGACTGTAGGACATTCTGACCTTGACCTTTTTGTACGTTCTGTCTTGAAAACTTAATATGTTGTAGGTGCAGTTTGATCGGTCTGCCTGGATAAATAAATACCAGGGTTATAAATATAATTCACTATACAGGCAAAGCTTTACTTGTATAAACAGTATGATCAAATCAGATGACTCTCACATGCTTACACACATCACTGCAGCGAGGATGGAGACCCTCCTCCAGGCATCAGGATGGTGAACTTCAGCTATCGCTTCATAATCACTTCTCTTGTTTGAAGACTTCTTTAAAAGGCCTAAACTCTCCTCAGGCGAACATCAAAAGCCTCTACAGCTCCATCTCATACACCTTTATGACCTATTTGTAAGAGGAGTGAAAGAGCCCATTGTTTCAACGAAGAAATCATATGAGCAAACTACCCACATGAGTCTCTGCTTGATCAAAGCAAAGCTAAGCTAGATTCTGGGTCTGGGACACCCTAGCTTGGAGACAACTTAACTTGCATATTAGGCACAATCACAATTCATATGTATATTCTTATACAACTTCTTTAGATTTAGGCAACAACACTACAACTTGTTTAGGTTTAGCCAACAAAACTACAACTTCTTTAGATTTAGGCAACAACACTACAACTTCTTTAGGTTTAGGCAACAAAACTACAACTTCTTTAGATTTAGGCAACAACACTACAACTTCTTTAGGTTTAGGCAACAAAGCTACAACTTCTTTAAGTTTAGGCAAAAAAACTACAGCTTCTTTAGGTTTAGGCAACAAAACTACAACTTCTTTAGGTTTAGGCAAACAAAACTACAACTTCTATAGGATTAGGCAATAAAACTACAACTTCTTTAGGTTTAGGCAATAAAATTACAACTTCTTTAGGTTTAGGCAACAAACTACAACTTCTTTAGGTTTAGGCAACAAAACTACAACTTCTTTAGGTTTAGGCAACAAAACTACAACTTCTTTAGGTTTAGGTAACAAAACTACAACTTCTTTAGGTTTAGGCAAGGAAAAAATACAACTTCTTTAGGTTTAGGCAACAAAACTACAACTTCTTTAGATTTAGGCAACAAAACTACAACTTCTTTAGGTTTAGGCAACAAAACTACAACTTCTTTAGGTTTAGGCAACAAAACTACAACTTCCTTAGGTTAAGCCAACAAAAACACCTACACCAGGAGTTAGTTAAGCAACTCTCATGTAAAAAGCATCTCGCCCCTGTAGAGGTGCCAGACGGAGCCAACACATTTGCAGAAAACACACTGAGCAGTCACATCGTTTGCCACAGGGAATGTGCTACAGAGGCTGCCTCTGTTTTAACATTTTTTTCTAGTTATGATCTATCTTTTCTCTCCTCTCACAAAAGCCTACTCTCCTCTCTGTAGCTATTATCTTTAATAAATGAATGTGTCACCTCTTTTGTCTCTCTACTCACAGACAGACAGACAGATACAAACAGGACACTGGCCTTTTATGGGTGCTCCCCTCATATTCCCTAATGGATTCTCCTATTATGGGATGAAAAATGAAAGCTCTATTATAACAGTTTGAGGGCAGTCTGCTTGTTTTAACACGTTAGCTAGCTGGGATGTTGTCTGTCTGCTCCTATGTGATGATGTTACAAATATCAGCAACAAACAAATAAAACAGCACGGTGCACATGAAATGCCAGTACACAAATCAGACAAGAAATCACTACTTGGTAACTGGCAAGTATAGTATTCAGGTTAAAAGCACATTATAATTAACAACTTGAAGCTCACCACACAATATTTCAGGCAGCGCAGAACCCCCACGTTACAAAATGAAAAAACCTAAATCATACAAAACTTTGTTATTATCACCAACCTTCTCCAGCTTTTCAAAATGTTCCCGCAGGAACTTCATAGGACGCTCAGGCTTAGCGATGCAGAGGTTCACAATGCACTCTTTGAGGATCTGCTGGATGTTGTGCTTCTGCACAAAAATCTCACAGCCCTTCAAACTCTCGTCTTCTTCCAGAGTGGAGGAGGAGGTGGCCATCTTATCTTTTATCTCTGTGGCAGTGGGAGAAAACAGGGTGGACCATGAGAGGAGGGGTAGAACGGGGGGCAAAGGAGGGGCAAAATGCAGCGCATACAGTATGATAAGAGGGAAATAGAGGAGCATTGGATCGTGGGAAGGAGGCGAGTGGATGTTTCACACCTTGCTGCTTATGCTTCCTGTCAAGGACCTCATGACATGAGCTGCAGTCAGGTGGCAATACCCTAAGCACGACATGGCAGTGCATGATGAAGGTAATTGTTGCAAGTGTATGCTAACTTGCTGAAGAAGATAGATCTTTTTTTAAATAAGGTTGGTACTGCAGTTATAGGGGTTTTGCGATATGACACCATGAGACAATATAAACTGAGATTTTTCTGTTTATACCATGGTAGCTATCCATTTAATATATGTGGGTGTATTAGAGTCTATTTTGGCTAATGCTGCATATAAATGAGCAGGTCTGCTTTATGATGTGTGTATATATATATATATATATATATATATATATATATATATGTATATATATGTATATATATATATATATATATATATATATATATATATATATATATATATATATATATATATATATATATTAGATTATTTTCATTGTCGATTATTTTCTCGATTAGTTGTTTGGTCTATAAAATGGTGAAAAATGTCGATCGGTGTTCCCCAAAGCCCAAGATGACATCCTCAAATGTCTTGTTTTGTCCAGACGTATTTTTTCTTTTAAAAAATGACTCAAACCGATGAATCAATTATCAAAATAGTTTAGCGATTAATTTAATGGTTGACAACTTATTGATTAATTGTTGCAGCTCTAATTTATATCGTACCGTGCTTTGTGAGGTATTTAACCAGCCAAAAATAGATACTCCTGTTGGTTGTGTGCAGGTGACATAAGGAGCCCAAACAAAGAGGGTTATGGTTAATTACCTTAAAAATGGCATGAACAGTATAACTTATATTTAAGTAGGGTATACACGCATCATGCACAATACATGCATTACTAATGCATGACCATTTTATGCCCTTAGTATGATTCTTTGTGGATGAAGATGACTGAACTGGTGCATTAACGGATATAATGTTATTTGTGAAAGTAAACACTTCAGCAGGATGCAAAGCAAATTATATAAAACATGCATGAAAACTGATAATAACTATAATTATGTCAGAGTACAGTAATGTCAAATAGCATACAGTATGTCCCATAGCAAGCAGGAAGCTGAGCAGGTGTAGCTAACAGTAACTACCACTTCCTCATATGGAAATCACGTCTACAATACGTGTTTATTTTATGCATAATAAATCTAAATCTGTTATGAGTTTAGGGCATGACATCTGGCAAGTTTTCTGCACAGCAAATACCAAAACAAGTGCCCACATATGACGATCTTGTCATGCATAGTGTGGAGCTAGTGATGAGACTGAGCACCTGTTCAGCCCAGCTAGCTTCGCTAACCTTACAATGACAACCACCAAACCACAACGAAGGGGAATTACTGCGACGTGAACTCTGTGAAGGGCCTGATCTTAACCCCTTATTTGGTGCTCATTTAAACACGGTCCGGTCGGTGCTCTCGCTGGTGTCCCTACCGTTATATCTGGAGGATGCTCAGTGAGAAAACACCTCTCTGGTGGCTGCGGATTGGTGAGGTGCCGCTGGTTATCCGGGATGCTGCTGCTGCTGCTGCTGCTCTGCCTCTCTGATGCCTCGGCTCGCTCTGCGTCAGTCCCGATGACGTCAATCTGTCATCCTCTCGACCGCAGCGGCTCTCCCTCGAGGCCAGGGGCGGCGTGCACGCGCCACATCATTTGCAGGTAAAAAAATATTTAAAGGAAACATCCATCCTAAAAAGAAAAGGGATGTTTTTTCTGTAATAATGAGCAGGTTTTATCTGTAAATGTGAAGACAGACTGTATGCATTGCGTCATTTACCCTCATCCTACTACTTTTTGTCATATCTCAGAGGTGCATTTAAATTAGAGTTTTTATTTTTTATTTTTATCAACTTGTTCCTAATGACTTCATATCATTGCTATTTGATATATGTATTTTGATTAATTTTAGATTACTGAAGAGATGACATTTTTCCAGTAATACAGAAGTTAAAGAGGTCCTATAAAGAGCCGAAGTCACGCCCCTTCCGGTGGACCCCATGGGACCTTATTTTGGAAAAAATATGAACGGTAGTCAACGGAGAGAGATAAATATTTTTTTGATCCCGTTTGAATTACGCCACAAATCACACATATGATGTTTGTCAATTTGAAACATAATTTTCCAAGTCAAGAAAGTTGCAGTTTGTCGTCGGTTTGTCATAGTTTTATTTATTTATTTAGTTTTATTATTTATAAATTTTATTTTATTTTATTATTATTTTATTTGTTTTTATTAGTAGTTTTAAATAATAATAATTATTATTATTTTTTATTTATTTATTTATTTAGCTTTGTGTGAAACTGCTCCGTGAACTACATCTCTGGTCTCGGACAATATACGTCACCAACACTAGCTAGCTAGCTGACTTAGCTATGTTCCATGCACAGATGTAACGTTATCTTACCTGATGTGTTTTATCCAGCGACTCCAGGTCTTTTGATCAGCCGGGAAGAAAAAAAAAAAAAGAGCGAGACCCGTTGCTGGTGTGAGTACATCCCAGTACGAAACACACAGGCATCATAGCTTCAGATAGAGAAACATCACTTACACAACTTTTGGGTGTGTAGTCTTTCTAATTATGTATTTTCACAGTCTGATACTTCAAAAGTTTTACAACAAACTGCGAATTTCTTGGCTTGCAAAATTATGTTTTAAATTGACAAACATCATATGTGTGATTCATGGCGCAATTCAAACGGGATCAAAAGAATATTTATCTCTCTCCATTGACAACCGTTCATATTATTTCCAAAATAAGGTCCCATGGGGTCCACCAGAAGGGGCGGGACTTTGGCTATCTATTATGCTTATTTCCATGTGCATACTTGTAGCTTTGTTCATACTAGCTTTGTTTGAGGGCGTTCCAAACTAGCCATTATGCAAAATGTGTTACTTGGTGACATCACCACATTACAGGAGAATAGGTGGGACTTCAATCAAGGTATTTCAGGAACAGTGTTTCTGTGGGGGAGAGTAACTCTCTTTGGCATGAACTTTGTCACTTTGCAGACCTTTTACATTCACAAAAAACTAAATAACACACCAAAGGAAAGGGAAAAAGCTCAAAGCATAATAGGTCCTCTATGTATATATATATATCAACACTAGAATATATATGTATATATATATATATATATATACATATATATACATATATATATATATATACATATATATATATATATATATATATACATATATATATATATATATATATATATATATATATATATATATATATATATATATATATATATTTATATATATATATATATATATATATATATATATATACATATATATATATATATATATATATATATATATATATATATATATATATATATATACATATATATATATATATATATATATATATACATATATATATATACATATATATATATATATACATATATATATATATACATATATATATATATATATATATATATATATATACATATATATATATATATATATATATATATATATATATTCTAGTGTTGATATGTTTATATACTGTGTATCTATCTATCTATCTAAATATCTATAATAAAAAATACAATAAATAATAAAATATAATAAAAAATATTTTAATAAAATAAGGCGATTTGGCGTTATATGAAACAATGAATTTTATAATTTTATGTATTTTTAGAGTCGTGACACTACCTGATTCAGTTTTGTCAAAACAAATGGGAACAACTAGAGAGGAAACGTTGTCAATGCTAATAAAGTTTGAGATTTTGAATCGGAAGCTATCGTAAAGCAGCCGTTTGTTTTGTCGTGCAGCTGTTAGGTTGCCATAACGACATTCAAAGATGGCAGCAATGGCGGCTGGAGACGAGCATGCAGCTTCTGAAGTTTTGAGAGGACTCGCCCGACATTTAAACTGTCTGAACGAAGACAACAAGGCGACCAGAAAGAGAGCTCTGGAGTTAATAAAGAGAGAGACAGTGGATAAAGGACTTCCCAGCAGCGTTTTACAGGAGCTTTTCTCTGCCCTCCTCAAGCCTCTCCTCAAATGTCTGTCGGACCCGATGGAAAGATGCAGAGAAACTGCGATAACGATGATAACAGAGTTCATTCGTTGTGTCCCCAAACCGGAGGAGTCTCTGCCTTATCTCATGCCCTGCCTGGCTCAGAGGCTCGGGGAGAAGGAGCTTCAGGAGCCGGCGGAGGAGCTGCGGCTGTCGGCCGTGGAGATGTTGACTCTGACGGTGGAGGTGTGCGGGAAGCGTTTAGCGCCGTATCTCACCGACGTGATCAACATACTGCAGAGGACCATCGTCGACCCGTTCCCGGACGTCAGACGAGAGAGCTGCAAGTGCACCGTAAAGTTTGCAAAGTGTATGCCAGGTTGGTGAAAAGCTTTCTGTTGTTGCTAGAGAGTCTGTTGCCATGGTTTTGAGCTGTCGAGGCACACAGACGTGTTTGCGACAGAAAAGCTCGCTTTCTTGTAATGTTACTGCGCAGCTGCGTGGCCCACCCATAGGGCCCACCTCCACAAATACATAATGAGGTTGTGTAATTTCAGGTAAACATCAAGGTGTTGTTTTGGTGCTGAAACACTAGAATTGCTTCTCATCACTGACCCTAAGCAGACTGTTATCCATCATGGACAACATCCACCACCCCCTTCACAACACACTCACTCAGCAGAGGA
The DNA here is from genome assembly GCA_916701645.2 of Sebastolobus alascanus. Classification (NCBI taxonomy): domain Eukaryota; kingdom Metazoa; phylum Chordata; class Actinopteri; order Perciformes; family Sebastidae; genus Sebastolobus; species Sebastolobus alascanus. Next base: position 1,115,233 of record CAKAOJ020000133.1, on the reverse strand, counting down.
GCACCTTCAGTGGCAGGCTGCTCTCTCAGTCCTGCTCAACGGACAGACTGAGGAACTCCTTTGTCCCCCGAGCCATACGGCTGTTTAACTCCTCACAGCGAAGGAGGATTTAACTTTGACTATAGACAGACACACTGCCTCTCTGCTGTACTCAGTACTCTTGCACTATTTGCACTACAATTGGCACACTGACACTTCACTGCTGTACTTATGTTATCTTATTTTTATTTTCTTATTTATTTCACTTTATATTCGATTGTATCTCTTTTTAAGGTGTATTGGTGTTGGGACTTGTTGTTTAAGCTACTGGATGCATAAATTTCCTTCGGGATCAATAAAGTATCTATCTATCTATCTCAATGTCAAAAACCAGAGTTGCAACAAATAAAATCGATTAGCCTAATCTGTCACTTATTTTTTTAGAATAATCATTTAGTCCAACGGTTCCCAACCTTTGCTAACAATGACCCACTGTCACCAGATCTAAGTGTCTATGATTTATGACAGGTCAACCCTTTTGTTTCCTTGTTTTATCTGGATAATTTTTTGATGCCTGAAGAGATAACATTTTTGTGGTAATGCAGAAGTTAAAGAGGACCTATGCTTATCGTGCACCAACCCCGTCTGCTCTGATTGGTCAGCTGGCCCACTGTTAACTGTTAGTTTGTTAACCAAACTTTTCGGACTCCGCTCCAACTCCACTCAAAGAACGTATATTGCAGAAGTGAAAGGCAACTGTTCGTTGCAATATTAGCGCCCAGCAGCAAAGCTACGCTTCTGCCATTTTGGATTGAAAGCGACTACCGGACGCCAGTAAAGCGTCCGCCTAAAAAGTGCCTTACAAAAGTAAACAAAATTATTTCTAATCTGTTGTCATGTTCTACTGAAATGGCCTGTGTTGAACAATAAAATATTCTAAATATAGTAAGCATTTTCAGCCCAAAAACTAGCTTTGTTTGAGGGCGTGCCAAACTAGCCGTTATGCAAATGTGTTACTTGGTGACATCACCCCTTTACGGTAGAAAAGGCGGGACTTCAATCAAGGTGTTTCAGGTGCTTGAAACCTCTCTGCAGGTGCTGTCTTGTCAATCAAAAATTCAGAGTGATCGGTGCCGGACTGTAATTCAGCCTTTCAAACCACAAAAACGACGTAAAATCATAATGTTATGGAATCCAAAATCCCAGGATATATCCAGTCTCATATCTCAATATTGACATTATATCAGTGTATCACCCAGCTCTACAGTAACTGAATTGAATGGATGGTTTCGTCTCTTTCTCTTCAGAGCACTTTCACATGCAGGCTGAGAGTCTTATCAAGCCTCTCATGCAGACGATTTCTCACCAACACTCGCGGGTACGAGTGCCCGTCATCGAAGCCACCGGGGCGGTCATTCAGCACGGCACTGGGAAAAACGTGGACGACGTGCTCTCTCACCTGGCGCAGAGACTGTTTGACGACTCGCCACAGGTTCAGTTTAAAGCAACTAAGCAATGTTAGAAGTCCCACTGTGTGCTGCTTATATATTAAGTTATTCTCATTCTCTCTCCAACTTTCTCTCTTTTGTTCCAGGTGAGAAAAGCTGTGACTGCGGTCGTTGGGGATTGGCTACTTCACATGAGAGACCGATACTCGTATTTCCACAAGCTCATCCCACTCCTGCTGAGCGGTGTCAACGATGAGATCCCAGAAATAAGGTAAAAGTCGAAACTGTCTTTTCTTTGCTTCATAATGCAATGTATCTGTCATATGCTATATTCTTCTGGTTCGTATACTAATATTTTACAAATATCTCACGGGAGGATTCTAATGTTAAAAGGAAACATCACATAAATATCTACAACATATATGTAAAATACAGAGCATAGTATTGACAGACAGAGTGACACGATGATCTGTGTTTCCACATCCCCTCCCTGCAGACTTCTAGCAGCTGATTTATGGAAGCAGGTCGGCGCCCAGTGGGAGACGGAGAATGAGGACGAAATCAAGGACAAGATGGACTTTCTCCTCGCCCCACCTGCCTTCTACCCGCCAGGAGGTCAGTCCCAGTCGCCATGGTTTATTCTCCCCAGTTATTTGATCTGGTTCAAGCCTTGACCCAAAGAAAAGTTTTATTAATATATTGTGTGAGTTACTTGCATCAGCCATCTTCAGTGTCCCATTTAATTAAGCTGATAACTAGCTGATATAAGGATGCATAGATTTAAATATAAGAACTTTTGTTTGGTTCTATAGTAGGCCTATGTACAGGATTGGGTGGTAGCCTTGAGAGGTACTATTACTACCGCCACCCAAAGCTCTTACTAGCATCCATTGTTGCTATTTTTCAACAAAGCAGCGAGGAAGAAACTGTATGTTGAACCTGGGTGATGGAAGGACCAGACTGTCTAGACCACTGGTTCCCAACCTGGGGGGTCCCGATCCCTAATGGGGGTCGCCAAAGCTTCACGGGGGGTCGTGAGGCCTTCTTGATTTTAAGGGATGTAAGACAACTTTTTTTGCTATAGAAAAGCATCATGGAGAAGAAAAAAGAAGCATGTATGATTGTTAAAAATAAAAAAATACATATAGTTAATAGTATTAAAAGTTCCTCAAAATAACAGGAAAACTCATCTCTGATGCAATATTCAAATAATCTGCTCAAAATTCATCCAAATCGCTCATTTTACACAAACTTCCTGAAATTACTGCGCTCACTATTTGGGTTAATTGTACAGTTTATCAGTTGTTCTGTACCGTTATTGTAATACATTGAATATAATGCGGGCGGCACGGCTCACAGCAAGAGGGTCGCAGGTTCAAACCCGGCTTGGGGCCCTTCTGTGTGGAGTTTGCATGTTCTCCCTGTGTTAGCGTGGGTTTTCTCCGGGTTCTCCGGCTTCCTCCCACAGTCCAAAGACATGCAGGTTAATTGTTGACTTCAAATTGCCCGTAGGTGTGAATGTGGGGTGGCTGTGGCTCAGAGGGTAGAGCAGGTTGTCCACCAATCGGAAGGTCGGTGGTTCGATCCCCGGCTGCTCCGGGTCACATGTCGATGTGTCCTTGAGCAAGACACTTAGCCCCAAATTGCTCCCGATATGCCTTCGGGGTGTGAATGAGTATTTAGACTAGATCCTAATGGGCAAAGTTGGCACTTTAGCAGCCTCTGCCATCAGTGTATGAATGTGTGTGTGAATGGGTGAATGCTGACATGTAGTGTAAAGCGCTTTGAGTGGTCGGAAGACTAGAAAAGCGCAATATAAACCAATGTGAGCGTGGTTGGTTGTCTGTCTCTATGTGTCAGCCCTGTGATAGTCTGGAGACCTGTCCAGGGTGAACCCCGTCTTCGCCCAATGTCAGCTGGGATCGGCTCCAGCGACCCTGAATAGGATAAGCGGTTACAGATAATGGATGGATGAATATAATGAAATATCCATAAAATGTGTCACTTAGTCAGGGGTCGTCAATGTACTCAATGAAAAGGGGTCCATTAAGGAAAGAGATTGGGAACCACTGGTCTAGAGGGACCTGATGTTTTCCCAGTGAAGTAAAATAGGCAGGAAAATCCTTTGGATCCAGCTTAAGCTCAGGCTATCAGCTCAGACTTCTGTATATCCTGTAAGATTATCTTATTGGCTTATCTTATTGGATTGATTGATTTAGGGGCAGTCTAACGAATGGTATCTGAATTCCAGTGTTACAATAGAGCAAAGCTTCCTGCTGGTCTCTCACCATGCGTACAATAAAATCCCTAAATATCCCGTCAAATACATACTGTAGGTACATTTTGAATGTAAATGTAATCTCTACACATTTTCGCTGCATTAAATCATCTCTCTTTACGACAGGTGTCCAAATTTATAACGTACAGTAAAAATGATGTTGTGTATGACATCTTAGTTTTCAGGGCAGGCAGCGGCTTGGAAAGATAAGTGTCAGCCTCGGGGGCCGGGAATGAGTGTGAACCTGAACATGGTCACCGTGACTTGCCTATAGGGGCAGGCTCAGTGTGTGTGTATGTGTGTCTACAGTTCCTCGGCTTTGCGTCTTGGTTAAAGATCATAAACGTGTCCCACAGCTACACATGGATGAATACAGGCTCTGCCTGGGGACAGGAAAGGAAAGGAAGAGGCTCTCTCTCTCTCTCTCCCACTTTGTCTTTCTCTGCCTTTGCATCATAAATCTGCCGGGCCTCCCAGTGTGAAGAGGTCACTGTCAGACAGTGAGAGACGACCAGAAAGGGGCTTGTTTTGTCTTGTCCTGGTGTGTTTCTCTGATTTATCTCTGTCTTCCTTTAGTCCTCTCTTCCTCTCTCATTAGTAGAAGGAGAATAAGGTGGGGCAGAAAGAGAGAGAGAGACAGAGAGAGAGGAGGGGGGAGTGAGGGTTTCAAATGTAGAGGGCTATTTGAGAATGTCTTTCACTTGCTCTGACAAGTCCCTCGTGGGGAAAATCTTAATCGTAAAAAGTTATAGGTTAAAGACGTGATAAGTCGGAGGCCGGTCGGCAGACATTTGAAAAGCTGTGAATCAGTGATATTTATTGTTCCGTCAATGCTGTTTCTTAGAACTTGTGGAATTTTGTAATCTATATTGTCGTAAACTATCTGAACACTCATAAAAGTTAGATAAATAGATCACACACAGACGATGTAATTGAGCCAGAAAATATGTTGCAGTGAGCCGTCATAAACCTATTATGCTTTTTTTCCATTTCCTTTGGTGTGTTATATAGATTTTTGTGCATGTTAAAGGTCTGCAAAGTTACAAAGTCCACGCCAAAGGGAGTTACTCTCCCCCACAGAAACACTGCTCCTGAACTGCCTGAAACGTCTTGATTGAAGTCCCACCTTTTCTTCCGTAACGTGGTGATGTCACCAAGTAACACATTTGCAAAACAGCTAGTTTGGCACGCCCTCAAACAAAGCTAGTTAGAGCAGAGCTGGAGCGGAGTCCGAAGAGTTTGGATGTATGATGTAGGCACGCTGAGAGAAAATGAGCTCTTCAAAAACTGATATGAAAAGGTGAATGTTCTTCATTTTCTCCTCCAGTGGAGCGTCCAGGGCTGGGCTGCAGAGAGCTCGTGGTGAGAAACCTGGGCAGGCTGGTGCCGGCCATTACCCACGACATAACCGACTGGCTGGTGCCCACGCGGGTCAGGATCTCTCAGCTGCTCTCCGTGCTGCTGCTGCACGCCGAGGACCACAGCACCCAGCATCTGCAGCTTCTCCTGGCCACCATCTACCGGGCCTGCACCGACGCGGAGAGGGACGTGGTGCGCAATGTGAGTCCCAGAGAGCGAGTCATCTGATCAGCAGGATGTTATACATCATACTGTACTATCCTTTTTTTGGATCAGGTGTGGTGTTTAGTAATGCTCGACCTCTGCGAAGAATTGTTGTGTGATCAGTTATCACCAGACAGAATCCTTTCAGGACACATCTGTTGAGCTTTAGACTGGGCCGAGCAGGGCTCAAGGACCTGGGATGCACCTGTTTACTGTAGATCTTTGATGTGTGGCATATTTAAAAAGGACTTCCTGTCTTCCTCCTTTACACTCCCTCATGTCTCTGTGTTTCTCTTCCTCTCTCTCTGTACCCACATCTAGTGCCTGGCAGCTGCTAAACTGTTGGGGACCTTTGTCCCTCCTGTGGTCTTCCTGAAGCTGCAGCTGGATCATGTGACAACCCCCTCCTCTTCCTCTCACCCCTGGGCCCCCCTCATGGTGCTGGCTGCGGTGCTGGGAGGCTGCTCCAAAACCCTCCTTAAACCGCACCTCCAACAGATCGCCCACACGCTGGCCCAGCCCGACGTCTGCCAGGAATATCAACAGGTCAGCAGAGGGTTTGATTGTGGTTGAACTGTTTTTTTTTTTACTTATTTACCTGAGAATGACTGTCTCTTTGCCAGTAATGCCATCCACCCCATTCACACGCAGTACAACCACATCCTTTTACTGTTGTTAACTGAGCAGCTTCAATGAAGTAGGCGCAGATCAGAAGTTCACTGTTGTAGGGGAAGTGTTGCTGTTAAACAAGCACGCCTCCAGTTTGGATAAGCAATGTACTGCTGTGGACGGGACCGGCAGCAAAATGTATTTTAGCCACCTAAAACAAAGGCCCACCTAAAAAAATCAATATCAGTTTAACTGTACGCTATATTTAGAATATTTTTGCTGCTTTATATACTATACAACCCCACTTCAAAACATCCAAACTATCCCTTTAAAGTCAGACTTGTTTTGATGGCAGGTTTTCTCTGCCCTCATGGGTTGCCATGTCTTGATCCCCCCCCCCCTGATCTGTGAGCATCAGCTGTGTTTCTTTCCCAGTCTTGTTAGGTGATCTTGGCAGTGTCAGGAGGTCATTTTCTCCCTGTGTACCTCAACACTCTTATTATTGGCAGTGACAGGGCAGCAGTCATACTGTATATTTCTTGCCTGATTTGTCCCTCATGGAAATAGGTTTCGTGATAAGATGCCACATCTCTTGAAAGGGCTTCAGTTGAAGAGCCTCTAAGAGTTTTCAGTAGCACTACTGTACACGGCGAGTTCAGCGGGTTCACTGTTGAGTAATTCTCTAAAATGCCGACCCAGCTGAAGTGACAGTCCGGCCACATGGTGTTTTTCTAATCTAACATTACATGTGTCTGATCAAAACGACTCCGCTCACACGCATCTGTGAAATGTGCTCCCACAATGTTGCACGTGTCTTTTTCTCTTTTTTTTACATAGCAGCAATGATTAAAAATGCCTTTTGATTTTCTCTGCAAACAGTCTGCCAGTGGAAAAATCCCATCGAGGTCGGAGCAGACTCTTCCCCGCTTCCTTTCCTCTTGCACTAAATTTGTTTCCTTTTCAGAATCAAAATAACAGTTGTCTGGCCGAGAGCTATTTTCTGATCCCGCTGCGCTACAGACTCACCTATACCCATGACCTCACTCCCCTCCCAGCGAGGCCTGCAAGAATTTCCTCCCTGGGATAATAATAACAAGAATCCACTAATTTCACGTGACCCCTGCATGGCTGCTCTGACCCCTCTGTGCAGACGAGGCCTTTGTTTTTTTTTATAGCCATGTGTAAGGTCTCCGCGCCGGATTGGAGTTCATCCGCGGCATTAAAGGAATCCCTGAAATTTCAAAGCCTGCCTGGTCAAGGCCGGTGATAAATGACAGGGAGGTTGACCCCCTTCTGTCCTCCCTCGTCGCTATCCGGCGGGGGTCAACCGGAGAGAGAGCTAACAGGACGGGACGGTCACACGTTGTCGCACAGATGGAGGCAGACCTCTGCTTCCTCTCTGTCTGTTTCTCCATCTATCTCCCTCTGTCCGTCTCTGTTTCTGACGGCAAAGCACGGAGCGCTGCGATTGAAGAGCTCACCCAGACAAAGCACCTGCAACATTCTTCGACAACAGGCAGGGTTCATCGCGGGGAGCAGGGCCAGATCACTGTGGAGCTGTAAATAACACCCCTGGAGACAGGAGCACCTGCATCCCTCTCTCCCTCCTTCTCTCTGTGCTGAAATGCTGACCCAGAATATTGTGCACTCCCTTACCGCACTGTTGCTCAATCCAAAGTGTTGGTTTGCCCTCAGATGCTTCATATGGGACTGAATTATGGTTTAATTACCAGCAGACACACAAACAAAGACATGGAAATAGCCGACTCAGTGCCCTTTTTAAAATAAGGCATCTCACAAGACGTGCGTTTGGATCCGACTCGACAGAGTTATGTGCCACTTGAACCAAGGGCAGGGAGGAAGAAAAAGTGAAGTTTGACTTGGACAAAATGAGGCCTGTTAAGAAATGAAATATAAATAATCTTCAAAGTGAACGGAGGCAGGGGGAACTGCAGGGCTCCACGGGGGAGTTGAGGGAACAAGATGAAGATTTGAAAACTGATATACGATGCTTCTGCGGCGACTCTTTCAAGTCCCTGTTTTCTTTTCTTTATTTCAGTAGGGGGAAAAAGGCGGCTTGCAAAAATAAACGGCAGATGCTCGGCGAAAAATAAAAATATCGCTCGCAAATTGAAGATGATGTCAAGGGTTTGAGGGAAAATCAAAGGCGAGCCGGTGGTTAGAGAAGCCATCGTGTTCTGAGGTACACTCTGTAGTTTATATATGGTGGTGTTTGCTTATGGGTTTCTTTTTAAAGGGGTATTCCACAGAGGATTAACAACACACACACACACCTTACACAGCTGAGTGTCGCTGTGTTGTGGTTTGCCATGGTGACGGGGGCATCACAATATCTGCAGGGCTGGAGTGAATTGGAGTACCAAGAGAGAGGAAGAAAGAGGGGGGGCCTGACAGTGAATTAGCAGGAGTATTTACAACCAGGCTTGTTAACAGTGAATATGCTGTCTTGGTGAAACTGTAAAAAAAAAAAACCTACAGTAGCCTAGAGGAACAGATCAGCAGGAGAGCGGGGAGAAAAGAAGGCTCTGTGTCTCTTCATCTTGGAGAAACTTCTGCAATGGTGTCACGACGACCAGGACTCTGCTGAACACACATACATACTGCCCATACATCTCCAGCATGCCTGCCCTTTGTCATGAATGACAGCTGTTCCCCTGAACGAAGAGAGGTGAAGAAAGGCAGCACAGCAAACTTCACCTGACTACAAGAAGGGGGTCGGCATCCCATGCACCGCCAGTGTTTGTTTTCCTGTTGCCGTAGCAACATCAGTAGCTGTGGGGGGCGTGGGCTCCCCACTGGATAGGAATCCATCGCCTGGTACGGCTCCTTAAAGTGGAGTCGTGTGTGTGTGTGTGTAATTGATGTATCCAGTGGTGGACAGATGCACACACACGCTGTGTAACGAGGCCCTGGAGCGTGCCCAGGCCAATGAAACCAGGTGTATCTCGCCTGGCTCCAGGTGTCCACCTTATCATTACACTGCACCACTTTTTCCGCTCTCACCTCTCTCTCTCAGCCCTAATGGTTGTTTTCTGCACATGTATAATATGTCCGTGTAATGTGTGTGTCTGCCACTGTTTTGTCACGTTATTTCCACTACTGCCTCCCCGGAGCTCCCGCCGTGTTTATGTGCCAGTGAATGGTTTGGCCGTAGGCAGGGATTCCCCCCCCCCCCCCCATCAATGACTGCGGGAACACATTCAAACAAGAGCGTACTCAAGTCGCTGCTGCAGCTAAGTCGGGGCTGTTCGGGGAAGTTTAGCTTCAGGAAAATGTGTTTACACACTTAACTGACACCCTGGACTTAAGATACGCATAACAGGCTTTTTCCAGTGTTTGCTCAACACTCTGTTGCAAAATGAAAACATTTGCACATGTAGCCTCGCAGACTGGAAGTCCCTTAGCTCTCTTTCCTCCTCATAAGTTTTTTACGCTCTGAGCATCTTTACTTGGCTTAACACTTGTTTTCCTTCCACATTAATGCCAAGCTGTGCTGTTCAAGAGCTACTCAAAAATTTGTGAAAAGATAGTGCGCCCCCTAGTGATGGAGCTCTGGTATTTGTCAGGCAAGCTCAGTGAGTGGATTGAGGGAACATATGTGGAGGCTGCAGTGAGTATTTCTCGCTCACACACACACTTGAGTCCCCCTCGCCGCCCATCTCCTCATCACCAGACCAAAGTAAACACCTGGAGGGCGCTTCACCGGCTCTCAACATACAAAAACACACACTCTCTCTCTCTCGCACACACTTACCTTACCTTCCATCTCCCCCCCTCCCATCCAGCCCTAATGACAGGCTGCGAGAAAACAGGAAAAGAGGCCACGATCCCAGTGATGGCATAGAAATTAGCCTGAGCTGCAGGTCTTTGTCTAAACATGAACTCACCGCAACACTGGCTTGACAAGTGACAGCAATCTCACACACACACTCTCATGTCCGGAGATGGAAAGTTCTCACTCTGAGTTATTGTATCTTGTCGATCACTCGCAGTTATTTCTTGTGTAAAACAAGAGACGGGGGGCCTGTGTTTTGTGGGGGAGAAAGTGGAGCGGGACCGATAGAAAGGAGATTGTGAAACGTTGATAGACAGGGCGAACATTCAAGGCAAATACTTCTCACAGCACTCTGTTACAAACCAGACAAGACAATCGTCTAATGCTTCTCCCTCATTCCCAGGTGGTGTACTTGGAGCAGTTGTTGGCCTGCGTGGATGTGCTGCTGCGTCAGTGCGAGTCGGACCACGGCTCCGTCAGCCTGCAGCTGCTGCAGGTGCTGGTCGCCGTCCAGAGCCTCTCCACCGAGCCACGTCTCAGCGAACAGGTGAGAAAGCACAACTCCAACAGTTGGAAGACGCAATCCCAGATACATCCTCTCTTTGTTCCACTTGTGTAAATCGTCAATTCTGCTTTGACATGACACCCCCTTCAATTTTAAGTTTTCCATCCTTTTTTATTAGAAAGGTAAGCAGGTTTTATGAAGCAAGAGAGCTATTTGAGGAATGTCAGCATTTGTACGAGTTCAAAGTGGGCATGGCCAACTGTATGATTACCCACTTAGCCAGGGGAGCTGAAATTGCACCTTTGGAGTGGAACTTTAAATCCAGCCCTGGGTGAAAGGAGGCGGGTGAAAGGTGGAGAAAGACAGACTGACAGAAATAGAGGGAAAAAACAGACAGGGAGAGATGAGTTGTGTTTTTTAGCAGGTGTGTGTCATCGGCCCAGTCCCCATTTGTGGCTCCATAACGCCTCCTCGGGCCACAACAACCAAGCGATATGCAAGTAACAAGCTTTCATGTTGTGGTCAGCCTCTAAATGCAAACAAGAACAGCGACAAGTGAAGCCAAACGGTGTCTGAGGCCAGCGTGTCGCCGAACTGCTCGCCGCCGTAGGAGGCTAATGACAGGGAGAGGAGAGCGGGAAGGGATTGGCAGCGATGCTTACCAGACACCACATGGGCCACCAGTGTGTGTGTGTGTTTATGTCTGTGTGTATGCTCAGACAGGGCAGCAGTGTGTTGGAGAAGAGATGAGAAGGAATGGATTAAGAAAAAGAGAGGGAGGGTGAGAATGGCCTTGGGCATTCCCGGACCCAGAGGAAGAGCGGAACTTGTTTTCCCAGAAAAGGGGCACGTCTTTCCCATCAGCGGACAGCTCAGGGTTCTTCTGAAGGGGCCGATCTGTGACTCAGACATTGTCTCTGTCCCTGTCCGTCCCTGAGGGACTATGAAGGGAACTATGAAGTGCCCTAAAGGTCAGTTCCCCTGCCCTAAAGAGTCAGCTAATTATTTACTCTCCTATCTCTCATCCCTGCCCTTTCCTCCCAGCTCAGCTTTATTGGTATGTGTGTCCGTCGGTTCCTCTGCCTTTGTGACATCCTGTGTGTCTGTCGGGGTTTTCGTTTCTAAGTGGTTTTATATGTAAAGCCTTGTCATGTCTGCAGTGTTGTTCTTCCCATGGTTTCACATGATGGTTTTGTGCCTCCCGTGTGAGCGTGACCCGAAGAATTCCTGAAATTATGAGAAAACAGCTGTAATTGTTTGAACTTGAACACAATACCCTCTGCTCGTCTAACATTCCCGATCTTCTCCGTCTCTTTGTCCTGTTCTTTGACTAACTTCTATATGATTTTACGTAAAGATTGCAAGTTTAAAAATGTGTTGTTGATAGGGCTGTCAAAGTTAACGTAATAAAAGGCAAATTTGTTTTAATGCCACAAATTTTGCATTAACGCAATCAAACTTTCTGAGGTTGTAGTGGGTTCAGTTTTAAAGCTACAGTGAAGATATTGGTATCATAGGAATCTAGAATCTAAGGAATCCATTGGTACCAACCATGTCATACTAGCTTGTGAGGAATGCGGTTAAATAACACTCCAAACCTACGCAAAATTTTGGCGAGGAAAAATTGGCATGGCCATTTTCAAAGGGGTCCCTTTACCTCTGACCTCAAGATATGTGAATGAAAATGGGTTCTATGGGTACCCACGAGTCTCCACTTTACAGACATGCCCACTTTATGATAATCACATGCAGTTTGGGGCAAGTCATAGTCAAGTCAGCACACTGACACACTGACAGCTGTTGTTGCCTGTTGGGCTGCAGTTTGCCATGTTATTATTTAAGCATATTTTTTATGCTAAATGCAGTACCTGTGAGGGTTTCTGGACAATATTTGTCATTGTTGTGTGTTGTTAATTGATTTCCAATAATACATTTATACATACATTTACATAAAGCAAGTATGTTGTCCATTCCCATGTTGATAAGAGTATTGAGAATAAGAGTAATCTCCCTTTAAGGTACATTTTGAACGGATGAAAAATGTGATTAATCACGATTAACTATGGACAATCATGCAATTAATCACTATTAAATATTTTAATTGATTGGCAGCCCTAGTCGTTGACATCCTTTTCGCCTACTCCTCTCTCCCGCAGGCTGTGGAGAGTGTACAGTTCTTGTGTAAGGTGCAGGGCCTGGACTCAGCGATGGAGCTCTATAGACAACATATGGCCCAGCTGCTGGACTGGCTGTCCGCCTCTGTCAACACCTGGTCCAGTTACTCCCCACAGAGACTCCAACTGCATATCATAGTCATACAATCAGGTGAGAAGTGAAGCCTGAATGTGCACAAGACGTTGCCAAAGTTATACTGCAGGTGCTGAAGTTTGCACGTATGGAGACACAATAACGGTCAAAGATGTACAGTAAGGTTTTGAGAAACTGGCCCGTCAAATTACCTGCTAATGACGGGAAAATCACCACATCTGTCATCAGTCTGAACATGCTCTCTGGGTCCATTTCACATCAGCACGTTGGTTTGACTATATAATCTAGATCACGTTTTATTAAACATTACTTCATGGTGTGGCTTGTGAAGCCATTCTTTCCTCCTCGACATGTTCACACACACACGTTACATCATATTTGAAGCGTCAAGCTGTTCGTCCTGTTCACACGTGATCCGTCATCGAGGCCGCACATCAAAACCAGCAGCTGTCAAAGCAGCAGCACGGATTCTCCCTCATACAAAGGATCCAGATAGTTTCTTGAAATTGTTTGCAATGGTTTTGTATGTGTAATTTTCTAGTACCTGCACTCATAGAAGCAGCAAAAAAGCATCATGTTTTCATATATATGTTTTCTCCTGAGAGATATGCAGGCATCAAAAGTTATATGTGTCGATGGTGGTCGGAGCGATTGTCAGCACCACTTGATGGATATGAGGGCTGTCACATGACGCAATATTGAAGGTTGAAATCTGTATGATTTATGGCTTGACGCCCCGATGGATGCGTGCTGTTCCATTGTTGTTGCCCAAGATGGATGCCCATCAATGAGACATGGTGGAAGATTTTTTTTTTTCCTGTTACCTCATGGTCAAATCCACCCACACAGGGAAAAAAAAAACAGGGCTGTGATTAGCACCAGTTGGCTTTCTGACTTTTGTAAATCCCTGTCTCTCCCTCTGTTTATCAGTCAGTGTGTCTCAGACTTAAAAAGCGGTGACCCCGTCTATGGCGCTGAGACTTGCCGTTACGTCCCTCTATACCATATAATCCTCCGTCATCAGCACCTCCATGTGCCGCACTTTCATCTCCATCTCTTTCTCCCTCCCGCCTCTCTCTTTCTAATTGACCGGGCAGCTGGGTACCCCTCTAATCCCCCCCCCCCCCCCCCCCACACACACACACACACACACACACACACAAAGACTCTCACACACACTCCCACGGCCAACTGACCAGTCCATTCTAAGTCCACTCAGTGATCCCCGTTCAGGTCACTACATCAAACAGCAACACAGCCGCCTGCTCTTGACCTTCCCCCTGGATCAAGGCCACTTTGAAGCTGTGTGTGTGTGTTTTATTTGTTCATGTTGAATGCTGCTCTAAGCTTCCCAAAGATGTGATCTTTGGTCTATTAGCAGGACCCAAGGACTTCATTACGGGCAGCCGGACAGACAGCGTGTGGCTGCTCCGTTTGATGTGCACATGATTCGGGGAAATCGGGGCTCCGCTGAACAATTGACGGTAGTTAATTTGACAACTGAGAATTGGTCATTTCGCTGGCTCATCACACTCCCATCTGTGTTTGTTGGAATTATTATTGCCCTCTCATGTCCTCTTCACAGTCTTTTGTCCTTCAGCTAGTGTGAGAATGGCTGATCCATTGTGTGCAGACTCTCTTTCTCTATGCTAGGGGCGGTTTAGTGCCTTGCTCAAGGACAGGATACATGCTGACAGGCTCTCTAAGCAGTAATGAGTCTCTATTAGTGTAGTGAAATATCCTGTTGCTGCAGTGTGTGGCGACCTGCAGATGTCTCCTCTAACACCTCTGCTTAAATGACACACCCGTTGATTCACACATTCCCATCGGACAAAATAGCTCTCTCTGTTTTCCCATATCTCTTTATAACACTGGCCGCCGCCCTCGGGCAGCCTCAGGATTTCCTCTGTCTCCTCTCATGTCTGAACAATTCAGGAGTCCAAACAGGGCATGGAGGCTGTTATCACTCATTACACACATTACTATATATAGCTCTGTAAACATGCAGTCAGACTGCTGGTGGGTGTGTGTGTGTGTGGGCATGAGTGTAACTGGGAATACTTGCACTGTGAGTTTCTCATTTTTCCTGTAATCGAGCGTTTCTATAGACGTGTTTGTCACACAAAGACCTTTTATATGTCTCATTTCCTCGGAGCTCTGTGTCACTGTCTAACCAGTCTATTGAGGTCTCAATAACTAAAGCCCTCTGGTCAGTGCTAAACATAAAAAAGTCTGGAGTCGTTCTGGGTTTTGTTTAGCATTTGACAGTTGGTCTGGACAAAGAAGAGTTAAAGGTCTTATTAATAACATATTTTATGTAGATGAATATTTAAAAAAAAAAAAAAAATACATCCACAGAGACTTTAGAAAGTTGCCGAATAAAAGTATGGCTTTTCCTGAAAAAAAAAAAAAAAAAGCATAATTGTGACAAAAAAAATTGGTGGGTCGATATCTGAAGATATCTGACGTTTGGTTCCCACTTCTAATGAGGCTTGTGAGCCAATAGTAGAACAATGTTGGTAACACGTGATATCTCTGGGACGTCAGTTAGTGTGGAAAAAACTGATAAAATGACTGAGAATGACGGTAAGTGCCTGGCAACGACTTGTTGTGAAGTGAATGCAATGGAACGGGGGAGGGAGAATGTGACATCTAGTGGCTGAATATTATCAGGTATCAATAGCACCTTTGAAGGACCAGTGTGTATGTTTCCTATAGTGTATAATCACCCGATAACAAGAAACGTTGTGTTTTCGTTAGCTTTGAATGAGCCGTTTATATCTACACTGGGAGCAGGTCCTCTTCATGGAGTCCGCCATGTTGCACCGCCATGTTTCTACAGTAGCCCTGCACTGTTAACTTTTCCTGCTTGAGCCGGAGTCGATAAAATTGCTCGCTCCCGTTGCCGCCGCTCTTTCTCTCTCTTGCTTCACCACTCACTTCCCACGTACACACACACTCTAAGCACTCTACTCTTACAACAACTGGCTCTAGAGAGGGCTTCGCCAGGGCGTTCGCGTCGGCCACCGTAGCTGGGCACACGGGAGAAGTTATAATCTGCAACCTCACCGCTCGATACCGCCAGATCCTACACACTGCTCCTTTAAGAAAATGCATAAATTAAAGTGTCTTCTTCGCTCCGAAAAGGGAACACTAGAGTTTTTAAGGATAGGTTTAGTAATTAGTGGTTACTGAATGACTTCAAGTCATTTGACTGTTGACCCAGTAAGTAGACTTCAAACATAGAATCCAGGTTTAAGGTCTGCTGAGGTGACACTGAAGGTAGCTTTGAACACATTAGCTTTAATCACAACATTATCATATTGTAAGGGCATCCGGTGACCTAGTGTTTAAGACGCATGCCATGTAACTACAACATTCCTGGTTCAATTCAGGCTGGCAACCTTGCATGTTCTTGTCCCCATATTTGCTATCTCTATCTACTGTATGTACTGTAAACTGTCAAATTAAAGGCACACAATGCAAGAAAAGAAGCTCTTGCAATAGTAATGCAAAACCGTGTGTGTGTGTGTGTGTTATAGGTCCTGTGATCGGGGAGTTTGTGAGCCAGTTGATGCCTCTTCTGTGCAGCTGCCTTCATCCAGACAGAGACGTAGAGATGAGGATGAGCATCTTCACAATGCTTGCTAAGTTGCTACTGGATGCAACCAACACACTGGATTCCCAGGGGTGAGAGGAGCACATGCACACATTAACATCTCAATACACACACACACACAGAGCAAGTTATCTTATGAAACAAAGACACAAACACAACAGCTAAATTGCAGGTACATTTTCAACCATTTCGTCACCGCATGATGTTACATTGAGCTTTAGTTGTTTGGGTTTGTCTAATCTATTAGCACAGCTCTTATTTTTAGACTTCACCTCACATTAACTTGCAAATTAGTACCGCACCCACTAGGGATCATAATTAGAAACACACACACACACAAAAACACAACAGTGTAATTTACATGAGCTCATTGTAACCCCATTGCTTCTTGAGGACTTGCAGTTGATTCAGGCAGGGTCATATGATAGAGGACGGGGGTATATTTCAGGCGTAATGCAGTTTATCATACTTCAGAAATGATGAAACCCCATTATAAACTGTGAGAAGTCCCATTTGGTTTCTTTGGGAGTATCGGTTAGACTAACTCAAATTAGTTAATCACTTCCCTGTGTGCCTGAAGAAGACAAAAGTCAAATGATGTCTGAATCGCTACTCAGTGATTAATTAACACCTTTGAATGGTTATTAACAATAAACTGTATGTAAGAAGTGGACGTAGTCACCGTGACGTCACCCTTTGGTTTGTGGACTGCCGTTTTGAAGAAGAGTTTGGCATTTTGGTCGTCGCCATCTTGGTTTTTGGCCGTCGCCATCTTGGTTTTTTGCAACCAGAAGTGACACGAGAGGGTGGAGCAAAGTACAACCGAACGCTGAATAAGAAATTTTTAGGTGACCAAAAAGGTAATACACAGAAACAGGGATAACTCCCAGACCGGACAACGCTGTGGTAGCGACCTCTCAATCACAAGGTAGCCCCGCCCTAAAGCATCCCCTGCTTTATGGTCTATTTGACTCTAAATGGGACCATAATTTACTAAATGAACATCATCCTGTATTGAATAAGACTTGAAACTAGCGCTTAGGTAATAAATCAAGTGAGAAGTAGGGTCATATAACGTATATTGTGCGGGACGAGAGATGTAGTTCACTGAGCGGTTTCACACTAAACTCAATGAAGCTACGACAAACCGCGACTTTCTTGACTTGAAAAATTATGTTTTAAATTGACAAACATCATATATGTGATTCATGGCGCAATTCAAACAGGATCAAAAAATATTTGTCTCTTGCCGTTGACTACATATTTTTTCCAAAATAAGGTCCCATGGGGTCCACCGGAAGGGGCGGGACTTCACCGCTCTATACAGTCGGACTTCTTATTGCAACCAGAGGAGTCGCCCCCTGCTGGCTAAAAGAAAGAATGCAAGTTTAAGGCACTTAAGCATTGGCTTCACTTTTCACAGCTCGGAGTTGCCCACTGTTATTGACTGATGAATGAAGAAGGATAAAAGGGATGTCTGACACCCAGAGAGGACCTCCCGTTTGTGGGTTCTTCCTCTCTGCTTCCCCCCTCCTCACCCTCCAGGGTCCCGTCCTCACCCTCAGCTGTGCAGCCTTCAGGCCGAGCTCAGAGCTCTAATCTGGGGGAATGCATTAAGCCTGAGGCCCTCACAGCAGCTGCTGCTGTCCATCAGAAAGACATGGAGTTGCCATGGAGACATCTGTGCAGCGTGTAACTAACCCTACAGCCAAAAGGTCCATAATGGTGTTTCCATTGGTTAATATGAGGGATAGCTTTTGGCAGGAGCCTGGCAGCAGTGTAAAGAATATAAGACAAAATAATATCCTTGTCAGTGAATAATGTTGCATAAATAACAGGATGTGTTCTTAAGCCAAAAAATTGTGCCACCTTTTGCCAAAAAAACGTTGGAAATTGGAACTTTTCTTTCAGCTTTCATCAGATTATTTTATCCATAAATGTGCATATTAGACAAAAGGAGCCTCTGTCTCGTCCCCACTCCCAGCCTGGCCACCTGTGCTACTAACTGCTTCTCTCTGTCCTCGGCTATATCTCCGGTAATCACAGAACCATCGGGAGACAGAAATCATGTTACACCTTCAAAAGGTTTCAAACAAATGCTTAACTTACTGTACATGTGGGGCTGTGCAGTGCGGTCTGCCATAATATTTCCATTCATACTCATCCCCTCATTCATGATTTATGGCCCGAGCTTTGCTCAGCAGATTGTAGCCCACACGCACACACGCTATATGTCATCAAGAGGACAATGATAGTCCTAGAGAAAACCTCTACTCTTTGTTCTACAACCAAAATGACATAATGACAGCTCCGCTATAGAACAAGCAGAAAGGAAAAGTAAGCGTGTGTACATGCGAGTGCCTTTCATCCACACACTCACACATAACGTCTTTGTTTCATGTGGATTCGTGTGCTGTGATTAAAAAGCTGGATGTGAAATTTAAGTAGAAGGTGATGTGTGAGAAATGAAAGTTCATCCTCTCTCCCCTGGATGTGGCAGGCAAATATCTTGTGCCACTTACAAGGGAGATAAGAGTGTGTGCTTTCATGCATGTGAACTTTCTTTAGTCTTAATTTCAACTTTCAAGACATAAAACAAGGAAAAAAACTTCTATTGGGGTGAGATCTTCCTCTTATTCCAAATGTGGTTTCCCTTACAATTTCTATAAAGCCTGTCAGTAACATGAAACAACACAAAAGGAAGCAGATCCAATTGTGCATGAATCTCAAATGACCCTGTGTTCCTGAAACAAGTCTTCACATCAATGTATTAGCAGATTCTTTAATCTTTTCCACTCCATCCCTCTTTTTCATAGACCCATTTTTGTCTTTTTTTATAGGGTACAGGGGGTCTTTAGGGGGAGATAGCAGGTTTGGAGATTTCTGCAAGAATTGCATTTTTCGGCGATTGGATGGCGAGCACTTCTGTTGTGTAAACTGCTCAGAAACTTCCTTATTGTCAATCTACCTAGGAAAGCCATCCATCCTCTGAATGCTCTAGGTCTCTAGTTGGTGGCTATAAAGTTTCATGAGGCTGTGATTATCCTAGAGGTCACCACAGGGTCATTTTATACAGTGAGGTCAAGTTTCAAAAAATGGTCTCACTATATGAAATGGCTGCTATGGGGACTAACATCATCACACATGACTAAAGTTGGGCTCATTGGATCAACAAGAGTCTCAGCTTTACAGTGATACTCAGTTTATGTAATTCAAGACTGTTTAGGGACCGCAGAATGCAGAAATATTCAAACACACCATTTTAGTACATAAGCAAAATAAGACATTTATACTGCATTCAAAAAACTGCATGTGATTATCATAAAGTGGGCATGTCTGTAAAGGGGAGACTCGTGGGTACCCATAGAACCCATTTTCATTCACATATCTTGAGGTCAGAGGTCAAGGGATCCCTTTGAAAATTGCCATGCCAGTTTTTCCTCGCCAAAATTTAGAGCAACTTAGGTTTCCTAGTTTCATCAGATATCTGTATCTTCACCGGAGCTCTAAAGCTGAACCTGCTACAGCCTCTGAAAGACAGTGAAGTCGGCCGAGGGCGCCGGCATCCTAAAGGAGTGGAAGAGGTTAATCAGTTTTAAGAAAGTACAATTTTAAGACTTGAGGAAGAATATCAGTATATATCAGGATATGGCAAATGGATGCATAATCTTGAATCTCTCGAATTGTGTTTGAATCAGTTATTTGGAAACAGAAATTTACATAATAAGATAATAAAATGATTTTGCTGAAATCTGATAATCGATAGTATTGAATTACTGTCCGTCCTACTTGATGACAATTACTTGTTAAGCTGTAAATGTTGTGTTGTGTTGTGCTGTGAGAGAGAGAATAGTTTGCAGACACACAGAAGCACAGACAGATCCAGTGTGTAGAGACCCATGAACCCACGTGTATACAGACAAAATCCCCTGTAAAGTCCCACTCTTCTTTTCCTTTGGACATCATCCCTGCTATGTGGAAAAATGTCTTTCCATCTCCTGGCGTCATTCATGATGAGCTTTCAACACCTGTCAAGATGAAGAGACTGAGCTAACGCAGCGCTACTCAGTCCTGGATGGATTAGTGGCACATAGTCTCCCCCTACTGGCACTGAAACATTACAGCACGTTTTATCAGATGCCATGACAAGTGTGTCGTGACACCGGCCGGAGGCTCGAGGCATCTACGAGAGCTGGTTTGGAGCAGAAGGGCAGTGCAGACTGTGGTAGTGTGTGAGAGGATGTCAGAGGGCCTAAGCCAGCGTGGAAAAGAGAGGGAGAAGGGAAAGGAGGACACCCAGATGTTGCACTCCACCACTCCCCCCCCCCTTCTGCCTCACATCAAGTGTGGGAAAATGACTGCAGTATTTTGTTGCAGTTCCCAACAGCCATTCACTTGTCTTCAAAATGGGCACTATTGCTAGTTGTTAAAAGTATATAAATGCCAATGGCCTCCTTCATGAAATGCCTTTCTCTGCTCCTCTTCTGTCTCCATATTTCTACTCTCTGCCTCCTTCCAGGCGTTTCCGCGACGAGTCCGAGAAGTTCCTGTGTGACGTCTTGCTTCCTAACCTGGTGTGGCGTGCAGGCCGTACTGCCGCCGCCGTCCGCACCTCAGCCCTCAGCTGTCTGCTGGCCCTGCTGCATGGAGGGGCCCTCACACCTGGACAGGTACACACACACACACACACACACACACATAAGTGCTGCACATATGACAGATCTGTTTCCACCTGTGCAAAGGGACCCATGAGCATTGGAAGCGAACACCGGATGTGAAAGGTCTCCAGTAGTACGTACTCCTGATCTCCAATCTGCAGTTTTTATTGACTGAGCTGTAAAGGAAAAGATGTGGTAGTTGCATTCTTTTAACCCGCCAGGAGTTGACATTTACTCCAAACTCTCTGTTTTGTCCATCTCGCATCAAAATAGACGGTCCCACTTGGCCATTTAGGAAAATATATCTACGCCATCTTTCTCCGCTTGGCTGAAAAGAGTTGGCCACGGCAGGTAGCAGGTGTACGTGGGGGCAAGCGGGTTCACATACCTTTGTCCCCGGGGAACAATACTTCCACTGTTCTGGGCCCTTGTTGTACGTAGGAACTATCACCGGGACATGCCCTTGCACCTGCCTGTCAGAGCATGTGCCCAGTTACAGTGTGCATGCTCACACACACACACACACACACACACACACACACACACACACACACACACACACATACATCTGGCTGTGCAGAGTGACCAGTTGAAACCGGCTCGCACACCTCTTCTATTCACACGTCTTTAACTACAAGGCAAAGCAAACAGCTGGGGGGACAATGAGAGCATGGGTGTAGTTAATCTAATAGCACCCAAACGTCCTCACAAGAATAGAAAATCTGGAAAAGTGGTGACTAAACAGGGTTCGAAATGAGGTTACAGTAGAGAAGAAATAAACAATATAACAACAGAAGGTTATGTGTTGTTTCCACGGGCAAATCAAGCAGCCTTTCATTAAGAAGGACATTGTTTCCTCACTACTCCCTGTGAAAACAATTAGAAGCTCTAGTTACACTTGGCAGGTCGTCACTGATGTAATGCCGGATCACTCCTCTGCCAAATGTTCCTCCTCTTTCTGTCTCATTCCCTCCCTCTCCCCTCGCTCCCTTTTTTTACTGTTTCGCCGGCGCGGTTTCGATAGCAAACAGACTGGCTGACAGAGGTTTTAGCCATTACCTCTTGGCCTGCGGTTCTGCGCGCTCAGCCTCACCTTGTTTGTCCATTTCCTCGGTTTCTCATCTGTTGGTGTGATGAAAACATCGGTCGCCGCTGTACTTCTGAAGTCGGGCTCCGTGCCCCGTGCGTCTGTATAAACTGATCCAGTCCTGATGTAAATCTGTCATGCTTCAGGTGATATTTCACTTTGGTACAAAAACACACACAAATCAACTCAAATTATTGAAGGAAAGTGTGGAGACTGTTGTTGAAGCTTTCCTGGAGATGTGTCGTCACTTTCACTCAGCAGCCTTGTCTTTCTGAGTTCTCATTGTTGATAACTGAGGGGTGTAAACCATAGACCGTGTATAAGAAGTGGACGTAGTCACTGTGACGTCACCCATTGGTTTGTAGACTGCCGTTTTGAAACCTCAAGTTCGGCATTTTGGCCGTCGCCATCTTGGTTTGTTGCAACCAGAAGTGACACAAGAGGGTGGAGCCAAGTACAACCGAACGCCGAATAATTTTTAGACGACCAAAAAGCTTATAATTAACTTTCATGAACTGAAAACACACTGTGAAAGGGTTAAAGTTGTAAGACAAAAACACGGACAACGCCGTGGTAGCGACCTGTCAATCACAAGGTAGCCACGCCCTAAAGCATCTCCTGCTTTATGGTCTATTTGACTCTAAATGGGAACATAATTTACTAAATGAACATCATGCTGTATTGAAGAAGACTTGAAACTAGTGATTGAGACCATAAACTCATGTTTACAATGTTTACTGAGGTAATAAATCAAGTGAGAAGTAGGGTCATTTTCTCATAGACTTCTATACAATCAGACTTCTTTATGCAACCAGAGGAGTCGCCCCCTGCTGGCTGTTAGAAAGAATGCAAGTTAGCCCACCCGGAGGTAGCCCACTGATGTGAATGAACTGGAAACACACATTTTAGAGAGGGTTTTGTAAATTAAAGTAAGTGATGCTGACTTTGCAACCTCAAAGCAGTCACCCCAGTAAGTTGCAAGTTCATAACCTCTAATAGAAGAGTAGATTTTTTTTTTTTTTAATGATTATGGAAATCTACTTGAGAAAATGAGACATTTTATTACACAAAACTCCTTTTAGCAAACTGTCTCCTCTAGTGAGTTTGAATCGTATTATGGTCAGACTTTTAATAGATTTGTATGCTGGTCTGTGCCTTTCCTGTGTGCAGCTGCTCTGTCTGGAGGAGAAACTGAGTCCCCAGGTGCTGTCAGCCCTGGAAGAGGACTCTCAGATGGGCAGACTGTTGGCTTGTCGTTCCCTGTCCGCCATACTCAGACTCATAGGAACCAGTCTGCACCCTGATGCCCTCAACAAGATCTACCCCGGTAGGTGGAGAACGCACTAGGGCTGTCCTCGACCAAGGAAATTCTTAGCCATCTAACACTCATACGATTTTGTCGACTAATCGATTAGTTGATTTAATCGACGGATCTGTAAAACGGAGTTTCTCCACAAAGAATCACGCAAAAGCACCACTTTAAATCTTGTGTTTACCAGAGATGTGCTCATAAGTTTATTGAAACAAGTAAATCAACATGAAAACGCATAAAAAACAACTAAAGAGATCTTTGTCGACTAAGACCAAAACGACCGATTAGTCGACTAATCGACTAAGAGTGAGCAGCCCTAGAACGCACACACAGAAATTAATGCACATTTTGTCACACTGCATGCTGAAATGCACATGTACACTTTGCAATTCATTCTGTATAATCACAATTAATGCATGGGGAAACATTTTACGTCATTTATAATGTCTGCTCTCCTTGAAAATAACTGTTGATATCAGATGCCAAAAATGTGGTAATAGAAAACTGATCCTCAAATTGGCAAACTTATAACAAAGATTATAATGAAAGCAGCTAACCCACTCAACAGCTGAAATTGTTGAGAATTTTTAATCAAATTTTTTTGTGTGTGGTTTGGTGTCTTTCCTCCACAGCGCTGCTGAAGCGGCTGGACGACAGCAGCGAGGAGGTGCGCAGCGTCGCCCTGCAGGCCCTCGGGCTGTGGCTGTCCAGCCTGAACAAAGACTACAACCCTGAGCTCTTTGCTCCTCATCTGCAGCTCCTCTTCCAGCAGCTCCTCCTGCACCTGGATGACCCCGACAGCTCGGTCCAGGACCAAGTGCTCGGTAAGATTGGAAGGGTTGTTTTGAACCGGTTTCGAATACAGCCGATGAGTTCCTCAAAATGTTCTTAGTTCCGGGGGAAAGTTCCTGTGGTGGAAACGGGGCTTTTGTGACAGTTTTATAGAGATTACTTTTTATCATATACTGCTGCTCAAAGTTACCGACTGCAGCTTTAAAGCATTGTCGACGATACCAGCACTGATAAGAATGAGGAGGGATTGTGAAGATAACTTAATGGGATACATAATATAAAACACCCTCATGTGCATATATATGACTTGAAATGATTATGTGATACGGACCTATGACCGTGATTATCTGATAAACATATTCGGTTGATCCAGATAGTAAAGATGGTGACGGTGAATATGAGGTGACGATGAAAATTTAGAGAGTTCAGCCGTGATGATCTGCAGACCGGCCTGCTGCGTCCGAGACACCCACAGAAGGATGAGAGGAATTAGGGGTATCCTCTATCAGACACTACATTATTGCCTGGCCCGCTGCCAGCAGATTCCCCCCCGTCCTTTATTTCAAAAGCTCTCTGTTTTGCTTCTTTTCCACACAATTTATCACCAAAAGCAGATCGAGTAATTCCTAGGGGCTGAGCGGGAGGTGGCCCTCGAGAGTGAAACACAAGATCCAGATAAAGATAAGCACCCACCCGAGAGAGACACCTCACAGGTCAATATGTGAGTTAATATAACTCTCCTGCCGGTACACCTGGGGTAGACCGGGCTGTTTGTGTGGCAGATCTCCGCCTCTCCACCCAGGAGCTCCCTCCAACACAGAGCAGCTAACGACAACCACATGGGCTCCTCGCCACCTTTCCACATCTGCCCTCCCACCTATCAAGCTTAATCCCTCCGTCTTCTATCTGTCCGTCGACCTTCCTCCTCTCATACCCAGAGTTTTCAGACAGACCCCGTAGCTTCACGGCTGTGTTTTATTGATGCATCGGTGGAAAGGAAAGTCTGAGTGTGTGACCGAGGCCCAGCTCCTCTGGACTTTCACTCTCTCTCCCACTCTCATGGATGTTAGCTGTCATTACTCCTGACAGGACGCAGGTGAGCGCTGATGCCAGAGGCCTCGCTACGGGATCTCTCATCTTCATACGGCTACACATAAAAAAAAAAAAAGGCATTCACACACTCGCCAGATGCAGCAATAGCTTCCATACCATGAATTCTAGCGCTGCCAGACAGCTTTTGAAAGCCCTCCAAGGACAATAAGCATTTTTTTGTCGTTGCCATTGGTTATCAAAGTGTCTGTAACCTTGACTGCAGAAGGCAGAATAACACATGTAAATCAACTTTATGAGCCGGCCTTCGCCCACACACTGTACGTCTGTAATTCTTGTCGTTGAGTGATTTCGCATGTTGTGCGTGTGTATTTTCAGGCTTCGCTTTGAAAAGCGATACTGCGATTCTGTATGTTCCACTTTAAACATGAAAGGGGTCATTTTTGAGAATTTCTATGCTGTCTCAACCTATTCTGAATATGATTTATCTTTATCTCGTGCTCTGGCAATTAGTTACTCACTCACGTCTGGTGATATTTTATATTTTTCTTTCCCATGAAAAGACCAAAACCATCATTGAATTGATCCTCCTAACAAGTATTGTCTGTTGGATCTTATTCCTACGTGCCATAGAGCTCATTGTCATCCAAAAATACATTAATGAGCCACTGTTTCACTGGGTGTTATGTTTCTGTATTACGATGAACATGAGCTCTGTAGTTTATTTTTGATTTGATCCCAATTACGCTGTCCTGCTGCTGTAAATACTCACTAGAGCACCAAATCCACAGCTGAAAATAGTCCCCAACAAATACAGTTTACTCCTGTTTGAGTAACATTCGCTAAAAACTACAGTGCCCAGCTGTTTTAGGAAGTTCTGTAGCCTTTTTAAAAAACAAATTGAATATATTTGTGACCCATTTTTAAAGATTTACATCTTTAGTGGGAACGAATGTCTTTCAGAGGATGTAGCAGGTTCACTTTTAGAGTTAGAGTGAAGTTAGATATCATATGAAACTAGACAACCTAAGGAATCCATTGGTACCAACCATAGTCATACTAGCTTGTTAAAAAAGAAGGTTAAACACCCCAAAATTAGGCTAAATTTTGGCGAGAAAAAACTGGCATGGCCATTTTCAAAGGGGGTCCCTTGACCTCTGACTTCAATATATGTGAATGAAAATGGGTTCCACGAGTCTCCTCTTTACTTTGTGATAATCACATGCAGTTTTGGGCAAAAACCATGCCGTTTCCAGTATCCAGTATAAATGTTATTATATGTTTTTATATGTCACCACTTCTATGTGAAATCTACTGCTGACCTGCTATCTCCCCCTAAAGACCCCCTGTACCCGCCTAAAAAAGACAAAAACGGGTCTATTGTGGGTTAACCATAATTGGCTGTTACCAGGCGAAACTGTACCATAGTCATCCAGTTATTTGTCAGGTTTAACAGTTCTAAAGTCTGAAAATGTTGGTAATGCATCACTAATATAATGACCGAAGTTTATCAGCCTCAGAGAGAGTGTGTCAGCATATCTGGCCCATTCAGTGTAAAGAATATGAGCCGCTGTTTGTAGCCCAGTTCTTCAAGCTGTGATCTCCACGAAGAACAGTAGGTTCGTAGACAGCTCGGAGTCTCTTTGTGAAACGAGATGACCTCACATCTTGCTGAGTGATCGTCTGTATCTGACAGCACCCGTAACCGCCTGCGCCGCAAATGTGGAAGCATTCCTCGCTCTCATGCACGGCTCCGTTTGAAGCTTTCTTTTCTTCTTCCTCTCTATCTTCCTTTGTTCCTTTTAATAGTTGATCCCATTCTTGTGCTTCTTGGATTTCAAACGCATATCTGTGAAGTGGCTTGATGCGTGCAGCATGTCCTGACAGCATGATGGACAGCACCCCCACCTCCCTCTCATCCCTCCTTCTCTCACCCTTCCAGCCCTCCACCCTGATAATCCCACCGTCCTGGCAGCACGGCTGCTACCTGCTCAATCACGCAGACTGTTGGCACGGGTGTAGTTCACTTCTCACAAGTCGTCATTGTTCTCCTTTAATTCAAAGTCCCACCACCTTCCACCTCCATCCCATCTGAGTGCAGTATACACAAAAGCTAAAAATCCCCTCCATCGCCTTGAAGAACAAAGGCGGGTATCAGATGATGAGTTTACATGAGCTAACTCATCCAGAGTGACGGCGTGTCACCACTGGAGCAGCACTTATGCATTGTGGTTTCCGAAGCATTTAGCCATTGACAGCAATTCAAGAAATTCAATATACCTCTGCAAATCAGGAGAAGGTGTGGGAACAGCGGGAGGAAAAGATCTGAGCAGAGGATTATTGCCTCCCGGTGGAAGGAGAGGGCACCTGCACAGTTTCAGATTTGATGTATGTGTAGTTCATCACTGCCATCTGCTGGCATCTTTTGACTTTGTTAGAGAAAACATCAAGCAGGATAGTCAAATCAAGTCAGTTTTACTTATATATAGCCCGATATCACAAATCACAAATTTGCCTCAGGAGGCTTTACAATCTGTACAGCATACGTCACCCTAAGTCCTTTGTGACCCTTGCATAATTAGGAAAAACTTCACCAAAAACTTTTTGACAGGGAAAAAATGGAGGAAACCTCAGGAATAGCAACAGATAGAGCATCTATGTTCCCATGTTAGAAACTAAAAACTTCCTTTGAGATTTATACTGAACTTGGGTTTGATGCGTTTGAATTTGAATTTTAGACAAACTCTTCCATGTTTATATGCTTTCATGGAGAGAAATTGACCCGATTGATTGTCAAAACCAACATGGAAGAAGAATAAAAAAGGAATCAGAGCAGGAAAATTATAACCACCGACCGCTTTGATACACTGAAGATCACAAGCTTCGTTACTTAGACTTACAGTAGGTCTTAAGTCTCCCCTGAAAGATTAAGCTTAACCCTCTGAGACCCACAATTGATTCGTTTTTGTCTTTGTAAGGAGGGTACAAGGGGTCTATCCTGAGGCCTGACTCCTGTCTGGTTTGTGTTTGTGTGTGTCCAGAGATCCTGAAGAAGGGCAGCTCGGTCCACCCGGCACTTCTGAAGACGGAGGCGGAGGCAGTGAGAGACAAACAGCGGAGTCCTCTCTACTGCGACCAGCTGCTGCAGCACATCAGCTCACTGCCCACAGAGACAACAGCAGAGTGTCCCGAGTGACACGAAGTTTGTGCCTTAATTCAAAGAACTCTCACCTTTTAATTGTACAACATTGATGAACAACATGCTGGTAATACACAATGGAGCATTTTTCACATAAGGACTCATTCTCTAAAATTCATCTCAGTCATCATTGCCTTGAATTCATTAACCCTCATGTGGGTGAGTAGATGACTGTTTTTTGATTTTTAGGTGAACTTTTCAACATGCCTTTCAATGCAGAATGTCTCCGTCACCATTTGTTCAAGAAAAGCATTCATTCCTGTTATTGTAAACCTTTGGTTCTGGTGTTTGGTTTTAATGAAAACAAACTGTTTTTGATGCACTGTGGTCGTGTTTAAATGATTTAATGATACACTCATAAGACGGAAGACTTTGGCCAAGCACAGGTCATTTCAGAGAGAGAGTTCCTATTGAGCCTTCCTATTGGCTGTGATCCGGCTGATGGGCGGTGCTTGGTATTTCCTCAACTGATCTCAACATGGCTGCTGGGTCACAAACTTTCTCATTTTACAGCTAAACAGTACACTACAAGATGTTTCTGAAGGCGTAACAGAATATTGATTCATATTTGATCAGCGCTGCCTAGTTTGACCGTTTGATCGGAGTTTTCGAGTGATTGACAGCTGCTCAAGGCTCCAGCTCGGCTCTGATTGGTTGTTTTCCTCCGGTCTGTGAAATCTTGCAGATGCCATTAGGAGCACTGGAGGACACAGAGGTACATGATTTTTTTCAGATTACCTGTCTCATGCACTGCTGTCAGAATATAGTGACTGTTTTATAAAAATAACTTTATTTAATCATATTTGCTCCATTTCTACCTACTGTAGCTTTAAATATTGAGATGTGTAAATACAAATAAATCTGAATATTTCAAATATGGAATGACACCATCATAAACAATAATAATCATGGGTAGATGCTGTAAAAATTGTGAAAGCCAAAATAGCACATTTCTCCTAAAGTCACCTCTATAAGCTGTATTTAAACACATGGTAATGGGCTAATTGTCATTTTTATTTTTGAATGTTCTTCTTACCGGATGTTTCTAAATATATAACCTTTTTTTTTTTTTAGAGAGAGATAGAAGCCAGTGACGCTCCCTCTCCTGCTTCCTTCCTCCCATCCATCCTCTGCACAATCATAAAGTGAAACTGCTGATTCTCGGTCATGTGTGTGTGTGATGTGCTCTCTGCCCCTCCACTAAGTAATCACCTGAGTGCTGACTACAGAGCTTCCTCCATGGCATCCCTCTGAACAGCGACTCTTTCCGGTGCCGTCGTTCGCGTCCTCCCGGTTCAAGATGCTGCAGATCGGGGACGAGGTGGTGTATTTCTCCGCGGTGTTTCTGCTGGTGTTGTTGGGGACGCGGAGCGCTACGGGGGCCTCTCTCCTCACCGCATTTCTCTACGTCTTCATGGTGATGTTCCGGTTTCCTCCGGTGCCAGCGGACCAGGCCGGACGCGTCCTCCGGCCCAGGGCTCCATCAGGCGGCGTCCCGGTGGTGGCGCACCGGGGAGGCAGCCACGACGCTCCGGAGAACACCTTGGCAGCGATCAGAGAGGTGACATGAAAATATGGAGCTATCCATTGTGTACTATTATAGCTAAAGTACTAGGCTATAGAAATGTAGGCTATTTAACACCCACTTTAATATGCTATATTTAGTTTCTGTAGGATCTAGAGCACTGCAGGTGCAAAGGAGTCCTCAAAAGAATATTATAGAGGACAATTTCATGATGGGCTTTGTGTCATAATTATTATATTGATAGCTTAGGCTGCTTAGGCTTTGCATGTCGTGACTTCCCACGTTGCAGTGTTAGCAGAGCATCACATCTACTCTTCTGATTGGACAGGGAGGCTAGCTGGTTAGGTTTTTATCACATCAGTGGCTCTTTATGATCTTCTAAAGTGAATTGTTTATAAAATGATGCCATCTTCATGATGAAGTCTCCAATCACTCACACATAAATCATTTCTTCCCTCACTCTTTCTGATTTATTTTTTCACACTGAAGGTGCTGAGTCAGCTGTGCTTCATGTGTCCTACATGCATCCTATATGCTCTGTACCTATCATCTGTCCAGCTCCTTCACCTCTGGATGAATTTCTTTTATTCTAACAAGCTATTTGTTCAGCCTCTTCTTCCACAATTCAATCCATTAGCCTATTTAACCTCCCCTTGTAGGCAGCTATTGAATGTGAAAAAGATGACATATAATAAATTACGCTCTGGCTTTTGTGAATGATGCTGAGCCGTGTCTTTGGCAGGGATGTGTAGAGGATGTCAGACAGGAGCCCAAATTCATAGAAAAGGCAATTTTAAAAATGTATGTATTTAAAACACACCCATCAAGTTTTTATTGTCATTCCAGAGCATGTTTGTACATGAAAGGGAACTAGATATAGCACTCACGCTCCGCAATAAGAAAGCACTAATATACAATAATGATTTAAAAAAGCAATACAAATCAACTATAAGAAATAAAACACATAATAAATAGTCAAAAGTTAAATAATAAATAGACAAAAATAGTAAAAAGTGACACAAGTATGAGGGGAGAACATTTAGCCAAATGGCCTCAATTGCAAAAAGCAGCATTGTGCCTTAAGTGGCAGCATAATAACAACAGTATACAGCACTAGCACCATGACCAAGAGCGTAGGGTTCATTTTAACATTTGCGGGGTACACATGAAGTGGGGGTCTTGGGGGTCCTCCGCCAGGAATATTTGAGCATCAAACACATGCATTCTGATGAATTTGTATGCACTAATTTGTGCCTTTTTTGATATTACTGACCTTGGACAAGTATCTCTGGGTCGCACCTACATTTGTTGGCACCAAAAGTACGAAAAAACAATACTTATTTTCTAGTGTTCATCCTTCATGACATGCAGAGCACCCAGGGAGTCTGTTCTTGAATCTATTTTTCACTGGAAGTGATTAGAAATTGAGACTGCAGGATTTTTTATTGGTGTCATACACAGAGTCCTCCACTAGGTGTCGCTTTTGACTAATGATTTTAGTTTTGAGTAACATGGACACTCAGTCTTTGTTATCAAGCTATGAAGCCATCCTATAATTCATTAATTCAGTGTTTTCATCTGATCTAACTGGCATTTTAGAATTCATCTTGATAAAACTAGTCACAGCTCCTATAATATGCCAACGCTGGTCCTCTACCATTGACTACCAGTCAAACACGGAAATTAGTGAAACAAACTTCTGATCATTTACTATAAAAGACAAGAGCTATAGAGAGAGAGGCTCAAACATATACTGTACATTACTGAGGTGTTTAGTCCTCATGAGACTGAAGTAAGACAATCTTTTGCTGTCTTTGCCTAAAAGTGGAGCAGCCACCCTTTTAAATGTGAAATCTGTTAACTCTGCTATGTGTCCTAGGGACAATTTAAAATCAACATGCTCCATTTGAATGCATTGATTGTATCTACCCTCTTCATCTTTTATGTTACACATTTAGTTCACATCTACTGTATACTTTGCATGTGTCTGTAGCACTGGAGAACATGCACACAGATAGGGAGGATATATCCTTACTGGTAAATGAAAGTACAGACTCACTGGCTTATTTTCTCCCATTTTCTCCCCAAAAACATTAGTAAACTTCCATTTTGCAAATAAATCCGTCTTCTTGTCCCCTGTGATCTCCTGCTTTAGGCCAGTAGGAACGGCGCAACTGGCGTGGAGCTGGACCTGAGTTTCACAGCCGACGGAGTGCCCGTACTGATGCATGATGAGACTGTGGACCGCACCACCAACGGCTCTGGACTGGTCAGCAAACTGCAGCTGGTCCAGCTTAAGAGACTAGAGGCTGCTGCTCGTCACAGGCTGAAGTATGCTGCATGTTAAACTTGTTAATTATTGCTTAGATATAGAAACAATTCACCATTTAAAGTATCTCTTCTCACTTGCTTTGTCACGAATTTTAAAGACTTCAAGGGGACATATCATGAAAAACTCACCTTTTCAGTGCTTGTGCACAATATATTTAATAATAATGAATTTAATTTATATAGCACACTTTAAAATACAACGAAATCTCAAGGTGCTTCACAACAAGGGCAGAACAATCACAGACAGCGTTAAAACAATACACAAGAAACACTGTTTGGGTATCTGGAGTACCTACCAACCCACACACTGTGAAATAAGACAACCCAGTCAGTTTTTTGTAGGCTTCCTAGATCAGAAAGCATGTGATTAAACAAGCCATTCAGATTTGGCTCCCCTTCCTATGTCACATGCAGGATCATTAGAATATATCGCCCACAGCTTGAGAACTATCTGTGTGTTCCAGTACCCATACTACCATACTATTTAGCATGCCAGAAAATGATTTGGTATGTCCCAATACATAGTATGTCACATGCAGTATGCCAAAAATACCAGGATGTCCTTCTTTGTCTGGTCACATTTTGCAGAATGCAAGCCAGCTTTTCTGGCTATTCTGACCCACAATCCTCTGCGCAGTGGAGAAAAGACAAAGTAGTATGTCCCAATTGTATGCATACTGCATGCAACAGTACGTACTTTGTAAGAGTAGCTGCAGTATGTATTAAAAGTAAAAAGAAAAAGTATGCAATTTGGAACGTACCCTACCTTTGCAAAGGTGCACCATTTTTTTCTCGCAAGCCAATCGGAGCAGACTGGGTTTTTTCAGGAGGGGGTCTTAAAGAGACAGGCGCTAAAACGGAGGAGCATTTCAGACAGAGGGTGAACACAGGTATATTCAGACAGACAGACAGTATGAGAAAAATGTGTTTTTTGGAAAAGAGCATATGTCTCCTTTAAAATAAGGGAGAGCAAGAGAAACAGACTTGTGTGATACGGCAGGAGCGTTACCTCAGTTTTTCCCTAAAATAACTGCTTTCATCTCCAGGGACAAGTTCAGTGGTGAGAAGGTCCCAACTCTGCAGGAGGCAGTGGAGGAATGCATCAGACACCAGCTGACCATCTTCTTTGATGTCAAAGGTCAACCTGATAAGGTACTGAATATAAAAGACTATAAGGATACATGCATATGTGGAACGATGATGTTAGCCGGCTGTAGCCTGCAGACATGCTCAATGCAGAGAAGTTACAGCTGTTACAGCAATTTTAATACACTTTCCTCTTTTCCAGGCAGCATCAGTGCTTCATGAGATGTATAAGAAGTTTCCTGTCCTTTACAATTCCAGCATTGTTTCTTCCTTTGAACCCAAAGTCATCTACAAGGTAACAAAAGATATGACTGATTGAAATTTATTTCGATGTTTAGAAGTTTGTCTGATGTATTTGAATGAAAGTTTTTATTTTCCTTAATTTATTTACTTGCATACTTACTAAATTGTTTATTTATTTTCTCTCAATGGAGCACTGGCACGAGCACAAAATAGTTATATTTCTTTTTTAGCTCAAACCTAATATGATGGCTTTGTCTGTTGCTGCTTTAAACTAAACCATCACTCATAAAAGTCAACTATGATGAGACTGTTTCTGACTGAAGAGCCTTTTCCTTCTGACAGTATTGTGTTGACCTCCGACCTCTTGCGGCCCACAGATGCGTCAGACTGACCCCAGCGTGGTCACGGCTCTCATCCACCGCCCCTGGAGACTGAGCCGCCTCGGCGATGGCACCTTTCGGTCCCTGTCGGCATCGGGCCAGCTGTGGATGGGGGTTCTGGATGTGTTGTTGGACTGGGCCCACCACCACATACTGTGGAAACTCTGCGGTGTCTCTGCCATCCTCGTACAGAAAGACTTCATCTCAGTGTAGGTGACATTTAATTTGTTTTATCGTTAAGATGCACAGCCGCAAAGCTGAGTGCTGAGAATGCCCCACGAGATGTTAAGAGGAATCTTTTCTTGTGTGCATATAATCTTATATTGTATGCTCTGCACTCAAAAGGCTGTATTTTATTTCCTTCCTTCTGTCACTCAGGGACTACGTTCAGTACTGGGCAGAGCGAGGTGTGGAGGTGGTGGGCTGGACCGTGAACACCGCTGTGGAGAAAGACTACTACCAAAACCTGCTGAAGATCGGCTACGTCACTGACAGTCTGCTGGAAGACTGTGATCCTCATTACTGAATGATCACACACACACACATACAGGGATTATTAACAAGATTTTACAGCTTCTTAATGAAAAAATTAGAAGTCGGAATCTCCTTAGTTACACATAAGACTACTTAATTACTACATTTCCTAGTTTACTGTCCTTTCAAAGAACATAAAATACTGAAATCTATGTAAAAGAAAATATATATATATGTAGATTAAGTTAATTATAAAGTGGAAGGATGCTAGAAATTTGGTGCTAAAGCCAAGCTTTATAGGAATACATATATGATTTACTGTAGAGGTAAGAACACGTCATTACCTGTAGCTGGCATACAGGTAATTAATTCCCCTTTAAATCTACAGACACATTAAACCATAAAGACTCAGCTGTATGCTTCCTTGTCTACGACCAGCAGCAATGCCTCTAACTCTAATGGACCAGGGATTAGGATTAAGCTACCTTAAAAGATCTTTTCTACCTTATGTGCAGATCGTTCAGAGGCTTTAAAGAGACATTAGTGTATATAGCTGTAACATTAGACATACTGGAATCATATCAATGCCTGCTATCGTGATATTTATTTACTGATAGACTCCAGAAGATCTTAATATTCTGACATGATGATGATTGTTCAGAAACTTGCCTTCTGTCATTAAGTGCCACGGCTGCACAAGAAACTTTGAATTAAAGTAATATCTGATTGTATTCTCCAAAGGACTTCATCCTTGAGGGAAAGTAAATGCACCATTGGATCCTGATACACATGTGGTGAGCGTGAGTGTAGGCATCGAGTCCACATAAACTCCAAAATATTTGTATGATATGTCTTCTTCAATTCCATCATTATGAATCATCATCTTTTTGTGATCATGGCTGTAGCCAGAATTGTAAAAATAAAAATATATTGAGGTCCAAATTCCCATCACATCCTCCAAAGAAATGTTTGACTAGATACCATAAAAACCTGTAATTTATTAATTAAACTTTTCAGTCATATTTTCTGTGAATTTGGTCTCCTCACATAATGGCCCATTGGTGCTTTAAAGAATTATCCAGAGTGTATAGAGTATAACTTAGAGGGAGAAATACTTCACTTTGTTTTAATTTAACTTAGTTATTTTGCCTGAAAACAGTCACATTTAAAGATATTGAATGTAAAGCATATCAGAATATGTTTGTTTTTTTTAGGCAAAAGGCTATATATATATATTTCTCTTGCCTTTCATTTCCTGCAGTGTTAAGAATATCTTATATTCTAATAAGAGATAAATCACCATAGGGTCAATCATCAGCATCCTATAAAAGTCCAGAGTGCTCGGAAGTTCAAATCAGTGTGATGAAGGTGCTCTTTGGCGGGGTACATAAAGGTTAAAAAAAAGGGGGAGTCCAAGGCACTCATCTGGCAAAAAAAATAAAAAGCCTTTATTCAAATGGCTATTTCATGATGAAATGCTAAAAACAATGCTGGTACATGTTCAGATTGGGTAACAACCCACAGCCTTCTTCAGGGTGTAGCCTGAAGCACCCTGAAGACGCTGTTTGTGCCGCTACGCGTGGGTTGTTACCCAATCTGAACATGTACCAGCATTGTTTTTAGCATTTCATCATGAAATAGTCATTTGAATAAAGG
Source organism: Sebastolobus alascanus (assembly GCA_916701645.2). Classification (NCBI taxonomy): domain Eukaryota; kingdom Metazoa; phylum Chordata; class Actinopteri; order Perciformes; family Sebastidae; genus Sebastolobus; species Sebastolobus alascanus. The sequence continues at coordinate 1,079,375 of CAKAOJ020000133.1, read as the reverse complement.
CTTTTTATTTTTTGCCATCAGCATCTTATGTTCCTTTAAGGTTGAAATTAATCTTTAGAATGAAATAAATAATAATAATAAATAAAATAAATCCAGTTTGGAAGTTAATACTGCCTTTAAGTGAAAAAATCTTAAATCCTGAATGAATCCTGATATTATTATTATTTTTGAAGTACTATTATAAGAGTTTTCTTTGTATTAAATTCAATTAATGGCCAGCTGGGTGTCTTTGTCAATGCATCTTTTTTTTTAATCCATTTTAATTTACCACCCTCTCAGTCAGTATATACTGTAGTAAAGCTTGGTGGTTGTGTGAATGTGCTTGCTGATTGCATTGTGCACCAGACCTCACCTGCGTGTACTGTAAACACAGATCCGTTGGGCAGCTGGGGGTCACATGGAGGAGCAGACAAACGACCCCCTATTGAATAAATTCTTATTCTACAAGTTTAACTCCTCATTATTTAATTGGACATTTAATTTACTTCGATTTGGGGAATTAGGGAAGAAAATAGTCGACCTAGTAGGAGTTTACAGATCTTTTTACAATCCGGGGACACTGTCTCTTTAAATCGCCGAGGGAGGCGTGGGACGTCGAGCAGTGGTTCGCTTCACGCCGTGCGTCCAATGTCTTATGAATGACAGCCGCCGTCCCAGCCAGGTTGTGTGACATTGTGGGACACTTCAAGCACCAAAGTTGAGTTTTACGTTCCGTGTCTGAACCGGGGGGAAGGCAGGTGAGAGAAGAAGAGGAGGAGGGTCGCTGGATGAGATGCATCCCCAGCTGCTGGTTTTACGCGCAGAGGAGCGCGACGCACGGTTTTGTTTGCTGCAGCATGTGTGTAGTCTCATGTGAGCCCTGTGGATCTGCGTTACCTTCGACCTGTCGCAACTGTGAGTGAGATCCAACCCGAGGAGAGGACCGACACTTCTCACATCAACATTTGTTTATACATCGACAAATCGTGGAGGAACGTGTTCCACTTTAAAGTGCTCCACCTGCGTCTGCTCCACCTGGACTTCTCTAACTTCAACGTGCAGAACTCAAAAGTTTACAGGTGTGCATGATGTACACAATTACAAAAGGCCCCAGCAAACTGGTCACCCAGAGACGGACAGGTGAGACACTGAACTTACATCCAGCAGATATTGTATCCAGGGGTTTGTTTTTTCTAACTAAAATGTGAACTTTCTGTTATTTTTAGGGCCTACTCAGCAGCTTGACAACAAAATAAACGACTTCAAGCACAAGCAAACGTCCTGGAGTATACCTGAGTAAGTGTGCAACTTTTGGAGAGACACATCTGGTAATGAAAGTCCACCACAATGCTCCCAGTAGTGTGTCTGTGATGCTTTTCAACATGTATCCTTGTGAAAATCTCAAAAGTTTGGCAGCTGTTGTGTTGGTTAAAGCCTGTGTAAGTGTGTCCTCGCAGCAGTGGACGTCATCAGCTTGAGACAAGCAGCGTTTGTTCATCAGCCTGAATGATTTATAACACCTCCTTCACGCAAAGTCTCACTCTGCCTGCTGGGCTGTTTTCATGCCTTTTAAACCACCCAGTGTGTGTGTGACCTTGTGGGAAGTCAAGGTGGCACATGGTCCTTCATTCAGCTGTTGCAATCTCTGACTCCCACACGACCAACCAATGCTTGAATTTGACACTTTGAGGATGAGAGTTATCAGATATATATGCAACATTTGCAGAAAACACCTACTTTTGTGACATGTTGTTTTTCCTTCTTCAGCCTTCCTGCACCCAAGATAGTCTTCAACCGTCCGAATGGGAAGAAGTACCATCAACCTGCTCCGGCTCTCCCTGCGGACACCCAGCAGGAAGAACGCTTCACGCCCGCGCACGAGGAAAACGTCAGATTTTTCTATGATGGTAATTAAGGAAATGAATGAGCAGTCGGACTGGATATACGAGAAGACGAGACAGACAACGCTTTTTGTTGACTCACTGTGTCCACACACACACACTGCTGTTTTGTGAATGACACTGTTTTACTATCAAGTGTTTAGTGCTAACCTTCCCCCCCCCCCCCTCCCAGGCCTCACCCACTCACAGCTGCTCTGACACTGATAGGCACCTAGCAGAAACATGCTCTCACACCCACATATCACGCCCCTCATGACCCACGCTGGCATATGTACTGAAGGAAACAGCATTTTTGGCTTTAACTACCAGCCACTCTGGGGAAGAACTCCTGTTATATGCTTTGAGGAAAGTGGTCTGACAGGATGAAGGGTTTTGTTGGGTCTGGGTGAAACTCTACACACACAGTGACCCAGTTTTGAAGTGGGTGCTTCTTTTTAACATTCACAGGCTCATTCAGTCTCCAAGAATTGGCTCGGCTGTTCTTACTTTCTGCGTCCTGATAGTTGCTGGTGTTGAAGCTCAGCCGCAGCGGCTCATAAACAACTCCAGTAACCTTGTCGTTGAGTAGACAAGGACACAAAGAAGGCCCGACTCCCCCCCCCCCCACACACACACACTGTTAAGAGAGATCGTTATACAGGGTTGATTCATTCTCTTTTACTCCTTGAAATACCTCAGTACATGATATAAACATAACCGTTTGAGTTTTCTGAAAGTCGTGACCTGAAGGCAACTACCGAGGTAAAATCAATCACACACGCTACATGCGACCAGTCCACATGCTGCATTATTTGAAATACAAACGTGTGCCAGGAGTGGCAGGCCTTTGGAGCGGTTGCCCTTGTGGACTTTATTTGTTTGACCCTGTGGGTGTGACACTGGGGTGCAGAAGATTTTAACTTGGTAGATAAGGACTTTTGCTATTGCCCACTTATCACATTCTTAATAACCATATCTGAGCCATTGGGTTCAGATTATCAGTATTTATGATAGTGTTGATTTAATTGTGTCAACTGTGTTAAATCCTGCATACAGGCTCTGTTGTTGATCAGAAGTGTAGTAAAACAAATTATGGACATACTTTTAAGGCTGTAGCTATAGCTGTAATAATCATTGCATTATTGATTCATCTGCTAGATTTTTTTTAAAGCTTGTAAACAGAGCCATGAGGCGGTGCAGATGTCTAGTTTTCTCTCAGAACACTTGAATTACAGTATGCTATCATTAGTAATATGAATTACTAATGATGCCAAAAACATTCTGCCTATTGCCACATTAATGTATGTTACCTTAACATAATGCATAGTAGTAGTAGTAGATGTACTGACTGAGTCATTGTGTTTTCAGCCTGGCAGGAGGTGATGCAGCAGGAGCAGAGGCCCAGCCAGGGGCCAGAGGAGGCCCAGGGAGCAGTCCACTATAAAGAAACCACTCCCAGCCCACACATGGACAGTGAGTACAGCTTCTCCTCCTCTTCAGTCACTCACAGGGGTTCTTGAGAGTTTTGTTTGAAGTAGTGCCCGACTTCTTAATATTTTAGTTATTTAGTGTCTTATGATAAGAGCCCACAGGCCGACTATACCACTGTAAACTGGACAGTAGGTTGTATTGGTTTATGACAGCCAGCCAGCCAAGGATTAGTGGACCTGCTAGTGATCCTTCCAGCTGGAAAGAAGCCAGCAGAAGTCACAGGCTTGTCTCTCCTCATAGTCCAGATGATAGGCACCAACTCTGTTGACACATTTAGAAATATTCATTAATTTTTTTTTGTAATTTTTAAATTGATATGAATTTGTCAGCTCAGGTTTAAAAACAACATAAAATACAATACATGGCATGCATGTAGGGATGATCAAGAGGGAATTTCCGTGTGGTCTGTAGTGTTAACTTTTGGATTGTTAATTTTTTAATATGCAGATAATAATCAAAAATGTGCCCCAAAAACATTTTTATGACACACTATAACAGTTTTTTTCTGAAAATGTTTTGATATACTACACTGACGTTTTTCTATTTTTTTTATGACATACTATATTATGACTTTTTCATGAAAAAAAGTCATAGTATAGTATGTCGAAAAATTTCATGAAAAAAGTCATAGTATATAGTATGTCGAAAATTTTCATGGAAAATGAAGTCATAGTATACTATGTCGAAAGATTTTATGAAAAAAAGTCATGGTATAGTATGTCAAAAAATTAAGAAAAACATTTCATAGTATAGTATGTCGAAAAATTTCATTAAAAAAATGTCATAGTATAGTATGTCGATTAATTTCATTGAAAAAAAAGTCATAGTATAGTATGTCGATTAATTTCATTGAAAAAAAAGTCATAGTATAGTATGTCGATTAATTTCATTGAAAAAAAAGTCATAGTATAGTATGTCGATTAATTTCATTAAAAAAAAGTCATAGTGTAGTATGTCGATTAATTTCATTGAAAAAAGACATAGTGTAGTATGTCGAAAGATTTTATGAAATAAAGTCATGGTATAGTATGTCGTAAAATTAAGAAAAAATTTCATAGTATAGTATATCGAAAAATTTCATTGGAAAAAAAGTCATAGTATAGTATGTCAAAAAATGTCATTGAAAAAAAGTCATAGTATAGTATGTCGATTAATTTCATTGAAAAAAAAGTCATAATATAGTATATAGAATTTTTTTGCAAAAAAAAAAGTCATATTATAGTATATCGAAATTTTATGCGAAAAAAAGTCATAGTATAGTATGTTGAAATTTTATGTGAAAAATGTCATATTATAATATATCGAAATTTTATGTGAAAAATGTCATATTATAATATATCGAAATTTTATGCGAAAAGAAAGTCATAGTATAGTATGTCAAAATTTTTTGCAAAAAAAGTCATACTATAGCATGTCGAAATTTTTGGCAAAAAAAAGTCATACTATAGTATGTCGAAATTTTTGGCAAAAAAAAGTCATACTATAGTATGTCGAAATTTTGGCAAAAAAAAGTCATAGTACAGTATGTTGAAATTTTATGTGAAAAATGTCATATTATAATATATCGAAATTTTATGTGAAAAATGTCATATTATAATATATCGAAATTTTATGCGAAAAGAAAGTCATAGTATAGTATGTCAAAATTTTTTGCAAAAAAAGTCATACTATAGCATGTCGAAATTTTTGGCAAAAAAAAGTCATACTATAGTATGTCGAAATTTTTGGCAAAAAAAAGTCATACTATAGTATGTCGAAATTTTGGCAAAAAAAAGTCATAGTACAGTATGTGGAATTTTTTTTGCGAAAAAAAGTTATAGTATGTCGAAATTTTTTCCAAAAAAAAGTCATAGTATAGTATGTCGAAATTTTTTGCGAAAAAAAGTCATAGTATAGTATGTCGTAATTTTTATCAAAAAAGTCATATTATAGTATGTCGAAATTTAAAAAAAAAAAAAATAATAGTATAGTATGTCGAAATTTGTGAAAAAAGTCATAGTATAGTATGTCGAAAAATTTCATGAAAAAAAGTCAAAGTATAGTATGTCGAAATTTTTTGCGAAAAAAATTCATACCATAGCATGTCGAAATGTTTTGCAAAAAAAAGACATACCATAGTATGTCAAAATCTTTTGCAAAAAAAAGTCATACTATAGTATGTCGAAATTTTTTGCAAAAAAAATTCATAGTATAGTATGTCGAAATAATTTGCAAAAAAAAGTCATAGTATAGTATGTTGAAATTTTATGCGAAAAAAAGTCATAGTATAGTATGTCGAAATTTCATGAAAAAAAAGTCATAGTATAGTGTGTGGAATTTTTTTTGCGAAAAAAAAGTCATATAGTATGTAGAATTTTTTTTGCGGAAAAAAAGTCATATTATAGTATGTCGAATTTTTTTTCAAAAAAGTCATATTATAGTATGTCGAAATTTTTTCCAAAAAAAATTCATAGTATAGTATGTCGAAATTTTTGGCAAAAAAGTCATAGTACAGTATGTGGAATTTTTTTTTCCAAAAAAAAGTCATAGTATAGTATGTCGAAATTTTTTGCGAAAAAAAGTCATAGTATAGTATGTCGTAATTTTTATCAAAAAAGTCATATTATAGTATGTCGAAATTTAAAAAAAATAAATAAATAATAGTATAGTATGTCGAAATTTGTGAAAAAAGTCATAGTATAGTATGTCGAAAAATTTCATGAAAAAAAGTCAAAGTATAGTATGTCGAAATTTTATGCGAAAAAAAACTCAGTTTAAAATTTCGACATTTTCATGAAAAAAGTCATACTATGATAGTATGACTTTTCATGAAAATTGACGAAAATTTAAACTGAGTTTTTTTTCCACCAAATTAATCGACAGACTATACTATGCCTGTTTTCATGAAAATTTTCGACATTCTATACTATGACATTTTTTTACGAATATTTTCGAAAATTTTCATGAAAAAAGTCATACTATATCATGTCGAAAATATTCGTAAAAAAATGTCATAGTATAGAATGTCGAAAATTTTAATGAAAAAAGGCATAGTATAGTCTGTCGATTCATTTGGTGGAAAAAAAAGTCATAGTATAGTATGACTTTTCATGAAAAGTGACGAAAATTTAAACTGAGTTTTTTTTCCACCAAATTAATCGGCAGACTATACTTTGCCTGTTTTCATGAAAATTTTCGACATTCTATACTATGACATTTTTTTACGAATATTTTCGAAAATTTTCATGAAAAAAGTCATACTATAGCATGTCGAAAATATTCGTAAAAAAATGTCATAGTATAGAATGTCGAAAATTTTAATGAAAAAAGGCATAGTATAGTCTGTCGATTCATTTGGTGGAAAAAAAACTCAGTTTAAAATTTCGAAAATTTTCATGAAAAGTCATACTATAGCATGTCGAAAATTTTCGTAAAAAAATGTAGAAAATATTCGTAAAAAAATGTCATAGTATAGAATGTCGAAAATTTTAATGAAAAAAGGCATAGTAGTCTGTCGATTCATTTGGTGGAAAAAAAACTCAGTTTAAAATTTCGACATTTTCATGAAAAAAGTCATAGTATAGTATGACTTTTCATGAAAAGTGACGAAAATTTAAACTGAGTTTTTTTTCCACCAAATTAATCGACAGACTATACTATGCCTGTTTTCATGAAAATTTTCGACATTCTATACTATGACATTTTTTTACGAATAATTTCGAAAATTTTCATGAAAAAAGTTATACTATAGCATGTCGAAAATATTCGTAAAAAAATGTCGAAAATATTCGTAAAAAAATGTCATAGTATAGAATGTCGAACATTTTAATGAAAAAAGGCATAGTATAGTCTGTCGATTCATTTGGTGGAAAAAAAACTCAGTTTAAAATTTCGACATTTTCATGAAAAAAGTCATAGTATAGTATGACTTTTCATGAAAAGTGACGAAAATTTAAACTGAGTTTTTTTTCCACCAAATTAATCGGCAGACTATACTATGCCTGTTTTCATGAAAATTTTCGACATTCTATACTATGACATTTTTTTACGAATATTTTCGAAAATTTTCATGAAAAAAGTCATACTATATCATGTCGAAAATATTCGTAAAAAAATGTCATAGTATAGAATGTCGAAAATTTTAATGAAAAAAGGCATAGTATAGTCTGTCGATTCATTTGGTGGAAAAAAAACTCAGTTTAAAATTTCGACATTTTCATGAAAAAAGTCATAGTATAGTATGACTTTTCATGAAAAGTGACGAAAATTTAAACTGAGTTTTTTTTCCACCAAATTAATCGGCAGACTATACTATGCCTGTTTTCATGAGAGTTTTCGACATTCTATACTATGACATTTTTTTTACGAATATTTCGAAAATTTTAATGAAAAAAGTCATACTATAGCATGTCGAAAATATTCGTAAAAAAATGTCATAGTATAGAATGTCGAAAATTTTAATGAAAAAAGGCATAGTATAGTCTGTCGATTCATTTGGTGGAAAAAAAAACTCAGTTTAAAATTTCGACATTTTCATGAAAAAAGTCATAGTATAGTATGACTTTTCATGAAAAGTGACGAAAATTTAAACTGAGTTTTTTTTCCACCAAATTAATCGACAGACTATACTATGCCTGTTTTCATGAAAATTTTCGACATTCTATACTATGACATTTTTTTACGAATATTTTCGAAAATTTTCATGAAAAAAGTTATACTATAGCATGTCGAAAATATTCGTAAAAAAATGTCGAAAATATTCGTAAAAAAATGTCATAGTATAGAATGTCGAAAATTTTAATGAAAAAAGGCATAGTATAGTCTGTCGATTCATTTGGTGGAAAAAAAACTCAGTTTAAAATTTCGACATTTTCATGAAAAAAGTCATAGTATAGTATGACTTTTCATGAAAAGTGACGAAAATTTAAACTGAGTTTTTTTTCCACCAAATTAATCGGCAGACTATACTATGCCTGTTTTCATGAAAATTTTCGACATTCTATACTATGACATTTTTTTACGAATATTTTCGAAAATTTTCATGAAAAAAGTCATACTATAGCATGTCGAAAATATTCGTAAAAAAATGTCATAGTATAGAATGTCGAAAATTTTAATGAAAAAAGGCATAGTATAGTCTGTCGATTCATTTGGTGGAAAAAAAACTCAGTTTAAAATTTCGAGATTTTCATGAAAAAAGTCATAGTATAGTATGACTTTTCATGAAAAGTGACGAAAATTTAAACTGAGTTTTTTTTCCACCAAATTAATCGGCAGACTATACTATGCCTGTTTTCATGAAAATTTTCGACATTCTATACTATGACATTTTTTTACGAATATTTTCGAAAATTTTCATGAAAAAGTCATACTATAGCATGTCGAAAATATTCGTAAAAAAATGTCATAGTATAGAATGTCGAAAATTTTAATGAAAAAAGGCATAGTATAGTCTGTCGATTCATTTGGTGGAAAAAAACTCAGTTTAAAATTTCGACATTTTCATGAAAAAAGTCATAGTATAGTATGACTTTTCATGAAAAGTGACGAAAATTTAAACTGAGTTTTTTTTCCACCAAATTAATCGGCAGACTATACTATGCCTGTTTTCATGAAAATTTTCGACATTCTATACTATGACATTTTTTTACGAATATTTTCGAAAATTTTCATGAAAAAAGTCATACTATAGCATGTCGAAAATATTCGTAAAAAAATGTCATAGTATAGAATGTCGAAAATTTTAATGAAAAAAGGCATAGTATAGTCTGTCGATTCATTTGGTGGAAAAAAAACTCAGTTTAAAATTTCGACATTTTCATGAAAAAAGTCATAGTATAGTATGACTTTTCATGAAAAGTGACGAAAATTTAAACTGAGTTTTTTTTCCACCAAATTAATCGGCAGACTATACTATGCCTGTTTTCATGAAAATTTTCGACATTCTATACTATGACATTTTTTTACGAATATTTTCGAAAATTTTCATGAAAAAAGTCATACTATAGATGCAAAATTTTATGAAAAGCATTATACTTGATCATTTTAAAAAAAATATTTAAAATTTGAAAATTAAAAAGTCATACTATAGCATGTCAAAATTTGAAAAAATGTCGAAAATATTCGTAAAAAAATGTCATAGTATAGAATGTCGAAAATTTTAATAAAAAAAGGCATAGTATAGTCTGTCGATTCTTTTGGGTGGAAAAAAAACTCAGTTTAAAATTTCGACATTTTCATGAAAAAAGTCATAGTATAGTATGACTTTTCATGAAAATTGACGAAAATTTAAACTGATTTTTTTTCCACCAAATGAATCGACAGACTATACTATGCCTGTTTTCAAAAAAATTTTTCGACATTTTACGACATTTTTTACGAATATTTTCGAAATTTTCATGAAAAAAGTATATATCATGTAAAAATTCTAAAAAATGTCGAAAATATTCGTAAAAAAATGTCATAGTATAGAATGTCGAAAATTTTAATGAAAAAAGGCATAGTATAGTCTGTCGATTCATTTGGTGGAAAAAAAACTCAGTTTAAAATTTCGACATTTTCATGAAAAAAGTCATAGTATAGTATGACTTTTCATGAAAAGTGACGAAAATTTAAACTGAGTTTTTTTTCCACCAAATTAATCGGCAGACTATACTATGCCTGTTTTCATGAAAATTTTCGACATTCTATACTATGACATTTTTTTACGAATATTTTCGAAAATTTTCATGAAAAAAGTCATACTATAGCATGTCGAAAATATTCGTAAAAAAATGTCATAGTATAGAATGTCGAAAATTTTAATGAAAAAAGGCATAGTATAGTCTGTCGATTCATTTGGTGGAAAAAAAACTCAGTTTAAAATTTCGACATTTTCATGAAAAAAGTCATAGTATAGTATGACTTTTCATGAAAAGTGACGAAAATTTAAACTGAGTTTTTTTTCCACCAAATTAATCGGCAGACTATACTATGCCTGTTTTCATGAAAATTTTCGACATTCTATACTATGACATTTTTTTACGAATATTTTCGAAAATTTTCATGAAAAAAGTCATACTATAGCATGTCGAAAATATTCGTAAAAAAATGTCATAGTATAGAATGTCGAAAATTTTAATGAAAAAAGGCATAGTATAGTCTGTCGATTCATTTGGTGGAAAAAAAACTCAGTTTAAAATTTCGACATTTTCATGAAAAAAGTCATAGTATAGTATGACTTTTCATGAAAAGTGACGAAAATTTAAACTGAGTTTTTTTTCCACCAAATTAATCGGCAGACTATACTATGCCTGTTTTCATGAAAATTTTCGACATTCTATACTATGACATTTTTTTACGAATATTTTCGAAAATTTTCATGAAAAAAGTCATACTATAGCATGTCGAAAATATTCGTAAAAAAATGTCATAGTATAGAATGTCGAAAATTTTAATGAAAAAAGGCATAGTATAGTCTGTCGATTCATTTGGTGGAAAAAAAACTCAGTTTAAAATTTCGACATTTTCATGAAAAAAGTCATAGTATAGTATGACTTTTCATGAAAAGTGACGAAAATTTAAACTGAGTTTTTTTTCCACCAAATTAATCGGCAGACTATACTATGCCTGTTTTCATGAAAATTTTCGACATTCTATACTATGACATTTTTTTACGAATATTTTCGAAAATTTTCATGAAAAAAGTCATACTATAGCATGTCGAAAATATTCGTAAAAAAATGTCATAGTATAGAATGTCGAAAATTTTAATGAAAAAAGGCATAGTATAGTCTGTCGATTCATTTGGTGGAAAAAAAACTCAGTTTAAAATTTCGACATTTTCATGAAAAGTCATACTATAGCATGTCGAAAATTTTCGTAAAAAAATGTCGAAAATATTCGTAAAAAAATGTCATAGTATAGAATGTCGAAAATTTTAATGAAAAAAGGCATAGTATAGTCTGTCGATTCATTTGGTGGAAAAAAAACTCAGTTTAAAATTTCGACATTTTCATGAAAAAAGTCATACTATAGTATGACTTTTCATGAAAAGTGACGAAAATTTAAACTGAGTTTTTTTTCCACCAAATTAATCGACAGACTATACTATGCCTGTTTTCATGAAAATTTTCGACATTCTATACTATGACATTTTTTTACGAATATTTTCGAAAATTTTCATGAAAAAAGTCATACTATAGCATGTCGAAAATATTCGTAAAAAAATGTCATAGTATAGAATGTCGAAAATTTTAATGAAAAAAGGCATAGTATAGTCTGTCGATTCATTTGGTGGAAAAAAAACTCAGTTTAAAATTTCGACATTTTCATGAAAAAAGTCATAGTATAGTATGACTTTTCATGAAAAGTGACGAAAATTTAAACTGAGTTTTTTTTCCACCAAATTAATCGGCAGACTATACTATGCCTGTTTTCATGAAAATTTTCGACATTCTATACTATGACATTTTTTTACGAATATTTTCGAAAATTTTCATGAAAAAAGTCATACTATAGCATGTCGAAAATATTCGTAAAAAAATGTCATAGTATAGAATGTCGAAAATTTTAATGAAAAAAGGCATAGTATAGTCTGTCGATTCATTTGGTGGAAAAAAAACTCAGTTTAAAATTTCGACATTTTCATGAAAAAAGTCATAGTATAGTATGACTTTTCATGAAAAGTGACGAAAATTTAAACTGAGTTTTTTTTCCACCAAATTAATCGGCAGACTATACTATGCCTGTTTTCATGAAAATTTTCGACATTCTATACTATGACATTTTTTTACGAATATTTTCGAAAATTTTCATGAAAAAAGTCATACTATAGCATGTCGAAAATATTCGTAAAAAAATGTCATAGTATAGAATGTCGAAAATTTTAATGAAAAAAGGCATAGTATAGTCTGTCGATTCATTTGGTGGAAAAAAAACTCAGTTTAAAATTTCGACATTTTCATGAAAAAAGTCATAGTATAGTATGACTTTTCATGAAAAGTGACGAAAATTTAAACTGAGTTTTTTTTCCACCAAATTAATCGGCAGACTATACTATGCCTGTTTTCATGAAAATTTTCGACATTCTATACTATGACATTTTTTTACGAATATTTTCGAAAATTTTCATGAAAAAAGTCATACTATAGCATGTCGAAAATATTCGTAAAAAAATGTCATAGTATAGAATGTCGAAAATTTTAATGAAAAAAGGCATAGTATAGTCTGTCGATTCATTTGGTGGAAAAAAAACTCAGTTTAAAATTTCGACATTTTCATGAAAAAAGTCATAGTATAGTATGACTTTTCATGAAAAGTGACGAAAATTTAAACTGAGTTTTTTTTCCACCAAATTAATCGGCAGACTATACTATGCCTGTTTTCATGAACATTTTCGACATTCTATACTATGACATTTTTTTACGAATATTTTCGAAAATTTTCATGAAAAAAGTCATACTATAGCATGTCGAAAATATTCGTAAAAAAATGTCATAGTATAGAATGTCGAAAATTTTAATGAAAAAAGGCATAGTATAGTCTGTCGATTCATTTGGTGGAAAAAAAACTCAGTTTAAAATTTCGACATTTTCATGAAAAAAGTCATAGTATAGTATGACTTTTCATGAAAAGTGACGAAAATTTAAACTGAGTTTTTTTTCCACCAAATTAATCGGCAGACTATACTATGCCTGTTTTCATGAAAATTTTCGACATTCTATACTATGACATTTTTTTACGAATATTTTCGAAAATTTTCATGAAAAAAGTCATACTATAGCATGTCGAAAATATTCGTAAAAAAATGTCATAGTATAGAATGTCGAAAATTTTAATGAAAAAAGGCATAGTATAGTCTGTCGATTCATTTGGTGGAAAAAAAACTCAGTTTAAAATTTCGACATTTTCATGAAAAAAGTCATAGTATAGTATGACTTTTCATGAAAAGTGACGAAAATTTAAACTGAGTTTTTTTTCCACCAAATTAATCGGCAGACTATACTATGCCTGTTTTCATGAAAATTTTCGACATTCTATACTATGACATTTTTTTACGAATATTTTCGAAAATTTTCATGAAAAAAGTCATACTATAGCATGTCGAAAATATTCGTAAAAAAATGTCATAGTATAGAATGTCGAAAATTTTAATGAAAAAAGGCATAGTATAGTCTGTCGATTCATTTGGTGGAAAAAAAACTCAGTTTAAAATTTCGACATTTTCATGAAAAAAGTCATAGTATAGTATGACTTTTCATGAAAAGTGACGAAAATTTAAACTGAGTTTTTTTTCCACCAAATTAATCGGCAGACTATACTATGCCTGTTTTCATGAAAATTTTCGACATTCTATACTATGACATTTTTTTACGAATATTTTCGAAAATTTTCATGAAAAAAGTCATACTATAGCATGTCGAAAATATTCGTAAAAAAATGTCATAGTATAGAATGTCGAAAATTTTAATGAAAAAAGGCATAGTATAGTCTGTCGATTCATTTGGTGGAAAAAAAACTCAGTTTAAAATTTCGACATTTTCATGAAAAAAGTCATAGTATAGTATGACTTTTCATGAAAAGTGACGAAAATTTAAACTGAGTTTTTTTTCCACCAAATTAATCGGCAGACTATACTATGCCTGTTTTCATGAAAATTTTCGACATTCTATACTATGACATTTTTTTACGAATATTTTTGAAAATTTTCATGAAAAAAGTCATACTATAGCATGTCGAAAATATTCGTAAAAAAATGTCATAGTATAGAATGTCGAAAATTTTAATGAAAAAAGGCATAGTATAGTCTGTCGATTCATTTGGTGGAAAAAAAACTCAGTTTAAAATTTCGACATTTTCATGAAAAGTCATACTATAGCATGTCGAAAATTTTCGTAAAAAAATGTCGAAAATATTCGTAAAAAAATGTCATAGTATAGAATGTCGAAAATTTTAATGAAAAAAGGCATAGTATAGTCTGTCGATTCATTTGGTGGAAAAAAAACTCAGTTTAAAATTTCGACATTTTCATGAAAAAAGTCATAGTATAGTATGACTTTTCATGAAAAGTGACGAAAATTTAAACTGAGTTTTTTTTCCACCAAATTAATCGGCAGACTATACTATGCCTGTTTTCATGAAAATTTTCGACATTCTATACTATGACATTTTTTTACGAATATTTTCGAAAATTTTCATGAAAAAAGTCATACTATAGCATGTCGAAAATATTCGTAAAAAATGTCATAGTATAGAATGTCGAAAATTTTAATGAAAAAAGGCATAGTATAGTCTGTCGATTCATTTGGTGGAAAAAAAACTCAGTTTAAAATTTCGACATTTTCATGAAAAAAGTCATAGTATAGTATGACTTTTCATGAAAAGTGACGAAAATTTAAACTGAGTTTTTTTTCCACCAAATTAATCGGCAGACTATACTATGCCTGTTTTCATGAAAATTTTCGACATTCTATACTATGACATTTTTTTACGAATATTTTCGAAAATTTTCATGAAAAAAGTCATACTATAGCATGTCGAAAATATTCGTAAAAAAATGTCATAGTATAGAATGTCGAAAATTTTAATGAAAAAAGGCATAGTATAGTCTGTCGATTCATTTGGTGGAAAAAAAACTCAGTTTAAAATTTCGACATTTTCATGAAAAAAGTCATAGTATAGTATGACTTTTCATGAAAAGTGACGAAAATTTAAACTGAGTTTTTTTTCCACCAAATTAATCGGCAGACTATACTATGCCTGTTTTCATGAAAATTTTCGACATTCTATACTATGACATTTTTTTACGAATATTTTCGAAAATTTTCATGAAAAAAGTCATACTATAGCATGTCGAAAATATTCGTAAAAAAATGTCATAGTATAGAATGTCGAAAATTTTAATGAAAAAAGGCATAGTATAGTCTGTCGATTCATTTGGTGGAAAAAAAACTCAGTTTAAAATTTCGACATTTTCATGAAAAAAGTCATAGTATAGTATGACTTTTCATGAAAAGTGACAAAAATTTAAACTGAGTTTTTTTTCCACCAAATTAATCGGCAGACTATACTATGCCTGTTTTCATGAAAATTTTCGACATTCTATACTATGACATTTTTTTACGAATATTTTCGAAAATTTTCATGAAAAAAGTCATACTATAGCATGTCGAAAATATTCGTAAAAAAATGTCATAGTATAGAATGTCGAAAATTTTAATGAAAAAAGGCATAGTATATTCTGTCGATTCATTTGGTGGAAAAAAAACTCAGTTTAAAATTTCGACATTTTCATGAAAAAAGTCATAGTATAGTATGACTTTTCATGAAAAGTGACGAAAATTTAAACTGAGTTTTTTTTCCACCAAATTAATCGGCAGACTATACTATGCCTGTTTTCATGAAAATTTTCGACATTCTATACTATGACATTTTTTTACGAATATTTTCGAAAATTTTCATGAAAAAAGTCATACTATAGCATGTCGAAAATATTCGTAAAAAAATGTCATTTTTTTACGAAAAATTTCGACATACTATACTGACTTTTTTCGCGAAAAATTTCGACATACTATACTGACTTTTTTTTTGCAAAAAATTGACATTGAATTCATTGAATTTTTCGATGGATTTCTATTCATTTGCTTCTGCTTTGTTACTTTATTGAGACAATATACAAGTTGCTAGTATGCTAACATGTTTGCCTTTTAAAGTTGGTATAAAATTGCTAGAAGGTAGGCTACAATGGTCTCCACACCAGAAAACTTTTACTAAAACGGCTGTTATTTAATCATCATTTGTAATTATATGGATGAGTATAACATTTTTATATCAATTAAGATAACGACTTAAACGAGATATTAACACGTTTGTTAGCCACAAATTTAACAGTGTTGCAGTTTCTCACTGTGACTACTGGAGGGCGGTAAACACTCATGATTGAATTCCTTTTCTTTCTTTTCAGACTTTGTGCCCATAGATCTGGATGAATGGTGGGCCCAGCGTTTCCTAGACAATATAGACAAGTTATCCTGACACTCTTCTGGGAATTGTGGACCTTGAGAGATGGTCAGGAGGTGAGACCTGAAGCAGGGCGGCTCACAAAAGAGAGGAGGCCTGGGCAGAAGGTGTGACGGGTTAAAAATGCCCTGATGTGGTTCAAACGGATGGACAGCGCTGGGACGCTTGCATAGAAACCACAGAGAATCACTTCACTTGAACTCTCGCCTTTTAACTACAAACCATCGGCCTTTAAATAATCAGTCTGCGACAGACTGCGCGCTGGAGGACGACATCTTGGAGTTGAGGTTTCTCTCATCTTTCTACCCTCACAACAGAGATGCCATGTTACTTTGAAATGCAGTAAAATTGTATTTTCAAGAAGCTCCGTATTGGAATATTTTTAATTGGTTGTTTACTCACCTTATGCACACAGGACACCAACAACTCTGTACAGTATTTTAAATCGATTTTATTAGTTTTACACCAATGAAACATGTTGGGAATCTATGTTTGACCACTGACAGTTGACAAGTCACATTAGCACCATCTAGTTTTTGTCATTTCATTTGAACCAGTTCAAAAATATTTAAATTAAGCTTCTTATAAACTGCAAAAGTGAACATTAAATAATGTGAAACTATTTTGGAGGGCTCATAAACAAGAAAGAACAAAGTGTTTAACGTAAAAGCTCTGTTCAGCTGCGAGGACATCTTAGCATTTCGCGAGTCTAGAAATCAGATTTACTTACGCTTTAATGCATCTCACTTACTTTTGTCTGTTTTCCCACTTCCTCTGCACAGTTTGTGGCTGGTTTGCATCCAGATTATTGAGGATGTGGACGACATTGAGCCTGATGAAATAGTGGTGGACATTACATGTTTACAGAGGAGCTTCCAGCAGTTCATCTTCACGCCAGCTGCACTTCTTAAATCCTTTACGTGCTCTCCATAAGGGGGAATAAAGTACTCCAGAGGGGGGGGGAGAGATGGTATTTTATGGCTCCAGATGAACAAAGGCCTGTAGTTGTCTTCAGAAACTGCACTTCCCCAGCTTTGTGCGCCCTTCAGCTGCTGTAAATGCTTCAGTCTACAGGACACCAGGTCAGTCTGTACTGTTCATGTCTCTGAGCAGCTCTCAGTGCTTCTCCAGAGCTTTAGTCAGCAGGTCGTTAAGGCGGGAAATCATCGGTCGGGGATCGTCGTTCAGGCCTGCTGTGATCATGGCGTTGTCGTAGATCTGCAAAATATAGATAAAGAGACAAAAATGTGTAAAACGGCACAGCTTTATGACAATTTGAAAAATCACTTTAACAGACAAAAGTCGATTACATGCTGCGAGAACAGAGAAACTGGGGAAAATTGCGAATATTTAATTATCTATCACTCATTTTTAATGACATAAGTCAAAAGAGTCCTATTTTTCACAGAATGGTTTCTCATGAAAGAAATCATTCACGTCCAGTGGTGAAAGTATTCAGATCGTTTACTTGAGTAAAACTACAGTGTAAAAATACTCTGTTACAAGTAAAAGTCCTTAAATGTACAACAGTATTAGCATCAACATATACTCAAAGTACTCATTATGCAGAATAGCCCATTTCAGAAACATATTATATTATTGAATTATAATTATTGATGCATTTGTGTGTTCATCACTTCAATGTTGTAGCTCATAAAGGTGGAGCTCATTTTAATTAGGGCTGCACAATTAATCTGCAATTTTCAAATCGCAGTATTTGCTAAAGGCAAAATGTGTCAAAATACCATTTTAAATTAAATATTATTGTGTTGCCGGGATGTCCTGACCTACACAATATATTCTACAGACTTAAGAAAACATCTTTGTTTGGTACAGATCTCCGCAAAAATCACAACATAATCGTTTTAATGTTTTTCAATGAAAATGAGAATAATGACGTAAAAATTATCATTCCTTCTAATGTCGCAAATCATATCGCAATTGCAATATCAGTCAAAATAATCGCCATTGGATATTTTTTCAAAATCATGCAGCTCTAATTTTAATTACTCTATATACTGCTGGGTGGCTTAACTTATAATATCCTAACCTATTAGTTTACTTAAATTTTGTATCAATTTAAATTGGCAAAGTAACTATTAACTAAAATTTTAAAATAAATGTAGTGGAGTAAAAAGTACAATATTTCCCTCTTAGATGTAGAGGAGTAGTAGTAGAAAGTAGCATAGAAAGTACCTCAATTGTACTTAAGTACAGTACTTAAGTAAATATACTTGGTTATATTCCACCACTGTTCACTTCTACTCCTTGAGCGCTGAGTGAAAGACTTCCTGCAAACGTTTCAAATTAAAAGCCTAACAGGAGCAGGAGAGATTATTCCCTTATGAGCAGCTGAAATGCTTTTAAATGTGAAACATCTGTGCAGGAAGTGTTGAGTTTCTTTACCAGTAACTAAACTAAACTTACCAATAACTCTTCTGTCAGAAGAGAAACGGTATGACATGACCTTGTTGTGGAAACTACATTATCCTGAACTTATCACGTCAACAGGTAAACATTGAGGACGTTTTGAGTTTGCATTAACAGTAAACTAAAACTGGACCAGATCAGAAAACAATAAGGGTGATAATTCCCACAGTACCTGTTCCAGTAACAGTCCAGCCAGTTCAGAGTTCGTGTCCTTCAGTGCCTGCAGCTTCTTGATCAGATCATGTCTGTCGGATGGTAAAAAAAAGAAGTACAAGATCGTGAGAGCTGGACACAAACACACGTTATTTAAACTAGAGCTGCAACGATTAATCAATTAGTTATCAACTATTAACTTAATCGTCAACTATTTTGATAATAGATTGATCGGTTTGACTAATTTATGAAAAGAAAAAGTCAAAATTCTCTGATTCCAGCTTCTTATATGTGAATAATTTCTGGTTTCTTTACTCCTCTATGACAGTAAACTGAATATCTTTGAGTTGTGGACAAAACAAGACATTTGAGGACGTCATCTTGGGCTTTGGGAAACACTGATCGACATTTTTCACCATTTTATTGACTAAAAAAGTAATAGATTAATCGAGAGATTAATCACCAATGAAAATAATCATTAGTTGCTAAATAAATAAAATAAAATAAATATATTATATATATTAAATATTTTGTCCCAAAAATCAATGAATAATTGGTATCTAAATATTGCTAAAAAATAATCTTGATTATCATTTTGGCCATAATCGTGTAGCCCTACTGAACAGCAACTTTTTCATGACATTTTTATGGCAAACTATCTTACATTTTTCATAAAATACTTTACTAAGACTTTTTATGAAAAACTAAACTATGACTTTATTATGAAATTTTTATGACAAACTATACTATGACTTTTTTTTAATTTAATACTATATTATTATTTTTATGAAATACTATTATGACGATATACTATGACTTTTTGTTAATTTAATACTATGCTATTTTTTTTTTATTTAATACTATTATAACGATATACTACGACTTTTTTTTTATTTAATACTATACTATTATTTTTTATGAAATACTATTATGACGATATACTTTGATTTTTTTTATTTAATACTATACTATTATTTTTTATGAAATACTATATGACTTTATTATGACGATACACTATGACGTTTTTATTTAACACTACTATTTTTTTAATTAAATAATATACTATTTTTTATTTAATACTAAACTATTATTTTTTATGAAATACTATGGCTTTATTATGACAATATACTATGACGTTTTTGTTATTTAACACTATCCTATTTTTTATTTAATACTATACTATTTTTTTTATTTAATACTATACTATTATTTTTTATGAAATGCTATACGACTTTATTAGGACAATATAATATGACTTTTCATGACATTTTTACAGCATACTATACTATACCATGACTTTTATGAAACATTATACCATGACATTTTTTATGACATACTATACTATGACGCTTTTGAATGAACTATGATTTGTTTGCCCTAATTTAAAGTGCTACCTGTTTTTTCTTTCATTCCATCTAGTAAAATCCATCCCACCACACACACACACACACCCTCTCTCTCTCTCTCTCTCTCTCTCTCTCTCTCTCTCTCTCTCTCTCTCTCTCTCTCTCTCTCTCTCTCTCTCTCTCTCTCTCTCTCTCTCTCTCTCTCTCTCACCCTGCATTGATCTCCAGTGTGGGCTGCAGTATCTGAGCTCTCTCCTCGGGCGTGCGAGCCAGCTGCTGGGTGCGGAGGAAGTGGCGTGCGGCGCCCATTTCCAGCACTGTGATCATAGCTGGGTGGGTGTCCAGCCGAGGAGTCAGCTGAGGGACAGATGAGAAAAAACAAATTATGCAACGTGACATTTTTCCGGCCAGTTAAATTGAGAAATATGAGACCAACATGAAGAAATCAGACATGAAAAAACATATTGCACAATGATTTGAATTCAACACATTTGAGGCCTTGACACACATTAGTCTTATCTTTACCTTTATGTTGGTGACACGAGGGCCCAAAGCATTCTTCATCCAGGACATCAGGTCGTCGGCCTGCTCCTGCGTCAGACGCTCAGAGGCTGCAGGAGAGAAAAGACAATAAAACGTGAGTCAGGACTGCAGCCACGACAGTAAGAGTTGTCCTGCTACACTGCTCAGCTTTAACTAGAGATATGAGAGAGGGGAGCGGACCGGGCTTAATGTCTTCAAACTTCTCCTCTTTGTAGTGATCCACCACGATGTCGGTCTCCACTGAGATCATCTTCTTCTTGTCGAACTCCCTGAGGTGGAGCAGGGTCAGTTCGTCGAACTGCTCGTAGCAGTACAGCACCTGCACGTTAAAGAAAGACGCTTGAAATTTCCACAGTAGTTTTCATCCAAATTGAGCAGTTTTTTTAATCAACTTTTCAGCAGCAGGACAGAAATCTCTTTTATTCTCATCTGACAAGGACAACAGACTATTAATTAATAATCTAATGTGTTATGAATTAAAATATCTTCTCTGAACAAAAAAGCCAGCTGATACAGTAAATACAGTACATTAACCCTTTGAACTCTGCAATAGAAATGGTCCACCTACACTGTTATTTTTGGTTATGGTGATGTCATTTCTTGGAGTATCTTGAAATGCTTCATATCCCTAAAATCTGTACAACCTAAACTACAAGGATATGTAAGTCAATAAGCTATAATAATTGATGAAAGTATTGAAATTGTGTCAGATGTAAAAAAAATACAAAAATCAGACATGTTTTTTCATAAAATGTTACTAAATAAACACAAAACATATTGATCCAAAAGATTTCTAAACGTAGAAACATGAACAAAATATTGCTCATAAAAATGAGCAGATCAAGTGCAAAAGCATTTTCATAGTCTCGTTAAGTTCTGCACGTCATCGTAACATTATGACGCGGAAGACAGAAGCCTTATCGCTTTGTCCTGCAAAAAGAATTAATGCTCCAGCTATTATGGTTTTTATTTTAGATATATTTAAACAGGATCATGCAAACGACGATCTCCCGCAGCCATTACGGGCCACGTTTTGTACCGCATGTAACGTAACGTAGAATGAATACTGTAGCTATTATGGTTTTTATTTTAAATAATCTTAAATTGAATGCAACAGCAATCTAGTTTTAAAGGTTTAAAGTTCAAGCCTCAAAGTGACATTTTAGAGTTTGTATAAAATATCCCCATTAAATTAATTGTATCTTTTTTTCTTAGTTTCTGAACCAAGTAAACCAAACTATAAGCGTGAAAGCGACACTGGACTGCATCGGACATAAATGACAACTGGATAATAAGAAACGACTGACTTCCGTTAACAGCTCAGTTATTTTAGGGGATCATGTTATAAACTGCTCTCTGTGTGGTGTTAAAGAATATATGTTTTCTAGACTTTTTTTGCCTTCAACATATTGATTCTTCAGCACACGTGACATAAGTGTTGATCACCGCCACCCTCTTACCTCCGTGTCCTTCTGCTTCATGGCCTCGTAGTAGGGGGAGTGCTCTGCCAGATGGCGGTTTGGGGCGCACAGGTAGTAGATGTTGCGTGTGCCAGCCTTCATGCGGGAGGAGTACTCCATCAGGTTGGTGTGCTGGCCCGCTGGCAGAGCAGAAGACTCAAACCTCAACAGCTTTGCGATATCCTCCTGCACGGAGACAGCATGGAGGGTCAGTCATATTCAAGATACCATATTTCTGCTGCTTTCAACATTGGCCACAAAAGTTGTTAGCATTTTTATAGCTCTTCCCCCCAAAGTCACCTTGACGTCTTGTTCCTGGGTGGTGACGATGCCCTCCCTCATGAAGAGGCCGTAGTCCTCAAAGAACTTGTTGTACTTCTCTGGCTCCTTCTTGCTCTGGTCCAGCAGGAAGCGGATCACCCTCTGCTGCAAAACGTCACGCAGCTTCCTGAAGCCAGAGGTGATGGTGCAAATATTAATCAGTGGAAATGCTTTGTGGATTATAGAGAGAGATTAGAGAGTAAATATTCCTATAAATGTAGATTTAGATAATAAAGAGTAAGAGCAAGACAGCATGGTGAAACAGAAGTGATTATAATCAGGGCTGTCAATCGATTAAAACAGTTAATCGCGATTAATCGCAAATTAATCGTACATTTTTTATCTATTCAAAATGTACCTTAAAGGGATATTTGTCAAGTATCTAATACTCTTATCAACATGGGAGTGGGCAAATATGCTGCTTTATGCAAATGTATGTATATATGTATTATTGGAAGTCAATTAACAACACAAAACAATGACAAATATTGTCCAGAAACCCTCACAGGTACTGCATTTAGCATAAGAAATATGCTCAAATCATAATATGGCAAACTGCAGCCCAACAGGCAACAACAGCTGTCAGTGTGTCAGTGTGCTGACTTGACTATGACTTGCCCCAAACTGCATGTGATTATCATAAAGTGGGCATGTCTGTAAAGAGGAGACTCGTGGGTACCCATAGAACCCATTTTCATTCACATATCTTGAGGTCAGAGGTCAAGGGACCCCTTTGAAAATGGCCATGACAGTTTTTCCTCGCCAAAATTTAGCACAAGTTTAGAGCGTTATTTAGACTCCTTCGCGACAAGCTAGTATAACATGGTTGTCAACAGTGCATAACTGGTGTTGTACCTGATGAGGACGCTCTCCTGCAGCAGCTCTCTGCTTAGATTCAGCGGGATGTCCTCACTGTCCACCACACCTGCACACACACACACACAATGTTTAGCTCAGCACTGAAAATAGAAAAGTGAAAAACTCTTTATAAAATGATGCATTTAAAAACAGAGTACAGTAAAAACAAGCAGCTCCACCAGGAGAAGGTGGAGGCTCTCGGGAGGATTCAGACCTCGGAGGAAGCGCAGCCACTTGGGCAAGATGTCAGTGGCTTTAGTCTGGATCAGGACCTTCCTGCTGAACAACGCCACGCTGGAGCCCATCTCCCTGCTCACGTCAAACATGCTCGGCTTCTGTTGAGAAAAAACATTATTCTTAATAAACACAAGGTCATTTGTACTCACTACCAACAGAAAAAATTTTCTTTTAGGAAACAGAGTTACATAACATGATCTTTAATACAGGTTGTCATTATTTTAGAAAGTTGCTGGTTTGAATCCCAGATTAGCAGAGCGGGAGTCTTAAAGAGAAACATTCCTTTTAAATTAGCTGGTGAGATTTTTGCTCAGCTAGGCAGTGAAACAAAATGAGTTAAAATAAAGTAAAGAAGTGTCGACACTGTGCTAGTCGTGAGCTGCTCACCGCGTCAGGGACATAGAAGATGCTTCGGATGTTGAGCGGGGCGTCGGCGCGGTAGTGCAGCGTGTAGCGGGGCTTGTCGTAGGCCTGGGCGACGTAACGGTAGAACTCCTCGTGCTGCCAGTCACTGATCTCCTTCGGCTCCATCATCCACAAGGCCTGATGGGAGACGGAGGCCAAACAACAATTAATAAAAAAGAAAAAAAAACACATATATAAATATCAAAGTATGTGTTATTACAGAGATTCCTAACTCTTCAGCTCAGACTGCCTAATTAACAGTCGACGTTAATATTAAAAGGGATAGTTCAGGTGTATTACTTAAAGTAGATGTCGGCACACCCCCATTTTGGAGAGACAGGCAGGAGTTACAACACGGAAGTACATCGCTTTGCTACTCCTGTCTGCTTCTCCAAACCGGAGGCGTGCCAACCGTCATCTACTGTAGGAAATACACTGACTATGTATAAGTGCCTCATACAACCCCACTTCAAAACACCCAAACTATCCCTTTAAGATAGATTGAACAACAGAATCAGAGCGGCTCACCTGCAGAGTGTTGAGCCTCCGTCCGTTCAGGAAGATGGGGAAGCTGACAAAGTTGCTGTACTTTGTTACGACCTCTGAAAGAGACACAACAGCTTGTGAGAGATGCTGCACTAATGTGTTTGATCACTGCAGTTATAGAAGCAGCTCCAGCTGGTATACCTTTAACTCTGTCCTCAGCGGAAAACTCCTTGCAGTCGTCTTTGAGGTGCAGCACGATCTTTGTTCCCTGTTGAACACCACTGGCTTCAGCGATCTCGAATACTCCAGAGCTGAAGAAGACAATGACAGAGAATGTCTGAGGATCACATTCGGTTATAGTTACACTCTTTGTTCTGCTGCAGAACAGAGTCACACTGAGGAAATGTCCTTTTCCTGCTCTTGATGTTGATATATAACACTTTCATCCCCATCCCCTTCTCACCCGTCTGAGGACCACTTGTATCCAGGTGCGTCAGGCTCAGCGGACCGCGAGTAGACGTCAACACGGTCGGCCACCATGAAGGCAGAGTAGAATCCCACCCCGAACTGACCAATGATGGTGCTGCTGGCCTCCGCCTGGTTCTGCAGGGCGTCCAAAAACGCCTGCAGTGCGCGGAAGAGAAGATTATTATGAGAGAATGAGGAGGATACGTGACATTCATAGATATAAACTGAGGGATTAGTTGGATTTTTAATTGTATATCGACACACTAGTTGAGTCTGTGGAAGAAAATCACCTTTGAACCGGAGCGGGCGATCGTCCCCAGGTTGGCCACCAGCTCCTCTTGGTTCATCCCCACTCCGGTGTCCTGTTAGAGTACAGAGCATCCCAGTCACTCATAGATGTCATCATAGCTGGTTATATAATATTCATCCACCAGGTGGCATCAATTTCATAAAACAGACCAGGAACTATGTGTTCTTTTGATGTGTTGTTATGAAGCTATGTGTTATGTATTTTTATGTAAGCTATGTGTTGTTATGAAGATCCGTAGGGCCTATACTATGACTTTTTTTTTAATTTAATATCATACTACAACTTTTTTATGACATACTATGACTTTTTTATGTAATATTATACTAGACTAGACTTTTTCATGACTTTATGACATTTTTTTATCTCTCCAAATACAGGGGAGAGTTGGTCGATACAGAGGCAATAGTAAAAAGTTGATGTTTGTTGTAGTCGTACATGTTGTGATGTGATGACACATCTTATCTTCTCGAAATTTGCATTTAGTATCACCTCCTGAGCAATGCCAAAATTTACCTCCAGAAACTCATCCCAAAACCAGGCAGAGAACGATGGAAACAACAGCAGAACCCATTTTAACAGACGATCAAATGAATGACCAGTATCTGTGGACAATGCAGTTTCCGAGCTTGTAGAATTTTCACTTTTCCTCTAAATACTTGTTATATTTTGCATCTATTTGCATTTTGTATAGGTTACCATTTATTAAAACAGGAGGAGCATTCTTGTTGTGGGGTTGTTTTTGTCATTCTTTGTTTTGTGTCAATGCAGCAATTTTATGTTGTGTTGTATATTATATGAATGTAAACGGCTGTATTTCATGGTTTTAAAAATGTAAATAAAAATATTGTAGGGGAAAAAGCAGAACCCGTGACAAAAGGTTACACATTACATTTCATTCCTGCAGTGGAAAAAGGCTATAATGTTGTATGTTTAACCGAACTTCAACATGGGGCTGAAAGACCAACAACACACACACAACGGTCAAAAAGAATAATACCAATCAACCATAATTCATGCAGACTGCACATCTTACACAGTCATGGGTTTACCTGAATGGTGAATGTGCCCTTGGCTCCATCGGTCTGCAGGTGGATCTCCATCTGAGCTGCTTCACCACTAACTGTCATCAGTTTGTGACGCAATTTTTCCAGAGCGTCACTGCCGTTGGAGATCAGCTCCCTGATGAACACCTGGTGAGATGTGAAAGAGAGAAAAGTTAGAGTCAATATACGGAAATATCAGTCTAGCTAAGTTGTAGATTATCTCTATCTCTCTCTCTCTCTCACACAAACCCTCTTACCTCTTTCTCTGAGTACAAGGACCTGGCCACAATGTCCAGCAGTTTTTTCGTCTCAGCCTTAAATTCATGTTCGGACAAGCTACCTGCATGGATCAGGAGTAGAGCAACATTCAGATTATCTTCAATCTAACAATTGTTCCCGGACATTAAAGGAGAAGTACATCTGCAGCTGTTACAGCACCTTGTACAGACTCTGTGTCACTGATGATGGTGTGCAGAGGCTCCTCTTCGGGCTCTTTCTCGGCCTCCTGGGTGCTGTAGTAAGACTGCTGGCCGAAGCCGAGCTGGGAGCTCCACACTCTGGGCCGACTGCTCCACCTCTGCTGCTGTCCGACCTGCAGGTCTGAGGACAGGAGGAGTCAGCTTTGTTTGTCTTTCTGGATGCCTTAAGGTGCCTTTACTAACCAAGAAACTTTATCTTATTCAACAAAAGTCTGATAATCACACTTAAGAATAATCTAAAGAGCAAGTAAAAAAGTTCTTTGATAAAAGTGAAGCCTTAGAGTACTAATTCAATGACTCTCTCTATAGCATTGCATAGAGGGATTGGAGTTATGTCAGCAATGGATCTCTTCACGGACAGTAGGAAATTACAGCAACCCTCTCACAACAAACATATGGTCATCATGAGCTGTGTTACAGACAGACTCAAATTGAATTAAATCATAAAAGTATCTAGTTTAGGCTACAAAAGATGACTATCAAACTCACTAAATATGTAAATATAATATATAAAAGTATAAACTCACTTGACATTAACTGTCAGTTGAGACTACAGAGGCTAGGATTCAGTCTGATGTAACGTCAATGATGTAATAACTTGTAAGCAACCCCTCGATTTAAATTCATATGTAACAGTTGTGCAGTTTCTAAGTGAGCTATCGGGCTAACACACTAGCTAGAGGTGTTAGACTACAGGCTGGTAAATGAAGCATTTAGCCCCAGCAGAGTTTACATCACTGTGATCTTGTAGCTGTCAGCTAGCCGGCTAGGCTTAAAAGAATACCCTCCTTTTTTATTTTTAAAGATACTGATTTTAAAACATATTTGACCATGATTGAAAACTTAAAACTCAAAAATTCTAAATTGACCAAAACTATTAAATTGTTTAGACATTTCAAATTTATTCCAATTGTTTATAGCAGACCCCCAAATGTTTTTTGTATGTTTATTTGTTTTTGTTTTTATTCCTCTTTTTCCTTTCTTTACAGTTTATTTGTTGTACAATTTATTTGTATATTATTTTTATACTGCAAGATATGTTTGCAGAACTGCAATGAAACATCTGAACATGTAATTATATTGTATTGAACTTTTGAAATAATAAAAAAGAAAAAAAAAAAAAATATGATCCTGTAGCTATCAACTAGCCGGCTAGGCTAACGAACGCAGCTTACCTCCAGTGAAGGAGCGCGAGGTAATTCGGCTGCTCAGCCCTCGTGCACAGGTAGTCAGCCGTGAGTTGGACCTCTGAGCGGAACTGAGGGCGAACCGGGCCAGAGCGAGGCAGCGGGACATGGTGACGGACTAAGGGGACGAGACGACAACACAGGTCGGGTTTGGTTTGACCGATGGGGACACACGCTGCTCGACGCTAGCACAGGAAGGACCCGCGACAGGGCGCCTGGAATGACGTCATCAGGGCGTCCATCACGCTGCCTGATGAAAAGTGGAAATAATTCCACTGATTGTGAAATCATCTCATGTAAAAAAAAGTATTTAAATGCACGGTTTATTTTCGTTGATATGAATTAAATTACTACTAAATAGCATATGCATTAATTTATACTTTTTATTTGGTACCCTCCTTTATTATTTGATGTGGATTTATCAGTTCTTAATTTGCCCTTCAAGGTCAAACAGTGGTCATCTTAACTAAAAATCAAATAAAAATATTAAAAATTATTTTAATACATTTGTATATTGAAGCTGATTAGTGCTGAACTGATTATTTGATTAATTGACAATTGCAGATTCATTTTCTGTCTATTTTGATATTTGATTAATTCAAAATAAATAAATAAATAATAAATCATTTTTTTCAAGCAAAAAATGTGAAACATTTGATGGCTTCAGTTGGAGCTTTTCCTTGCTTTAAATTATAGTGAACACAATTGCTTGGGGTGTAGGGCTGTCCCAAACACCATTTTTTGGTCTTTGAAGCTGGTGAGAAATATTTGAAGGTATTCGAAGCTTCGCGGAGCAGCACGACGCGGCAGGCTGACATGTGCCGCTGCCGCACTACTGTACACACGTGTTCCTCTAGACACAACAAATAGCAATATTCGTCTGAGAATAACTAATAATTACTGATGTTGAATATGAATAATTAATAATGTGGGATTATTCCTTACTTCATGGGCTATTTTGGGATTTATACATTATTATTACATACTTCTATATAAAAAAAGAAAAGAAATGAAAAACGAAGCATTCGAATACTGATTTGGAGGTCGAATACCATGGCAACGGTCGAAGCTTCAATCATTCGGGTCAGCCCTAGGTTTTAGACAGTTTGTCAGACAAAAAACAAAACAAAAAGAAAATATCACCTTGGGCTCTAGGCAATTGTGATGGACGATTTTTTTAGTTGTTCTAGCATTTTATACACTAAATGATTGATCAAATAATTGAGAAAGTA
This sequence comes from Sebastolobus alascanus, assembly GCA_916701645.2. Lineage (NCBI taxonomy): Eukaryota > Metazoa > Chordata > Actinopteri > Perciformes > Sebastidae > Sebastolobus > Sebastolobus alascanus. The sequence goes on along the minus strand of CAKAOJ020000133.1, from coordinate 1,050,089 downwards.
ATCTGCATATTATTAATTAAAACAATCATTAGTTGCAATCCTAATGCCGACCATAACAGAGCTCTCTCCAAACAGAAACATTAGAAGCAGAGTCTGTGGCACACAGGTTTATTTAACAATATGGTATATAAGTACGAAATGAGCCATTTGAACCAGTTTGTACAGTGATTTCATTCTTATTTTCTGCATATTTACAGTACTGTCTAGCTGCATGATTTACATTAGAGAACAGTTCATCATCAATTCAAGTTTAATGCAAGAGAGAAAATGATGCACAAAACTCTCTCTGAACACAAATCAGCAGTCAAACAAGTTAATTTCCCACCACAGGCAAAAGAGGTTCAGGACTTAATGAGAATTTCTTTTGACTGAGGGAGAGACGAAGCATTTTTTTTAAACATTTGCAAGACAACTACTGGGCCCAGGCCAGTAAAGAGAACATTCCGGCACCTGTGAACATTAACAAGCTTCAACGCAGGTTTCTCTTACACCTGCCTTTTCTGTTTGGGTGTGTGCAATAGTTCCTAGATCTATACAAATACGTTTATCTCCCATAGACTCTGCAAACAGGAAAGAAATTAAGGCTTTCCCAAAGGCAGTCCTTTTGAAAAATGGCATATTAGAATAAATTAGCCAGGAACAGAGAAACTGAGCAAGAGGTGAAACCTGGCAAAAAATTCCCAGACAAATAATTTTACAGTCTTCTCAACACAAATACGATATTAATTTGCAAACGTACAAAATAAAAAACAAATAAAATTGAATAATAAAATGAAATATTTTTTGTTTTGAGAAGTTTTGTTAAAAAAGTCAATACCAGAGCATAACAAATGAAAAACAAATTAAAACAACACAAAGACCAGGGCAAATATTTGCATGGCTGGTCAGAACCAAAAATATATTCTTTGTGTCTTTGTTGTCTTCTTTTCAACAGCAATTATTAAATCACTCTCTGTGTTGGAAGAAAAAGCAGTCCCTTGGTTTAAGGAAAGTTCACAGTCTGTAGGCCTCGTATGACTCATTTGTTTGTATTTCTTTTAGCTTTTTACATCAGCAAGTACAAAAAATTCTCAGCTGAAAACAGAACAAGGCCTTTCTTCTGTCCCAAAATGCTACAATCCTTCAACAAATTTCTCCAGCGTGTCCCCCGTCGTGTCACCCACCATACCCATGTCATTACTCAACCCCCCTCTGTTTGGTGTGTTAAGTTGCGGGAGCATGGCGCTCTGCTCCGGTGTTCCCATGTGTCCCTGCTCCATGGAGCCTGACATCGGGCCTCCAAGGCTGGGGTGGGGAGAGCTGGAGTGGAGGCCGCCATGCTGAGGCGAGGGCTGGGGCTGTATCCTGGGGGAGGGACTGGAATGCGGGGGCTGCTGCGAAGGCGGACGGGGCGATTGCACTGGGGCTGGTGAGCGTACTTGATTTCCCAGGGTGTTTGCCATTGTCTGGCCAGGTAAGTGAGCTCCTCCCTGGGCTTGGCCTTGGAGCATGTGAGATTGTGGACTCATCGAGTTAGCCTGCGCTGGAGAGCCCATCTGCTGCTTTAACATCTGCTGCTGCTGCTGTTGCTGCTGAAGCATGCGCTGCTGGAGAAGGTTCTGGGGCCCGTCCATGCCCATGCCAGGTTGACCCATTTGAGATGTGGGAGGGAGCTGTCCCATGGGCCCACCTCCGCCTTGCATAGCCATTTGCTGCTGCATACGGAGCTGGGAGTAGCTTGCTGGCCCCGGCTGCTGCTGGGGGAACTGGCCGTGGCCCTGAGGCATGCCTCCCTGCTGCTGCTGCTGCTGCTGCTGCTGCGCCTGCTGCTGCGCCTGCTGCTGCGCCTGCTGCTGCTGCTGCGCCTGCTGCATCTGCTGCAACCTGAGCAGCTGCTGTCTGCGGTACAGTTGGGGATTGCCGTTTTGAGCAGCATTCATCATCTGGCCTTGGGGGCCCATGGTTGCCATGCCTTGGGGCCCTGCCTGCTGAGGAGGCTGCTGCTGAGGTGCCATCACTGGCCTCTGCACCTGGTTTGCCATGGCTGCCATGGCTTGCATTCCTGCCTGGGACCCCAGCATGGCCTGAGCGTTCTGCTGCTGCGCCTGCTGCTGTTGCTGCGGCTGGCCGGCCTGGTACTTGGCTGTCCTCTGTTTAATGAAAGCGGCCATGAGGTGGGGGTTGGACTTGAGGATGTTGAGGACCTGCTGTTGCTGCTGTGGGGAGCTGGGAGATTTGAGGGTGCGCAGTAATTCCTGCAGGGCACTCGGAGCGATGTTACCAGGTATCACCCGTGGCATGTTTTGCTGCTGTGGTGTCATGCCCTGCTGGGAGGGCCCCTGGGGAGGCATGACCCCGGGCATTTGGAGACCCTGTTGCTGGGGCATCATGGGTCTCTGCATGAGCTGGGCCTGCTGGGGCATAGGGGTTCCTTGAGCCTGCTGAGGGGCCATGGGGCCCGGTTGAGAGGGGACCTGTGGCGGATGACCCTGGGGATTCTGCATGGGATTCTGCATCCCTGGACCCCACTGGCCCTGCTGCATAGCCTGCATCACCTGGGGGCCCCGTGGCCCCTGCATCATCTGCATCTGACCCTGCATGGGCCCCATCATTCGTGGGTGGTTCATGGGCATCCCGTTCATGGCATAACTCTGCTGCTGCTGCTGCTGCTGCTGCTGCTGCTGCTGCTGCTGCTGCTGCTGCTGCTGCTGCTGCTGCTGCTGCTGCTGTTGTTGTTGTTGCTTCGCCTTGGCTACCATCTCGATCTGTCTGGCCACCTTCAGGGCTGCCAGCAGCGGCTGCTGTTGCTGCTGCTGCTGCTGCTGCTGCTGCTGCTGCTGCTGTGGTGGCTGAGGCTGAGGCTGCTGTTGGTGGGGCATGTTATGCAGAGGTGACTGCTGCTGATGGAGAGGGGACGACTGAGGCCCTGGTTTGCCCTGCGGCACCGGTGTTGGTGGCTGGCTGATGCGGCCATTGTTGGGGAAGCCTTGGGCGATATTGGCAGGGTTTGGTGGCTGCTGTTGTTGGGGCTGGCTGGGCATGGGCTGGGGGGTCTGGGGTGTATTAGGCTGCTGCACAGAGTTGGGGGTGTCGGGGGCAGCTGAGGTAGGTGGAGATGGCATGGGCATACCCCTTCCGGCCATGGTGGCCATCCTGCGGCGCATCATCTGAGCCTGCTGGAGCCGGTGCTGCAGCTGCTGCTGACGGAGTTTGTGCTTGATGTTGAGACAGAAGGGAACAGGACACTTGTTCTCCTGACAGTGCTTGGCGTGATAACAACATAGAGCGATGAGCTGCTTGCACACGGGGCAGCCACCGTTGGTCTTGCGCTTGCAGCCTTTGGTGTGTTGAACCACCCTCTTCATCTTCTGGCATGAAGGAAGAGAGCAGTTGGCATTGCGGCACTGGCAGGCGTGGACCAGGGACTGGATGCAGCGCTGGATGCTGAGACGACGGCTCTCCTGCGGGCTCTTGGAGGCCTCTCCGCCCTGGCCGTTGCTGTCGTCGTCTAGACCTAGGCCCCACTTCACCATCTGGTGCTCGTGGCCCTTAGCGTTGTAGCAGTTGATGCATAGGTCATAGTCCTGAGAAAAAGTAAGGAAGACATTAAGATTGTGTTCAAGATTTACATTTAACACTGATATAAAAAAGCAAAGTGTCATTATTCCCTACCTCGCAGACGGTGCAGTGCCAGCGAGTCTCCACGTGGTGCTTGCACTCATTGCAGGTGTACACAAAGCGGTCCTGGCCTTGGTTGTGCAGCTCCACCAACATACACATCGTGCTCCATTTGCATCTTCTCAGTGAGCTGAACTCCCAGTGCTTGTCCCTGGCCAAAGTCAGAAAGGCATCACGGCCGTCCATCAGGTCACAGGTCAACAGAGGGTCGGGGTCCATAATGGGAGGCAGGGTGTTAATGACTGGCCCGGCATGGAGGTGGATAACAAAGAACACCTGGAGGAGAAACATGTCGGTTAGTAGGAACTTTCTCTCGGAACTAAGAACCTTTTCTGCGTTTCAACTGCAGGAACCAGGGTCTAAATTAAGTTCTGGAGACATTTTAAGGGGCCTTTTTACCCCACAAAAAGGCCCTGGTCGTGGGGTAGTACTTTCTGAAAGTACCGGATCTTTCGGGGTGGAGTTTGCATGGATGACCGTCGCTGATTGTTCAAACACACAGAGATAAAAAGAGAGAGATCGCGAGGGCGAGCGGTAACGTTAGAAGAGGGAGACATCGCGATAGTGCTGTGAATGAGAGAAAAACTGTTATTTTCAGCAGCAATATATCCAGCAGTGAATATTGTCGCAATGAGACAAAACCTAACGCTTATTTTTTTCCAACGTGTTTTTTTTAGATGAAGCAGGCGGCCACACTGAACTGCTGGCTGCAGAGTGTGTTTACCTCTGCGACCACCAGCAGTCCTCATCCCAGGTCAAACGTTTTCATACATTACGTATTAAATTTCGTACGTCAGCGGACCAATTTGCCTAATCTTCGCAGGTCTTTAGACCACAGTGGAAACGCAGACAACAGTGGGCTGAAGGAACCTTTTAGTTCCTTGAAAAGTAGTTCAAGGGACTAAAAGTCCTGGGAACTTTTGGTGGAAACCCAGCTAAAATGTGCTGTAACAAATTCCCAACTCTCGGTCCATCCCATGTAGGAGTATCTGCATTGCTCTCTAAAGCCGATGGGTCCTGTTGTGTGCTGGTGTACTTACGTGCGTAGTAGACGTACCAATAAGATGTACAGTAACAAGAAAGAACCTGTTCTGAGCAGTTATCACCGATGTCCGTGTTAAAAACAACACAGTTGCTGCAATGTTTTAATTATGAGGAATGAACTGCAAAAACCATGTTATAGTTGTTAGTGTTTCCCACCTCCTTATGTTTCTCCATCGTGGCGTAGAGCTTCTGGGACAGGTCATTGGCTACATTCGGCATCCCAGGCTTCTTCTTATTGGCTCGGCTGACGCTGCTCTTGTTTTTGTTGGTCTTCTTGTTATTCTTCTTTTTGGCATTCTTGGTGTCAGCTTGGGCCCCCTTGAAAAAGATGGAGATGGAGGTTCAGAGAGATTGCACAACAGACAAGATTAGGTTATGCAATTAAGCGGAGTGGTTATACAATGCCTGAACGACTGCTGAAAGCTTTTATATAATGAGCACTTGAGGATGATAAAATCTGGGGTGAAACAGAGGCCTAAGCATCAGACTGTTGATTTTGGCACAACAAGAGCGTTCCTTTTATAAAAACCCCTTTCAAAATGCTCAATCCACCTATCCATCTAGCTCACCTCTGTCGTCTCAGAGGAGGCCGTGTTCTCCTCCTTCTTCCTCTCCTCCTCCTCCTGCTCCAGCTCCTTGATGCTCTCCTCCAGCACATTAGGCCAAAAGTCACCCTCGAAGTACGGCAGCTCGTTGGCGCTGGTCAGCCGGTCTTCTGTTGCCTGCTTGAAAATGTCCTGAAGACAGACACACAAGACTTCCATCAGACAACATAGTAACACAGCTCTAAAGTTTCATTAAGTTGAATTTAAAACTTTCAGCGGCCTTTTAATGACAAATTTAAATGTGAGATAATTTGTAAATAAAAGTCAGTCCTACTGGAGCACACTGTAAAGATTAGACCTAAATGATTCAACTATATATTGTCTTAGAATTGTAGTTTTTGTTCTCATACTTTTATGCAATAATCCATACCAAACACAAGGGGGAGCACCCCGTACTGCACACAGCTGGACTGGACACAGTCACATGCCGATAACTAAAAGCATGTTAATACTCTGGGTTAGAAAAGGGCCTTATAGACAATATTAATATTGGATTACTTTACACGGTCAATATCAGTATGTCTAGTTAAGTAGTTTAAACATTAATTTAAATACTTTAAATTGACAAGTTCACAAGAAAAACTGTCATTTTCAAAGGGGTCCCCTGACCTCTGACCTCAAGATATGTGAATGAAAATGGGTTCTATGGGTACCCACGAGTCTCCCCTTTAAAGACATGCCCACTTTATGATAATCACATGCAGTTTGGGGCAAGTCATAGTCAAGTCAGCACACTGACACACTGACAGCTGTTGTTGCCTGTTCGGCTGCAGTTTGCCATGTTATGATTTGAGCATATTTTTTATGCTAAATGCAGTACCTGTGAGGGTTTCTGGACAATATTTGTCATTGTTTTGTGTTTTTAATTTATTTCCAATAATAAATATTTACATACATTTGCATAAAGCAGCATATTTGCACACTCCCATGTTGATAAGAGTATTAAATAGTTGACAAATCTCCCTTTAAGGTACATTTTGAACAGATAAAAAATGTGATTAATCATGATTAAATATTTTAATCAATTGATATCCCTACTATATACATAATATCACACCAAAATAATATAATAATCAGTATGAAATTTTCAACCTACTGTAAAGTAGTTCTTAATAAAAAATAATAAAATAAATCAAATCTATACGGAAATATGGTATGGCATCTGACTGACGACTAATTACAACCCAGACTTACTCATACAGTTATAACTGGTGGATAAATTGTTATAACCGAGAAAATCTTGAGAGTCAGAGCCTCCCGCTGTAGTCACAACGTTGTCATCATTCTCTGACCTTGTAGTCGTGTAGGATCCTCTCAGCGAACGCCTTGTCCAGCATCTTCCTGTACCACTCTTGGAGCCTCTTGGGTTTTGGGATCTTCTGGTCAGGAGGGTGGCAGTGAAAAATGTAGTCATCTCCTTCGCTGGGTGGGCAGGCCCAGATGTGACCCATCACATACCTGCCAGCAACAAGAGTTATCAGCCACTTTGCAGGAATGATACATACAGTATTAGCAGGAAACATTTCACTTTGTAAATGTACTCTTAACCCACCCCAGTTTCTTCACATACTCCAGGTAGCCTATTAAGATCTCATGGTACACTGCAGTCCTTAGCACGCGTGGTCTGAAGAAGTGAATACTGTCGAGGTATGATATGTAAACCCGCCTGCAAAGCAAATATGAACAATTTAATCAAAGATCAGTACACACAAAATACCAACATAAACTGAGAAAAACTGCATGCATTGTTCCTATTTCTTTCTGTAGTGTTACCTGGTATTTGGAAAGGGGCACTCCGAGCCGTACTCCTGGACATGCATGCCGAAGAAACAAACGTCGACCCCGTCTATTTCCTCAAATGCAAAAAGTGCTTTGGTTCTGTAAGGGAAGCTCTCCTCCATCTCGCCTGCGTCCACAAACCTGTGGGAACAGAGAGGCAGTAACGTTACAGGTTTTTGTAGAACTTAACTTGAAAAAGGGATAATTTCCATGCATGTTTGCTTACTTGGAGATTTATATTTATATTATAGATGGACAACTGGGCTGTATTTGTGATTACTTTTGAGAGCAAAGGCTGAGCAAGAAAGTCACATTTTTAGTGTATTTACATTCTTCCAGCGGCAGAAGGTCACAACAATAGATACCTACATGAAGGAAGTCTTTATTTAACACATTCAAATCCATCACTTAAAAGTGTCAATGTGTGTGTGTGTGTGTGTGTGTGGGGGGGTGGGTGGGGGGGTGGGTTGGGTGGGGCGTCTTGGTGGCCTAGGCGTTTAAAAGATGCTGATTTTATTATCGCAACGTCCTCGACACCTTTGTTGCTGTCACCTCTACACTGTATACTTTATCAAATTAAGGCCCAAGAACAATACTTTAAGTGACAACATGGCTTTAAAGGTAGGGTTGGCCGGCCCGGCGAGGTCAACAAAGCACAGAGAAGCTCTGATTACAACACACACAGAGGGAGAGAGACTTCATTCTCTGCTCAGGTAGACATTACTCCTCTATATCTTCACATAGCAAATAGCTGTTTGCTGCTTTATTAATGGTCTGAATATCGAATTTCACAATAAGTGGTATGCGGAGTAGTTTCCAGCTGGTCTTACATTAAGAAAGCAGCCACACAATGAAAACTACCATCTTATTCCACATTTAACAAATGTTTTTTTTTGCAAATCAGGACAGACACACTTTACCAGCAGGTGAGAACCTTACTTAGACTTCATGCCAGGCTTAATCTCCACATTTTTGTCAGAGCTGGCCACCACTCGCACAAACACCTCGCCAGCCTCTGGGTGGTTCTGCCTTTTCAAGTACTTGTTCACTCTGTCCTCGATGTACGTCCCCAGCCTGGTCGACTGCAACCCTTTACACAGACCAGCGCAAACACAAAAACAAAATGCTTTTAATATCAACTCAAGGTGTAAACATTGAGACTTTTATGTGATCAAATAAAGGGAAATTAAAATCAAATTGAATGTTACTGTTGTTTTTATTAATAAATGCAACTCACTTCTGGCCGAAAACTTGTTCTCCTTTCTTGTTTTGCCAGACTTCTTCAGACAGTTGTCACAGATAAAGCTAGAGGAAGAAAGATCAAACTGCAGTTTAGAGTCATCATACAGTAACGTATTCCTAGTAAGAAGTTCTGTTAAGGTCAAACATGGACTGTGTATGCTTAAATGGCTGGATAGTTGTCCAACAGTCATAGCGAGACTTACCCTGTTGGCCAAATGACATCGTAGTGCAGCACGCAGATCTGATGCATCTTTCGTCCACAGTCTTTACATTCAACAAACCTGACAAGGACAAATATTTGCTTTTTTTTCTGCTTTCCTTGCGAAAAGTAGTAAAGAAGAATCACCTCCATAACATAAATGAGAGTCAAACTGTCCAGACAGTACTCACGGTTCAGGGTCCAACATGTCATTTTTCTTCTTTTCAAACTGCTCTTTAGATATCATGCTGAACGGAAAAAGAGATAAAGAGACAACCAAGTTCATGTTGGCTCCTGCGATTGAAACTCCTTTCCACAGAATAAAGTCGAGAGAAAAAAAACAGCCTGATAATCTCGCAACGTGATCATCAGGTGGTGTTCAGCCGCCCGGGCCTGGTTAACTTACGTCTGTGGCTGTGCCGGGTCGTCCCCCAGGGTCACACTGTTGCCCTGGATCTCGTTGAAGCACTTCTCACAGAAGTGATACCTGTCGGCAATAAGGCCATATTTGGGTGAACTGCAGCCAGCACACACAGTAGCAGCACAGGCAAACCGGCGTACGGGTGGCAGAATGCAGAGTAAACGGAGCACACGGCGACAACCGAGGACGGAGCGTGGGCAGCGGACAGACGGAGGGACACACACACACACATACATACACACACATGCAGAGGTACATGTTAGTGACAGTTGAAATGGTCATGATCCAGCCACTCTCATTCAAACTGGAACAGAAATGGGGGGGAAACTAAAAGAAAAGTGCTAAAATGTTAAATGAATGTCAACAACAGATTAATGTTCAGAAACTACTGTATGTCGACATAGGGCTGGGCGATATGGTTTATAAATAATATCTCAAACTTTTTAGGCTATATCACGATATGTATCGGACCTATAACCAATAAATTATTGAGAATTATTAAACGGCTTTGTTGAATACTCGATTCTGATTGGTCAAGCACAGCGTTCTACTGTCTGTTACTTCTTTAATGCAGACCGTTGCTATGTATAACAGACCGTTGCTATGAGCGCAGTTCTGATGTCGGACCCTGGAGGACCATTTTTGTGTCAAATTATTGATTTCTAAGTAAGTAGCCGTGTTATAAGCGGGATAATGTACAGCTAGCGGGTCATTGTTGTGAAATAAACCCTTTACAGGGTGATGCTTCGCGTCAGGATGCCTTATCGCGCAGAAACAGCAAAACCAGAGCTTTTTATCCAGAATTAACAGACTCTTACATGTTTATTCTTCCCACAGTCAGTTGAAAACCAGTATGTCTCATATGTTCAGAGGCCGTGGCGATTATTAAAAGCGGTAACGTCTTTTTCTGTAGTGGACGCCGGCATCTTCCATCACCTTTTCCGACCTCCTCAACACGTATAATCTCACGTTGGTGTTTCACTTCTCTTTGCTCTCTCCAGGCTCTTTTCAGATACAAAAATACACGCCCCATACGCACATCCATGCTCATACGCCACACACACTCGCCCAGGAGAGTGCGTCTGCGGGAGGGAGAGAGTCGCGGGAGAAGCGAAACACCAAAGCGAGTCTCATGCCGGCGACTTAAAAAATGACAATATTTCTACTCGACGTTGGCGATATAGTCATTTACTACATCCCACGTAGAACAAGCCTCAATACATCGAGTATATCCGATATATCGTCCACCCCTATGTCGACATGACGCCATCTAACTGCGTGCTGGAATATGAAAATAACAACGATAAAATACACAGTTTCACTGCAATCATTTATAACACAAGCAACATGCATTATGAGCGGATGAGGGAATGACATGGTCATGCCGGGGGAGACAGGATGAGTGATAATGCAAATACAAATGTGTGTGTCTTGTAGGAAGACTGTGACTAAATTAATTTCATTGAAGGGTGTTTCAGTCTTAATACTTTAGGAATTTAGATCAAAATACGGTCAAGGGATAAAACCTTGCTTACAACTTCTTAGACAATATAAGAAATCTATTAAATTCGCATAAACTGACTTTTTTTTGGAAGTCGGTAAGCCTCACAGCGAGTATCTGCAATAATTGAATGGTGTTGCATAGGAATGATAAGAGGTGCAGCAGCAGATTCTGCACAGCAGGGGGAGCTTTGGTGCTGGTTCTTGGTCACAGCAGACATATGAAGGCAACGCAGGGCCAGATAACGCACGGTCTGCTTGGCCACAATATACAACTCTCAGTGGCGTCTCTGACACCCCTATAAAGGAAAGGTCATGTGATCAAGGTCCTTGCAGCGTTGTTGTCTGGTATGGCTGTACTGTGAAGCGGTATCTTTGGCCACGTTTTATCTTTGAGGATGAAGCTGCACGCCTTCGCTTTATAACCCCTCCTTCACCTTTTTACCCCCCCCCCAGCAGAGTGTGAATATGATTTTACCTGTTCTGGTAACTGTAGTAGGTGCCGTCCCTGGAAATGGTACACAACTGTTTGCCGTAGCAACACAGCGTCTGGGGTGAGAACTCGTACTGTGGAAACATCAGAGAAACACGTTAATAATCCATGCCTTTGTTACAAACTGGTTGCACTCTAGTCAACATCCACATACGGGTAAAAATGATGAGACCGGACAAGATAAGTATAGTAAAAAAGTACAGTTTTTGTTAGAGATGCACCGATTGTAATTTTCTTGGCTGATTCCAATTTCTGATTTTTAAAAACGATTCAGATTTTCTTTTTAAAAACTCAAGATCCAGACTAACTCTTCTTCACTACCGTCCCGGAACCATCACGAAAAATAAATTGAACCATCCCAAAGTCAGTATAAACCGTCAAAAATTCTAAATGTTATCCTTTTCATTTGTTATTGTCATCTATAATGATTATTAGGAAATACAATATTGTATTTTTATTTAAATATTTGCTTTGATTAAAAACAAATCCTGGCATCAGTAGTTTTAATGATGTATTATAAGCTGCTTAGAGCTAGTGTTAGAAAGTTAAACAGGTCATAATTCCCTCTCTAATATCTTTTTGATATTGCTGTGAAAACATCTCCTTCAAACAACTGGATTTATTCAAGTTTCTCGCCAAAAACTAAGTTTTACAAGATTATATTTGAACACATGACAATAGTGTTGTAATGTAAGCCCAATACTAATTTTCACTGAATAGAGCTTGAACACATCATAATAATAATGAATGAGAGTGGCTGGATCATGACCATCATAATGCACGTCGATGAAACCTCCGTTAGCGTTCGCTGTTAGCTCCGCTATAAGCAGGACTGTGCGAGGAAGAGACCCTGTGCTGTCGGCAGACGAGTCGCACACTGCGATTACTCTGAGCAGCAGCATCATGAGAATGAATTACCATATAATAAGTGTCTGATAAGTTAGTGGTTCCAAATGTTTTTAAGGTTGTTCCTCCGAGGCTTATTTTGGACTTGCAGTTGTGACAAATTGTGAGCTTTAAAATATGGAAATACGGAAATATGAGACCAATCGGTTGGTCACAGGTCATGGCCGATCAGCTGAAAACGGGCCGGTTTCAATCGGCACATCTCTAGTTTTTGTGTTAAACTCCCACCCCGTATGGTCTCACCTTCCTGCCGCAGCAGTAGCCCAGGCCCTGCATGACGGGATCAATCTCTGCTTCAAACACTTCTGCCAGTTTGGTGCAGTACTTGTAGACACGGGATGTTTTACGGTTGTACAACCAGGCGTTGTTGAACATGAGCCACACGTCGTCCACATACTGCCACGGCTCCTGGTACTGACCCGTGTCCAGCTTGCGCTTGATGGTGGATAAGTCGATGGGATTCTTCACAATGTCAAAGTAGTCCTGTGCAGCATGAGAGACGTGCAGGAATGAGCAACAGTATTTTCTGTGGGTCTTGTAACATCAAAAGTGTATATGTGTGTGTATTATTGTGGACACTCACGGGGATGCCTAGTAGCATGGGGTCTACAGGTTGTCTGAAGGGCAGTGACTCTGGGTCTTGCCTGTAGAGAGCCTCGAGTGTTGGCATTAGGGCTTGTCTCAGCTCTTCCGGCTTGAAAACTGGACACACAATAATAATGTTATAAGGAACCAAACACAGATAGCATATCAGTCTGCAAATACAAGATTTTACTTCAAAGTTAACTGTGCAAATGCAGTGTGCCCTATCTAACTGCACACCCTGATGAAAGATCGCCAGCATCAATAAAACTGCGGTACAGGTATACTGGAAAGTAGGAGACAAGTCTCAAAAATCATACCACAATATATTGCTACACACTTAACATATACAAATGAGACCTGTGTTCTCACTTTTTTTGCGGTTCTGAGTGGTGGAGGTGGTTGATGTGCCGTTGGCCCCACTTTCCTCCTCTTCTTTGGGTTCTGTCTTCATCTCCGGCTTCTTCACCTCAGTTTCCATTGGTTCCTGCTTTGGCTCTGCTGCATCTGGCTCCTCCTTCTTCACCAGCGGGGGTTTGGTTTCATCGTCCTGCTACATGAACACAACCGTGGTTAACCAGCTATCCTACGGTGTCAAGTCAGGAAAACAATCAAGTATTTAAAGGGACTGTATGTAAGTTTATGTGTATGTATAAATGTTTTTTTATTGTTTTTTATTGTCATTATGTGAACAGGTTGTAATCTAACCAAAAAATAGACCTTTCGCAACTTTCTGGGTTTCCTCTATCAGCCTGTAGACTGCTTTTAATGTGAAGAATGCGGCACTTTTTTTTTCAGGGAAAATCCAACGGATGTGACGTCATGTGCGCTCGCAAGTGCCTTTATTTTCAGCTCCGCTTCAAGGCTAACAGTGTGCAACAATAGCTAACATTCGGCTAGAAATGGAGTCGGCTAACGCCAAGAAATGACCAGCCCCCACCACAACTCAGACTCCAACACCAACTCCACGGAATCACAAGTAAAAACAAAGTTATATCTGGTGAATCATGTCTGTGAAACAGGAATGTGACCAGCGTCGGGGGGAAACTAGGATCAACATCGGCCGTAGCTCAGTGGGTCGAGCTGGTTGTCCTTTAACCACAAGGTCGGTTGTTTGATCCCTGGCTCCTACTGTCGAAGTGTCTAAGTGTCCTTGAGCGAGACACTGAACTCCAAGTTGCTCCCCGGGCACTTAACAACGCTTAGGTTGGTTTAAATACAGAGGTCAAATTTCATGTTTGTACCTATATGTATATGACGAATGTAATAGAAGTTTAAGTTAAAACGCTTCACTCTCATTGAAAAGAATTACAAAAAGCCACCCAGTGTGCTAAAACGCGCTCTGTCTGATCAGGGCCCAAAGCACACAAGTCAAATTTACTTTTTTGGACATGAAACATGAGCAGAACTAGTTGGTCATGGTGGACTGAGTTTGTAATAACATGGGATCAAACCTCTAGTCTGAGGTACAGTACTATATTCTTTCTGTTACTAAATTATCTAATAAATCATGAACATACCTCCATTTTTATATCTGGCTGCTTCTTTCCAGAGTTGCTGTCATCTTCTTCGTCTTTTACTTCAGGTTTGGCTTCAGTGCTGCTCATGTCCGGCAGGGCCTGCTTGGAGCTCAGCTCGGCCACCGAGGCTGGGGTGGGCACTCGGTTATCTATACTCGCTGCTGCCTGGGACAACTTTAAGGAGAGGAGGAAGAGACAGTCTGATCACAACGCTGATCATTTATAATCAAAGTCATACTGATATATAAGCAAATTAAGGATTGACTGTCAGTGCTCCTCTCTGGACAAAATCATGAAAAACATCATTTATCTTTCATATTCCTTTGAAATTGTCAGCTTTAACAGGAGCCGTGAAAGGTGGAAGCGATATAAGAGCTCTAGTTAGTTTTCAGTAAGAACCAGTGTCTCACCGGGGTGCTGGGGTGCTGTGCCTTCACTGAGGTGGGCTGCTGCATCTGGCGGGGGGATTCTGTCTGCGGCTGCAGGGGCGTGAGCGGCTGGGAGGGGTCAGGTGTGCCCATAGCTGAGGGGGGGCCAGGGAGGCTAGGTATGTGGGTTGGGGTGGAGGAGGGCCCACCCGTGGAGGCGGGGGTAGAGGGCTGCTGAGGCACCTGGGCCTTTGCAGAAGCATGGTGCTGCTGCTGCTGCTGCAGCTGCTGCAGCTGCTGCAGCTGCTGCTGCTGCTGCTGCTGCTGCTGCTGCTGCTGCTGCTGCTGCTGCTGCTGCTGCTGCTGCTGCTGCTGCTGCTGAGGCTGCCGGCTGGGAGAGGCATTGGGTGGAGGGGTGGGGCCCAGGGTGGGCTGGGCTGCAGGACCACAGGGCAGCTGGGAGCCGAGGGATCCCAGTGCATTCAGAGGGAGGTTAGAGTTCTGCGGCTGCTGGCACAAAGAGGGATGCACAGTTAGCGTACCAATACACACCATTCACACAGCAGCCAACATGCTGACACTAGGAGCATACAGCACAGCACGAGCCTCCTTACCTGTGAGACAGCAGCCTGTGTTATGGGCTGGCCCAAGCCTACATTCACATTCATTGCTCCACCTGCAGCGGCAGTGAACTGGCCCTGTGGCAGGAACTGGCCCTGGTTGGCTGGCTGAGCTACCATGTTATTAGCATGACTACCCATCATTCCTTGAGTCTGAGGCATCCTTGACGGGGACATGCCCATCTGAAAAAAAGAAAAGAGGTGTGAAATAGATAAAATCATTACGGCAGCAGGCCTCTAGTATACGACGCCTGCCAAGTAAAATAAAGTGAATGGAATGCGGCATACGTGCATGTTACCGCTACAATAGTCCTCTAAAGGCCCTGTGGTGTAACACAGAATAAACAATGTGCTGTACCAAAACACAGCATGGCAACAGATCTAATGCCTGGGAGGAACATTACATAGCTGTAAGCCAGGCCTGAGGCTCTGCCATGGTTTCATTACAGATTACTCACTCAAAGCCAGGCGGCTGGCTAATAAATTGATCAGGACCCGGGTCAACCACATTGATTATATTATATATTGATGCTTTAGGATACATACACACTAATATGTTTATGCCTGGCGTCCACACTACTCCGGCGTTTTCGAGCCCCTAAAACGGAGACTTTTGGAAACGCTGCTGACCCTGTTCATTTCTGTTTTAAAATTCCCTGCTAAGGCTGTTGCCCCCGTGACCCCGCCCCGGATAAGCAGGGGAAATGGATGGATGGAACTCCGGTAGTCTGTTAGGTAGTTGTAGTCTGGACGGGTGGAAAAGGAGACCTTCGGAAACGATGACGCACACCCACTTCGCTTCTTGATTGGTTCTCATCAGTCAGGACGTGTCCTTCCCCGATTCGTCATGCATGGTTAACGACGTACAAGCATTGATAACCTTGTTGACTATGCAACTGAACAGCATGCACCGTTTACATGCATGCCCAGTGTACGTGCATGGTCATGTGATATGCCTTTTCAGGCGTGGTAGTATGGACGGAAATTAATTCTGAAACAGCCCTAAAACGCACGTCTGGACACTGTTCAGTGGACAGAGATCGTTTCAGTTTTAAAATGCTGTTTCAAAATGAAAACATATTAGTGTGGATGTAGCCTTGGTGTCAAATGTTAACAGACTAAGACAGCGTGGGGCATTTCACAGTCAAGAGGAGCGAAAAAGTGGAGGAAAGAGCCAAAGAACAACTGAGAAAAATGAAGCAAGAACTGAACAACTGGGAACAAAACAAAAAAAAACGGAAAATGGCTCCAAGAAGAGCAAGTTTAAGAGAGAAACTGACAAAGAAACGACTGTTTAAAAGAGAGAGGAGAGAGAAAAATTAAAAAGCAGGGAGACGGAGGAGAAAGATCTAACCGCTGGGACGGAGCTCATGTTCATCTGCTGTGGATGGTTCATGGGGGAGGGGGCACGTGCTCCCATGGGTGCCTGAGACATCTGCGCATTCTGCATTGCCATTGGGTTAAACTGATTGATTCCTGTGGGAACAGATACACGCACACAATTATACACTTGTTTATCATACTTGGGAGTTGTTTTAATTTAATATTCCGTGTCCTGCTGGGCTGCTCGACGCACAGAAACCAGCTCACTTTAACATCACAGTTCTGACAAATATTATATTCAGCTTTAACTGCTGAAACAATCAGGAAACTAAACTCACTTCACTGTTGAAATGCCAATTTTTTGTATGACATTTAAACATCAATACGTTAGCAAACTTAATAACTAGGAAGGTTAGCCAAAAAGGGACATACGGGGTGCTTTTCTCTGGAAAACGACTGCTAAGAAAGCAAAGAGCAAACACATACCTTGGGGCACCTGCATGCGGTTCATTATCGGATTTGGCATGTTGGGCATAGGCACAGGTCCATCTGAGAGAAGACAGGATGAAGCAGTGTTCATTTATAAGTTGCTATCAGTTGCAGAAATACTTATATTTGTAGTACAGTCGATTAAAATATTTAATCACGATTAATCGCAAATTAATCACACATTTTTAACCTGTTCAAAATGTACCTTAAAGGGAGATTTGTCAAGTATTTAATACTTTTATCAACATGGGAGTGGACAAATATGCTGCTTTATGCAAATGTAATGTATATATTTATTACTGGAAATCAATTAACAACACAATACAATGACAAATATAGTCCAGAAACCCTCACAGGTACTGCATTTAGCATAAAAAATATGCTCCATTCATAGCATGGCAAACTGCAGCCCAACAGGCAACAACTTTGGGCAAATTGCCCCAAACTGCATGTGATTATCATAAAGTGGGCATGTCTGTAAAGGGGAGACTCGTGGGTACCCATAGAACCCATTTTCATTCCCATATCTTGAGGTCAGAGGTCAAGGGACCCCTTTGAAAATGGCCATGCCAGTTTTTCCTCGCCAAAATTTAGCGCAAGTTTGGAGCGTTATTTAGCCTCCTTCTCGACAAGCTAGTATGACATGGTTGGTACCAATGGGTTCTTTAAGTTTTCTAGTTTCATATGATACCTGTATCTTCACTCAAGCTTTAAAACTGAGCCCGCTACAACCTGAAAATCACAATTTGCGTTAATGCGTTTAACTAATTTGTGTTGACACATTATCGCGTTAACTTTGACAGCTATGATTTGTATCAACTGATAACTGCAGAATAGTTAGAAGAAGCCAATATTCTTGTCTTTCCCCTTCAGAACTTTGTGACCCAGAGTGAAGAGAGTTTGGCTACTAACTGGGAGATCGGACGGCTTGTCCGGGGCCCATGGTGTTGGGCTGAGCCATTCCAGGTTGCTGAGGCCCAGCTGTGCCCACCATGCCAGGCTGTTTCTGGAGCCGTGAGCGCCTCTTCTCCTCCAGTTCCTTCTGGATTTTGTAGATTTTCTCAGCCAGGAAGTGGTAATACTCGTCCTAGTGAGAGGAGGAGAAGAAACAAAAAGGCAAACATTTTTAAAAGACTAATAAATGCGTTTCTTGGTCTCTGGTTCAAATTCTCGGCTCTCACAATAACAAGAGAAACGTTATTGTTATAGAAGTATATTAAATATTAGTTACCCTGCTGTTAGCTGACTCATACATGTCACCCTCAACCTTGCGTGCGTACGCCACCAGGTTCTCCATTCGCCGGTCCTTCAGTGCTGCGGGGTCTGGGGTGGGGAATATGGCTTGTACACTGAAGAGAGACAGCAGAGAAATACAAAAAATCATCAACAACCCGGAGCATCAACTTCTACTCTGTTTTTTCACATGACAGGACTTGAGTATTTATAATAAATCTATTTCATTTTTTTGGACTTACAGTTTGTGCACCAGGTGGGTGCGCAGGTCCTGAGTGACGTGTTCATGCCAGGCCTTCCTGATCCCCGAAGTAGAGAGAGGGGTGGCAGTGGGCAGGTTTCCAATGCCTCCCACTAGTGACCCATCTGGCATCAGCTGACTATAAGACAGAGAGAGAAACAAAATAAGGATTATTGATAACTCCAGACATGGTTTCATTAATGATACAATGTGAACATAATTTGTCATTTAAGGTGTTATAAAATATTTCTGTCCTCCAAATACATTCAAAAAATATAATTCAAAAGAACACAAGAGACGGAGAACAGATTGAGATCATGGATGCAGTGTTAATTTTGTCAGAGGTCAAAGAACCCCTTAGAAAATGGCCATGACAGTTTTTCCTCACCAAAATTAAGCGCAAGTTTCGAGCGTTATTTAGCCTCTTGCTCGACAAGCTCAACAAGCTAGTATGACATGGTTGGTACCAATGTAGCTACCCGCTACAACCTAAAAACCACAAGTTGCGTTAATGCGTTAAATATATTTGTAGCGTTAAAACGAATTGTATGAACGTGTTATTATCACGTTAACTTTGAAAGCCCTATTAAAATGTGGTAGACTTTTGGTGACTAAAACTGGACTAAAACGTTTTGTCGTTGACTAAAACTATGAATGATAAAAATGACTAAAATGTGACTAAGACTAAAAAGCATTTTCAAGACAAAGACCAAATCTAAAATAGCTGACAAAATTAAAACTGCATGGATGAATATTTGGCGACAGCAGATACACTGGATGGTGATTTGGTTGAAGACCAAAATGAGAAGCCGTAGAACTCATTACCCTAACCTGTATGTGAATTAAATGGCAGCTACCATAAGATACATATCACATGAGATCATGTCAGCGAGGGCCTTGTTTTGTGTGATGTATTAAGGTGGAGAATGCTCACTTGTTGAGTGTGGATGGTAGAGAGTCGGAGTGCATGCCAGCCGGATCTGAAGAGGGGACACCCATGCCTCCTGCCATCTGGTTCATCTGATTAGTGCCTGATCAACACACATACGAGGGTTTACAAGAAAATGGCTTAGCACCAGATTTATAGCATCGCTGTTGTACATAATCCTCTAAAATGGCAGTGAAGTCTTTTCTATCCCGTACCTAGTGGGTTCAGACTTCGCAGCTGCTGGAGCTGGGTGCCCTGGGGGTTTTGCTGAGAGGAACCCTGTCCCTGCCCCTGGGCGGGGGACTGGTTCCCATACGGCAGGCCAAGGGCAGCGTAGGCCCTCTGCATGGAGCTGGGGTCGATGTGTGTGGCAGCGCTGTTGATGGCGGTGGCGCTGGGCTGGCCGGGCCCCACTGTACTGATGGCGTTCTGCAGGCTGGCCCCGGGAGAACTCAGCATGGCTGGAGGGAGGAGACGGGGAAATTAATATAGATATTAAATAAAGCATTTAATTAATACACTGTGATAATTCTAGAGTAACTTCTGGATTTCTAAACATCAAAACATATATGACATACACATACAAGGAATTTGACTCTGTAAAATGAACACCAATTTTATGACTTTTGAAGTGTAAATGCAATCGCCAGAAGTAAAAAGCTAACGCATGAGTATAAACAACGAGGCTGTAAAGACGTTTAGTAGTCTCATTTAGCCACTTGTTAGCAACCGCCTTTTTAAAGACACATTAAGGCTTCAAAATTCACGAGTGGGATATTTATTGATGCAATTTAGGACGTAGAATAAAACGGTAAAATCTCTTAAAGGGACTATATGTAAGAATCAGAAATGCTTGTTAACAGCGACACCTGTGGCCGCAATGTCAACGAAAGTCGGCGTCCTGTTGCTCGCGCTCGCGCTTGTGCTCGCTCTACAATAGACATGAACGAGCACCGGTCTAAACAGCGAGGCGACACACGTCAGCTAACACACAATATCACTCTATATTTCACCTGCTTGGCAGTAATGTTAGCTGACCAAAGGAAGGTCTCTCCATAAATCAATGCTGATCCTAGTGTTGGCTTTTCCTGCTGGGGGGGGGGGAGACACCGACACCCGGTCGGGACGATAACGTAACTCGCTGCGGAGCCCCGTCACTTCACAAGACACGGGAAACCTCTGTTGGTCTGGAGGAGCTGCAGCATTTATTTCTGCAAAAACGTCCACTGCACATTCACTAGATATTCTCAGAGCTAAACTAACTCTCCTGCAGTGTGTAGTGTGCGCGGGTGCACGTGGAGTTGGAGCGAGCAGAGCGGGTGAGAACGAGCGCGGTGTGCAAGCAGGCAGAAGGAGCAGAGCTGCTGCGCGCTCGCGTACCCACACGCGAGCGCGCATTGGACACCGACCCGGTATGATTTATGCGCGTAATAAGTTACATATAGTCCCTTTAAGCTGGTGTTAACCACAGACCTTATTTCAGGCATCTAACTAAAAACCCATTGACTTCCAGACGAGGGAACAGGAAGTGCTAAAATGGTAACTCATTTCTAGGTTTTAGGACACATTTTTGTAGCACTCTATATAAGCCGGTCCCAAACCATTAAGAGCCTTGTAAACAAGTAAAAGAACTTTAAAATCAATCCTAAAAGACACTGGGATATACTCTCTATTTCTTGTTTTAGTTTAAAGCCTGGCAGCAGAGTTCTGAATTAATTATACATACTCTCTGTATACTCATCACTGTAAAAAAATAATTTTAAAACATCATTAAATATATTTCTTTCTGTGAAAAGAAAGAATCTCTATGCAAAAGAATGTGTTGCTGAGCAGGCCCCCTATCTAAAATCCACCGCTCCCCTGCTGTGTTGATTGCTGACAGGGAGCACGCTGCCTCTGTGGGGATTTAAATCTGTCATAGGGCCTTTCAACCAATCAGAGAGCGTGCTGTCCCGAGACCCTGCCCCCACCGATAGCAGAGCCACGGAGCCCCTCCCCTGGGTGTCAGATTACAGGTCCAGCCTTTCTAGAGGAATCCTCTCACTGTTCCAGCGAGCCAGTACAGAGCTTCGATAAGAGAGACACAACCTGCAGGTGGCAGCACTTCATATACACTCACACACACTAACCTGAGGCTCGCTGCTGACTGACTGACTGACTACTGCCTTGATGAACAGTTTACAAGGAGAAGATTTCTTCTTCTTTTTTTTTTTTAAATAAAATTAAATTTAAGCACTGATCAGAAATTCTTCCTGTTTTTGTCTTTTTAAGATGGTACAGGGAGTCTTTAGGGGGAGACAGCAGGTCAACAGTAGATGTCACATAGAAGTGGTGTACATCATCTGAAATCTGGGAACCTGAAGATTAAGTTGAGATGCTGCTCGGCATTGTGTGTCGAGTTGTTCTAGTCATAAATCAGGAATAAACGCTAATTAATTAATTAATTAAAATAAATTGTTAAAGTGTATAAGAGCGTAGAACATGATGATATAAGTTTGTGATGGCCATCCCCATGCTCTATTATGTCTCATAAGTTGTTGCAGCAATTTTTGGGTTGATACCATTTGTTACACAGATTTGGTGCTAAATTTAACCATTTTCCTCGAGAATTGATAAAAATGATCAAAAATCTCTCCAAAATACCACATTAAGACACCAAGACCTTGAGAAACACCGTAGAAAAAGCCATGCTGTGATTTGGTATAAAAAACTTTTGACATTTGGAGATTTCTGCAAGAATTGCATTTTTCGGCGATTGGATGGCGAGCACTTCTGTTTTGGAAGCTGCTCAGAAACCCCCTTATTGTCAATCTACCTAGGAAAGCCATCCATCCTCTGAATGCTCTAGGTCTCTAGTTTGATCCATCCATCCTCTGAATGCTCTAGGTCTCTAGTTGGTGGCTGTAAAGTTTCATGAGGCTGTGATTATCCTAGAGCTCACCACAGGTCATTTTATACAGTGAGGGCAAGTTTAAAAAAATGGTCTCACTACAATGAAATGGCTGCTATGGGGACTAACATCATCACACATGAATACAGTTGGGCTCATTGGATCCACAAGAGTCTCGGCTTCACAGTCATACCCAATTTATGTCATTCCAAGACTGTTTAGGGACCCCAGTACGCAGAAATATTCAAACACATCATTTTTAGAATAGGTGAAAATAACACATTTATACTGCATGCAAAAAACGACATTGTTTTTTGCCCCAAACTGCATGTGATTATCATAAAGTGGGCATGTCTGTAAAGGGGAGACTCCTGGGTACCCATAGAACCAATTTTCATTCACATATCTTGAGGTCAGAGGTCAAGGGACCCCATGTCAGTTTTTCCTTGCCAACTTTAGCCTAACTTTGTTATTTATCCTCCTACCCGCTAAGCTAGCATGGCATCTCTGTACCTTCACTCCATCTCTACAACTGAACCTGCTGCAGCCTCTGAAGGACGGTAAAGTCGGGATCACCCACGATCCCGCAGGTCTCAAGAGGGTTAACTTTTAACTTAACCCTTATGCATTTTCAAATGGATTTATAAATGAAAAAAAGCAGAGGGGAGCTGCTGGAGTTACTCACGTTGCTGGTTCCTCTTGTCACTAGCGTTCTTCAAAGGCAGGCAGACCGGACAGTCGTGCCGCGTACAGTTCTTCCAGTGGGAGATGATCTGTCTGGATGATGCACAGTGAGCCACTGGGGAGGAATAAGAGTGAAACCGAGACATGGAGTGAGGTGGTAATTCAGTAACTCAGCAGTATCTGACATTTTAAAAGCTAAGGATTAAAAACAGACTGAGAAAACACACTGAATTCACACTAAGCCACAATAAATACTTGAATTTCCCTCGGGATCAATAAAGTTACTATCTATCTATCTAAATACAAGGTGTTGACTGAGAGAGGAAAGATTTACTAAAAAAAATGCCGAGATAAAGTGGTCGAATCCAGCACCATGTCAACTTCAAACACAGTCAAAAAGAAAACTGCTACAGTACAATGTGAAACAAGCAATGTAAAAGCGATTATACATGTTGTAAAACCATAAAATGAATCCTTGTATTTGCTTTGAGCGTATAAACAGTAATAAATATCAGAGTTCAAAGTTCATCAACTCTGGATGACCTCCTTACGACCCACAGCTGGCAGAGGGAAGCTGCTTGCAGCCAGCGCAGATGAGGAAATGGAGTACAACCATCGCGACAGCCGTTTTAAAAAAGATTAAATTCACGTTTGCTGATGTTGTCAGTCACCGGGGCATTTGGGGCTTAGCGAGTCAAGAGGGTAGAGTGGCTCTATTTAAGCAATAAAACACAAAAGCTTACTGCTTTACATTGTGTGAAACAATGCAACTTAAGTGATTAAAAAGCACTTCATCATCATACTGCTCTCATTAAATAGTAGTAAAACATAATATTTTTTTAATCAAGGCTGTTTAATCCTCTTGCACTGTCTGTCGAACAACTAAGCTATTTTGTTGTTGTTTAGTGTTATATAGGGACACAAATTTCACCAAACTTCCTGAACCGATCGGGAGCCACGCGTAGATCGATAAACAATCTTGCTAAGGACAATATTGGCGAGCGGTTATACAAAGAGCCGACGGCGACAGGCGCTTTTGGCAGCTTGGAGTAACTCAAAACTACAACAAGCCATCAACACCTTTTGCTGACTTGTTCCTGGTGGTATGTAAAGCTACAGGCTCTGATTATGGATGCTCTCACAACACACACGATGCAGTTAACTCATCTGTAAAGAAATTCTAACTATGTCAATTTTCTTGATCAGATTCTTGTTCGATTCTTACAGTGATTAATAGATAAAAGATTAACCCTTAAAAGGGGAGTTTGGGTGTTTTGAAGTTGGGTTGTATGAGGTACTTATCCATAGTCAGTGTATTACCTACAGTAGATGACGGTCGGCACGCCCCCAGTTTGGAGAAACAGACAGGAGTTACCGCATGTACTGCTGTGGACGAGGCCGGCAACAAAACGTATTTTAGCTACCTAAAAACAAAAATCAGTATCAGTTTAAGTGTACGCTATATTTAGAATATTTTTATTGCTTTACCTTCCCGTCAGACAGCCGTTTCCATCGGGGAACTGAAGCGATTGTATCCATCTATGCTCTTGCCAAAGCCACCAGACTCCGTTGAAAAAAAACAGTAATTTTACCTGGTAAAACACAGGGGTTGCTGGTCTACCGCTGCCTCGATCGGTTAGTTTGTTTGTGGTTTGTGTGAAACTAACCAAAGTCACCCAATACCTCAAACAAACTAACCGATCGAGGCAGCGGTAGACCAGCAACTCCCATGTTCTTAGAGGTCAAATTACTGTTTTTTTCAATGGAGTCTGGTTGCTTTGGCAACAGCATAGATAACGGCTTCAGTTCCCCGTTGGAAACATAAACTGTAAAGCTGTTTCACGGTAAGGTAAACCGGTGAAAATATTCTAAATATAGCGTACACTTAAACTGATACTGATTTGTTTTTAGGTGGCTAAAATACGTTTTGCTGCCGGCCCCGTCCACAGCAGTACATTACTTTGCTTCCGTGCGGTAACTCCTGTCTGCTTCTCCAAACTGGGGGCGCGCCAACCGTCATCTACTGTAGGTAATACACTAACTATGGATACGTACCTCACACAACCCCACTTCAAAACATCCCTTTAACATCACAGTGACATAAATGCTAAGATGATAGCACATTGATATATCCATTTAACAGCTTGTGGTCACACAGGTGAACACATTCAAACAGGAGTCAGCTAGAAATGTAATATTTGGTTTCAAGCTAGATTTTTTTCATCATATCACTTTCACTCACCCTGGCAGGACTTGCCAGCCTGGCAGTGGGTCATGTGGTTGAGGACGTTCTTCATGGTGCGGCAATGGGGCAGAGTGCAGGCCCTCACCTCCCCGTTGGCCTGCTCCCGCCGCTGGCACTTGTGTGCGTGGAGCAACAGGACCAGCTGCTGCTGAATGAGTTTGCGCTTCTCGGGGTCGGCCGTCGGGCCCGCTGACACACCGCCGGCCCCGGGGACCATCCCCACCGACGCTACCTGCTGCATCTGCGACTGCAAAAGAGCGTCAATACAAACACGGGTTAGGCACAGATCAGAATATCAGCCTTTCCTCATTTTAGACTTTCAGGTTTAAAATAAAAACAGAAAAGAAACCAATAATGAATCTGAGACTATTTTGATGTATAGCAGTGGCTTAGAGAATTAAAATGAAGACACCAGGGTAGAAAGAGGAGGCAGGATGGGAAGCGTAAAAACTCAAGAAGTAAAAGAAAATGTGAGTAAGAATCAGAGGGAAGTGGTAAACAAGGAAAATCTATAAAGTCAAAATATTAACTTTCTCAAAAATTGAGGGGCTGACATTTCCTGCCTTGATTAAGTCCATTTCCTGTTCTTCAAACAGATTTGCATAGCTCCGGGCTCTGTTGACTTTGTGCCTTGAAAGAGTCTCACTCTGTTCTCGACAGTTAAGACTAAATGTTCAACAACATCAGATCGGGCAGCCTTTCACAAGTATGTTGCCTTTAATGCAATTTTAATTTTCAGATTTGTTTTTCAGAGCAAAGAAGCAATGTACATAAATCGCTGTAGAGTTATCGTACAGCCGGTGTAGACAAAGTGTTAGGTTCAAGTTTGGGCAGATACCATAGTACACCTTACGGACATAAGGATGACACACGGAGAATAGAAAAGAATAGAATACAAAATACTTTATCGTCTACTTTTTCCGTACAAAATGTAGAAATTTGACTTTGGTTTGCATGTGCAAAAACTGCTATTACTGCCAAATCAAAATCTATACTGCTACTGTATTTACCAAGTATTTACCAAGACCGGGTGGCAGTCTGTTGTGTGTGTGTGAGATGTGTTTTCTTTGTTTCTAACACTCAACACTGTACAAAAGGAAACAAAGGGTCCTTTATGACAGCATGCCGAAGTTTCTTTAAGATTTCTATGACAACTCTCTTTATGAGTCTAAAGAACAGCATATCCATTTCTAAGAAAAATTGAACAGATTTATGCCTGGTGTGCACGAGAGGATTTTCAAGTCTTTACTGATCTGAGTATGCAACATCCCGTTGGTGATGCAGCTCGCTCTCATTGGCTATTACGGGTTCCTGCTTAATATTCCATCGCTGTTCTTTTCCAGGCGGCAACCACCGGTTCTGAGAAGTGAAGCCAATGCTGAAGTGCCTTAAACTTGCATTCTCTCTAACAGCCAGCAGGGGGCGACTCCTCTGGTTGCTAAAAGAAGTCTGATTGTATAGAAGTCTATGAGAAAATGAGCCTACTTCTCACTTGATTTATTACCTCAGTAAACATTGTAAACATGAGTTTATGGTCTCAATCGCTAGTTTCAAGTCTTCTTCAATACAGCATGATGTTCATTTAGTAAATTATGGTCCCATTTAGAGTCAAATAGACCATAAAGCAGGGGATGCTTTAGGGCGGGGCTACCTTGTGATTGACAGGTCGCTACCACGGCGCTGTCCGGTCTGGATGTTATCCGTGTTTTCATCTTACAACTTTAACTCTTTCACAGTGTGTTTTTTGTTCTTATTCAGCGTTCGGTTGTACTTAGCTTCACCCTCTCGTGTCACGTCTGGTAGCAAAAAAACAAGATGTCGCCAAAATGCCAAACTCGAGGCTTCAAAACCGTAGTCCAACCAAGTCCACACTACGGCATCATTTGGGCAGATAAACTGTTCGGACCTGCCTTGAATTGGAACCCCCCCATGATTGTCGGGAGGGGAAAATATGATCCAAAATCTTCCCAATTATCCTCTGGTGTGGGGCAAATTATTTGAAAACAGAACATTTTCTTCCTTCCTTCTCTGCCAGGTGCAACACTGATATTGTGGATACAGTTACGTTTTCCCCTAATTAACCTAAAACAAAAAAGGGACTGGGATAGATGTAAGATTCAAGTGGCTCTCACCATGTTTGGCAAACTCCCAGCTCCCTTCAGCTCAGTAGGGAATTGGGGCAGGTTGTTGGAAAGGGCCGTCTTGTTCTGGAGTTGTTGGGCGTTGACCCCCGCTGCCCCCATCTGCTGCACCCCAGCCTGACCATACTGCTGGCCAAATGGAGCTCCTGACATCCCCATCTATAGCAGACGATCAGGACATAGGGAGGTCAATGGGAGACAATTAGCATATCGTGCAGAATACCATCACAGTAGATCAATCGTTTACCTGCACTGAGAGTCTTTGTGTGAATGCATATGGTACAATACTGGTCAATCAAAATTAATCGTCTCGAACAACTCTATGTCCACAAACTATGTTTTATTCCCCAAATGTTTTCCCATTGTGCCTCAGTCGGAGTGATTTTGTGCCTCAAGTTCACACCGTATGCAACAAATTGAGGGACTGCTGTTAAAACAGCCTGTTCTGGAGATACTCACAACTACGTCATACTTTAAAGATGGTATTTGGGTCATGTCTCCAGGTCCCACGACCAGTGGAGGAGTTGGGAAAAATCTTGAAGGTTTTTGGTGAAGGACATGAGGTAGCCGAATAAGGGCTGTCAATCGAGTAAAATATTTAATCACGATTTATCACAAATGAATCACACATTTTTTTATCTGTTCAAAATGTATCTTAAAAGGGAGATTTGTCAAGTATTTAATACTCTTATCAACATGGGAGTGGGCTATTATGCTGCTTTATGAAAATGTATGTTTATATTTATTATTGTAAATCAATTAACAACACAAAACAATGACAAATATTGTCCAGAAACCCTCACAGGTACTGCATTTAGCATATATAAAAAAGAAAAATCATATCATGGCAAAGTCAAGCCCGACAGCCAACAACAGCTGTCTATGACTTGCCCAAAACTGCATGGGATAAAGTGGGCATGTCTGTAAAGGGGAGACTCGTGGGTACCCATAGAACCCATTTTCATTCACTTATCTTGAGGTCAGAAGTCAAGGGACCCCTTTGAAAATGGCCATGCCAGTTTTTTTTCCAAGATTGGAGCATTATTTAGCCTCCTTCGCGACATATGACATGGTTTTCTAGGTCCGTATGATGCCAGTATCTTCACTCTAGATTTAAAGCTGAGCCCGTTAACCTCCGAAAGATAAAATAGCGGCCGGGCCCAATCGCGGCCTGTTGGATTTTTAAGACGTTAATCAAAAATTGCAAGTTGCGTTAATTTGTTAAAGAAATTAGTGGCGTTATTATCAAGTTAACTTACACAGCCCTAATCCAAGTATTATAAAATGTTATTGTCCTATGGGGGAAATATAACTGTGAAAGCTCAGAAAAGTCTTTGGGAAAGGAATTTGGGTGTTTCATTTGATGAAGATAAATTGGCTCAAATTTGTGGCAATTCTCGTACAATGTCGAGGGATTTGAGGATGAGACTGATACAGTACTATATCGTTATTGGACCCCGAGCATGTAACATAGACTTGGCTTAAAGGATTCTGCGACATGTTGGAAATGTAAGAACTATGTTATAGATGTTGTAGGTTCACATTTTGCATTCTGTCCAAAACTTTGTCTTCGGCATGCCCTCAATGTATGGTCGTGTCTAGAAGGTAACCCTCAAGTTGCAAAAACTGTTACTAGACTCGCTGCCCAACAATCAATCCTAACCTTAACTGTTTGAGGTCAATGCCTAACCTTAACTGTTTTAGGTCAATGCCTAACCTTGTCCACCTCGCCAGAGTTTCACAACTTGGAGGTTACCTTCTAGACATGACCTCGATGTATGGAGAAATGGACCAAGACAGCAATAACGATAGGGCGGCAAAATATTCTCAGGAACTTGAACACCTGCTTTTCAGGATTGGGTAAAAATGGGAAAGGTCGCTGCGTATGAAAGAATGTCATATAGGAATTGTAACTGGGCAGAAAAATATTGGCTTAAGTGGGGAAGGAATATTACTTTTATAAGTGCACAAGAGTAAGGATAATGTGGAAGCAACTGAATCACAAGTACAGTCAGGTGGATTTTATGTTCTTAAAAGTCTTCATCTGTACTGAGGATCAATGTATCTATTTGTTATTTTATTTATTTATTTTTTCTATACAATTTATTTCTTCAAAGCCACATTATTGATTTATTGAATTGTTGTTTATCATTCTTGTTCTTGGGGTTACACGGCGTGGGAAGGGAGTAATGGGGAAGGAAATAACATGCATCTGTACACCGATTGTTTTGCATACTGAAAAACAAGTCAAACAGCTTAAAACTACTCAATGTTGGTGCCAACGTCTCTTGAAGCTGAATTAATTACTAAAAGTAAAGCGAATTGTCAAGTCTGCAAAAATCTCTAGAGAAGCATTATTTTTTTATTTCATAATTGTCCTCAGACAAGGACTAGTTCGCTTTCTTGTTAGGTCCTCAGAAGTAATCTATGCCGATGGCCCTTAGCATGCATCTGTCTGCTGCCTTTGCTTGCCTTTCTCCACGGTGGCCATAGCGGCAGCCTGCTTTGCTTCGCGGAGGTTCCCCACTGCCAGCAGTGCTCAGGCAGACAGAGCCGGCCCAGCCCAGCGGAGAAAGAGAAACGGGAGGAGACACACAGAGAGAGAGAGAGAGAGAGAGAGAAAGACCAGCTTGCTTAACAGCTGAGCAGAGCGCTGCACTGCCGCCTGCCCCTCCCCCCTCCGCTGCACAGAAACACACAGATGCTCGCCTGCTGCCTCCCTCCCATTCACACACGAGCACGGCCTCATCCTCCTCTCTCACACGGGCTCTCCCACTTGATGATCCGCACTTACTACAGAGGAATGTCAGCAAGCTAGAGGACAGCACCGTCACACAGGAAGTCCTCCAGTGTTTCCCCTCTTCTTGGCATGTCTCTTTCAGTTTCTCTCTCTCTAACCTGCCTCCCCCACACCAACAACAACAACAACAACACAAACCGTATGCTCTAAACGTGATTTACAGCTCCATTATCAAAGGCCAAAGCCCCAGAGTGAGATGTCATATGCCAGAGAGAGAGAGAGAGAGAGGAAAAGGGAGTTGGCAGGAAAAGAGTGAATACTAGGAAATAAAGACCAAGGAGCATCAACAAAAACATTTAAAACCAGAAAAGAACATATGTATATAATATATATAATGTATATGATAGAAAAACGTGCCTGTAGGCTGAAATTCAACAGTGGTGTTGTTGTGTCGGGAGATGCAGTGACTTAATGTTAAACCAAGTAAGAGTTGGAGAGCTATGATAAGTAAGGAAAATTAACTAACTAACTAATGAAAGTCTGCTAGCGGCTGAGCTAATTCATGCAGTGTAAAATGCCATAGGCATGCAAGAAGCGCCCCCTGTGTCTGTTCAGAATATGGTGGCTTATGTTGGTAATTGTGATATTTGTGCTGGTTTATAGTTTATAGTAACTATGAGTGAGGTGACTGTTACATTTCTTGAGGACAGCTGTATTATACCGTCAGAGGAACGCGACTAGGTGGGGGAGAGAGAGAGAGAGAGAAAAAAATAATCAACGATACAGCGTTTCATTTCGATGGTCGAGATCGGAAGCAAATTTCGATCGATTTCCAATGTAGAATCGCAACTTTGACACCTTAAGACACCAACAGAACAAAGCTCAGCAATTTACCTGCAAATATCTCTGTTCCAATTTAGTCCAACAATCCTATTTTCTCTTTACTAGTATAAATTAGGGATGTTAATAATTTACTGTTTAACTGTTAACAGACACTAAGAATTTTGGCTGATTGATGATATCAGTTAAAAAGTTTTAAAAGATTAAAAAGCTAAGCAAAAGTTGGAGAAGTGGCTTGTCACTAAAATGAGAATAGCTGGTCCACCTTAAAAGGTCTGACCACCTTAAGTGAGCCTGGGCCGAAGTTGTCGCTAACTTCGGGGCTAACCTTCTAACCTTCACAGGAGCTTGGCTTTGGTCTTGAGGAGTTGTAGCATTTAATTCACCGACAAACTGTACACACACTGCACTGCTACGTTCACAGTAATAACGTTACTACGCTACCCTCATACTCACCGGGCTTCCAGTTCACTGGCGGAAACCCTGACAGAGTATGCCAGGCAGACACACAGCCGAAAACCTGGCAGCTAAACTAGGAGACTTACTGGGAAAGTGGCTGCGTGTGTCCATGACAATGCATGCAACATCACGGCTGCTAAATCTCCCTGACGGATGAACTGGGCACTCAGTTGCCTGTTTTACGCATACACTGGAGCTGGCAGTAAATGATGGATTTAAGCTGTTTGTGCACATACTTGCCAACCCTCCTGATTTTCCCAGACTACTGTTTTTCATTGCTCTCTCCCGGTTTCCTCCCGGGGTCACAATTCTCCCGATTTATGGCAAATTTTCACACTTTTTTTCCCTTTTCATTATCTCAACCTGTTTCTGGAACTAAACAGTGTTTATAATCACTACTGTTTCCACTCGGGCGACAATAGAGCTACACCAACTGTCGCTTCCCAGCGGAAGAGAGCAGTCTATGCTCGAGACACAGCGCAGTTTGAGCTGTTGTGGCGCGGCACAAGCCGTTGGAAATAACGAGGACCTTCAGTGAGTGAGAGACGGAGAGAGAAATGGAGAGTACTAAGAGAAAGAAGTACTCAAGCAGGAGCAAAAATGAATATAAACTGATGAATATTAGTTTATACCAGAGATTCACATGCCAAGTTCACACCAGAGGGTTGAATTATTCAGTTTTCTTTCCTGGGAGTTAAAGGTAAAATCAAGTTTAACATAAAAATGCTGTTGCAGTGTACTTATTACTTTGTTATTTTCACTCTTTTAAAGTCACCAGAATGCAGGAAACAAAGTCTCTGAAACTCACATTTTTCTGGGGGAGGACCCCCCCGTTTTGGTTTTGAAATCCTCCCTTTTTTTTAAGATTCCAAGGTTGGCGAGTGTGTTTGTGCATCGGGTTACCGTTGCAGCCGGGCAGTTTGTTAGGCACTACAACCACAGCTCCCCTGCATGCTAAACACTAATCTTGTTGGTTACGGTTAATCGTCGGTAACGAGGGTCGGCTATCGGTCAGAGAAAAAAATTCTAAATTGGCATCCCTATTATAAAAGCAGCACATTTACATTGGAAAATATAATCCTGCTGAAAAAGACTGATGAAGCCATCTGAAATAAGCAATGTGTCCACATGAATGAAGAGCGAGAAAGAAGAAATTGGTAATTAAAATGACCACAAAGAAGAGTATAGAGATAACGACTATTGGAAAGCATCAGATTTCTTTGCCATATCAAACATTATCAAATGGAAGTCAAATTAATACTTGTCCTATAATTTGTGCATTAACGTATACTGTATGTTCTTTCTTTCAAAGTGATAGTGAAGTCAGCTACATTTCTCCTGCTCTGAACATAAAAGCCAACACATCATCACTCTCCCACATTTCGGCAGCGTGTTTCTCTGATGGCAGCGATGCAAGGTAAATATGACGTGTGCCAGATTCTGTCGTTTTATCTTCAAACCACAGGCCAAGACGTACGTCACAACCAGGTTCAAATCTGTGGCATCTCAATGTGATGTAACGGCATTTGTTGCAGTATTGTATGGAATATTAAATAACTCATCAATACACAGGCACACACACATATCAAGCGGTTAGTTTTTGTACCAAAAAATAAAAAGTAGGTATTAAGCTGTATATGTCTGTACGGGAAAGGAGGGGCTTGTTTCATGTGGCAATGTCTGTTAAAATAATCTTAGTGAGAACTAGGGCGCTGGTTTAACCCTGGTTTCCTGTCAAACCACAAAGCCCCGTGAATCTTTGACACGGGGAAACATCTTCTCACATTGAGCACTTCAAAGTCTTCAAAGTTAAGATATTTTCGTAGAAAAACAACCAGCAGCTCATCATGTACAGTGTGTTTCATTCACAAACAAAAATAACGCGTCATTGTGTAGTACTACTATGACACTACTGCAGTTCTTTTTGCACTTGTATCATTTGAAGTCATTCTCAGATTAGTAATAAATACATCATTAGCACTGGTATGAAACCATCTGATGGGCCAAGTTAATCCCACAGAGACTGATGCACTTAACTACAGCTTCAACCCCGTCAACTGGGGGACGTCGTCCTGCAGGAGACCCAGGAAGAAGAACAAGTGAGGGGGAGATAACTGACGACAAGCCAGCATTAGGGCTAGGCAATAGAAATAATACATGGTAGTCGACTGCTTTGGGGCGGAGGATGGGCCTCATTCTACCACCAAACCAAATTCCGTTATCAAATTTAACACTTTAAATATTTATTAGTTACTTTTCCAAATATCTTCGAAATCCACATGAACCACACTTCACATCGGCATAGATTAGATCCACCACACAGCACGTATTTAAGAAGAAAATACAGCACTTTTAAAGCCAGTTCGCCTGTTACTCTCGTTATTTCCTTCTTCTAAAACAGTGGTGAAGAACACCGGGAGTATTTATTACAAAATTACGACTGGTGTGTTAACTGCATGCCAAATTAATCAGAGCACACAAGGCCAAATTGCCTCTTAAGATACCGTGTGAGCGGTTGCTGACAAGCAATGTAGCATTTAACAGGCTATTTTCTTACCGGAGTCCGGCACAGTGCTCACTCCACATAAAACACACCGGGGCTATAATGCAAACACTGAGGGCAAAACAGCATCACTGATCTGTTTTAACCGAATATCTCTGGATTAGCTCAGCCAAAAACATAAAAAACACCAAAACCGCCAGCATGTTAGCGTGTTGTTCACTACTGAGCCTCTTTGTAACCTTTACCGATAACGTTATCTTCACTTCACCCGTCTTTCCTCTGCTCCGTGTGCGTGTGGAGAGGCTGCCGTTGCATGCCGCTCGTTCTCAGTTTCAATAGTTAGTTATCATGTAATCAGAGGTTAAATTGGGCCACGGCTGTCTGGGTCAAAAATCGGAATCGACGGGTCAGACTCCAAACGGCCAAGAAAATTGCAATCGCTGCATCTCTAATAGAGATAACAAGCTCTTCTACAGAAGAACTCTCAAGTGTTTGGCAAATAAATTGACAACGACAGCAACTTTGAATGTAAAGGATCGCTGTGAATAAATAATGTACAAAGATGTTAGTGGTGCGGCAATACTTCGGCTGCTAAACGTCCTACACGAAACCGATTGGTTGTGATATATTTTGTTATTACATGCCTTTGTTAAATACTTGATTCTGATTGGACAATCACAGCGTTCTACGGTCTGTTATTTCTTTATAGCAGACAGTTGCTATGTATAACAGACCGTTGCTATGGATGCAGATCTGATTTTCGGACCATTATTGATTTTTTAAAGTAAGCAGCCGTGTAATAAGCGGGATAATGTACAGCTAGCGGCTGCTAGCTAGCGGCTGCTAGCTAGCTTTGCGTCAGGGTGCCGCATCGCCCTGTCAGGGTTTATTTCACAACAATGACTGGCTCACTGCACATTAACCCTTACATATAAACTGCCAACAAACGCGGAAAATACTGCAAACATTGTTAATTACCTAAAGCCTTGCCATCCAACCAACGCTGCATCTATAAACAGATTTTAAGCAACTGGGATAAAAAACAAACAAAAACTAACTTTGATTTTGTCTGCATTAGTGTTTTGAGGAGAGAGAACTGACCAAGCGAGCAAACACACACTCCATGAAAATGACATTTACATTTCTATGTTCGCGACAAGAAAAGGTCATTATAAGCACCAGGTAAATAGGGCTGTTTACTATCTGCTGCTAGGAGTTAATTACTGTGAATTTAAAATCAATGTGAAATTGGACAAAACTGATAAATCTGTGAACATTTGCAAATGTAACATGACTGTGCTGTCCTCTGAAGTACAGTGGTTAGTATTTAATGCGCTCAACAGATGATTATTCCATGCTCTGTGCCCGTCTTGTACTTCGCTGAGCAAACATTTTGTAACTTGTGGGACTAATTAAGCTGAATTTTGAACCTCACCTTATTCATGTTTCCAGCTTGCTGAGCATTCATCGTGTTGTGTGCACCCAACTGTGGCCCTCCTTGGGTGAGTGTCTCTGCCAGCACGCTGCCTCCAGCACCCACTTGTGCCCCCTGCATGCCTTGGCCCTGGTACTGCATGCCAGGTCTACCCCGGCCTGCTGGTCCCAGAGCCCCATTCATCACTTGTCCTGTCTGGCCCATGACCCCATGGCCCTGCCCGCTGTTCAACATGGCCTGGTTGAAGCCCATGCCCCCATTGCCTTGTCCAGAAGCTCCTTTCTGGCCCTGGGGAGACTGGTGGTTGGGAGAACCCTGCCCGAGAGGACTTTTACCGAGCACAGCACCTAGCTGGCTTCCCACCATGCCTCCCTGTTGGGGGCCTCCCAAGATGGAGGAGCTTCCTGGTCGCAAGAGCTCAGACAGCTGCTTGTGTTTGGCGGCCGCATCGGGGACGATGGAGTTGAGACTGGGACCGCCTCCACCTGGACCGCCGTTAGAGGACATTCCCATTCCCAAGTCTCCATTGGGGATGAGCTCATCTGGAAGGTCGTTCTCCAGGTCGAAGAGAGACACAAGATCTAAAAAAAGAGAGAGAAAGGGAAATAAGAATTAGCCGTCATCGTTGACTCAAACCCTTTAGCTAATAACAACACAACAAGCTGCTAACAGCTAAGCACAGAGAAACTAAGGTATTTGTTTTAAGAGAGAATTAGAAGGTATATTCATCAAATTAAACCCATGTAGGATCGATTACACTTGGCTTTAAAGGTAAAGACACGCTGTTACATGAAATTGGCCTCGTGCACACTGAGGCAACATAATGCAGAGAGCATCCAGTGATACATCATCCTGTTCATCAAGGTTAGACAACAGGGAGAAAGAAGGGGGAAAAGTCTTGACTGACAGTCATCCACCGCTGAGCCCAATATCGTGATCGTCATTTAAAAGCAACTCAATTTTGAATTCAAACACATCATCACAGTTCGATCAGTTACAATTATAGTACATTTATAGGAGTCGCCCATTAGACAAAAAAATGCACTAAAAAAGGGGCAAACGTACAAAAGTTATTTTGAACCAAATTTCCAAATGCACCAATTGTTTCCAACAGTTTAGTGGTGTATCAAACCATCTGTCAACCACAAAAATTAACATATTTTGTGGTGGTTTAATGAAGAAGCGATATCTGACTAGTTGTTAAATCCAAACAAAACAAAACCAGATCTGATCCCCGTACAAAGACGGAGATAATAAGTAAGCAAATGTTTGCATTTCAGGAGAAAAGAATAGAAATGCTCTGAGAACGTTTTTTTTTTTGCCACAGATACGATTGCCGATCATCGATGAGCGGCCGATACACGCCCGATACCGACCATTTTTTTGGTGTTTTGTTTTGTTATAGCAGCATACAAGGCTCCAGACTTACTTTTTTCACCACCATAATTTCAATAGAATAGAACAGAATTCCTTTAATATGATGTACTGCACAGTATGAGTGTAGATCTGTAAGAATTGGTATAACATTTAAAACTAAAATCATGTGTAGAAGCACACAATGGGACTTTGCAGTGTGCATTTTGGAAACGTAACATGCAACTTGTTTGTAGAAATGTGCATGTGCATACGTGAGCGAATGTGCATGTACACTAAAACAGCTCAGTCCCTGGGACAAGGAAAAAAAGGTGCTGTAACTGAGAGCACTCTCGTGGCTGTGCAGAAAGAACACTCAACACATACAGAGCATTAATAGAACATTAATGAGGGTTGCAGTCCAAATCACACGTCTCTGCCAAGGTCCTTCACGTGAGGGTGCGAGTGTGCCTGAGTATGTCAGCCAATAAAAATCTTCACAACACAACAGCCCCACCCCTCACACACACCACACACGCCTCGCACGATGTGTCTGAGGCCACTGGGTTATTAAAGGTCGGAGAGAAATCCAACCTGTTTATCAATGAAATATAGTGGCAATTAATGGGAGCTTGTATATTACAGCCACGTGCTTTAAGTGGAGTGCCCGACCTTTTCAGGTTAAAGCAACAAGTCTCAGAGTGAATGGTGCGTAGTTGAGAGCAAGCACCTGTGCCTTGCTCGAGGCCTATTCAGCAACAAGATTGTAACCACACTAATGTAAGAGGGTTAAGAGTGGAGCCAAAAAGCTAGCTGACGGAGAAAAGGTACCTTTAGCGTGGTTACTCTTTTCAAAACGCTGAGAGTACAATTTGAATTTCCTCCTTGTACAACGAGGATATGATGAGCAGGAAGCAATCACATGCCAAGTGGCGACAACGGTAGCATCCACTAACTGCAGAATCCCAACACTTGACTCTCGCCATTCTCACCTGAAGAGGACATGGCTGCTGCCGGTTGTAATTCACCCAAAGCTTTTCAGCAGCAGCCACATGAAAATCTTCAATTAGACTCTTCAGTCTGGGAGATAATAACAGGCTGTGTGCAGCAGGCTGTTGCTGCTTTACCAGAGTCACAGAGAGAGATGGGATGGAGATGGAAAGGGTGAACTGCAAGTTGCAATTTTTTTTTTTTTTTTTTAATACATTACGATGCGATCAAGCTGTATTCTGGGCCGAAGGAAATTATACCGCTATCATGATGTGTTCAAATGTAATCTTGTAAAATTTAGCTTTTGGCGCGAAACTTGAATAAATAGTTGTTTGAAGGAGATGTTTTCACAGCATAATAAAATAGATATTAGAAAGGGAATTATGACCCGTTTAACTTACTAAAGGCCCTGACACACCAAGCCGACGGTTGGAAAACCGGACAGTTTGGGGCCATCAGTCATTTTTTACGGTGTGTCCCGCACCGTCGGCTCCAGTCAGCCTGTGTCGGAGGCTTTTCGGCCGATTCAGAATGTTGAATTGAATCGGTGCATGAGAAGAGAAACGGAAGTGAGGATAGCATGCCAAAGAGTAAAGTCAACATCATCTCAGCTGATCGTTCCAACACACGGATATTTTCACAACATGGCCATCTGAAACGAAGCTAAGCGGTGAGTGTGAGTGGTTTGAAAATGGTCGGCAAACGCTGTTTCATTTCATGTACGTATCATAGCAACGGTTTGTATATCCGCAGTCCTCGGTCTTCCGGTTTCCCTTTTTGAATGACGAATACAGACCACCGCCGCCTGCTGGTGTGGAGAGTTATTTCATCTCACGCAGGCGCAGGACGTACGTGCTAACTGGCCGTCGGCTGTAGTCTTTGCTGTGTGTTCGAGAGCAACTTTTTGGCCAAGACAAATGTGACGTGAGGCGACGCAACTGGTGGCCTTCATCGCCGCTAGTTCTTTGATGCCGGGTTGGTGTGTCTGGGACTTAAGCAGCTTATAATATATAATTAAAACTACTAATGCCAAGATCTTTTTTACTCAAAGTATTTAAATAAAAAAAAGATCATTTAATTCCTAATCATTGAATTGTGTTTTTATGTAAATAACCACTATAGATGACAATAGTAAAATTGAATTTTTAACTGTTTACACAGACTTTGGGACAGTTGAAATTATTTTTTGTCAGTTATAGTTCTTGGAAAGAAAATCAGAATCGGCGAAAATCGATTCAACAGAGCTACAGGAAGTGCTGAATTTGCATCGAAACCTGGTTAAATCTGCTCTCCCACTCCTTAATAGTTTGGTTGTATGTCAACCAGAGGAAGGGGGAGAAAGACGATATTTTGCTGTTTTTCTGTAGTTTTTCTTTGTTTGAATTGAAGTTTATTTTAAGAACACAGTCTTCATTTTCAAATGATCTGCCACAGCATAGACATGGCCTCAATGTGAAGAGCTTTATCCCCATTCCCAAAAAAAAAAGCAACAGGCTTTTTAGGAGATTAAAAACACAACATGTAGATG
This sequence comes from Sebastolobus alascanus, assembly GCA_916701645.2. Classification (NCBI taxonomy): domain Eukaryota; kingdom Metazoa; phylum Chordata; class Actinopteri; order Perciformes; family Sebastidae; genus Sebastolobus; species Sebastolobus alascanus. The sequence continues at coordinate 1,011,131 of CAKAOJ020000133.1, read as the reverse complement.
GGACACCTTAATGGATTCATTATTTTTTCATCAGACTGGTAGAATTAGCAGAAAAAGAAATAAGAAATTTTCATGCTACATTTAAAACTGAGGGCGCACGGTGCTGGACTGTTTTCCACACATTTGATTGGCGGTACATTTGTAAAACTTTTAATATGGCGCTTTATAAGAAGAGCTGTGATGACTTCAAGATGTGCAAAATTAGTGGCACTTGTAAAGCTGGGGCTGCAGTGATTTGCTGCACAGTGTTTATGAAGACCACAGCTATTCAGAGAAAATGACAAGAACAAAAAAAAGTCTACACGATCTGAGAGGGCTCTCGCAGACAGACAGACACTGAGATTTGAAATACAGTCTCTTTGCAGAGGATATGAGCATTTTGTGGATGTGTGCGATACTACGATTGAGAGAGCAGAGGGAGGAAAAGGGTAGAGGTAAAGAGGGCTGCGGGGCAGGGCTGTTTGGGCTGGCTGATTGGATGCCACCCACCGCTCTCCTCATCTCAATCAGTTACACCTCAGCTCACACGTTGGCCAGATCCGGAGTATCGACAGCCACTGCTTCGCCACGCTGGTGAAAGACCACATTTTAATGCTCGACTGTATCTAAAAACGCCAGCTAACGCTAACGTAGCTGAATAATACTCAACCCAGGGGTTGGTGATCATACACACAGGCCAGACAAAGGAAGAGGAAACGCCGCTAGGTGAACAGTAGGGTGGCTGCCCATTCCTCACCACTGGCGCTGACACGCCCACTCAGCCATACAAATGAAAACAAGCCTGGCACTGGCCAGTGGCCACGGGCGCAAACACATACTGACACGAGACCAGAGCACCATAAAAAACTGTCACACATTAACATAAACATCAAAGACGGGCTTCTAATCTGTGGCTGAGAGCGACAGCGCAGTGTGCAGCGGGTTGGACGTGGCAAAGGGAAGACGTCTATCTGTCAGACTACCAATAATGGAAAGGATTTACCAATAACAAACGTGACTCCGTAAGCCAAACCCATTAGGGTACATTGTGATAATACTCCTTTGTAACACATCTATGGAAGCTAATAATTCCCATAATTAGGGCAGCCAAAGTTGACGCGATAATAACGCATTAACGCAAATTAGTTTTGGCACCACTAATTTCTTTAACGCATTAAAGCAACTTGCGATTTCTAGGTTGTAGCGGGCTCAGTTTTAAAGCTAGAGTGAAGATACTGGCGTCATATGAAACTAGAAAACCTAATGAATATATTGGTACCAACCATGTCATACTAGATTGTTGCGAAGGAGGTTAAATAACGCTCCAAACTTACACTAAATTTTGGCGAGGAAAAACTGTCATGGCCATTTTCAAAGGGGTCCATTGACCTCTGACCTCAAGATATGTGAATGTAAATGGGTTCTATGGGTACCCACGAGTCTCCCTTTTACAGACATGCCCACTTTATGATAATCACATGCAGTTTGGGGAAAGTCATAGTCAAGTCAGCACACTGACACACTGACAGCTGTTGGGCTGCAGTTTGCCATGTTATGATTTGAGCATATTGTTTATACTAAATGCAGTACCTGTGAGGGTTTCTGCCCAATATCTGTCATTGTTTTGTGTTGATAATTGATTTCCAATAATAAATATATACATACATTTGCATAAAGCAGCATATTTGCCCACTCCCATGTTGATAAGAGTATTAAATACTTGACAAATCTCCCTTTAAGGTACATTTTGAACAGATATGAAATGTGCAATTAATTTGCTTAACTATGGACAATAATGTGATTAATCATGATTCAATATTTTAATTGATTTACAGCCCTACCCATAATTAATTGAATCTTTAAAGCAACTGAAAGCCTAATTTACACCCCACACACACACACAAACAACATCCATGTGCTACCTAAAATCAATGAAAACACTTCATCTGTATTCACTTTCTTTGTAAATTTATGTTCAACACACACATTCGCTGATTCACGTCATCCATTAAGTACACTTCTGATTCAAAGAAACCAAGTAAATGTAACTGTGCAGTGTGAAAGGGGGCAGAGGGGAGCAAGGCTGCAAGCTACAGGTTCCTCACAGATCTGCCTCAAATCCTCTCAGAATTAGGGCTTTTTCAACTCACTGTACTTATCCTCCCATCTGCAGCCTGGCACTTCAAATCTTCTCAGTGTTCTCAAGACCCTGATCTGCATCCAGCACTTCAAAGAGAGCAGGTCTACAGGAGACGCTGTGCAACGTCTCGCTGAATATATGTGTTTGTGTGTGTGTGCGTACGTCAACTGAGACAGAAAGGGCTTCTGGCAGCAGTGGGGGAGGAGTCGGTCTCGGCGTCGGGCTGCTTTTATTGCCCAGCGAAAGCTCCTGTCAACCCTCTGAGAAGACGAGCCACCTCGGCTGAAGACTGCGGACTGTCGGCTAGATAATGCAGCCGCCCACGGAGGAACGAGACATGCCGAACAAAGAAACTTCACATTTCTCAGCTGTTTGTAACTGGCAGACAGATGTTTCCGATCTCCACCGCAGTTTAAATTAAGCAGCAACTGCGCCAGTCTTTATCCTCTCTGGAAGATGAGAGTTGAGAGGTGGCTGCAGTGGTGCAATCACAAAACTGACTTCACTGACATGAGACGGTCCGTGCGTTTTCAATGTTTGGAGCTAGCTACTGCACAAAGAATACCAACAAAGCTATGTTCAGTATGAGGGGTTTCCCTCTCAAGACGATTCAATATATATCTCGATACTTGGTCCGCGATAACGTTTTGACACAGTTCGATATAACACTACTTCGATATGATCCGATTAAGCTCCGATCCGATTCAGTTTAACTTAATTCATAGTATTCTCGTGACATCATATATTTCCTATACCATTATGACTCAATGCAGCTCATTCATCATGGTTGTAATTTAATGATAATAACCTTTAATTTCAACTATTGTTTACCTTCCATCTGTATGGATACAGATATAGGAGTAGAACGGACATTCCCATTCAAATCAACGTAGCAGGATGGTCAGAGCGGCGGCCATTTTTATGTGCACCGTTGCCATAGCGACCGCTGTAGCGGGCTGACTTCTACATAAACTAAACGGACTCACTGAGGTTATTTGCAGTAACGCCGACTTAACGAGCCGTGAAGTAGAATCGTTACGAGGTACACAGAAAATGTAACAACTTAATGCTTCATCCACACACTGTTGTCACAGCGGAGGAAAGCACTTTGCTATCACCAGATGAGTGACAACTCGTTTTCTGTAAACAGCGTGGCGTTGAAGCATGGTGAAATTAGCTAGCTAGCAGACAGGTTGGTTAGCTCTTGGGCTGGTTCCGCCAGGCTTTGGTGCTGCACCGATTACAGAAAATGAGCCTAAAACAGCGGGCATCGGGCCAGCGGCATAGACAGATCTACTCTAAACGGTCCCTCCGCCTGGGGACAAGCTCTCTAGCTAACTTGCCAGCTGTCTACGGGAACTGCGTCCGTTCTCTTCCCGGCGAGCTGCGAATACACACTTTATGCCCCCATTGACGTGGGTTCTGTTGTCACCATAACAACTAAAAACAATCGCCATTTCCTTTTGTACTAGTCCCCAGCATTACCACAGCAAACAGTTCAATGACCCTTCTACTCCTATTTTATTTCTATGGCAGCATCCTTAGACAGACAGCTTCCTAAATCTACTGGAAACATTAATGCATTAATTTATTTAGGCTAAGCACAATATTTGTTAACAGAGCCCATTTTATTTATTGTTTTGGTTATGGGTTTTTTTTATTTAGGTTTTATTATTTAATATATTTAAATATTTTTTTGGCCTGAATATTCTTAAGAATTAAAAGCGTATTGCTCTTTGAAATGGTGTACTTTTTTAAAATTATATTAGCATTATATCAATGGCATAAATTGGTCTTAAAATTACTATCATTAATCGCAATTATTTCTGGGACAATATATCGTCCAACAAAATCGTGACAGGCCTATCATTGTAAACTGAATATCTTGGGGTTTTGGACTGCAGGTTGGCCAAAATAACACATTTAAAGAGGTCGCCCAGGACACACAGAAAAAGTCGTTATTTTCATTTTATAGACGATTTTATAGATAGACAAATCGAAAAAATATCAGCACCTTAAACGACATTGAAATAGTCAGTTGCAGCTCTACTCTTAAGACAATGTCCTGTCATTTTGTCTTGCCTGTTAATATTACACTGACAGCTAGTGCTGAGATACTTAACGCTCCTCCTTTCTCTACCTTCTACTGAGAGATATATTAAATCCTCTTTCTCATGTACAAACTACAGTATGTTAGTTTTGGAGAAACTTTGGAGAAACTTGGCACCAGACCTCCACATTTGGGAGGTCTGGTGCCACGTTTAGCAAATTATTATGACTCAGTCCGTCCATATTTAATTAATCTTGCCCATTTGTAAGTGACGGTCTGTCAAACCTCAGACATTTTTGAAAACATAATATCTTCAGTTTTTAAGGAGTTGAAACTTTTAGCTCTCTACTCCAATGACTGAGAGTGCCACTTAACATCGACTTCATTCACAGATAAACAACAATTTTGTATATGGGTGAGTTTATATTACAGTTCAAGTCTTCCAAAAATGCACCGGTTACATAACAGTTGATAACTAGAAAAAAATAAAGACCAATGTAAAAGAAATTCCCTGGGACCATAGAGCTGGGGATGTAGAAGACTATATCCTGAAGAATAAACTATTATAAATAAAACCTAACTACATCAAATCAAACAAACACTCCTGTACATGCTCATATTTCTATATCAACCACATACACAAACATAAAACACACCAGGAGACCATTTAACAGTGTGTGTGTGTGTGTGTGTGTGTGTGTGTGTGTGTGTGTGTGTGTGTGTGTGTGTGTGTTTGCTGAAAACATATAACCCAGGCTCACAACTTCTATGTGAGAGGGGTGGCACACCATCAGCTGCTATTTTATGTAATTACGCAATGTGCTGGCCACAAAAATATGTATTTTTAAAAAGGTCAACAGTCCAACTTTCCAAAGTTGCTGTGCAGGTTGGACTGGTGAAGACGCAGACCCTAGGACTAGAGCTGCAACGATTTATCGATTAGTTATCAACTATTAATCGCCAACTATTTCGATAATCGATTAATTGGTTTGAGTCATTTTTAAGAAAACAAAGTCAAAATTCTCTGATTCTGTTGTTTTTTTTTAGTTAAATTAGTGTGGTACCAAGTTAGGTAGCATTAAAGTCAATATCAAACTTACTTCAAATTTCAACTGTGGATACTGCTATTCTCCAAGCATCCATTTTTAGATGTGTTTTCTTGCCATTTTTTAAATAAAAGTTGTAGAACTGCAACGATTAATTGATTAGTTATCAACTATTCATTAATTAATAATTAATTGCCAACTATTTTGATAATTGATTAATTGGTTTGAGTCCGTTTTTAAGAAAAAAGGCAAAATTCTCTGATTCCAGTTTCTTAATTGTGAATATACATACATACACAAAACAAGGCATTTGAGGACATCATCTTGGGCTTTGGGAAAAACTGATGGACATTTTTCACCATTTTTCTGACATTTTATAGATCAAACAACTAACCGATTAATCGAGAAAATAATCGCCACATTAATCGTCAATGAAAATAATCGTAAGTTGCAGCCCTACCTAGGACTAGAGATGCACCAATCCGACGTTTTACAGTCCCGATACCGATACCTGGGCTTTGGTTATCGGCCGATACCGAGTACCGATCTGATACCAGTGTCAGGCCTGACTTAAACATCGCTTTCCTAACCTTGTAAAACAAAATGTAACAAAAGAATACATAGATATAAATTTACGGAATTGTTATTTATTATCAAAATTACTGAATTATTATTTACTATGAAAATAATGATTTGTACACCAACAATTTGGCAAAAAAATCTTCAAAATTAACAGGAATTACAATTCAAATGTAAACCTTTATAATGTAGCAACAAATTGGTCAAAACTTAAACAGGAAATAAAATTCCTGCATATAATGTATATAGTATATAAACATAGAATTGAATTTTATAAATCGGCACCATTGTCACCAATATCTCATCCAGCTATTTGAGTCTGTATTGGTCCGATCTCCGATCCGGTGTCGGTACATCCCTAGACAAGACCCTAGAACTAGAGCTGCAACGATTAATCGATAAGTTATCAACTCTTAATCGTCAACTATTTTGATGATCGATTAATCGGTTTGAGTCATTTTATAAGAAAAAAAATCATAATTCTGGATTCTTTACTCCTCTATGACGGTAAACTGAATATATTTGAGTTGTGGACAAAACGAGACATTTGATGACGTTATCTTGGGCTTTGGGAAACACTGATCCACATTTTTTCACCATTTTCTGACATTTTATAGACCAAACAACTAATCGATTAATCAAGAAAATAATCAACAAATAATCGTTAGTTGCAGCCCTACCCAAGACTAGTTTCTAATACTTATCCTGGCATCAGTTTTTCTCAGATTTGAAGCTATATTATGCCCATTTGCTAGCCAAATATACTAGCAGCAGAAAAGTTGGAATGTAGATACAAAATAGGCTGAAATCTTCCTGTACATCTTCCCAGATACATTTTTAGGGATGCACTGATACCACATCGGATATCAGGCCGATACTGACTCAAATAGCTGGATCAAATATCGGTCACAATGGGGCCGATCTATTCAATTCAATTCTATGATTATATACTATATACATTATATACTGGAATTTTAATTCCTGTTAAGTTTTGACCAATTTGTTGCTACTTAAAGTTTTACACCCGAATTGTAATTCCTGTTAATTTTGTAGTTGCTGGTGTACATTTTATTATTTTAATAATAAATAACAATTCACTAAATTTAAATCAATATATTTATTTGTTAGATTTTGTTTTACAGAGTTATACACATAAATGAATGATCCCTGTCACTTCCACACAGTGAGGCATACAGCTTATTAATTAAACACTGGTATCGGATCGGTACTCGGTATTGGACGATACCCAAAGCCCAGGTATCGGTATCGGGACTGAAGAAGTCGGATCGGTGCATCCCTACACATTTGAACCTAGACCATTCAAGCATTTTGTTGAATGAAAGCAGGACTGAGCCTGCAGTGGCAGACTGACCTAATAGTGGTGAGAGATTAACTTAACTATCAGGTTCAAGAGGCAATGAGGAGGACAACCCAGAGGCAGCGTGTTCCTCTGTGCTGGTTGATAGGAAGAAAAAGGGGTTTTCTAACAATTTTTTTAATCATGTCTGGCTAATAAATGTCCAAGAGCCACAAAACCACTCAGGACAGCATGTCCCGTCAACATTTTACCCACCTGTATCTCACATGGTATGATGGATAAGCAGCACTATTGTGTTTTTAACCCTTTAAGACTGAAAAGTTGGGAGCATACTCTCCCTGTTGAGTGATTCTCATGTGATGAAGAGGCAGTGAGTTTGCACTTTTTACACTATTACTGCAATTTATGGAATTTTTTTCGCAATCGGCTGTAGATTTAAATCAAAAAATCCTACAGGACAGGGACTTGGTGTAACAGTTGTCCAGTGATATTTGCACAACTGGGTTTGCGTCACCGTAGCTCTTATAGATAGATAGATAGATAGATAGATAGATAGATAGATAGATAGATAGATAGATAGATAGATAGATGGACTTTGGGAAATTATTGTGCTACAGCAGCAGGTTATCCAAGAATGCACAGGAACAGTACATGTCAACGCTGAAGAAACATATGCACAGAATATAAAATATAAAGAATATTGGAATACACTATAAATAAACCTGACTACTACAACTAGCATAAAAAAAATCTATATTATAAATGTAGAATAACCCACTATATACATTAGTAAAGTGTGCAAGATATCTACATTACAAAGTGTGCAAGTTACAATGCATGTACATGTGCAAATATAGCTGTGCAAAATTCAACATGTGCAAGATTAATACAGACTGAAACAGAATGGAGTCTGGTTGAGACAGAAACTCTAGAGCTGAGAGTTCTCTGCTAGACAGAGATGAGGTGTTGAAGAGAGTTTAAACTACACTAAATGCATCGAGGCTGTACAGTGTGCAAGATATATACATTAAAAAGTGTGCAAGTTACAATGCATGTATACATGTGCAAATATAGCTGTGCAAAATTCAACATGTGCAAGATTATTACAGAGTGAAACAGAATGGACTCTGGTTGAGACAGAAACTCTAGAGCTGAGAGTTCTCTGTTAGACAGAGATGTTGAAGAGAGTTAAACTACACTAAATGCATCGAGGCTGTAAAGTGTGCAAGATATATACATTACAAAGTGTGCAAGTTACAATGTGCAAATATAGCTGTGCAAAATCCAACATGTGCAAGATTAATACAGACTGAAACAGAATGGAGTCTGGTTGAGACAGAAACTCTAGAGCTGAGAGTTCTCTGTTAGACAGAGATGTTAAGAGAGTTAAACTACACTAAATGCATCGAGGCTGTAAAGTGTGCAAGATATATACATTACAAAGTGTGCAAGTTACAATGCATGTACATGTGCAAATATAGCTGTGCAAAATCCAACATGTGCAAGATTAATACAGAGTGAAACAGAATGGAGTCTGGTTGAGACAGAAACTCTAGAGCTGGGAGTTCTCTGTTAGACAGAGATGAGATGTTAAGAGAGTTTAAACTACACTAAATGCATCGAGGCTTTACAGTGTGCAAGATATATACAAATTACAAAGTGTGCAAGTTACAATGCATGCTTCACTGTAGCTCTTATATATAGATAGATATATAGAGATATAGATGTACTTTATTGATCCCAAATTGGGAAATTATTGTGCTACAGCAGCAGGTTATCCAAGAATACACAGGAACAGTACATGTCAACACTAAAGAAATGTGCAAATATAGCTGTGCAAAATCCAACATGTGCAAGATTATAACAGACTGAAACAGAATGGAGTCTAGTTTGAGACAGAAACTCTAAAGCTGAGAGTTCTCTGTTAGACAGAGATGAGGTGTTGAAGAGAGTTTAAACTACACTAGATGCATCGAGGCTGCACATATATATATAATATATAGATATAACTCTTATTGCACATCCTTGTGAGTGAGTTGCATGTGTGTGAAACCGTGTCCGGTGCTTCTTACCTGGGCCATCTGATACCGAGAGAGGTGAGTTGAGCTTGGGTCGCTTTGCGGTGGGGGGTCCTCCGTCCAGCAGATTGTCAGCCATCCTGTTTTTTTTATGAATGGATGATGATGATGCAACTTGTCGGCCCGTGGCTCGTAATAAACGGTAACTTTTTCGAACGTTGCTTGAAAAAGGAGCAATTTAACTGTTTCTTTTTTTTCTCTTCTTGACTGGCGAAATGCTGCCTGGAGAAAAAAAAAAAGGGTTTTTCAAAAGAAGGGCAACAGCGCCACGCTCCGCCGCCGAAGATCACCCCATGATAATCCAACACCCAACACCCACATAATTATCCTCAATAATTACGTCGGAAAAAAAATATTTCACTCGGAGAAAAATAAATAAAAAATCAATCATAAAATATCACACGGGGCGTAAAGCGGATCCCTTTCTCCGCACATCGCCGCTTTCACGTCTGCACACCAATCATTTTTTTTCGCAGTCCGAACGAGCAGCCATAAAATCTATCTCCGGCTCAAATAAAAAGAGAAAAATTCAACAAATATTTTCTATGAGGTGCTTTTTTTTTGCCGTCGCTGTCTCCCGGTAAACACAGCGTCTCGGGACGGAGATACGGAGAGAAACGGGCGCTCTCTAAAAGGGAAATCAAATATACAGAGGGCTCTCCAGACGATAAAAACACACGTAATCCTCACATGTTTCGTTAAATCTCATCGGGAGGAGTAACACTTCGGTTTTCTGCACGAAAAAGCACGTTTGAGCCCCGTCTGAGCGGCTCCGGTCGGTTTTTAAAATTAATGCTCCCCCCGAAATCCCGATTCTGAGCCGCGTCAAGATGGCGGCTGTTGATTCCTCCGATACAAAAAAAAAAAAGTTTTTTTTTTCTTCCCAGCTAGACTGAGAGGGGGGGGGGGGAGGCGTCGCGCTATGACGTCCTGACGTAAAACCTGAGTCCCACCGTGCGTCATGTTGGACGTACGTCGAGTTGCCTCTAGGGGAGGAATAACCCCCCACAAAAAAAATAATTTACTATGTTTTATCTGCTTTAAACTTTACAAGCAGGCAGCAGTCAATAGTACACAGAAAATAATCACTTCCGATAAACAGAAATACTCTAATCCATATTTATTCCAATCATATTACCAGTGGTGGTGGAAAGTAACTAAGTAGGCCTATATTTAAGTAGTACTGTACTTAGGTACAATTTTGAGGTACTTTATACTCCATTGCACTCCTTTTTATTTATATAATTTTACAAATTCAATTTCATACAATGTAAATGGTCAGCTTGTAAAACGTGAGTCACTTCTATACGTTAAAAATACCAAGTAGTTGTATATAAAGTAGTTTAAATTATCCCCATGTTGTACAAATACACCATTAAAATGCTGCTTTCAAGTTAATGCATGAAGAAAAATAACGCTAAAATATAAAATGATGTTTATAAAGTAGTTTAAATTATCCCCAAGTTGTACAAATACACCATTAAAATGCTGCTTTCAAGTTAATGCATGAAAAAAATAACGCTGAAATATAAAATTATGCATATAAAGTAGTTTAAATTATCCCCAAGTTGTACAAATACACCATTAAAATGCTGCTTACAAGTTAATGCATGAAGAAAAATAACGCTAAAATATAAAATAATGTATATAAAGTAGTTTAAATGATCCCCACGTTGTACAAATACACCATTAAAATCCTGCTTACTAGTTAATGCATCAATAACAATAAAATATATAATAATAATGTTAGATTCTGTTATGTGGTGAGCACTTATACCTTTGATACTTTACATTTTGCTAATTATACTATTGTACTTTTACTAGAGTATAATTTTGAATGCAGGACTTTTTATACTGTGGTATTGCTACTTTTACTTAAGTAAAGAATTTCCTTAACTTCATATCATGGTGTCCCATCAAAGTCCCTATACTAATACATTATATTAGAACAGCTTTCGATTCATATTTTCCATGAGTATTTATGTACAGTAAGTATATAATACAGTACCGCAAGTACATAAATAAGTAAGTACGGTGCACATTAAACAGCAAATGTTGGATGAAGCCATAGTGTACACAACTCCAGCAAATAATTATCAGGATAGGAGCACTGTTCAGTGTTAATGAAAAAGTTATTTTTCATATTTCAAACATACTCAAATATTCCTGATTCTACTCAAATTATTTAAACAGTGAAAGTACTCAACCAAAGACGCCTAGTAACTCTCATTTCTCTTGATACCCTGTATGGATACCAGTAAATACCAGTGGGAGGAATTAGCGTAAAAATAGCAATCACTGTAGAAAAAGTACTCTATTTGAAGTTAAAGTTCTTCTTGAGTGATAGTTCACAACTAAGAGCAAAATGTAGGCCTACTTAAATTATTGACAGTCAAAGAACTCATAACCGTCCCTGCTATTTGGCATATATTATTTGATTATCGTTACTGAAACATTGACATGTAAAGAGCATTTAATGTTGTAGCTGGTTTGAGGTGCAGCTAATTTAAACTATTTTATATTTTGTTGGGTAATTTAATCTAAAACAGTGTTTCATATTTTATAAATGTGTCTGATGTTTTGAATGTAAAATCTTAATCTACAAAAGTAACACTTTAAGGCAATGGAGTAGTACAGTGTAAAATACATACAGTATTAAACGACATAAAACAGAAATACTCAAGTGAAGTACCTCAAAGTTGTTGGCTACTTCAGAACAGTACTTGAGAACATGTTACAATCCACCACGGGTAAAAATACAGAACCAGGCTATAAATTCAACCGGACAACATTTCCCAGCAACTGATTTTATTCAATTATAACCTTCACTTGCATACCTATTAGCGTGCTATATACAAAAATATCTCCAAAGAAAGCAACAATTCATTAAAACTTGGCTGTAGCAGGAAACACGGCCTACCTGCAGACACCTAGTAGTGTCTCGCCCATTTTATTTGGCCAGTTTACATTAAAAAAAAGAAAGAAAAAGAACGACGTCTGTATTGATTGAAGCCCTGGCATGTCATACTTTTTGAGATGATAAGATTAGAGCATCCCTTCCGAAACACACACACAGTTTTACAAACACTCTGTTTTTACACACATGCAGGCAAACGGAACACACAAGTATTATTCCAACATTGTTAAAATGACCCAGTTTCTTTAGACTAGTTAATACTCTAGTACATGCGCTTATATATAAATAATAGAAAATGCTCCGATACTATACAATACAAAGGTAAACTGTACATAAAAAGTGGGCGCCTTGTGCAAATGTGTTTCAACAGTGAATCTAGAAATGACCTTTCTTGAACGTGCACGACACAAACCTGCAAATGAAGGAGAAGATAATACGAAGAAACTCCAAGAGAGATGGCAATAACACTCTTTGGCATCAAAAATCTCACACTGAGCCATTCTGCTGGGTCAGAATGTCACTTCTCCATCAATCAAACCAAATCAACATTTAAGCTCATGTTTGTAGTGAAACAAAAAGGGAAAAACAAGTGGCAATCAGAACTAGAGTTGACGCCCCCCATCTTATTGTTCCTATTTGTCCCAAATACACTACTAATACAGAAAAAACATGTTAAGAGTTCATAAAAAACACATAATTCAAAAGAGTGTATAAAAGGAGGAAAAAAAAGGAAATGTAGCTTATACGTTTTACCTGACACTCAAGTATCATGACCTCTATTAAGCACTTGACCATGGATAATAATAGCAATAGTTATTCAAAGCTTCCCTTTATAGTAGTATAACAAACACAAATGTTGGGCTGGTACAAGGGTTGTGTGCTCATAAGCGTAAAGACGGTTATTTTCCCTTTTAAAAGTAATTATTATTGCATTTAAATCAACCCGACTCCATCCGAGCAATAGATACAGTACACAAACAAAAATTAATGTTGAATATATCACATATTTCTTGACTTTTTGATATATTTATTTTTATTGTTGTTATTATATATATCTGGTCGTAATTGTTTGCCATCACTATTATGTAGTAATTATTTCTTAATATTAATCTTGTGTTCTCTTTAACATTGTGCAATTTTAACACTATTTAAGTGGAGGCTTCAAAATAGCCCAGTGGGATTTTTTGCCTCTTTCCTGTACTGTATATTATTTATTTTTGTTATGTTTGTGCAGTCTTAATTTGTGAAAAATAAATAAACATAAATCTGTTTGGTATGTTTACATGTAATTGTATATATTAAGAAAAGGCACTGCTCAAATTTCACGATCTTAGAAACCTCATCAAAATTAAGCATTACACATTTAATATTTTCTTGCAAGAAATATTGATTGTTTTAAGCGATGAAATATACGGAAAATCCAGTTTAAAGTTAAAAGGCACAAGCTACCCTATCTCCACACAGGAAAAATGTTGAACTATTAGGGTAATGTTAAATGTGGCAGTTGGAAAAACATTTTTAAAATGATTTGACAATAAAAAAAAAAAGTAAAATAAAATAAAATTTGGTGATAAAAGGTAATTTTGTTCTTTTTTTTGTGCAATATTGGTCTTGTTTGCTTTATTACTAAAAAGTACTAATTATGAAATGGTAATTTAACAATATTGCGGATATTGAAACATCAAAAATAAGACACTGAAGTGGATTTCATGGTAAAATGTTTTTTGCCTTTGAGCACACAATCCTTTTGGTAAGAAACAGCGAAAGAGATGTACAGTTTAAAGCAGCAGTGGGTAGAAATGGAGCAAATATGGTTAAAAAAAGTTATTTTCATAAAACGGTCACTATATCCTGACAGTAGTACATGAGACAGGTAATCTGAAAAAAATCATGTGCCTCTGTGTCCTCCGGTGCTCCTAATGGCAAGGAAAACAACCAATCAGAGCCGACCTGGAGCCTTGTCGTGTCTGAGCAGCTGTCAATCACTCGCAAACTCCGATCAAACGGTCAAACTAGGCTGCGCCGATCAAATATGAATCAATATTATGTTACGTTAATGCCTATTTCTCTCCTCAAATGTTTTCAGAATCATCTTGTAGTGTACTGTTTAGCTGTAAAATGAGAAAGTTTGTGACCCGTGTTGAGAACAGTTGAGGAAATACCAAGCACCGCTGTGATTGGCCCCCGTCCCCCGTCACAAGCTAGATTTTTTAAAGCCTGAAAACAGAGCCATGAGGAGGTGCAGAAGTCTAGTTTTCTCTCAGAACACTTGAATTACAATATGCTGAAATATTATTATGGAATTTTTGCCCATTGATGCCAAAACCTTTCTGCCTATTGAAGCTTTAATCAATCTGATTTCCTTAGTAATCTGACATAATAGCATGAAATCAATGAAGTCAAAAAGAAAAGAGTAAAAACACCTATAATACCAAATATTGTTGCACTGCCTTTGCATTTGCAGTGCTATTACGTTAAGTTTCATGCAGCTAACGCATCCAGCTGTCTCCGTCTAGTAAATGTCTTTCAAATCACAGAAATTCGAGAGGGGAGCTTCACATGAACGGTTCAAGTTTTGTGTTACAATAAATACAATAAAAACATTTAGTTTTGATTTGCGACATTCCACTTTGATTATCCACGTCTTAAAAGCCCTATCAGCTAAACCTACAGTAGGCAGTTGTTTTCTCTAATCGATCTACAGTCAAGACACTCTACAGGTTACAGCAATGCCTCGTAGGATCCATTGAAACACTCACCAACACTTAACACAGCTTGGGTTCCCTTAAGAGCACGAACACTAGTTTAACCTTGTCTACGATGCTGTTGTTGCAAGCATGCTGATTAAATGTAGACCATCATGCCTCAGTGCTGAGGCAGTACAAAGATCTTAACCGAGGCCAGAGAGAAAGCTGCCACATCAGCAAATAAGATTTTTTTTTTTTTTTTGCGACTGCGTTCCTAAACTGTTTGTCATCAGTTTCACCAAGTCAGTCGAGTAACTCAGAGGGACCTCTCCTCATTATACCCTGCATGATCTCGTTACACACACTCACACACACCGTATGCATGCAAATACACCCGTACGACACGCGGCCCCGTCTGCCCTTAGCCTGTATTGATTAATCTCTGCTGTGCCTTTCATTGAAGAGTTCTCATGAAGGACCTCTGTTGCATTCTAGTGCAGATTTTATTAATACATATCTTGGGTCTTATTTCCCCTTCGCTTGACACGCATTGTGATTCTCCTCACGTTGTAGCACTTCTCATATGTAAGGTGAGCTCTTCGTTGATAAAAGGCAAAAATATCATAGCAAAGTATAGTCTACAAAGTAAAGTTATTACAAAAGAAAAGCAGTTGTTTTCCAAAAAAGTTTGCTTATTTACAGTTTTCCCTTTATGTTATTCTTCCCTTACTCAAAAAGGCTTAGTCTACACATTATTCTACTCTAAAGGCACTTAAAAAGACGTATGAAAGAAACAATTAAGATTAAAGGTGTACAGATATAGTCAAGTAAGTTGATGGGAGACGATGGGATCTGTAGCAGGCATGAGGAGGTTCAGAGTCAGCCATCACATCTTTCCTCTGTGTGCTCCAGCCTGATACTCACTTTGTGGTCCAGCGACAAGAGAGGAGGCCTTTGGGTCGTTCTCTCTGATTCTGAGGACCAAATGTATTCTACAAACCGGCAGGAACTAGAGCTTAAAGGGTAGAGGATTTACGAAGAGTAAGTAATAGTGACGAATAGTAGCAAATTCTTAAAGTCTGGTTAACTCTCCAACATTACTGTCATGATCATCATCGCATTTGTCCTTCTTGACGTCTTTCTGGGATGTTGTTGTGGAACTCTGGGGTGCATTTTGCTGGACCGAGGATGAGATGATGAGTTTGTTGTTTGCAGAAGAAGGCGGTCCTTCTAGGTGAGATGCAGATCTCTTGGTCTCTGTAGAGGGACGTCTTTCGCGGCTGTCCGCCTGCTTCTCATGGCTAAGCCCTGCAGTAGTGGAGGAACCAGTGCTGGTACTTGGTACCATTGTGTTGGTACTGCTTGCAGTTATGTTGGTTGTGGGCACCATACTGGCGATTTCATCAGTGGGCGAGCGCCCGATGCTCCCGTCCACCTGTGCCCGGATCTCCGGTGAGACTGAGAGCTGGTACTGAGGCACGGGGCCGCTGTCGCTGCTCTTCGGGTAAAGGAAGGTCTTCATCTGACCTTTGCCTTTGACGTTGACCGTGCCGCGGTAATCAAACTCATAATCCATGCCGTTGAGCACGCAGTAGCTCTCCTCGCTGACCTGGACGCGACACTCCACGCCTGTAGTGTCCATGCGACTGGCGATGTTGACCGTGTCGCCCCAGATGTCGTAGAGGAGCTTCGTGGTGCCGATCACCCCCGCCGTTAGAGGCCCGTGATTGAATCCGATGCGAAGCTTGAAGCCGAAGCCCAGCATGTTCTTGTTGAAGTCGTCCACCACGCGCATCATTTCCAGGGCGAATTCGAAAAGAGCGCGGAGGTGGGCGTGAGGATGCGCCGCGTCCGCACACTGCTGCGCGTTGAGTCCTGCTGCCGCCATGTACGTGGCGCCGATGGTCTTGATCTTTTCCATATTTGAGAAGGCGGGCTTCCGCAGCAGCTCGTCAAAGTCTCCGATTAGCTCGTTGAGGACGCGATAGCACTCCTTGCCTCCCTCGTAGCTTTCCTCGTAAAACTCGCTGAAGTTGACGATGCTGGCGAATATCACCCCCACGTTGTCGTGGTTCTTGGAGTAGCTCTGGGTGACCTTCAGCTGCTCGGCCACGTGGATGGGGATGATGTTGCGGAGCAGCCAGTCAGCCTGGTCCCTCATGTTCTGGATCTTGATGCGGTGTTGATCCGCCTCCATGTTGCCGAGGTAATGCAGGCGGTGACTGACCTCAAATTCGCGGTTAAGGAACCAGATCAGGAGAAGGACCAGGAAGAAGGCCACGCAGGCCTCGGGGCCCAGCAGGTCCTGTGGGTCGGGGTCTGCTGGGCTGTCAGACATGAGGATGGAGCCGTTGCTGCTGCTGCTGTTGTTGCTCTGGTCATCCGACCTGGTGGAGAGACAGGGAGAGAGAGAAATGTGAGAAAATAGTAAAAAAAAAAAAAAGGTAGAATAAATATTTGGCTTCTAGAAAATAAATTTGCAACTTCTACAGCTGTAAGTAATCACCACAACTACAGAGGCTTTTGACAGAAGTTACTTGCACCTCACCACTAAAATTTCAACTCTGCATCATGCAGGCAACACACAAGAACCAGCAACTGTCTACCAAAAAGACAGTAAAAAGTCATAATTATGAAATGGATGGTTGAAGAGGTTAAAGAGGAAATGGTGCAGGAATGAGTCCTAAAACCCAGAAATGAGTTAGCATTTTAGCATTATAAGTTTTCAGTCTTTCAATCGAACATTAAGATATAAGCGGAAAAAACTGTTCTTGCAACTTCATTTATAATATTTCTTGTCATTTTTTTTATACATAGCTTTACAATGTTGTGATATGCTTTTGCAGTGCATTTAGACTTACTGGATTTAACATTATAGACATGACAACTGACTGTTTGTGTGACAATTTATCCACAAATTCTGACCGTACACGGTCCAGCCATATACTGTTTTGACCGTGTAAACCCTTAACGCTTTTCATTCTTGTACCCAATGTATATGTGATGTTGAACTACACCCCTTAGATTTGCTTTGTTTTATGACTAAAAAAAAACTCAACAAAAAACAAAGATAAAAAAACTGTCTACCGAAGAGAAGTAAACTGACTGTTACACAGCTAAAAATAATCATTGTACTTACCAGAAAAACAGACTCTTGGCAACACTGGAAGAAACACAAAGAGCACTAATTAATGCATCGAGTGCATGTAGAAATCCAGCTATCCAACGTATGCTTGAGCGCTTTTCTTGAAATCTCAAAGAGTAAGTTGTCGTCACATTATCTCTACACTATTACTGAACACACAATATCACATTTTTCTAAATATTTCCTTTCATTGTCTCTTTAGCGTGTCATACCTGCAGGGGGAGCTGAAGAGCAAGGCAAGCAGTGCTAGTCCCACCAGAGTGGCCAGAACTGAGCGCATCCAGTAGCTGAGCTGGCAGAAGTTAGAGTACTGAATGATCGCTATGATCACAGCACAGCAGATGAACATAGTGAACTGGGGAGAATACAGGGCACAGAGTCATTAGAGCCCATAAGATTAACACATACGTTCCACTGACTGTAAGCAATATTAACATACTGTACAACTAAAAGACATATGTTGAATAGAAGTAAGTCAGATATGGACATTTTACGAGTGTTGCAGCCCTACAGGTGAGCTGCTTTACTGCTCAGAAAACTCAACTCTTAAATCTGCCATGAAGATAGCCATCAAATAACAATACTAGTTTTCAACACCCTCGTGATCCATTTCTAAACATAGAAACTTCAGATCCACCTGGATGGAGAGATGCATGTCACAGGCGACGTGGGAGAAGACGGCCACAGTGGGCAGGGACACCAGGACGGCTCCTATAAAGTGACGCGCTATCCAGCCTGAAATCGCCCTCATCAGCACCCGAGTGCATTTCAACACGCTGTCCAGGAAGAAAGCCATACTGGAGAGGAAACACAGGAAGCTGTGACTGATATAGAGATTATTATGATGCATTAGAGATAATATCAATGTGTCCCGTTTGACCCCATCCTGAATAATAAACTCATTCTAGACCTGATTGTCACATAGCTTCTCAGTACATGAACACAAAGCAAGGGTCAGTAAACAAGACCTGTTCATTCACAAATATATTTGTCACTCAAAGTGGGTAGATCAAAATAATAAAAATGTATTTATATAAAAAAGAAGTCTGGGCCCGTATTTCTAATACACCCTGCCTGAGTTTCCCCTGGTAGCCAAATAAGTATCAATGCCAACATTTTCTCCCCCGTGTCTCCCCTTGTCCATCTTTCTCTCTCTGCTTTCCAACTATCGGAAGATATTTTAATTATACTTACAGTAGAGCAGCACACCGCCCACTCTATATGGCCACATGATTATCGTGGAAACTAATAGTCCTAATAGTTCTATTTTATATTTCTGTGTCATGCCAAACATCTGGTCCACATGGGATTACAAGACGCTGCTATTTTACAAAACATACATAATATATATGCAAAAAAAAAGAGCAAAAGCAATTTACCACATTCTTAAGTACTTATTTTTTCATATAACATATTTGAAATTACACATTTCAAATTACAATGAACTGGATGTGAGTATTAAGGGGAGACACTACAGGTGAATTGTAAAATTGTATCTAATAGATATCACCATGAAACTTCCGTAGATGATTACTTACATTAAGACAATTATTTTTGGATTTCCAAGTTTTCTGAAATGTTTAAATATGCAAATGATGCATTATCTTATCAAATATGTGCTAATATGCATACATTTCCAGAACAGAAATCTGAACACTGGATAAAGCCAGGTTCAAAATTCTTGTTTCATTTTGTTGACATATTAGAGTCAAAGGTTTTTTACAGAGGGAACTTTGGATATGCCTTTTTATCACAAAATCACACTCATAAATCAGAAAATACAGTACTGTCGACAGCCATGAAAAATCCATTTTCGCCATGTTTTTATGAATAAAATGTTGTATAAATCAGGCTATGAATGATATATGAACAAACCCATCAGTGAAAACCTTCAGAAGATAGATAGGAATGAAACTGTATGTGCTACTGAGGTGGAGATTACTGTCTCAGAGTATGAGAAAAAAAAAATCATTTTGAGAAAACGACCTTTAAAGATATGTATTTTAAAATTCCATACATTTTGAAGACACTACGGGTGAATAGGGTAAAATGTTTAACTAACAGATACTATATATTAAGAGAATTATTTTTTGTTTTACAAGTTTTCTGAAGTTTAATATTTAAATTATTATTATTATCTAATGATGACTTTGGGTGAATTTAGGAGAAATCTACAGACGCAAATAGACAAAGTAGTAAAATAAACACCTAGATAAGTATTAGTAATAAGAAGACATGTTATGGAAACCAAATAGCCCCAAATTGACCAGTGAATGAAAAACTGTGTAACACAGTAACTAATAAAAGAAATAGTCCTTCCTTTCATATAAAAAAATACTTTCCAATTGCAGTTGTCTGATGACTTCAAGCAAGTTAAGATAATCCAGATAGCCTGCATGCAAACAACACCCTTTCAGTTCTAAAACCAGACAGATTCTCAGCCTCAGTTCTTTTAGATGAAGTAACGGTCATCTTGGTGCAGTTTGTCATAGCTGAAGTGTTAATGTTGACAAGTTGCCCAATGAGGAGCAGCTTGCTAAATGTCAAATGTGGAGTAAAAAGCCAATTTGTGTGTTGGGAGTTTTGTCTTTAAATGAAATTATTACTCTAAATTAAAATACTAACATTTAAAACAGGATGGATCCAGCCCATGGGCCCGTAGTTTAAGACATACATACTCTATATTCAGTATCTCACCGTATAGCAACCAGCAGAGCCACAGCCTCCAGCAGGGTGGCTACTGCTGTCAGAATGAGTGCTGGTGTGGACAAACTCTGCTGGGAGACAAGCGGCCGAAGGAAGCAGGCCAATGAGAGAGCCAGAAACACCAAGCAGCACAGCAGCATATCCAGGAAAGAACTGAACGTTGGACTGGCGAAAGTCTGCACCGCTGCTTGGGTTTCCACCTGGGAGGGAAAGAGAGACAAAAAAGCATAGCAGAAATAAAAAATCTAAGATATACAAGTAAGTAGTAATTAAAAGTAGTGGGGGGTTGAGTTCCAAAATGAGAGTAAGGCGTTAATGAAAAAACTTGGAACTTAATTATCCAACAATCAGCAATAATTCAATGATTGAGTCTCTACTGAAATCTATTCCCAAGTCAGTGACTCAGAGTCTAGACTACACGTCGTAGCAACAGCTGCAGCCATGAGAGCGAAGGTGCAATTCCGCGGTTACACCAGCAGAGGACATCACAAACTAATACAAAACTACTTTTAAGGTCCTGCAGTGATTTCTCTTTGCCGCAGTCTTGACCGGTCTGGTCACAATAACGCAGTGCTAACAGGCTTCCCAGACAAAACACAGACCGGCAGAGAGACATGTGCAAACACAGGTAGATGCTCACAGGTGGAGGTGAGATGAGGCAGAGGTGGGATGACTGGAAACAAACTGGTTTTCTCTGACAGTTGTAAAACTCAAAGTCAGACAACTACATTAAGCTCATAGCATTCATGGCTAAAGTCATAAATAAACACATGTACACTCGTTAAACACGCAGGTGTACAGGCAACATTATGTCATGCACAAAAACAGCTCACACACACACAGACACAGACACACACACACCTCCTCCTGGTAGCTTATCCGGTAAGCAGACTCCAGGCTACTCTCCAGGAAGGTGAGGCTCAGCTTGTTTATGGGAGGTCTGTAGAAATAGTCCTTCATGAGGCTGTCACAGGCACAGAGGAAAGTCAGTAGACATTATGTTCAGTTGGGATTTTATATGTAACAATCAACTGGTTTAAAATCGGCTGGAAAAGTGACATTAATAACGGAGATTGACTTCCTGATCAGCTGTACATTATGATTAAATGTTACAGATTTGTTTAAAGGGATAGTTTGGGTGTTTTGAAGTGGGGTTGTATGAGGTGCTTATCCATAGTCAGTGTATTACTTACAGTAGATGACGGTCGAAATGCCCCTAGTTTGGAGAAGCGCACTGGGGGCGTGTGGACGGGGCCATATAGGTATGTAAACGTATTTTAGCCACCTGAAAGAAAGGCTCATAATTTCACCACTTTACTTTGCCATGAGACAGCTATACAGTCTATGTTTTGACAGGGAACTGAAGCCGTTGTATCCATCTATGCTCTCGCCAAAGCAACCAGACTCCATTGAAAAAGCCTGTAATTTTACCTTGCAGAACACAGGACTTACTTCAGATTCACCAAACGCGAGAGCATAGATGGATACAACGGCTTCAGTTCCCCGTGAGAAAGGGCCGTCTGATGGCAAGGTACAGCAGGGAAAATATTCTAGATATAGCGTACACTTAAACTGATATTGATTTTTTTTAGGTGGGCCTTTCTTTTACGTGGCTAAAATACGTTTTGCTGCCGGCCCCGTCCACAGCAGTACATTTTGGTTCCATGTGGGAACTGTTTCTCTGTACTGGGGGCGCGCCGACCGCCATCTACTGTAGGTAATACACTGACTATGGTTAAGTACCTCATACAACCCCACTTCATAACACCCGAACTATCCATTTAATGTATTTATCCTCGGGTCATTCTAACCTGTCCTCTTTAATAACATCCACAAAGTGAGCATCGCTCCTCTCCCTGAAGTTCTTGGAGCGTAGAGGGATGAGCGCTGAGTGGTCCATGCCCATGGCGCCTCCACTCCACGTCTTCTTCTCCTTCTCCTGCAGCATCTCGCACAGCGACGTCTGGCTGTTGTTCAAGGCTTCCAGCTGAGGACTGAGCAGGCCGTTCAGAGTCTTGGGGCTGCGCCCTGCAGATACCGCTGGGGAACACTTCAGAATTGAAGTTTCCTAAGGTGAAAAGAAGGGGGGAGAGAAGAAAGAAAAAGAAGCTGTGGTAATGGATTTTTGCTTTGGAAACAGGTCAGCAATGATATGAAGTAGTCTAAATATGAAATATAAAGCTGAAGGGTGTGCTACAGTCACACCAATATAAAATGCATGTGTCTGTGGCACACTTCATCTGGGACTCATTCTATTTCTTTGAACTATTTTTAAGCTTTTTCCTGCTGGGCCTGAGTTGGTTCACAATGCCCCAATATTTGTTGGGAAAATAACTACATCAAATATATTATACTGGAAATACATCCTAATATTGCAAAAGAAAATTTATCATCTTAGATAAACAGTTTAAATTATTATCTGTTTGGTTTAGGTAGCAACATGCTAACCTTGCCGATGTTGGGCTTGTGGTCGTCATGGCAGCCATTGTGCATCGCACCTTCCTCCAGAACCGGATCCTCCCCTGGTATCAGGACCACACTGCAGGATATACAAGGAGACTGCAGGGAGGTAGAGGTTGGGGAGGGGGGAGCAGTATGGAGGGAGATGCAGCATATGGGGAAAGGAACGAAGAAAGAGAATTAATACATTGAGAGATATAGATCAAGGAAAGCATGTGAGCAGAGAAAAACATGAAAAGATGGCAGAGATCCAGATCAAGAGGCTTTGGGGAGGACAAAAATGACAAAAGACAGATGACAAAAAAAACGTGTCGGTGGTGATCACAGCAGCGTTGCGGCAGCAAAAAGAGAATTCATTTAAACACAAACTAGGGATGCTGTGACAAGTCCTACTCTCATCTTACAACATTTGTGTAAAATTGTTTTGTATTTATTCCAATGACGACAACGCAAATGCTAACAATAGCAGCAGCAGTCACAGGGAAACGGAAAAGGAGATGGAGAGTAAACAAGAGGCCTAGAAGACGTCTACACTGGCCCAAGGTCTTTATTTCCATCCCACTCATCCTCTGCAAACAGAATGGAAAGTGTGTGTGTGTGTGTGTGTGTGTGTGTGTGTGTGTGTGTGTGTGTGTGTGTGTGTGTGTGTGTGTGTGTGTGTGTGTGTGTGTGTGTGTGTGTGTGTGTGTGTGTGTGAGAAAGAGACTTATACTGTGCTACGAATGACCATGACACTGACATGTGCAAGGCACTGTGAAATATTGAGAAGCCAAAACACACATAAAGTAAACACAAAGAGATGGGCACACACTGTGTACCTGCATGCCACATGAAACGTGCAAACATTTATTACCACACCTGCCCTATGAATCCTTTCACACATTCAAATATTATTAAGCTTTGAGGAAGATTTTTGAGAGCGTGAGCCATGTCTGTATTTGTGTGAGAGCCACGCTAGCGGATGAAAAGCTGTAAATGGAGGAGAGAAAGAATGGAGAAGAAGGACATCCATCTCCCTGCTTGAGCTCATTACCATACCGAGGACCCCCCCACTGATTCTCCTGCCTCCCATCATCATCCCCAAGTCCCCCCCCCCCGCCACCCTGCCGCCCTCCACCTGGCCTGGCAGAAATCTGAAAGATCTGTGCAGGGATCATGGGGTTCACATGTGTACAGAGAAAGGAGGATTAATTGGGGTGAATTTTAGGCTCAGCGATGCAGGGTTTTGAGGGTAATTATAAGGGAGCTACTGCAGTGCCCGTTCTGAGCACGTGTCCATTCAGAGCGGGCCGATTGCTTGGCCCCAAGGAGCTCTGCTTGCAGCGTTGTGGAGAACCGCAGTATGGCTGCTTGTACGCGCCAAGTGTGAAGTTGATTGGATGAAACATGACAGACAGACAGAAAATACTTCCTTTATAGTTAGATGATGCTGCTACAGCCAAATGGCACCAAATTTTTCATGGTCACTTAGACATAATATCTACACCAAATGTGGTCGCAATAGCTTGGTCCAGAGATGTTCTGTACCAAATTTGGTGACGATTGCTCAAAATTTGTAGGAGAAGTAGCAAAAAAATCCGATTGGACACAATTCAAATTCTCTATTTTGGAAGATCAATATAGAAGCAAATGAGCGTGGCTTATATGGATGGATTCGTCTGGATCTACAAAATCCAGGGACAAGTCAGTATTTAGTTGTTGTTTTTACTAATAATAAGTAGTATTATTTGATTCATTATTCTAGATGTTTACTTTAATTAGACTCGATTTTTGATAGTGTTCTCTTTTGCTAGTTATTTGTTTAGTTTAACTATTTTCTTGTTTAGTATATTTAGTTTAATTAGTATTTTGTTTTCTTTTGTTTATGAATTGGGTAAAACTGTGGGCATCCGCGGTTGTAAGGTAGGTAGGCAGGTATAGGACCAGCATGCACTTGGGTGGGTTTATAGTTTTTTACCAGAACAAGAGAGGCAGCGACATCCATGTTTGTGTTCGTTTGCTTGCTTGCTTGCTTTTTGGTTAAATAAATCATCAGAAACACACACATTTTGGACAATGGACTCTTTTGCCTGCGTAAACCACGTACACATGGTGCGTCAGTGGTCCTTTGATTTAAGTTTGATTTAGATTTTTCCAACAAATGGGCACTACAGTATTGAATTTTGTTTCTGAGACTGAAACATAAAATGCATTGCTATAGCGCCACCATCTGGCCAAATTGCACCACGTTTAACACTGCACTCCCTTGGGTCCTGAGCAATACACCCGCCAAGTGTGAAGTAGAGCGGATGAGCGGTTCTCGAGATATGTGAAGGACACACAGACAGACAGACAGACAGACAGACGGACAGACAGACGGACAGACGGACAGACGGACAGAGATTCCTCGCTTTATAGTTAGGTAATGTACTCCACGGTTTTGGCGAGTCAATGACCTAGTGGTACAATTTGGAAGCAAATGAGACACTTCCCCTGAAGGCAGAGCTAAGGAGGACACAGTGGACGGATATGTTCTGGATTGATGAGCAGAACATGATGGGTCAGTTATTATGTAGACTGCCTGCTGGGGAGAACGGCGCTTTTCATTGCCTAATTAATGATCTCACTGTTTTGTTCTCAGATTCGTATTAATGCAGATTTAATGAGGACTGCGGTGCCTCTGTAATGGTGGCATGTTTGGATGCACCATAAGTGAAAAGGGAAATCAACAAAGATGCTCTCCCCACGCAGGGTGCCCAAGGTCAAAACGATGTAATTGCGTGGAACGATTCAGATGGATGGTAATGGCAGGGGTGAAACGGTGAGTTCTTTTTCATTTCCTCCACTCAAGACCAAAGGAAGCTACTTGCATGCAAAAAAAAATTTAAATATTTATTAAAGCTTCTGATACACCCACATAAACAAAAAGTACATGGAGAGAGAGAAGATGAACATCAAAGAGGCCGCACAAGAACATGCAGCTCCGTGTTCTTCCTCAGGCAATATTTGAATATTGAAAAATGATCCCAGAAATATTCTTACTTCCTCAGCAACATGGCTGATGTTTCATATCATTATCTCAGAGATAGTGTGCGTTAGGGGTGTAACGATTCATCTACTTCATCCATGTATCGATTTATATTCCTACAATCCAACTACATCGATAGGTGCTCGGAAAGTTGTCCTTCACGGGGGCCGTATATCAATCTAAAATCGATTTGAAAGGTAATTATCTATTGTATCGACACTAAGAATTTGCACCTTGTTGGGATGTATTTTTAGCACTTTTAATAGAAAATAAATGTTAAACGTTACTCCGGTTCACGCTCCCTGTGTCATGCGGCAGCAGCGCATCTCAGAAAGACGACAACAAAACGAAGCATGGCTGATGGCGTGGAAGAGCCAGACAAGCGAGAGACTTTCAAGCCGCGTTTGAGGGCCAGCGTGTGGAAACATTTTGGCTTTTGCAAAAAAGGAGATGTCCCTGATAAATCACTCGCTGTTTCCAGAATATGCAAAGGCCAGATAAAATACAACGTCAACACGACCAGTCTTTCCACGCACCTACTGACAGTGGTTTAACCTACTGCTTCTGTTCTCATTCTCAATATTGCACAACCTTTGTACTGCAAATGAGAATAATAGCAGCAGGTTCAACCACTGTTTATCAACCTGAAGATATATTGGTTACACTTTATTTTATGTTAAATATGCACTGCCTTGTATCTTGAGAACTGAAGCAGCAGGTCCTGAAGTTGCACGTTTATTATTTTCAAATAAAAGGTGTATATATTTTCCATTGATCATTGTGTTTACTTGTTTATATCCATAGTTAACTTATCCCTGATTCCCTTACAAGAAAAACTCAGGAATCCTGACCTGTTCTGTCTAGTATCCAGCTATTTATTTCACAGTCACACTGAATTTTTGGCCCCCAAAAAAAAGTTACTGTATCGATTTCAAGTCATTGAATCGTATCGTATCGTATCGTATCGTATCGTATCGTATCGCTCTAGATGAATGGAAAGTGATACATATCGTATCGTTGTAAAAACGTATCGCTACACCCTTAGTGTGCGTTTACCTTAGCACTGTCTGGAGGCAGGGTGCAGGCTGAAGGGGCTCCATCAGGTGTTTGCACCCTGGAAGCGGTGCACCGAGAATCTGCGTGCTCCGGCCCCGCCAACCCCGGCTGAGAGCAGCTACAGAGAGAGTGAGGCTCCACCTTCCTGCCAGAGATCAGGTAGGTCTTCAGGCCTGGAGAGACAGAAACACAGATAGAGGAGAGGATGTCACTCACTGGCAGATGAAACCTGAACAGGCCTGAGTTGGGTTTCTGTGGAGTTGTTTTAGAATTCAGCAGAGGCTCAGCAGTACGTGGCACGATGAATTCCCTCAGTGAATTACATTAGCAGCTTCTCGCATGAAAGTAGAATCAAGAGTGGGAGAAGCAGAGAATATCAATATCTCCCGGCTGAAAAAGCCAAGGTCACATGCGTGAGTCATTCTTGTTTCCATAAACATATACATCAAAATGATGTGTGGTGCATTGGGGCTGGCTTTTATATGTTCTTTTTCAGCCAACTCTTCTTTCAAGCTCCACAGATCAAGTTCGTCCACTGTCAGCCTGAAGAAGAATTTATATGTATAGAAGCGCTGAAATCCTCCCATATATAATTCTCACTGTGTTTTCTCTGAAATTACTCTTTCATATATGTATCCCACAGGTGCATGTGCATGTGAGCTCCCCATGACCATGAGACAGTAACAGCTTCAGACACAACAGGCCAGGGCCAAATATTTGAACACCTGCGTCCTCCCACTTCTATCAACATGTTATCATTTCCATCAGTCCCACAAGGTATGTATGTGTGTGTGTGTGTGTGTGTGTGTGTGTGTGTGTGTTAGTGTGTGTGTGTGTGTGTGTGTGTGTGTGTGTGTGTTTGTGCAGCCTTTAGCCAAAAAAATTCAGCCTACAAATCTGACCACTTTGCCCAAAACAATGACAAAACATGGCAATGTGGAGATAAGTCGTTTTAATTATCTAACTGTTTATAGACACAAGGCGTTTCACTTGCTTTACAACATATAGGAAAAGCACAAGCCTGCGTAATTCACACTCCCAGTAAGATTTCTTCTTAATTTTCAACAGCCTTAGACAACGGGGTCACCAGGATGCTCCCACAGAGCACATTTTAATCACCACTGCAGACATATGGCCCACTTCCTGTTTGGATTTCCGTTGCCAACACGGTTGCTGTGACAGATACATAATCAGGGAGATAGACCAGTGATTCTCAAAGTGGGGTCCGGGGCACTCTGCCAGCGTTTTTTTTTTAATTTTTTTAAATTTTTAAATCTATAGTAGTTCATATATTATGTTTTAATTAGGGCTGTCAAAGTTAAAGCGATAATAACATGTTAACACAAATTTGTTTTAACGCCACTAATTTCTTTAAAGCATTAACGCAACTTGCTTGATTTCCAATAATAAATATAAACATAAAGCAAG
Organism: Sebastolobus alascanus; assembly: GCA_916701645.2. Classification (NCBI taxonomy): domain Eukaryota; kingdom Metazoa; phylum Chordata; class Actinopteri; order Perciformes; family Sebastidae; genus Sebastolobus; species Sebastolobus alascanus. Next base: position 982,535 of record CAKAOJ020000133.1, on the reverse strand, counting down.
CATATTTGTCCACTCCCATGTGGATAAGAGTATTAAATACTTGACAAATCTCGCTTTAAGGTACATTTTTGACAGATAAAAAAATTGTGATTAATTTGTGATTAATCATGGACAATCATGCGATTAATCGCGAATAAATATTTTAATCGATTGACAGCCCTAGCTCTAATCTAATAAAAATCTGTAACTCTTAGACATGTAGTAAACATATTTGCAGATTCTATACATTTCTAATACATTTCTCTTGTGTTGTTCTTTCACATAACTAAGACTGTAGAAGTGTAAAAAAATATTCCCAAATTAGTCCGAGGGACATACATGAGGGAGTCCCCGATATATTCTCTATCTTGTAAGGGATCCTTGGCTGAAAAAAAACTTGAGAAGTTCTGACACCCAGTCGACACAGCTTTAGTGCTTGGTACCCTAAAACATGGTGTTTCAGTCCCCATTGAGACCAAGTGTTTATGACCTTGTGTTTGTGACCTTGTGTTTGTGAACTCCTCCTATTTCCACATCTATCTGCAGCACTGTGTTGTTGCAAGCCACAAACACAGTAACAGGTATCTGTGTGTGTGCGTGTGTGTGTCGGCAGCACAGGTAAGTACCTGTGACCGTGTGCTTAGCCACATAATTCAACTGTCATTGAGGCCACAGCTTCCGGCTCTGAGCGTTGTCTGCCCTAAGTACTTCAGACAGAGCTGCCACTGCCTGGCCTCGGCTGAGCCACTCCGGGGCTGCACTCTGACACACTCCCAGAGACCACACATGTGACACGAGGGTACACAGTCTCATTGCCATGATACACAGGCGCACACACACACACATATAGATACAAATACTGAGATAAGCAGCTCAAGAAGCAGACAAAGAAAACACGCACACAAAGAGACGGCACGTAAACACAAGTGCAATTATGAGACGCTCGCAAAATACACCCCCCTCCAACCGCCCACACACACCCAGTCTAACACGTATACAGTACATCGAGCTGAGCCGAGCGGAGGTGTAGATAGACGGCTTCGCTGTAGCTGGGTCGATAGCCAGGTGGATGAGGATTCAGGGATGGGAAAGGAAGGCGGTAAACAGCAGTAACAAAGAACCAATTCCCCGCACCAGTGATGCAGAATGACACAGCAGCGAGAGGAGGCAGCAGGAGACTGGGGGGAGTTTTTGACTGCCTCTGAGGAGGAGTATGTGCGAGTGTGACTGTGTTTCAAAGACAGATCCACAGACACACAACGCACACACACACACACTGCGTCGACTGATTTCATTAGTCTGCTAATCAAATCTGTCCCTGCCTCCCACCAGGACATACAGCGACTTCTGCATCTGCTCGCGGGTCAACGGGGTTGCTTTCACCCCTCCCCTCTCGGTTTCTCTCTGTCTTTCCATTAAGACAGTGATTTCTCAAAGTACCGCAGGTAAACATATCTTGAAATGATGTATGTAAGGCAGCAAAGAAAATGTCAAACTCATTTTCCTCATGACAGTGGGTAGAGATCTGGTGTGACTGTTCTTTTGTCCGTTCACTGAGATTTCTACAATGCCAGATTGGGAGAGCATTTGAGCCAAAGAGACTGAAACACACAAAACTAGCAAGGCATGTGAGTCACACTTTATTATTTATTAATATTTTTAGAGTCACGATTAATGCAAATCCTATATCTGCTGTAAAAGCAACGGTGCCTGCTGAGTAATAATAAAAGACGAGGAGAGAGCCAAATCCACCTAAACAGAAATCACTGGACCGTACAGCCTCTATTCCCCAATACTATAACAGCTTATTAAAGATAATGAAGTGTTTCAAGCTAGATAATACGCGCAGCAACACATTTCTAGAGCAGAACATTTGATAGTGGATGAAACAATAGTGGCCCAATATTAAAAAAACATACTTATAAAAAAGACAATTACAAACAAGATGCCAGACATGAATACAAAACTGGAAAAAATGGGTCAAAAATAAAACTCTAAAACTGAGGGAAACAAGCTGATAGCTAAGGGAGGCGACAGGAGATCAGCTGCGGCCTGCCCTCTCCATCACCTCATGTTAGGCTTTGACTTATATCAAAATAAATGTGTTGCTGGCTCAGTCTCAGACATTTCTGTGCTCCACTTTTTAGCAGACGAAAGCAGAGAAACATGGTTCACGCCTACAGACAGGAATCCATGGCCGTCCCTTCCAGAGGTTAATGTGGATGTATGTTAGATTGATCACATCTTGTTTCAGGGAGAGTCCTGACAGCCAGAGGGGGAGCAAGATATATCGACTGCAGGGGCTTGCAAAGGTGCACAGCATGTTATCTGTGTTTGTTTGTGTGAGGGGTCATGCGAGATCAAGTGTCTGCAGATGTTTGTTCGCCTGTTTCCTGGCCATTCTGGGACAATCTCTCATCTTTACGATGCAACCTCGCGACTGCAGCGTTGCCAGGCAGTAAATTGTGGCTCTGATAAACTGGCCTGACCAGCAGCCGGCTCCACTGTCCACTTCAACAGGGTCCAGCATCATCACAATACAGCTGTGCTCTAAAGGCCTCGCGGCGTGGAAAAAAGTCAGGAAAATCCATGCTTGATGTCGTTTCTTTCCAGCTGAGTGACTGTGGCCCTGTTCAGACCTGGTATTAACATGTGTCCGGAGTGATCGGATCACAAGTGGACAGCTCTAAGTACAGGTGTGAACACACTCAAGACTCATTGAGGACACACTGAGATTGGATCTTTCAGACCACATTCAGAGGTGGTCTGGGCCACATATGGCCACATTCTTTTAGCAGTGTGTACGCAAATGTGTCCCGGGCCACATTGAAGGACCGCCTACTCAACTGATGTCCCGCTGGAATCCGCGAGGTCTCTGCGCTCCTCATGTGAATAAACAGGCAGACCCGAGCGCTTGTCTGCCTCGCAGCATGGAAACGGCTTCTGTGCTCTACTGTATTCTGTCGGTACAACTGTATTTTATTAAAATATATGTACTATCTATTGGCTACATAGTCTACAGACTATCAGATTAAGCACGCAAACTGCATTATTATCATACTGTCGGAGATGTGTCGGTTCTTTGCATGAAGCTGAGACCCGCCTGCTAAATCTCATCCTCTAAAGCTCTGTACCCCGCTGTTGCCTGGAAAAGGCAGTGGTGCTGGCGGTACAATAACCTTATATTTTGATGATAATTAAAATGTAGCCAAATTCAAAAATATGTTAGGGCTGGGACGATATCTCCCGATTCGATACTATCACAATACTTGGGTGCAGATTCGATACGTATTGCGAGTTTTAAGTATTGCAATTCCACAAGTATTGTGATTTGATATCACGATTTATTGCGATTTTTAACTTTTTTAACGCTAGACCATGGGAAAAGTTGAATCATACACTTCTAGGGACTTTTATTTTGAAAATATCTAAAGTTATACACTAAAAATGTTTGATTTTCAGTATGTTTGTAGTCAGAGATGTCCTGAAGTCAAATATATCAGTCATTGTCAGGAATTATTTAGTACATTTTTTCCAGCAACCCTAAAATCAAAAAATAAAGACATTTCTCTCACAAATTAGTGTTTTTTTCTTTTTAATTTATAAGGGACATGTAATGTTTTATACTTCTGGTGAATAAAATCCAATCAATCTTATTTCCATATATGTATTTTGTATATACAGTCCCCTTTGTTAACACCTTATTTTGAAAACCGGACGCAGTCAAACGTGTATACTTCCACTAACTTCGCCAAGTCCGTCGCTAGCTCTCTGTGTGTTGGACTATGCATCAGTCACATCTGCTTGGTGATCTGTGTTACAGGTACATGTACGTGTGTTTTTCCCTCTCTCCCTCTCTGATGACCCTTATTGGAGAGCATCATTAGTGGAAGCCTCTAGTCATTACGGGACTTGAAGTGTCCCGTCCCGCGCTATGAGCTGACAGGCAAACAGTAGATAACCTTTCCCCATGAGAGCCCGGTCACATTATCTCTCTCTCCGAGCCCTTTTGTTCAGGACAGAGGAGAGCGACGCGAGAAAAGCACTTTGCAACCAATAACACCCTCACCTCTACTCCGTCCCTCTCTCTCGCCTCCTCATAGCACATCCACGCTCCTCTGAGACAATGGCTGTCCCTGAACCTCTCTTTGCATGATGATAAGAGGAGCTCATTGCAGAGGTTGGGTGTGCCAAACAAACATGCACAAAAAAAGGTGGATGCAACACATAAGTTGTGACTGCAGTGGTCATTTCAGACACTGCCAATATGGTCCCTGAACAAAGACGGACAATTAGCTGGATTGCAAGTGTCCAGGTACAAAAAGCCTGGCTGCTACACACACTTACACTGTCCTCACAACGCACACAAAAAAGAGGGAATAAAGGATGGAAAGCCAAATTGTTATTCAAAGAAAGAAATCATCTAATTTTACCTTGGGGACACACAACAGAAGAAGAGACGAATAGATAAATTGTGTTTAAAAAAAAAAGGACACAAATGCAACAGGTAGAGCTATAAATATTAAACTATTTGGTTGTTTATCTCAAAGAAACACCTTTGCTTTCAAACTGCATTTGCAACCCAAGCAGGACAAAAAAGCCAATGCTGCCGTCCCGGGGAGGTTTACTAAAAGCACAGAGGGCAACGGAGAGGGAAGGAGAGTTGGCAGATATGCTTGGATCAGCACACAAACACAAACATATCATGTGCCTTATCTTCTGATAATGACAGGTTTGCCTTTCAGGGCCAGGTATCGGAGCAGGAGGGCAGTGGAGCAGGTGGCCCAGAGAAACTAGCACCGCTAGGCTGGGCAGCTCTCCATGCCAGTTGGCACTGCCAGCCAGTAGATCCCCCCCCCCACCTTCTCCCTCCACCGGGTTATACTGTACATCCTGTCCCTGTTGGGGGGGACGAGGGCAGGAGGAACAGAAGGAAACCTGTCCAGTATGACGGGTTGTTAAGGAGGACTTCATTACTGTGGCGTGGTTTGCAGAGGAGAGGAGGGGGAGAGAAGATTGCAGAGATTTTGGGAACAAGTAGAGAAAGAAGTGGAGGCTCGAGTGAGTCTGTGAGTTGTTTGGTGGTGGTGATGAAAAATCTCATGTGTGCTGTCTATGAGTGGACCCATTCAGTCAGAAAACATGAAAGACGCATGCATTTTTCATAAGGAATCACCAAGAGACTCACACTGTCATCTCTGACAGTAAAGGAGAAGCAGTGTTTGTGCGTGACTCCCGAGCCGAGGACGGGCTGGGAGTGGGGGAGGGCGAGCGTTGACCTTCCTTTTTTTTTAACACTTGTGCTGAGCCTTGGTTACTTCTGATGCATTAAAGGGCATCAGGAAACCAAGCAGAATTATTCACAGTGTTAAATTAGTGGCTCCTCTGTCAGTCAATGTCAAGCAGAGACGTCTGACTGCCTTCTGAATAATGTAGAGGAGAGGATGTTTCACACTTTGCTCAATTTACTAGATACATAAACAAGCACAGCGAGCTAAATGCTGATTATTTTAAACACAGATTGCATGTGTTTACGAGTGCACTCGGCTTGTATCCAACACTTCATCAATGCCCAGCATTATATTTTATTAAAGTAAGCCTCTGATGGATTTAAAGTCGAACCGTAAAACAACAGAGATTTGTCAATCTTGAAAGATTTTGATGTACGGTATCTATCTTTATAAGAGGGATACACCGATCGGACTTTTTCATTATCTATACTGATAGCAATACCTACCTTTGGGCGTTCCAGGCATTCCTGGGATAACACGGATGTACGGATGGATGTACGGACGGACGGACGAACAACCCGAAAACATAATGCCTACGGCCACGGCTTTCGCCTGGCATAAAAAGAAATAATGTTAATAATGTAACAAAATTAAACTACTCTCTTGAGAATTAGATCTTAGTCTACTATTTCAAAGAAATTGCAATAGCCTTGCTTTACATTAGACACAAAGGAGCACTTCTACTCTGCAATGATGGATATGCAGCACAGATTTAATTCCATGAGCGGTTCAGTTCGTGCCATCTTCAGGGCTTTGAAGCAGGCACATTGATGCCAGTTTCCATATCAGTCATTTTAAAGTGTCCCTGCTTCTTTTTCAGGTTATTATACTTGTTTGCTGCCTAATGTTATTTAGTCCCTCTGTGGTGAACAAGAACAGTGGTTCCCCAACAGAAGGGCCGGGATGACTAACTGAAAAATGAAACAGAAAACAGAATTAAGAATCCTATATTTCTTGTAATTTACTTTTTTTTCATAAAACAAATTTGTGGACACAAACTGGCGGACATGTCACGAGTATGATTGTTTTGTTTTAGGGGGTCACAAGCATATTATGTATATAAGAAGTGGACGTAGTCACCGCGACGTCACCTATTGGTTTGTGGACTGTCGTTTTGAAGCCTCGAGTTCAACATTTTGGCCGTCGCCTTCTTGTTTTTTTGCAACCAGAAGTAACACGAGAGGGTGGAGCTAAGTACAACTGAACGCTGAATAAGACATTTTTAGGCGACCAAAATGTTATAATTAACTTTCATGAACTGAAAACACACTGTGAAAGGGTTAAAGTTGTAAGACGAAAACACGGACAACTCCCAGACCGGACAACGCCGTGGTAGCGACCTGTCAATCTCAAGGTAGCCCCGCCCTAAAGCCTCCCCTGCTTTATGGTCTATTTGACTTTAAATGGGACCATAATTTACTATATGAACATCATGCTGTATTGAAGAAGACTTGAAACTAGCGATTGAGACCATAAACTCATGTTTACAATGTTTACTGAGGTAATAAATCAAGTGAGAAGTAGGCTCATTTTCTCATAGACTTCTATACAATCTGACTTTTTGCAACGAGAGGAGTCGCCCCCTGCTGGCTATAAGAAAGAATGCAGGTTTAAGGCATTTCCGCATTAGCTTCACTTTACAGACCTCGGAGGTTGCCCACTGGGCACAAAAAGGTTGGAAGCCACAGCAGAGCATGCCTCCCTGCATGTAAGACAGAAAAGTCACTTGTTAAAAACCTTTTTAAACCCTATTATGCAGTTGAAGTGGGTAAGGCTATCAAACTAAGTAGCTTAATTTTCTAAGCAATAACATTTTCAAGTAGCACCAAGCACTGTTATTTGACAAACAAGGAGTTACAGACTGGATACAACTAAAGCCGTGCCTACTATACACGTCAAACTCACTGGAGCGCAGCTAAACCAATACAAACAAACACTCAGAGACCCCAGATAACCCACAGTGAGCTCTTGGTACGAGTTACATAAGCCACAAAAAGTAACAGCAAGCCTCGTACACCACCTGGGCTTTCTCACCACATTAGCCTTCCAGGTTTGGGACAAAAACACATCTCTTAACTGTGAATTACGTCAGAGCACTTCTCTGCTTACACACACAAACAAACTGTCCCAGCACAACACGCCATACTGAGGTCTCTCTTCCCGTTGCAATCAACAGAATCTGTCAGTATCCTTCCCCTCTGTCTGTCCCTCAGTGCTGTAAACAGGGGTGGCACTAAAGCAAATGTTCCATATTTGGCCTGTGTTTTTTTTTTCTTTTTTTGTTCCCGGCTTCAATCCAGCACCATCGTAACTCACTCAAAACGACAATAGAAACACTTGACATCTCTCCAAAGTCTTTAACTCTCGCTTGGCTGCACCTGTCTCGTGTATTCTCTGCACTCGTTTTGGATTCTGTGTCTTCGATCTTTCCGTCCTCGACAGTCCCAGGCTGCCACGGTCTGCTGGCAGAACAATAAATAGGCCTACAGTTGACATCCTTCCAAAATCTTTAACCCACCCCCTCCCCCCTTTGCTCAGTGGCCTGTATTTTCTCCCTGTTTTGTCAATCTCAATGTAACTCACTGTCCGTCTCTCTCTCTCCATCCCAAATCCAACTATCCTCGCTGTTCTTTTGTGTCCGAGCCGATATCTGTTTAACTCATCACCACATAGGCGTTAAGGGCTCTTCTTTTCCACGGCTGACATCATCCCAAAAGCTCAAACTCACTTTCCATCTCATTGTTTTTAAACCAACGTCCTCTCCTCCTCTGTAAAACCCTTCGCCCATGCGTGCTCCTCTGAATGCCAACACCACCGACCCTCTTTTCATCTCTCTGATAACAATGACCATAAGGCTCCTTATGCTATTCAGCACACCTGTTCAGATCACTTGTTTCCTGCTCCATCCGTTTCAAAAGTTTTCTTGAATCAGCTGTAATTGTCTTTACAATGGTGATCAGCCTTGCATTGTCTCGTTTTAAAATAGAAATCACCCTCATTCAATCTTTCACTTGTTTGGATAAAAGATTTAAGACTGAATAAGTGTGAACCCCTTTGGAGTTAAAGTACTGCGGCAGGACTCAAGGATAAGAAAACATTTATGAGCTGTGCAAGACAGCCATGTATTTAGCTTTGTGACAATGCATTTTTCAGATAATACAGTGAGTTTTTTAATGGTTTATTTAGCAAAAGAAATAGGAGACTTTTCTTTACGCATAAAGGAACACTTCTAGCCCAGGACATTAAAAAATGATGCTCCTAAAAAATGACTTTAACAGACAGGTCTTTATATGATGTTCTGTTCAATTCCTTTTTGTTGTTATCTTATATATTCATACTACATTTATTCTAGGGATGCACCGATACCGATACCAGGTCGAATATCGGGCCGATACTGACACATATAGCTGGATCGGGTATTGTTAACAATGGGGCTTCTATGTTTATATACCATATATTATATACATACATTATATACTGGGATTTGGATTCCTGTTTAAGTTTTGACCAATTTGAGGCCGTATTAAAAAGCTTTACACTTGAATTGTAACTATTGTTAATTTTGAAGTTTCTGCTGTACAATTTATTATTTTAATAATAAAATATAATTATAATTAAAATAATAAAAATGCATATCTATGTATTTATTTGTTACATTTTGTTTTACAAAGTTAGGAAAGCAATGTTAAAGTCACACGTGATGTTGCCTTAGGATGATCCCAGTCACTGCCACACAGTGAGGCATACAGCTTATTAATTAATTATTATTAACACTGGTATCGGATCGGTACTCGGTATTGGCCGATATCCAAAGCCCAGGTATCTGTATCTGTATCGGGACTGAAAAGGTCAAATATGTGCATCCCTAGTTTATTCTTCACCTTGTAACTGTAATGCATTCACTATATATCCTTTCAATAATTCTGTAAAATACACTTTAAAAAGGCGTTATATGAAGAAACTTATGATTATTAAATACTACTGATCTTCCTCTTCTCCACAATGAGGCCCTTAACCTTTTTCAGACTGCTGTCTTCATCTCAAAAAAGAGCAAATTACCACAAAAATGGACCGATTTCTAATTAATTTCAGGCCAGGAGTTGAAACAAAACAAAGAGTCAATCAACAGTCGTGCCTCTAACTGAAATTCGATTTAATCACATGCTGAATTATCTCGACCTGAGATGCTATTGACCCGCATCTATGAGCATCGCTCCCCCATCGATTAAACAGTGGCCGAGTTTGTGGCTCTGGGTAAATGATCAAAGCAAACAGGCAACACAGACAAACAACTCCCTCCCTCCGTCTCACGCTCCACCTCTCATCGCCTTCTGCTCTAATACCGCAGACTTTGCTTACTCAACATTTTGAGTAATGGCATCTTCACTGGGGGTTGATGAAGAAAACGTGCTGGATCGTCTGCTGAGCACTGCGCTACTCCTTGAGGACTCTTTATCTAAAGCAGGCCAATGATAGTAGGATTAAATAACTTTGCTAACTACGAGCTCAGCTTCCACCACGTGACAGAAACCTCTGAATCACATTCTGCCAGACACAACTTGTATGTATGCTAATGGATAATTGCGCTGTTGACCTGCATCCTCTTAAAAAGCGTATTTGACAGGTTCATTAAATCTCACGGTCAAGCACAGAAAGGCTTGCTGTAATGTTTGTTGATGAAGGCGTCATTTAGAAAACAGTGGAGGCAGCACTCTGAGAGTCAGACGGCAGCAAGATGGACGGTAGGAAAACTGAAAGAAAACAGGGGACAGGGAGGGAGTAAGGAGAAGTCACACGAAGAGAGACAGATTGAAAGTGATAAAAGGATGGGGGATGACCTCTGTCAGGAATATATCACTTAGAACACACACACATGCAGTATGTCAGAGATTGGCCTTTAGGAGTGACAGCATGGGGGATTCCTGGGGTTATAAAGTACGTGGATGGAGGAGCAGCTGATAGCTGTAGGAGACACAGGAGGGAGGTCCCCACGTGAAGCCAACGGAGGGAGCTCAGCCCGAGGCAGGGAGCTCAGTTCACACAAGAGAGGAACCAGCATCACCTGCTATACATTATAGCCCGGCTGATATCACCTTGTGGCAGGTGTATCAGTATTGATGTATATGTCAGCCGATAAGTAACATGAAATTCCAGGAGAGAAATGCCAGATAATGGCAGATATTTTTGAGGTAATTTGAAAATAGTGTCACCAGAACACAGTTTATACACCAGAGAGTTTATTTTTCAACTTAAGTAACCAAAACCCCAAAAGGCAAACTGCTTTTTATCTGACAGACAGTACAAAAGCCTGACAGACAAAAGCAAGCAAATTCTCAAATGTCCATCCATCCAATTTCATCTGCTTATCCGGGGCCGGCAAAGTCTTACATTTCTTCCTGGGGGACCCCGAGGCATTCCCAGGCCAGATGAGATATGTGATCTCTCCAGCGTGCTCTAAGTCTACCCCGGGGCCTCTCACCAGTTGAACATGTCCAGAAAACTCCAAACGGGAGGTGCCCAGGAGGCATGGTACTGCATTTAGTATAAGAAATATACTCAAATCATAACATGGCAAACTGCAGCCCAACAGGCAACAACAGCTGTCAGTGTGTCAGTGTGCTGACTTGACTATGACCAGCCCCAAACTGCATGTGATTATCATAAAGTGGGCATGTCTGTAAAGGGGAGACTCGTGAGTACCCAGAAAACCCATTTTCATTCACATAACTTGAGGTCAGAGGTCAAGGGACCCCTTTGAAAATGGCCAAGACAGTTTTTCCTCGCCAAAATTGGGCGCAAGTTTTTGGTTGGTACCAATGGATTCCTTAGGTTTTTCTAGTTTAATATGATGCCAGTATCTTCACTCTAGCTTTAAAACTGAGCCCCCTACAACCTAAAAATCACAAGTTGCGTTAACACGTTATTATCTTTAAAACTCCCTAATCGGCCCCAAAAATCCAGTATCAGCCAGGGCTCTATAATACAGACTCATTGCCTTTACTGTACGCGGACCAATCATGATTACTGTCGTGCGCAGTCACCCCCCCAAAGGCCCATTCTGAGCAAGGAAAAGCCCTGAGGATTGCAGAAGATTAAAAATTAATAGCTATAGATAAGTATATATGGGGGCAGAAAAACAATGGAGAGAAGAGAGAAGACAGGGTGTAGAGTAAGAAAAGAAAGGTCATAAAAATCTCTTGCTAAACTGTATAAAAACCAGAGAAACACAGGACGAGGATGTGAGATATGAGCATTTTAAAATAGAGGCTTCCTCATTCTTAAAGCTGGTCTGAGCCACCCTAAAATTCATTTCATAGCCTGCAGTGCTAATAATAAAATACTTAGGCAACAGCTATTATAGGCACAAATATACTGAAAGAATTCATGGAGGAAAATACACATTTACTGTATAATACACACACACGCCAGTGCAGGCTGAGTGCTGGAGCAGGCTTCATGCTGGACTGGCTCCCCCGTCATTTTCCCTCATTCATAATTCACACAGCCATTTATCACACACACACACACACACACTCCCGCTGTGCACACTAACGAGTCACTACAGCCCACAAACACGGACAGGGTGCGGCTGCGTGTGTGGGTGTTTGCATACTTGAACGCAAAGTGCAGAATGTGAGTCTGTGTAAGTGAGTGTGTAGGAGGGTGGGAGGGGGTTATATTGTGTGTCACCTTAAAGGAAATTGTCGCACGTTTAAAAATAAATGCGACGTCGCGTGTCAATCACGTTTATACACCGACTCCGAAACTTTCGTCCGTCAGGTTAAATTTTCTGCGTTTTGTTTGACCACTCAGAGCCACCGTCCGCGCAAACGTCACCATCCAAAATGGCATCTGAGAAACACGGACAGGATGCAGCTGCATGTGTGGGTGTTTGCATTTAATGTACTTCAAAGTGCAGAAAGTGAGTCCGTGTGTGTGTGTGTAGGAGGGAGTTATTGTGTGTGTCACCTTAAGACTGAGCTCCATCTGTCAATGTCAGTGAAGGCTGTTGTGTTACTGTTAGGAGGAGTGCTGGCATTTTCTGTATCCTTGATCACAAAGGAGAAAAGCTTAGGATGCATCAATGAGTCATGATAGCAATTTATCACCGGAGCATCTGCACGGCCGTGAGGAGAGCGAGATTAGCCACATGCGCAGCACAAGTAGAGATCTAAGTATCAAAAATACAGCGAGATGGCGACATCAGGAGAAAGAAACACAGAGATGCCTTCACATACTTTCACTTTTTCAAGGTTTGAGAGTCAGAGTGTGAGCAATTTGTATCTGTGAAGGTGTCCTTTAGAGCGGCGGTGGCGAAGAGTGGCAACACGTAAACAAAACTACACAAAAATAGGCCTCCGCTTGGCTTTTTATTCAATATGAAAGCCAGAGCTTCGGCTGAATAAAGTCAATTTGGCCCCTTTCTCCCAGTCAGAGCACCAGTCCTTCCATCTAAAACGAGCCTCCAGTTAACAGCTGACCCACGCCCCTTTCAATACTTGTTGCCATGGAAATTAGCCCTGGTGGGCCCAGGGTGCAGAGCTGGGGTAAGTGTGTGTATGTTGCTGCAGATGGGCGCAACGTCATTTCCATGTGTTGTGCTGGTGTTACGACTGTGATCCAGGTGGAGCCACACAATAGCCATAAACAGGATGAACCTTAAGCTTCAACTCTATATCCATCTTTCTGTCTCACTCTGTTTATCTGTTTCTTTTCTATCTTTATACCGCCCTTCTTGCAAACCCTTTCTGCTTTTCTATTTTTTTTTTCCTCAGTCTGCAGGAGGGGAAGTTACATTTCCATGAAGATATACAAGCAGCACATTTGCATATGTGAAACTCCTACGGTGATAACAGATTGGTTTGCTGTATGCCGTGAAAGAGAGAGCAGCAAGAAGATTCCTTTACTGCGTTGAAGCCACATTACACTAAAACATATAAAGACGGCATGATATCTCTGACACTGTAAATATGATATTTTTTTTGTCTCCTAATTTAATGAAAAGCATCCAATTCTAGTGGTAATTACGTTTGAATGCCTCTTATATTCAGGAGCCTGATAAATATTGTAAACACTACAAGGAAAACTGCCAACTAATTTTACACTTTGTAGTTTGAAGATAAGAAACAACCCACAACTAAGACATTACGTATACTATCCTGCAGATCAACACTCCCTCCCACCATCCTCCACTACTCATAACCCCCGTGAGTTATGGGCTAATTATACGAGAAAGTAAATATCTGCCACATGACCACCTCCACACAACAGAGCAATGCATGGCTTCACTGCATCACCCCACCAGTTTAACGGGAGCTAATGAGGCAGCTGAAATGTGGAGTCAAAGCACATTATTCTTCCATTTCACCGTACCAGCTGCGCCGGGGGGGGAATAAATGGAGTGTTAAAAGTGTAAAGGGGCTGTGACAGGTCTTGGGTAAGTCTCTGTTCTCTTTTAAATGTGGGTACAGCTGAACAAGGGAGAAACAATAGGGAATCTTAGAAGGAGGGAGAAATACGTGATATATGTATATATTTTAGGGCTGTCAAAGTTAACGCGATAATAACGCATTAACGCAATTTTGTTTTAACGCCAGTAATTTCTTTAACACATTAACGCGATCAATCTTTCGGAGGTTGTAGGGGGTTCAGTTTTATAGCTAGAGTGAGGATACAGGAATCCATTGGTACCAACCATGTCATACTAGCTTGTCGCTAAATAACGCTCCATACTTACGCTAAATTTTGGCGAGGAAAAACTGTCATGGCCATTTTCAAAGGGGTCCCTTGACCTTTGACCTCAAGATATGTGAATGTAAATGGGTTCTATGGGTACCCACGAGTCTCCCCTTTACAGACATGCCCACTTTATGATAATTACATGCAGTTTGGGGCAAGTCATAGTCAAGTCAGTACACTGACAGCTGTTGTTGCCTGTTGGGCTTGAGTTTGCCATGTTATGATTTGAGCATATTTCTTATGCTAAATGCAGTACCTGTGAGGGTTTCTGAACAATATTTGTCATTGTTTTGTGTTGTTGAATGATTTCCTATTAATAAATATATACATACATTTGAATAAAGCAAGCGTATTTTCGCCCACTCCCATGTTGATAAGAGTATTGCATACTTGACAAATCTCCCTTTAAGGTACATTTTGAACAGATATAAAATGTGCGATTACTTTGCGATTATTCACCATTAACTATGGACAATCACGCGATTAATCGTTTTCAATGTCATGGTTGAATATTTAGATGATTTCGACAATGTGGCTGTGACGCAAGATTTCAGAATGAGACTTGTCCGAGCAAACACACAGACCGGATCAAGCGAAAGATAAAGAAAAACATTGTCGTACATTGACAGAACGGAATAGCCCCGAGCGATTACATAGCAGCCTGTTTAGCATCTGCTGTCAGTAGTGCTCTGGCTTAATACAGAAAATCGTTCTCCCCATAAGTCACTTAGACACAGAAACATGGGAAAATAGGGTCCTGGTTGAAAAATACCGACGTTACCCTTTAAAAAATATGGGAATAAGAAAGAAGTCTGCTAAGAAGTCACCTGATCATTATCCTTTGTCAGTACTGCCATTGATATTAATTGTGCGCTTACCTTAGTAAATTAATAAGGGAAGAAGTTTCTGATTAAAGTGAAGCAGCGTGTATAGACAGCATGTTGCGTAGCATGTTGTACTCCACATGCTACATGTGTTTGTTCTCCAGGCTCAGCCGTGTCGGCTGCTCGCATGCGTGGCTCCTTATCAGAGAGACAGTGGAGGCCTCTGATATCAGGCTCTCTCATCCACCTCGCCCTGGGTCGTCTCTGTCAGAGAAGATAGAGGCAGGACACTTCACCACTGAGCCAACAGGACAGCTGTCCCCTATAGGGGGACTGAGAGGTCTGCAGGGACTGAGAGGTCTGCAGGGCCTGCCGACGCTTGTCAGGATTAAGTGGAGTACAACAGGATGCGTAGATGTTCCGAGGAAAATCTCCAACGGTATCGGCTCAATAGAAAGTTCACTGGGCCACGCAGGTAAGATTATTTGCAGCCTTTCTGAAAAAAATACGCTCTCTGCTTTTCTGCTCTTGATCCAGAAAGTCATTACACCACATGAGTACAAATCTATTATTGCGTGCTGGGTCGAAGCAGAGAGCAATACCCTTGCTGCACAGCCCTCCTGTACGAGTACAGGTAGTCCAATCCTGCTGAGTAACAGTGTGACACAGCAGATAAACCCTAAATGACTGCAGCTAGAAAATGCAGCTAATCACCCCATCGTGGACCTTCAATAACCTTGCCACAACGGCCCCATGTTTGCAGAGCATGACAAGGGATCCTGAAGCTCTGCAGACTTGCTCAGTATGATAAGGCCAAAGATGATAAATGATGAGATCGCGTTGCTGCGGGCTACAATGCCATGCTGTGCTGAACCACAGTACAGGGCAATGCAGTACAGTTCAGGGTGATGTATTATACCATTACGCTCTCGGCAGAGCTGTAATCTACCATGCAGAGCCAAGGTGTTCCAGGCAGGGCTCGGTCAATGCAATACAATACAGCAGCTTAGAGTCCCCCTGGCAGCCTCTGAAGAGCCACGTTCCTCTCACAGACTTCAGATGAAAGGGCAGCTACAGAACGCAGTATGCATGTGTAATAGTAATCCCGGGATCTATTTACCACTGCTTTTATAAACCATCCCAACAGCTGCCACCCCAGCCTAACCACACTCTAGCTCTACGTGTGCCCCTCCTTACCTCCTCCTTGTAGTAAGCCACTCTACTTGACTATCGACCCCCCCCTTGTCTTTCTACAGTAGGGCTGAATGCTGTGTGCGCATACTGATTTGGACTCAAAGCTCTAGAGTCTAGACGAAAATTATGCCAGGTATTTGATTTGCTGGCAGGGGGAGAAGACAGCTGTGTATATATTAGGGTGAAAAGGCCAAATCGTTTAACTTTTTGTCAAGTACAGCGGTGTGTAGACTGACAGCACACACACAGTACTTTAGGTGTGAAATCCTGAGGCTTAAATGTGTACAGCCTCCCTTTCTCTGCTTGGGGTTCACACTAGAGCTCAATGCTGAGGTCCAGTTACATGGAGGCTTAGTGTAATGGTGGTTAGGCAACGCTGCTGCAGTTCGAGTGCCGAGTGGACCGAAACTACTGGAGTCCCAGACGGCAGAAGTGGACCACAGTTAAGTGCAGTTCATCTACTTCCTAAGGCTGGGACGATACACCTATCTCCCAATTCGATACTATCACGATACTTGGGTGCCAATTCAATATGTATTGCGACTACAACAATAAAAGCGGTAACTTCCTTCTACTTCCACATAGACTCAAATGAAGCAAATATATTCTGGCAATAAAAAACAAAATCACGATACATAGGTGAATCGATTTTTTTCCCACCCCTACTGCTTTCCCTGTCTAGTTCTCTCTTTCCGCCTTCATTTCTCCATCCCTGCGTCTTTAAGTATAAACTCAAAAACCAGCCTCATTTATCTTTTTCAAGGTCAGAGGCAGCAGCCATTATAAGTAATTCTCCACTGAGCCTCGGGCGAATACTGTACACTTCGTTGACTGACAGTCCATCCCTATAGAATAGCATTCACAGGGTAAGGGAAGGTGTGTGTGTGTGTGTGTGTGTGTGTGTGTGTGTGTGTGTGTGTGTGTGTGTGTGTGTGTGTGTGTGTGTGTGTGTGTCTCCCGAAAGAACAAATGGCTCTCCCAATAACCAATACCTGTTGCAGAGCATGAAGTAATAAGGCCAGAGTGAAGAGACATCGAACATTCATCACAAGGACCATTTGCAGCTAATTTCTGCTCGGTGCTCAAATCAATCTTAATGTAGCTAATCAATTATTGTTCTGAAGATTTAAAAGGTGGACAAGGAATCGGGACAAATTAATATCGTGGACCAGAATACAAATTATCTTCCATTTTAGAGGCAGCACAAGACCCTGGCCTCTTTGATATACACACGACATGAATCTCCTCTCTTGCTGCCTCATCATAAATAAACACAGCCACGACAGAGTCATTATAGGCAATCAATATAATTTGCTGTGATATATAAACGGATGGCTGGCAGGTGGCTGGTGTGTTCGGGGTCGGGATAACGCCAGGCCAGTGTGGGAGGATATGATGATGGAGGATTACTAACATTAATCACTTTAGCCAAGAGATTACCAAGTTTTGCGTTATTAGAAATCACCCGCAGGGCAAACGGAGGAGAGAGCGGGTCGGGAAGGGATATACTGTACGCAGCCGCCTGGCACAGCTTCGCTCAGCGGGTTAACTTAGAAAAGGTCATGCTCACAATTTCAAATGGAATCTGAGAACATGCCTACCCTCGAGGCGGCGGGTTACTGAGAACCTGCAGTACATAATGAGTATTAGTGGGAAAGGGGGCTGTGCAATTATACGATAGAGCTGTCAGAAGCTCAAATTAATGAAAATGTTCTTTAGCTCATCAAAGTGGAGCAACGAGTGCTCATTTGGGTTATTTCTCATATTTTTTTCATTCATTCACACTGAGCTACAGCCACATCCTGGAAGGTTCACAGCAGGAGAGAGAAGGGAGGATGCATACAAAACAGGAAGACTCTCAAAAGCATGAAGAGTCTTTTAAACCTGCAATAATTGATTTTTTTGTCCACCTGGGGGCAGCGGAAACAAGTTGTGAACACAGCAATGACATATTGTGCATTCCAAAACCTATACTACAACTACCATCCTATTTAGTATGCCAGAAAAAGATTTAGTATGACCCAATACATAGTATGTCAAATGCAGTATGCCAAAAATACCAGGATGTCCTACTACATCCGGTCGCATTTTGTAGTATACAAGCCAGCATGCTTTTCTGGCTATTCTGACCCACAATCCTCGGCACAGCGGATATATGAGCAAGAGTAGAGTTGTTCCGATACCAGTATCGGAAATGTGTCCGATACTGCCCAAAATTTGGTTTCGGGTATCAGCGAGTACGCCAGTCTATGCACTGTTGGGTAGTGTCTAGAAGGGAACCCGCAAATTGCACAACCTGATCTGAGATCTGAAAAAACTTGCAAAACTTCTCGCGAGACTCGCTGCCTGATGACGTATCCTAACCTTAACTATCCAAGGTCAATGCCTAACCTTAACTGCTCCCTCGAGAGTTTCCCCCAGTTTGCTGGTTCCCTTCTAGCCACTACCGTGCTGTTGTCGCCCTGGATGTATCATGGCTGCCTCTGGCAACTACTGTTTTAGAGCAGCAAAGAAGAACTGATTGTAGGTAGTTTGTCACGCGACGATAGCAAACAACAACTGTGAGGTGTTAGTGGAGAGTGTAATGGTAACGATAGTCAGAGCGAGGAAAATGTCAAGTGCCATTTGGCAATATTTCACAGTGGAAAATCCAACAAGCTGTTTAATAATAATAATAATAATAATAACTATATTCGTTTTTATCACACTGGTATCGGATCGGTGCTCGGTATCGGCCGATACCACAAGTTCAGGTATCAGAGTCGGTATCGGGAAGGAAAAAATGGTAGGGGTCAATGTTCAAGGCACGATGTCGTGACAAAGTATATGTCCCAATTGTATGCATACTGCATGCAACAGTATGTACTTTGTAAGGGCAGCTGCAGTATGTACTGAAAGTAAATAAAAAAGTAATGCAATTTGGAACATAGCCATATTGTTGACGACGCTATGAGAGCGGTGAGAGTGAACCAAAACAGTGAAGTTGAACAGATAAACAATGAGCTGAAAGTCACGATAAAGCCCAGTGAAGCCGAGGGGAGCTGATTCATCACTAGGCTACAAGCTTTCTCTTTCACATTTTTTTCACATTGTCATTTGATACAATTATAGCTGATTTAATGTCTGCCACTCAGCCACTGAAGCAGTCTTGTCATTGTAGTCAAACACACATGAAGCAGATGAGATCTGTAACACTATTGTACTGTTACACATTAAAGCAAGAACCGGTAATGACGCTAATAGCTACATTTTCTCCAATCGCATTGTAACGCACACAACCCTGAGGCAACATTCAGCACACAAACAATTTAATTTCCCCTAGAAACAAAGGCTGCTTGAAAGAGAGAAGAAGCATCTCTGGCTGCTCTCTCTGTGGTGATTCTGTCATCAGCAGAAAGATAATAGGCCACACTGACAGTCTCCTCCGAAGGGATAATCTTCTGCAGGTGCCATCATTCTGCATTAAGCACAAAAGGAAAGACATAGACGGGTACTTTCCAGAGAAACGGAGCCAAATATAGCTCCCATTTCCAGTAAGGAAAAATGCACAACGTCTGGCCTCGTGTGCAGCCCCTCATGGAGACAAACACACACAAAGAGCCGTGTACAGAGAGCCTTGTGGGCTGCACTGTTCAGATCATCTCAGTGTATGCTTCAAACGGGCTGTGTTGTGGTTTAAGACGGGGCTGCAACTAACCATTTCTTTCATTATTTCCTCTATTCATTGATTAATCATTTAATCATCTATTTAATGTCAGAAACTACAGCTGAGTTTAATTGATATTTTAGTAGGGCTGTCAAATTGAATGTGATAACGTGTTAATGCAAATTAGTGTTAACGCCACTAATTTCTTTACTGCATTAATGCATACGATCTGTCGGCGGTTGTAGCGGGCTCAGTTTTAAAGTTAGAGTGAAGATACTGCCATCATCATGAAACTAGAAAACCTAAGGAATCCATTGGTACCAACCATGTCATACTAGCTTGTTGCAAATCACGCTCCAAACTTGCGCTAAATTTTGGCGAGGAAAAACTGGCATGGCCATTTTCAAAGGGGTCCCGTGACCTCTGACTTCAAGATATGTGAATGAAAATGGGTTCTATGGGTACCAACGAGTCTCCCCTTTACAGACATGCCCACTTTATGATAATCACATGCAGTTTTGGGGCAAGTCATAGTCAAGTCAGCACACTGACACACTGACAGCTGTTGTTGCCTGTTGGGCTGCAGTTTGCCATGTTATGATTTGAGCATATTTTTTATGCTAAATGCAGTACCTGTGTGTTATTGTTTTGTGTTGTTAATTGATTATAAATATATACATTTATTTGCATAAAGCAGCATATTTGTTCACTTCCATGTTGATAAAAATATTAAATACTTGACAAATCTCCCTTTCAGGTACATTTTGACCAGATAAAAAATGTGCGACTAATCGCAATTAACTATAGACAATCATGAAATTAATCATGAATAAATATTTTAATCGATTGACAGCCCTAAATTTTAGATAAATTATTTATTTAGTTAGTTAGTTTAAGTTGCTTTTTATGCAAAAATACCAAGAATTCTCTGGTTCCAGCATCTCCGGTGTGAGGGTTTGTTGCTTTTCTATGTTTATATCATTGTAAACTGAATATCTTTGGGTTTTGGACTGTTAGATGTTTGAAGACATCACCCTGGGCTTGATCCAGCCGTAACTGGCATTTATAGATTTAACAGTTAATTGAGAAAATAATCAGCAGATTAATCGACAAGGAAAAAAAAGTTGCAGATTTTTTTTTTGTTTTTCTTTATGCCAACTAGTGCTGAAATAATCAATGAGTTAATCATCAGACAATGAATCAACAAATCTGTTATTGATTAAATCTTTGAAAATTATCTATCAAGCAAAAATGCCAAACATTCACTGCTTCCCAAAAGTGAGGTTTTGCTGTTTTTCCTCTGAAGACAACACCCTTTCTGATAATCTACAGACTAAACAATTCAGACTAAGCAGAAAGGAAAATAATCATTAGTTAGAGCCACAAAGCTACTGTATCTGCAATGTTGTGACACTGGCTTACTTAACCTCGAACACCAGCTATCACCCAGTGGGATGTAAGCTGAGCCACAACATCTCCATTTGTTACTAAAACCACAGGCCTCGGGTCAGTGCTGAGGAGCCGACAGGATGCAGCTGCAACACTCGACTGACCACACGTGGCTGCACCTCATGTGAACCTCTGCCACAATGAGCCACAAATAGCTTATAATTACAGTGGGAAGATATAAATAAGAGAGTATGAACTTTTAAACAAGTGCACCTACAGGATGAGACAAAAAACTTACAGTTACAGTGGAACAGTAAAAGCACTCATACGCCGAAAACTATTTGTGAGAGAGTGAAACGTCGCACTGACTCAAAAAGGACATCAAAAATACATAGAAGACAGCTGCACAGCAATCAGCGCCTTGGTCAGAGCAATTTACTTCTGAGTCAGGCAACGGGGACCAGCCCCGGCCAGGATCCATGCCTGGCTGCGATGGTACCCAAGTGATTAACACAGACTGAGCCAGACAGAGGAGGGAATTTTACAGCACCGGAGCACAACTCTCTCCTGACAGCCGGTACACTCACTGGCACAGCGGATCTGGAGGGAGAGGATAAATCTTAGGAGGGGAACTCAATACATGATGGAGGAAAAGAAAGAAGTCGAGATGAAAGAGCGGGTGAGGTGGGGTGATAATACTGGGTAACACATTTATCCTCACAATAAAAAAAAAGGCAGACAACAGCAAGAGTGGTAGTCACTCATTAATCTAACAAATGACGGGAAAATGCAGGCCCATAAATCACTCCTGCAGGCTGGTAAACAAGAGGCGCTGTCACTTCATCTTGTTCCGTTGACAGGTCACAGCACTGATTTCCAGGCCAAAATAATAGAAATCTGTGTGTGTGTGCATATCCTGCAGGTATAACACTTTTTGATAGTTTGTGCGCACAAATTATTAATGTGCACACTTGAATTGCTAATTTGTATGAATTACCGGCTCATATTAATCCACGCCTGAAATGCTCAGACGTGCAGAACTCAAAGGGAGCACATCCAGCGTCTATTGAAACAAAAATAAACCTGAAATGCTAATTCAAAAGGGCACATGAACACCATCTGCACTACCTTCGTCAGACACTGTCACTTCACTTCGCACTGGCTGATATCGGATCAGCGAGCCTTGAATGATGAAAAGAGCCATTAAGCCAACATTAAGCTACACTGGGGCGATTTGCATAAATGTATCAAATAAAAGCTTCAGTCGAGAAGTTTAGAGGCGTGGGAAAAAGAGAGGATAAGATAGAGGGGTGAAGATAAAGCCGCAGGCAAATCTCTATTAGAGAGGGCGACAGTTGCATTAAGTTGTAAAGCCATCCCCGGGGTTCAGAGCGAGGTTAAGAGATCGGGACACATTGAGGACGTCTGGAAGGCAATGTAATTGAACAAGGGGACAAAGAGTAGGCAGAGACAGGGCGGAGGGGAAGGATGGGAAAGAAGATGGCGTCTGTCTGTGATACGGTCACATAATACCAACACCAGAGGGCACGCAACAGACTCAAACCCTTTGCCAGCCCATCTGTGCCGGGTACGGGATGCCAAAACCAAGACTGCAGTCAAAAAATCATGTCTTTTCCTAACTACTTTTCCTTGACCTTGATGGAAAACGTCATGAGGTCAAGGAAAGATGTGAAGGAGAATTCAGAAAGACAACCGTGGTGTTAAGAGAATCCGACTGCACTTCCACTAGGCTCCGTAATTATGATGCGGGCCTGCCGTGGTGAAACTACAATGTTTCAAAGATAGACCACAAAAGGCGCATGCTCACCCAATGCATTCTTAAATAGCTCCTTCAGTGACAGACTGCTTCACCCGCAGTGTGTGAAAGAGAGATACCGCAGGTCCCTCTGCTGCTGTAACACTCTACATCAACATATAATAAAGGATTATCTGACCTAACGTGGACAACCGGTGAAAATATCACTTCATTACCAAGGTTGGAATAGAAATAAAAAAAAGGAATATATGATAAATATTGAGTAGATTGTTTAAGTTATAGAGAAGGGGTAGGACCATGTGTAAACTGTACTTCTTCCTACTCCTTTTCGGACGTAATATTTATTTATGTTGATTATTTGCTTATTGACAGTTTGCTATACGTTTACTGTTCATTTTATTTGTTATTCTTGTTTTGTCTTTTACTTAGGTGTTTGTTACATGTTCAAAATAAATAAATAATTAAATAATAATAATAAAGTGAAACGAAATGGTTGTCACTGTCCACTGATATTTATCAACACGAATCCCAATTAGTATATGACTGTATTAAAATAATAGGCAAGATAAAAATATTGTTTGTTTTCATGAAGAGCAGAATGGTGCGTCGCTTTAAATGTTGCGGCATTATCTCCTTTCCTTTGGGAAAGGATGGTCCGGTGTATCCTATGCTAAAGGAGATAAGAAAGGAAGCATTGAAGCACCTTTTCCAACAGCTCTTATCATGGCTGCCACTTAGATACTTCTGGGTCATTTCACGCCTTGAGGAACCTTCCTAAGCAAAAAAAAAAAGACTTTTGGACCGCAGCACCAGTGTCAACCTTGATCAATGCAAATGCTCCCCTGCCACAGTTCTGATACACCTGGGGAGTGAACTGCAGATATGCTGGCACAAGTAGACACATTTCCTCTAGGGATGGGCATAACAGGACATTAACTTAAGCACCTAAAAATGCCTAGAAAGCTTTGTGGGCTCATGGGGGAATAATTGCAGCGATAAGTCTCACAGTTGCAACCAATGTGTAGCAACTGCTGCTGACTTTGGACTTCAATTATCCTTGTTACAAATTCAACAAACACTGTCTACATTTTCCAAACTGCAAGCTAAAATAAAAAATGAAATAACACTAGAAAAAGCAGAAAAATGTACTCAACTCACTACATCTCTACTTGGCAGATGCCACATTTTCACAGAGCACCTACCTTTGAGCTGGTCAGCCACCACACAATGTCCTATTCTCTCAATCACTTGTCCGTCCTCATGCTGGTAGCGGTCATCCAGGAAGTTGGCGGTGGCCTGCGACAGGTGGACCTTCCCAGCCACTCCTAGCTGCTCCATTAGGTTGGCCAGGTTGACGTCGTTTGACCAAACGTCAAACTTGAAGCGCTTCATGCCCAGGATGCCACACAGCACGGTGCCGGTGTGGACGCCCACCCTCATGTTGACCATCTCCCTTTTCTCCTGGCAGAACTGTTCAATAGCCTGAATCATGCCCAGGCCCATCTCCACGCAGCAATAGGCGTGGTCTGGTCTGGGTTCAGGACAACCAGCCACACAGTAGTAACAGTCTCCCAGAGTACTGATTTTTTCACATCCGGTGAGCTCACAAAGGCGATCAAAACGTCCAAATAAGTCATTTAGAAGGCCGACGAGGGCATGGGCGGATTTGTTGGCAGACATTTTTGTGAATCCCACGATGTCTGCGAAGAGGATGCTGACGGGCTCCATCCGTTTCATGTTGAAGGGTCGGAAGATGATCTGGCCACGAGGGATGGAGGTTTTCTTGCGTTTATTGTTTTTAGGGCTGGAGATGGCAGCTGCTGCGCCGCTGGTGGAGTATCGTTTGACAGAGTTATCACCTATCTCCTCGTCACCCTGCTTCATCAGTTCGTCAGCCACGAGTCTGGGCATGACAGAGTGGATCATCCGCTCCTTCAAGGCTTTCTCCACCTCCAGATCTTTGCCGTGCATGATAGCTTGTCCCACCTTAAGGAAGGTGCTGCGTGACCGCACCTCAGACATGATGAATAGGTGGATGCCGATGGCGTGGGCGCAGAGGTGGAGCAGAGCTTTGGCTGGGCCGAGCCAACATAACGTATCCCAGTCTGACTGAGAGGCGAAGCTCCAGTTAGCCCCTGCCTGGGTCAGGTGCAGCCAGCCCAAACTCTCAAAACAGACGGAGTAGAGAAACCCGAGCAGGACAGAAGCGTAGAGGCGAACGTGGAGAACGCTGTATAGCAACAGAAGAACCTCGATACAGAGGGAGAAGGTGCCTACAGGAGAAAGACACGGGGACCAGGTGTTACCTCCCAGAGGCTTGTCATAGGACAGGTTGTATGTGGTTCCCATGCCACTGTACTCTTCCAGATCGAGTGCAGGTGTGGGTGTCTCCGGGTCCCTGAAGCTTGATGTCTGGATCTGAGGGGCCAGGGTCAGGGCGAAGGTTACGATGATGAGCAGCAGAGATACTTGGTCGTAGCAGCGAGAGTAGAGCTTAGTGAAAGTTAAGAGGAAGAGAAGGAGGCAGAAAAGGAGGAAGGACGCGGTGGGAAGGAGAAAGGCAATCCTGTCGCAGCGGGAAGGGTTGGCGGCAAAGTACGAACCCCAGAGGAGGGCAGCGGCAACCAGGTAGAAGAGCACAAAGCGGAAGCGCCGCCGGGTCTGAGGGAAACACCGCTCTCTGCAGGCCTCCTCCAGGATCGAAGAGTCGAACTTTGGGTCCCAGAAATGACCGGCGGATCTCTCAAAAAGCTGAGGCATCTTCTTCTGCGTGCGAAAGCTCTTGACCGCCGGCCTCCTGGCGCCGGACTCTCCGGAGCTGCAGCTGGAGGAAATGCTGTACTTGCAGTGCTTGGATCCCCCCATGAAGCCTCCCCCGATTGAACCCAGCGGCCCGCCTCCGTGCTTGTGTTTGACACTGCTGCCAATCCTCACCGAGACGCCTCCATCTCCACTTGAGTCACAGCTCACTTCTGTGTTGCGAGGCAGCAGTTGTTGATGTTGGGGGGATGCCATGTTGCTTTTTTATCCAAAAATCTATGCAGAAGGGACGGCTGTTTCACAGATAAAGTTGATAAAGAAGTAAGGCAAAGTATGGGGCAGCAGTATAACAACTAGGGCAATGATTGTTTACTCTTAATAGTGAAAAAGGAGAGCACAAACAAGAGAAAATTCCACTCAGTTAGCAGTGTAGTGGCTGTAGAAACACCAGCAGACCCTCCAAAGAGTTTGAATAGTTCATTTTTGCACCTCTTGACGTCAATCCCTGCATTCCTCTAAGTCCCAGTCTGTTTTGAAGCAGTTGAGACTGGGAGGTTCACTCGCTGCTTGCTCTGTTCCTGTCCAAATCCACTCAGCTGCCTGCACACTGTTTCAGTCATTGGAAAAGTATTTGGGAAAACTCAAGAGAATATTGTGCGTAGGGGTGGAGTTGAAAAAGAAACACCAAAGAAGTGAAGAAATATGTTTAAAAGCTGTTCTTGAGAAGTGTGGAATATCAAAGCCAGTCCATTCCCGGTTCTCCACTCAGCTCCACTGGGGATACACAGTAATAGCTCCTGAACCTCACCCCGTTTTGTTTACATGTCTGAGCTCAACTCCATCCAGAACACATCCTCCGCACTGTTTGCTTTGACTCGATGCCGTTTGCCCTCCTGCTCGAAAAGGGGCAGCTTTTAATTCCAAGACGCAGATCAACTCCAGGTAGCGGGACCGTGAGCGCAGAAAACTGACATCAGCGCTTTTTAATTTCTACCCACATGCTCCTTACTGCGGGGCCTAATCGCGACTATTTCCGTGGACGGAGCCCCGTCCTTTCCTGACTTTCTCCTCGGGATTCTCCACCACCGCTGCGTCTCCAAAGCCCACAGGGGATCACATGTGCACGGAGGTCTGCAGGAGTCAAATGCATGAGACGTGGTGCGCAGAAAATACCCGACAAACTGATTTATTGCAAGAGCTCAGCTGTCAGTGTGTAGACACGCTCCTCCGGGGCTGTGCACCAGCCAGTAGTGTCGATCGGTATTGCTTTGGTATCCACAGTCACGCCAAATGTCGCCAAATCATCGTCACAGTGCGCCCCAAGGCTGATAATCTGACCATGCCGGTTCCAGGCTGTATATTCTGTCAACCGGACAGCTGAGAAAAAAAGAAAACGCAACCTTGAGCAGACTACACGAAGTGTCCTCCAGTCTCCTCTTCTCTGAAGTAAACTTTGCCTTGCTCGGTCCTCCTTCTAAAAGGCAGACGACGAAAGCCCGGAGAGAGTCTGGCTAATTAAAAGGTCTCCACCTCCGCTCCACGCCCCCCCCACACCAAGAGTCCCACAGGTCACGGCTGAGTGCAGCCACTTTAATTCAATTTCACCTGGATACACCAGAGAATATCTTCATACCTCCAAAGAATCCCTCTTAAATCCAAGACAGCCTTTAATGGCTTAGGGCTGCTGCATCGTCCAGCCTCTCCATTCCCTGCATCGTCCACACACAGAGAGATGAGATCGTCTTATCTCCGTTATCTGACCAGTATCAGTGCGCTGCAGCGGCGGCGTCAACACCTGCATGAAACGCTGTGTGAGTTATCCAGGCGCGGTGAGCATCTGTGTGGCCGCAGCCGACACCATCTTCTGTGCGCTGACAGCCCTCCAGCCACGAGTAGTGTGTGTGTGTGTGTGTGTTTGCGTATGTATGTGTGTGTGTGTGTGTGTGAAGCACGTCAAAACAACATAGAGATGATTTCCGCCTTTTTCTTTCAAAATAAAACCCTGTGTACGTTTAATGGCCTAATAAAAACTTCCGTGTAGCCTACTTCTAGGCTATGCAACGTAACACACACTTAAATTCACACTTAAGACGGCATGATTATATGGTTATTTGTCTTCTCAAGTAAAGAAAGTATTCAAATTTCAGTACGAGGTCGTGAATACCACAAGAGGGGGGCGTTCATATGCACTCTTCACACGGTAAACAGATCCCCATTTGAAGGCACCATTACATTTGAGGCTTGTTTTTGATGACAGTTGAGCCACTGCAAGTCGTTTGTTTGGCAACACTTACCACAGTTTTGAAGTAATTCCCAGATTCTTAAATATCCAGCTGGAGGGAAATATTCCACCTGCAGTGGCACCTCTCCAATGGCTCAAATGGTGCTAAACATCAGTCTAAAAAGACACAAAAAACAGTCATTAGGCCACATTCAATTACTGTAAATGGTGCCATATAGCCTACAAGCCATCTGTATTTTCTCAAGTAGGTTTCCTTTCAACATTATGTGGCACATATGCTTCAAAAGGCTCTAAAATGGTATCCATCAGTTGATGATTCTTGTAACAGATGTAAAAATTCACCTGCAACACTAGCTCAGACTCTCAGGTTACTGATCCTCCATTTTTGATGCTCTATCCAAAGTACTTGAAAGACCAATAGATCAAAATCCTTTTACAGTCATTTTTGGTATCCAGGACGATCATCTTCCTAGGGCACAGTGAAATTGCATCGCTTATGTTACTCTTTTAGCCAGGAGACTCATCTTACTCCCTCCTTTAAACATTGGATCAGAGATACCCTGAAATTTTTTAAGCTAGCAAAGATACGATTTGCTCTACAAGGACCGAAGGATAATTTTAGCAGCGTGTGGCAACCTTTCATTACATATCTTGAGCAGCTGTGAGATTGTAGTATGGTTTGTTTTCGTCATTTGCTATAGAATTTGTTTACTGTAAGCCGCCGCTACGCACACATACAGACGCATACACACACATACACACACACCTTGTCTATTGTTGTTGTTTTTTTGTTGTTGTTTTTTGACTGTTTTAAAAATTATTATTTTGTATTATTATTATTATTATTATTTTAATATGGGGATTATCTTATTATACTTAATTTTGTTTGTCTGTTTGTTTCTTTAACAAAAAAAGATGAAACATGTTTTCCTGTACTTATGATATGTATACTTAAATATGAAAACAAATAAACAAAGTGTGCTCTAAAATGTGAGCCTTTTTTATCAAGGACATTTATTTTGAAAAACATGTATGTGCTTCCGTTTTGGTGGTTACCGTTGTCTTGACGTTGCTGTCTGTGTTTGGCTAACAGAGGAAAGAATAAGGGCTGACTGTTGATGGGAGGGGAGGGGTACAGTCGAAGTACGTGCACGCTCTTCGTAGAAAGACTGAAAGGTAACGAGCACGTATTTTAGAGAAGGGTGGAGACGTCTTCTTTTTGACCGAAATGAGTGTATCCCCCCGCCTTCAGTTCAACCATGAAGCCCCTCCACCTTGTTGTCTTTCCCACCACAGCATCCTTTACAATGAGAATAAACTGCTCTGTTTCATATGGATGTAGACATCTGCCTTGGGATGACAGCTGAGGAAAAATGAAGAGTTGTGGACTATAATTAGCCTTTATTTTATTGAAGCCACAGGAGCAGCCGACCGTAAAACACAAGGTCACTGGATGCTCAAATGTAATAGGAATATTGGATTATATTAATGTTATTATGAGGGATGAAAATATTCAATTAAACAGTCAGCACATAAATTCAGTACAGCACACTGCAATATTTCACCACCCCCAAGATGATTAATAAACAGTGACTTTTCAGGGACGAGACAAAATAATCCTACAGTGTGCAGCACAGTCTAGTGACCTGAAGAAACCTCTAATGCTTTATTCTAGTCAGTCGCCTGAGAGAAATATTAAACAGCAGCCCTCTGTGTTCAGCACTGTGGCTTCACGGTTGAACAATATATTGAGAGGAACCCCAGGAGGGACTGCGGACTCCAATCCACCTGCATGTAGGGGAACAAAAAAAGCATGCCCTTCTTTATGAAAGTAATGAAAAGACTTCCTCTCCATTTAGATCAGAGTGTGAATTACAATGCAGTTAGCATTGTAATAAAGCTTGTTTACATAGAACTGGCAGGTTTCAAAGCACACAATTTACTCTGCAAAAGTCTAAAGAAAAGTCTAAAAAGAGGGATCATTTACACTGAACAATACAGTATCCAATGCGTGCACCTGTCTGTGTGTATGTGGTTGTGCATTGTGCATGTGCTACGTGTTTATTTATTTTCTATTTAACCAGGCAAGTCAATTAAGAACAAATTCTTATTTACAATATTACAGGAATGAGTCCTGAAACCCGGAAACGAGTTAGCATTTAGCACTTCCAGTTCCCTCGTCTGGTAGTCAATGGGTTTTTTGAATGGGTTTTTAGTTCGATGCCTGAAATAAGGTCTGTGGTTAACACAAGCTTAAGAGATTTTGAAGTTTTTACGAAATAAGATACGTCAGTAAATATCCCACTCTTGAATTTTGAAGCCTTTATGTTTCTTAAAAAAGACGGTTGCTAACAAGTGGCTAAATGAGACTACTAATCGTCATCACGCCGACTCGTCCCCCTTTACAGCCTTGTTGTGTATACTCACACTAATGCGACTGTAGTTCGTTTATAGTTTATATCATAAACGTTTGTTTGCCACTGCTTATTTTCTGCAATATCCAAAACCCAATGGATAAATCCTGAACTCTATGGCGGCCTGGCAAAAGGCAAAGCTATGATCTAACAAGCAAACATGTCGGCCTGTGTCTGTTTTGTGTGTGCCTAAAAACTCAAAGATGTTCTTTACAATAAAAAAGGATTTTTGTTTTTAAAACAAGTTCATAAAGCAGGATTTTGTGCAGGTCATTGTGTTTAAAAGGATTGTAAAAAAAAAAAAAAAAACTTGTTTTACACAAAGCCCCAGTAACTTTGATTTATGCATAAGAGACTGTATGAACTTTATTTTCAATTTGCAGTCTCCTCATAATCTATGCAAAATAATGTTTGAGGAATAGTGGAAATATTCTCACAGAAAAGCACATGTAGATTGTGTGTGTATGGGTGCGCACAACTAGCAAAACTACACTCACACCCAAACATACATACTCCATCCACCACACACACCCCTCCACACTTCCAGTCACGACAAACTGTTGGTGCATTGCAGCTACAGGATAAAACCCACAAAATCCTTTCAAATCCAAAAGTGAGGGATTGAACCTTCAAAGAAAAGAAACAGAGACATGAATGTAGGCAGAGTTGTGAAAGAGAGCTATAAGTAAGAGGGAGAGAGAAAAAGAAAATCAGCTTTGTACAAGTTTTGATCTCCGTTTTCTTGTTTGAGTCTCACTGATAAGGATTTTATCACAATAACCACAAAGTTTCACTACCTAGTCAATCAGAAGTCTTTATTCTTGATGATCAAGCTTCCAAAGTTGGGCCAAGATTAATTCAAATTTTATACCAAAACAACAAAAAGTTAATCAACTACTACTTTAATGGGACACACATCCATTCCAGATCTAATTCACAGATACATTAAGATAACTGATGCTGAAATATACCAAAAGCACAACCACACAACGTCATTAGCCTAAGCTATCACCCTTTCACTATGATGAGTGTTAGTCAGTGGCCTGTATAACTTTTTACACTTTTACACAGCACTCTCTAGTGGGCATCTTCTGGATCTGCAGTGTAAACATACTAAACACATCCAGTGGAGCACACGCACTCAAATAAACAGAGAAAATTAAGCAAATGTGTGTTTGTTAGTTTTCTTTTTTCGTTATGCTTCAGATTTTAGCTGGGAAAGCACTCTTCACAATGGGGTTAGTGAGGGAGGACACAGAGGGAACTGGAAGTGCATTTTGTCCATGAGTTCACTTTTTGGAAGTCTAGGTAACATTAGGCTATTACTACTTGTCTTTTATTTGATGATTTAGGCAGTTGTTTGACATTTTGGTAGCTTTTTTCATGTCTGTTCGGCACTGTGAATATGACGTTAGCTTAGCTTAGCTTAGTTTAGCTTAGCTTAGTTTAGTTTAGCTAAAAGTGGAAACAGGGAGAAACAGCTAGACTGAGTTTGTCGAAAGGTAAAAAAAGTCTGCCTACCTGCTCTTCCGAAGCTCACCAATTAAACACGTTATATCTGGCTTGCTTAATCCGCACAAAAACCGCTGTGTTAACGTGACAAATTGCCGTTTTTAGGAAGGGTTATATGTGCCGGATTATCTTCTTCACGGCCAAACCGCAGCCACTTCCTGGAGTTTCCGCTGATTGCCTGGCAACCCCATGGTAACTAGGTTACTGCGCCCGGCCAAGAAGTAGCCCGGTGTTGGATAGAAGTGTAACCAAAAGCCGAAACATGGCAAAGTTTTGGGGGGTTTAAAGATAAAATAAATTGTATCTACATTTTTTACTCTGTTGTTTTTTGCCATGTTGTTTACGTGTATCCTGAATATAAAACTGAAAATTTGAAAATAAAATAAGTAATTTTTTAATTTTTAATTTAATTTTTTTTTTTTTAATTATTTTCTATTTATTCATTTTCTATTTATTCTTTTCTTTTCTTTTTATTCTTTTCTTTCATATCAGGCCTATATTTTTTTCAGTGTTTTGGTTATTTTGTCCTGTTGTTTACATGTGTTCTGAATATAAAACTGAAAAATTGAAAATAAAATAAGTATTTTTTTTTTTATTTTATTTTTAATTTATTCTTTTATTTTATTTGTATTATTTTATTTTGTATTACGCCTATATCTTTTAGTCTTTTGGTTCTTTTGTCTTGTTGTTTACATGTGTAAATATAAAACTGAAAATTTGAAAATATTTTTTATTTCTTTTTAATTTTACTCATTTATTATTATTATTATTTATTTATTCACTTTTTTCTTAAAAATTATTAGGCCAATATTTATTGTCTGTTGTTTTTTGCCTTGTATCCTGAATATAAAACATACAATTTGAAAATAAAATATATATACAGTAAAAAAAAAAAAAAAAAGAAGTGTAACCAAAATGTCAAACTATTTTAAACAATTTTCCATACTAACATGCTATTTAGTAGGCTAAAACAGTATGTGAGATATTTTAGTATGTCTGAAACCTTAGTATGAAACAAATAGTACGTGAATTGCATACTATTTGGGTGAAATATTACAGTATGCAACACTGGACACTATGGCGGCATAAATATCCCACAATGCAATGCAGTAGCGACGACAACGTCCATAGCAGACACAGAGGTAACATCAATAATGCTTCAATTTAACTGTAAGTATAAGATTTCTTTGCTAGGCGTAATATATATTTTAATTTTAGGTTAATTCAGACTTTGATTCTCACAAACTGTCGTTTTGGTCACATGAGGTTGGCACAGGTTACCATGGTTACACTTCTCCAACTGGCAAGGAGGCCCTCAGGAAGTGACGACGTAAATTACTGCTCAGTGCGTCCGAAAAGATACATACTACTGTTCATTCACACAAAAGTATGCCGAACGATAGTACACATATTGAGTATGTAGTGCATAGTATGAAGCCACGATGTATTGGGACATACTAAATCTTTTTCTGGCATACTTAGTAGTATGGTAG
Source organism: Sebastolobus alascanus (assembly GCA_916701645.2). Taxonomy (NCBI): domain Eukaryota; kingdom Metazoa; phylum Chordata; class Actinopteri; order Perciformes; family Sebastidae; genus Sebastolobus; species Sebastolobus alascanus. Next base: position 949,275 of record CAKAOJ020000133.1, on the reverse strand, counting down.
TATGGGTGTTGGAATGCACAGCTTCTTTCCACAGAGGTCAGGGGTCAACTCATGAGTCCTCCACTTTACCTTTACCTCCAGCCCACTTTTTGCAAGCTTGCATTGGTAGTTTGTAAAATTGTATAGCAGGGGGTGTTCAGTACACATACACAGCCTACTTCAATGCCCATTTAAAAGTTTACATAGAAAAATCAATAAATAGCTTTCTATCCTGCAGAAGAAATGTCTAGAGACAGCTATAATCCAAACATCCTTCATGTATTATTTTTTTTATGGTCATTCAGCTCCAGAAAAAAAGCTGGGTAGCTTATCGTTCAAGGAAAAAAAAAAAATCATAACACAGTATTGAATTTCTGCCAAAGACTGGCAAATTTATAGACGCAAACAGAAACAGTAAGAACAGTTAAGAAGTGAAGCAGAATGAACATACCCACCCCGCTGTGAAGACTCTGACCCTTGAACCCTGACCTCTGCTTCCATCACAGTGCTCATTTCACAGGTTGTCAACAACCAGGACCGATGAGCGTATAAAAAGAAAAATTATTTGTCGCACGGCAGGGTTGGTTTAGGTTTCAGTTACACGAGGAAATAGTTATGTTAGCAGGAAATGCGTGCATCTGTTAAATAAGATCTAACATGCAATGTTAATGATAATCTATGTCAAAAGCAAAGGTTTGGATGACAAACACAAAGGCTTTGTATAGCACCCACAAAAAGGCTACTTCAAAATCAGCTTCTGAAGCTTATGGAATTGACTTTCTGCAATGCAATTCTCAAGATTTTACAACACAAATTTGCAACTCCTGTTTCAACTTTCCCATTTTATTCACATACAAGGGAGCTGGTATTTGATTTTTATTTGATCTTACTTTTTTTTAATTTCTGTGTTTCTTCACATCGTTACTTCCCCAACCACCAAAATCCCAAACAGTCCACTGTGATTGCGCAAGGGAGAGAGGAGAGCGTGTATTTTAACAAAACTCTCATTTCTTCAGCACTTGTGTCCTTAAGCTGCCTTATCAAACAATGACCCTTCCCTCCCTCTATCTGCCTCATTCCCACAGTCCCTAAATGCATCTCCCCATATTCAACTCGGGGAAAAAAAAAAAAATCTCCTCTCCTCTGTCTCCTCAACAATACAGGCATTCTGACAAAAGCAGGGTTGGCTTCCACCAGACCCCTCTCTCTTCTTACTTCCCCCACTCAAGTTATTTTGGTTTTCCTCAGTTCTTTCGATAGCGATTCTTTGGCTTCTCACCACAGCCAGTAACCTCGCAGGAGGACAGGCCAGGCTGCTTGCCAGTGTTAATGCTGCTCAGAAGGGCGGGCAGGTCATTGGTGATCGCCCTCTCAATCTTATCCAGCAGACAGCCTCCCATGTAGGAGCACTGAGCCGTCAGGGGCTTGAAGTTGGTGATCGGGTTGACGCCAAAGAAGTCGCGGTAAGCGTCGCGGTTGGGCAGGTCGAACTTGCTGACGTTCGTCTTGGCTAGGATGGATTTGAAAATGTAGAACTTGTCCGGGTCGTCCACAATCTCATTGAAGACCAGTTCAGGGTCGCTGAAGAAGCTCATCTTCTCTTTAAAGGTCTGGACGTAGCGGTCTACCAGCAGGCCGTGGATGCGCACGCGGATGCCGTGCTGACGGATGAAGGCGATTTTGTTCTCCATGCGGTTTTCAATCACCTGGTTCAGATCTTCCAGGAGGGAGATCTCCTCTCGCTTGAAGAGCTCACGGCTGGTGTCAGCTGCGTAGTCGTATGGCCAGAAGGAGCTGACGTAGACGCGGGGGGGTTCGGTCACGTTGATGAGGGGAGCTAAGCTCCAAAAGAGCGCTCCGTAGACTCTCATCAAGTCCTGGGTGACCAGGTTGTCAGCCTTGTTTAGGATGATGCGGATTTGGGACTCGCGACCCTTCAACTGCCGGAAGAGCATCTCCAGCTCCAGGCCAACGTCCAGCTTGGTGGGGTCAAACACCACGAAGATCAGGTCAGCACGGTCAATGAACCACTGGCAAACATCATTGAAGGGATAGCCTGGACGGAAGAAGAGAACAAGTAAACCACGAGACACCGAGTTGCATGTGAAAACCTGCAAACTGAGGGTAAAAACTCTCTGTTTCACCTCTCTCCTGCTGCTTCCGGTTCTCAATGATTCCCGGTGTGTCCACAAAAGTCACACGTTCCAGCAGCTTGTGGGGCATCTCAATACCGATCAGCTTCTCCAGGAAGTTTTGGCCAAACTTCTCTAAGGGAGAGAAGGACCGAGAGCTGTCTGCTGCCATAACAATACCCTCCACCGAGCGGATCTTCTCTCCGTGCATAATTACAGTGAACTCAGAGGTAGTAGGCTCAGCTCCTGAAGACAAATTCATGGACAACAAGAGGGAGAGATGAGCAAGAATAGTAGCAAGAAGAGAAACGGATTGTGAGACGTTAAAGAAAGAAAATCAGAATAGATCTAGGCAGAGATGTATATACATTGGGGAAATGGCTAAACCTGCAATTAGTGATTTTCTTGACGTTGTTGTTGTGGACACAACATTGCCATGAGGCTGCTGTCTGGTGCTGAACAGGTAGTGTACAGTAGATTTATAGAGATTTTTTTAGCTGAAAATGACTAGAGAACTACGGTGGCTGTGGTTCGTAACTTAAAAACATAAAAGGCTCTCTCTAGAGCCAGAGTTTGGTTTGTCCATTCTGGGCTACTGTAGAAGCAACGCGGAGCAACATGGTGAACTCCGTGAAGAGTAGATATGAAGGGCTCATTCTAAGCGAAAACACAACGACTCTTAGTTTCAGGTGATTATACACTAATAAAAACATAGTTATGAATATTATATTCCATTTCAACCAATAGATCCCCCGAAATGTTACACACTGTTCCTTTAATATGTTGATATTATAGAAAATATTGATTTTAAATAAATTGAACAGTGGTACTAAATTGCCAGAGATCACTGCTGAGCCTACTTAAGATGTCATGGATCTAATTCAACAAAACCTCTGTGATGCTATCTGCCACAATAACGTTCTTGCACTTACACACTCAATCCTGTAACATTTAGATAATTACCTCTCTAATGGTCCTGCAGATTTATGATGGCATTTCAGGGTTACTTCATCCTTATTGGATTATAGTTGAAAAAGAAAGAAAGAAAAGAAAAATGTGTGTAACATACCTGTGTAGAGCTGATAGGGGCTGTCGTGCATGCCCAGGAGGTAATTGATCATGGAGGACTTTCCTACACTCCAGGGTCCCAGGAACAGCACCATGGGCTTGGAGGTAATCTCTCCATCTGTTGGGCGAGGAGAGACAACGGTGGTTAAAATCTCAGCTGGATGGCTAAATGATGAAAAAGAACCTCTCAAGTTCATCAATCAAAATGATGAAGAAAAGGTGCGAAAACTTGAGCTGTTGCCAGAAGAAGCCCATGTTTGCGACAGCCTCCTTTTCCTTTTGTGCCTCATAAAAGGATAGTTCAACCAAAACAACAATCCATACAAAATGTATGTTGTTTTTGGGATGAACTATACTTACAGTAGAAGCACGTCAGAATTTTGTAAAGGAAATAAAAAAGAAAGATAGGCAAAGAAGGATGTGCCGAAGCTGTAGTGCTTGTTTAATAGCTTAAGAAAAATGTCAACAAAATGCTGCAGCCATATCTCAGTGACACACGTCAAAGCAGCGTCTGACATAAGACTCAACAGGGCGATGCTTTCAGAGCAAGCTGCATATCTCATAACAAGCTGCCGTGTGTGTTGTGAGTGGACATGGTGTCATGGTGGAAAGTTCTGTTAAAGCCTACTGGTCCAAAGCTGAATGAATTCAGAAGATGAGGATAAAAATATCAAAAAGAGAGAAAAAAAAAAAAAAGAGAAAATGTCATCAGAAAAGAAACAAAGAAAAAGCAATAACCACCTCCGATTCCAGTGGCTTTTAAAATTCTAAAAATAAAGAGCAAAGTTTGACAAAAAGTCACTGACCATCCTCTCCCACCAGTGTCCCTCCTCAAACCTGCTGTGTGTCCTTTGCTAAAGCCGGAACTGCACATGCAACCCCCTCCATATTTTACATTTTATATCCTACAACTTAGAGCTACAGTTGGAAACTTTGAGCAAATATGATTTAAAAAAAAGTTATTTTTATAAATGTCTCCCAAAGTGCTTGACATTTCTGACCCACAGAGAGCAGTGCAGTGACTCACACATGTATGAGGACAATTGAAGGGGGGGAGGGAAGGGGGCTGAGCACTTCAAGCAGTGCCATGCACGGGTAAGCCCCGCCCACACCCACCTGTGGATGAGTCCCCCAGGGTTCGTCCGGGGTAGGCTGTTAGGGGATGGGGATAGGGGACAGGAGAGGGTGGAGTACAGAGGAGTGGAGGGAACAGGAGGTGGAGGAGAGTGAGGAGTGAGGGTGTGAGGTCTCTACAAGCAACAGGGAGGGGTAGAGTAACAGTGTGCATGAATGGGTGGGAATCTATAGTCCCATATTTGACCTAACGTGTCAAACATGTCCGTCTACAAATGGATGGTGTGCCTTTGTGGTGGAGCGATACGGTAAATATTTCTTTTACCCTTTTTTTTGTACAAAAAATAAATGTTCATTTAGAGGCATTTGACAAGTTTGCATGCATGCCAAGCCTAAAGGGCCACAAGAGGGCGAGCTTTATTTTATTTATTGGGAAGTAGAGTTTGTTCTCGGCACTTCAGTGTGCAGCTGAGTGTTGAGCTTATTCTGAAGAAACAGTGTACAGTGATTTAAAAAAAATTAAACAAGGACATAACAAAAAGTATGTAAATGAATATAAGAAAAGGGGAAGAAATATTTTTCATGACTGGAGAGATATGACTACATATATAGAGTGATGCAGGGATGATGTATTTTTGTAGGCCAACCAGAAAGTTAGAATCGCCCTGGTTCCCTCGACAAAAAGTCAATGGGATTTTTCCATTTGGTTTGGATTATTGCAGAAAATAAACTCTGTGGTAAACAAACATTTATGATCCTTACATGTTTTGTTGTTCTCCACAAATGAACAACATTTTTATGATTTTTGAAGCGTGAATGCAATCCCCAGAAGTAAAAAGCTAACGTTAGACTATAAACGGACTACACCACCGTCGCATGAGCGTGAGTATTAGGGCTGTCCCGAATACCAATTTTTGGATTTCGAAGCTTTGTTGAGAAATATTTGAAGGTATTCGAAGCTTCGTGGCAAAGTAGTAATACTGCCAAAGCTGCACTACTGTACACATACGCACCTCTACACATAACAAACTGCGATATCCATCTGAGAATATCTAATAATAATAATTATAATGTTGAATAGGAATATGAATGAATAATGTTCAGCTTGTGTTAACCACAGACCTTATTTCAGGCATCTAACTAAAAACCCATTGACTTGAGACGAGGGAACTAGAGGTGCTAAAGTACCAACTCATTCCCGGGTTATAGGACTCATTCCTGCAGCAATCTATTGTCCTTACCCTCATATAGCAGAGAGTTAGAGAGCCCAAAGAAAGGTAATAACAAGAATCGAAAAAAAAGTATGAACCAATACTGTTATGTATTGGTTGATGGTGTGAGGATGATTGTGTTTGTACAAACGAATCAGTCACCAAAGCAACCCAAACAGAAATAAAACCCCACACATCAGGACAAAAATGCAGACGTAGCCGAAGCCTCGGTGGTACCTGAGATCTCGTGCTGCCTCAGCTCGTTGTACTTGTAGGCCTGCTCCATCGGCCTGATGGATGTGTGGTAGATCTTCCGCAACATCTGTAGAGCCGCTGGAGGAATAGAAGAAGAATATAGAGAGGAGAGGATGATAATAAAGATGTTAGAAAAAGACGTTTTAAAAAGAGGCAGGGGGGGGCAATTTAATAGGCCATGGTGAAGAAGGAGAGGAAAAAAATGTATCTTGGGCACAAATTGCACTTTACCAGCTCTTTTGGGACATGTATTACTTTTAAATAATAGTACAGAGGCTCCAAACCTTTTTGCTTTACCCTTAAAATGAAGCAATACCTACTTGGGACCCCTTGACCCCAATTAAATCATTTTTAGAGGCCTGGAAAGGTGAAAATATCCAGCAACAATTTAAGATAAGTCAGAAAAAACTTAATGTTACAAACTATTTTGTTATCGTTCTTATGTTGTTAATCATCTCATGACCCCGTAGATTTACGTTGTGACCCCTTCAAAGGGTCCTGAACCCCAAGTTCAGAGTCACTGGTACATGTTTCTCTTAAGTTCACACTCCAACAACCAACCGCCTTCCTTAAATTATGTGTTTCATAAAAAAATAATCAAAGATTAACTAACAATTAACAATTAATTTGTAAGCTAAAAGGAAATCAGGGATTCAAAGGATATTACAGTATTCAACGTGCTTCATTAAGCTGACTTCAATTTGTCAGATACAAGCAAGCACAAAGCTTTACAAAAACCACATCTGATGAATCTTTGATCCTCACCTGCATAGTCTCCTGATTTTTCCGCAGTTGCGAGCCGCAGCGTCTCGTCGATGTGAGATCTGTCCCTGAGGACGGAGACAAATTCTTCTACTTCTTCTTCTTCTGTAAAAAGAACAATAACAAAATTTAACTCGGTTCAAGTCCTCAGTGAATATCTAAGGATCTGATAACATGAATAATGGACCCAGGTGACCGATCCAGTGACAGTTTCATTATGAAGCATACTGCTGAGGACAGTCAGTCTTACATGTTCAATAAAGCTACGGAGGCCAACGGTGCTGCTATTTCTGGATTCAATCAATACATTCTGCGTCTCAATTATGTATCACAACTGCTGGGAAGTTAAGTGTGACACACAGATAACTGATAATATGCCACTGGGTGACAGTTTTGCATTGGATGCCAATAGCAACTTCAGACACAGCAGATATTTGAGCTGTCATGATCAAATGTTCCTCTGCAGCCACATGCACCAAATGACTCTTCTACATCGTCTTTTCTGCTCTGTCTTACTACTTATACAAAACCTTACTGCATGATAGCACCCATAAAATAATTGTGTTTGTGCCAGAATGATAACTAGCAATGCATGAATGACTGACACTTGTTGGTGATTACAGTGTGGCTCTTTCACAACGTCCTTTTCCTGCTGTGTGATACACAAACAGAGGCCACAGGGTAGTTCAATCATCCACATCTACCTTCACCCTGTGTGTGCACTAGCCTACAAATCCACCAGTTTTAATGTTAATTGTGCAGAAAAAAAGTATGAGATAATCTTGTAGTTTTCATCAAAATGTATTTTCATGATTTTCATGAGAGGAGCAAAGTATTTTATCGCTTCAGTGTTTCAATGCTGCCCAATCGGTTGTATTTGACGAGTTGGGAGTGAGAACAGTTTGGTGAAAACAGGTGAAAAGGTTTTTCCATCTGTGTGAAAACCTACATGTTTCACAGATAAACAAAAGGAAAGATTATCCTGACTTATCCTTGACTTTCAATGTGCATACATTACATTTGGTGCTTTTTTTCCCCAAAATGGCTTACATTTTTGCACCCCACAACGTACTGTACATGTGTGTGGACTCTTTTCACCCCCCCATAGTGTGAGAGAGTGAATCCAAGAGAACATATCCGCTCACCAGTGTGTCATGTCCAATTTGGAACATATCAGATCGCTCAGATCTCAGCTGTTAGTACAATCAGCTCTAAATTTAGCGTGCAAACGCTGAAAATAAACATAGACATTTGTTTGGCATCACCATGGGCTTTATAGCAACAGCTAAGATAAGAGAGGCAGAGAGGGAGAGAGAGTGAGAGAGGGGGACTTCCCCAGTGTCATTATGGACTATGGGAGGAGAACTCATAGCTGGACTGAGTGTTTCCATCTAATATACATGATGAGACAATGATGTGCAATCCTGTGTCTTTTCTCTTCTATATTTACCCGCCTATCACGGACCTATCGCGCCGTATTGCCTGCCCTTGTGTGTCCAGGCCTCAGAACAGGCCTCCCCGTTAACGCCTCCCACACAGTCCTGCTCCAGACAAACCTGCTACGGCTATGAGCTATATATAGGAGGAGCGGGGAAGTCTTCCTGGTTCACACTTCCATGTCCCTGAAGGGTTACGGTTCTGTGTGTCCAAGCTACCAGACACTCGTTAATAGAGTTGTTAGGGAATTTTAAAGGTATTTGCAGCATGTTATTGAAGCCGACAGTAGCAGCTGTAGGGATGATTAATTGCAGCCATTAAATTGTAAATCAGAGTAAAACACACGGCATGATCTGAATATTGATCTTGTTGTATAAACACATCATCGGCATACTTCCTGTCAGCGCAGCCCAGTTAAATTCAGTTTACTGGCACAGGAAACATATTGACATAGTTCAAAATCAAACAAGATATTTGAGTTTGATATAACCTCCTCGGCTGCATACCTCTACTTTTCAGCACTGCAGCCTTATAAAACTAATATTATAGCATATTCAGATGAAGAGACCTTCATGCACGGAGGATCAGAAAGCACGAAAAGTTGGCGCTGTTGAAAAGGGCACGACCCTCTGATCTCAGCTGGTGACTGTGGCAAATGCCTGCAATACTCATCACAAATCAAAAACAGACTGCTGTGAAGCAGAAGCACTTGGTGGGGGGAGGTAAAGTATGTTTTTTTGCAGACATCTTAGACCAGAGGGATGAAGCTGTGATCATTTTATGTACACTGCTGTCAGATACAGTCTCCCTTCTTCAGTCACTTTGTTCTGTTACAACATATTGATCTGGAACTTGTCCGATAGATGTGACAGCCTAAAGTCATGTAAACATATTATTCCACTCTCAGCAACTTCACAAGTCCTTTCAAATACTTCTTAAAGGAACAGTGTGTAGCATTTATGGGGGGTCTATTGGCTTATTAATATAATATTAATAAGTATGTCTTCATTAGTGTATAATCACCTGAAAATAAGAAACGTGTTTTCGTTACCTTAGAATGAGCAGTTTATATCTACATACAGAGCGGGTCCACTGGCTCTAAATAGGGCCATTAACGTTGACAAGGTTTTCTCCACTTTGATTTATCACCTTTATTAATGCTAATATTTGAAAGACACAATCAAAGTGACCATTTTGCCAAATATTTGCACATAAACTGACGTTGTCTAAGAAGTTTAACCTACTTGCGCCTTGCCGGCAATATTTAGACACACCAGAAGCTCTGGTCAAGCCTATCCAATAGGAGCGGCCCGGGGGAGCGCCCTGGGTGTGGCGCTGGCGGCAACGAGCCCAGTGCATTCTGGGTGTTGTAGGTTTTCTACTTTTTGAGCGAAAGAAAATACCACAGCCGTCTTTCTCTGTTTTCTCTGGTCGTGTGGCACCAATTTAAAAAATATTTGCGCCTTTCTCAAATTATCTTTCCAGCGCTGAAATACCTCTTTAACGTATAATAACCTTAATATATGTGTATATGTGTATGAATCTTAACTTTAAAAGGACTATACAACAACAGGGTAACCTCATCACTGGCATTCTGCACATTTCCCAGTCTTCAGCCATGGTGCTAAATTGCCCCTAAGACTAACTTTATGTCTTTTTGTCTACGCAAACATTTATATTGTAAATCAATGTGAGAGCAGCATTGTCACGGCATCCTGCAGCCTAACCTGGAGTACAGCCAATCGGCCATGTGGTCAATGACTTGTAGTGTTTCTGGCCAAGAGTCAGAACAGCATGTTGCTTTGGCCAAAACTGATGGTGCATCAAATGACAAGTTAAATCATCTGAAGGCCTGTTTGTTTACAAGCCTGAAGCAAACTGCTTTTCTTTTTTTTTTATTAACGAACCAATGATATTGAAAGTAGAAATATATTCACATTCAATAAAAGGAACTCAATAAAGGTGTCTGACAACTGAGGCAGAGATAGAAGGTTTCTCCATTCATGCAAAAATTGCATGGAGCTCTTTCAATCGATCAAATGATTTGAAAGCACATCACACCACAGAAAGCCAAAAGGAGCATTTCAGTGCAGTATGTGCACACGTAAACAATAATGGAAAGACCATAAAAGATCCCCCATCATAACCTATGGCTCAGGCTTTAATTGAGACCCCAACAGTTGCTCTGCTGCAGTGTGGCAGCAGTGACACACGCTGCTGGTTAAGGTACAACGCAGCACCGCTGATTCTCCCCGAGTCAACCTGCTAAAAATAAGCCTGTGTAATGTTGCTCCCAGCACGGTGGGAGAACAAGAGAAACCAAAAGGTTAGCAGCCAGAATAAAGGAGGGTGTGAGTAATAATACTGCAATCCCTAAAAAGATTCAGTGACTGATCTATATCTGTCACTACGTATTTAAGGCTTCAAGTTTGGTCTACAGTATATTATCGAGTATTTTCAGGGAGGTACAGTAGGATGCCGGGTGATAAAAAAAGAGGATCAGCTATAGAAGATAAAATGGGTTCATCCTTTTATTCATGTGAGCTCATAGTGCCACTCCACCACTCCACTCAATGCACTGTCGAATGAAACAGATTGAATTAAAGGCATTTCAGCTACTGGAGGTCAGATGATCGCCACATGCCCATGCAAAATTGCTTTTGTCTGCATGACCTTTAGAAACAACAGTAAGGGACGTCATCTGCGATACAGTGCAGCCATTTTGCAACCCCCGACACTCGTCATCGTGGCACATGTTAGCTGCATGTCAAACTGGGTCAAATAGAAACATTGCAAAAACAGGAATTTAAGTGAACAAACACGGGGTAAAGATTTGGGACAAGATGCGTTGAGTTAAACAATGAGGAAGAGAAGTGAGAGAAGTCAGCTTTCAGAGGACACTGAGGATGATTGAACGTGTCCCATCTCTTCACTGGCCCGTCCCCGCAGCACACACTCAAAGCTTCTGTAACTCGACTCATCACTCAGAAGAGTCGAGTCTTTTAACACAAGCCTCTTGAGTGGGCCTTAACTGTGTGTTAACACCTCCCAATCCAGTCAATCCCTGATGGAAGCCCCAGGACGGCAGTCCGCGAAGATCAGAGAGGTAGTGTTGCCCGCAGAGGGCGGTCCTTGCATCAGCGCTCAAATTTAACCCTGCAGGCGCCAGGGGAGATGAACCCCGGACATCTGCGTCCGTTGACCGTGTGTCCTCAGTGAGCCCGTTGCCACACAACCGTCAGTTTTGGAGAAACATTCTGGTGGCATCAGGACATCCAGTAGGAATGTTGGGTGATTTAAGCCCACCACGGCCCCAGCGGCTGAGTAAGTCATGCCTCAACTTTACATCCTTATGTGGAGGCCATACAATCAACGGAAGGAATGCCAGTCAACTACTGTAAGTGTGAATCTTCTGTGCAAATGTGCTGCCCAAGTTTAAAGACCACCTTTACTATAAAGATCGATATAAGTATAAATACATTTTCCACATTACTCTGCTGAGGGGAGAAGGCTTCGTACGCCCCTGAAACATGAGTTGTACATGTAACAGCCATAGATAGTCACCTGATCAGCCACTGGTTTGTGGACTGCCGTTTTGAAGCCTCGAGTTTGACATTTTGGCCGTCACCATCTTGGTTTTTGGTCCTCGCCATGTTAAGTTTTTGCAACCAGAAGTACCATGAGAGGGTGGAGCTAAGTACAACACTGAATAAGACATTTTTAGGTGACTAAAAAGGGTGTATTTAACTTTAAAGAACTGAAAACACACTGTAAAACAGTTAAAGTTTTAAAGCGAAACCACGGACAACTCCCAGACCGAACAACGCCGTGGTAGCGACCAGTCAATCACAAGGAAGCCCCGCCCTAAAGCATCCCTTATAGTCTATTTGACTCTAAATGGGACCATAATTTACTAAATGAACATCATGCTGTATTGAAGAAGACTTGAAACTAACGATTGCAACTGGTAACATCATGGTTTGTCACACAATCACAAATTGTGGAGCCAATTACTATCCAGCATGCAAATACATACAGTAGCTAGTTCAAATGAAAAGGAGACAAATTAAAATAAGATTATATCTTAAGCGCTGTCAACTAATTCAGACAGATAATAAGCACACACTTCAACCAGTGTTGTAGCTGAAAGTGCTACTGAACTAAACAAAAATATATTTTTTAATGTAGTCAAATCATACAACCAGGGATTACCCTAATGTGCCTTATGTACTTATATGTGGACATGAAAGTGTGTATCTGCAGTCCTGTGCATTTACACTGTGTATATTAGGTATATCTGTGTATGTGTAAAACCCCAGGATCATGTTCTGCTTGCAGCACAGTGGAGGTAAATTGAATTACGAACATGATGAGGGCGACAGGCCTGGAACCCTCCCGGTCAGAGGATTTATCCTGAGCACGGGGGGATTCAGGCAACCTTAACCAAAGGCCAGGGGGTTCCACTGGAAAGATCCACGGAGAGGCATCGGTTTCATTCAACTTTAAACATTTTTTACATACAATACCAAAGGATATAAATAGCATTAAACCAATTTTCTTGCACACGTTAGAAGGACATTGCCAACCATAAAAATGCACATGATTCTTCCTCTAGCGAGGGTCAGCAGAGCTTGTGCAGGGCGTGGTGAGAAGAGGCCATGGATGGCAACAGGTGGCCCAGCTCGTGGAGCTAGTACTCCCCATAGTCAAAAATAGACCCACAATGGGTCAGAAGATGGACAGAGAGGAGGGTGGGGGGGCAGAATGGTTGGCTCCTATTTTAGTCAGTGTGGAGACTCAGAGACATCCACATCCCTCAGAGCTGATTGTGTAATATACAGGCCAACTGAGTGAGAGCTACTGTACCAGGGCCGCTCACGGAAGTTTCAAATAGATACTTGGCAAATAAGACACATTATAGTTATCTTTGTAGGCGTTTTACACGAGAAATCACAAGTATCATTACTTTGCTTTCACACAATGTCCTGTAAATGTACGTGAAAAGACCGACTACATTCAAGATCCAAACAAACATCACTGACTTTAGGGTTGACACTGGCCCTTACAGATCATCATCCGGGTTGTAAGTCCTCTAAGGGGTCACTGACAACTCGACACATAGCTAGTTGAGTGACAGGCTCAAAGGAAGGCGCAACGGCAAAGGCACTTCACCCTGAGGTGTTTATCTGACGCCTCTATCCCTGCTCTCCTGTTCGAAAGCCAGGAGAGGACGTCAGGTGCCCTTGGGACTGGGGGTGGCTTGTCTTAAAGGAGGGGTGTGACTGGTGCGTCCCTTCTACTACTACCACCAGCGTAGGGATGTCCCAGACATGCCACAGAGGGGAATCACGTGTGCCTTTAAATTTCCACGTCTCCCCTCCGCAAAGTGAGGAGGCCAAAGATGTTTTTACTGTATCGAGGGTGGATAGTGTTACCACTCAATAGTAAACACACTGGTGTGAAGAACTAATCAAGGTCCCAAAGAGGCTGCGATATCTCTCAGGTTCTGAGCAATATGCTGTCGTTACATTTGCACTAATGGCATTTTTATATTGTATTAGCAGCTTTTTAAACTCCCTTTCACACTCAAACACCACGCATGATATCGGACACTGAGCACGGATTCGATCCTCGTTTGGTCATTCAGCCCCATTCACACAGGACCTGGTTAGTGTAGGGTTTCTGGCAACCTTATAATAACCCAGCCGTTACTACAGCAACCCGTGTTTACTCCTACATGACAAGCGAGCAGCATCATGGAGCCAGGTAGGTCATGTAACGCATGGTGACCCATTTACACCACCAAAAAACCCGCAGGTTTCCTCTGCTCATTACTTTGCCAAGAAAGATGGAAGCTATTTAACACCTGCAGGTAAATGATTGTAAAGGAAATATTATGGCAGAGTCAGATGAGGCCTGGAAGATAGAACAGGCCTTACTAGACCCACTGGTGGACTCGGCTGCCCCCCCTGGTGCCCCCATGTTCGAAAGAAAAGTAGCAAATATACCCTCTTGGATGCCCTTCCAGTGGAGAAAACGTGATAATTGGCCTCTAGCATGGCCTTCCAGTGGAGAAAACATGATAAAGTGACCTCTAGGGTGCCCTTCCAGCAGAGAAAACTTGAGAGGCCTCTAGGGTGCCCTACCAGTAGAGAAAACATGATAAAGTGACCTCTAGGGTGCCCTTCCATTGGAGAAAAGGAAATGTAGTGCACTAATCGGAGCCCTTAAATGGAGAAAACATGATGCAGTGTCATATTGGCTGCCCTATACATGCTAGAAAACTTTCTGGTGCCCCTTTATGTATTTCTGACTAGACCTGAAAGTGTGTTCACACTGCTACACCAGAGCCTAATGATGTCTAACCATACGCAGAGGAATGCAAAGCATTTTTTTTTTTTATACCAAAATGATTCCTTCTATCATGTCTACAATTTCCAAAGTCTCGGCGTCCTTGCTTTACATCAAAATGTAGACAATTCTATTGATACAATCAGCTGGCTTCAGTCTTAAGAGATGAGACATCATCATCAGCATGACCATGTCAACGTGTAGGCCCTGCTGCTGCTTTCAGCTGTATTTCTCACAAAATCCACTATGGTGTTAGGATATAACATTAATGTCTTCACTTTTTGGAAAAGAAAACGTGCACAGCCCAGGGCTGCTACAACCCATGATGAGATGATAGCAAAATCGATTTTACATTCCTTTGGAAGGAGATTACCCTTTCTGCTCCTCTCTGCGATGTTAGCTACCTCAATGGAGTTCCTGACATCGATCGAACCGATCGATAACACAAATAATTGCACGCTGAGCGGCAAGGAGTTCTCATAATTGTCCACAACCTGCAGGTATTGGAGTGAAAAACTCCTGTGTGCTCTGCAGCAAAAAAACAATCAATAGTATGCACATGCAGTAGATTAAGAGACACCAAAAGATGCATGGGCCTGCAGAAAGGGGTCTATGAAGGCATGAGTTGCAGCCAAAGCCCGGCCCCTCCTGCCTGGAGAATGCATGTCCCTATAAGGCCAACTGCTGGGAATAAATTGCGATTGTGACAGTGCAGAGTGACAGCAGCTGTGCAGTGCATCTAAAGGGAAGCATGGGGCTGGGAGGGGTGAGGAGTCAGGAGGGAAGTTAGGGAGGGAGGGAGGGACTGTAGTGAACAGTGTTGGGTTTCAGGAGGCCTTCCAATCTTAGACACCTGACAGCAGCCTGGAATATGAAGGCCTGGGCCCGGGCTGTGGAGCCGAACGCCACCCCAAGGACGGACAAGGGTGACGGACAAGGGTAACGCCAAGCGCTCCCGTCCAGACCCGGAGACCAGTCCGCACTTTTAGAATCTGGGAGAAGTTGTTGTCACTAGGACATTCAACTCCATGAGTGCCACGTAATTATATTTACTGTGAGACTGTGAGTTTAATGTCTCGATCCCAAATGCTATGGATTATCATCACAAGAGATGTTGCTCCCCCGGTAGGTATTTCAAGTCTGGAGTGACTCTTGGATAAAAGTTCAGGAGTGACGCAAAGAGATCACACCTATGAATGCAGTGGTATGAGTGACGAAAAGCTCCATTCAAGCTCCCGCGTGGCTGTTCTCTCCTTGGTTAGACTAAGACTTTCCATCAGCTGGTGCCATGAGTTAGGACAGCTGACATGGCGTCAGCCCACAGGAGAGGCTGAACTCTAGTTTGAATGATCCTCAACTGCTCTACTTTATGACAAGACATTTGTTCATACATCAAAAGTGTTATGGATTTGAGTGTTTGTCAAAGAGCCACTTAAATCTGCCATTTTGTGCTGGGTGCCAACAGTTTAATTATAAACTGAGACAGATTTTAAATAGTGCTGCACGGTGGCTTACATTTCTGTCTCTGTCACTGTCTATCCTCGGCTGGTGTCCCCATGACCGTTGCTGAAGCCAGAGCCATTCCTGGTCAAACTGCCCCAACAATGAACACAAGAACTGCACTTTTGGCCATTAACAGTCTGAATCACAGCTTCTGAATCTCTCATCAAGCTAACGGAGCAATCAAACATTCACTAAACCAACCTCTAACTTACACTGCACCACCATTTCATTCATCAGCAGCATTTGTACACAAACACATGGTGGCCCACAACGCACCATCCAGCATAAAATACGAGGAAACCACCAGATGTTTGACCAAAAAATGTGTACTTATAGTCTTACCTGCTGTGGCCTGCAAAAGCAGCAGGGAGAGGAAACAGCAGATCAAGACTGTACCCTTCATGATGGCTGCCAGGAGAACTGTGATAGTCACACAGACTATATATACTGAGGCAGGAAGGTTAAAGGGCACGCAGAGATAGGAGGCGGGGCACAGAGAGGGCCAGTTGGGCGAGGGGCTGGCTGAGATCGTTGGAGGTGTTGCAGGGACTCTACGTGTACGAGCAGCTGACTCTCCTTTTTAGAGAGGTCGCAGCTCGGGGCCTCGGCATAAATGTACCGAGAGTTGGCTCTATGTGCGTCTGTGGGCTGAATCTCAACTTCCCGCTGATGATCATTTTACAAAATTTGAGATTTTTCAGAGACTGGAAATGTTTTAAAAGGAATAACAGGACATTTGACTATGACATAAAAAGCTAATTGGTTTCAAATCAGCAGTATTAAAGCTGAAGTAGGTGAGATTGGAGCAAATATGATTAAAAAAAGTTATTTTTATAAAACGGTCACTATATCCTGACAGTAGTGCATGAGACAGGTAATCTAAAAAAAATCATGTACCTCGGTGTCCTCCAGTGCTCCTAATGGCATCTGCAAGATTTCACAGACTGGAGGAAAACAACCAATCAGAGCTGATCTGGAGTCTGCCGTCCAGCTTCTGTCTATGAGAGCCGGCTGTCAATCACTCGCAAACTCCGATCAAACGGTCAAACTAGGCCGCGCTGATCAAATATGAATCCATATTCTGGTACTGTAATGCCTATTTCTCTCCTCAAATGTCTTCAGAAACATCTTGTAGTGTACTGTTTAGCTATAAAATGAGAAAGTTTGTGACCAAGCAGCCATGTTGAGATTTCTTGAGGGAATACCAAGCACCGCCCACCAGCCGGAGCACAGCCAATAGGAACGCTTTCTCTCTGAAATGACCTGTGATTGGTCAAAGTCTCCCGTCACAGGCTAGATTTTTTAAAGTCTGAAAACAGAGCCATGAGGAGGTGCAGAAGTCTAGTTATCTCTCAGAACTCTTGAATTATTATGGACATTTTTGCCCAATGATGCCAAAAAATTGTTGCCTACTGCAGCTATAAAGGAAAAGTTCAACACAAATTTGGTAAATATTCGTCTGTGAGAAGTTGAGTGATTCAGCACTGAAACATTGAGCCAGAGGTCTTAGTGCATTGATGCTGAGGCCCATTGTGTTCCTGTATTTGGTTGCAGAGTGCAAAACCATGAAACCGCCAGCCGCCGTCTGGCTTGCGTTGCTCCTAAAGTAGTGTTATTATGGTAAGGATGACCATACCGCGGTTTAGCACTCGGCGGCTCATGTTACCGCAGTCTTGGAAAGGGAGCAGTGAGCGGAGGGGTGCTCAGTTGGTTGCAATCTGCAACCACACCACTAGATGCTGCCAAATCCTACACACTATCCCTTTAAGTTGCAGTGCGTTGAGCTTTCAGGGCCAGTTATTTCAGTTAAACAGACTGAAAAGGAACTTCCTATAAATTAATGATGAATAATAAATCACATCTTTCACAATGAGCTACCATGCTTGCTCTGCCTAACAAAAGCACGATGATCAAATGACTGTAACAACTTTACCGCCTTCACTCCCCAAACTATTTGCAGCAAATGTGCATCAAGTAAATGAGCTGTCAACCCCTTATTGTGGTAAGGAAGACACAATGCTCACTTGGCTGCCACATTGGGAAGTAATCATCATAAGACTGTTTGAGAGAGAGAGAGAGGGCGGGAAGAGAGGGTATGTCTGGAACATATAGACTCCCGAGTCAACCTAGAATCCCTAACACAGCTAAACGCTAGGCGGATTACGGCTTTATCACACTCAAGCAGACACACTGTGCTGAACATAATCTCACAATTCCTTGGGAATCAACATCCTAACTGTAAATTAATCCCCAAATATGGCAGGAATTTCTTACTCGAGCATGTCCGTCCCAAATGACTCAGGAAGCGTGTCCAAACAATGCAGCGAGTTCATTTCGGTGGGTAAAACTGCCTTAATCCTCAGGGACTTCACCGGCGGTGGGATGTGGCTCGATGATTTGTTTATGAGAAAATATGTGCTTTTGATGAGCTTTTATGAATTCTGGTGAACATTAATTCTTCTGTTAATTACAGATGACTGACAGGCACTGGCATCAGTCGCTGCCTTTCTCCAAGTGCACCTTTAAAATGTTAGCTGCGGCTTTGATGTCGCCATCACTGGCAATGGAAAATAACAGCATAACAGTAGCTAAGCTGTTTAATGTCTACGAGGTTTTCTAGTGTCGATTGTTTCTTTTATCCGTTATTTCATAAATGCAGACACCGATGGCTCTTTGACTTATAAGGGGCAGTAATTTTTCCCGAGTGTATATAATGCTAATGTGCTTTGATCAAAACTGTGTACGGTTTGTCTGCCGAGTATGTACAGTCAGCCCGTATGCAGGAAACGGCGTATAAATGCCACGATAATGCGCAAGGCGTTAAGCGTGCAATAAGTACACCTTTCTTGATTTCCGCATGTATACTTTAACTGCAATGGAAACAAATCCACGTATAAATGCGACTGGGGAGGTGAATGAGCCCAACAAACACTGGACTTTTAACCAGGAGACCCGTGTTTGAGACCGTTGTTGACTAGTGTTTTGTTTTGTAAGTTATGTTAGTGACGTTTATCACGTTTCTTTAAAAATGTTTTGTTTCCATGGCAGTTTCTGTACGTGTTTTACTTTTTACTATTTTAAGCCCAACCATGAAGTTTTTCCTTACCCTAAGTGTTTTTCTTGCCTGAACCCAACAGCGGATGTTTGCATGGCACACAAACGACACGCGAAAAGCGGCTGTCGTGGTATTTATACGCCTTCCCGTGAGACCGTGTCTGTACAGTACAGTGCTCCACCTTTGCCCATTAACACAAACTACACTGTCCGTTCTGTGTTACTGTAGAAACATGGCGGAGCAACATGGCGGACTCTATGTAGATATGAGGGCTCATTCTAAGCTAACGAAAACACGACAACTCTTAGTTTCAGGTGATTATACACTCATGAAAACAGTTATGAATATTATATTTCATTTCTGCTAATAGTTCCCCCGAACTAAACACACTGTTACTTTAAGAACTACTCTTACTTGACATGATGCCACCTTAATAACTCATAGTTGTGGTCCATAATCCCACAACTCAACTTCATATAGGAGTACCACTACACATTAATAATAGAACCAACTGTTGTAGTGTTGGACACCCTCTGTCTACGCTTATTAACAGTCATTTCACATTGCTACAAGACACTAAAAATTAGGAATGAGTGAGCCTCTGTGGACGCAAAAAACGGAGGTATTTCTGAATGAACGTGTGAAGGTGTGAACAAGAGGCTTGGGACGAATGAATGCATGTCTGGGGATGATGGCAGGAGATGCCACCCACTGTCCCTGGTGTACATTTTAACTGTCACAGAGATGGTGGTTGATCTTAATTTAGCAATGAGCTATTGAGCAAGAGAAGGAGGGGTGGGGAGGGGGGGCTTCAAAATGCCAGCCACCAATCAGGAATAGACACTTGTGCATCAACCGTGCTGCTTGCGTGACGGCCAACTATAAATTCAGCTGGTTGTGTCATTATTTGTGCTATAATTAGTGTTACTACCGTCAATATTTAGAGTGAAATACTCATTTTGAAATAAAACAAAAACAGAAACAAAGACACAGTGGGCCCAATGCGTAAAAAACAAAGTACAAACTTTATTATTCTGTCTTTACAAAGGCACAAGCCTCTTTATCCCCAAAACATTTCTCTTAAAAACAAAACAAAGACATAAAATAGCTTCTTGACGACCATATGCACCAAAAAAAAAAAAAAAGGTTACAGAGAACAGACAACAGGAGAGGGAAAGGAAGGAGCTGCGAAATGTGAAGGGATACAAGAGAGATATTGACGATAGATAAACAAAAAAACAAAGATGATGTGAGGGGCAAGATGTAGGAGGTGTGGACATGGAGGAAAAGGGGGATACACAGCTGTGCGGCTTTTACGCATAACCTAAAGAGCTTCAGCTGAGGAGATGCCCCTTTGTACAAAAGAAAGAGGCGGACTCCGGTATAGTACAGTAAGTGCTTTGTAATCTTGACCCCATTTAATTATCCCCAGGCCCACCCCACTCATCCGACAAGCTGATATGTCCACATAACGTTTCCTAACACACAAGATGGAAATAAAACAGATCTGGGATTCAGCAGAAAACTATCAAAAGCAGATATATAGCAGAGTTTGCAGAACACATTTTCAATATCTAGGAATCCCCTGCCTCTACTGATAATAAGTACTGGGAATATATCCCATGATTTAATTTGACAGATGTGTCAATCATTTCGGTGCAGCTGACATCAATATTTCTTTAAAGGGCAATTCCGTGACATGAATCATGATAGATGAGGTGCGTTCGATTGAACACACTATCTGTCCAGCAGTTCAAAGCTCCATCTATGCATCGTGCAGGGGTTTTTAACAACGAGTTTGTCCCTAAATAGCAGTGATGTGTCAAAAGCACTAAATGTAACTAATCTCTAAATAGACCAGGTCTCACTTTTAGTAACATTTTATGGAATGTCATCATTTCGTTGTGGAAGTTTTCTTCCTACACATCTGGCTTTAATAGTGCACACGAAGGGGCCAACGGGTGCAAATCTACACATAAATCCAACAACGAGTCAGTATACGGATACATTTTAGAGAAAAAATATCAGGAGCGCTTGAATGTAAATAGTATACCAACAACCTGTTTGTGGCAAACATAAGAAAACTAACATAAGTGAAATAAACTTGGAATATATATTCTAACACAACCCAGGTGGTTACAAAGCCGATTAGACTGTTGTCAGGCTGTTAAACAGGCGTTACCAGTCGCTACAAGCCCCATAGATGTGGGTCAGTAGGGTCTACTACACCTACTAGTAGGTTTTATCATTTATTCACATGGTAGATCAGCGAAAGAAGGTATAAAATAAAATACGACAGTGACCTCTAATGACCGTAGTAAGTAAGACAGGAGCACTGTAGGATAGACAGCGTGAAACTCCATATGGGATGGAGGTCGGGGGCAATGGATGGGGGTTCGCATCCCGTGTGAAACCAACAACGCGTCGCTGTCTTTGTCTTTACAAGCGTTAAGTTTGGCTTTCACTTTTGAAACGTAGTTATTCTAAGCTTATGTTTTCTTAACTTAACTAAGTGTTCAGTTGCCTAAACCTAAAGAAGTTGTAGTTTTGTTGCATAAACCTAAAGAAGCCTTTTTGTTTGTGTTCAAAACGTAACGTTTCATGCAGTTTAACAACGCGTTGGAGCGTGTTGCTTTTAAGTTTCGCTTTCACTTTTGAAACGTAGTTATTTTAAGCCAAAACACGATGTTTTCTAAACTTAAAGGGGCTATATGTAAGAATCAGAAATTGCTTGTTCACAGCGACACCTGTGGCCGCAATGTCAACGAAAGTCAGCGTCCTGTTGCTCGCGCTCGCGCTTGTGCTCGCGCTACATTGACATGAACAAGCACCGGTCTAAACAGTGAGGCGACACACGTCAGCTAACACACAATATCACTCTATATTTCACCTGCTTGGCAGTAATGTTAGCTGACCAGACGAAGGTCTCTCCATGGATCAATGCTGATTCTAGTGCTGGCTTTTCCTTTCTCAGCCCGCCGACCGCGGAGGGAACGGGAGGGGGGGGGGGGGGAGACACCGACACCCGGTCGGGACGATAACGTAACTCTCTCCGGAGCCCCGTCACTTCACAAGACACGGGAAACCTCTGTTGGTCTGGAGGAGCTGCAGCATTTATTTCTGCAAAAACGTCCACTGCACATTCACTAGATATTCTCAGAGCTAAACTAACTCTTCTGCAGTGTGAAGTGTGCGCGCGTGCACGTGGAGTTGGAGCGAGCCGAGCGGGTGAGAACGAGCGCGGTGTGCAAGCAGGCAGCAGGCAGCAGGAGCAGCGCGTACCCACACGCGAGCGCGCATGGGATTCCGACCGTTATGATTTATGCGCGTGATAAGTTACAAATAGTCCCTTTAATTAAGTGGTTTTGTTGCCTAAACCTAAAGAAGCCTTTTTGTTTGTGTTCAAAAGGTAACGTTTCATTGAGTGTTACGTGTTAAAACGTCTCGTTTTTAAGTTTCACTTTCACAACATAGTAGGCGTAGTAGGCCCCTACTGACCCACATCTATGGTGCTTATAGTGACTGATAACACTTATTTAATGGCCTGATAACAGTGGAATCGGCAAGCCTGTTTGGAAAGGCGAGGGGGAAAACCAGAGGGATTCCAGTGGCCGCCAAACGGCCCGGATCAAGTGTTCAAGTACGCCTCTCAGACCCCCGGAGGGGCTGCGTTAAGGCTTCACAGTGCCTCCCTGCACCCACGATGGCGATTAGTAAGGCAAACTGCTGCCTCTCTCAGCTACATGTCTTAATGTTTGTCTGTCAACCAGGCAAAAACATTTAAAGTATGATCTAAGCAGAAACGTGTAAATAGCATGGTGCACTAGACGAAAAGCGCACCAAAAAGGACAAATGATCTATGTAAGGAAGTGCATAGAGCATGTGTGGTCAACCCTCCACGGCACATGCAAACTATTTCACCGGGCATTTGAAGTATACTCTGCTTTGATAGAACATTTGGACAAGAAACTACACTGTCAGGGCGAAATAAAGACCAGCCCTTGAGATTGATCGAACAAGTGATTGTATGTCAGTCATATTTGTCTGTGTGTGTGTGTGTGAGTGTCGTGCGCACATATATACGCCTAATTTCAAGGCAAAAGCAGTGCCGTCGCAGACTGCCAGAGTCTGGGACACCGCTACGCCCTGCTGATTCAAAAATGGGACACACACACACACACACACCGGTGGAAATCACTCAAGAGTGCCCACAGATTAGCTTATTTAACAAGCCAGGTGCTTTTAAATTCAAGAGGGGAGAGTGTCAAGAAACGTCAGAGCACTGATATTATTTTTTTTGTCAGGCCATGAGTAAAAAGAAGAACATGCCAAATACATATGTGGGATTACTGGGAACCCAGCCCAGTAAAAATGGCAACAAAAAAAAAGAAGAATAGAGCTGTGAACCAGTAAGCGCTTCGCTTCATTTCCTGTGAGCACCAGTCAGCCATGAAAACAGCTTTTTTAAATTCCCGTCGATGTGGTGCTTTTTTTGTGTGTGTTATTTTTCCAGTACAATCACATTAACTTGCTGGCTTGAGGGAGCCTTTAGAGAAACAAAAACATGAAAAAGTCGACTTCACAAGAGTAAAACAAACATCATCCAGATGCCTAAAAAGGTGGAACGTTGAGACGGCCTTGTTAAGCTCACAGTGTCTCTCCAGAACGGCTCAGAGAAGGAGATTTAAAGGATGCGGTGTTGGGCGTTGATGACGCCACACCGCTGCTTTGTCTCCTGTTTCGTGGATCAGTCACAGTCACTTCAGGGCCGAATAAAGAGAACAATCCTGGTGATTAACGGTGATGTTTCGCAGACATTCTAGTATCCAGTATGACGGAGCATTTATAGATCAGTAGTCGTTCTAATAACCTCTCTATAGATTAATGAACAGACGTGTGTGTGTGTGTGTGTGTGTGTGTGTGTGTGTGTGTGTGTGTGTGTGTGTATGTGAGAGAGAGCAGGGGGCTAAAGATGAGCAGAGACAAAGAGTGCATGTATGAGTGTAAACCTATTCGGGCTGCCTATCACGGTACAACATTTAAAAGAAAAACAAAAACGAGTGCTTCAATCTGTCTACCAGCCCTATTAACGTCCTCTGAAGAGGGAGAGTGCTGTGGGTGTGAATCCTCCCGAGCCCCGGTCTGCTTGGGCCTGTTGTGTGTTAAGTGTGTGTGTATGTAAGTGTACGGTGTGCGATCGGGGGGAGGGGGGGTGTGGGTGAACTCAGGGCAGTGAGCAGTCGTCGGGCCCGTCGCTGTTTGAGGCCGTGTCCGAGCCCAGCGCGTCGGAGAGGACGCGACCCGAAGTGACGATGACCGCCCTTCGCTGCTCTTCCTCGCCGGCGCAACCCTTCGCCTGGGTGCCCTCGATGTGCTGGATTGCCTGGAGGAAAGAAGACGCTTCTTAAAACCCATTTTTATAGACTCTTTTGTGTGATCTTTTTATTGTTTTTGTCGGTAAGATTTCATTTTACAGGTCTGCATATTTCATGGTAATTAGGTGATAATTAGCAAGTAACGTATTTGAAATTTCTTTGGAATAACTATAAAATGTACCTCAATTTGACAAAAATGACTTTATTATAAACATTATTTTATAATTATATGCTAAAATAGCATATAATGGTTAAAATAGGGCCCTTAGGCTTGAGAAGCGGCTCTGCGCTGCTGCGAAGGTGGAAAACCAAAACTAATAGAAGACACTTCTGATCAGGCACGTTGTATTCTTTTCCTGGAAATGTATTAAATAAATGACCAGCTATTGGGAAATAGAATATAATTATAAATAATGTTTATAATAAAGTAATTGTTGATAGATTTTTTTTGATAGTAAATATTGGGGTAATTTGGCAGTAATTCCAAAGACATTTCAAATAGGTTTCTTGCAAATTATTACCTAATTATCATGAAATTTGCAGACCTGTAAAATGAAGTGTTACCCTTTTTTTCTTATTATTTGTAGTTATTTAATTGATGTGTTTTCTATTGTTTTTATGTATTGTATTGTATTGTATTGTTTTATCTGTGTTTAAATTTGACCTTAGTTTTGTCTTGTTTTTGTTTAACCTCACTGTTTGGCCTTCTGTTGTTATACTGCTTTGTATCCTGCTTTTGTTTTGCCTGTCAAAGCACTTTGTAAACTGTTTTTAAAGGTGCTTTATAAATAAAGTTATTATTATAAGTGATGTCAGTGATGACAGCGCCCTCTAGTGTTCAGATGTGAAACCCTGGCTCACAAGTCTGCCTCTGACTCCCGACTTACTTGAACGATGGTGTCCAGGTTCTGTCGAGATGTGGACACAGCATTGATGACTGATGTCGGGCCCTTGGTTACCACGGTGACGTGATGGGGCTGGGGGGGCTGGACAGGTGCAGGGACGATGACTGTGGCATGGTGTGTTGGTGCAGGGGGGGTCGCCGGGGCCAACACCTGGTAGAATAGAGCAATTATTACACATTGTAAAGTGAAGCTAAATGGAGAGTACACTCAAACCTGCACAAATGTACACATAAATATACAATATATATAAATACAAACATGCTAAAACAGCACACATACACAGGCACTATTACACACATAATAAGGAACACAGCTGGGCATCATATTGAATATTAACCAGGCCAGATGTTAGGAATCTCTCATCAACCTAAATGTTTTCCTGTCATTATGTTTGGGATTTTTCTCGCAGTGTGTTTTGAGCTGCCTCTAAAAAGTTAGTTTTTTCCTGAAATGGTGCAAGTAAGGGGTGCTCAGATTTCTCATGCCGCTTACAGGTGGTGCTTTAGATCAACTGGCCTGCAACTAATGATTATTTTCATTGTTGATTAATATGTCGATTTATTTTCTTATATTTTTTCTTATTTTCTCGATTAATCGATTAGTTGTTTGGTCTATAAAATGTCCGAAAATGGCGAAAAATGTCGATCAGTGTCTCCCAAGGCCCAAGATGACGTCCTCAAATGTCTTGTTTCGTCCGCAACTCAAAGATATTCAGTTTAATGTCATAGAGGAGTAAAGAAACCAGAAAATATTCACATTTACGAAGCTGGAATCAGAGAATTTTCACTCCTTTTCCTTAGAAAATTACTCAAACCAATTAATCATTATCAAAATAGTTGGCGATTGATCGAATAGTTGACAACTAAGCGATTAATCGATGAATTGAAACCTGAGCTTGACCAAAAAGGAGCACACAAGCCCCATAGTGGTGCAAAAACAAGCTCCCCTAAACTTGAAATAAAATATAATAAATTCCGTACAACTCGCAATTTAAATGTTCATTAAAGGCTGCTTGTGTTTCTATTTATTATTTCCCAGTTTTAAAGGAAAAAGTTAATTCTTGACCTTGGGAACAGTTGGAAACACTAAAAATCTTAACTCAAGGTCCACTTATTAGCTTTTTCCAGCACTTTCAACCACATCTCAAAGTCTGATGTTAGTGATGCTCTGACTTAAAACATCTTATAACTGAGATGCAGTTGAAAGCTTTAAAAAAAAGTTAGAACCTTTTGTTGAAATTTTGTAATTTTTCCTATATTGTTTTTGATGGATTTGATGCATGTATAATTCCTTTATTTACAAGTATCTGTTTCAGTAATTCATCAAAGTTAAGATGTGATATTAAAGCAGATCAAGCTTTTAGTTGTCATGGAACGCATTCATGCAACTTGCGCTCTTTAGGTTGTAAAGGGCTCAGTTTTAAAACTAGAGTTAAGATACTGGTATCATATGTAGCTAGAAAACCTAAAGAATCCACTGGTACCAACCATGTCATACTAAGGAAAGAGCCTAAATAACGCCCCAAAAGAAAAACGGTAAATACTTGTTAAATCTCCCTTTAAGGTTCATTTTGAACAGATAAAAAATGTGCGATTAATTGCAATTAATGAATTACAATTAATCGTGATTAAATACTTTAACCGATTGACAGCCCTTATGTATTTCCAGTAATTTCTTGTTACTGAGGTAATTTAATCGATTCACAGTGATATTGATTTGAGGTCATATCGCTCAGATCTGCTTGGGGAGTCACAAAGTGTCACATGACTAATGCATCGTGTTATCAATCATCTTTCAGTATCAGCGCCCAGCTGCCACGAGTAGTGGATGGGCAGACAGCACGGATTGATTTGGCATCATGTTGAGTTGAGGTTAGCCTGCAGAAACAGGATACTGTGGCTGTCAGGGCAGCAGACAGACACAGCACAAAGATGTGTGAGCTGCGCCATTAAACACACTGTAAATGTGCCTCAGCTGCTGACAGCTCTAACTCTGGACATCTACTGTACACTGAGATTAGTTCAGGTGTTTAAGTGTTTTAAAATGCAATATGATTCAACATGACCGACTCAAAGAAGTCACACGCAGGAGGGGGGAGGGGAATTCGGTGCCAGCCGCCAGATGAATTTAGGCTAAAAAAGCCCAAAATAAACACTGGTTTTCAAAAATATACTGAGCTGAAAATGGTTCGTCTGCATGTCAAATTAAAGATCTTACTGTACATTAATGTTTAAAAACCTCTCTAAATGTTGGACAGAGAATTTACAAAATAAGTGATAAAATGGACCAAACAAAATAGGTTTTTTTTGCTCCTTTCAACCAAGGAATTTTTAGATAAAAAAACGACTCCTCTGTCATTTGTCATGAATTGAGACATATTCAAGTCTGTTAAAACACTCAAGCAAACACAAATCTTTAAACATATTTGGTTGTTTGTTCTACCGTTTCATAGACAGATAAGACTTTTTACATCTATATCTAACGTATATATTCAATAAGAAAACTTAAAGAAGCCAAGCAATGTACTGCTGTGGACGGGGTCGGCAGCAAAACGTATTTTAGCACCTAAAAGAAAGACTCACCTAAAAAAAAAAATCAATATCAGTTTAATTGTACGCTATATTTTGAATATTTTCACCACTTTACCTTGCCGTGAGACAGCCCTTTGTATCCATCTATGCTCTCACCAAAGCCACCAGACAACAGACTTGAATAAAAACAGTAATTTTACCTCACAGAACATGGGGGTTGCGGGTCTACTGTTTTTTTTCCAATGGAGTCTGGTTGCTTTGGCGAGAGAATAGATAACTGCTTCAGTTTCCCGTCGGAAATATAGACTGTATAGCTGTCTGACAGCAAGGTAAACTGGCGAAAATATTGTAAATATAGTGTACACTTAAACTGATGTTGATTTTTTTAGGTGAGCCTTTCTTTTAGGTGGCTAAAATACGTTTTGCTGCCGGCCCCGTCCACAGCAGTACATTACTTTGCTTCCGTTGCGGTAACTCCTGTCTGCTTCTCCAACTTGAGTTGTGCCGACCGTCATCTACTGTAGGTAATACACTGACTATGGAGAAGTACCTCATACAACCCCACTTTAAAAACACCCAAACTATCCCTTTAAAGTCTTGAAACAGCCTTATGTTTAATTTAGCTCTAAAAAGGTCCGTTTGTGTTTAAGCATGAAAATGTGTACGCTGGATTTTGTACATCACACTTAGGGAAGTTAACCGATTACAAAAAGTGAAATTCATTAGCATAACTCTCAAACGGATTCCCTGTTTATGTACGAGTCAGACTCATATGTAAATGTTGTCCAACCTGTGGGCTGTGGGCTGGAGTGAGGTCCCTCTCCAGCTGCTTGTGCTGCTGCAGACGGACAAGGCTCTGTGTTTGGGTCGGTAGCTCCTGGACCTGCTGGGTGAACGCCTTCAGCTGCTCCGGGTACAGCTGGTCATCCAGGGAACGCATCTGACACACACAGAGCAGGGAATAAAAGTGAGTTAGCAACTCAAAACTATGTTAGTCACTACATTTGTCTGGACACGGACTTCGCCTGAAATTGCGTTACATGTTGCGGTTTCCCCTTTTACCTGATCTTCCAGCATCATCCTGACCGAGCGCTCTTTCTCCAGCTGCTGCCTTAACTCAATCATCTCCCTCCGCAGGTCCTCCGTCTTCTCCTCCTCCAGGATGTCTGGTGAGCCGATGCCTTCATCTTTCTCCTCCGCACGCCTCCTCTTAGGGGAGGAACCACTTAACTCCTGGGGAGAGCAAACAGAAATTTGATATCCGTTTTTAGATTAACACTGATGACACTGACAGCCAGAAAATCCCAGAAAAGCCTTTTTTGCACGGCGACGCTTTACTTGTATGATTCGTTTGAGCTGACTGTTCTGCTGCAATAACCGCGTCTTCTCCTGCTCCAAAGTAAAAATGTACTCCGCCGTCTGTTGCAGGATGGCAGCCTGGGGAAAAGAGAAGAAGAAGAAGAAGAAGGTTACAGGTTCAGTCCCAGTACAGCCACGTCTAACTCATCACCTAATTCAAACCTCTCTAGCGACCCACCTTACTGAGCTTCTCTCCATCGCTGTGTGGGATGAGTGTTTTAAGGGACTGGAATCCAGAGTTGATGCTCTGCATACGCCGACGCTCGTTGCTGTTGGCGATCTCTCTGCGAATTCGCCTCTCTTGGTCCCGGGCTGTTTCTGGGGTCAGAGGAATGTTGGCCAGACTAGGGGGAGGAAAAGGGGAGGACAACAGTTACTTGGCAGCCCGTAGTTCCCGTACAACTAAACTGCATTCTCGATTTACATTTGAAAGGAAACATATTTTGTTGCGGATGTCTTTTATGTATCACAAATACATTTGTAAGTGAGTGACGTATTAAAATGAGCAACGCGCAGAGCAAGTGACGTAGTATATCGAATGAACATACGTAAACTAAACACCTTATTGAATTATAACGGGTATAACAAGCGAGAAAGTCCACTTTGTGGGAGACAGGGTTGTGTTTGGAGTCTTGGACGTAGGGAAGAAATACAACATACATTTGCAGCAACATCCCTGGTAAACTTTAACCTAATCCAAAGACAGCAAAGGCTAAAACAATGATTCCCAAAGACTGGGTCACAGGAGATTTTATTAGGGTCGCCAAATAAATTTGCTGAATTTTAGTTAGCAAATATATATGAGTAAATATATAAGGGCATAATATGATAAAATATTCATAACTATGTTTTCATTGGTGTATAATCACCTAAACTCGTTAGCTTAGAATGAGCCCTCCATGTCTACATAGGAAAGAGACAAAACTCTGATGTTCTTTGCCGCCATTTTGGACTGAAAATGTTTACTATATTTGTAATATTTCATCGTTGAGCCGCCGTCTGACTTCCGTTGCTCCTAAAGTAGTGTTATTATGGTATGGATGGCCTCTGAGCGAGGTGAATGGCGTTAACGGGGTTTTGCACTCGCCAGCTCACGCTACCGCAGTTTTGGAAAGGGGGGGAGTGAGCGGTGGGGTATTCAGTTGGTTGCAATCTGCAACCACACAACTAGATGTTGCCAAACTCTACACACTGTACCTTTAACCCTAAAGCAAGTTCTTACCCTGTGCCATTCCTTAACAGGTGTTAAAGTGACACATTAACATGTATGCTATATGATCCAAAGTTGTGATTTTGAAAGGTCTTACGGGGTGAGAATGTTTCCTGACACTGAAGCAGTACTGACATTTCACAAGACACCTTACAAGCACCACACGTGGTGAAAAGGCATCTTCACTAGTGGCACCGCTGCTGATAACTCCAGTTGACATGTAATTAGAGCAGCAGCACTGATCCTGTTAATATTTCACCCCCTAAAGCTGTGGTGAAGAGACACAATATGCTGTAATTCAGTTGAGGGGGGAAATCTAAGCGAACTTCCTCTAACATCCTCTGTATCGAGCTCGGTATCTCTGGGACCCTCTCTAGCCAAGCTCTTATCTGTACTGACTCAGCTGCCTCAGTGCAAACACCGGGAACAATTGTGCAGGCACAGATGAGAAAAGGAGTGTGTGTGTGTGTGTGTGTGTGTGTGTGTGTGTGTGTGTGTGTGCACGGACACACACACACTCGGACCAACGCAGCAACGGCACATCCAGCAAACACACCCACTGCCAAAACATGACCAACTGGGTCTGGACTTCACCATATCGCACAAACACAAACCACTACAGAGGAACAGACCGGGTCCCAATTAGAGTGGATTAAAGCTTAAAACAGGAGTTCAAGTGCCGGGAAACTAAATCGAGCTGAACCGACTGGTCGATCAAATCAGAAAGTATATTGATAATCAATAAATTTACTTTTTTAAGCAAAAATGCCAAACATCTGATGCTTCCAGTGTCTCAAATATTACAATTAGCTGCTTTACTTGTCTTGAATAATAGTAAATTATTTTTTTTGGACTGTTGGTCAAACAACACAAGATATTTAAAAAGATCACCTTAGACTCTAGGAAATAGTAATGGCAATATTCCCACTATTTTCTGACATTTTACAGACCAAAAATAAATCCACATATTAATCAATAATATGTATTATTATAATTATTGGTAATGTATTACTTAATTAGTAGTTATTATTAATTAAGTATTTATTTATTATTATTATTATCTTAATTAATGTTTTGTATTATGTACATTTTTGTTAATAATTCACAATGCATGTCTTTAAAACCAATAAAATTTGATAAATCTGCATATGAATCAATAATGAAAATAAATTATTATTAATTAATTATCATTATTAGTAATTATTTTATTTATTTATTTTTCAATCCATGTTTTGTTTTGAATTATGTACATTTTTTGTTAATAATTTCTAACGCATAGCTTTAAAACAATAAAATTTGATCACAAAAAAATAATGAAAATAATCATCAGTTGTGGGGCTGCAACTAAAATGTATTATAGCAGCAACTGAAAATACAGTCATTTATATTTTTAGTTGTACGACTCTACAATCATGTATCAACAATTTAGGTCCCTTTTCCATTCATTTTAAGTCTCTTTATTATCATTATTAGCATATGTGTCAGTCTGGGTTGAATTGGGGTACATTTTCCTTGTTGTGTATCAATTCTCTGCAGACTCACCATGAGGAATTAATACAAATTTTAAAAGTACTACATTTCCCACAATGCCCGCGTCACTACCAACAGCAGTTGCAGATCCCTCCGCCTCCCTCTTCAAACAGGGCTGCGGACGTATCGAAGGGCCTTCCGCGACATACACACCCCCTTATTAATAACACCACTTTTAATTTCCCTGCCTCCCCCGCGAACGCCAAATGTCTCTTTACCGGACACACCGGAGGAAATGTATGTAAAAAAAGGGGCCAGATAACCCCCTTCCTTCGTCACCGCGGTGCCCGACACCACCTCTCCGTGCTCGGCGCAGACTCTCCGTGTCCTCCGCCATTATAACAATGCGGCAGGCAGCATGGCAAGAGGTGAGGGGCGTAAAGACGCAGTGGAGGCGCCTCCATAGCGCGAACAAGACGCACCAAAAACACCAGGAAAACTAACGCCACGTCGAGTGGGGACGATTTTTTTTTTTTTCGTTTTACAGTGGATGTAGAGAAGAAGTATAAACGGAAAAACGGCGCCATTAACAGGAAACAAACGCCAGACCCCCTCTCAGCCACAAGCATGGCCGCACTACCCACAATAACTTCGGATCGCTCTGAGCAAAAAAAAAAAAAAAACAACAATAAAAAAAACGGCAATCTTTCACCATGTGTGCGAAACCCTTTCACACCTAACAATAACATTTCCCTTTCTTACGCAAATCACAGCACCTATAGGTGACACTGGGGGGGGGTAATTTGAGGATAAATAGAGCAAGGGGTGCGCTCCGGAGCAGCGTGGTGTGCACGGAACCACGTGGTTTATGTTTGTTAGCCACAAAACGCATCGATTTCGCTGCAAAATGTGCGAAATAACCCCACGGGGAGCATGCTGCGGTCTCCCCACTTCATCACACTCGTTATAATGTAAGTGTTTGGGGATAATTAATGCGCGCAGCTCCCCGTGAGTGAGTCGTGTACACAATAACAGAGCATGTTGCCTCATCGCCGTCTACTACTAAACAGATGATTTATAATAATAATAACAATAATAATGCAGCGTGCCGGATGAGAGCGCACGTACCTACAAAGACCTCCAATCACTTCTTTCTCCGTTTTCCTGAAATGTTGCAAAGAGGGCACCTTCTGAGCTGGTACCATGAAATACTCCATGCTCGCCTCTCGCCAGTTTTGCCCCCCCCCTCTCCTCCTCACAAAAAAAAAATAAAAAAATAAAATAAAACAGTCCGTAGAATATAAAAGAAAAGCAGAAATCCCGTGATCCAACGCGGGTTAAATCCTCAAAGAATATATATGAATCCCTCGTCTGTGTAATGTAGTAGTTCCAGGCTGCTGAGAGTTGTAATGTTACTCGACTTCCAGCTGATGGGGTTCCCTCGTTGTGTGTGGCGCTCCTCTACCTCTCTCTCTCTCTCTCTCTCTCTCTCCCTCTCTCTCTCTCTTTCTCCCTCCCCTCTCTGCATGACCGTGTGTGTGTGTGTGTGTGCATGCATGTGTGTGTATGCAGCTGATCGGATGGCTTTCAAGGCGGGAAACAGCTGGTAGGAGTCACACTGCACTCTCAAAAAGCCTCCTTCCGCAGAGACGGGGGACTGCATGTAAACAAAGGACTATTTTTGCGCAGAGATACACCGACAAGAAAACGCACATGTGGGGGAGATTATATGTATCAATAGGAATTACAGCTAATGTGGGATTAAATGTGCAGTGTTGAATGTTGATTTAAAGCAATCCATGCATCCTCCAGTCGGTAATTATCAATACAAAAATATGTTTTCCCCAGTGAAATGATCATTACGCACGACTTTAATCCATTTAAATCATTCCTAACAGCTATTATTATGGGCTATAAACATACAGCACCCGCCTGGAGTCATGTTACCACATCCTTTAAAAGCAATAACCTAAATGTAGATCGCACCTTGACACTGATATAGTAAATAAAGAGCAGGAGCAGACTACTGTAGGGGCGGATACTCCTCCAACAGCTGCGATAAGCGAACAAGAGGGATCAGCTGACGGGCTGGCAGAGCTGCACAGCAACAGCGCACCGGGGAGGGCTTTTAGGGACACACTGCTGGCTCACTGACACCACCGCACACAACACTGGGCTGTTCACCATTTTGTGTGTAACTGTGGTAATACAGGGGGGGGTAAACTAACCTAATTTAATAGAGGCTGTGACGCGCGCAAAGCGAAACCAGACACAAAATGGGAGCAGCTCACATTTTTTTGTTTTTTTTTGTACCCGGAAGCATGAAAAGCTGCAGCTGTGTCCTCGTGGAGGCGCATGGTGGCGTTTTTTATTAATCAGTCTACCTTACTGGTGCACCTGTAGCATTTACATAATCATATCTTTAACGCTGGCTCTCACACAGCTGTGGTTTGGATGACCTTTATGAAGCAGGCTACTTGCAAGAAACCAGGGCAGTGATTTCTAAGAGATTTAAAGCTGCAGTAGGCAGATTTTTTTTTTGCATCATTTGGCAAAAAAATCTTAATCTTTCAGCATATTGTAATTCAAGTGTTCTGAGAGAAAACTAAACTCTGTTTTCAGGCTTTAACAAATTTAGCCCATGATGGGAGACTTTGGCCAATCACAGGTCATTTCAGAGAGAGAGCGTTCCTATTGGCTGTGCTCCAGCTGGTAGGCGGTGCTTTGTATTTCCTCAACTTGATCTCAACATGGCTACCGGGTCACAAACTTTCTCATTTTACAGCTAAACAGTACACTACAAGATGTTTCTGAAAACATTTGAGGAGAGAAATAGGCATTACTGTAACAGAATATTGATTCATATTTGATCAGAGCTGCCTAGTTTGACCTTTTGATTGGAGTTCACAAGTGATTGACATCTGCTCAGAGACGGCAAGGCTCCAGCTCGGCTCTGATTGGTTGTTTTCCTCCGGTCAGTGAAATCCTGCAGATGCCATTAGGAGCGCTGGAGGACACTGGAGGACACCGGAGGACACCGGAGGCACATGATTATTACATTTTTTTCAGATTACCTGCTTATACACTACTGTCAGGATATAGTGACCGTTTTATAAAAATAACCTTTTTTAATCATATTTGCTCCATTTCTAACCACTGCAGCTTTAAAACATTTTTTTTTTTAAATCTAATTGGCTACACGATATTATTCAACTTACAAATATAGGTTCAATGTTCGATATATAAATAATGAAAATAATGAATATATATAAAAGGGAAAATCACACAAGTAAAAGTAAAATGATAATCTAAGGCATAAAACAGTGCAGTTAAAATATATGGCTTAAGATAAACATAAGTAAATATAAAATAGTAATGTAAATGTGAATTTTAAATTTTTGAATGTAGTTCTTAATTCTAGGCCATTAAACACAGACGTTACCCAGCCCATACAATTAAAGGTCTTATTGATAACATTTTTAGACAAATATAAAAAAAATAAAAAATAATACATCCACAGGGCCTTTTAGAAATGTGCTGAATATAAAGTATAAAGTATGGCTTTTCCTGAAAATAATTATTATGATTGTGAATTAATCATCTTTAAATTTTTGGCTTGTCCAAAATGAATGTTTTGTTTATCTCTGTGGAAGATATCTGACGTTCAGTTCACACTTCTAACAAGGCATCAACAACGCTCATAAATTATGTATATATAAAAGAGGAATTAACAATCATTTTCATTGTCGATTAATCTGTTGATTATTTTCTCGATTAATCGATTAGTTGTTTGGTCTATAAAATGTCGGTAAATGGTGAAAATGTCGATCATTGTTTCTCAAAGCCCAAAATAACTCAAATATCTTTTGTCCACAACTCAAAGATATTCAGTTTACTATCATAGAGGAGTAAAGAAACCAGAAAATATTCACATTTAAGAAGCTGGAATCTGGGAATTTTAATGTTTTTTCTTAAAAACGACTCAAACCATTTAATCGATTATCAGAATAGTTTGGATTGATTTAATAGTTGACCACTAATCGATTAATTGTTGCAGCTGTACTACAAATGATGACCTGTAACCTATAAAAAAAGCAGCTGAAATAAAATCCAGAAAACAGCACGTTTGAATATTACATCTAATACCAAAATGCATGATATGCAATAGTTGCAAAATGAATTACTGTAATAGTGATACTGAAATATTTAAAATTCCTTGAAACTAAATGATCACGAAACTTTATAACTTCATATTTTTGGTGTTTTGGTCTTATTCTGGTTCACTGAATTGGCTCTACTGCTGCACACATCATTTTCCATGAACTTCATCATTAACTTCCAAAACAAATACGCAAAAATAAAACCTGAGCTGTTGAAATTTGATTTGAAACTGAGGTCTGAAATCTTGCTTTTGAGTACGTTAAGAAATCTGGATCTTTACAGCAAGAAAATACATTTATGGACTTGATAATTATTTTAGAAATATCTAATTGTGGCTTTGCTTAAAATGGAAATATAAGGCAAATCAATTCTTACTAATGAATAAAATCTCAGAGGGCTCCTGGGTTAATTCAGTCTTCTCCCAGGATGCTTTGGGCCCTCTAGTGGCGGCACAGTGAAAAGACGAAGCGGCCTCTGGTGAACAGATTTGCTCTCCAGCATCACTGAAAAACACTGGATGCCACATGCATGCACCTTTTTCAAGCTTTTTAAGAGCCCAACCAAAACATGAAAGGCCCAATTTTGTTAAATGTACAAAGAGGGAATTTCCCCAAAATTTCTGCCTCCCCGGGACAGTTGGGACACCTTGTTCTGGGCTAAAAAAAAAAAAAAAAAATCATTTAAATTGAATGGATTTGTTCACACATTCTCTGAGGAAAAGAAAACACTTGTAAAATTATTATATTTTCATAAATTACTGAGATATGCAATTTGTCAAAAAAGGGTTTCTGACTGGCTGCCACTTGAGTAAACATTCACTCAGTGGCTTCACAGTGGGTCTTATTCAATAAGGCCAAAAAAGCCTTTGTCTTGTTTTTGACTGCTTTTTGTTGATTTGTAACAAGGTAGGAACTATTAACAATACTCTCCCAACCGTCCCCAGGTAATGAGCTTTCTAACAATATGTTTTTTTGTATGTGGCACAACTAAAAAAAACAGTATTGTATAAGAAAAAATTTAAAAAGAAGCCAAAAAAGTACGATTTCAAAACTGTGAATAAAATGTGAGGAATAGTTGGAAGGTCTCAGCTTGAGGTTGAAAGTGAGGTTGAAAGTGAGGAGGGTGTGGATGAGTATTGAAGCACCTTGAGATTTCGTTGTATTTTAAAGTGTGCTATATAAATTAAATTCATTATTATTATTATTATTATTATTAGTAGTATGAGCATCATGAATGGCATAGGCATTGCTTTCTAACTTGCTAAAAAGGCCTGTCCTAACTGTCCCCCTGTGCCAACCGACCCCGCTCTCCCCTACATTTTTTTTGTGTGATTTAGATTCTCAACTTGCACACTAAAAACT
The DNA here is from genome assembly GCA_916701645.2 of Sebastolobus alascanus. Taxonomy (NCBI): domain Eukaryota; kingdom Metazoa; phylum Chordata; class Actinopteri; order Perciformes; family Sebastidae; genus Sebastolobus; species Sebastolobus alascanus. Next base: position 912,076 of record CAKAOJ020000133.1, on the reverse strand, counting down.
TGCCATAACAGGCCACAGGTATAATAGAAAATACTGTAAATGCTGTAGAGAAATGCTGTAGTCTTTTTCTGATTTTGATTTGTTGTATTTTTTCAATCAATATTGTCTTAATCTTCTCTCCTCCAGTATATGTTTACTACAGTACATAATTGCAAGTCGTCTTGGGCTTTGGGAAACACTGATTGACATTTTTCACCATTTTCTGGCATTTTATAGACCAAACTACCAATCGTTCAATCAAGAAAATAATTGTCAGATTAATCAACAATGAAAATAATCGTTAGTTGCAGCCCTAATTTCACTGCAGATTTCAAGAGGTTATTCTTATTTTCCACATGAGATAATAGAGTTTGAACAATGAACAACAGACTCTCAAAAACATAACATAACTTAACATTCTGAGTTCACCATAATATGTGATATTCAAGTGTACTGTACATTTTTTTGTGTGATTTAGACTCTAGACTTACATACGTACACTGAAAACGTGCCTATAACAAGCCACAGGTATAGTAGAAAATACTGTAAATGCTGTAAATGAAGACACATGTTGTAGGTAGAGCTGGGCGATATGGAGAAAATTAAATATAAAAATATTTTTGACCTCGATATTGATATGGAGACGATATTGTAGGGTTGACTATTGGTGCTTTCACAAAATATTTACAAAATTAGATTTTTGATAAATAATCATCAGTAATGTGGATATAATGACTAAGTGGGTAACAGCAAATCATAGAACAGCTAGAACAGTCTGGTAAGTTCAGAAAATTCAACCCAGTCTCACAAAATGTAATCTATTTGATTCATGTACATTGACACAAATTTCCCTTTTTGTGACGCTCAGCACGACTTTCAACAATGTATTTTTCATGTTTTTTTTATAGGAATGTACAGCAACAGGTGTTGCACGTGTCAATTTCCACTCCAGTCGTTTCAAAATATAATTACTTAGTTAGGTGTGGAAAAGATCGACTTAGCTATGTTTAGGAAAAGATTGTGGTTTGGGTTTAAATAACACCAGAAGTAACGTAACTTAAGTACAGAAGTTACGTGACTGAAAGTCCTGTGTTATTTGACCCATCCATCAACCCCGATCTCCTGCCTACACGGCGTTCGCCTCTCTTTATACTCCTCGGTTCACAATTCCGTGGATTACATAAGAATTGATTTTGTGCTGACAACCACGAAAAAAATGTGAAATTCGCGTCTGTGTCTGAAACAATACATTAAATTTCGTGACTATTTCACGAACTGCTGTGCGACCGCGCTGGAAAATTACATCACTTCATGCAGCCTTTAAAACCAGGAAAAGATAACACTTGTGCCATATTACAATTCTACAATTTCATTTAGCAGACGCTTTCGTCCAAAGCGACGTACATCTGAGAGTTCGTACAACACAAGCAAGGATCTAGATAGGTGGGAACAACGTGAGTAAGTGCCAACAACAGCTTCAAGTCCTCAATAGCATCAATGTCATTAGGTGCGGAGTTGTTCATGAAAGAGCTGGGTCGGTCTTTAGCTTTTTCTTAAAGGTGGAAAGGGACTCTGCGGATCGAATGGAGTTTGGTAACTCATTGCAGGACTTAGGGCCCTGTTGTGATGGGAGTACCAGACACCTTTCATTGGCCGAGCGTAGTGGGCGGAAGGGAGTGTAGACCTGAATGAGGGAGTTCAGGTAGGCGGGATACATTTTTGTTGCTGTTTTGTAGGCGAGCAACAGGTTTTTTTTAATTTGATGCAAGGGGCAACTGAGAGCCAGTGGAGGGATATGAACAGCGGAGTGACATGTGCTGTTTTGGGTTGGGCGAAGACCGCAGAGGTCTTGAATGTGCATGCAGGGAGGCCTGCCAGTAGGGAGTTGGAGTTATTAGATGATATCTAGTCTCATATCACAATATCAATATAATATTGATTTCTTGCCCAACCTAGTTGTAGGCTTAATTTTTCTGATTTTGTTTTTTCTCAAATTATATTGTCTTCTCTCTTCCAATGTTTTACTGCTGTACATATTTGCAGGTGTTGCATTGATTTATGGTGGTGGAAATAATATACATTAGTATTATAGTAAATGTAAAGAACAGGCTGCCTGGCAGTCAGACCTTTTCAATTATGTAACAGAGATGTCTACAAAACGGTGGAGAAGAAGAAAAGAACAGACAGTGAAATAGAGGGGTGTTACCCTTCATGATATAAGGCCTGTTGATGGAGGGGAGCTGAGGCGGAGAGATGGCCATGAGGACACACAGAGAGAGAGAGAGAGAGAGAGAGAGAGAGAGAGAGAGAGAGAGAGACCGGGGACTGCCCATGGTGGATGGGCGGAGCAGTAAGCCTGCGCTGAGCTGGCAGACTCTGGGCTGGTCCTGACGGGCTGGCTGGGCTCCGGGCGGCTGTCTGTGCGCTTCAGACGGTCTTGGGGGAGACTACCACCAACACTCAGCGTCTCCTCGAGTGCTCACAGATTATAACAACAAGAAAAAACAGAGAAAAGAAAAGCAGAAGAGACACGAGGACAACTGCGAGAAAAGCAAACAGCCCCACCTCGGCATCTGGAAAAGCACCGAAGAAGAAGGAGACGATCCTCCCCCTCTATACCCCCCCACACCCCGTCGCCAACCCGCCCTATCCACCCTGCCCACCACTCCGTGCCATCCCTCTGGGCTGAACTGCCCTCCCACCCCGTCAGGAGAACCACGACCACCCATAGGAAACCCCCACTTGACCAGCGTTGCCATTAAGCGATGCGCATTGAATTTACGCGTTAACACAACCCCCCTTTTCTCTCCTCAGTTACGGATTTGGGTGTTTACACTTTTATTTTTGACGGGTTTCCAGAGGCGTGATAACATGCACAGTGGTTCATCCCACGGCAACAACAGACAAGGCTGTCATTCCATAGATTAGTCTTTATTTAAACAGCCAGCTGTCACACACGCAGCTTGTGTTTTTTTTAAATTTTTTTATCCCATGCTTAGAAAGAATCCCGACAATGGTCTGGGAACGGACCGCCTCTCCAGACACATAGACATATTTTTCCAAGACGCATCAGGTCTATATTTCGTGTTTATCGAAGAAAGAGCGACACATTGACGAGGAGTCATTTGACACCGACGCAGCTTTGAGGACTTTGCGTGCGAAGTTTGCACCGGGAAGAGAAGGGGCGCCAAGTCGGAGATATCTCGGCCATATCCACGGTGTAAGGTAAGCAAGGAGCGGGTCTATCATGCATGTCAGTCCTGTACATTGTGTCTGTGTGTCCACGTTGGTCTGAGTGCGCTGCTACAATGTGGAGAAAAAAAATTGCACGAGTTCAAACAGGGTAGTGACCTATTTTCAGAGAGTCTCTCCAGCGGTGCGCCCATATCCTGCAGCCTGGACACTGTCACAGCCAGGCCCGGTGTACGTGCCTTTACCGGTGCCATTTACGCACCTTTTGCATCCTCTCTTATAAACCAGCTATCCTCCCCTTCCTCAAGACATTTTTAGAGCAGTATCACCAATCCTGCCCTATATAGATAGACAGGGGCGTACATCGCAGCTCAGCCAGCTGTTGTGCAAGATGCTGCTGAGCTCTCTGATGTTCTGTCACAACATCTGATAAAGAGTTCAACGTCTACAGACTGCTGGCATCCACTTAACACAGTGATGTATTGGTAAATACAACTGTGAGGTAAAACACCCATGAAACAAATTCTCGGATTTACTTCCACATGAAAGACTAAATATGTCTCAACAGCAGATCCATTTCTACATGAGTTATTTATGCTTAATAACCTCTTTTTAAATCATTTTTGTGTTAGACAAACTCTAAGTTATTTGAGGCAGAGGCATGTAGCGCAGGGGGGCAACGATGAGCGCAGGCACAGAGGCCTAGATAAAGAGCCATTTTCCTCCAATTAAGCAATTCCACTGTCCCTAAGCCTAATTGTGTGCACACTGGGACCGGGTTTGGGACGGACCTTCTCCCCATTGGCTGCCTCCCATGGGCCCATTGTTCCAGAAGATGCCAGGGGGAAAGAGCCAAGTCCTGCCAAGGCGGACCTAACAAGCCCTGTGCTGGAGTGGAATAAGGCCTGATCATTAAAAAGCATTAGGACCACAATGCAGATCGAGGCACACTCAGGGAGGCTGGCGGATGGCTGTGTATTTCCAAGGTGACTGTGTGAACAATATAACGTGTGGGCGCGTGGGAGAAGCTGTCACACAGATATCTTATGAGACTGGAGGAGGTCTGGCTGTGGGCCCTCTCTCTCTCAGAGTATGGCAGGATTTAGACTCCCTCCTCCAGGCCCCTGCTATTTAATCCATAACCCCTCTCTGAACTGTGAGCACAGGTGCTCCTCACATCCACCGCCCGCTCTCGCCGCATTGTTTATCCAATCAGCTGATGATCAGTTCAGCCGCAGGTCAACCACAACATCCATCTGACAGAAAGACTGGGGGCCAGACGCAGAGGCGTCCATCACCACCGCCACTCTTACACCGCAGAGAGAAGGCTCTCAGCGGCGCCATCATAAAGCCAGATGTCCGCTGGGGTCCAGCTGTGCGTCCCTGTGGTGGCATTCCACACTCTCAGGATGTTTGTGTAGGCAGACTTTTTTTTTTTCCTGTACATTTTCTCGTCCTGACTGCCTGCTTGGCCAGATGTAGAAACTTGGACAGCTGCTGAGTTTTGACACCAACTTGCCGCAATTTATACGCAAGAAGATACACCATAAAGGCTTTCCACCACCACGCTGAAATCAAATCACGGGTGTGGTTGTCACCTCCCCAATTTTCCCCGTGCCTTAAGGTTTTGCCCCACGCCACAGCCGTGTGACATCATACCTCAACCGTGCGAGGGTAAAGGCAGCTGCTTTATGGTGGAAAAGGTGGACCCTAATGGCATATTCCTGCGTCAGAGAACAACCACGAGGCATGCGGTAGAGGGTTGGTGGGAACCCACAGTGCACTTGTACTTAATGCCTTAAAACCAGGCTAATAAAAGCGTACCGCACCTCATGTAAAAAAGAAGCAGTTGATTCTTACAGTGCGAGTATGAGTCTGAAATCCACAACAGTGAGTTTTGTTTTTCACACAGTGTTGTCGGCTTGTTGTGGGGCCACTAAAAAATATGTTTTCCACTGGAGGGAAAACTGCTACCAGTAATTGGGTGGCGTGTAAGTGGTACAAACTACAGTGGGAGAGCCAGTGTGAGTGTTTGAATTGATATCACAGTGGGGTTTCATAGCTGCTGGGGATTACGGTCAAAACTGAAAGGCAACCGAGCAGCAGGGGAGGGAGGATTATAGTGGTCAGTGAATGAGGCAGCATGCAGAGAAAACATAGCACCTGATACACACTCACATTTATCTTCACAGGGATAATAAGAGCGACTTTATAATAGATCCCCATGGCAGATATGTCCTCTCTGTGGTTACACTTGTAGACGAGAACTTCTAATCAGACAATTTGTGATTCATCCGTTAAATATGACTAACGTTATGTTGAATGGAGTTACACATCCCAGCTCTTGACCTTTGATTGGGCTGAAAATGTCAGGGGAGATGCATGATGTGGCCAGATGAGGTAATATGTCTCCTCAGTGAAATGAGCTAGAGAGAAGACATGGTGTATGATGGCATCAATGGTCAGATTTGGATAAATCCCATAGAAAATTAAGACTGTATGCATGTAACAAGGAGAAATTGACATGTGTTGCTGCACATTTGTAGGAAAACTAAGATATCAAACGAACCGTTGTACGAGAATATGTTGTTCAGGTTCACAATCCACCTAATATTATTACTAGGACTGTCAAAGTTAACGCGATAATAACGCCACTAATTTCTTTAACGCTACTGGCATCATATGAAACTAAAAAACCTAAGGAACCCATTGGTACCAATCATGTCATACCAGCTTGTCGTGAAGGAGGTTAAATAATGCTCCAAACTTGCGCTAAATGTTGGTGAGGAAAAACCGGCATGGCCATTTTCAAAGAGGTCCCTTGACCTCTGATCTCAAGATATGTGAATGAAAATGGGTTCTATGGGTACCCACGAGTCTCCCCTTTACAGACATGCCCACTTTATGATAATCACATGCAGTTTGGGGCAAGTCAAGTCAGCACACTGACACACTGACAGCTGTTGTTGCCTGTTGGGCTGCAGTTTGCCATGTTATGATTTGAGTATATTTTCTATGCTAAATGCAGTACCTGTGAGGGTTTCTGGACAATATTGGTCATTGTTTTGTGTTATTAATTGATTTCCAATAATAAATATATACATACATTTGCATAAAGAAGGCATATTTGCCCACTCCCATGTTGACAAATCTTCCTTTAAGGTACATTTTGAACAAATAAAAAATGTGCGATTAATTGCGATTAAATATTTTAAGCGATTGAAAGCCCTAATTATTACTGATATTATTACCAACTTGACCTCCTGACTTTGCAAATTAATTTATAAATTTGGAGCTTTTGGCAAATCTTTGGATATTTTGCAGCTGATATTGGCTGCATGTCAAACCAGTAGATTTCATACGAGCCACAAGGCTGAAGTCATCAAGGAGACTCATTAAAATCGAAGTAGAAACAGAGCTGGTTCGCTGGCTGAACTAAAGTTAAACTTGGAAATGCTTTTTTTTCCATTAAACATTTGATCACTAATCATTGCTATGTGTGCAGCAGTGGAGGTGACACACGCATACTTAGGAGTGCAGCAGAGTGATGCGTCTCTACGGGGCGACGGCCAGACTCCTGGACCCATACCTTAAGAATAGACGGAGCGGATGCAGAGCTTGACTCACACTAACTTGCAAAGTGAAGGAGACCGGTGCATACCGCCTTGCTCCCTGGCTGGCCGGGCTCACGGAGCGTGCATTTTTCTCCAGTTAAACTGTAACCACTAATCACCTCACGGCCTCTCTGTTTCCTCCTGGAGCAGACCATTCCCGGGTCCCCAGGGTGCGTTAAAATGCCCTCCTCGGGGGGGATATATATGGTCTACCCTTTTTTAAAATCACCTGCGTGGGACATTCCAAACGAGCACAGGACTCTTGCTCTCTCTGCGAGGATCTGCCGCGGCGAAGTTTAGGGGTCAGTTCCTCTGTTGCAAGTCTGCCGGCCTGCATTTCCAAAATAAACACAGACAACTCAGTGCCTCGCTCCAGCTACCCCACCCTACCTCTTCTCTTTAATGCTCCTTCTGCGCTCCCTGCTCAGTGTTTCTATCGTGAGAGAATTTCAGCTCGCACAGCCTTTCAGACAATACGCAGACCATGTCTGGGGCACTGGATGAGGAAAAGTAAAAGAGAGAATACAGGAGAAACGCCAAGAGTAGAAAGAATAACAGCGATGTTAAGGAGCTGTCAGAGAAGAGGTGGAGGGATTAGAGGGAAGCTTGATTTAAGTCCATTTTGGGTTTCCACCAACCATACATTAATAACTTATAGGAGCTTTTAGATATGTGGGAGCTGTGCAGTAATACGCTCACAGTTTAAGTGGAGGCACAGCTGGTTTGTATTATTATTTACTTGCTTGGCCAACACCCTTGATTCTCCAGTTTACCCTCAATAGCGCTGCAGCAGTTCAGAGGTATGTATGTTTGCTTGTTTGAAGAGAAAAGAAAGGGAGGAGTCGGACAAGAGGCCTGTAAGTACGGGTGAGGAATAACACGGAGAGATGGGGGAGAGGGATTGATGGTGTTTTTTAAAGAAGGGGGATGAGGGAGAGACGGGTGAGGCATTTCTGAGACTCAAATAAGGCTCTCAAGTCTGGGCCTGGACCCGGCTCCCTGTCTGGGCACATCCAGTCCTGTCAGCTAGCTTCCAGACTTTGCCCCCCTCTTCACCCCCTCCATCCCCGACTCCCTGGGACTCCATCTCCTCCTCGCTTTTTAACTCCCCCCTTTTCCCTCCGTCCCTCCCTCGCATTTTCGTCTCCCACTTTCCATGAGCCCCCAGCTTCACGAGTGACGCTTACATTATATAAGACATCTTATACATGCGGTGAAAAGGGAGAAAAAAGTTTGGCCTGTAAGTGTTTACCTTCTCTGTGGTGTTGTGGAGATGTTGCCAGCACTAATTTAATTCATATGTGCTGTTTTTTCTCTCTCTCTCATGAGGGGAGCCTTATGTAATTTGGAAATGTTTTAACTTTGAGGTTACATTTTGTGAAATAAAGACTTACTCTGACCTCAGATGCTTCTTTGAAATAGCCTCGCTGTTTTAATTTGGTCCCTAAAAGTTTTAATAATTGACTTCCAGCGGCCATCTTGAATCTTAGCGCAGCCCGTCTCTCTCTTTTACTGCGTCCGATTGCTTCTAAATGCTCCTTGTTTGCAATAAATGGCGCTGTCGGCCTTGGTGAGCTCGGCTATCTCTTAATTGATTCTAAATGTCAGTATTGATTCAGGACAGACGAGTGCGTAAGAGCACGAGTATCGCCCTGACCTTCAACACTAATTGAGATCCTCTCTCAGGCCCATTCTGCCCAACGCTGTGCCGATATACTGTATGATTGCATTTGTCCACGGCACATTCATTAGCCCTCGTTGTTCTCAGCGTGTCTCGCCAAATCAAAAGAGGAATCAGCTCCAGATCTTTCTACTTGTTTCCAACGGATCGCACACACGCCAACAAATTTAAACCAAGAGTTCAGTGCTACTCCATTTTACGGCATTATGCTCGACTCTGTCTGTCGCCATCTCACTCGCCCTCCATCTGTCCCCTTGCATCTGTCTCTAGTCTGCTCTCTCTTTTTCTGTTTCTCTCTCTCTCTCTCTCTCTCTCGGTTGGAGCCGCAAAAAGATAAAAGCTGTAGGGTGGAGCCTGTCACTTAGTTGAGCTAGAACATAGAAAATACAGAGAGGGAGGGAGATAAAGGGAGAAAAGACTGTCATATTGACCTTGTCTTAATGCCAGGCGCGGTGGGAGGGGACACGCCGGGCGGAGGGTTACTCAGAGAGAGCAGGCGCCCCGTGTGAGGAGGGAGTTAAGTTGGCACAGCCTCACAAGGAAAAGACAACACCGGCTTTGTGCGTACATATATGTGAGATCACTGGCGATGGAGAGCTGAAATGGAGGTATAGCAGTAACAGTATGGGGGGGCACGCCCAAATTTAAAGAAGCAGGATTCCCTTGAGTGTGTGTTTACCCCCCGACGCACACACACATCACGTCACTTTGTCTGCTAATTGCTCTCTGCTGTTTTGTGTTTCTCCCTCTTCCTGTTTTCTTCCCCTTTCAGTATGCTTTCCTTGCCCTCTCTGTACATATAGACTCACATGCTAACGGAGACACTCCCTGTCCAAAGCACATCTGTGCTCTGTGTGTCCTCCCACCTCCTCTCTTGGCTCTCCTGTGCAGCGAGGCTGGTGCACAGGTGTCACCAAACCCCTCTCCAGGGACGGGGAGTGGCCGTCCAGAAATTCTGGAGGCAAAGAAGTAGAAAAGTTACGACACCACCATAGAACATGTCTGATTGGGCCTCAGCAACATGCTTGCCGACCCTCCCGTTTTTCCCGGGAGATTCACTTTTTTCATTGCTCTCTCCCGGTTTCCTCCCGGGGTCACAATTCTCCCGTATTTCTCCAGATTTATGGCAAATTTTCACACTTTTTTTTCGTTTTTCGTTTCCTTAACCTGTTTCTGGCACTAAACAGCGTGTATAAGCTCTACTGTTCCACCCGGACGACAGTAGAGCTACACCAAATGTTGTTTACCAGCGGAAGAGAGCAGTCTATGCTCGCGACACAGCGCAGTTTGAGCCCATATTTGAGCTGTCACGCTGTGACGTGCAGCGCCCAAAGTTGGGCTTTGCTGAACGGGGTTCAGAGTGCAGAGGTGCCGTTGTCGCGTTGTGTCTGAAAGGACCTTCAGTGAGTGAGAGACGGAGGGAGAAATGGAGAGTGCTAACTGAAAGAAATACTCAACCAGAGGCAAAAACTGAAAAAAAAACTGATGAATATAAGTTTATGCCAGAGATTTACATGCCAAGTTTACGCCAGAGGGGTGAATTATTCAGTTTTCTTTCCTGAGAATTAAAGGTCAAATTAAAAGTTTTTTAACATAAAAATGCTGTTGCAGTATACTTATTTTCCCCCCAGACCCCCTGCTTTTAAAATCCTCCCTATTTTTAAGGTCTCAAGGTTGAAAAGTATGCTCAGCAACACCACACAGCGATAAAAAGCGCAACCACCACCACCCCATGCGTTGCCCCCCAGCCTCCCTGCGGCCGCGTTGCATAAAGCTGTTGTTGGGATCATATTACCGCGGCTATTGAATGAGGAGCTTCCCAGGGAGTTCACTATGTGCCGCTGGCTTATTGAGTTGCAGGCGAATGAAAGTGGCCGGGGTCAGTGTGTACAGGCGAACGGGGTTTGTTTCTCATGCGTGTGGTGCCATAATATTCCCGTCCAGGAAATGACTGTGAGACAGGCGCACCCCTCCCAAAGCTGGAGCGGTACCACAGCAGCGCTCTGAACTGGTCTGAACTCCAGCGTGCTGTGCACTAGTACACGTATGCACAGCCTATTAGTGGCTGTACAGTCAGTTTGTTTACGTGTGCATATGCTGAATGCCTCTTTAAGTTGTCATTAGGAGGATAAACCACATTGGTCCAGCTTAAATACACTCTGGGTTCGCTGCTTATCGCACCACAGTTTCCATACGCAAGCCACCCCTATTAATCTTCCCTCAGCTCGCTGTTAACTGTGTGGGAGAGCAAGAAAGGGAGATTTCTGGACCTCCTCCCATTCCCTCCTACCCAGTGGCTTAGAACTGGTGCTGGGTTTTCACCAGTGAGGGACTATAACAGACCGGTTGAGTTCAACCGCAGCTGCTTCGGACATTTAAATATGTTTTTAAAGGAGCTTGGTGGTTACTCAGTGATACAGTTTTTGGGGGGGCACACCTGTGTGCTTCGTTGTGGGCCGAAGCCATTTCTCTAAAGATCTGAACCCTGCCCTGGGGTTTAGGGAGTGGCCTTTTGTTTGTGTGCTGAGAGAAGCTGGTATTTTAAAGATTTAGGCAGGTGCCAGTGCTCCGCATTCCTAACCTGACCTTGTGCTCATTTGTGCTGCCTTCAGGGGAGGTCTGCCTCTACAAAGACTGCAAACCAGGGGTGAATGTGTGCGTGTGTACATGCACATCTGTACATAAGGTTTTCAGCTTCCTATAACCTCCCTTTCCATCCATGTCTAAGTGCACCGTGTTTGATAAGATCACTCTTTGCATGCATGCATCTCTACAGGCCTCAGCATATCCATTATATACCCACATATGGCGTCTGCGCTGCCCCAGTGTGGAAATATGGAGAAAATAATGTTTGGATAAGTACAGACCTCCAGAGATTATGTTAAAATGCCAGATCTGACAATGTTACACCTCCACGAATATTACTTGAATTCATACTGCCAGTCTCGCTGTTACAGAATAATGCTAATGTCGGAGTGAGTCAGCTGGAATGACAGCACATTCGTGTGGGAGTTAGCAAAGAACCATCACTTCCGAAACACAGAGCCTATCCAGCAAAACCCCAGCAAAACGGACACAGCTGGTTGGTGGGCTGACGAGAGGGCAACGAGCTGGGAAGCATTCAAAAGTTCCTGAAAGAAAAAGAGTCAAAATAACCCCCACGCACCTCTCCACATGCACATAAAACAAAAGTCTGTTTACCCCAAGTTGAGTTGTGAATATGCAGAAACTGTTAAACAGAGCTGTTAACTTTTATCGCCGTACTTTTCCTCTATCACCACCAGCTCGGACTGTTTTTCCTCCCTCTCTCATTGGCTTCATTTCTTCTTTTCTCCCCCCCCCTCAACCACCACCACCACCACCGCCACCTCTCTTCTTTCCTCTCCTGTTGCTTTCGTACTGAGCGTGGTGTGGTGACGCCCCTGCTTTGGCTGGCGAGTCGACTCCAGACCCTGTGATTGCGCGCAGGAGTCGGAGGATTGCATCACTGCCTGTGGGGAGAGGCCACAGGAATGGGCTGAAAATGGGGGGGAGAGAGCAGTGAAGAGAGAGAGATGTGAGAGGGGTCGATGAAGGAGAGGAAGAGGAGAAAGCGAAGACAAGCGATGGGGATATAGCCCGAGGAAGTGAGGAGGAAGCCGAGAGGGAATAGTGCTGAGGGGGATCATGGGAGTTTTTGTTTATATGGAAGTTGCAAAGATGAGAGAGGAGGGAGGGAGGGAAGGAGGGAGGGAATGCTTTCAGTGGGCTGCAGGAGGTAGAGAGGCCCAGCAGAGTTAGTGGGAGGTCAAAGTTGGTCAGGGAGGGGATGTCGATCAAATCAAATACTACTCTCCTCTTCTTCTCCTAGGTCTCCTGCAGCGTTCATTGGTTCCTTTGCTGCGCCATGAAACTGCTCTGTTGTGAAATGCCCCACGTTATTGTAAGATTACTCACCACACTTCAAAGCCTTCGGTACCGTCGTGCGAAGTGCCTCAAGCGTCAGCGTGTTTGAGCAGTAAACCTACCCAACACTGAGTCACCGACCCCTGGAGGATTATCTGTTCGCCGCTGATTGCTGCCCCGATGCTACAGTATAGATTATAAGCGTTTTAGCTGATTAAGAACGTATGGATGTGATTTTGAACGGGAGTAGGTGGGAGAGAAAACTAACCAGTGACTCAAAACACATGTTGCTACACGTGGCCCCTCCATCACGCACTGTTCATGTCATATAGCAGCTACTAAGGAGTCTAATAAATTGACTGTGGCTTGGGGGAAGTTTCCTAGCCTCATGCCAATGTGCAGCAGCTCTCTGCTCCCCTGTACCTGCCTCTTCTCTTCTCTTGGTCCATCGCTTTTTTTCCCAGATTTTCTAAAGAGCTTTGCATGTCAAAAGTCAAATTCTTATTCGCCAAAAGCAAGCATTATAATATAGATCTGATAATGCACGCTTCCCTTGAAACTCATCCGTCATCCCTCCATCCGTCCATCCCTCCGTCCCAGCAAGAGTCACACCAGGTCACTGTGTCGCGAGATAATCCCGGGTTGAGCAGGTCGTAAGGCTTCCTGACACAATGTGAAATCTCAGTCAGATGGCTGTTTATAGATCGTTCACGGCCTAATCTCACTATACGGCGGGCTAAGTGGAATTGCTGTTCTGTTGTCAGGTCTGTCTGGATGCTATTAAGATGCTGGTGAAGTGTTTTCTCTCAAATTAAACTGATTTACTACTCACAATCCTGTCACTGATTCAGCCTCCTCTGCCATTAATATCAAATCTCTGACCGTAATCCACGGTGCTGTCAGTAGTGTGTTCTTTACAGTGGTTCCTTTAGGATCCTGTGCGTTTAAAATGCATGTTTTTAGTTGCAAGTATGCATGTAGAAGTGGGACCAAGTCATTGTTCTGCATGTCAAAAGGAAGTCTCAAGTGTTTGCGTTCAAGTCCCAAGTCCTAGATTTGAGTTTCCTGTCCTTAACTATAATGTGCTCTGCGCCATTTGCGTCTCCATCTATAATGTTCGACCCACACGTTTTGAAATATAACTAAAACAATGAATTGATTATCGATATAGTTGCCGATTAATTTTCTGTGGATTGACTAGTCAATGAATCCACTAGTTGTTTCAGCTCTAGTTGAATGGCATCACATTTCTTTATTCTGATATTGAACCGTGCCGTCTTCGTATGCTTCAACTGGTTTATTTCTTTAGATTTAAAAAAAATCATATTCCATTATGGAGGTACAGTACACACAGATTCCCATTTACTAAACGAAATGTCCCATAATTCAGAACCAAAAGTTTGGAAAGCTAATGTCCGACTGTTCATACCAAAGTATGCATCCTAACAGAGACGTTAATGTTCAACCACAAAGAGATGTCGCTTTAAGCGCGTGAAGCAGTCCCCTTTGAAAACAAACCTCCTCCTCCTCCTCCTCCTCCTCCTCCTCCTCCTCCTCCTCCTCCTCCTCCTCCTCCTCCTCCTCCTCCTCGCTCTGTGCCTCCCTCCCTCCTGGCACCTTCCCTCCCTGCCTGCCCTCTGCCTGGAATTCCTCAGTGTCTGAACGCTCTGGCTGGAGGCCATCGGTAGCTCGCTGAGAAGCTTCCTGTTGCACTCTCTCCCTCCTTCAATCCCTCTATCCCTCCCTTTTTTCTTTCCTTCCTTCCCCGTCTCATGAGTTGTCTCGGATTTTTCCCCTTCCTCTCCTCCTCTGCATCTTTATCACTTGATTTTTGCATGCTCACACTCTCTTTGGTGATATATTCCTATTCTCTTTTTTATTCCTTATTCCTCTCTGGGTTGAAGCATGTGAACACATATGTCACCTTCTCTCTGTATTTCTGTTCCCGTGCTCCAACAACTTGTCTCAATAGCCCTTCCCCAGTGGCTCCATGCATGCTGCTATTACATAATCCTGTGTACGATCCTCTGTGCTTTTCTTTTTTTTTTTTGCAACGGGTAAGGAGAAGGGGGGAGAGGTTTAGATTGGCAGTAAGAGTTATCTTTGTTACATGAATTTATCTTGAAGAAATGGTGTGAATAGAGGAAATTATCTGTCAATTAACGCACCAGGTAGTTACAGTAGCAGGTGAGAGAAGAATGAGATGAGAAGTGGAAGAACGTGAGAGAAAAACAAAAGCAAAGAATAGAGGGATGAAGAGAGAGAGAAAGAGGGAATGAGAGGCCCAGAGGAGGAGGAGGAGGAGGAGGAGTGGAAACTGAGGTTTCCTGTCTGAGGAGTCGGCTGGCTTGAGGAGGACAGAGGCAAGAAAAAAAAAAAATCTCTCAGCTGTGCGTTGAGTGATCCATCAGGGGCGACGGGTGGAGGGTGTATGCCGGGGCTGAAATGTGGATGTGTCAGCGGAGGTGGGGTCACTTGCGGCTATTACCTCAAGAAACGTCAGCAGTGACAGAAGTGAGAATGAAGGAGTGGTCCGCTTTGGGGTTTTCTTGCGTCTCCAAATCAGTAACAAACATTAGATATTAACCTGTCTCACCTTGGTCTAATTGTCTTTTTCATTGCCTGTGATAATGTGTGAAACCGTCTCTGACTAATCTCACCTGACTTTGACGTGAGTCCATGTAAATCTTAACACAAGTTTACTTTGAAGCTTTGATCACTTTAAATCCGATTATTCAGAGTATCGTGTGCGTAAACCTGCTTGAAACGTGCCGAGTTATTTATCCCTCCTTGGCCCTCGGTTAAAGATGCAAAAGCCAAATGTCAGGGGTCAGAGTTCACACCACACCCACGCCTCAATCAGTCACCTTTGACCCTTTTCTCCCCACCTGGTGGATGGAGAAACCAGCAGGTCTAGACGTGTGACCCACGCTGCAAATGCAGGCCTTTACACAAACCACAGGATCACAAAACCAGTGGAAACATATTTACTAAACAGTTGTTTACCTTCAGTTCATTAAATGTTGCGCTGCAGATTTAGCTCGGAGGTGTTGCTTTTTTTGGTCACCTTTTTGAAAATTGATGTAATAACGTTTGAATCAAGTTCCAGCAATGAAATTGAGAAGAGCTACAAGTCCACACCAACATCTACTATAAGGTTTTACTCTATAAAAACTCTATAGTAACGGTATATTCATCTTATAATATCATTAGAAAACATTTGATACTAGAACTTGACTGGTTACTCATATTAATATTTGAGTGAATCAAATGAAATTATATTTATTTTTGAACATATACATTTTATGTAAATAAATGTTTTTGGTAAGGATTCTTTAAATTTGTCTATTAAAGGGATAGTTCAGGTGTTTTGAAGTGGGGAGGTACCGAAACTTAAGCTGTTGTATCCATCTTTGCTCTCGCCAAAGCCACCAGACTCCATTGAAAAAAAACATTATTTTACCTCGCAGAACACGCCTCGATCGGTTATTTTGTTTGTGCTATTGTGTGACTTTTTTTACTCTGGATTCACCAAAGTCAAACAATACCTGTTTTTTTTCAATGGAGTCTGGTGGCTTTGGCGAGAGCATAGATAACACCTTCAGTTCCTCGTCGGAAACATAGACTGTATAGCTGTCTCACGGAAAGGTAAACCAGCAAAGATATTCTAAATATAGCGTTCACTTAAACTGATATTGATTTTTTTTAGCTGAGTCTTTCTTTTAGGTGGCTAAAATCCGTTTTGCTGTCGGCCCCATCCACAGCAGTACATTGCTTTGCTTCCGTGCGGTAACTCCTGTCTGCTTCTCCAAACTGGTGGCGTGCTGACCGTCATCTACTGTAGGTAATACACTGACTATGTGTACAAGTACCTCATACAACCCCACTTCAAAACACCCAAACTATCCCTTTAAGAATAATGACCAACCTATGCACTGAGCGGAACGTTTTACAGTTGAAAAATATTCTTTATTGCAAATTCTTAGCTGATATATAAAATTCATGATAAGCTTAATATTGTCCAATAACATAAAGCTGGCTGATTTATTGGTCGGTGCTCTATGCTCCCTGATTGAAGGGTCACAAGGGCACGCCAAGTAAGCAAAGACAACAAACAATGGTTTATCTATTGTGGACTGTGTTGGTCTGAGAGCTGTTAGTCAGTACCTCCCTACACACGTGGATGACACTCTCTATAAGTAAGTACTTAGTGTATAAGTCTCTATAACTCTCTGTCATGGTGCTCTGGTGAAGGAAATAAAATGGTAAATTGTGCAATAGTATTTAGATTTTGTTGTATTTTTTGGAGTGCTGCTGCTCAGTTTCATAACTTGTTCTTAATTGTATTAGTTTAATAATGACTGGGTCTCAAAAGGATATCGAGTTGTCCCACAACAAGCTTTGCAGGGATTGCTGCTTCCTGCAAGTATCACAGCATGATTTTTACTGATTTAAAACATGTTAAAGCCCTTCACGTCAAAAGTTGTTAGACGTTCCTACCACGCTCTTTCTCTCTCTCTGTGTGTTTGTGTGTGAAAATGAAAAAGAGAGAGCAAAAGAGCCCCGGGGAGAGATGGCTTACCTCCTACAGACCACCTCCCAGGGTCACAGCAGGAGGCAGATTAAGTTACAGCCAACCTCAGAGGGGGTCACACAAAAAAACGCGTACACACACACACATTCTCTCGCTCTCTGAAACCCTCACGGAAAATAAAATATTACACAATAAAGATTTTATACCCCTGTAACATAATCGTCTTACGCCGCACAGCTTTGATATTCTCTGATTCTTTGTGTTGGCTCTCGTTTTTTCTGCGGCGTCATATGAGCCGCGATCCTCCTCGGATCAGATCGGGCTGAAGATCAATCGGTCGGAGCGGGGTGAAAGGTCAGCTCTGATCCGTGTGAGCCTAGCCTCGGAGCACGGAGGTGTTGAAACACGTAGCCCTGCTTTGACCCTGTGCTACCTCACCCATCGGCCAACTCCCACACCCTCCAACCTCGACCCCGAACGCACACACCCCCCCTCATCAAAGGGGCGGTTTCTTAATGCAGCGGGGTGGATGTGGGACTCGGGTGGGAAAGGGTTATGCAGGGGAATAGGTGACAGGGGTTGCTGAAGAGGACACACACAAACCCCTCTTTCAGGACTCCTCTTCCTCCACTTCCTTCATCCTCACCCTCGTATATCCTCGCTGTGGCCCCTTCGGTCATCCCTCCTCTCCTCTCCTCTCTCTCTCTCTGCTGTGTTTACTCTGCTAGAGAGAGAGAGAGGGCCCAGAGGGGGGACAATGCCGCCTTTCAGAGAGACTGTCGACCCCACGGCTGAGCGAGGAAGTCTGCATGGGGGCCAGCCAACACCCCTTCCACAAACTTCACAGCCATCCGCCACTGAGCTTTACACACACACTCGCATATCAGCACCATACTCCTTCCCTCACTGTATCGCTCTTTCTCTCGGTCGCCCTTTTTCTCTTTGTCTCACATTTCCCACAAGCCCCCTCTCAGCGACCGTGGCCGTTTGGAGGATGTAGTCGAGATCCCGTAACTTCGGTCCAAGATCCACACGCTGTGAGTCACTTCCCAGCCTGCTATTCCTCCACTAAGAAATAACCATGAGGGTGGGCTGAGGTGAACTCCGGCGTCTCATTCACCAGAAGCAGCACTGGCCAAACTCCACTGGGAACACATTAGTGTGGTATTGACTGCCTTCTGGTTGTAGCGGGTATTGTAGATATCGTATGACCCGACGAGTTTCTCGGAAGTCCAAGAGAGTAGTATGCAGTACACAGTATACAGTATACAGTACATACTACATACTGCGTTCCACAGTAGTATGCAGTATGAAATGGTTAAAGTGATGTATTTTGCAGGATGCTAGGCCAGGCTTTAGCCTTTAAACCAGCTCTTAAAGCACTGGACGAAAAAACAAACTAGTACCACTATTGCAATATTATCGAAAAATAAAAATAAAAAACTTTGATTTTGTTGTGTATGTTCTGTTACTTTACTTTATAAGATACTGCAGGTTTAAACTATTTATTCTAACAGCTCATCGTGAAATAAGACAAACAAGATAATCAACGAGGGGAGACGGGAAATATAAAACATTGCTCGACAAAATTTACTCAAACTGCTCTTTCAGTTACAGCAACAAAACAGTGGACTGATATCCCTACAAATATTAGAGTAATGATAAAATGGGTCGTGTTGTCTCAGCAGGTATCTCTCTGCCCCGTCAGAGGCGGCTCTTTCCGCCGGGCGATTGTGGAGCTTGACAACTCTAAACTATCCGTCAACAAGGAAATAAAATCCTCTCGTCCATGAGACCGGTCTCTTGCGTTTATATTGTAGCATTATGTACATAATTTATAAGTCACACACTCCTTTATTTCTATCTTCTTACATGTGACCTGCTCTATCATAATGAGTCACTTGGACCCAGAAACACATTTTGAGTTATCTATCTGACTGTAAAGAGGAAAGTCTCAGCTTTATGGCAATACCAAGATCATCTTTCTATGCCAAATATTCTATGAGATATGCTCTTTCAAAGTTCGACTGTCATCAAACGTTATTTTTGAGAAAAAGGGCATTAAAGATAATAATTCATATTCAGCCATTTTCCAGGATTAAAACACATTTATTAAGACTCAAGTCTAAATGAACACAATATTTTTTGGTCAGAAGTGACACCCAACATTTCATAATGTAGCCTACACATACCTTAACGCATACATGTGCACGTGAACACGTGCACATCACGTGCACGTGGCCACGTGCACGTGGATGACCACAAGCAGTACAGTAGATAGGGCTAGAAGTCCATATAGAAAAGAATCCAAAATGTATGGAATAAAATTGATAAAATATTAAAAAATATACTGTACATATGATATAATATATAGTATATATGTGTATTTCAATATAATAATAATTAAATTATAATTATATGAATAATATTTAATAATAAAATATTAAATATGTTGCCACGTGCACACAGGAACATGCACAAACTTACAAGTCCATATCCAAACAATAAAAAAACATACTAGAAAATGGACAGAATATGAACAAATATTATGTACATATTATGTATGTACAATATTATATAATATAATATATAATAGAAATATAGATATAATAGAAAGACTATGAAATGTGGTGGTTCTGCTGGCTTCTCCTGGAGCTCACTGTATCCGTAGAAAGGGTCATATGGGAGGGAGCTGATCTTCTCATGGAGAACCAGGTGTTTTCATCTACAAAAGGACAAAGTGAAAAGCATAAAGTGAAAAATCAAGTCATCTCAAAGATTTTAGGCTGACTAAATCATGTTGAATCATTGTTGAATGAAGCCTGATCATCATTTTGAATCCTTGTTGAATGAGGCCTGATCATTTCAATATTAATACAGCCTTATATTTAGAAACATAGCCTATCACAATGTGATATCAGATGAATTAACAGCCTATAATTTTACTATATGTTAAGATATTTCTTTTGCTATTTAAAATTATTTCCTCACCTTTTGTGTCTCTCACAGCAGCCCTGTCTGTCCCTGTCTCCTAGAAATGACGTTTGCACCTGGATATTGTTTTCATAATACCTGGTGTGGTGATGAGGTAACAGCTGCCTGGATTATATTCAGATACAATGCTTCTTTGAGTGAATTAAACACTACTAAACATTTCCTCTTAAAATTAATCATTTCTAGGAGACAGACACCTGAGAGACACACCTGAGACAGACACACACCTATAGCTAGCCTACACACACTGACACACACATTATTAGCTGATATTAATGCTTGTTATCCTGCTCTAGTGATTTTAAAAGTCTTTAAAATAAACAGATAAAACAAGGGTGGTGTATCTTAACTATCAGAACTTACCATTAGTCATTTCTTTCATTTGGTCGCGTCTTCTCTCCATCTCCTCCGGGGTAGAGAGCTGGTATCAAGCGGTGCTGTTGTGCAGTTTACAGCTAACGTTACACTGGTACTCCCGGACGGGCGATCGCAATCTCTTTAACACTGTCCTGATTTAAATAACTATAATCAGAGACATTTTGTGCCATCATCGGCTCAGTCATTAGTGGAATATCTTCCTCCTCGCCTTCCTCAAACTCACTTTCTCCGTCATGATCAGCGGATTGAGAGCTAGCCTAGCGTTAGCCGGGCCGTCCGACCCGACCCGGCCCGCTGTCCGTCTCCTCATCACCCGGTGCGGGGAAATAAGTCGGTCCAGTTGTCGTCAGATGTATCACCTCTAACGGGAATTTAATTTAAAAGTCAAGCGATGTTTTCTCACGTGAATTAATCTTGTCAAGCCAGCTATCTTCCTCTGTCAACCACAATCTGTCATCTGTCAATCAACTCTATCGAGCCGAGTCAATAAACAGCGGTCTTCCGGGAAAAACGTTACGACAACGTTACGTTTAAGAGCTTCAAAACTATATTTATCATTTGAATTTTACATCGATTCTTAGATTGTATTAAAGCTGAGGCTTTATTAATTCAGAAACGTATAAAAAACCCAAACAGCCCAAAATCCACTTTTTCATGAATAAACGTGTTTTTACAAGAACGCGGTGCCGCGACATCCGACTCATTTCGATAGAGCGGGTCACACATTTCTTCATGTTTATACAGGAGCAACTGTAATGTCCAAATTCCCCCGGGGATCAATAAAGTATTTCTGATTTCTGATTCTGATTTAATATGTTGAAGTCAGCCGGTCAGTAGAAATATAACGTAACCTCATTAAGTAAAATGCTGGACTCAAGTTCACTGCATTTGACACAACTGAAATATTTACAAATGTAAAAAGAAAAACATTTAAATAAATTACTTGCTAAAACGGATACTAGTTGCAGCTTACTGCTAATTTAAAGTGCCATTTCTCCTTCTACAACATGCAACGAGCTGATTGAAACCAACAATGCTCTTTATTATGTCGGGCAAAGGACACATTTGTAATAAATTGGCTATAGAGTCTATTATGGAGGTTTAGTAATGGTTTGCATGTGGAGTCGCCGCCCGAAAGGAGCTTTTGTGTGTGGAGACCGCTGTAGTGTCTCTCCGGGATCACATGACTTGAATGTGCCAAAATGACTTATATCCTAATTTTATATGGATTCAAAACATCCATATCTGTTTCTCATCGTGTTTTATAGCGCGGTGGATTATAGCAGCACTGATGGGAGGCCAGTTTTCTGTTTGTCCCCGCAGTTGATAGGAGTAGGATTAACGGAAAGGTTAAGCTGATTCTCGGTCTCAGGGTAAGGGCTTTTACTCGATTAAAGTGGATGACAGGCGATTTTCTGCTACTTTAGCCAAACAATAAAGCCAAAAGTCTTGGCAGGCTGTGCGGTGGGAGTTACAGTAAGTTAGTCATACGCACCCGATCCAGAGAGAGAGAAACAGAGATGTGGTATTAACCGCAGCTTGTTCTAAATGAGGATCATATCCGCTCTGACTGATCTATAAAGATGTTTATTTTCACAGCTAATGGCAGCGTTTACCCACATAACAAACTCTCTATGGTCAAAATGATCATTAGAGCAACTACCAGTAACACTCCTTTATCATTAGACTATTGTCCTGGGTTTAACTGATGGAAATAATCCATTTAACATGCGTCAGGGTATAATGGATACATTGAGCAAAATCGAGGATGATGGAAACATTATTAGGCAGTAAAGAAAGGACATATACACCCCAAAGAGCCAGTGAAAACACAAGTGTACAAAGAAAGAGTTATTGGTTTCTCTTATCCAGTGTTACACAATTTTTTTTCTGGGGACCCACTTTTTAAAAATGGCAAACCATCGCGACAAGCAGTGTGAGCTCCAGTAGCTTTTCTATTGGATCGGACAACATGGGCCAGCCTTCGCTCCCCACGTGCATCAATGAGCCTCGGGTCTGACCCTGTCGCCGGTTCACCTTCCTTAGACCACTTTTGGTAGGTCCTGACCACTGCAGACCGGGAACATCCCACAAGAGCTGCAGTTCTGGAGATGCTCTGACCCAGTCGTCTAGCCATCACAATTTGGCCCATGTCAAAGTTGCTCACATCCTTACGCGTTCCCATTTTTTTCTGCTTCCAACACAAAGTTCAAAGTTCAAAATGTTCATTTGCTGCCTAATATATCCCCCCCACTGCCAGGTGCCATTGTAACGAGATAATCAATGTTATTCACTTCACCTGTCAGTGGTCTTAATGTTATGGCTGATCGGTGTATACGGCTCACTCTAAGGTCACGAAAACACGATTCTCATTTTCAGGTGATTATACACTAAAGATCAACATAGAAAGAAGAACAAAGAACATACTTTTATTATAATAATATTATATTCCATTTCTGCTAATAGTTCCCCCTAAATGTTACACAAGGTTCTCCTTTAAGAAAACACACACACCAATGGAGAAAATATCTTCACCAATTTGACAGCACAAAATAAATGCTGCAAAGTGAGAAAACACAACCTGATACAGGGACACAACAGCTTGTTCCCCGCCATCAATGCACCGAGACCTCTTAAGACCCCCTTAACTGTTACACACTGTTCCTTTAAGTCAAGATCAAGATGGACCGGTGGGTCATGTGCTTGCAAGTGTGGTCTATAATTAGATAAGATCCAAAGGGAATTCTTCCTAATATGATTCTCTATGTGCATATATATACTATATATATATATGCATCAATACAGAAAGATCTCACTGATAATGCCATAATGCCGCCCTGTGTGCATGTTCATACAGTATGTTCCTCTGTCTGCATCAGTACGTGTGTGTATCATCATCCTCTTATCTATGGCTGATTGAGTCTTTACACCCCCTCTGTCTGTGTGTACGAATGAGTGTGTGTGTGTGTGTGTGTGAGAGAGCTGGTGGCCATCCCTCGTTGGGCTGGTGAACCTGGTGACCTCTCTGCTCCGTGCCTCCCAGACACAAGGGCTTCTCATGTGGCCCCTGGCCAGTCGCTCTCAAAGCCCACCATTCACGACCAACCGTGGCTTCTGTGAGTGTGTGTCGGCATGTGTGTGTGTGTGTGTGTGTGAGAGGAGAGGGGAGAGGGAGGAAGAAGGGGGGGTGAATTTGTTGAAATTATAGTTTGATTAATTACTCGTATGTGTGTGTGTGTGCATCAACATGCACACTGGGAGCTGTTCTACATGAAGTCGAGCAGAAATATAGGACACCCTGCTGCAACTGTGTGTGTAGACGGAAAGTGCTTTGAGGAAATGTGTGTGTGTGTGTGTGAGCCTCGGGAGAAGGAGCAGTGAACCCTAACACATTGGGCTGAATAGATAGCTCGGCTGTACTGTACTAGCACTGCCTATATGTGTGAAGCAGTGCATGCTGGATGAAGTGGAATACACTCAGCATTTGTTTACATATAAGCAGAGATGATCTGTCTTGTGTGAATGTCTATAGTTCACGGTGCTACACAGGGACGCTGGTCAGGGACTACAACTAGAACTCA
Source organism: Sebastolobus alascanus (assembly GCA_916701645.2). Classification (NCBI taxonomy): domain Eukaryota; kingdom Metazoa; phylum Chordata; class Actinopteri; order Perciformes; family Sebastidae; genus Sebastolobus; species Sebastolobus alascanus. The sequence continues at coordinate 888,238 of CAKAOJ020000133.1, read as the reverse complement.
CACTGACAGCGAGATGAAGCGCCCTGTCCACGACCCTCAGGCTGGGGCCAGAGGTCAGTGTGTTTAGAGGAGGGAGGAGGTGGACGGAGAAGGTGCAGCTGGACTTGAAGGCCCCGGGGGGGTTGCCGCCGGTGGGTCTCAAAGGTCCACGGGGTCTGAAGGTGCACACTGTGGGGGCAGGGGTGGGGGTGATGTGACAGGGTGCAAGGGCCGGTGACTGGCCGAGGGGTGGGGATAAGCAGGGCTGGCGGTGAGGGCGACCATCTGGATTGGATTGTAGAAATTCCTCAGGAAGAGTGTGCGAGTAAAGGTCAGCGTGGAGGAAGAGGAGGGGGGTCGCTCAGATCTCTACGTGTGTGTTTATTTTTCTTTCGGCTTACTCAGTGTTTCGGTTTACGATTGTGGTCATTGTCGGAGAGTGTTTCTTACCCAGTGGAATGTGAGTTACTTTCAACATTCACGTGGGAAATATCGCAGGTGTGAGACTCTGCAGTCTGTCGCCGTCTTACATCGGAATGCAGCGCTTCATTGTGTATGAAAACTATTCTCCGTTGGCCCCGCTCGGCCTGACTCTGCCCCTCTGTGACTGTTTGTGCAGGTGGGAGGTCGGCGAGTCGCGGTCATGCTGTCCCTGGACGAGCCCCTGGACCTGAAGCTCCCTCGGCGGGCCAATGGGAGGGACAGAGGGGCGCGCTCGCCCCCGCTCTCCCCGCTGCACCCCAAGCGAGCTCGCCAGCTCCGCATGGCGGATGATGGCACCGCCGTCATAGAGCCCGCCTCGCCTGCATCTCCGCACACAGGTAGGTCAACAGACACGACAGCAGCTCTGTTAGGCTGTGTTCAGGCACAGCGGTGGTCTGAGCATGCTGACGGGATCGCAGTTACGATGCTAACATGATGTTTAGAAGCATATTGTTTACATTGTAAACAAATATTCAAGTCTGGTCCAACCATCCCGAGAACCATGTTGCTAGAGTCCCCATATCAGACCCCCCAGGTGAGAGGCCATCTTAACAAGTGTGTGTGTGTGTGTGTGTTTTCTCAGGTGTGCAGGTTGTCCCTCATGATCGGACAGACACCCCCACCCCCCCTGCGGTGGACCTGAGCATGTCGCCGTCCTCCCGCCACACCCCCAGCTCTCCAGAAATGACCAACGGCAACTACATCCCCTCAGGGGTGAGTATGACTAAACTTCGGCCCTGTTCACACCTGGAACATTAACATGTGTCTCCAGTGACCACTTGTGATCCGATCTCACTTCCCCGCTCTATATGCAAATAAATACGTAGTAAACACACGGCTAATACAGAAGACGTTGTGATGTAATATTACAGGAATGTCAGTAGTGATATCCTACATATTCGTGAATTTGGGTACATTTTATTTATTTATTTTATTCACATGAGGAGCGCAGAGACCCCGTGGACACACACAGACCTACACACCAATACAGGTGTATCACTTTAGCTCCTGTTTTGTCCTCCACTGCCTCTATTGTCTCCCCACTTAGTTCACCTCTGAGTTGTTGAAAGAATAAACACGTCTTTCAACGCAGTAGTTAGTGGCCAACAGAGAGCGACTGTCAGGAACAACATCGGGTCGTGTCACACTCTCCATAAGGGAATCAGGCTATGTGAGAGGTGGGAGTGTGTGTGAGAGAGAGAGAGGGGGGGTAGCTGTTATCAAACACCTCTTGTGTCCCCAACAAGTGCCTCTGTCTGCGCAGCTTGCACTCCGTGGCCCCGCTGGCATGACGTGTGTGTGTGCCTGTGTGCATGCGTGTACATGTATAATCGAATTTAAGACAAGGTACAGCCACGCAGACCTCACGCCGCCTAATTCAATTCCCTCCCAATTGAATTGAGACACGCTGGCTGGGACCATTCAGCCGCCCTGCGTCCAACTGAGTCCTAGATAACCCCCCGACCCCGCCATTACACACACACTCTACACTTTACTGAGGCCAAGTGGACGCAGATAGGATGCTTTCTGTCCCCACTTACTCTCTCTCTCACACACACAAAAATAAGCGCTTCCTATAGAAGAGCAGCTGCTCGCATGTTCTCTCCCCTACAGCATCCCACAAAGCAGCTCACATAGTTTGCATGCAGAGGCAGAGCTCAGTGCTGAGAATACGTCTCATTTTATTAAATTTGTCACATACGCATTTCTGACATAGCTGAAGACGAGATACGACGAGGCAGCCGCAGGATTGTGATCGTTTGCACCCTTATTCTCTCCGTGCTTCCCTGCTATCGGACTTACGCGTCCCTTATTTTTCATCAAGACTCCTCTCCGTTTTCTGCTTGAGCTGAGTTATTCTGTGTGTGTGTGTGTTAGTGTGTTTGAGAGCCGGTGCATTAGCTCTTTGAGCCCCAGCTGAGGTTCAGTGAATCTTGCAGCTCTCATGCCGAGCTCGGGGATGTAGGGAGGTTGTGTAGCACGCAGCGGGTGACTACAAGAGGAAAAGTGGAGTGGATTTTTTTGTAGGAAGAGATCAGCAGTTCTGTACTCAAAAAGAAAGATGTTTGTCTCTATCAAGTGGGACCATCACTACCTGTTTGTGTCATCCAGCTGAAGGTCTATTCTCAATCATGCCACGTAGACAAGTGCTGTCAGAGCATCATACTACCGGCTACACAGGCAGCTTTAGAAAGTCACCAGGCATAACATTTTTTATCATATCAAGTTGTATTTTCTCCCAACGCAGTAAGCATGAACGAAAGCTACCGGTTACCGGTCGAGGCAGATGGCCGCCCACCCAGAGGCTGGTTCTGCCCGATAAAGGGTAGCTTTTTCTTGCCACTGTCGCACCAAGTGCATGCTCATGGTTGATCTCTTGTTGGGTCTCTAAATTATAGAGTACAGTCTAGACCTGCCCTATATGAAAAGCATCTTGAGTACGGCTGTCAATCGATTAAAATATTTAATCGCGATTAATCATGATTGTTCAGAGTTAATCGCACATTTTTTACCTGTTCAAAATGTACATTAAAGGGAGATTTGTCAAGTATTTAATACTCTGATCAACATGGGAGTGGACAAATATGCTGCTTTATGCAAATGTATGTATATATTTATTATTGGAAATCAATAAACAACATAAAACAATGATAAATATTGTCCAGAAACCCTCACAGGTACTGCATTTAGCATAAAAAATATGCTCGAATCATAACATGGCAAACTCACGCCCAACAGAGTGAGATAGACAGGCTTGCCCAACAGGCAACAACAGCTGTCAGTGTGTCAGTGTGCTGACTTGACTATGACTTGCCCCAAACTGCATGTGATTATCATAAAGTGGGCATGTCTGTAAAGGGGAGACTCGTGGGTACCCATAGAACCCATTTTCATTCACATAGCTTGAGGTCAGAGGTCAAAGGACCCCTTTGAAAATGGCCGTGCCAGTTTTTCCTCGCCAAAAATTTGGTGCCAGTGGATTCTTTAGGTTTTTCTAGTTTCATATGATGCCAGTATCTTCACTCTAGCTTTAAAACTGAGCCGGCTACAACCTCTGAAAGTTCGATTGCATTAATGAGTTAAAGAAATTAGTGGCGTTAAAACAAATTTTTCTAGGGCCAGCTGTACTTTCTTAAAGCACATCACATTAGACTTGAACTAAAGCTAAACCTGTGCAGTGGATTTTTAACCCTGTTGCTCTTTGTTTACAAGAACTGTCACATCTCACAGGCCTTTCAGTTCTTCGTGCCAATCGGAGCCGGGGCGGGACTTCACCTGCCATCCTCCATGTTCATTGGCCAGACGAGCGACAAGAGAGCCTCTCCCGACCTCTCGGCGGATGAACAACTGGCCTGCCACTGGAAGAAGGTAAGAAGACCCAGAAAGTAGAGGTAAACTCATTTTATGATCCTAAACAAGGATCAGCTCAACATAGCTTTATCATCACACTTCATTTGAAATGTTTTCGCTCTTCTAGTGCCATCTGCTCTTTGACTCCCTGCAAGACCTGGTGGACCACGTCAACGACTTCCACGTCAAGCCTGAGAAGGAGTCTGGTTACTGCTGCCACTGGGAGGGCTGCGCTCGCAAAGGGAGGGGTTTCAATGCCAGGTGAGAAGATCATACACTCGGGAAAGGCTACGTCCACGCTGCAAGCTAATGTGGCCCATTTGTTTTATTAAGTGTACATATCAGGGGAGAATTCAAGAGGAGCTTATTTTGTTTTTGTGTGGCTGCAGGTACAAGATGCTCATCCACATCCGCACTCACACTAACGAGAAGCCCCATCGCTGTCCCACCTGCAACAAGAGCTTCTCACGCCTGGAGAACCTCAAGATACACAACCGGTCACACACAGGTCAGTGGTAGAGCTGCACGCAGTACGTCTACGTTAAGATTCTGGTCAATGCATTCTCAACATCTGGATCACTTCTCCTCGCTGCAGGTGAAAAGCCCTACATCTGTCCTTACGAGGGTTGCAACAAGCGCTACTCCAACTCCAGCGACCGCTTCAAGCACACGCGCACACACTACGTGGACAAGCCGTACTACTGCAAGATGGTGGGCTGCCTGAAGCGCTACACAGACCCCAGCTCCCTCCGCAAGCACATCAAGGCCCACGGCCACTTTGTGGCTCAGGAGCAGGGCTCCCCGGGTGGGGTGGGCTCCCTGCTGAGGGGGAGTCAAAGTGGCGTGCTCGCTGGCGAAGGGGTGAAGGATTCAGAGCTGTCTTACGTGAGCGCGGCCCACATTATCATCCCAGGGGCGGCGGCTGCTCTCCTGGGAGGCCACCATCTGCAGGGTCTGGGTGGCGCCCTACCCCTGTCCCCCCTCAGTCCCCGGCCCCTGGACCTCAGCACGCTCGGTTGCCCCGGCTCACCACCAGGCATCCTGTCCTTCAACGGCTCCCCGCTGGGACTCGCCAAATCCCATCTGCTCTCCCAGGGGTTCCACTCCTCGGCGCTTGGCCTGGCCATGATGCCCGTGCTGGGGGGCTCGTCTGAGCGCAGGGCCCAGAGCCAGCAGGCCAAGAGGGGCCGGGGGGAGGAGGCCCAGAACGAGGTGACTGGGAGGGTCCTGAACCTCTCCACGGGATCCCATGATCCCCTGTCCTGGGTGGTCATCCCCCCAGGCACCGTGGTGCTCAAGCCAGCTGTGGTCAACTGATACACACACACACACACACACACACACACACACACACACACACACACACACATTTAAGACAAGGTACAGCCACACCCCCGTACACTTTAAAACCGGGGAAGCCCCCCCAAGTGGACCCCGCCATTACACACACACTCTACACTTTACTGAGGCCAAGTGGACGCAGATAGGATGCTTTCTGTCCCCACTTACTCTCTCTCTCACACACAAAAATAAGCGCTTCCTATAGAAGAGCAGCTGCTCGCATGTTCTCTCCCCTACAGCATCCCACAAAGCAGCTCACATAGTTTGCATGCAGAGACAGAGCTCAGTGCTGAGAATACGTCTCATTTTATTAAATTTGTCACATACGCATTTCTGACATAGCTGAAGACGAGATACGACGAGGCAGCCGCAGGATTGTGATCGTTTGCACCCTTATTCTCTCCGTGCTTCCCCGCTATCGGACTTACGCGTCCCTTATTTTTCTTCAAGACTCCTCTCCGTTTTCTGCTTGAGCTGAGTTATTCTGTGTGTGTGTGTTAGTGTGTGTGAGAGCCGGTGCATTAGCTCTTTGAGCCCCAGCTGAGGTTCAGTGAATCTTGCAGCTCTCATGCCGAGCTCGGGGATGTAGGGAGGTTGTGTAGCACGCAGCGGGTGACTACAAGAGGAAAAGTGGAGTGGATTTTTTTGTAGGAAGAGATCAGCAGTTCTGTACTCAAAAAGAAAGATGTTTGTCTCTATCAAGTGGGACCATCACTACCTGTTTGTGTCATCCAGCTGAAGGTCTATTCTCAATCATGCCACGTAGACAAGTGCTGTCAGAGCATCATACTACCGGCTACACAGGCAGCTTTAGAAAGTCACCAGGCATAACATTTTTTATCATATCAAGCTGTATTTTCTCCCAACGCAGTAAGCATGAACGAAAGCTACCGGTTACCGGTCGAGGCAGATGGCCGCCCACCCAGAGGCTGGTTCTGCCCGATAAAGGGTAGCTTTTTCTTGCCACTGTCGCACCAAGTGCATGCTCATGGTTGATCTCTTGTTGGGTCTCTAAATTATAGAGTACGGTCTAGACCTGCCCTATATGAAAAGCATCTTGAGTACGGCTGTCAATCGATTAAAATATTTAATCGCGATTAATCATGATTGTTCAGAGTTAATCGCACATTTTTTACCTGTTCAAAATGTACATTAAAGGGAGATTTGTCAAGTATTTAATACTCTGATCAACATGGGAGTGGACAAATATGCTGCTTTATGCAAATGTATGTATATATTTATTATTGGAAATCAATTAACAACATAAAACAATGATAAATATTGTCCAGAAACCCTCACAGGTACTGCATTTAGCATAAAAAATATGCTCAAATCATAACATGGCAAACTGCAGCCCAACAGGCAACAACAGCTGTCAGTGTGTCAGTGTGCTGACTTGACTATGACTTGCCCCAAACTGCATGTGATTATCATAAAGTGGGCATGTCTGTAAAGGGGAGACTCGTGGGTACCCATAGAACCCATTTTTATTCACATAGCTTGAGGTCAGAGGTCAAAGGACCCCTTTGAAAATGGCCGTGCCAGTTTTTCCTCGCCAAAAATGTGGTGCCAGTGAATTCTTTAGGTTTTTCTAGTTTCATATGATGCCAGTATCTTCACTCTAGCTTTAAAACTGAGCCGGCTACAACCTCTGAAAGTTCGATTGCATTAATGAGTTAAAGAAATTATTGGCGTTAAAACACATTTTTCTAGGGCCAGCTGTACTTTCTTAAAGCACATCACATTAGACTTGAACTAAAGCTAAACCTGTGCAGTGGATTTTTAACCCTGTTGCTCTTTGTTTACAAGAACTGTCACATCTCACAGGCCTTTCAGTTCTTCGTGCCAATCGGAGCCGGGGCGGGACTTCACCTGCCATCCTCCATGTTCATTGGCCAGACGAGCGACAAGAGAGCCTCTCCCGACCTCTCGGCGGATGAACAACTGGCCTGCCACTGGAAGAAGGTAATAAGACCCAGAAAGTAGAAGTAAACTCATTTTATGATCCTAAACAAGGATCAGCTCAACATAGCTTTATCATCACACTTGAAATGTTTTCGCTTCTCTAGTGCCATCTGCTCTTTGACTCCCTGCAAGACCTGGTGGACCACGTCAACGACTTCCACGTCAAGCCTGAGAAGGAGTCTGGGTACTGCTGCCACTGGGAGGGCTGCGCTCGCAAAGGGAGGGGTTTCAATGCCAGGTGAGGACTTACATACACTTGGAAAAGGCTACGTCCACACTGCAAGCTAATGTGGCCCACTTGTTTTATTAAGTGTACATATCAGGGGAGAATTCAAGAGGAGCTTATTTAGTTTTTGTGTGGCTGCAGGTACAAGATGCTCATCCACATCCGCACTCACACTAACGAGAAGCCCCATCGCTGTCCCACCTGCAACAAGAGCTTCTCACGCCTGGAGAACCTCAAGATACACAACCGGTCACACACAGGTCAGTGGTAGAGCTGCACGCAGTACGTCAACGTTAAGATTCTGGTCAATGCATTCTCAACATCTGGATCACTTCTCCTCGCTGCAGGTGAAAAGCCCTACATCTGTCCTTACGAGGGTTGCAACAAGCGCTACTCCAACTCCAGCGACCGCTTCAAGCACACGCGCACACACTACGTGGACAAGCCGTACTACTGCAAGATGGTGGGCTGCCTGAAGCGCTACACAGACCCCAGCTCCCTCCGCAAGCACATCAAGGCCCACGGCCACTTTGTGGCTCAGGAGCAGGGCTCCCCGGGTGGGGTGGGCTCCCTGCTGAGGGGGAGTCAAAGTGGCGTGCTCGCTGGCGAAGGGGTGAAGGATTCAGAGCTGTCTTACGTGAGCGCGGCCCACATTATCATCCCAGGGGCGGCGGCTGCTCTCCTGGGAGGCCACCATCTGCAGGGTCTGGGTGGCGCCCTACCCCTGTCCCCCCTCAGTCCCCGGCCCCTGGACCTCAGCACGCTCGGCTGCCCCGGCTCACCACCAGGCATCCTGTCCTTCAACGGCTCCCCGCTGGGACTCGCCAAATCCCATCTGCTCTCCCAGGGGTTCCACTCCTCGGCGCTGGGCCTGGCCATGATGCCCGTGCTGGGGGCCTCGTCTGAGCGCAGGGCCCAGAGCCAGCAGGCCAAGAGGGGCCGGGGGGAGGAGGCCCAGAACGAGGTGACTGGGAGGGTCCTGAACCTCTCCACGGGATCCCATGATCCCCTGTCCTGGGTGGTCATCCCCCCAGGCACCGTGGTGCTCAAGCCAGCTGTGGTCAACTGATACACACACACACACACACACACACACACACACACACACACACACACACACACACATTCCAGAAGAGCTCAGGGGGTCGGGATGGGAGGGTGGACGCCATAGTGAGGGTACGGGGTGGTCAAAGGTGATAGGGATTGGCTCGCACAATCAAATGTAGCACAAACTGGGAGGGAGCACTTTTTGACAATCTGTCCCCAGTTTGGGGGTTGAGCACAGAGCTAGCAGACTGACAAATGGTGTTGCATCACCTGACAATGACCAATCATCACTTCCTCTTTTACACAAATTTAAAGGCACCGGTGTGTCTGGCTCCCCCCTCTGGTAGGACACGATACACACAACAATCCCGCTTTCCACTTACACTACTCGCACTGTTTTTACTTCTGGATTGTCCAGCTGCTTTTCCCGTAATTGAATCAACATGGCCAGTTTGTGTATGAAAGGGCCACTGTGGTGATAAACACTAGTGTCTTGTTTTTTTTAAAAAAAAGCAACCCGACCCAAAACCAGCTGTGAAAAACAGGTGGTCGTCCAGTCGAAGCCCAACTTAGCCTTGTCGGTTGAAGTTTTGTCCCAAGTTCAACACGTCCCATGCTGTGCCAAAAATACCTGGAGAGGGGAAATGTACGTATTGTGCCGCAGAGGGGGGTGTGATGCACTCAATGCCACATACAGCTGGACTGACTAGGAAGCCACACTATTGCAAACTGCCTCATTTTACGCTGTCCAAAGGGGCAGAAAAAAAAAAGACTCATTTGACGTCTGGGAAAACTTTTCTCATGGTTCGATTAAGCAGTCAACACGCACTTACCACACATACTATATTCCTTACATGTTTTATGAAATGTTACTGCCAAGTGATGGATCTTTAAAACTATTTTTCTGCAAGGGTTTATTTTGCTGTGGGGTCCTGCTTAGCGTTAATGCATGTATGATGTTGACTCCACAGCGGAGAGCTATAGGGAGCAGGAGAGGATCGTCACAACACAAGAGACTGTCACGCACTACCCTCCTCTCTCTGCTTAGATGTTGGTGGTCTTACTTTTCCAATCGCCCAGTCTTAGAAATAATCAGTTATTTGCTGTTTTTTTTTTTTTTTATTGTTGTCATTATTTTTTTTTTTTGCTGTTGTTCAGACGAGACATTTTTTTCTGATGTTGAAGTTGCTTCTTGTGTTCTGCGACGGCTGCTCTGCGCTCAGCTTTCTGCCGCCGAGCGTTTTTAGGGGTTGAGGAGAAAACGAGAGGGAGAGGTTTGGGGGGGGGGGGGGGGTCTTCTAGGGCAGTGGTTCCCAACCCGGGGGTTTGGGATAAATCTGAAGGGTCACATGATGACTACACTGATATATGAAAGAAGATTATTTTTCTTTTACACAAAATTCGATTAATTTTTTCACTTTTCTCTAGTATTTTTTGCTTTTTAGCGACACTAGCGATGTGGCTCAGTGGATGGCGTCCAGACTGAAATATCTCAACAACTACTGGATGGATTGCCATAAAATCTTGTTCATTCGTGTTTCCCAGAGGACTTTTCATAGTGCCACCATGAGGTTGACATGTATGGTATTCATTGACACTGGATACACACATTCATGTTACCCTCTGGATTAATTGTAATCCCTTAACTTTCCATCTAGCGCCGTCACCGGGTCAAAATTTCCGTTTGTCCTACACTTTGGTTTATGACCAAATACCTGCAAAAAAAGCTTGTTGACGGCGGTTGGCTTTACGTTGTAGTTAATGGAAAGCCTGGTGCGTTGCATACCGCCGTTAAGGGGTACCTTTTGCGGCAGTATCGAGCGCCGACGGCCGTGACAAAGCGTTGGTATTTGACGCCCTGGGAATGAGAACGGGCTGGCATGTGACATTGTCACTGTGAGCATATTACAATGTTGATGTTAGCAATTAGTTCAAAACCCAGCTGTGTAGACTCTTAGTAACTACTAACTCTTATGGCACGTATCCACAGGGGCGTTTTTTATCGCAAGGGATCGCCTGACTTACCAGCATTGGACGCTTGATGCCACTAAGCACAAGGTACTCGGCACCTGATTGGACAAACGCTCTCACTTTTGGGCTCCAAGCTCTCAAACCGGAACCAACATGGCGGCTCGTTTGGTTACTTTTTTCTCTTATATCACGAAAATAGTTCACCAAAATATGTTTCTGAAAACATTTTATGCGAGAAATAAGCCATGCAGTTGCTAAATCTGTCTTTATTTTGGATCGACGATGTTTAGTTTAAAAGTTTCTCGGGAGTTTCCAGAGATGGCGAGTCACGCCCTGATTTGCCTAAAGTAGCCAGAACCTCAACTTTATGCAAATGAAGACCATAATGCATTGCACGGCTGCTTACATAGACAATGAATGGGAAGCGTGGAAAGGATGGAGGCTGTGGACACGTACCATTAGTCCTCTTGTGAAATACTGAATGTGGTTACCTGTTCAGGGTAAATGAAACAATGCGGGAAGGAGAAATCACTCTTTGGTTGAACTGCTCACAACAATACGTCCAAACTGAGGCCATAAACTGTGATTAGGGGGTCACACGTTCAGATGATGTTGCTTCATTTTAAGCCAAAAAGGTTGGAGACCACTGCTCTAGGGGGGAAATATGAAAAATATATATATCTAGTGGACCAAATGATATCACATTCCTCCATGACAATCACATTGGTGTACTGGGGATCAAGTATTAAGTGTCCTAACAACATTATCTTCGGGGCTGAATTAGATTTGCAAACTCTGCTTCCTTTGCTCTTTTAATTTCCACCGCCAGATAAACCACAGAGAAATAGCATCCGGCTGTGAAATGGCGGGCAGCGTGAGAGCATAGAGAGACAGGATTGGCTGAATGAATGAATGAATGGACAAGGGAAAGGGAGAGACGAGGGGAGAGGCTGTGTGCCAGCAGAGGGAAAAAGAGGCAGAGGATAGCTGCGCCGTGCAGCCGCCCTCCATCTGGTCACCTACCCAGCAAACGGCCCTCTCGGCTCTGAAGTCACTGGCTGCGCTGTGCCCAATGTGGCAGCGACTCACAGGCATACCAGCCTGCAGAAAACTAGGCCACTGAACTCTGTCTGCCCTCGGCTTTTTTTCTTCTTTTTTTTTTATAGATTAAACCCAAAAGGCTCAACTCCCCCACCTCCCGGCCACAAAGCGTTTCAGAAGAGATGGGGAAAACAGGCAGACTAACAGGCCGCATTCACAGTAAACAAAAACAAATATAACCCTCCCTGTCTGCGGACCAGCTCGGTGTCGGACCTCCCACGGGCCGGCGAGGATTCACAGCCGAGATTAATGGCGTACCTGCGTTTCTGCCTCAGTAGTTCTTAGTCATCATTATATCTCTCAGCCTGTCTCTGGGTTCAGGCTGGGCATTGAAGTGAATCTCTCATTGTGAGTGGACAATCCTGCCATGTGATGTCATCAGAAACAGGTGTTAAGTAGGCTAGACATGGTTTCCGTGGCAACAGTGAAACCCACAGATGCGGCGGCGGCTCTCCTCCTCCTCCCTGTCTGTCTGTCTCTCCTCTGCAGGTCGAAGCCAGGGACAGAGAGAAAAGAGGCGGCAGAAAGCTGAACAATATGACACGGATCCTCACGGGGTCCACAACGATTTTTTTTTTTTTTTCCAATATCAAATAAGCTGTAAGATCCATTAACCCTTTGAGCTCAGTCTGTAATAAACTGCACTTTTGTTCCCCCCTCATAGCGTGTGTAGATACGGGGATGCTGCCACATCCTTTCTCAGTGTACAGCGTTACTCATCAGTTGTTTTAAGAACCAAGAATAATTGTAAAAAAAAATCATCCTCGGTTGCTAAAATGTTTGAATTTGATGTCTTTGATAAAAGCGGTACTTGCTCCTGGAGATTTTAACCCTCACTTACTGCTATGAAAGGTGGAACTGAAATCCAGGGGCACAGAATTTGTGTTAGCTAGCTAGGTCAGTGTCATTGTAAAGGGGTGCCATTGACTGAAGTGCCACAGTGTTGCACAAAGGGTTAATGATATAAGACTAAGGCCACGCAAGGCCTGTTCCAAGTTATGTTTTTTGCACATTTGTGAGATATTGTCAGTATTTTAATTTTTTTCCAAGTGCCTTTTTATTATAGGTAAAATATAGAAGTTATACACTATATGAAAAAAAAAAAATGATTATATGAAAATATATTTTTTCCTGGCATCATGTTCTGTGGTTGAACATGCAGAATTTTAGAGTTGTAAAAGTCTCCAATTGGTACAACATAGCGGTGTTCTCCTGTTTTAGAGGAATTTTATTACGATATTGATAATAATGTCAATGAAAAGAAAAAATGTTTAATAAAGTTGTATTTGATACAACGTGTGTATTCATTTTCTGTTCCAAATATACAATAAAATTACACATTATGGAAATGTACATATACATAATAATCAAGACGTGCACTGGAATAAAAACAGCAGTGGTGGATGAAGTATTAAGACCTTTTACTTAAGTAATGGTAGCAATATTAGTGTAAAAATACTTTGTTACAAGTAAAAGTCCTGCATTCAAAGTCTTAAGTACAAAAGTATTAGCATCAAAATATACTTAAAGTATCAAAATTTAAGGTACTCATTATGCAGAAGGGCCCATTTCAGCATAATATATATTATTGAATTATAATTAGTGATGCATTAATGTGTTCATCACTTTAATGTTGCAGCTGGTAAAGGTGGAGCTAAGTACTTCATATATTTAACCTGTGATAATACATCATAATGTATTAGCTGTTGTTATTTATTTTTTAATTTTCTATTAATAATGTGAATTTGCAAAGTAACTAAAGCTGTCAAATAAATGTAGTAAAAAGCAAAATATTTGCTTTCAAAACGGAGACTAGTAAAAGTATGAAGTAACATAAAATGTAAATACTCATGTAAAGTACCTCATAATTGTACTTAGGGACAGTACTTGAGTAAATGTACTTAGCTACATTCCACCACTGAAAAAACAGTAGCTGAAACATATATAAAAGCATTTCTGTGTTAGATCATTGCAAACCATATATATACATTTTATATAAAAAAAGAATAAGACAGTATTTTATTGTTTGTGCTTCCCAGTCTTAAAATCACACCCATCGCCCACAAAATGCCACAAAGTCGGGAGTAGAGAAAAGGAGAAGACTTTTATTGGGTTATAATTTACAGAGGATGGGGGGAGGAAAGAAAGGGTGAGCATAATTTCATGTTTCCGTATTCTGCTGTGACTTTTTTTGTTGTTGTTGTTGCTGTTCTTGTGTCTCAATACTTATTTCCTCATCTAGACGCTCTTTAGCCCGCACCACCTGCACACAAATATAATAATAATAATGAGTGAAAGAGAAGACACTTAAAATAACCAAATTACACCCTGGGTCACTCAGAGCAGAGAGGGATGAGTGAGAGATAAAATCAGTAACATTTTAAACACGACACAGTTCAAAGAGTGAATGAATTCCTCCCACACACACACACAGATTCACATGAGTCATAATTTAAATTCAACGCAGCCACAAAGACAACTTGTTGAAACTGCAAGTCATTATCTTACAGCCCTACACTGCCAGGCTAAAAATACTAAAGCCATATTTCTGAAATGAACGGCATCGATTGCTTCGTCTTTTTAAGAGACTCAAAGTCTGAAGGTAATACACTGACTATAGATAAGTACCTCATACATCCCCATATCAAAACACCCCAACTATCCCTTTAAGCCATGTATTATATTATTCTGTCTGATGGTTACCCGATACCATATTTGTTTTATATGTTCTTGTGCTGCTAAAAACAATTACTTTAGTGGGCAATAAAGTGATATTCTCTGCAACACATTTGAAAATCTTTGTGTAGCATCCCAAGATACAGAATACTTACTTTTGATTGTATGTAAAGTGAGCCGCCCAGTTGTTTGTCATTGACTTTAAAAAGGTGCTCGTAGTTCTGGAAGAGAAACGGGTTTTATTTAGAACAGCAGCAAAGACACATTTTCTGATCATTGTTACAGCAGAGGGTAAAGAAACATGTTAATAATGTTGATGAACAGTCAAATAAACTGACAAAAGACACCATGTTTGTTAAAACGGTGTTCTCTGAACTCCCACACAGCTATTTTCAGGTGGGCCGGAGCTTTGATGGGAATCTATAAGGTCACAAATCATCTACCAATAAGAACGATAAAGGTGTGATTTGTCTCGCCCTAACAGGTGCAACAAAGCTAAGAGGAGACTGAGGAAGATGTCAATCAATAGACGCCCACACAGTCCAGAGCAGAGGTCTAATCAGCCAGATTAACTGAAAACACCGGTGTGGGTGTTCGGAGGCTTTGACTCACAGAGCTGCAAATTCTTGTATGTTCTTTGCAGCTCTGTTACACAGAATCAGTGTGTTTAGTCATCGTTTTGTAAAGATATAACTAACTGTAATAATATTTCTTACGACCACGCCAATTTAAGTCCAAAGGGGCGAGTGTTTCATCTCAAAAGGTAGATTTTGAGTAGCAAAAATCATTTTCAAGTAATTATCAAGATGCTGGGGTATCCCTGTCTGAATCAGATTCCCCTGCAGTTTTTTTTTTTTGGTCATTTGACAATTCATCTTAAACAGACACTTACATGGTTACAACACCAGTGTACATGCAGTTAAAAGAACATCAAGGATAATATGAAGTTGTAGGAGTTATTTCCATTGTGGTCCTTGTTGTAGTTCAATGTTGGGACTAATGAGTTTAGGTAATAATAGAAACCAATGTCTCCACTCATGCTGACAGAGCAACACGTCATGGAGCACTGTCAGGGTCACTGTTTCAGACCACACAGAATGAAATTGAATACCCATTTGTATTTTGCTCTCATATTAGCAGAAGTATGAAGGGAAATTAGTGTGAATGAAAATAAGTCCTGGAATTACTTTAAATACGGTACATGATTTTTTTTTTTTTTTACATGTTTTAACAATACAATAGTTATATACAGTATAACAGCAATGAATATATTAGGGTTAGATTGATATATCGGGCCGATATTTGCGTTTGATAACCAGTGAACGTCAACCCACCACCGATATGAAAAATAATGAAAAAGGTCCTGAAACGTCAACTGAACTGATCCACTAACATTAGTGTTCTTGTGTAAATAGAGATATTATATAAAACACCTTTGGTGCAGAAGAATTCTATTTTTAAACATAAAAAACATAAGTAAAAATACGTTTTTAATAATATCCTCCATATACACTGTAAGGCCTTAAACTAAATGGCCAAAACCAAACTGATCTACTGGCATATGTTACTTACAATGACATGTAAGTGTCAGGAAAAATGTAATTAACTGGCTATGGTAGTAAAATTGGAACAGCTCACCTATATCATCATCGTTGGCTTTGGGCTTTGTATGACTGGTGTTTGGATACAGGTGTTGATGTAGACTCAAACTCTGTCCGGAGGTCGCTTGGAGTTCCAGTTAATGTGCTAGCCGAACTAGTGGCCGGCTGCTGTGGTACCGAAACGCGGACCGCCGCCGAACAATATTGAGTGAGGGATGGCCGGCGTCTGTTGGCAACTTTTCATTGCAGGTGCGATTCAAACGCTTTGATTCCTAATGTCCCTAATTTTTACGTCTTCATACAAAGTCATCGGCCTTCATACGGGCTCCCAAAGTGAAGCATTTAAATAAATGTCTGTTAAGTCACTATCTATCGCCAAATGAGGTAACACAATGGTGGTTGAGCCTATGGCCCACTCATGAAAGCATTGCATTTTGCAGTATTACAAAATGAACGTCTGTGGTGACATTCCCGGGAAAAATCACAAGTGGCGATCTCTGGGAAGTGAGATCCAAAAACACACCTGTAATTACCTTTTATCCCCAAAGAGAACGAAACAGAGATCTTTGAGATTGTAACTTTAAGAAGCTGGTAGCACAGCACGACAGTCATCATGGAGATAGTGGCGTGCTTCATGGATGTGCTCGAGTAAATTCTGACCAGGGTGGAAAACCTTTATTTAAGAGACAGAGAGTGTGTTTGTACCTTCTGAATGTCCTCAGGAGTTAGTGTGGACACATTGAGGATCTGCTGCGCCTCTTGCAGGCTCATCCCTGAGATGCTAGACGCTGCAGCAGAGTGCTGACCTGCACTGTTTCTGGCCTGCGCTGCTGCTTGACTGGCTGCGAGAGAAAACACCACATAAATACGCACAAATTAATTTCATTAGACAACATAAATGTGATACACTGTACTGATGTATTACATCAGTACAGTGTTTGTACTGATGTAATACATCATAACACTGGAACATAATTGAACATCAGCTTGATATGTAACAGCCATATCACCCAGCCCTTGCGACAACAAATATTTTTTTTTTTTTTATTGATTGTTATTGTTTGTAATTTAGTTTGACATTTAGTCTATAAAAATGTCAGAAAATATTGAAAATTTCCCACCACAGTTTCCCTGAATCAGGGATTTGTATTGTCTTCAAATGTCTTCTACATACAACACTCAAAACTTCGAGATATATTCAATTTACAAATTATGTCAAACAAAGAAAATAAATATTTGGCATTTTTGCTTGATAAACAAATTAACAAAACTATTGTCTGTCAATTGGTTGATTTATGAATCATCATTCGTCTCTGCGGTAATTTTACATACTACGTTTACAAAAAACATATACACACAATATCTGACATCTATTGCAAAAGCAAACGCTTCATTCAAAACTATATAAATTCTTCTAAAAATGTTTTCTGCATCACAACTTTACACACAAACCCCAAATAAATAGCTCTTTCCACATGCCACACTGATGTGTGAAGTATAAAACACTATTATCTTTAGTCTGGCATTTTCATCGTGTAAATATAGATCATGAACACAAATGCAATGGGGGAAACAAATGTGTTTATTCTCAATACTCATATTTCCTCTAACTGTCTCTCCAAAAGTGGCCTCCATTGTTGTGAACACCAAAGAGCAAACCTGCATCACATTTATAGTGTTCAAGCTCTGATTTCTAGGTGATCTAATTGGTTACAGGTGCATTCTGGGTGCAACTGATTGATAATTGAGTGTGGTATTTCAGTGGCAGTGTTTAGCAAACAATACACATAGGCTTTTAGTTTTGAATGATGTATCTAATGTACATTACTATGTGTAGTTATTTGCAAAAAGTGTGTTTTAGAATATCAAACAGTGTAAAGCAGACAGACAATGTGCTTATTGTTTAGCATACCTGGTCAATAGATAGTTAATGGTTTCAATAATTGTGCCACAAGTAGGTCTACCAGTCTTGTGTCTTAGCACTGGCAAAAAACTAAGAAAGTATAGTAGTATAAAGTATATATATGGATCATACCTGCAAATTCTTGCTGTAAAGCACGAGCAAACGCCCGTCCCACCACCTGTGCTCCCATCACAATGATCTGTGCAAGATATCTAGCCTGCAGAGGAAATGAAACACAACTTAAAGGGGACATATTATGCTCATTTTCAGGTTCATGTTTGTACTTTGGGTTTCTACTAGAACATGTTTACATGCTTTAATGTTCAAAAAACACATTATTTTTCTCATACTGTCTGTCTGAATATAGCCGTATTCACCCTCTGTCTGAAACGCTCTGTTTTAGCGCATTTCAACAGTATGGCAACGGAATTGCGTTGCTAGGAAACAGCTTGGTTGCATGTTTACTTCCTGTCAGCTGATGTCATTCACATACACTGCAACAGGAAATAAACTGGGACACATTTAGAATGTTTACGTTTAAAACTGTGAAATTGTCTAAATGTTGTAGATTTGTGACATCACAAAATGGACAGAAATCCTAACGGCTTGTTTCAAACGCGCAGTTTCTGAATACGGGCTTGTGTGTATTTATCTGTGGATTGAGTGTTTTGATACTTTCAAAGTATTTATATATCACTTAAACCTGCTTTATAATATGAAAGACATGAAAATCTCACTTTTTTACAATATGGGACCTTTAATATATGCAAAGATTAATCACAAAAAAACAATTAGCAGACGTGTAATTTCACACTGACAGTCATGGGAACCAGAAGAGAGAGTGAATATCAGACAGTAGTCCTCATTTTGGGACATTACAGAGTCATAGATCAGTCCAAAGACAGTTAAGCTGATGTCATGTTGAGGCAACGTTAAGTGTCTGCAGGTAAGAAGCACCTTCATTACAGCTGTTAACACTGTTAACACTGTTAACACTGCCTCTGGCCTGCTTAGACATGAATTAACTTACATTTTAGCACATTAAATCAAATTAATAATGTCCCAGTGACATGCAAACAGCTACCTTATGTAACTGTTACCTGCTGGAGAGGCAAACTGCGACAAAGACACACAGCAGCAGCTACACTCATACACTCACTCGCTAACATTAGCTATGGGAATATTATACACACGACCATTACAGAATGTATTCTTACCATTTGATAATATGATACAGGTCCTCGGGACAGTGTGCGGCTTCTGTGTTCTCACATGTACACCAACGAAGGTTATTTAAGGGTCAAAGTTCAAGGAAGCGTCGAGAGCACAGTATTCAAGATGAACCAGGTGGACAGCGCCAACTTTAATACTGACACCTAGTGGCAGGGAGGCCAAACTGCAGCTTCTTCTTCTGACTAATAATGACTAAACCAGACTTAAAATAGCTAACAAACTGCTACTAAGTCGAGAAAAAAATAACACATTTATTTTATTTGAAGGTAGTGGGTTAAGAAAATATATGAGGGCAACTATTCTGCACTAAATCAT
Source organism: Sebastolobus alascanus (assembly GCA_916701645.2). Lineage (NCBI taxonomy): Eukaryota > Metazoa > Chordata > Actinopteri > Perciformes > Sebastidae > Sebastolobus > Sebastolobus alascanus. The sequence goes on along the minus strand of CAKAOJ020000133.1, from coordinate 869,046 downwards.
ATTTCGGATGATGGAATAGGCTCCAAAAAAGTCTGTATTTACTCTGAAATACTACTGAAATCTGTGAAGTACTAGTTTCTAACTGTTAATATTACAGTGAACATTATCATATCTGCTATTCTAATAGCTTCATTATATTTTTAAAGTATCACTAAAAGTGTTTGCATGTCTTCTTGTTGTTGACATGAAACATGTTGACAGGTTTCCACACCGGAAAAATATTTATTTATTTTATTCTATTAGTTTATTTATCAAAGACAATGATTATTGATCAACAGGAAAACTGTAAATGAGCAAGAGTCCATCTGTTGTCTCTGGCCAGATGTTAGAAAAGCACCCTCAAACTATAATAAAACAATGCATTTCATAGAATTAATATATACAGTATTATACACAATATAGTAAAGGACACATTCAGTTTGTTTGTATATTTATTATTTTTTTAGCCAAATATAAATGGGACATTGCTGTTATGCAGCAACATTTCTGTCTTCCTCATATTTTCTTTAAAATGTGTCAAATATTTATAACAGATGTCTTAAATTATAGATTGAGGTCTTTTTTTTTAACATAAAAGAATAATGCACATAAAAAAAAAATATATATATATATATATTTTTACTTTACTGAGTGATCAACTTCTACAAGAACTATAAGCCAATATTATTTATGTCATTTTCCACCGTTAGTTTGTAGTTTCTCGCCCTCCATAAAAAAAAAAAAGACTACAAATCCATTGAGACCATTTTTCAGGAAGTGACATATTTCATATTTTCTGTAGACCAATATAAACCAGTCTACCCATTCGAATTATTATTTGAGTGCTTGAAATTGGCCAATATGGGTTCCTGAAAGTTAAATATGTCACTATTCTTATATAATGCAAAAAAAAGATGAAAAATCCATCTTTTTTTTCAAAAGTCATGTGGTCGAAATGTTGCTGCATAACAGGAATGACCCAAATGTATTTCATTTATTTTATGCACTTATTTATTTTCTGCGTTCCCACACAGTCTCCGCCAAAGAAATCACGTAAGCCATTCCCACATATCTACTCACTATGATTGCCATGGTGACTTAATCACTTAAGGACAAGAAGCATTGGGTTCAAATTGTGTTTATTGCGAGACAATATTGAAAAAAAATCCACAAACCATTCCTCAAGTACGACAGACAAAAGAAAACCATTACTCAGTGTATAAAAAGGAAGTTCTTTTTTAACACAATGGAAGGCAAGTTAATCCAATACATATATTACAAAGTATGGCGTTGGAGAATCACAAGCACATACAGTGTACATCACTTAAACACCAACAAACACCTGCACCTGTTCAACATCAATGGTGGGTTCTAGCCTGGATTATTGGCGATATTGCTGTGACCCTGATTGGAAATTACATGATACCTGTTATGGCTGCATTGCAAGTTATTAATACTGTATTGTTATTGTGTAATTAACACCATGATGAGTTATTACAAGTAAACATTAGATAAGAAAATTAGCTCATTTAAGTGAGGAATATCCCCAAACAGTCTGAAAACCAACAAAAATCATGATTAAAAAGTTGCCCAGCAAAAAGAAAGAAAGAAAGGAATCATCTCAGAGTATACAAAGGCCCCTCTAAAAAATCCAAAAAGGAGGTTGTTTGGCTTTTAATGCATAACATCCCAGTTTCATTTACCCTTAACCCCTACTTATATGACTATTATAAGACTACCGGATGGTCAATCAAACCTAACTTGTACAAACACAGTAACATATTATTGTTAAAATGGCATTTTATTCTATCATTGGCTAACAAAGAAAAAGTGAACTTAATGTCGTCATAAGAAATTCCAGTTCATGGCCAAACATGAACACTGGTGACCCTGTTGTATCCTCAGTGTGGTTTTTGCTGCTGAAGGCTGGAACATGTTACAGTAATCGTGTGTTTCTCCTGATCGAACAGGAAGACGAAGGTTGTTTTATTAATCAGATGTGTGATGTTCACTTGTCCAGTGAGATCATTAACAGCGTTACATCTTTCAGAAGACACATGGTGACTGAGCGTGCTCACATGACTGGCCAGTAAAAAAAAGCAAGCAGCGGAGGTAAATGTGCACACAGAAAACAACCTGGTATCTTAATATCAGAAATTAACAGACTGGGCACAACAGGAAGCCATTATTTTGTATATCAGGACACCTCAGAGTGTGTTATCATGTTTAAACCACGGTCTCATACTGCAGACAAAAAGAGAAGCTGTGCTAAAATACTCATCCATGTTCGGTCTGTTTCAACCACTGAGAGTTAACTTTTTGTTTAACATGAAGCAGAAGTATTATTGCTATGATTGCCTTCTGTTTAATTCACCTTTTGCACTGACCAGAAATATGTTTGCGGTGTCCTGATATATGATTTCAATGGACTATATTTACGGTTGTATTATCCTGTATGGTGAGATTTCTTTCGAAATATCATGACTAGTGTGACATCATTTTGTAGTCTACATCAACATAACATACTATGATTTATCCCAGGATTAAATATTTAAGAGTTACAGCTGAAAACGATTTTAATATCAAATCTCATGCAGTCGGATATGATGAACACCAAACTAGACAACATGACATTTGATCTTCCAAACCTTTACAGATATTGTGATACATACTGATATATCAGAGGGCGTTATAGTTATTGTTATCGTTTATACTTTCACATTGTAGAGTATTCTTTTGTGCGTGCAGTAGGCTGAGATGTTGGCTGATTAAGCTTAAGAGGACGTGTGGGTGGCACCATCGCACACACAAATGGCAGCGTAGCTTGACAGTTGATCTGTTCTCTTCTCTTTGCTGTTGGCACTGTGATTGGACCAAAGGCAAGATGGCGTCCCCCTCTAGTCATCCTGGACGACACACAGTCAGCAAAGACGGATTAGAGACTTGTTATACATTAACTTTACTTTACATTGGTCCCTACTGTCTCAGTATTTGATGTTATTTGATGTGCTCATAAATTTCTTGGAAATAAGTCATTCAGCATGAAAAAAAGCATTAAAAAATGTCTAATCGACTAAAGAAATCTTAGTCGAATGAGACCAAAATGACCGATTACTCGACTAATCGACTAAGAGGAGAATCACATTAGAAGCTTTTCCTGCTAATTTGCACAGGGGTTCATTACATGTGACTGGTATCATGGTAGCAGAGTGTTTAAATCGTGAACGAGACGTTTGTCATCAAGAGTCGAGACTTCACAGCTGTTTCCATCACGTTCACTCACCCACTCGTCCTCGTCGACCCCCTCGAAGGACTCCTGTGGCAGCGGCTCGTCCATGTTCCCCAGCTTGGCCACCATGGCGCTGAGCAGCTGACACACAGACACACATTCAGTGTTAAAACACCGCTGCATTTATTCAGCAACTACTACATGTACATGATGATTGTGAGGAGGATAATATGCATCATAGATGACAGACACACTAGAGTCGGCTTACCTCCTCTTTCTTCTGTTCATCAGTCTTTGCCTCCAGGTAAACAGATGAAGGCAGGTATTTCCTAACGGGAGCCTCTTTGGGGGCCTCACTCACTGAAATAAAAACACACAGCGTCATAAAAACAAACCTACCAGCACATATCCAATACTGACATGCAGATCTTCATTAGGTAGAGAGATGTGTTAGACACAGTCACATGGTATGTATACATATATCAGCACCTGGCGTCATGTCTTTAGGCTTCAGGCTGATCTTTTTGTGTTGGACGTTGGAGCCAGACAGCCAGGCAGAGGCAGTCAGCGCCGCTTCCCAACAGACTGCGGTGTCTGTGTACACGTCGTCCTGGAAAAACTCTTTCTGGAGACACAGAGAGCACACACATACTGTAGGGTTATTTATACTTTCTATAGTTAAGAAAACATTTATTAGAAATAACCATCAGGAAGGAAAGCATGCAGTGTTAAGTCCACTAGGTGGTGCAGTTGGCTCACCTTGACCCGCGGCACTTTGAAGGCCACCGGCTCTATGGTTGTCTTGTTGAGCAACAGTCCCACAGCGACCTCCACATCACGCACGTTGCACTCCGACTTGGGCAGAAAGGCCAAGCCCTGCAAACAGGAAACAATCAGCAAATAAAAACATATAACATATGACAAAAATGAATGAAAGTACGAAGGAGTTCAGCTCCGTACCTTATGTGGTTCAGGACAGTTGAAACTGCTGCACGCCATAAAGTAGGGATCTTCAGCGACCATCTCGTAAATGTGCACTCTGGTATCACCCTGGATAAACAAATGAAACACATCTAATCCTTCTCAGTTTTGACTTTCAAATGTACCTTATATGCAAGTATATTTAGTCTTTTATTTGCTTACCTTTGCAGTGAGGATGACCACACTGGTGTCGGGGTCGTAGAAAGGGATGAGTGTAGAGGGGGAGATGTCTACGGCGGTGCTGGCTATGGCTCCGGAGGACAGGGAGTCAGCAGAGTACAGGTAGAGCGTTCTCTCACTGTGACTGCAGAGGGACGACAAGAGCTTTTCTATTGACTGACCCACTGCTGCTCTGACAACACTGAATTATGATGCCTTTAAACACATGACTTATCTGAACTAGGGCTGGGCGATATGGCCAAAATCTTCTATCACGACATAGGTCATTTCATACCTCGATAACGATCATGATACATGTATGTCTTGTGGTAATTCAATAAATAAATAGTCTATATGAAATAACCACATGGTAAAGCCTATCTTTTGTACACTCCTGTGTGAATTAAATACTTGATTAATTAAAAGTATTTTCTCATTTTAAGAACTCGACTGTAAAATGAACATAACAGTTTTAAGTGAAATTATAGCGAAAAAAGAATTAAATATAGACCTAGCCTATATTGGGATATAAACGATATAGGAAAATATATACGATTGACATTTTTATATAGTTTTGATGACATATATATCGTCAAATTGCCCAGCACTAGTCGGAACTGTTTTCAGTAGAAATAATAGTGGTTTACATCTGAATACTGACATCACACTTAAATATATATCTATTTTTTGCTGGCTTTATAATACTTTAACAAAAAAAAGTCAGTACCTGTTAAATCCCGACACCAACAGGTACTTTCCCTCACACACCCACACCGCACGAGCTCCCCTGTGGCCCTCAGGACCTGGGCCCTCCTAAAAAAGAAAGGTAAGAGAGTTAATTAATGATCTTTTTTTCTTTAACTTTTATTTAGCGAGATAATCCCATTGAGATCTTGAGTCTCATTTCCAGGGGGGTCTGGGTCAAGATGGCAGCATAAATGTTTCACACAAGCACCACATAAAAACACAGACAGAGGTCGACGAGAGCTGGAACGATTAATCGATTAGCTGTCAACTATTAAATTAATTGCCAACTATTTTGATAGCTACAATTAACAAGTAATCAATACAATACACACCTGAAGTCAAATCTCGTCTATTTTTTATTGCATCCTTCATATTCTCCGATGTGCTGTACATACCTGCACGGGTGCATCGGACTTGCGGGGGTCGTAGATGCGAACTTTCCCGTCTTTGCACACTGTGGCCAGGAGCTTTCCATCTGGGCTCCACGCCATGCCAAAGATCTGAACATTATCCACAAGAGGAAACAAGGAAGAAGATGAAGAAGAAGGTCAGAGGACAGCTGGTGTATTTACTGCAGTATGTGTAGCTAATATATCAAAATGTCCAAAAACTGTTGTGTATGCAGTCTATGATGTTTTACTCTTGTATTTGATCAAGGCGTGGATCTGGGTCACCCACCTGGTCCTGGTGTCCGGTGAGGAGTTTGACCTGCTCTCCGCTTTCCACGTTCCACAGTCTGACCGTGAGGTCGTAGGATGAAGACACCAGGAGTCCGCTGGCCAGAGGGTGGAACTTGATGGAGTAAATCTTCTCCGTGTGGCCTGCGAGGGGTCACAGCAGCTGTCAATCAACTTGACTTTTACTGTAGTACGTCAGGCTTGTTACTCAACAATGAGGTCATTTCGGTAAATGGGCCCGGTCCTACCTTGCAAGAGGACCTCAGGCTCAGTCAGGGTCTCTTTCAGCCCTCCCTCTGGTACCTCCCACACCCGGATCTTTGCATCATCACCAGCTAGCACGGACAGAGAGACGGAGATACGCATGTCAACAATGCAGAAAATGAGGAGGGGCGCCCACCGGCATTTTCTTATTATTTTTATTTTTTTTTAGAGGACGACCAGCGCCCCCCAGAAGGTGGTGCCCTAGGTGACCGCCTATATGGCCTATGCCTAGGTGGCGGTACGGTACACAGTACATGTATTCACTCACCCACAGCAAGCCGCTGTGTGTTAAAGGGGTCCCAACAGAGGTCGATCACATTGACAGAGTTTTGGATGGTGAGCAGGGCTGTGTCTGGTAGCCTGCCAGGCTGAGAGCGCTGAGGAGAGGACAGGAATAAAATCAGTCACTCACACACATACAGTATGTAGTGGATTCCTTTTATAAAGTAGCTTAAGTACAAGGGAAAAAAGAGACACCCAACCACAGGGCCCGCAGTATACCTAAAACCGGCAACGGATATAATATACCAGCTATTAGAATACATTGATTTTCAACGTCTAAGGTTCATTTATTTATCATTCTACAACACAGGGTTGTATAACGAAATGCTATAGTTGTAGTCACACAGTCAAAATCAACCCAGGACACATGGCTCAGTCCTGAGACCTCCCACCATCACACTCTTCTTCATTCAATGCATTGAGGAAGTCTAAAACACCCGATGTACATTCATAAATCTCTCTCTCTTGTCCACAGTGAAGGTTAGTCTATGACTTATGACGCAGCTCTATCAAAGAGTAAAGAAGCAAAGACACGAAACTCCGGTGTTTTTTTTTTTAACAACAGCCGCTGCCGCCATTTTGGACTGAAAACGCTTATTATATTTATCGTTCAACACAGACCATTTCGGTAGAATATAACTATAGAATAGAAATAATTTTGTTTTACTTTTGAACAGCACTTTTTAGGCGTCCCGTAGTCGCTTTCAGTCCAAAATGGCAAAAGGGTAGCTCTGCTGCTGGGCGCTGATGTTGCAAATGGAACCAACAATTGACTTTCAATTCTTAGCAATATACGTTCTTTGGCTCTATTACGCACAGCAGTAGACAAAAGACGTTGCCATAGCAACACAGAATGTTTAATGATTCTCTAGGTATAAATGGCCATTTTTTTCAATTCTGGCTTTATCCTGACAACGTTTAACAATACGGGGTGCTACTGTACATAACACACTTCTAGGAAAAGTCACAGACTGGGGGGACTTGGAATATCTTATTGAAACAAAATAACAATTACTGCCGTACCTCAAAAACGCCGATCTGGCCCCCGGAGATGGCGAGGGGCACTGCCATGCGTTGGCGGTTGACACAGAAGCCGTCACACTCGCCTGGAGTCGTCAGGTTGATGCCACGCAGGTTGGTGATGTGTGTGTCCCGGTGCATCACTGCACCCTGGATGTGACGGAACTTGGAGGTCGGCCCTGGAACAGAGATAATCCTAAATCAAGCTCACTAAAGAAACATTATTATTATCATTATTAATATATTTTTTTATGCTAAATGCAGTACCTGTGAAGGTTTTTGGACAATATTTGTCATTGTTTTGTGTTGTTAATTGATTTCCAATAATAAATATATACATACATTTGCATAAAGCAGCATATTTGCCCACTCCCATGTTGATTAGAGTATTAAATACTTGACAAATCTACCTTTAAGGTACATTTTCAACAGATAAAACATTTTTTGATTTGCGATTAACAATTTTAATCGACTGACAGCCCTAATTATTATAAAAAGGCAGACACCTTAATGAAGAAAGAGAGATTTCAGGTGTGTGTTCATACCCAGCAGGTTCTGGATGGCCTTGGCGCTCTGGCTGGGGCTGGGGAGGAAGCCTGAGGAGAGGCCGGAGGTGGAGGAGGGAGAGCGGGACGGGGCAGCGCTGCTGCTGGGAGTGCTCAGAGGACTACTGGAGGTGGAGCAGCCACGTGCCGGGTCCTGTAGAACAAAACGGTGGCTGTTAACTTACTACTCCCAATTTGGGAGTATGAGAATCCACTAGTACAGGTATTTCTGATGGATGACCACGTAATACTAAAACAAGTTCTACCTCCTTGCTCCCCCCTCTGGGCAGATCCTTCTTTGCTGGTGGAGCCTTTGGTTTGGCCTGTTTGTCTGGGTTGAGGTTGACTTTCTCCACCTGAGGACAAACAGATTGATGAGGTGTCCACACAGTGTGAAGACTGGATAAACTTGTTGAGAGTGGAGATCCTTTACCTGCTTGTTCCCTCCCTCCCACCACTCCTCAGCAGACATGGCTGGAGTTGCGCCCACCGTATCTGGGTACAGATCATCATGGAACTCCTGGAAGTTTGAATGCTGGAAGACAACGCAACACAAATACAAAAATCACGTGAATCTGATGTAAGTGTCGGCATGTCAGTAAATTCTGTGCGTATACACACACACACCTTGCGAGGGACTTGATAGCTGATTGGCACGATGCAGCTGTCGGTCAGCTGAAGCACACGCATCACTTCGCAGGACATGACATCCAACGCCAACTTGGGTACCGTGGCAACGCCTCGTGTTGAGGTGTCCGTCAGACAGTGGCTCACTACAGAGATAAAAGAGAGGGATCAGATACCAGGAGGGAGAGCTGTTACACCTCTTCCTAACTGGACGCGATGTGAACGAGCGAACGTCAGATTGTTTCAGTTTTTCTCAGTGAAAGAACGCTCGCCCTGGATCTATTTATGCAAAGTTTCGCGCACCTCCAACCAACTTTCACTGGTCAAACTCAACGCTGACAGTAACTGACATAACGTCGCCAGAGTTCGCTCTGTCGCTGTATGTTAGGAAGAGATGTCTGACCAGACAGATAAACGATGAACAAGCTTTACCTTGCGAGAGGAAAGGCTCAGATGCAGACACTTCAAAGCAATCAACCACAGTGTCCCCCTGTGTGAGAGAAAACATCATGAATCTTTATATTGTACTGCAAAGCATGATTGTCTTAGTAGTGAATCAGAAAAAATCATCAGCACAGAAGTAAAATATTGCAGTAATGACAGTTTGACTGAATTCCTGTTGTGATACAACTACACAGCAGGCATAAACATTTAATATCTAACCCATTCCTCAAAGTTGTCACCTGCCAGAATACATAATAAACGGGCATTAAACTGTATCTCACCGTGCCAGCCAGGACGAGCAGACCAGTGTCCTCATCAAACAGAGGGATCACCACCCTGAAAGCAAAGAGACAAGAGAGGAAAAGAGACATTCAAATGATGCTCAGAAACACTTACTATTACATGTCACTACGTCACAGGGTCTGTTCTGTGAGCTGAAGTTTTACACAGGTGCCACTAGATGGAGCGGGACGCTCAATTTTAGGGCAAAAGTGGTCATACAGTACATTGTCAGCTCAGAAGCTGTGCTGCTATTCTTTCTACTGATCTTTATCTGCCGATTAGGTAAACAGTCCGACTCTGTTGAACATGTGAAGTTAAACAAATGCCGAGTCAGACTCACTGATACTCACATTCACTGATTAATATTCCTGAGTGCTCTACCTCCTTTTAGTGTTAAAACTTAAACTTTATTACATTAGTCATATAAATACAGGTGCATAGATGATATTTGACCTCTGCATTTAACCCATCAAGAGTATTTTTATGATGATGACCCGTCCCACCCACTGAGCTACAGTCGCCCGTCGGTCCATTAGTCAACTATTCGGTCCTTTTGGTTTCAGTCAAGTCAAGTCAATTTTATTTGTATAGCCCAAAATCACTAATTTGCCTCAGGGGGGCTTTACAATCTGTACAGGATACGACACCCTCTGTCCTTTACAGTACGACCCTCTTATCCCCCTATTCTTAGTCGACTAAGATTTCTTCAGTCGTTCTATACTTTTTTCATGCTGAATGACTTATGAGCACATATCTGGTAAACACAATATTTAAAGTGGTGTGATTCTTTGTGGAGAAACTCAGTTTTACAGATCTGTCGATTTAAATCAACTAATCGATTAGTCGTCAAAATGGTACGAGTGTTAGCTGGCTAAGAATTGATTTGGTTGAGGACAGCCCTACTGCACAATAAAGGCAAAAAAGAGCGTTATCAAAGACAAATATAGCATAAAAACCCACGAGGAATATATTTCAAGATGGAAGCATTGTCAAATGGACAAAGAAAAACAAAGTCAAGGCGACCTATAGGACAAGAGCTGCGACTAATGATTAGGACAGACAATCGTGAAAAAAATATAGTTTCCTAAAGCCAAAAGTGGCATCTTTAAATGTTGTTTTGTCTGACAAAAATGTCCAAAGATATTCAGTTTACTATCACAATGACAATGAAAAACAACAAATCCTCAAATTCGGAAAGTTGCAATGAAACACATAATATAAATGATTAATAAATTAGCAAAATATTAATTGACAAACCCTTTCAGCTCTACCTCAAAGCTCCACCCACACAGGCATAAACAAGGCCACAGTCACCTGCCTCGCTCATGATTTGAGGTAAGAAGATTGAGGGATGAAGAAACTGAATGAGCTTTAAACTCAATGGGGAAAGTACAACCGGGCTGTAGTAAATAAACCAAACAGGAAGCTAAGGCTTAGACAGACGCATACTGTATGTGCATAAACACAGGCAAGGCTGACCAGTCTCTCAAGTTATCAATGAGAGCAACAGGCAGCGTGCCGTGTTGTTTTCCAGACAGGAAGAGAGAGGCCAGAGAGTGGTGGCTGATCTAACCACTTCACATCACAGGCCCCAGATAGGCTCATTGAAGTGGAGAGGCAGTTGCAGTGATTGGCTTATGATGACGACCTCGTGTAATGGTGCTATTCTAGTGGAACGCCGCTCGGCTGCCTCGGCATCGACCGAGAGTGACAGACTGGTGATGTAAGGCTCCAAGTATGACAATATAATGACAGACTTAGTTTGGGTATCTTAAGCAACTGCGCATGGTGACACGCAATGGTTTCTGTACTGTGTACAAGAGTGACAGAGAGAGAGAGAGAGAGAGGGAGAGAGGGAGGGAGAGAGAGAGAGAGAGAGAGAGAGAGAGAGACTGTCTGTCAGCAGCTGTATGAAAGCTAGGGGTGTAAGAAAATATCGATACACTTTAGTATCGCAATCTTAGGTTTTGTGATACTGTATCGATTTCTAATTGATAGTTTACATGCAAAGATTCGTGGCGTTGTAATGAAAAGTGAAGCCAATGAGGAAGAGCCTTAAACTGTCATTCTTCAGCCATTTCACTCGTCCACTCCAACGTAACAAGGTAAACTGAGACAGGAAGTAGCGTACGGGTGCACCGTTAACGTTAAAAATCTCAATATATCGCCTTGTTTACAGTATTGCAATATATCGCAATATATTGAATTGTAACCCCTGTATCATGATACGTAGATTCTTGCTACAGCCCTAATAATGAAAACAGAGGAACACTTTCAACAAACCTAAACTCCGTCATTAAAAACTGGCTGCCACGAGTCTGTGGCTGTAATAGCTCACATCCTTTTGTTGCCTTCACAAATATTTTCCTACTACTTACTACGCTGACAAGAATCTCGGTATCATTTTCATTTGAGCCTTATGTTACATTTTTGGAGGTAATTTTGCTCTTGGCAGTTTTTTGCAGTAATAGCAGACGGACAAACAACTGAATGCCGGTCATGGCTGGCAAACTAGCCTGCCAAGTGGAAATGGTCTAGAAAAATGAAATATTACCTTGTATACTGTATGTGAGTGAAAGGTCTCTTTTACTGTTTTCTTTTTTTTTAGCAAGGTTCAAAAGAGTGAGCCTTAATGTAAACTTTATTGAGCCCACAGAGGGTAGAATAGATATATGTTGTATAGAGACAGATATCTATATATATGGGTAACTAGAATACTGCGACTGTGAATGTCATGCTTATGTTTCACTCCAACCAAGGTATTTAACTAGAGGTGGGAAACACCAGAGGCCTCACAATACCATATTATCACGGTACTTAAGTCACAATACGATGTTATTGCGATTTTAAACATTATGCGATATGCTGAGTATTACAATAAGATATATTGTGATATATTGCAGTTTGTCAACATCTGTTTTGTCTAATACGATACAGTTTTCACTCTGCTTATCTCAGAGTTTTCATTCACATATCTTGAGACGAGACATAAAGGGACCCCTTTGTAAATGGCCATGCCAGTTTTTCCTCGCCAAAATTTTGCGTAATTTTGAAGCGTTATTTAGCGATTTTCCCGACAAGCTAACATGACATGGTTGGTAGATATTCTAGTTTCATATCTTCACTTTAGCTTCAAGACTGAGCCCGCGACATCCTCTGAAAAACAGAATAGCAGCCGGGCCTGCCGGCAGGTCGTTGGATTGTTAAGAAGTTAATTGTTTATATAGTAAAAGTCAATACTTGAAGTCTGTGTATTGATACAATATTGCCACGCAAAATATCGCGATACTATGCCGTATCGATTTTTTCCCACACCCCTATATTTAATTTATGACTTTATTATCAGAAGGTCTCTTTCCCTGTTTCCCGTACTCTACCTTTCAAGTGATCATCTATATTTCATCCCTAGCATCTGTCAAAATGGACCAGACTTGCACCCCCTCTTCTCTCTAATATTCCTCCCTCTATCCCCGGCCTGTGAAGTCGGCGAGGGGCGGCCACGCTTCGTTAGGGCAACTGTGTGTTCCCATGTCGGAGTCAGTCCACAGGGAGTCCCTAAACACCTCCATTCCCACAACCCTCTCCGCTGCCTCTCTTCCTCTCCCTCCCTCCCTCACTCTCTCCTTTCCTTTTCAACATCACTACCACCACCTCGCACCCCGCCGTCTCTTTCTGCCTCCAATCCTAAATTGGTGCCTCCAAATTGCCTTCACTTTCTCTGCGGCCTTATCTCTGGTTTTCTCACAGTAAACGTACAACAAGTCAAACAGCCACATAATAGGAGTGGAGCTTTATCACTGATAATGGCCTCTGTTTACTATCGCTTTCATGCTCCACCTCACCGCCAGCCCATTTTCCCACACAGGAAAACACATACAGGCATGCATGTGCATATTTACGGCCATAGATGCACAAGTGCTTATGAATACAGATGTATGTGCACATGCATTAATAAGAGCGTGCGGCTACAGTCATGCAGGGTTGGAGCGTGTTGTGCAGATCTCGATCACATGGGCCGATTATGAATGAAAAGAAAAACTATTACAGGCCTCATTCATGCTCTTAGGGGAGAGGCTGGAAACAGAAGTGTGTGTGTGTGTGTGTGTGTGTGTGTGTGTGTGTGTGTGTGTAGTACCGAATCCAGCCTGACACACTAATCCAGACATAAGCCCTTTTCAGTGCAGGGTGTGTGACTGGGACAGGTTTAACCAACACACACGTGCTAGTTAGTCACCATATAATATAGTATTATATAATGATGAAGGAAAGACATCCACAATATCAGCTGTGCGACGTGAAAAGCGAAGAAGACTTTGACTAGCGCGGCCCAGGCCTCACACTCTCAGGTCTATCTGCACCCACTAACGTCTCAACACCTTTCCAGCTCTTCCAACGCTCTGCGATGAGCTCTAAAAATCCCCCTGGCTTCAGTCTGTCACTGGCACTCTGCTCCTATCTGAGTTTACACAAAACAGAGAGCGGACAGAACCCCGCCTCCCGCCTCGTCTGCCATCGCCTCACACCGCCTCTCTCGCACGGACCCCAAACGCACATCATAAAATGACCTTCTGCCCATGACAGCAGCCTTCAGCACCAGCAGATATGATGGGTATATTACTCTACGCTAACGTGCATCTGTGTGTGTGCATGAAAGGGTCTGAGTCAGCCAAGGTATATTATGATTATGAGAACTTGCTGTTGTTTGATAATGTAAGCGATAGTGTAAATCAGTGGAATAACTGACTAATGGAGGGCCAGACGAATGGATATGTGGATGACAGACAAATGCAGAAATGGTGCGTGTGTGTTTGAAGTGGGGAGTGCACATGATTTGGGCATCTGCAGCTGGGACTGTGGTGGAGAGAAACCTCAGAGTTGATTGAGTTCAAGTGAGCAAAAATGTCCAGTCATCGCACAATCAAATTATGGATGCACACACACACTAGGGCTGGGTATCGGTACTCGATATCTTTAAGCTACCGAAATAACCCGGTACCAAGTAGTATTGAAACTTCTCCATTCAAACGATACCTGCAATTGATCCGTTTTGTGCCCAGATCTGGAAAAAAATGACTATTTGAATGTTTTTTCTCGCAGCCAATCACCACAAGCGTTCTTCGATTTAATGCAAAGTGTGATTGGCCCAATAATGATATACTCTATTGGTATGGGTATCACTTTAAGGGCACTAGTATCGTAATTTTTAAAATGATACCCAGCCCTAATACACACAAACACACAAAATCCTTCCCAAAACACAGTCAGATGCAGAGATAAATACTGCATTATGAGAAAATGCCGTGCATGTACGTGCTTACAAGCGTGACCAAATATGTAAAAGTATGAAAAATACACACACATCAACACACTCCGTAGTACGCTTGTGTGAGCACATATAGACTGCTTTTTTACTCGTCCCGATAGCATCTGACGCACACAGTAGTGTATTATATACAGTATATGGGGGGAGCTAATGAAAGCAGCCTGCAGAGGTATAAGGTTATGGGTTGACCAGATCAGTATCAGTCAAAGGGACCTTTCTCTGTCGTATGAGATCACAGCCTTTAGCTACAGGCCAGACTTTTCTGCTAAAAACACACATTAGAGAGCACAATAAGCTCCAGTCGACAGGTAGGAGCTGGCCAGAGAGTAGAGAAGAAAGAGAGGAGGCCTTCGGGGAATATGAAACCACAACAAAGCAGCTGGTTGTCTACTAGTTTTTTCACTCTCACTCACTTTATTGCTCTTCTAAGATGGACACACACTAGATCAGTGGTTCCCAACATTTTTCCTTCTGGGACCCCTTTTCTATCACTGATTTAACTGTTGAGCCCTGATTAAGTGACATATTTTATGGATATTTCATATTATATTCAATGCATATCAATAACAGTACAGAATAACTATACAGTTAACCCAAATAGTGAACGCAATACCTGCAGGAAGTTTGTGTAAAACGAGTGATTTGGATTCATTTTGGGCAGATTATTTCCTGTGAATGTTGCATCAGAGATGAGTTTTCCTGTAATTTTAAGAGACTTTTCATACAATTCTCTGTATTGTGTATTTTCATACTTAAAGCTGCAGTGGGTAGAAATGGAGCAAATACGATTTTAAAAAGTTATTTTTATAAAACGGTCACTATATCCTGACAGTTGTGCATGAGACAGGTAATCTGAAAAAAATCATGTGCCAAAAACTTTCTGCCTACTGAAGCTTTAATAGGCTTCTTTTTTGACAAATTCATTGTTTTCTCCCCTTATTCTGTGAGATTTGTTTTAAGTTTATATTTTAAATAATAATCCAAACTTTAAAAATATCAAATTAATTTAGTTTTCTTCACAGAAATGAATGAAATACTGAGATATAGGCCAACTGTATATTTAAAAAAAAAAGTTGTCTTACACCCCTTAAAATCAAGAAGGCCTCACGACCCCCTGAAAAGCTTTGGCGACCCCTAGTAGGGATCGGGGCCCCCAGGTTGGGAACCAGTGCACTAGAAGACTTTCAACTTCCTCACAAGCTATGAAAAGATCAACAAAAATGACTTTTGCAGATTACAGTCTGCAATCATTTGTTGTCTGCAATTAACTGCATCATCCTCCAAAGTTAAATAGAGTTATTTCTGTCTATTCTGTATAGATGGTAGCTTTTCCTGAGGTTTCTCCCCATTTAAGTATTTTTTCATACGAATTGAGGGTCTACTTATAGAGGATGTCGTATGTTGTACAGACTGTAAAGCCCTCTCATCACGTTCAGATTTGAAACTCGAACATTTGTTCAAATCACAACCGTTCTGACTCGTCTTAACCCTGATCTGAAGGTCAGAGATTCCAATCATAAATCTCAGCATGTGGAGACTCTCCACAGCATTGGAAACCAGTCTTCATGGCCAAATTGAGCTCATAATCTGGCTTTAAATGATGTGGTGTGACTTCAGCTTAATTTACTGTTCATTCTATTTTCATTTCATCCTTTTCCCCTCCGTCATCCACTCCGCCCTCCTCCTTTATCGGTCCCCTGGTTATGTCATCCCGGTCAGTGGGAGTGAGTGAGTGGCGAGGCAGTATCGCTGAGGGTGAAGGGTCTGCTGAACTGTGAACTCTAACAGTCCACTTTATCAGCCCTCCTGCCGCCAAAGACTGTGGGCCTGCAGCTTGTCCAGCTGTCCCGGCGGGCCTCTGCTGTCCCTCTGGTCAGTGGTGACTTAGTGTTTTAGAGAGAAACTAGAGCCGTCTCAGCCATAAAATAATGTTTGGATTATCACAGGGGGTCATGAGGACACTCGGGGTGGGTCACAGCCAGAACAGCGGACGTGTTGTTGGGAGCCTCGAGTCACTGGTTACCCCGGTCATCCCCATAAACATTAGGTCAATACACTGTTCCCACAATCACTCAAATTCCGACAAAGCTAAGGTCTTTTTTTATTGTGAATAGAATATTGTGGGTTAAGATATTATACAGCTCAAAATTTAACATCTGAGACGATAGTCCAGAATCCTGGTGACATAATATAATAATATATATTCACACAAATATTCATCACAGCGTTTTTTCTTGTAAAAGTGTTGTCAGAGAGGGATGTGAAGAAATGTTGGTGCTATATTTATTCCCTGAGTTTTTGAATCTATCTACCTTTTCTTGGCTATACAGTATGTGTGTTTTCATAGTAATAAATAAGAGTATGGCTTTTCCTAAAAAAAACCCAAATATTATGATTGTGAATTAAACATTTTATAAATTTTGACGGGTCCAAAATGAATGTGTATTTATCTCTGTGGAAGATATCTGACGTTTGGTTCCCACTTCTAACGAGGCTTGTGAGCCAATAGTATAACAACGTTGTTATCACGTGATATCTCTGGGTCGTCAGTTAGTGTGGAAAAAAAACGGATAAATTGCTGAGATTGACGGTAAGTGTCTGGCAACGACTTTTTGTGAAGTGAATGCAATGGAACGGGAGAGGGAGAATGCGACATCTAGTGGTTGAATGTTATCAATAAATAGCACCTTTAAAAGTTAAGGTTCTTACAATGCATCCTGACGGAGACATGATGTCAAAATTTCGTGACAATCCATCCAATTGTTGTCAAGAGATTTCACTAAAAACTAAAAATGCCAGCCTCACGGTGGCACTGGAGAAATTTGGGATTTATGCTCTGGGGACCACGAATGTCTGCACAAAATTGAATAACAATCCATCTAACAGTTGTTGAGATAATTCAGTCTGGACCAAAGTGGTGGACCGAACGACAGAACGACATTGCCATCCATAGAGCCACACCGCTGCTGTTGCTAAAAGGGGAACGACCAGAATAAGAGCATGAGGACGACTGTTGAAACCATCCATTTTAGGCCTTACTTTATCTCCGATACTTCATCTCCCCCAGATATACACACAATCAGCGGCAGATTAATAATGTGGCAGATCAGTTGTAGTATGAAATGAATCAGTAAAAATATGCGGTATGATTAACAGTTGACTGTAACTAAACAACTGTATCTCCCATTTAAAAGTATGACCATATAAGCGCATGCTTTTTCATTATTTTCATAATCACTATCTGATGACGGCAGTTCATATGACCAGCAGATTATTTATTTATTCGTATGATAACCCTGCCCTCTTCCTGTCTTTATTGTTTGCTGTGACAGAACACACTCTCTCTGTTCCAGCGTTATTACTCTTGTGTGAGGGAGTTAGACACAGCTAATGGTTTTATGCACACTTACGCTGCAGGCCCATGGCTGTTCACCTTACCACGACAATGGAAGGACTGGTGCGGAATAATCCACTGGTGATTAAATGGGATTCATAACGGAACAACACTAGACCTGTAACGCCGTCTCCAGGATGGTATATCCTTGGTTGGTTTCTAGTGTTCTGCAAATATGTGAAATAAAAAAAATCCTTTCCATGTGAGACAGGATATTTCAAAAGATTATGGAAAAAGGTCATGTAAACAGTAAACAAATGGTTTGGCAACGATTTGTCCTTTCAAACTGAAATATAACAATCCACCAAAAATGAAACCAAAGCGTGCCAAAAGCAAATAAACAACATATCACAGCCGATGAACTTTGTCACCTTTGTAAACTCACAAGCTCACAGATCAGTCAGACGTCTGCACTTGTGCTGTCTGAATGTGTACAAATGTTTCCATTAGCAGCATCGGAGCTCCAAAGAACCGCACCACAAAAGCTAAACCACAGGGTCACAGCGGGGGCAAGTCTTCAATAAGACTTCAACTCACAGTGGTTGAATGCAGCTGCAGCGCCTTGAATTCAAATTCAATTGACTGTCCTCATTTAACGCTGCGCCAGCTCATTTTATTCACACGAGAGGACAAAAGTTTCAGAACTGGTCCAACGGAACCTGATATGGCTCTTTCTCTTGTTTAATTCTGGACATGAGGAATAAGGATGTGTATTAGCAAGAATCGATACGATACGTATCATGATACTGGGGTTACGATTCAATATATTGCAATTTTAAAACCTAATTTAGAGGAAAGCTGTCATAGTATAAAGAACACACCGCCATATACGTAAAATCTGAGTTAAAAAAGGTACTTTTGTTTGCAATCAGATCAGTGGGATCTGCAATTGCATTTATCACAATCTCTTTAACATCCAACATCATAACACTACTTTTTGTGCAATCTGAGCCACGAATCTTTGCATGCAACTATTAATTGATATAGTATCACCAAACTTATCTCAAGACAGGTGGCTCTATTGCAATGATAGTAGATAAGAGGCACACACTGGGGTTACTGTAGGTTTTCATATGGTCTTAAAGGCTAAAACACAGCTCTGGTTGGGGTGCTACTGAATGCAGCTTCTGAGTCACGATGAGTTCAAGGATCCTCAGCAGGCGTTAAGCTGCACAGTCACCCTGCGGAGCAGTGAAATGTACTTAAGTGCAACATACTTTCTCCACTGAGTCTGTGTGTTTTGTTGCCAGTGTGTGTGGGTATTTTAATAAATGTGCTTGGTTTGCCTGCCTCGCTACCTTCAGTAGCCAGTTCATTAGAAGGGAATTAGAGTTGACGCGCTGCGTTCCTGAGAGGGGAAGAAAAGCCAGGATTGTTGGTGGAGGGGCCAGCTGTGGCCCCTCTGAGCACCAGTGACGAGGCTCTCAGATAGGCTGCCAAGCGGCTGCTCTGCCCTCTCTCCTCGCTTCACCGGGCCCCGTCCTCCGGCCCCCTGACTACCGGCACACACACACATGTAGTGGCACACATGCATGCATGCTCAGGATTTAATTAAACTCACCGAGTCCCGTGTCAACAGGTCTGCAGTGACCCCTCTGACACCCAACGTACACACTCCCAGTTCCACATACGACCACATGCAAAGTTGGCAAAAATGCAGCAGCTTCAGCACTTATGTCCTCAAGAAACACAAGAACGCTTCATTACTGTTCCAGCTTGTCAGTGCATCTCCCCCTTCACACTGACACAAGCATCAGTGCTGTACTTCTCTCTCAGTTAATCCGTCTTTGCAGGGGGAAACAATGAGCCCGTAACAGGACGGACCTACCGCGTCAGCCACAGATCAGATCTTTGTCAAGCATGTGTAGAAAAACAACCCCTCACAATATAATAGACACTTAGAGACATCTCGAGACAACTTAATACACGGTGCTGTCTGACCACATGACCGTCTGAAAAATGAAAACCCCCAATATTTATTTTTACAAGAGGAGACAGAGAGGGAGAAAACCAGTGATACAGATGATTACACAGACCCGATTAAACACACACGGTTCTACTTATCCCGGATAAATGAGAGACGTTAGAAGCTCATCTTCAAAATGACACACTCACAAACACTGCGTGGTAAACTGGTCCAGACTGGCTGAGCTATAAAGCAGCCAGGTCATTGGTCATAAAGAGACCTCAGCGCTGCTGTGTGGACTGGGAGGCTGAAGGGCAGACATGGGTGGGGGTGCGGGTTGTTGTAGGATGTGGGTGGGCATGAAGGCGTCACTGTGTACAGACTGAAGGGGAGGTAAGGGTGTGAAAGTGGGAAATAATAAAAGCTTTGACAGCTTTGAGGTTGCTGAGAGAAATAAATAGCGTGTACTGTATACCGGCATGCGTTTAAGTGTGTGTTTACATCCCTAATGTGTCTCTGAAGTGCTGGTGGCTGCTTGTTGACGGCTGCTTGTTTACGGCAGCGGAGCACCCGGAAGAGATGCGTTCCGCGTTAACCCTCGGGGTTCAGCATCAAGGGCCCGGGCTAGATGACCATTAAACGACCTGTCGGCGGGGGCCTGGGAACCGATCAGCAGCCGCGACCGACTCGGAGGAGAGGAGAGAGAGGAAGCGTTGGCAAAGAGGACAGAAAGAGGAGAGGTGAGGGTCACGACCACGACGACCCTCTCTGCTGTCAGGTCACCGGAGGACTTCCCGTCACAGTTGCATTTTTAAAAGCTGAACACAGACGGAGGTACACATGTTTGAGAGGAAGTGAGAACCTGTTTTGCACTCTCAACTAGCAGCTGATGGATTATCCACCAATATTAGTGCTTCACAGATGTAAAATCTCTGCCAATGAGGCCCAAATAAATTCTGCAATGAAACAATCCCTGAAAGTCTGGAGGATTCTCTCGTTTGACAGCACACAAATTGTCTGAAGAAATATACTTTTGGCAACACAGAGTTGCCAAAAACATCCCTCTCTTTGCGTGACTTTCGCCTCGAGGACAAACCTAGCTTAGTTTGCAAGTCAAAATGCAGGAGAAAATGTTCAACTTTTCCGTTCAGTCATCCCCTTTCATTAACAAATATCTGTCTCTTCAGGTTAAGTGTTTCATTAGCAGTCCCATTAAAGTCTTTCTCTTTCACATGCGAGCCAATACTAATGGCAAGGACAGGAATACATGTCTTTTTTACAAAATAACATGAAGCCAGGTGGGAAATCCCGATAATAAATCTGAACGTAAGATCAAACCAATGATGAATTGGATGAATGTAACCACAATGAGACTAATGGAAAAGACTATTAATGATGTGATATATATCAGCAGATATAGCGGCTATTAGACTTTTGGATTGCACCATAATCTGTATGAGTATCTGACCTAAAAATACCTCCGTATAAATCCACTCAAATTCAGCGAATAAACCACAAAATGTCAGGCTCTAGATCAGCCATGGATATAATACATTGCACAGTAATTATTCTGCATACCAGAGGCACAAGTTAAAAGTAATGATCATAAGTTCGGCTTTGACTTGGCTCCACTGGGTCAGTCACTCCACACTGTGCATTGATTTGTTATAGGAGACGATGTCAGTCTTTAGGTGCAATCTAAGTCTATTTTTCCTACTGGGGAAAAAAAGCCACAACTGTTGCCGATCTGCCATGCACACACTGAACCACTCTATAAAGTCTACTTTAAAAACACAATCCAGCAGCAACAGGATCGATGAACGTCTTACTGCCACGTTCAAATCCTGTCCAACAGACCGTGGTCTCTCTTGAACGGACACTTGGCTGCTAAAGCATACTTGCCAACCTTGAGACCTCAAAAATAGGGAGGATTTCAAAACAAAAGCTGTGGGGGGGGTTTGGAGGTCCTCCCCCAGGTTTAAGAGACTTTGTTTCCTGCTTTCTGGCGACTTTTAAAGAATGAAAATAACAAAATAATAAGTGCACTGCAACAGTATTTTTTGTTAAATAGGCCAACTTTTAATTTTACTTTTAATTCTCAGGAAAGAAAACTGATAATTTGCCCCTCTGGCGTGAACTTATGCGAATCTCTGGTATAAACTAGGCCAATATTCATCATGATCCGGATGATAAGGGTAATATATGCGGAAGATCATCGGATGATACAGGTAATTTATGCAGAAGATCATCGGATGATACGGGTAATTTATGCAGAAGATTGCCGGATGATACAGGTATTTTATGCGGAAGATTTCCGGATGATACGGGTACTTTATGCAGAAGATCGTCGGATGATACGGGTACTTCATGCAGAAGATCGTCGGATGATACGGGTACTTCATGCAGAAGATCGTCGGATGATACGGGTACCTTATGCAGAAGATCGTCGGATGATACGGGTACTTTATGCAGAAGATTGCCGGATGATTCGGGTACTTCATCACTCGGCAGTCGAGCCATTTTGGCTTCATGCGCCACTGAGCAACTCTCATAGGAATGAACGGGAGCCCGCCTCCAACCTGCATCCAGTTCTCTTTATACATCCATGACTTGTACACGCTGTACAGCACCAGAAATATGTTGAGATAACGAATAGGAAAAAATGTGTTAAAAATAGCCATAAATCGGGAGAAATGCGGGAGAATTGTGACCCTGGAAGGAAACGGGAAGAGGGCAATGAAAAACGGGAGTCTCCCGGTAAAATCGGGAGGGTTGGCAAGTATGTGCTGCAGAGCAACAGCATGGCCCGACGGTTTGGAGTACACCACAACGCTGTGATATCACATGATCTGGTTGTTTCATTCCCTCAAACGATGGTAGAGCTTGACCTCGTACCAAAGCTCACATTGTACGATCCAAACCATTTTCAGACTATACTTGCCCTAATGTGTATGACTGACTGTGTGTGTGTGTCTTTTCCTTCACGGAAAGCCAAGACAGAGTTATTGGAAATGCTAGAACCATAAAACCCAGTAATTTATGGACACAAAACATCACTGTTTAATATTTGTTTTTCCTTCAAGCCTGAGTACGTGTGTGCAAATGAGTGAGAGGGTCGACTCGAGAGAGGGGACGAGAAAAATAAAGAGAGAAATATAAACCCTAAAACAACTTCTTCTTCAGACCTTCTTTTTTTTTCCCCACTAGAGCTACAAAAACATTCTTCAACAGAGCGCCTTTCATCGATGGTCATTCGCGTGTGTTTTGACTCCGTGGTGTCTTCCAGTTCGGCTTTATCAGAGTCAGTTAACAGAGTTTATCAGTACCGCTGTCTACCAGCCTGTGGGTCTCTGGAGCCACAGCGATCTGACTCATCTCTCTCTGTGACACACACACCTTGTTGGCGGCGACTATGTGTCCATACTTGCTCTTTCTGGTCCATCTAAAATGACACTTTATCACCCCTCCACTGCTCCACTGCTCCACTGCTCTCTCTCATATCTCAAAAAGCAGAAATTCCTCTCCTGCTGTGTGAAAATCTAGCATCTCCAAAAAGACAACATTTGGAAACACACACACAAAAAAGGATTGTAATCTTTTGAAAAACTGACTTTCAGGCCTGATAAAGTTATTCTGTTCAAGTAAAGACATAAAAATCAAGGTTTGCATGAAAAGAAAATCCCTTTTCCACATCATGGTTTAGGTCTAACAACCTAAAAGTTATTTCAGCGTCGTACCCTCAGCCTGCCTGCGGCCCCAGGCCTCCGCCTCACCTTTCCCCCTTTGTCCCGGGTGGACCGCCTGTGCACGAACGTCCGTGTTTTACTGTAAGTGGGTCCAACACACCCACCCTAAATCATCTGCTTTAATGACCGAAGCAGGGATTTGTACAGTGAAATCCAATAAAACCCTCACAGAACAGAGCAGATTTACTGTAACAGAGATGGTGAAAGGCTTAGGGAGGAGGGGGGGAGAAAATAAAAAGATACGCTGAGCGAGACAGAGAGTAGTCAGAGATAAGATCGCTATCACGTTCATGTAGTAAATCACAACAGCTATATGCGTGTCCTCATACATGTGTGCGTGTGTGCTTATAAGAATGCTTTGAGCTTTATCACGCTGCATCTGGGAGAGTTATTGGACAGAAAGGAGAAAGTAAGACGTTGTTACAGAGGACACCGTAGCCTTGACGAGCTGCATCTCTGTCTCTATCTTGCTCAGGAGAGACACCGCGTTTTTGTGACCACCCATACAGAGTAATCATCGCTAATGCACGATTTAGTATTCCAGTCAGACAAAAGGAAAAAACTTGACGCCGTGATGAACACACACACACTTCTAGTGTCGTCTACGTAGCCGCCATCTCTTAAACAATAAGCAGTGCTGACCAAACGTTTACAAGCCCACATCCAGCCCCTTTCCACCGCGGCGTGACGAGGCAGCTTCGAGCAATTTGTTAACACAGCAGATGCGTATTCCTCTGGAGGATAAAGCTAAGTGGCGCTCACATTGCATTGAATTACACTCAGATGGGCCTTAACTTTGAAAACACAGAGGAGGCCGGACGGTCACGAGATGAAAAAGACACCGCAGTCATAGCTTGTACACTTCTAAACAATAGAAACAAAACGCTCTTTCTTTTCATTTAATCAACTTCTACTTGACCTCTCCGCCATGTCAAGGCCTCCAGATCCATCTTTTATGGCTATCAGCGCTGTTTGTCACAGCTGAAGGAAGGCTTCTTATCTGCGTGCCGGTGTGTTTGTTTTTATTTAACCTCCTTTATTTAACTAGGTAGGCAGGTCACAGCCAAATTGCTCAATGATCGTCTGGCAAAACCCAAAAGAGGCTTTTAAAAAGAGGCATCGTCATCAAAGAGAGGCCGAATGAGAGGAATAAATTCTAAAAACATAAGTGCAGGAATATCAGCGCCACAGCAGTTTGGAAACAATGCATCAAGGCAAGACCACACAGTTTGCATGATGGGCGGTGGGATAAAATATGTAATGTACAATATTGAAAGACAGGAAATAAGACCGTAGGAGAGGAAAGAATTACTGTTAAAGAGAATACCTGTAATACTGTGTGTGATACAGGAGTTTTATTCATTTTCTTAACACGTTTGACAGTGATTATTTTTTTTACTTTTCTTTGTGTATGATCTTCCTCCACAGAGGACGACATGCTCCTATACCACATCATATGACAGACTGACCAACCTTTCTGTCTGCCAGCGGGCTGAATAGGATCTGAATGACTGTGAGTCACAGCGGTGGAAATCTTTATTTTACTCCTATTATATATATATATATATATATATATATATATATATATATATATATATATATATATATATATTTTACTCCTTACAGATATGAATTTACATTTTAGAGAAAAGGCTGTGCTCTGAAAGTACAACAGCATCTATAATAATTAGAAATAAACAAAAAAGTTGGCAAAAAATATACATATAATGAATAAATAAGTTGACTAAAAATGTGCAAAAGATGCTTGCACACTTACACGCAGCCTTCACAGACGCTATTTAACCACAACATGTTAATTACCCGTCTGCAAGCAGCGGCCTGACCTGATGTGACCTGATCCGCATAGTTGCTCTCATCCCTCTGATAGGGTTTCTGTCATAGTACTAATACAGCAGTGCTGTCATAGTGAACATACTGTAGTGGAGCTTTGCTTCCAGCATTAAACCACAGGCATGCTGCTGTTACTCAATACCTGACATACCAGAGAGCAGGGCGAGAATAAGACGGAGAGGTAGGAAGGAGGGAGCACTACGGGGGGAAGGTAGGAAAGGAGAGGATGAGTGAAGGCAACTAGTGTTTATACTTGTACGGATTTTGTTATGTGTTTTTTTATTTTCCGTGCATGTTATATTTAAGGTGAGAGCACAGAGAGAAACTTTCCTCCTTCAGCAGAAGAATGTAACAACCTGCTAGTGTCAAACTCACTCAGAAGCTCAAACTTCCAAGTGAAGAAACAATAAGCACACAAACGCATTTTAGTGTGGAGCCATAGACTGTATATAAGAAGTGGATGTAGTCACTGTGAGGTTTGAAGCCTCGAGTTCGGCATTTTGGCCGTCGCCATCTTGGTTTTTGCTACCAGAAGAGGGTGGAGCTAAGTACATCTGAATGCTGATTAAGACATTTTCAAGCGATCAAAAAGGTTATAATTAACTTTCATGAAAACACACTGTGAAAGGGTTAAAGTTGTAAGACGAAAACACGGACAACTCCCAGACCGGACAGCGACCTGTCAATCACAAGGTAGCCACGCCCTAAAGCATCCCCTGCTTTATGGTCTATTTGACTCTAAATGGGACCTTAATTTACTAAATGAACATCATGCTGTATTGAAGAAGACTTGAAACTAGCGACTGAGACCATAAACTCATGTTTACAATGTTTACTGAGGTAATAAATCAATTGAGAGGTAGGCTCATTTCCTCATAGACTTCTATAAAATCGGACTTCTTTTTGCAACCAGAGGAGTCGCCCCCTGGCTTCACTTCTCAGAACCCGGAGTTGCCCACTGATTTTTACACAATCTACTCCTAGTTTGGAAGATCTTCTTGAACCTGCCACTGCAGCTCCTCCAGAAATAGCATCCCATTGGGTTGATACTTAATAGCAGTGTGTTTATTCATCTTCTAGCATTATATCCGTGTATTGTGAATAATAGCCTGTGCTGTTTCCACTTTGGCCCTGCATCTTCTGCCAACCCAGCCTTCTTCACATCTCTATCAGACACTCAGTTACTTGATATCTACACCACAGAGCAGGGAGAAAAGTGCTGAAATGGACTTGGGATGAAGTAGATTTTTGGTAGGGCAAAGATCCCAAAATGCTATTGCCAGTGCATTTTTAATAAATGGGGAAAAAAGATATCTTTCCAGATGTTGGAAAAAAAAACTATATCTGCAGCTGCAAGTGCAACTCCGCTGCTGTTTTTGTAAAGGATGGAAAGTGAAGTCTGACACTGTCTCGCGACTGAGACCATAAACTCATGTTTACAATGTTTACTGAGGTAATAAATCAAGTGAGAAGTAGGCTCATTTTCTCATAGACTTCTATACAATCAGACTTTTTTTTTGCAACCAGAGGAGTCGCCCCCTGCTGGCTATTAGAGAGAATGCAAGTTTAAGGCACTTATCAGACCCAGAGGTTGACCACTGTGTGGAGCAGGACTTAAACATGAATGTTCGAAAAAGAAGCAGAGAGAGACAAAAAAAAAAAAAAAAATACAAATAATGGGAGAAAAAAAAAGGAATAAACAAGAAAGAAAGAACAAATGCAAAAAAAGAACAGTGAGGATCATGGGAAAATGCCACTTCTGGATGACCCTACCTCAGTAACCGGGGGATGGGAGGTCACCAACACGCTCTCTCAACCCAACCTCCTCTCCTTCAGGCCTCTCTGCACTCTCTCCTCTTCTATCTGTCTTATCAGAGCCCCGGCGATAAGCAGAAATCCATCTCTTTTACCTCAAGAGAGAACCGATTACCAGCCGCTAACTGCTCCGTCCACAATTGTAGGACACCACAGCTGACGCAGCACCCACATGTGTCTAGTTTAAAAGACTTTGAAGGCTAAATGGCAAATCATACAGTTGCTAAACAGAAACATGTTCTCAATGAGCTCGATAATGTTAGTTGGTGAATTGTTTTCATGATTCTTCATCCTTCTCAACAATAAAATGTGCACTAATGGCTTGTCCAGCTCCGAGGCATGCGCGGCCCAGCTGTGCTATCCGTCTCCGTCTCTCTCCTTAATGAGAAGTGCCAGCGTGCGCAGAGTCAACAGACTAGTAAACCTCAAAGTGAACCGTGCTCTGACCTCTCCGGGTCCCCGTGTGCTCGCCCCGTCTCGCCCCCTCCCCCCTCTGCGTGAAGCAAACAGCTCCCTGCAATCATTAGAAGTAGAAGCGAACAGATTTTTGAGGTCTTTGTGTTGAGAGCCTTTTCATGTTGTTCGCTGACATATTGAGTAGCTCACATGAAGCTCTAAGCTTGAGGTCCAAATGCCATGACAGAATAAATGAGGAACTGAAGTCCCAAATCATAATAATACTAAAAAGCACAAAAACAAAACAATAAACAAAACGACAAACAGGAGGCAGACTTTTTTTTTTCATACTATGTTGACAGCCTCTCTGACTGCAGTAGAAAAGTTAAAAAAATTACATCCTAATGTCTTTTCCTGACTACTTTTCCTTGACCTCGATGGAAAACGTCATGAGGTCAAGGAAAGATGAGAAGGAGAATTCCTAAGGACTCCGAATGCACTTACACTAGGCTCCGTAATTATGATGTAACAGCGGCGGATATTAGAGACGCGGGTCTACTGTGGTGAAACTACAATGATCTGAAGATGGACTACAAAAGACGCTGCTTCCCCCCGTGCGTTGTTAAATATCTCTTTCAGTGACAGACTGCTTCACCTGCAGTGTGTGAAAGAGAGATACCGCAGGTCCTTCTGCTGCTGTAACACTCTATATCAACATATAATAAAGGATTATCTTCCCTAACGTGGACAACCGGTGAAAAATATCACGTCATTACCAAGGTTGGAATAGAAACAAAAAAAGGAATAACCTACAGGCTACCACAAAAGTTTATATAATAAAATTTTTTTTATTTTTTGAGTTATGGAGAAGGAGTAGAACCATTAAATGTATATTTCTTCCTCCTTTTCGGACGTAATATTTATTTATGTTGAATATTTGTTTGCTATATGTTTACTGTTCATTTTATATGTTATTCTTGTTTTGTTTTTACTTATTTGTTACTTGCTCGAAATAAATAAATAGAAATAAAGTGAATCGAAATGGTTGTCCACTCATATTTATCAACATGAATTAGTATATGACTGTATTAAAATAATACGCATGATAAGCATATCGTTTTTTTTCATGAAGGGCAGAATGGTGCGTCGCTTTAAATGTTGCGGCCGCAAGGAATTGTGGGGCAGCATTATCTCTTTTCCTTTGGTAAAGGATGCTCCAGTGTATCCTATGCTAAAGGAGATAAGAAAGGAAGCATTAGAGCTCCTTTCCTTAACATTTAGAGGATTCGAACAGCTCTCATCATCGCTGCTACTTAGATACTTCTGGGTCATTTCATGCCGTTAGGAACCTTCCTAAGAGAAAAATGCTTTTCGACCGCAGCCTCTATGTTTCCCAAAGCGAGGTTTGTTAACACAGCCTGTCTAACACTCCCTCTGACTGACTAATGGTGAGAAAGGGCAACATGATATGATTCGGGTGAGCACCCCTCTGCTGCCCTCTTCACCTTAAAACTGCAGTTCAGTGTGGGACACATATTCCCCACTTTGGGTCCAATCAACCAAAGACGAACTACAGGACGTAAACAAGATAGTAAAATGTGTTGTAATAGTGTTACATAGGAAAGGTTCCTCTACAGAAGACAGCTTTACGAGGAACAGATTGACTTATAATGGGTGAAGCTGGCATGAGAGGACAGGTGGGAAGAGTCAACATTTCACTTTTATCTGATCCAGCGCATCTGATTAGAGCATCATGTGTTTGTTCTCACACAAACAGTGACAACTTCTGCTTCATTGTTCCCCTCTTTATATATATTCCTCCGTCACGTCCAAGTTCTCATAGCAGTCGAGACGGGTCTGATTGCAGTCGCAATCTTTTTTGACTTTTTCTTCTTCTCTACTTTCTCAATGCACAGCTGGTTTTGGCTGTTATTACCATATTACCATACGTACTTCATCATAAAGAAACA
Organism: Sebastolobus alascanus; assembly: GCA_916701645.2. Taxonomy (NCBI): domain Eukaryota; kingdom Metazoa; phylum Chordata; class Actinopteri; order Perciformes; family Sebastidae; genus Sebastolobus; species Sebastolobus alascanus. The sequence continues at coordinate 839,409 of CAKAOJ020000133.1, read as the reverse complement.
AGAAATGGCAGCAGACAACAGTGAACCAAGATGAACTTTGTTCATATGTTATGACACGGTCAATAGCTATCTTGTGTAGGCTATGTGAGGACATGTGGATGTTCATGGTGGCAGTTCACGCACACATATTTGGATATTGTGAATTTCTTTATAGCCGCCTCTCATTCAGCAAAAACTGCAGCCATACCCGAGATTTGTCTCCAGTATCCGAGGCAGCTCGTTTCTTTAAAATCGCTCTATGTAGCTAAAAATAGAGAATTAATGTTTCGCTACCAGCTTCATTAAATTATTGGCATCAATGGATGTTGAATTGTTTGCTAGAAGCTAGCTTTGTTAAGCTAGCAAGCTAGCTAGCAAGTTTTGTTAAGATCGAATTGGTACAAATTACATATATTAATGTAACACCGAGCACTTAGTTAGCTTTGTTTGCCCCACTTGTTTCATTAAAGTCACATATGATGGTAATGTGATTTAAGAATGTGACAAAAAGTGAGTTAAATCGTACTGAGAACCGAATGCATAGCCACTGATTAGACTGACACCAACAGGACAATAAAGTTACCAAGCAAAATAAAAAGTCAGCAGGTACTGGGCGTTCCTGTTCTACGTAAACCAAAGATCTACGTTGGCGTTCCTGTAGAGCTTGAGCCGCTAATTAACCGTGGACGTCCCGAGCTTCTCCCTCTCCCTTCCCAGGTTTCTCCTTCCCACGGATGTTTTTTTCCTACCTACCGGGCGCTGTGGGAAGAAAGGCAGACCGGGCCCCACGAGTAAAGCAACCGGTCATGTCTCACGGCAGCCCACACATACTGCCGTCAGAGCGCATTTACGTGTGACGGGAAGACGTGTAGTTGTGGATAGAAGAGGGGGGGTTGGCATGCATCTGCACAAAACACACATGAACACAGATGCATATGCAGATATACTAAACAAAGAACACAATCACACCTCAGCCTCTAAAAGCTGAGAGAATAATGAGCAGAAAAAAAACAACCGAGGATGATCATTCCCAGGCTGTCCTTATGGGAACCCAACGCATGATTCCCAAAACCGCTCCCCGTGTCTTTGTGCTCACTAATTGTGCTGAATATTACAAAACATTCCTATATAAGTAATGTCAAAGGAACAGCCCACTACGAAATTAAAATGAAATCATTATCTGCGCACATGAAGTTTATAGGACCACCAAACATAAAGCTGTTCCGCCCACAAACTTCCAGCTCAGCCTTGTTCTTTCCAAATCAGGTTAGAGTTTCCAGAAAAAGCAAAAAAAATGTCAATCATCTTTCTCAATTGAGCTCAAGTAATAATTATTTTGCATCCCACAGCAGCAACTTGTTTTCTCCCAGCACTACTGCTTTGCCACTGAGGAAAAAATATATTTAGGATAAAAAGTGGCCTTGTTTGTCTACAAAATGTGCTGCACGAGCTGTTTTTAGATTGATGGACACTTTTTTCTGTTTGTGGAGCTGTAAAAAGATCACCCCGCTAACTTCAATTTCTCAAAAGACGGCATGTTTGTTGTTTCAACTGACAATCTGAATGAGAGAAATGTCATTTTGTGGTGAACTGCTCTCAGTCTCACTGACTCTCTTCCTATATTCTCCTGCAGGGACACTTTCCTTGTTTGTTTCCTACTTTTCAAAAAGTAAAAAAAAAAAAAAAAAAAGCCCACAGGCATGTTGTGAACAACAAAACAGGAACACCTCAAACCAAGACTCGTGCTCGTGTCTCTGAACGGATCTACAGATGTGAATATGGAAGGTATGACTGTGTAGCGTGAATATAGTTTGTGTCTTCATGGTGGTCTGCGTTTGCTCTGTGACTGGGGGTCTGCTTGGCAAGAAGGTAACGGTGGTGATAGGTCACAGGGTCAAGGACAACCCTAAAGCCCATGCTGTACTCACTGTATATACTGCACAATAATATTATTACAAATTATCATAAACAAAGATTTTTCTTTAAACATCTGTCTTCAACATCCACTTCTGTAAATTTGTACCTTTTTTTTGCTGCTATTACTGGTTTTTATGCTGCTATTTCTGTATTTATTACCACTGCTTTTATATATTTATTTGTTTTAATCTTAACTACATCGAGGGAAGCCTGCGAAATTTCATTGTACCTGAGTATAATGACAATAAACATTACTCTGATCAATACAGCAAGCATAGTCTAAATAATTGAGTTTACAGCAAAATGATTAAGGATACAAAACTCAAGACAAAAGAGTAGGAAATTAACTAATGTTGTACATCCTAAAACAAACCTATGCAAAAATCAAGTGAAAAGCCTCCGACTCTGATGTGATAGAAAAAATATAATTGGTGATATAAGAATATAAAAAGCCACTTTGTTAAAGATTACTTTGTTTGGACAAAGTACAGTAATAGAACAACCCGGTATCATGCCAACGCTTGTAATAGACAACCCCGGCCACCGTCACGTTTTTGCCTCGCTGATGCGTGAATATTACCGCGTGTATGAAGGTGCAGTACCAGCAGGGGAAAACAAAACCACTCACTTAGGTTTAGGTAACAAATCCACTTAGTTAGGTTGAGGAAAAACATCATGGTTGGCCTAAGGACGTAAGCTAAGTAAAATATGTACAGAAACGACATTACAAAAGTACAGAAAACACGTCACAAACAACACCGCTCTCCCGGTTGAAAGTCCTGTGTTTGTTGGACCCGTCCACCATAAGCAGTCTTTCCCTCTCTTTTTATTCCACGTCACTAGCTCTGAGTGCAGCATATTCACGCAGATGCATTAACATTGCAGTCAGTCCAAACTACATGGCGTACAAATAACACATGTTTTTGCCTTGTGCATTATCGTATCATTTATATGCCTTTTTTGTGCGACCGGGCTGAATAGAAACGAGGTTCTACCACTTCAAAATGTATGAACAAGCATACCAGACTGTGGCAACTCCAAGGACACAAGGACAAAGACAGTTTAGTCTGTTTAGAGTCAGTTTAGCCTTTCTGATAAGCTCATTGTCTCTGTGTGGACTGGGAGATAAAACCAATCCATCAATGCTTTTGTCAGTGTTTCTATCCCCGCGTGGAGTTAAAATACAAACTGATGTTCACAATCATTTTAATTTGACAATTACACTGCTACTCTGCATCTTTGACTTTGAATTTCTTGAAGTGTACCTAATTCCAAACGTAAATCATGTGTCAGGTGAGCTCTACAGTGAGTGACGCACGCAAGATCCCTAAAGCTGAAGTTGAAGTAAAGTTTAGCCGCAGTATAAAAGTCACCATAAATCACGGAGGCAAGAAAATGAAGTCAGAAAGTCCGATAATGGTGAAGCAAATGTGAGAGAAAGGGAAGCAGCCAAAAACAAAAAGGGGATTAGGGCCTAACCAGGGTGGGGAAAGAGAAAGTGATGACAGTCTGCTGGTTGACGAAACACTTTAGCGCGAGTTTGCACATACACATAAAACAAATTTGCACACGAGTGAGTCAATAAAATGTGAAAGAACAGGAGGAAATGTGAGAAGTTAAGTGGTAGAGTGTGGAAAAGGTATTTCTATAGAAAACTGACTAAGAAGAAGAAGAGGAGGAAATCCATGTCACCTCCCAAACACACCCATCATATAGCTGTGTGGCCGAGTGCCCCGAGCTTTAAAACCGTTAGGCTGCGGTTGGCTCAGCAGCAAACCAGCGTTTTACTGGTTCCCCTGGGCAGCGTTATGAAGCGGGCTGTACGCCGCCTCGCCATCTTTACTGAGCCAGGGTGATTAGGAGCCCGACGTGCTGACGGCACATGTTACAGCCACTAGACTGTGATTTACACCACTGACCAAGCGCCGGCTGTCCTGTAATGTACAAATATGTGGAACGGATTACACAGACTTTCCTGTTGTGGTCATTTAACTGCAGAACAGAGCGGTCAAGACTTCAAACGTGATGAGTAGCAGGAGTATAATGTTTAATTTTTTTAACGTAGCTGAATAAAGTGCTGTCAATTCCTTCACATGAAGAGAGGAGCAATTATCTACGCATTTTGTTTAACAATAGGCCGCTGTGTTTGCTGAACTGATTTCTCTTGTTTTCTGGTTGTCCTTATGATATTTCATGTATGGACTTCATAATCTGTTTCTTTACTGATTGTTGTAGACATCTTTCTCAAATCAATCTATGTCTTGTTTTGTAAAAGAAATTACGCCTGACGAGGTAGAGATTAAATTCTATAAAATATTTATTTGAATTTACAAATCCATCTTACGAAATATTGAGCCACTTATTATTAAATTAAATTGCAAGTTTCTGCACTTTTGTTAACCCCGAGTTAACACTGACATTACTTCAATATGCACGTTGGCATGGCAACACTGGATTTTACAATGGATATACTTATCTATTTATTTATTCTAATGTGACAACCAGTTGTGGCAACATCAGATCACGCTGATTTAGAATTTTTTTGCAGCAGTTTTGCTGTAAAACTCAAGCAACAAATGCACTTCTGCAGAAAAATAACAGGCAGTCGCCAGTCTGGAGGTGAGTCCTTGAGTACCTGCAGTTTTGGAGACGCTGGTCCTCCTCACCTCCAAGATGGACGTCTGAGATAAATAACTCACTGTCAGTGACACCTGGATAACCTCAGCTCTCTGCCGTTGTAGGTTTATGTTTACGAGGGGGAGAAACAGAGATGGACAGAGCACGAGCGCTGGTTTTGTGAGCCTGTGTGATTGAGTGCAACAGGCTAAGATTTATTTCCTCCTTTATTTCTCCCGAACACGTAAAAATGCAGTTGTGGCTACGTCTGAGGAGCCACATCTGGACCCCGCGGGACGTGCGTGAAATCATTTCTCTATTCCTGCAATTTACTGTAATGCCTTGCAGATGGCACGGTGCATGTGTTACATGCGACGACTCCTACAGTAGGAGCAGAAGGAGGAAGGCACGAGACTTTGTGGAGACTGCTATCAAAAAGTAAACTGTACATAAAAGCTCAACAAGTGGAACTAAGGTGTCCCTTGTCCAGAGGTCACCGAGGGTGGGGGAGGGTTCAAGGAGACTCGTGCGACGCCCTCGGGGGCCTGTTTGTTGAATATTTGTCTTGTTGGGAGTTACGCCTTCAGCACGAGGGGGAGTGACATCATCACAAGGAGAAATTTGTCCTGGTTTCAATTATCTTTTTTACAATTTCTTGTCAACATGTGGAGAAAACAGAAGCTCTGCCATGAAGGTCAAACTTACACAAATATTATAAAGCGCTGTACACACGAGGCTTCAGGTTTCCGGTTAATTCGGTGACATGTGGCTAAAAGTACACATCGGAGGTGACACGGGTTCCTGAGAGCTATCGCCTTACTGCACCTCGTTGGGACCGGCTGACATTGAGACAGGCTGCCAGCTGCCGACGGCTAGTTTGTCACTGGCGTTAGGAAGCATTCAATAGCTTCAGGATGGCTCTGTGAATGGAGCGACCATGTGTGCTAATGTACGCTGCACGTACACTTACATATTCATGCACAAACTGATATTTAGCTTTTTTTCCCCCATTTATCATATAATTAACCACCAATGTTTACTATGTCATGTAGAGCTGCAATGATTAGTCGACTAATCGATGTGTCGATTGACAGAAAAATAACTATTTTGATAATTGATTAATCATTAAAGGGGAACTATATGGCCATTTTTTAAATTCATACATGTTATTCCTATGGTCCAAAAATATTAGTAAACATGAACAACTCTCGCCCAAATCCAAAAACTAGAGCGCTAAAACTCAAACGTGTGATATCAACAGGGTATAAAGTGTGGAACTGCTCCATGGGGCAGCTCCACACTTTATACCCTATGACATCACAAGTTTGAGACTTACTTCTCTGGTTTCTGGCTTTAAGAGAGAGGAGCTCATGTTCACTAATATGGATTGAACTTTCCTCGGCCATGGAAATAACATATTGTAATTCTTAATTTGGGTGGTGTTCCCCTTTAAAGTCATTTTTCATGCAAAAATGGCAGAAAATGCTGCGCAAATGTGGAGATGTCCTGCTTTTCTCTGTTTTTCATCATATTAAACTGAATATCTTTGGGTTTGGACTGGCAAAACAAGACATGTAAAGGCATCACCTTGGACTTTGAGAAACTGGAATGGACACTTTTCACTATTTTCTGATATTTTATAGACCAGTGGTTTTCAAAGTGGGGTCCAAGGACTCCCAGGGGTCGTACAGCAAAAAGGGGAATACAATTATTGCACTATAATTCCATCCATACGTAACACAATGACAGAATATACGACTATTTTGGTCATGGGTTTCATACACTTTATGTAATAAAACATCTAAAAGCAAAAATCCTATCAGATGGGGGACCCTGGGACAAAATCATATCCAATGGGGGTCTGTGGTCTAATTTGTGTCAGTTTAAGGGTCCTTGACAAGAAAAAGCTTGGGAATTACTGTTATAGTTCAAGCAACTGATTGATTAATCTAGAAAATAATCGGTAGCTTTGATTGCATTTTTATTTGATAGGGACGATGCAAATTAAGAGTTTATAGAGTTTATTGCTAATTTTCAACTCTCGTCCCTATTTCGGCTTTTACATCTATAGTGTAATTATAATATCCAGCTTTCTATATGATAAAACCACAATACATAAAAAATATGGAAATACAATAAAATACACATCACACAATACACCTTGGTGATTTACAGTACAATTTGCTAAAAATTAATACAGCTCTGTTTTGCTTTTAGCCAGCATTTAACCTTTGTTCTAAAGGACTTTATATCTGTAATTAATTTGATTTCAGTCATGACAGCCCTTTATGGAGAAAGCTGACTGTCCAAATAGCTCTACGATGTGGTATTTTACAGTTCACCAGGCTAGATTAATCGATAATGAAAATAATGGTTAGTTGCAGCCCTAATCATGTACTCTATTTTAAAGGGATTGGATTTGGTGAGATATAGTTCCAACATTTTCCCTGTCAAAGTGCCTCTAAACATAATATTAAAGCCTCTCAACTTGCTATTTTTTTTTTCCCTGCAGAGGAGCTGATTAAACTTCAAAAAGAAAAGCAAGTTAGTAATTAAGAAATAGTCATTCAAATCTCTTTAAAGAGTAAATAATGACACGAGTCTCTTGCTTTAAACAGGTCGTGCAGGTAGGCGTTTAAATACAGCGAAGTGAGAGGAGACTGGAATGCTTCTCCTTAAGCTGCAAGGTGAGTTGCTGGCTGCTCTCCGGTCTGTGCAGGAGTGCGCTCCGCTCGGCTCTGCTCCGCTCGGCTCCGCTCCACTCGCCCCTCCCATCCCTCCACACTCTCCTCTGCTCACCAATAAAGCGCTTTTTTGTCCAGGGAGTCGGCACTTGAGCGCATTCCTTGACGTGGAGGTCGGTGTACCTCTCCAAGGATTTGATGAAGATCGTTCGTTATAAGTTTAATAAGCTCACACAAACTTTTTTTTTGTATTACTTTGGAGAGCACGCACGCACACGGAAAACTACTAAGGTCTTGGAGTTATATATCTGTGAGCTGCTCCGCTTGGATAAAGACACAAGCGCGACTGCGCTCGCAACTTTACTTTCTCCGGAGTTCAGGGTAAGAGTTTCCTGCTTTGACTAATAATAAATGAGGGTAAACAGTTCATGTGTTTGCGCTCTGACGCTTGGAGCAGGATCAAGACGTGCGTAAAGACGCGGGTTGACAAATGCGGTCGGGTGGATTAACTTTAAAAAACATCTCGAGAGGCTGGATTAATTGAGCTAATTAACTGAATCATCTCAAACTCTTTGTCAGGTTTATGTCCCCCTTTTTTAAATATAAGCCAGCTGATCGGTGCTTATTTAAGTTCCTGTGCGACAACTCCCTTTACGAAAACTCACCAGAGGAATTCAACAGCGTGTTTTTGTTCTGCTCAACAGCAAGTCGAGAAACACACTTTCATGCTTTTAACGCACAGTACGTTACTGTAATAATAGTTTTTATAGATGCATATCGTGTAAAAATGAAAAAAAAGAAGCTAAATCAACATGATCACTGCGGTGACATAATGGATGCAACAGGTTTTTATTGGCGCCACTAAAGCTTCAGATCCCCGAACAATAAAGCAGTATTTGGTTAAAGGGAGCGTGTGCGCGGAGCAGAAGGAGCCGTCGGGGCGGTGATGAGGCGGGCTGGTGTGGGACCGCAGGACGCCGTGCAGCATGCAGGGGCCGAGCCGAGCCGAGCCGAGCGTCTAGACCGCACCGAGCCTCGTTCACCGCAGAGGAAAAGCTGTTTCTGGACCCACACAGCACGGGAACGTCCCAAAGCATGAAAGTTCAATAGGACACAAATGGTTTCGATACGCAGGAGTCAGATAATGCAAAGTCAGCAGCATGAAGGTCAAAACCATGATGATCTTGACAACATTGCATATCTGGAGACAAGTGGAGTCTGTTATTGTCCAAGTTCACACCACCAAATCATTACTGCAGCATGCAGATCCCAGTTTATACTTTTCAGAGACTTTTCTGGCACTTTTGGTGGAGCACTGTACAAAAACTATGGAGGAAATGAGGACTATAGTCTGATAATCAGTGATACAGAACAAAAACAAATCTTGAGTAATTCTTCAAGCTACTAAATAATCTGTGACCTCATCTGATGGATGGAAGACAAGAAAAATGTCTGTCATACAGCGCTGGTGGCCAAGTTTCAGTCAAACGCATGACTGGTGCCCCCTGCAATATTAAAGATGTCTATCAACAGCTGTGACTGTTATAAAGGTGACTTCATGACTTCATTATAATAAACACAATTTGCCGTTTGATTTTTAGCTGAAGGCGGTGCAGCAGGTGAATGAAACACTGGCTCAGATGGGAAGAAGCAGAAATTAGAGAGACAACACTTTCCTTCAGCGTGTGCGCAGCAGAGCAGCGAGGTCAAATTCCTGACAGATTAAATCTCCGAGTGACCCACTCCTCTCAAATCAACAACATCAAATAAAGTGGCAGGACTCAACACGTTTAGACAGATCAATTCCAAAAAGAAGAAGAGTTATAAAGAACTGCAAGTGCATCTGTTTCCTCCAGATGACATCAGCTCATCTTTCCAAAGTGATTCTCCGAGAGGGATCTTTAAAGAAGGAGTTTTAACTTTACAGTTATACAAGTGTTTGTGCTCTGTTGTTGGGGTGATAACCACAGAAACGTGATCCAACCAGTCCTTGTTTAAACCTCACTGTGTTAACACTGAGTAAAACAACAGAGTTAATGATTCTTTATTATATGAAAGACCAGAACCAACCAGAAGACCAGTCGGTGTTCAAAATGTGTTAAAAAATTCAACATGTCTTTCGTCTGAGATGCTTAACTCATGTAAGAACAGTCTTCTGACCACGATCCCTGCAGCTTTCAGCCAGATTACCATCTTTTACACAACCCCCCCTCCCACAAACAGGCATGGAAAATCGCCTAATCTTTCCCGGGAGGCAAAACAGGCAACGTAAACTACCCCAATAGCCCCGCTATTAACCCCTGCACCGGTGTGTACCGCCATGTGTTCCCTCACAGGCTGTCATTACGCTATGGGAGAAGCTACTGTGTCATTGACAGCATATAATGGTTGTAATTGGTTTATATTAGGCTACCAGACACAGCAGAGCGGGCCGCAGGAGGCCAATTATGCTTCACTAATGTGGGGAACTTTCAGGCTGTTATGATGCACAGACTGTAACACTTTACAAGAGAGTGGTCGTGCCAGCGTAGTTGTTTTCTGATGTGGAGCTCGCTGCTCCACAAAGCAGACTGTTGTGTTTGTACAGTCGCTTGTTGACACACTGAAAGAAGTCCGAAAGAAGGAATAAATGAGGTAGAGTTCATCTCTCAAAGTCAAAATATTAGTTGCATAACATTATGGCGATAAAGTGTGCAATAGTGCGTGCCGGTGTGAGTATTAAGTGAGACGCATTGTGCTCACTGGGTGGATTATCCCGGCCCCACGGGACTTTTCTTGTCCTTAAATGTCGGTCTGCGGACGGGAAGCATGACTAAGGCGAAGGAGTCCTCGGTCATAAAACCCAATTTAAGCAATTAAGCGCAGGCTTGCTGTCACACACCACTGTGACAGTGATGTCCAAACCACGCTACCCATCCGGGATCTGGTTACCAACATTGTGTCAGCCTGTATTTTTATCTGTTTTTTTTTTTGTTTTTTTTACAAAATCAAGGCTGCCATTTCATTATGTGTGCCAAAGAGCACTGATGTCTAAATCTTCTTGCTGACGATGATTGGCAGTTGTTTTTCTTTCATTTGATGTGTTGAGACACGATTGATAAAGATCTGCTTGTGATGCCTGTAGATGTACAGTTCTTTACGTTGAGTGTTGCCACTCTTCTTTCTCCTTCTTTCACATCGTGCTACGGCTGCACGATTATGGAAAAAATGCTATTCACCATTATTTTGATCAATATTAAGATCACGATTATTCATTGATTTTAGTAACATTTGTCTTGCACTTTCACATTAAAATAAACAGAGCGCTGCTTTCAAAAAAAAAAGTACAGGAATATTCACCCTACCTTTTTGCTAGCTACATTTGAAAGTTAAATGCTTCAATCTGATGCACTTCGAGAGCAAAATTAGCAACATTAAGAGCTAGATAAACAATTTTATGCTCTCAGTTTAATCATAAACACATTGGTTGTATAGATCTATACCCAAAAGTGAAGCCAAAATATCTCGATCACTGGTGGCTGGAAGCACTTGATTTGATATGCTGCAGCGTTTTTTATGAGCAGAACGCGCATTTTAAACGTCAATATCGCAGTCGATCATGTTCATTCAATTATGGGGAGCCAAAATTGTGATGATATTCGATTAATTGTGCAGCCCCACATCGTGCCTCGTATCGCCAGAGCTCCGTTTTACGCCAATTAGGGGCAGTGCCTGAAGCATCTTACCCTCCGCATCAGAGGGGATTAGAGGGTTAAAAGTCAGGTGCTGAGGCGAGGAGGCCTGGGGAAGGGAGGAGAGGAGGGATACGGGGAGGTGGAGGTAGAGGAGGACTAGAGTGGGGCACTCACGCAGCAGGCAGAGAGAGGGAAGTCGACAAGGCAGAAAGTTGGAATATGTGTGTGTGTGTCTTTTTTTTCTCAAGGCCATGTGAAAGCGAGGACTCGTCACAATTAGGAAGGAGTCTGTGCGAGTGAGAGAGAGGATTCAAAATGTGCAAACTCTTCCTCCGTCAGAGTTAAATGCTCGTCAGGTGGAGGGTGGGCCTTTCCCCGGTTGACAACCGAGAGCCGATCTCTCAAACCCCCGGCTTCAAGGGCCTCAGCCTCTCTCTCACACATCAATGCTGACCCAGCGGTATGCGGAGGCAAACCCCAGCCTGTACGCCCGCCAAGCTAAATTGAAGAAGAGCTCGCCGATGCAGCCAAATGATGCGTTCAGAAGAACCACTTCAAAACCTTGCATAAATATACACGCACATGCGAAGGGATCTGAGGCCTTTGGAGTGCCCCAGCTTGAGCGCAAACCCCAAATAACTGCTGTCCTCCGCGTCCACAGACGCACACATGCTCGCTGTCGTTTTACAAGATTGTCTGTATCTTCTAAAGCAGATGAGACAAATAAACTCTCAAGCTTTACATTAAATGCTGCTATTCTTTTTGGTTGGATCATCTGCAAAAAGCCCCCCCAAAAAAATCTCTCAAATTCCTAAAGCAACTCCAGGGAAGTATTGAGGGAGAGGAGAGACAGATGGAGACTGAGAGAGAGGATGAGAGGGAGGATGCTCATCCCAGAAAGCCACCACAAATTGCTGCATTTCAGTGGGTCCGTAAAAAAAAGAGAAACAGCTCCTAATCTAAGGTTGTAATTACCTCTGGTCAGCACTGTAATTAGGAAATGAGCCTTGAACCAGATCAAGAGCAAAGCAAAGCGCGCACACACACACACACACACACACACACACACACACACACACACACACACACGCAGTGTTTGAACAAAACCAGAAGTGGGAAAGACAGATCTCACTTTAAGTCAAATATTTAACCACTGAGATGAACATTAACGTTTTACAGGAATATGGATTGAGCGATGAGACGGCAGAGTAAATTTGCGAGCTCGTGCGAGGCGTGTGTACCTTTAGGTTAGTGTGTTTCTGCTCGCCATCAGAAAGTGGTAACATTCACACACACTCGCACGCAGGCACGTCGTACATACGAGCCGTCACGTACGCTTCGAGCCGCTCTCTCTCTCTCTCTCGCGTTACCTCAGTCGACGTCGGAGTTCTCCGGTCCCCCTTCAGCCGGGGACACAAATAGTGTTGTTATCTGCTGCGAGAGAGCGAGAGGCGGCCTGAGAGAGGAAATCAGTGCATGTATACGTGCGAATGCCTGCATGCGGATATCCGAATGCCACCGCCGTGTATCAGCCCAAAATCTCAATCACTCAACGCTGCAATCAACAGCCGAACGGTTGTGACAGTGTCACAAGCCACAGCTTGTCCTTGTTTTTAAAGTACAACATACAAGAAGAACACACCTGCAGCTAAACAGGGAGCTTCTGCCTGCAAGTTTAGGGTTCAACTTGGTACAAATTGCAGGCAGTTTTTAGATGATGCCACTGCAAAGTGGTTCCAACATTAAACCAGATGGGGGGAAGAGAAAGGGAGTGACACACAGAGAGAAAAAGGAGAAACAGAGGAGGAGGAGGAGGAGGCGATATTTATGTTTAACAGATGAACACAGAGGAAGAAAGAAAATTATAGTGGACGGAAAAGGCTGAAGAGTATCTAAAAATGGGAATGACAAAAATAGCTCCTTCAAAAGAGAATACATATGAGAGTAAACCAATAATGGTGACAAAAAAAAGAGAGAAAATAAGAGGCAGGTTAAAAGATACTACCGATGATTTGGCAGCGCGCAGTCGGCACAAATTAAAGACCGAATGTCTCAGGGACAGATGTGGAGAAGGCGGACGGAGCTATTAACAGCGTACCGTACGAGACGGCAATATTGTTGTCGACAGTTTTGTCTTTTACAAAAGTCATTCATGAAGCTTAGTGGTGAAGATGATTTGCATCTATTTTGAGTGCCGGGTTCCACTTTGAAAGCTAAATATTTACAGTGCAGCCGAGGGATTGTCTGCAGGGAGACACGGTGACATCGGGGAAACTGACCGCACCAGAGTCCCCCACACAGTAGCTACACACACACACAAGACTACACCCACTAGCGAGCATGAATCATTGCGTTTACCTGTACAGATTAGTGAAATGCATGCAAATAACCCCAAAACTGGGCACACACAAAAAAAACATGCACACAAGCTTCTGTGCAGCAGAGCAAAAACACTCCCACAGATGAATAAATAAACACACGGATGCAGAGAGCAGAGGAAAGGCCTCGCAGCAGGTCAGCGAGCCAAACGGATGATTTTCAGATGTAAACGCGGCGCTCTGTGTGTGGAAACGAGCGTGAGCTGCAGGATGATGGTATATAAGCAAAGAGGAGTGAGATTCAGGTGTTGCACAATCGGGTAAAACACGTGGTTTGGATTCTGCCTCCACAGACTGTTGGACTCAGAGCTTAGGTATATGAAATATGGCTTGAAAACAATGCTTAGCAGAAACATACTGGAAGAGTGAGTCCAGTGTAGTCAGTATTGTAACAGTCTGTGCTGTAGAAAACGGCACAGATACAGTGTGCATCTCAGCTAATTATCTCCGAAACCGTTTTATGACCATGCCTCGAATCTAATGAACTAATAAAACATCTATCAAGCGGCCATTTTCCCAAAACCAACTCGTATTTATGATCCCAAAACCGCGCTCACAAATAACACTCGATACTAATCTTAGTACTGAATTCATTCAAAGCGACAAACACATGGACGTACGCACAAACCGCTCCGTGGTCATGGATAATGAGACGCTAATCAATAAAAACACACAAACAGTGTGGTGAATTTGGGCCCCGCCAGCTGATGTCACATAAAATTAAAGCTGCTCTTGGCTTTAATTAGAAAACTGAGTGCCTTTAAACACAGTAAAAAAAACCATCAAAACACTAACTGAGGAAAAGCACAGGCACACGTCCCTTTATTGAGAACTCCATCATGGAAATCAGTGAAGTAAAAACTTTAGAGTACACATGTATTAGAAGGGTAGTTTAAGACATAGTGACATACTCTGAGATGCTTTTCACTTCGGCATACATCCAAAAAACCCCAAGCAGCACATGTTCCATTGAAATGACAACTTTTATAACAGGTTCGCCCAGTCCACCCAACGAAATCCAGTGGAATGGCCGACCGAGATTAAATGGAAAATGACTGCACATTCGGGAGGAGCCATTTGGGCCGAATTTATCAGAAAGGCACACTATTAATGGTAGGTTACGTTCTAATTTGTACGAATCTCTCATTTAGTGGCGTTCAATTAAATCGACAGAGTTTTGAATGGAGTTTGGCGTAGCGTTTCCTTGAAACTGCACGTTGGCAGAGCTGCTGCATATTCTACTTTTTCCACCGCTGTTTTCTGGCTCTGTTCTTCACAATATGCCACAAGACTAACCAAGTAAACATCCATTTAAGCACACGCCAAATGCAGCCCTCTATGCCTCCTTTAACTTTAAATTAATAAAACTTTCAAATGTTAGTCTTTGTGGGGTATGTCACTTTTACATCTGATGCCCTCCTGAGGCAACACCTCGTTCATAAGCAACTTGAGAAACTCAATTAATCTTGCAGATCACACCAGAAACTGTGCTATAAACCCAGTACAACATATAGGGGCTTGTGTCATGCTTAAATCAACTCTCTACACACACACACAGAGAGACACTCTCGGGCTGATGGGCTGATACCACAGGACGAGGAGCTGACAGAGTGGAGAGTGGTCGGCCTGCATTCTTCCTCTCCCGCTCCGTCACTCTCTTGTGCTGCCACACGGCCCGCCAGCGCTCAGCACGCTCTCGCACTAAGCTGGAATCCAACCAATTAACAGGCCAAAAACTTCCTGTTTTTGCTTGCGGACCTTTAACAATGCATGACAGGGGGGCTGGATTCCAAATAAGTGGAGAGAGAGAGAGAGAGAGAGAAAATATATTTGGCTAACAGGTACAACTGTTGTGTTGTTTCCAGGGAACGAAGAACTGAAAGCAAGAAAAGTGGAGGAACAGTAGAGGAGGACGCTTCTTCACTGGGTGAGTTAAGCAGGAAATTAAATCTGATAAATAAGATGTGGCCGGTTACCAAGAAAAGAACTGTTGTTTAGCGTCAGATAGATTACAGAATAATAATACACTCCTTTGAATATTTGCATCCAGAAACCCAAATGGCACGCTATCGGCGGTCCTTGTTGTGTTAACCGTAACACCCTGCTTCCTCAATAGGCTCCTTTCACGCAACTCTGAGCCTCTTAACAAGACTGGCAGGAGAACAAGAGCAGCTCTCTTAACACACACACACACACGGCATTTATAGATACAATAGATACAGTGAGGCTGTGTAGGGTTACAGACAGAGGGAAAAGGAAAAAGAGAGCATGGAGGAAGTTTGGAGTTTACCGTGCCTGTCTGGTTGCTGAAGACATGGAGTTGTGGAATAAGCGGGTAGCTACATGTAGACGTCTCGGTACATGTAACCTTGTAAACATCTACAGTAAAGTGTGAGGCTCATAGTGTGTTTATAGAACTGATTTTCCAAGTCAGGTGATATGTGATCCTGTGTGATGATGTTAGTCCCCATAGTAGCCATTTCATTGTATTGAGACCATTTTTTTAAACTTGCCCTCACTGTATAAAATGACCTGTGATGACCTCTACGACAATCACAGCCTCATGAAACTTTACAGCCACAAACTAGAGACCTAGAGCATTCAGAGGATGGATGGCTTTCCTAGGTAGATTGACAATAAGGGGGTTTCTGAGCAGTTTCCACAACAGAACTGGTCGCCATCCATTCGCAGAAAAAATGCAATTCTTGCAGAAATCTCAAAATGTCAAAAGTTTTTGATCCCAAATCACAGCATGGCTTTTTCTATGGTGTTCCTCAAGGTCTTGGTGTCTTAATGTGGTATTTTGGAGGGATTATTGATAATTTTTATCAATTCTCGATAGGTAAAAAATGGTTAAATTTAGCAACAAATCTGTGTCAACCCAAAAATTGCTGCAACTACCTAGCTAACTAACTAGAACACCTTAACCCACAGTGCTGAGCTGCATCTCAAATTAATCTTCCCGTTCTCAGCTTTCAGATGATATACACCACTTCTATGTGACATCTATCGTTGACCTGCTATCTCCACCTAAAGTCCCCCTGAACCCCCCTTTAAAATAGACAAAAACGGGTCTGTTGTGGGCTTCAGAGGGTTAAAAACTCATCAATGAGCTGCACGGTTGCACTGGGTGATAGATACATACCCAGAACTTTGTTTGAACAATAAAAAAACTGAACTAATAAACCGCCTATATTATGTGCTGAGGGTTCATGCCTATCACCCTCTGTCCTGCCTCATTCCTGTGTTGTGCTAGTTGCCAATGAGCTGTGACAGGAACTGTGTGGGCTTGTAAAGACACACACATACGTACATACACAGGACAAGACCGTAGCCTCGGGGGCCTCTGGACGCACACCGCTACTCTCGCTAATTGCCTCGCAGCTCCTGCACGTCTCTTTGAGCGGCCCCGTCGTCCTCAGGGAAAACAAACAGAGAAGAAGAAGAAGAGAGAGCAGCGGTGGTGCAGAGCTCTTCTTCTTCTTCTGGGGTTTACTCTCGGCTGTAACGCATGCACACATTCCTCAGCTTAAGGAATTTGCACTAAGTGTATCTGCTTGCTTGCTGTAAATTATTTGCTATACAGACAATTCTTCGACGCCATTTAATCCTGGACTTTCAACATCAAAGCCGGCGGACGTTACGATGAATTACAGCACATCCTGTGTGTGTGTGTTTACCTGCCTTTTATTCTGTGTGCTGACTACCACACCTAATGTATACATTTGAATATGTAGCGTGTGCACGTGTTGAGGCTCCGAATCCAAACCAAATGTATGTCTGGCTGTTTCCCCACTCATTCCGTCGCTCATTAACGTCCCGACACCATAGCGACCGTGCATAATTGTCAGTTAATAATGTTAATATTTCTACCCAAGAGCAAACATGGAAGAGCAAACAAGGGTGCTCCTCCATGATATGCAGATACTCAAACACACACACACAAACAGGCAGATCACACGTGTGAGCGGACACACACAGGTACGCTTTGTTCTGTGTGTCACAGGTCAGCTCAGGAATCTACTGTACTCATTTAATGACGTGTAGGGACGGATGTGAAAGCAAACAGGCTGCTCTTTATGGACAAATTACTATTCACTGCTCCAATAACAAAGCATCACTCATCCCCTTCCCCCCCTCTCTCTGTGTGGCAGTCTGACAGGTCGTCTCAGGTTATCTGTTTATGACAGTGTGACTCACCCATAGGGCGCAGACATGCAGACTCTGTAGGCATAGAGCTCCCTCATTACCACACCAAAGGACCCTCTTTCGCTTTATTCAATAATGTTAAGCAGGCGTCAGGGTTAAGGCTTCCTTTCAGGATCATACCAGTCAAAGTATACTAAACTTCCAATTTAAATCAACACCGACTTCTGGTTTTACACGGGATATGAACACCGTTTGCTGGTCTTTATACGTCCTGGTTCACAACAAGGCCTATTGAAAGAGGCTGGGTAACGCGTCATATCTTTGGGGTACAACACATGCGCAGTAAAAATCTGGTCAGCACTCGCCAAAATTGAGCCAATCGCAACGCACAACCGCAGCTTCGGTTACACTGCGCATGTGTCATACCCCAAGACCCGTGTCTGCCCGTGTCCCAGCCTCCTTCAATAGGCCTTGGTTCAAAATTATGTGGATGACATTTACATTTATTTCGTGGGATATAAATGGACTACAAAACGTTATTCCTCATTTTTCGTGCGTTTTTCCTACGAATGTCCAGCAACACGTGTCAATTTCCGCTCGTTACATGCGTACAGTCTTTTCAAAATAAACTTCCGTCTTCACAGGAAACAACTTGGTTATGTTTAGACAACAAAACTACTTAATTAGGTTTAGGAAAAGATCGTGGTTTGGGTTAAAATAACTTCGGAAGTCATAACTTAAGTCCGTAACTTACTTGACAAATAAATCAACATTGACTTCTGGTTTTACACGGGATACAAACACCAGTCTCCTGGGCGAAAGTCCATGTTTTTTGACCCACCCGTCCACCCCGACCTCCTCCCTACGCAGCCTTTGTCGCTGTTTATACTTCCTGATTCACGGTTACGTGGATTACATATGAATTGATTTTGTGGGATATAAACGAATTACAGTGCATTGCTTTTAGGTAGGAAGGGTGTATGAAAACAGTCTGTACCAGTGGTTTGTATGTTTTATCCCGTTTACTACAAATCACATGTACTTTTCATCACAGTTAATTATTCTGCAAACCAAGCTGAATATGTTTTTTCCATCATGCCAGGCATCTGTTGGTTTCCGTGCATTTCCATACAGTATGGAAATCTACTAACAGCCCATTGAAACTTGCTTGAGTTGTAAACACAAAGACTGCATTGATGTCTGTCCAAGTCAAACCACACTACCACACTGTAACAATGTGACAAATATTAATCTAAACCTGTTCTGTGTGACGGATAGGGTCTGAAATTAGCAGCCGCCACCCGCCAAATGCGGGTAAATTGTTGGCAGACAGGGAAAGCGCTAGTGATGGGAAAAGAGAACCGGTTCCCGTTAAGAGCGGGTTCTGAGTTGTCCGCATGCACAATAACGCATACGCACGCTGTATCATGTTTCAGTTTGTTTGTGACCGGAGCCACGGCGTGGCGCTACTAAACCTGAGGGGGTGCACCCTATTTTTTCTCTGATAATGCTGCACCGCGAACAACAAACCTGTGTTGAAATCAAGAACGGCACTCTTATTGCACACTTTTGCCTGGTGCATTATTGTGTCATTCACATGCCCTTTCGTGTGACCTGCAGATCACAAATCATAAGCAGATCATGCTGCTAAGATGTGGAAACTAGAAGGAATTCATATTGACTTGATTTTCTACGAAATGCAGCATGAATTCTTTCAGGCAGTGCGCTGGATTGTTGCATTCAGCAGATTGAAACAGTCCGTGTACCGACAGCCTAAAGGGAAAAGGAGGCTACAGAGGGCTCACTTGTTTGTTCCTCCACTTCTGTCACTACCCTCCTCCCCCTTTCTTCCCTCTCTCACCTTGTTTGTGCTGTATGAGGAATCTTGTGGCAGTGCACACCTGCTGCAGGCAAATTGGGGAGTTGCGGGTCAACGTTGATGTCTTAATAGACTGTCGCTGACGGATGTCTTTACACTCGCTGAGATAAGGCTCACCTGTTTAATCACTGGAGTATGCATGTCAATGGGATAAATGAAACCAGGGATTAATGACTGATGTTGGCCCCCAGGGTGCCGTCATTTATCTGTGAGATTTCATTCAATGTCAGACTTACTTCACAGTGGAACTTTAATTCAAACTAATAGGAAGGATAACAGCTAAAAGATACAAGTGGATGACACAGTTAAATCAGATTTGTGTCTAAGAAGCCTTTGTGGCAGCAATAAACAAGTCAACAGTGTTGGTAGAGGAGGTAAAGGCAGGGCACCCGAGGCCATGGAGGAGAGGCATGTCAGTGTTGGAGGCGGGGGGGGGAACCGTGTGCTGCCTGACTACTGGTTTGTCGGCCAGCCTCCCCAACGTTGGCGCAATACCAACACAGGCAGCAGTTTCACAATAAATTCCTTTGTGACATCCTGATTGGCAGCAGTGATCTCCAGTTCACATTTATCTTGTGTGTGTGTGTGTGTGTAGGGCACATGTCTGAGGTGTTTCTTTTTTTTATTAGGGAAGAAAAAGCCCGCGGGCCAGAATGACAAGAAAAATCACAAACGGTAACTCGTAGAAAAGGAGGGGGGTGAGATCGGGGGCCTGAAAAACAGGTAACACTGCACAGTGCCTGCCTTTAAATGAAGGTACAGAACAAAATGCGGAAAGTTTGTGTAGGTGTACAACATTATTGAATGTCACTTTAATGTCAACATGAACAATCTTACCGTCAACCACTCAGTTAGAGGTCGACCGATAGTGGATTTTTAAAGGCCGATATAATAACGATAGTTTGGAGCAGGGAAAAGCCGATAGCTGATTAATCGTCCGATGTCTTCTGCCTAGTCGGCTACTTTTGCATACGCCGTTTTTTTAATAAATCAGTTTTTTGTCCCTCTGAATTTACTAATTTGTAAACGAATATCCTTAAGTGTGATTTGATGGATTACATCGTTGGAAAATGTTCTATTTATTTGCAGTATGACAGGATTACCTGCACCTCGTACACTGTTAAATGCCACTCTTGCAAACCATTCATGTTGGTGCATATTCCCGGAGTAAGGAGGATCCTTAAGTGTGTGATTTCATCTCATGAACGGATGGTTACGTGGCTGAATTATTTGGAAGAGAGAACGCCAAATTGGTACAGTAAGCAAGTTAAAGTAACAGTTGAATGATTTCTTTTCCTTCCTGTCTTGTATCTGGGACAAAGAGCTGATCGTGTTGCGTTATATATTCGAGAGATAACTTTTTTTTTCTCCCCCTCTACCTTGACTTTGTGTGTGGAGCCTCCATGCAAAACGGTGATGTACGTCCCCGCGTGTCTGGTGGCGGCTGCGCAGCAATCGGCCACCATCGGAGCCCAGTTACGCTGATAACGATAGTTTGTAAAACCTTGGCGCCGATTAATCGGCCAAAGCGATAAACTTGTAATGAGTAATAGTGAACAACGACCAATAAATCACTCATTTCACTATCGGCTCATCAATAAATCACTTGCCTCCTTCCCCTACCTGCCATAGCAATCATCTTTTCAATCATCTTTGTTGCCATAGACAAACAAAATCTCACACAAAGAGGAGGCGCTCTGTGAGATGCAAATATCTTCTTCAACTCTTTCTTGAGATTGGCAAAGGGAGTTTTTTTCTGCCAGGCCTGAATATAACTACAGATGTGCACTCATTTACCTTCAAATATTTGCACAGTCAAGTTGAAAGACTACCAAGTGTGTCCTTTCCAAGTCTATAACGTTTCTGTGCTGAACTGCATTTTAACAAGTTAAATAGGTTGTATGTTTACCTTAATTTCTGTTTACCCTCCCATTACTTTAGCCTTGAGCTCTCAAAATGTCCTCTGAGTCTAATGAACACTTTGGCGGCAACATAGTTGCCACGAGGCCCTGCAGGGCTGCTCATCAGATTCCAGTCATGCTCTTGCCAGCTACAGTACATGAACAAACCTGAGAGAAGGGAAAGAGGTGAGCAGAGGAGCAAGGGGAGGGCAGCGTGACAAGGCGAAGAGGGGAAATATTTGTGCGATGTGTCAAACAAGAGGGGCGGCTGTCAGCTGCCCGACGCGCGAGCGTTTGTGTGCACGTTTAACATCGGCGCTTTTACAGAAATACAGAAATGCAGTCAGACAGTCGAGACCTATTTAGCTTCTTGAAAGCCAGAGGAGACACTCAGATAAGTATGTTCAAAGAGTAAGTGGAAAGATGGTCCAGACGCACAGACACAGACGAGCAGACGAATAATGCGCGAGCGCTTCCTCGGCGAGTACGTGTGACACTGTTTGTCTAACGAGGCGAGTCAGCCTGCCAGTCAGCCGGTCCTACGGACAAAGGTAAAAACCTCCAGCGTGGGCCATGCATAAATCCTTCATACAAAGACAATGACAGTTTAGGCACAAAGATGTCAAGACAATGAGACTCACACCTTCTTTTTTATCAGTCATATAATAAAAATTTCCAGGCTTGGAAATTATTACACATCAGGTAGATAAAGATCAGGTGGCCAGGTGACAAACTGCACATCACTCCGGGCTTGTGGCTGACTCATAAAACTGGTCCGTCCAGCCACTTCTAACCACAAGCACACACACACACACACACACACACAGCACAAATATTGCCCTGTCCCCGCTCGAGGTCAGGTTAGTCTCAGGTACTTTGAAGACTTGAAGTCAAAAAGGAGTCGTTTTGAGACCAGTTGGCTTTGGGATCAGGAGGACAAAAGCTCACTGCTCCCAGGGGTCGGTGAGCCAGACAGCACAATGACGTTTTGATTCTGGGAGGAGGCGTGAACACAGGATATAAAGGCCTGGAGAGCGTCCGGCTTTGTGACATTAGGATGTCGTATTTACCGTTTCCTGGTGGTGTAAGGAAAGGGTCAAAGGTAGGCTGTTTAGGTCACCGACAGCAATTTCACAGAGAAGTAAGAAAACAGATGACGGCCCATGTTGTCTAGCGGTGCACTGGAATCCTTTGTGTCTGTGTAATGTGAGAGTCCTGTGGTGGAGATCTCAGACAGATTGCGATTTGATTGTGACCTCAGTGACTATCTGTCCCGAGAGGCCACGGGGCGGGGTGCAGCGATAAAAGACGTGTGTCAGTGTTGAGACATCGCTCACTGTGTGTAAACTGGGAGAGAGAGAAGGGGAGAGTCGGCCAGTGCATCCTGTGTCTCCCCCTTTGTGTGCTTTTATTAAAAACAATATCAATTCTAGCATCTACAGCACCATCCGTCATATCCTTCAGCAATAAAACAAAAGGAAATGGTCCACATTTCCTTTTGGAACTCATAGAGCCTGACCTCTTTGCTCCAAAGCTCAGAGGAGGCAGAGCCAGACTGCAGACTCGCCGGTCTAGTTTGGCTGCTCAGCCGCCCACCTCGGGCCTGCTTCCGTTCCCCTCTCGCCTGCTACGAGGCACAAGTGTGCAGCCGGCTGAGAGCTCGAGCTTCGGCAGCAGGTCGCATCATTTACTCAGACACACTCCAGAGGGTTTTGGGTTTCACGTTGCCCCGGAGGAGCTGAGAAAGCACCTGTTGTGGAGACGAGGACCCGGCGAGCTTCAGGTGTGTGTGTAACCCGAGCTGGGTGTGTGCCCGTGTCGAACAGGGCCTGTTATCTGTGTTGTCTGGGCCACGGCTACAACAGAGGACACAGAATACTGAGCAGCAGTGGAAACATTAATCTGAGCATGACCTCTGACCTCAAGGAGTCGCTCTCTGCCTCACTGGCTCACAGGCTTTGTTGTCCTTTGGACTGATTTTATCTGACCACATGAACTCAGCAGAGGTTTGGCTTTCAGCCTCCTCTTTTGTGTTAATATTAATGTTGTGTTTTACAATCAAACGTAGTCCTTTAGCACAAACGGATACGCAAGACTTGGATCAGAAAACCAAACAAAGAGTTGCCCCGCGTCCCTCCCATAGTGCTTGCTGTTTTTGAGAGTTTTACTATTTCGCTACCCTCCCGTTCACCCCTGGACTGTATATTATGCTCTCTTTCAAGTCCTCCAGCTGCAGGCTCTAATGGTATGGCTTAACACTGTCCTGGTTAAAACCATAAATCTTGAGATGAAAAAAAGGACAATAATAAGCTGTTTTACAACTCATTTAGCAGAATGTATGGAGCAGAAAGCGCAGAATGAGGGAAGGCATAAGAAAAGTAAAGTCTGTAGGAACCTGCCTGTTGGTTAAGTGGCTGTTTGTTGTTAATTAAAACAACAAGCCTTTGACATCGATCAGCTCTGGCAGCGCTGCTGCACGATGGACGTGACTATTACAGGGTCTTTTTCTTGTGGTCGGGCGGAAATCAGTTGGAAAGCTTTGTTTGTGCAGTACATTGTAAAACTATCACGGCCCCCTAATCTCCCTTCATACCACTACAAAGCATAGCAATGATATTGTGGCTTCAAGATGAGTATTGCCAGTGACAGACATAAAACTATCATCCTTCTTTCATTCCACATGTCCTCCTCCCCCCTGTCTGTGTTTGTAATCTGACCTTGATGCAAGTGCACAGTTAGTAGAGCATGTTT
Source organism: Sebastolobus alascanus (assembly GCA_916701645.2). Lineage (NCBI taxonomy): Eukaryota > Metazoa > Chordata > Actinopteri > Perciformes > Sebastidae > Sebastolobus > Sebastolobus alascanus. Next base: position 815,481 of record CAKAOJ020000133.1, on the reverse strand, counting down.
TGGGATGTCGTCTCTCTTTTTAGAAAGAATGCTACTGGCATTATATAGGTTTTATGCTGCCCAGTCTCGATGTTCGGACACCTAATCTGTTGTTTGTCTTTTCACAAATTTGAGCATCTTGGTAACGTTTTATATTAAGAATCTGTAATAAGGGCTACTTTTAAGTCCATTAAAGATGCTTATTAACATGAATATGTGTTAATAAGACTATATAAGTGTTAATAATAGCATTATAAACATGTTTATTATTAGATTATAAGACATTTATAAGCACTTAATAAGAAACTTGTTAAGAGTTTATAGACTGCTTAAGAACGTTAATAAAGCCTTAGGAGTTTATTACATTTATTATCAATTTATTAATTGTTTATAATAGCATAACAAACAAATCTATTGAGTTTAACGTTCTTAAGCAGTCTATAAACTTAACAAGTTTCTTATGAAGTGCTTATAAATGTCTTAAAATCTAACAATAAACATGTTTATAATGCTATTTTGAACACTTATGTAGTCTTATTAACAATTGGACAAAATTACAAAGGAAAACAGCCATTAGCTATCACGTGATCCGATTTATTTTCAGTATAAATAAAAAGGAAAATAAATCTGCTCTCCTACTATGCTGCCAAAACCCCCCGAGCACCCTAAGAGGAACTTACACGAATATCTTACACGAAGATGACGCCGACACATTTCCGTCTTCCTTTATGATCCATACATCTTCTACAGCTACAACAGAGAGGCATAGCACATACTTTAAACGAATACTTTGCAGCATTACATGCGTACCAACCGACTTGCTTCAACATAGCTGACATTGTCAAACTCATAGTTGTGTTGCGTGTTTCTGCACAAACGTGCTCCTTGCTCTCCCGCGCCGCTTCTTAAGTAATCATCCTCAGATATTCTACACACAAATCTTTTGTTTCTCCATCTCAACTCTCTCTTGACCCCTTTGTCATGTTGACGGATAACCCCCACTGGATTGTGGATAACGGGGTCCAGCTGTGTTGCATGGACGTTGCTGACAGTAGATAGGGATGGGAATATGGGAGTGTGTGTTTGGAGGAGTGGTCCTCTGTCTTCTCATCGGGTCAGGGATGGAAAAAGGGGCAAAAGTAAAGAGGGGACATGGGAAATAGGGGGGGGGGGGGGTCACATCAGCCTTCATCACCAGCTTTTCTCTGGGTGCCTAAGTTATCATTTACAGCCAATGTGAATTAATGTCCCTGTGCTACTGTAGTAAATCTACACAAGGAGCTGCTATAGTGGTATATTTTATTAGTGCACCGCAGTGAACTGAACCCCCAGACCTTCAACACTGTAGATCATACTCTAATGCACATACCGCAAGTATTGTTCCTTTAATAGATAAAGTCCCAGAAGACAAGGGGCCTCTTCAATGGGAGTATGCACTCTGTAGTGTGCAGCCTTATCCCCTTACTGTGACTTGGCGTGGTTCCCCCCCCTGTAGTCTCTGGCCCGGCCTGCTGCATTATGCAAGTGCACAGTGACCTGCAGCTCCTCCACACCGTGATTTTCCTCCCCCTCTTGTACCCTTCATTGCCCCTCAGTGTTGGCCTTCAGCTCTGAAGATAAGGGCTCTTGACGCTTGGCCTGCAGGGATTTAATTGCCGAAGACCACTTCACCCTCCCAAAGCCGGGCCTTATCCACCTCTCCACCTCGGTGCCCCCGCTGACAGAAACCTGCTTTTGTCTCCGCTGTTCTCCCTGCTTTTGTTTTCTTTTCCTACTCATCTTGAAAAGAAAGAAAAAGCGGGATAAGACATGAGCCGAGGGAGAAATGCTTTTCTTCCTTTTTGCCCCTTCTTATTGCCTCTTTAATTTCTCTTTTTTCAAGGGGCTGACCATGTATTTTCACTTAGTGTTGCGCAAAGACGTTCCCATGCTTCTTTCTCAGTGTTTCCTCCTCACCGTTTCCCCCTCGGGTGATTCCACATTCTCATCAGCCAACACGTTTTATTTTAATACAACACACAAACCTGGAGCACAAAGAAAACACATGCAAGAACAATTGATCTGGTCACAAAGATTTTTCCCGTTCATACAAGCAGCACCGCAATTCATCCAATCTATCGCCTGTTTATAAACCCCCAAAAGGCTCCCGGTTAATCTCTGAATGCCAAGCCAGTGAGACAGACAAGCTCACTTTTTCAAACTCAGCTGCTGCCTGTCTCAGGAATGTCTCAACAAGGAAAGGAAATTACAACTCAAGAGAGGAGGAGGAGGAGGAGGAGGAAGGGAAGGAGGGAGAGGGGGCATTCCTCCTTGTGCAGGATGACAAGCCTGTCTTTCTACTATCTCTCTCTGGGCCCTCCACCTGCACTCACTTCAAAACACTCGAGTTAATGCAGCCAGGAGTCACTCAGCACGACGGTATACTGTGGATCCATACTGTAGTGACGCCTTATCTTACCCACCGATAAGACCTGCACAAGTCACTCGTATCCAGAAAGAAAAACAGGAGAATCTAACCTAGCGAGCTACGGTTTATCTGTGATCTGGCCGTATCCACTAACTGAATCCCCTCCCCAACCACGGTTTCTCCTCCACCGGGTTATCAGATGTGCTTGGCCCAGTTTTGGAACGAGGCACACTCAAATAAACATTCTGCCCCGGGGAGCTACGTTACAATCACCACGTTGAGTTTCTAAGAAAAATATTCTCGGTTTTATCTCGCTCTCCTCTCATGGCTGCCTTGATGTTGTTGTATGTTCTGGCACCGGACCCTTATAGCCGTCTGATATAATGTACCAAAGTCAAGTTTCTCCATCTCCGGAAGGAATGAGATTGGATTTTTTTTTTGGGACAGCTTCAGACACACATGATACTTCTCTCAGACAACGGTATCGTGTGGAGTTGTCCAGTAGATACACGTTTTGTGTATTGGATTAGAATTCAGCGAATTCATGCTGTCCGTTCTGTGTGCACGCTGCAAAAAAAAAGCCGGTCTTCATACACAGCAACAAAAAAAGTGTCTCGGACCAAACCACCAGGTTTCTTTCTACAATCAAGGCTTCTACTGAGGTTTTCAAATGAAGCTTTGCATGTCTGTCGCCATGACATTTTTTGACCGCAATGAAAATTTAGCACCCGACACACAGTGACGATATGAAGACCTGAGACCATCTGCGTACGCTCCAGCTGTTGCTTGATTCTCCCTAACCCCTTCATCTCCTGTTTATCCTCCCAAATCCTTTTGTTTTCCCTTGTTCTGTACACATACGCAGCACGGCAGCCACTCTTTCTCTCTCATCATATTTTCTGAGCCCTGTAATGAAACCTGTCTTTTTCTCTTTGACTATTATTGAAAAGCTTTGGCCATCCTATGAATTTATGACTCAAGTTATTGATTACTACAATTAACTTACTAACATCGGACTTCTCCCCAGCCCCTGAGTCATGACCCCCAAATTCTGTACACGTAATTACTCACCTGTTAAAGTAAACACCCCCAGGCGCTCTGTGTAAAGGAAATTACAGGATAGCTGCAACCCTTCACCTCTGCTGCCCATTCAGCTGTAGCCAACAGCAAACTGTCGCAGATGTTATCGTTACTTTCCGGACAAAATTTTCCATAAACGTATTGAAACACTAAGCGGGTTCAACTTTTCTGCATGGCTGGCAAAGTTCAGGTAGTTTTTCCTGTGCTGTTAGCAGGTGCTGACTCTGAAAACTAGTTAGCTGCTTTGTTCAATCAAGCCTTGAGGTTTGAGTAGAGTCGTGTTATTGACGTCTGGCTGCACAGACTAACATTTCTGCCCTGTCCGAAAGAGTTATCTGAATAATAAGAGGAACGTGTTGGCAGTGGGGTTCAGGCGAATGCCATGATTGCTTTTTGTTCATACACTGGAGAAGGAAAAATAAGACATCAGGGAATCTTTCCAAGGAGGTTGCAATTTCAAGGAGGAGCGGAGAGAAAAGTATGCTGAAAGAGAAGGAAAATAAATGCCATAGCTGTGGTGTGATGAGATGATACCCTCCCCCTCCCCCCCCCCAAAAAAAAGAAACCCTTGATCTCCTCTCCAAGTTCTGACATTCGAGGCAGTGATTTTTTTTGGAAAGAAAATGTTTCATTAAACAGACAGAGTGAAAGGAAAGAGCAGTAAATGAATATCAAAAAGAAGAAATTATTTACATTGGCAGCAGCTCTGATGCTACTGTAACAGACACTTAGATTAAGTTAAATGTTTTCTATTAACAGAAAGCTGTTTTCAGAGGTGGAATTGAAACCAACAAGTAAATGAAACAAAACTCCAGCGATTTGCACATAGGAAAGACAATTAGACAGAGGGAGACAAAAAAAAATATGCCTGCCTGCTACAATGACCATTGTGCAAAAAAAATATCTATTAATGCTGTAACTTTAGAGGGAAAGAACATCCAAGATAGAAAAAGGAAATGAGGAAAAATAAAACGTCCAAAGCAATTTCTTTGACATTTCTTGTGCAATGGGCCACAACCCTAGGTAAAGCAGTGTGAGAACAGAATGTTCTCTGTTATGTGTGTGTGCTCCATCTGTGTAAGACTGTAAGTCACACATACTTGGCTTCTCATTCAGGTATTTGTGCAGTGAAGACATCAACAACTGCGCCATTTAAGGCCCTAAAGTAAGCTCCCTCAAGCATTCAAGTCGACCAACACATACAGTACTTGTTGTGGGTGTCATAAATGTTCAAGGCTTGGAGATATCAACTACTCACTACCAGCGCCCCCAATCAATAAACTTAGATCACGACATTGACTAAAGTAATCCCAGGGGAATATTGAATGTATTTGATAGGGCTGCCCCATCTTAGTCGATTAGTCGACTAAGATTTCTTTAGTCGATTAGTTGTTTTTTTATGCTTTTTTCATGCTGAATGACTCATTTCCAAGAAACTTATGAGCACATCTCTGGTAAACAAAAGATTTAAAGTGGTGCTCTTGTGTGATTCTTTGTGGAGAAACTCAAAATCGTACGAGTGTTTGTCGACTAAGAATTTCTTTGGTCGAGGACAGCCCTAGTATATGAGCAAATCAGGCCTGAAGAGTTAAAAAAAAGAAGAGAAGACAAACAGCTGTCTCAAGAAGAGAAATGGTTAACAGATAGAGATGTTGCCTCTTCCCCCCCCCCCCCAAGGCCGTCTCACTCGATAGCAGAGGATGATAAACTGCCACACAGACTCTTGTCTGCAACTAGTTTCTTCTTTATCTCCCCCTAATTCCTCTCTCTGTCCTTTCCATCATCCCTTCCCTCCTTTTAAAGCCCTTTCAAATACTGTGTTGACGCTCTACCAGGGCATTTGTTTTGCAAGGCTCAGGTGAAATGGACTTAAATCACAGTAACATCTTCCTTTTCAGTATCTGTATATTTCATCCGGTATTAGAGACACTTGTCTGGCAAGCAGCAACACTGGCCGTCAGTCCGCGCAATGATAACATAGAAAGCGTGTGTTATTTATATTACGTCTATGGTCAGGGAAGCAGCTCCGGCCTATCAGTGAAGCTCCTCTCCAAGTTTATAACGCCACAAAATAAATCATCCACAGATGCGTGGCCACGTGCAGCATGGCAGACATACAGCCAAACAAAGTTGACACGGTATGGTTATATGAAACTGGAGAGACCAGAGCAGTGTTTATGGTGAATCACTGAGAGGGCGTGTGGAGCTTTTTCACTGTTTCAGTGGCTCTGGGGAGACAGAAGAACGTTCAAAGTCACTCTGTGTTTTCACTTTGATATATCATCTCAGAAACAACACAAGTTGGATTTGTTCATTGCTGCTGTGTGTCTGTGTGTTTCATAGGCTATGAAGTCTGTCGTAAACATAGGGAGAACGGTTTACTGTGACCCCGCTACAACCACAGTGTGTGCAGTACAGTAAATAGCAGTGGGTGGGCGGCTCACAACACATATTATCATATATATATGCATGTGTGGCTGTACTGTAAATGTGCTCATGCATGTGCACATAGCCATCATTAGAAACAATTGTTTTGGCATCCCGCAATACTATCTATTACACAGATCATTGCAGGAAAAATGTGGCACTCCTTTAGCCAGAAAAGCGTGGCAACACGCCACTATATCAATTTTTTTCCAAGAGTTTAGCAGAAAACTCCCTCTGAAGCCTGAGGTCACGGCTACAGCCCTATTGTTTGAGAGACCTTGTGACAAAAGACTGCCTTTGATCACTGGCTAAGCATAGTTAAACCTTTGATAGTAATCTCGCTCTTTGAAACACATTAAAGAACCACGCAGTGAATCAATAGCTGACCCAAGCTGGTTTAGAGACTAGACGATATAGGGAGAAAATATGCTTTGTTAAAGAAATTCATAAAGATTATGCTGCATCCCTCCCACATTTCTTTTCTTAGCCCTAGCAATATTATGTGTACTACTGTTGTATCCTGTTTACAATCTGTCAGCATGTACTGTATATTTCTCTGCAGGTCATTGACAGTTTATATGTTCTCTTGTTTTAGGCTGAGCATGGAGAGAGAAAGAGTCTGCACCATGAAGGTCTTTCTCACTCCGCTGATGCCCTTCCTGCTCTTCCTCATCCTCCCTGATGGCACCTTGTCCAGCGACTGCCCGAAGGACTGCTCCTGTTCCACGCCAGAGTCCATCTTATGTTTCCAGAGACGCTCCTCTACCATTCCCAAGGGAGTGCCCCCAGCCACAAAAAGTCTCTACCTCTTTGCCAACGGCATTGAGGGCTTGAGAACTGAGGACTTTGATGGTATGGAGAACCTGGAGATGCTGGACCTCAGTCAAAACAAATTGACTGAACTTACTGATCGGGTGTTTGAACCTTTGACCTCTTTGAGAAACCTGGACTTGTCATCCAACCAGATCACCTACATTTCAGAGGAATGCTTCCAGGGTATGGCCCTGCTTGAGCGCCTTTATTTGTATAGTAATCATATCGAGACCATCCACTCTGCGGCCTTTAATGGCTTGGAGCACCTGCTGGAACTCAAACTGCAGGGCAACCAGTTGACATCCCTGCCTGCTCTCTCAATGCCCCAACTACTGCTGCTGGACCTTCGCTTTAATGTCTTTCCCACCTTGGGTCCTTCAGACCTCCATACCCCAAACCTAGAGTCGCTCAAACTGGGTGGTGTGGGGCTCACCAGCCTGAATAAGGAGCTCATGGGTAGTCTAAAGAACCTCCACGAACTGGACATCTCAGGAAACCAACTGGAGTCCTTCCCCTCAGCGCTAAAGGAGACCCAGGGGCTGATTCACCTCAGCCTGGCTGGGAACCCGATGGGTCCTCTAAAGGTTCAGGACCTGCAGAACCTTGGAGAGCTGCAGGAGTTGGACATTAGCAGCCTCAGTTTGCAGGGCCTCCCTGAAGAGTTCTCCCAGCTCTTACCCCATCTCAGGAAGCTCACAGCGGCAGAGAACCCCTTCAACTGTCTCTGCACCTTAGCATGGTTCCCAAGGTGGCTGAGAGCCCAGAGCATCACCCTGGAGAGAACAGAGGAGACCCGCTGCCATTTCCCACCGATCAATGCTGCAAAGGTATTGGAAAGACTGGAGCACAGGGATTTTGGCTGTCCTACGACAACTACAGTCACCACTAGTACTGTCAAAACTACTACTACCCTGCCTGTTCCTGTCACTACCTTCTCGAGTACGACTAGAGCTATTCCAGTCCCCAGGGCAAGTGACAACCCCACAGACAAAGATGATGACTCTCCCCTGCCCCCTGTCCCTGCATCCCCCAGCAGCAGCAGCATGGACCCCGGTGAGGAGCCGCATTTCTGTCCCCCTCACACCTGTCTGAATGGGGGTACTTGTCGTTTGGACCAGCACGGTCAGGTGGAATGTACCTGTCCACATGGCACCTCTGGCATGTATTGTGAAGTCCAAAACCATCACCCGCCTTCACCACCTGAAGCTGTCAACCCCATGGCAACGGTCAGCGTCGATGCACCAGACATCAGCTCGCATCAAGCAACCGCAACCTCAATCCTGCTGGACCTGCACCGCTACATTGAAATGCGGCCTTACATCCGTGGGATCCGCCTAACCTACCGCAATCTCTCTGGGCCAGACCGCAGGCCGATTCAACTCAGCCTGCCGGCATCCTTCCCAGAGTATAGACTCAGAGGCCTGAAGCCCAACTCCACCTACACTGTGTGCGCCAGTCCACTAGGTGCCCCTAGTGGCATAGACAGTGTCTGCACTGAGGCCCATACGGTTGCAGAAAGCATCAGGGGCCCTGACGCACAGTTTGACGACAAGAGGCTGACGACTATGCTGGTGCCTGCGATTGCCATCTTGCTACTGCTGGTACTGATAGCAGTAGTAGTGGGAGTGGTATGCTATCTTCGCAGGAAGAGGGCCAAGGGCCACCTGGACCTGGACTGTGAGCCCTCCCAGCTAGAGCTGGATGGAGTGAAGGCTGGTTTGGACAATGGGGCACTGCCTCAAAAACAGCCCCAAGTTATGATCCCTGAACCTGCTGTTCAGAACGGCAATCTGGAATATGAGGTGTTGCTACTACAGGATCACTGTACATCAAATAACAATATGACTTCACACAAGCCTTCCTACTTTTGACACCTGACTTTGACTACTCAGAACTAAAGGAGGATTTTAATTCTTCAAAACAGAGATTGCTGTTGTGAAAATGGAGGACACAGTATCAGCCAGAGAGACTGGACATATATTGAACTCAATGCCCTCCTGTTGTCTAAGTAGACATTAAACAAGTTCAAAAGCATTTGTTTGGACTTTAAAAAGCATCGAAAGTGCCTCTACTCCATTCACATGCTGCGTCCTGCTTCAATAATACTTCCTCACTCACATTGCTGGAATGGCAACCTCTCAGCTCCCACGCTGTGATGGTGGGACTGTGTTGTCATTGGCTGAAACCTAGGGTTAAGGGACATGGTGACCTCAGGCCCTCCTTTATCTGCTCATAAAGGAGAGTGCACTGAAATGAGGTTGTGCTGCCCTTTCTCCATCACAACAGCCCAACTAAACACTATCAGCAATTGTTTTTGCTGCATGTAACTACTCAGTGCTGCCCCAAAGGGATCAGTGCTTGCTTTGAATGACCTTTAAGACACCAAATGAAGTCGTGCAGAGAAAATAGCTGATGCTTGTATTGCTTTATTTGGCTCTTGTAATTTTTGTTTTGTTTTGTATATATGTTTTTTTATACCTGTGTCTTATGTACATTTTTTATTGTGCAACATTGTGACTGTTAACAGCTCTTTATACTCCCCCCCCCCCCCCCACCTCTTGTGACTAACAGACAAAACAGCAGATTAAAATCTTTGAAGATTAAAACTCGTTTGGTACCAGCAAAGTCAATCAAAGGGCTTTGCCCCCAGAATGTCAGACAGTCTAAGTAGACGTGAGCCTGGACAGACTCGAGGCTAAATCCCCCATTCTCGATTCTGAAGCCCTTACAAAAGGTACAGAGGGAAGCAGTTGACTGAACCCCTTCTGTTTGATACAGTTTAGAGCTTGCCTCGATTACAGTAAGCACTCACATGACTATACCGCAGCACAAGAGAACTTCAGAGACTTTATTTATTATTTATATTCTCTGCAAACTCTGTCTTATCCCTAAACCACAATTCGTACAACGTACTACTTAGCCTGGCCCACAACAAGCAAAGCAAATAGTGGTTGTGTATTGTGTTTCCCTTGAGTAAAAATAGCCTGCTCGGTGTAATGCTGTGCACATTTTCTCCTTGGCAAGGAGGGTCCCAGTTTTGCTCACTTGCACCTAACAAGACTTTGGAAAGGCCAGATGCAAAAGAGAAGCAAACTTCTTCATATTGTTGTGTAGAGCACAATGACTCTTGCAAACTGGGAGATCCAGAGGAAGGTTATTATGGGGACACAGAGTGCTGAGATCCAAATCTGTGAATTTAGGTCAGAGAAGGACTCAAGGTAACCTTTCGTGTGCATGTGTGAGCATGTGTGTGTGTGAGAGTGTGTGTGTGTGTGTGTGTGTGTGTGTGTGTGTGTGTGTAGATCTGTCAACTTCAGTGATAATACAACGTGTTCTGTCTCGTGCAAAGACCTGCAGACATCACGTTACTATCAGTTACCCCCTCTATCTGCCCGCATGCCAAGGAGTACATTAACCCCAAACAAATAGGCAAACACAACCAAAGACACATCTGTGACTGTCTGTAAAGTTACCTACCCACAGTGTTCACAGCGCACAATTAACAGTTCCCTGCCAACAAGATGCCTTAACAACCCACACAAACAAACAATCAAGCAATGCAACTGGAATATTTGTCTGTAAAATAGAATATATTGAAGATAACCAAAACTATTTTCGATGTGATTGTTAATTTTTCCCTGTTTATTTTGGGAAGCTCTTTGTTGTCATTCGTCGTTGTTTTTTTTTTTATTTTGTGAACTTATTTGTACAAGTGGAAAAAGTGATATTATCATTAAATGAATATCCAAAAATTTAAACGGACCGAGTTGTCTTTTTTGTTGTTAGTTTCCACCTTTTGCTTGTAAGAGGAAGGATTAGATTGACAGGCAAAGGGGGGATTATGTTTGTCATTAACTTCCCTTTCCTTTTAAGCCATCACTCAACAGGGCGAGGGGAGAGATCACAGGAGGGGGAGTCCAGGAAAGAGAAGGGAACAAAGGTACAAGTGCAGGTGTAATTATGCTGGATATTATAATCACCCACACATTAGTCAACGTGTCTGTGTACACATGTGCAAATTCATTTCAATAGTGGTACAGTGCCAAACATCTACATGGATATTCATGTGGGTGTATGTCAGATTCTCACTGCAGCACATGCTTTAGTGCTTTTATCCCTTTCCTTTATATATATATATATATATATATATATATATATATATATATATATATATATATATATATATCTGGGGATCAAAGTGATCACAATTATTCCTGAGGGGGGCTTGAATGTAAATAGAAATTTTCATGGCAAGCCATCCACACATGTCAAAAGATTCATCATCTGGGAACCATGAATGTCCATCCATCTGACAGTAGTCAAGATATTTCAGTAATAGCCAAAAATGTCAACATCATGGTGGCACTAGAGGAAATGTTAGGGGAGCACCAACGTTAGCAGGATTCATCCTCCGGGAAACATGATTGCCTGTACAAAATACCATAGCAATCCATCAAATACTACCAAAGTGGTGGGCTGACCGAGACTGACATTGCCATCCCTAGAGTCATGGGTAAATATTGTTAAATCGTCCATCTCCAATTTCCAATAATAATTCATGTGTAAGTGTTCTATAAAAGTAATTGTTTCTCTTTGCTACAATGAACAGTGCACCACCCCCAAATTTATTTTTTTTACAAGACTGTTTAATGTGTGCTTTCAATGGACGAGAGTTCTTGGAATTCTTCCTCACCAGCAGTGAGCTGGAGGCAAAATGGAAATAAAGATTTTGATTGAAAACACTCCGGTTAAGGTTGTAATTGGACTTAACCATTGTGAGTGACTCACTGGTCTAAGACTAATGAGTGAGCATTGTTTGCAAACCCACACAATAAACAGGCTGACCACCCATGTGTTTTATTGGTAGGATGCTGGTAGGGGATTGATGCAGCATGCACGCACAAACACGCCCACGCCTACAAACAAACGCACGCACACATGCATATACTGGCCTATAGCTGGGGGGTGTTGTGCAAGGTCCCATGCTAACATCACAAACACATAAAACAGCACCACTCCTGTCATGGAGGCCCTATTATGTCAATTTGCTCAGAGAGAGCAAACTTCCTAGAGAAATAACCGAACAAACAATGCACCCCCTGGAGGTCAATAAGCTAGAACTTCTTTGTCCTTCATCAAGTGTTTTAACCTCCATGTGTCCTGATTTTTTTGAATAATACACATATTTTTTTAAGCTGTAAAGGAGTTTAGCCTCTCAGCTAACTAAAATGGAAGGAGTCTCTGTCTGTTTGTATGTTAGGGCTGCAACTAATGATTATTTTCATTGTCGATTAATCTGTTGATTATTTTCTCGATTAATCGATTAGTTGTTTGGTCTATAAAATGTCAGAAAATGGTGAAAAAATTACGATCAGTGTTTCCCAAAGCCCAAGATGACGTCTTCAAATGTCTCGTTTTGTCCACAACTCAAAGATATTCAGTTTACTGTCATAGAGGAGTAAAGAAACCAGAAAATATTCACATTTAAGAAGCTGGAATCAGAGAACTTAGACTTTTTGTTATTAAAAAAAATTACTCAACCCAATTAATCGATTATCAAAATAGTTGGCGATTTATTTAACAGTTAATAACTAATCGATTAATTGTTGCAGCTCTAAAGTATGTAGGTCTGTCCTTCGAGTTTCTCGACAACAGTTCATCCGATCGACTTCACACTTGGCGGGTGTATTGCTGAGGACTGGAGGATGTGGGGTGTCGAGTGTGAGGTTGTTTGGAAGAGTGGTTCTCAATAAAAGCTGCAAGCAGCCGATAGAGTAAGATAGAGGGAGTACAATGGATGGGGCTTAATTGCGAGCATACTGTATGTTTGTATACTAGAGGGACTCCATGTAAAAGCACAGATAAGAATAATACCTACAGCTGAAAGCATGCTTGTTTCTGTCCTTCTCTCTGTACAGGCTTCTGCAAATGTTCATGTAGGTGAATAAGAAGAGGAGAGGGAACAGTGTGTGTGTGTGTGTGTGTGTGTGTGTGTGTGTGTGTGTCTCCTTTCCTTCCATAAAACAGTCCTTCTTTTCTTCCCCCGGCTTTAAGAGAAACCTGGTCCCTGGATGGGGTCCAACTTTAACGCTCACACTCACAGCCTGCGCTGCTCAATGGCCCCTATTGTAGTTTCAAGGGACCTTTTTCACAATCATCAACCCCAAAAAATTCCACACGGAATTACTTCCGAGTAAACATTTTTTTCTCTTCCCTCCTTCCCATTTCTCTCTCACTCTTTATTTCTTTTGTTTCTAATTTGTTAACAAATTCAGGGCTGCGAGAAAGCAGCAAGTCACGTGGCTGCAAGTAGCGTTTGTATTTCCTCTGCGCTTCTCAATCTTTTATGCAGATAACTTTTTTGTCTCTTTCTCCTTCTCTGTTTTCTCATCTTCCAAATATCCCTCCGGCCCACACAGCACAGCTGACCTCCCGGTAACCTCAAACCATCTCTCCAAACTCGGTCAACAGTATTTCCAGTCAGCAGTTGGGGGCATGAAATTAACTCCACAAAAATCACAAGATGAAGCATTGAACTCATCATAAACTACAGAAAAGATGGCACACAAATGGCATTTTCCATGATACAAAAAAAGTTGATGCAAGTAGCAGAAAATGCTGACTGCTTTATTAAATCTGACAGTTTTAAAAATGTCTCCCTCCTTTTATTCTTGAGCTGCATTCAGTTTCTGAGATGTTGCTACGTACTAATCAACGAGCGCCAAGGATTTAAAAAAAAAAAGAATTGAAGCAGCAGAGAGTAAAAGAGTAGAGAAGGAAAAGAAGAGCTGAGTAGAGAAAACACACCACCACTTTGTTTTTGGAACCTGGTTCTCTGGCTCAAGTTTTTGGCCCTCTATTTTTCCCTACCGTACTCGCTCCAGCTCTCCCACCTTCCCTCCCTCCACATCTTTCTGAAGTACTAATAACAGACGAAGGGTGGTGTGCCACCGGTTCCTCTCCATGCCATACAGCTGCCAGTCTGTGCCAGCAGATGGCCCAGATGCTGCTCTGACAAAAAAGCAGCGAAGGGGAAGATGAGAAGTGAGAGAAGAAGAAGAAAAACAGGCAAAGAAAGCGAAAAGTGTGTGTGAATTTGACTTTGGTTTGTTCTTGGCAACATACATTAGCAGGCACACATGCAATTCATTTCACGTGCTGTTTAGTGTATTATTAGATATAAAAACAAATTGCAGTGTGATTTCCCCAGTGCAAATATTTTCTTCCATCCTAGGCTTGTCATTTGTGTCTTTTTCAGTGATTGTCTGTCCCCTCAGTTGACATATAGACTGAACCGTCTCATTATCATTTCATACTGGAAGTGCACAATGCAAGCTGGCAGGTAAGTAATGCATAATAGGAGTGAATCGGGGTTATGCATTTGTGTAAATATGGGTCTGTGCTGGGCCGGCCAATTATGCCAATAACTACAATAAAACCTGTAAATGTTTTTACTTTGTTACTTTTAATACTTTAAAAATAATGAAAAAATACCCATCACAAAGTCATGTCTTGCTTTTGTTGTCTTGTTCATCCAAAAGTGCAAAACTCAAAGATTTATCATGATATATGACAAAGAAAAGCAACAAATCCTCACATTTAAGGAGCTGGAACCAGAGAATGTTTTGGCTTTTTTCATTATCTTTTTCTTGAAAAATGACTGAAATAATTAATCAATTATCAAAAAAGTTGCAGATTTTTCTGTCGGTCGGTTAATTGACTTAACAGCTCTTCTTGAGTAGAGGTAGAGCTGGGCGACAATTCAATATGATAATTTATCGCCTTTCAATGGAATCGTATCGTGATGAAATCATATATCAAGATATCGTGATACACAATTGCGTCGTCTAAATTGATAATAATAAGCACAAACTAACTCAAATTTCTCAGAAAATCTGAATTGGTGCAGAAGTCTAGTTTTCTCTCAGAACACTTGAATTACAATATGCTGAAAGTTTATTATGGAATTTTTGCTCAATCATGCCAAAAAATTGTTAGAGAGGAAAAAGCTAAATATGACTTATGCTGGTCCTACTGTAGGTTTATAGAAGTAGAAAGAAAGTCGAGCTCCAAGAGCACAAGGTGTTGAAAGACTCAAAGCAAAATATAAACACAAATGAGGAAACCAGTAATGGAGAGTGATTATCCAACCAATGCAGTAAGATAAGAAGGGGAGGATGGAAAGAATTAGACGAAATTAAAGAGGTGGAGCGATGATGAAATGTGAGGGGAGAGGGAGGCGGAGGGAGGCCGTTACTGGCTGAGTCCAAGCAGGGCCACATGCAGTGAAAAGCTTATCCGTCTTTGGAAATGTGCTGACGAGAGGAACTGAGGGGTGGGGGTGGGGGGGCAGTTGTGGAGGTGTTGAGAGTGTGTGTGTGTGTGTGTGTGTGTGTGTGTGTGTGTGTGTGTGTGTGTGTGTGTGTGTGTGTGTGTGTGTGTGCGTCCAACAGACAGCAGTGGAATTAAAGAGCACCTAAACAGAACAGCCTGTCACCGCTGGAAAGCGACCCAAGTGTGCTTCTCATTTCAGAGGAATGGAGGGACGGTGGGTGGGGGAACTCTATTTATTCAGAAAAAAAATAAGCAAATGAGTAATGGTATTAACGAGGAGACGAGAGGAGTGGACAGAGAGGAGGTCATCGAGGGTGAAAGGGGTTTCAGGAGGGGGTGAAATACGAGCACATATTGGTTAAAAACTGTTCCATAATCAAACATGCCAGAAGAGTCCAAATAAGCTCCCTAAGACCGGCAGATGAAGCTAGCAGCTCGAGCGTGTAGCTATCGTTTAAACTAATCAGATCCAGTTATTCAAGAGTAAGCACATGTAAATAGCTTTCAGCTCCATCCAAATTTACTGGCAGGAGGACACCATTTCTTGGCCTGTCCTTTTTTCTGAATTAAAACTAACTATAACCACTTGGATGCAAATGTACAATCCATTGACGAGAAGAATTAAACTTCCCTCGGGGTTAAATAATTCACAGGTCTTTCTGGGATGAGTGCAGAGAGGTCAGGATGTCAGGGGAAGGTCACTTGCCTCTCATGTCCTTTGTAAGAAAACAGCTGTGATGAGAAGTAATGAAGGTCTGAGCAGCTGTTCACAGGGCTAGTAGTTAGAAACACCAGAGGCAAGTGAGGGGCCCAACGTTAAAACTCAGCGGTGAACGATTGTCACCAACAGTTACGGTTGCCACACACTAGTGTCTGGCAGGCCTCAGGCCTCAGACAATGCTTTCTTGTTTGTCGTCGGGGGTCTAAAACCTCAACACTTCCAACCAAAACCACCTCCAGACAAGAGAAAGAGGAACACAAGACAAGTGACAATAACTGAGCTGTCATCCATTCTGGGTTGCCTAAGAATCATCCTCTGGTTACAGCTCTGTTTGTTACGTAAATGCATCTTTTATCACATACACGGACACATCAGAACTGCTGGAACTTGGTTGAGGAGGCGAAAGATTGCAACTTACAAACAAAGCATCTCTGTCTGATGAATGGTGTGTTTGCACAATTTAGAGAGGACAGAAACAAAAGGATAAGCCATCATTAACCTCCCGTGACTGGACACAGCGACGCATTACACTGACCATGGGGTTTGTGATCTAATAAAGTCACGGTGAGGGGCCACATGAAGGTGGGGGGCATCAGCAGGAGAGGATCGTCTTGACAAAGCCTGCTCGGCAGAGTCCCCGGTACTGATTAAAACAATATTACTCACCAGATCAGCAGAGCAAACATACATATACACACACAAAGACTTGTGCTTTTAAGGTTAAACCATAGACTGTATATAAAGATGGACGACATGACAGCTCCCGTAAATTGAAGCCAAAACATCTGGATCGCCCCCTGGTGGCTGGCTTCAGTATAGGTCATAAATCCTGCCCCCTCCATGTTAGCGGATAGGACATGGGTCAAACTAAATAGACAAAGTACACGTCAAATACATTTTTCCCAAAGATGGTTTCTGTCATTTTAGGAAGTTCTTATCACGCAGATGTATGTTCAAGTGTTCATTTTTCTGATAAGTTTGGTTTTAATAGTTATTTGATGCTATAAAAAGAGAGTGAGACGTCATGATTGACAGCTGTGATTGACAGCTGCTCTGAGTAAAGTAGTCGCGCAGCCGGAGGCTCAGAAATTGTACGAGAGAGGAGATGAAACTTTAACTTTACATAACCGTCACGAGTCTGTGTGATACCATGAGCTACCGTGATGCTAACGTAGCAGCTAGGTGGCTCACGTCAAAATCTCAAGACGGCATCCGGGATATTTTGGCTTCACTTTTGTACAGTGGGAGGAAGTGGTGCCGCGTCATCCATCTATATATATACAGTCTGTGGGTTAAACAGAGATTATTGTTTGTGATATGCTGTAAAAAGTAATGCAGTACTGAGTTCAGGTCAGGTAAGCAGATGCTGAGTCTGGCGTGCTATTAAGACATCATTTCCTGTTTATTTATTTAACTGCAGCTGCTCCCTGATGTTGTGGCTATATATTGAAAGCAAAAATCCAAAATGCCATACAAACTATAGTTGCAATTAGAGCTTTTAAATCCTGATGTAAATATTTTAATAAGAGCCATACGAGGCATCTGGAGCTGATCTCAATAACTAAAACAAGACAAAACAATCTCTCATTCACTTCTTCTTTCAGCAGGAGGCAAAAGATCTGGACATAGTGGCTGATTTGACTTGGAAACCATCATCTACTATTTCCTCTCTCCCCCCCCCCTCCCAGTCTCCTTTTTATTCCTCCATTTCTCATTGTTCCCCTGACGTACAGCAACATTTAAGAGTCAAAAACCCGCAGCACAAACAAAACAGCAGAAGCGTGACGTCCACAATTTAAGAGTAGCGCACTGACTGGGGGAGAAAGCCAGCCGAGGCCTCGGGGGCCAAGCATCTCTCCCCCCCTTAAGACACCAGCAGACATTCATCAAACACTGCTGTGTACACATCCTGCGCTAACTTCCAAACTCTACTTGCATCACGACTGGCTGCGCTGCGGTGTATACACATCTGCAGATTCCACGTTGTTTGTGGCTGGAGCTCCTGTGTAATCTCAAACTGAGCTGAGCAACGCTGTAACGTGGGGGGGGGGGGGGGGCACATTACGTGTACGGGCAAGCGAGGAGAAAAGAAACATTCCGCTCATATTATTAGCTCTACCAACACCAATGCAAATAGGTATACCTCACATTTTGGGAAATAAAGTAACACTAAGTATTGTATAGGTTGGCACTTAGGTGTGGAATACTGTATATTATTCAAATTATTTCTACACCGTTGGAGCACTGTGTGTGTGTGTGTGTGTGTGTGTGTGTGGTGAGTGGAGGGTGGCGACAGGCACGGATTATGTGCCTGTAATCCTTTTCCTCACAGTAGGTGCTCATGGTGTCTATGTGGTAGACAGCATGATTTACATACGTCCCTTACAGGATGGGAAACCCTCCCCACGTGTCAACGGATGGATTAGATGCTACAAATATGTTTTTTTTAAGCTTTCATGCACAAAAGTTGGAATAATATCACGAAAAGCTTTGAAACGATGATGTAACGGACTAACAGACGTGTTAAATGATCACATTAAACTATGCGTGTGCACGTGTGTGTGTGCCGTCCTAATGTGTTCTGGCACAAAGGTTGACTTCAGTAATCCACGTCAGTCACACTAATTCCATTTCCCCCCCAAACACACATCCACATCCAGCCCAAACACAAGCGTTCACTGGCAGATCGTAATAATGGCCGACTCAAACATCCTGCTGCCACAGGGCTGAGGCCACCTGACCTCTGACCCCAGCATGTGAACTCTAACTCATCAGAAATGGACCGTCAACTTCCGGCCAACAAACACCTGTTTGTTTCTAACCGCTAATAACACTCAGAGGGAGGGATGTGAGTCATTACGCTCAAACGCGCAAAATGTTGATCTGCTAATCCCGTCCGTGGGGAGGGTCTGGACAGTCACAAGTGTCTGGCTGCTGATTAGTAGTGAGCTGGTGAATGAGTAGCAGACCAGGATAAGGCTGATTTTTACAGACTGTTGCCTGGTAATTAGGGTGCTGGTTTACATATCCTGAGCAGTCGGGGGCTAAACAGGGACAAAGACACACAGACGCCCCTTTATACATCTGAAGTCAACACTGTTATAAGCCTATTTACAAGAACATTTGTCTTTGAGGTAAACTAAAGACACGTCAGCTTGTGCAAACTCAAACATGCTTGAAATAAACAGTATTTATGAACAAGGTACTGTAATCCTGTTGATGATGAAGATTAAAGAACACTGAAAGTTCGAAATATTGCCAAAATAAGAATATAGAAAATTGCCGACTATTTGCAAGCAGCAAATGTTTTTTTTTTTATTTCATTATTTTCACAACATGCAAAGAAAATAAGTAGTGGACTTTAAAGCCGTTTCTCACCAGTGCGATGCGAAAATGCGGTGATCCGCGTTCGGATTTTCCGTTGCGAATTATCCACGTTGCCGTGTTACATTTTCGTCAATGAGGCTCAATGAGTTTCCTCCTAAATAATGCCGTGTCCACTCCACACAATAAAAACCTATCCAGAAAGAGAATGTCTAAGAAGCTAACAACTACACAATAAGTAAACTAATCAGACCCCAAATGTGATGCTAACACTGACGCTAGCTGTTGTGGCTAACCCCGTTCCATGACCATCATATAACATTAGCAAGTGGATATCAGCTACATTACCATCTTCATCGTATCCCACCTGCTGGGCGATCTCAAGCCATATATAGTCCTTTATTTGGTTGTTGAGGTAGTAGTGTTTGTCGTACATTATTGGGTGTTGAGAAGGGGACGGCTCATTGTTATTCGGAAACACCAATAGTCCGAAAAATGTCCTGTCCAAAAAAGAGCCCATTTATCCAACAGTTCGTTACCCCGAAAAACAGACATCCATTGTTCCAAGGCCCCAAAAGTACTCACTGCCGAATATTTTTCCCCCAGTACAAATGTTCTGCAAGGGTTTGCAAGCATTCATAAGAACCCACAAAATAAATTTATGTGCAAATTCTTTGGACGAAAATCTGTGCTTAGTGTGAAACGGCTTTTATTGTGTAATTCTTGTAGTTCTGTGTGATTTAATTTTGTCCTTCTCATGATGTCAAATAAACTCTACTAATTATGCATGTTTGCGTTTTGTTTATCTCCCCCACAGCTCAGCTCATGAGTCTAATGCTTTTCGATAACCGACTCTCAGAGAAATAGTTTTCAGAAGTGTAACTGTTTTCCGCTGCATTGCCAAGCAACAACACCACATCTTTCGCATAAAAAGCTAGTGGACTAAGAAATGGTCATTGCAAAGGATTTGCTATCTGACGCAAGTCCATGCAAGTTGATTTTCACGCTGGACTGATCAACTCAATGCTGTGTTTTTGGTAAATGATAGGCGGTAATTTAAAGTATACACAATTTGTATTTCATGAGCTAAAACATGCAAAACCACCAGTATGGTCCTATAAGTATGGCCTTAGCTCTTCACTGCCTCAGTATGTGGACCCGAAACCACAGCCGACCTCTGTCTGGTCCAGTTGCAGTGACGGAGGCAAACGGCCACTTACAGCCCACAGCTCTCCGGGGCCTGGCCAGGGTCGGAGAGGGCATTCCTTGGAGAGAGAGAGGGTGCTGCGCCGGGCTGGGTGGTGCTATGGTCACAACAGCGCAGTGAGAAACTAACCACCGCACAAGACAAACATAAACAGGGACACCCGCTGGGCAGGCTGACGCCGCGTGCCTGTGTGGGTGCCGGCCAGCCCAGGCTGCGGCCTGGGGGGGGTGCGGGCATGGCGGCTGTGCACCCCGGTGGGCACCCCGAGTCGATGGGTTCACCCCAGTGGAAAGTCTGCATCAGCCCGCACGGAGACCACTGTGGCGAAGAGAAGGTAGCGATTCACCAGAAACCCCCCCCCTCACTAATGTAGCCATCACTTCCCAAGCGACCACAAGCTAAATGTATCCTCCATGCACAGCAGAAAATAGCATAGCTGTGGGGAGGGCGAGAGGAGAGGGAGAGGAGTGGGGGGGAGGCTGATACAAAGACGTAAAAGTAGAGGGTTGAGATGGAGGACGGAGAAGTGATGAATGGACAAAATCGGAGTTATTATGGTGTGACCAAAGAGGGAAACAACTTCATAAAACAAAGGAATGTATATCGAAAGCTAGATAAGACGTGAAGACACGTGAAGGGGGGGTCTAAAAGATGGATTGAGCACTCCTGAAAAAGAGTAAACGACAGCAGACGGATGAAGAGAAGAGAGGGGGGGGGGGGTCTCCAGTTCAACCACCACATATTTTCCCTCGAAAAGGGATATAATTTACACAAACCCACTAAAAGGTCAGGCGCAGAACGCGCGGTGCCAACTCCATCCCGGCAGCCAACACATATTTTCTTCCTCTTTCCTTTTCTGTCCGTCTCTCTTTCGCTCTCTCCCCGTCTTTGTCGGTCGGTCTCTCTTTCTGTCTCTCTTTCCATCTATTTTTATAGGGTTCCAATCACTGTGGACTTTATGTTGGGAGAAGCTCGTGCGTGTTTGTTATTCAAAGACCGTGTGTCTTTTAGCAATCTTGGTTTCTGCAGCGTGTGGTTGGCAGGAAGTGGTGTTCCACTCCAATTTCAACGTCGTCTCGCATCCCCCCATCGCCTTTACGGTCAAAACACAGAGAGAGGAAGGGAAGAAAAAAAAACAGCAAAGGTGGAATTGTCACGTCATATAGGCCGGGGGAAAGGAAGGATTTAAAACATAAAGGCTTTGTGACCAGCGGTGCAGGTAAAAGTGGTGCAAAGACTAAAAGAATAAAAGGTCAGATCATCAGTGTTCTTCACTCAGATACCACTTGCCTGCTAATGTTATCTCCAGTATAGCTGTGTTTTCATTCACATATTTTTATGCACATTTTTAAGTATTGCATTAGAAACAGCAAAATTTGATAAAACTTTGCGAACATGACTGATCAGCTGTTTCCGCTGTCTGCCATCTTCTCGGATCCCATAACGTGAGAATGCTTGTCTTCCTCTCCGGACAACATGAAACATGACCAATACTAGCTGACATGACAGAAAAATTACAACTTGCCCAATTGAAAGAAATTCCTCAAGACCTCTCTCTCCATTTTTCTCCCGTAGATGATTAGACGGCCAAGCTGACTTGTTTTGTTTCCGGTTCGCAACCTCTACTACTTCTTCTACTCTGTTTACTGGCGGAGCCATGCGTAGCCTACAGCTCCAACTTTGGACCAAACTACACTGTAGCCGAATTTATTCGCTCCAAACCAGTTGATGGAAACCGGCCAAATTCGCATTTCTTTTTTTGCGAAATTTCAAAAGTTCACTTAAAATTTGCTTGATAATTTTATGGAAACAGGGCTATCGACACCAGTGAAAATTCAATGTTTTTCTCCGAGAAAGGAGAAAGCTGGGAGTGAAAAAAAAAACCTGGAGACCAACACTATCCCAGGACGAAGACAGATGCTGCTCAAGAAAACAATGTGGAGGCACGACCACTTCCTCTAACCAACACTGAACAGAGAGTGTCATTTCAGAAGGTTGGACGAGGTCAGATGTTCACCACTCAGTTCAAAGTGTAAAGACATCTGTTGGCAAAAGACTGGTGTTGACGTTTAGAAGACACAAATGACTTTGAATTTGCAGCATGTGTTTATGCGCGTGTCTTAGTTTGCACAGTAGTTGACCGCGGAGACAGTGCGCAGCCTGCCAGCTCACAGCTGCGAGTCCCCGCAGCAGCAGTGGACCGTGGGAGCACCACGATGTGTGGAGAACAGTTAAGAATAATACAGGCCACCTCACCAGCGCACGTGCGTATGAATTTCTATCGCCATTCGTCCGTCGAGCCTGGGTTTTTTTCAGTCCAGTGCTAATGAAAGGTTTGCTCCTCTAGAGCGCCACCCAGGCAGGTCAGAGTGAAAGACCCAGCAGCTCCCCAGCTTTGTCCCTTTGGCCTCTGAGGAACAAGTGGTCCCTTAAATATTTCCCTGGAACTGGGCCTCCCTCTTTCTCCGGGCTGGCCTTTTGGTCAAACATGTTTGTCTAAAGGTGCTTTGTGAAGGAGTTGCTCTTTCACTCTCACTCCAAGACCCCAATCCACACAGCTGGCTTATAAAGAAACCCACTGGAAAGGAAAAACAGCAGGATACAGTAAACATGTAGGTACAAAACTGAGCAGGTTTTACAATGCCTGTTTTTCAATGGCAAAACACTCCCTACTTCCTGGTTTGGAAGGAAAATAGAAGCTAAAGCGAGAAACTGAAGTGAACTGAAGAGCAACAGAAGAAGTGGAATTCACACTATTTGTTTTAAAGTCGACTATCTTGTTAAAGTATCACCTGCGCTGCGCCTGACCGCATGGCTAAACAAAGACACGGATGATTACGTCCATGTCACTCCACCTGTCACATCCTGCTGAGTGATGATGAATGCTGTTTGGCGATGGTCTACGTGTGCTGAAAAAGGTAAAGAAAAAGGCAGACCCGTCCAGGCATGTATGTGTGTATGACAACGTGGCATGTACTGTGATAATGCATGTATGTGTGTGTGACTGACCGATCCAGCTTGCTGGTAGGAATGCAGCCTCTCCAGCTCACGGTTGGGCAGCTGTGTGAGAGACACCTGTGCCCCAAATGCCCTCGACACACACAGTCTAACTGCATTGGAAGAGTGCCCCTATTGGGGTAAATGGCGTTGCCAAATCTCTCCCTGTGTCCCCCTATACACACATTTCAATGGACAATGCAGGACAGGAACCACTTTAAGGTGGCTTTCACAATGGGATCTATGGATGAGGAAATGCACAGACTTTATGGGTGACGGCACACCACAGCACCTGCACCAGTGATTGCAGCAACGCTCTCATTTTGTCTTGTGTTATAAATCTAGCGCACCCCTTTCCTTTACAGTGATGTCTACCCGGCGCTGGCCCTCGTATTTCCTCGATGGTGGTGCTCTGTGACCGGCTATTGGTCGGCTTGGAGGGGCCCGGGGTGAAGGTGGCACTTTACAGCACCCCCCACCCGGACCTCGTCGCTTAGTACTCGCTGTGCCCTCTCTCTCCCTGCTGCTCCCAGCGCGACTGTCAACCGGTACGGACTGTCCTCAGTGCGGCGATGTCGCCAACCCACTCGACACGTCATGAAACACGGACCCTGTCTCGTTTACCATGCTTTCTGGGTGTGACTTTTTTGGTGTCATCACCATTCATATCTATACAACCAATGTGTTTATGATTAAATTGTTTACTAAAGCACTAACTTGTTGCATAAAGTTCTTATAGCCTCTTAATGTAGCTCTCAAAGTGCACCAGAATGATGCATTTAACTTTGAGAATGTAGGCCACAAAACTTTCTTTCTAAATGCATGTTTCCAAAAGTCATTGAGTGTTAAAAAAGGCAAAAGTGAGCATAGCTCACATACCCCCGCTCACTGCTTAAACCCTACTGAAGTAGGGGAGTGGTCAAATGCTCAATGTGCAGCTGTAAGTCGAAAAAAATCACAGTTTTTGTCCAAAATTTAAAAAAATCTGGGCACCCTGGACTTCTGACCCCCAAAAGGCCAAACTAAACCACACTGTTAACCATCATACCAAATTTGAAGTACCTAAGTTAAATAGTTTTCGAGTTCTACTCCGGAAACAAAATTGAAGTAAAAAAAAATCCAATTTTTTGGCCAAAATTTAAAAAAAATTGGGCACCCTGGACTTCTGACCCCCAAAAGGCACAACTAAACCACACTGTCAACCATCATACCAAATCAGAAGTTCCTAAGTGAAATAGTTTCCGAGTTCTACTCCGGAAATGAAAGTGTGACTCGCGAACCGATGGACGGACACGCAGAGCGCTGTATACCCCCGACTATGTTGTCGCGGTGGTATAATAATCATGATCTCAATATTGAGTAAAATAATCATGATTATGATTCTTGCCATGATCGAGCAGCCCTAATGCTAAATGAGTCTTTTAGTGTACTAAGAAGGCCTTAAACTTAAAACAGTTTCTCTAAATCAACAATCATGATGACGTCTGCTTTCCTCATCTTTTGTGGCCAGATGAAAAAAGTATCAGACAAAAGAGGCACAATAGAGGGCTCCCAACTCTTACAAGACTCTACCTCCCACATGTCCCCCAACTCTTCAGTCCCCCCGCCACCGCAGCCTCGCACAAAGCTTTCATACAACAGCTGACTGACTAATTGACCTCGCTGAAATAACGTTAGATGGCTTCAAACAGAGCTCATTCAGTTGATGTTAGAGCAGGAAAGTCCACAGAGGTTTCCTCAAGAGCACACAGACTAAAGACCGACTGGTGTTCCCCCTGAGGGTCCTCCACCTTTTCTTCTCTTCTCCCACTCCAACTTGCTTTGCACAATGGAGAAATTATTTCCTGGCCAATATCACCTCCTCAACTCTCCCACCAATTACATTTTGATGACATTTTTTTAATCTGCTTAGGCCGAGTGCACTTGCACACACAACCTTTGGCAGGAAAACAGGGAGGCCGCGCAGGTGCAGAGCAGCTTTTGTTGTCATAACTTTTCCATAGAGACGAGAGAAATCTCCTCTCTGTTGTCCACACACTATACACCAACGTGTGTGCACGTACACACATGAGCAGAAACACACATCTAGTAGATATTAGTACAACACACCAACCTGCGTGTCTCAACCTCTGGTGTATCAACACAATTGAAACACAGTGAGGCATTAGAGCATCCAGTCATATGACCAGTTATGTAATGAAAACATTCGTGTACACACACACACACACACACACACACACACACACACACGGCATGCCTCAGCACTTTTCCCATTAAACTAAGCGTGGCATATTACTGCCGCCTCACTGACACTGACATGTTTCCACAGTGTGGGCAGACAAATGGGGCCACATGGGAAGTGACATCAGCCAGGAGCACATGTGGCCCACCTGCCACCGACCAATCAGGGAGCCTCTTCGTTGAAGACTTTCCTTCTGTTTTCTCGAGTTTCCTTTTCAGACGGCAGGTCTGCCAATGACGGGCCAAGAATCACTGGTTTCTATCATGGAAACATGATCATAAAAGAGAATACAATGAGCAGACAATCCACCTCGCCTGTTCTCTCTATTAAACGATAGGAAAAGTCCGCTCACTAAAACTCGCTTTAAAAAAAAAAAGAAGGATTTGCTGTTGTGCCAGATGTGGATGAGTGCTGCGCTGATGTTGCACAGACCATTTACACATGAGAAAAGCCATTGGCTGAGATATTATGAGATTAGCTTTGGCATCACTGTTGGCAGTGACACTTGTTTTGTTTTGTTTTTGGCTGAAACGATGACTATGGTGCTCTGGTGTTCAAGAACCAAACATAATGGGACAATTGGCTAAATGTTTCTTGAGCAGGTGTGTTTCACTTCATCATTGATTCATGCCATAGACTATAAGAAGTGGAAATAGTCACCGTGACGTTACCTGTTGGTTTGTGAACTGCCGTTTTGAAGCCTCAAGTTTGGCATTTTGGCCGTTGCCATCTTGATTCTTTGCTACCAAAAATTACACGAGAGGGTGGAGCCAAGTACAACCGAACGCTGAATAAGACAGTTTTAGGCGACCAAAATGTTACAATTAACTTTTATGAGCTGAAAACACACTGGGAAGGGTTAAAGTTGTAAGATAAAGAAGATAAATGAACATAATGCTGTATTGAAGAAGACTTGAAACTAGCGATTGAGACCATAAACTCATGTTTACAATGTTTACTGAGGTAATAAATCAAGTGAGAAGTAGGCTCATTTTCTCATAGACTTCTATACAATGAAGACTTCTTTTTGCTCCCAGAGGAGTCGCCCCCTGTTGGCTATTAGAAAGAATGCAGGTTTAAGGCTCTTCCGCATTGGCTTCACTTTTCAGACCCGGAGGTTGCCCACTGATTCATGCACAATTTTGGATAACAACAGAAGAATAATTGGAACGGTGAAAAGACCCTTTACAACTGCCCAACCAATCAGCACTCTCCAGGATGTAGATGTTTCAAAAACTATTCTCAAGAGAGCATAATCTCAAGAGGGTTTTCCACAATATGCAAATCCCTAGTTAAGTCTCAAGCATAGAAAGGGAAGGTTACAGTTTGCACAAGTACAGTAAGAAATCTACAGAGTTCTGGAGCAAAGTGTTGTGGACAGATGAGGCGAAGATCGACATGTACAGCACAAGAGTGATGGGAAGATTATAGCATGGAGGGGAAAAAAGGAACATCTTAAGACCCAACAAATACCACCTCATCTTTCAACCATGGGGGGAGGTGTCATTTCACCTTGGTCACCTCTGACAGGAGTCGCAAGATGGATGCAGAAACATCTAGCCTGCTCAGATGTAAGCAAATGCATAGAAACTCATAGGATAATATATCATCATGCAGCAGGTCAATGATCCTGAAGCCAACACAAAAATGGGCCAATTTTATTTCAATTATGTTCGGCCCAATAAAATTGAGTATAAAAATAGCCACAATATCCACGCAGTTCGTCTGATGTGGATGTAAACGACTTCAAATTATTGCAATCTGTTAGAGTCCAGAGCCAACACATCATAAATGTGTCCAATACTTATGGATCGCTGTGGAGGCTTCGACCACTTTTGATCAAATGGATGTTGACATGTTAGAATTACCACAAGTTTTATCTCGGTTTTTATCTCGGACTGTGTAATATAAGACGCCACTATCCATCTCCGTACATATGAATGATGTGGGCAAGAGCAACTCCTGCCTGTCTGTGTGCATCAATAACACAGTCTCTCCATCACTCCCTTTGTACCTTTATTATTCTGTGTAAGGCTATGAGGTGTGCAGTGACGTGCTGCCAATCTGCAGCAGTCCCAGAGGCAGCAGTGGAGGCCAGGCTGCAGGGTGGGGGGGGGGGGGTGGGCGGGGTGCAGGGGCAGAGGAAACCATCTACTAATGGGAAACACACTTCTCTCCATCGCTCAAATTGCTCTTTCTACCACAGCAGAGAGAGGTGGCAGGCGTCCAGGAGGTGACTGGCGTCCAGAAGCGAGGCATGATTTAAAAACGGGAGCTCTGCCGCGCCACGGTTACTGATTCTCGTGAAAGGGACAATCATGAGTCTTATAAAACACATGCACGTGTTGAAAGAGAGTCGAGGAGGAAGAAGAGGGGGGGGGGGGGTATATAAGAACGCATAAAACAGAAAAACAGTAAGATATTGTAGACAAACTGAGTAAGTAAAGGAAATTAAAAGCAAAAAGATTGAATGGCGATACAGGAAGGCTTGGAAAATAGAAGAGAAGTATAATTATATAGAAATGGGCCAGTAAGGCAACCTTGTGGATTTTCACCATAGACTGTATATAAGAAGTGGACAAAGTCACCGTGATGTCACCCATTGGTTTGTGGACTGCCGTTTTGAAGCCACGAGTGCGTCATTTTTGCCGTCGCCATCTTGGTTTTTGGCCTTCGCCATCTTGGTTCTTTGCAACCCGAAGTGACACGAGACATAAGACATTTTAGACAATCAAAAAGGTTATAATAAACTTTCATAAACTGAAAACACACTATGAAAACACGAACAACTCCCAGACCGGACAACGTCGTGGTAGCGACCTGTCAATCACATGGTAGCCACGCCCTAAAGCATCCCCTGCTTTATGGTCTATTTGACTCTAAATGGGACCATAATTTACTAAATGAACATCACGCTGTACTGAAGAAGTGTTGGAACTAGCGATTGAGACCATAAACTCATGTTTACAATGTTTACTGAGGTAATAAATCAATTGAGAGGTAGGCTCATTTCCTCATAGACTTCTATAAAATCGGACTTCTTTTTGCAACCAGAGGAGTCGCCCCCTGGCTTCACTTCTCAGAACCCGGAGTTGCCCACTGATTTTTACACAATCTACTCCTAGTTTGGAAGATCTTCTTGAACCTGCCACTGCAGCTCCTCCAGAAATAGCATCCCATTGGGTTGATACTTAATAGCAGTGTGTTTATTCATCTTCTAGCATTATATCCATGTATTGTGAATAATAGCCTGTGCTGTTTCCACTTTGGCCCTGCATCTTCTGCCAACCCAGCCTTCTTCACATCTCTATCAGACACTTAGTTACTTGATATCTACACCACAGAGCAGGGAGAAAAGTGCTGAAATGGACTTGGGATGAAGTAGATTTTTGGTAGGGCAAAGATCCCAAAATGCTATTGCCAGTGCATTTTTAATAAATGGGGAAAAAAGATATCTTTCCAGATGTTGGAAAAAAAAACTATATCTGCAGCTGCAAGTGCAACTCCGCTGCTGTTTTTGTAAAGGATGGAAAGTGAAGTCTGACACTGTCTCAAACTCCAAAACTGAGGCGGAGTGAGGATCCAGAAAGCCATCCAGTTTTGAGTCATTTGTGCAATTACCTTAACAGCATTAAGACGCGCTCAACTGCCACGTAACGCAGTGCAGCCTCCCTTGATAAATCATCTCCAGTTTAGTCCGCACGAAATTAGAATCCAAACCATAAAAGAAAAATAAAGGTGGATGGAAGAAGAGAAGAGGGGGGGAGGTCGTGAGGAAGGAGGTAGCTGAAGGTGGGAGGGAATTTTTTCTGTTTTTCCTTCTGTGGCGAGTTCACACAAAAGGGTCCTTCTGATCCCTGGAGTGCTGAGCACATACCTGCGGGATGAAATCAAAACCCTCTGTGAATTATATTAAACATCCCCTGCCAAACGCTCCACATACTTCCATGTGTTTTTACCAGTTCTGAGGCTCCATTAGGCTTTGCTCTAAAAAAAAAAAAAAAAAACCACTTAATTAGAATCCCAGACACCAGCACCTTCAGAAAATCCATTCATCCATTTTGTCTGTGCACGACAGAGAAAGAAGAGTGAGGGAACAGAGGAGTGGGGGGACAAATGGTAACAGACAGAAGGTCTAATAGGCGCCCACATAAGGATAAAAAAAGGATTCATTGAAGGATAGCGGCTGTATTTTTGACAGGTTAGTAGGACCCGGGAATAAAAGGACTTTTTGTTGATCACAGGCCATGAAAGAGGCTTCAGTGAGGTGTTTTGGAGTAAAAGAAGGTTGCCACATGAGCGTCCATGAAAAGCCCATCAAAGCTCATAGAGAGACGATATCTAAAAACATATATAAAAAATAAGAGGGGATTTCAGAGCTCCCTCCTCCTCCCTTTTCATCCTCTTTTCCTGGTCAAACTCCCCCCTCCACTGAATCACAAACCCCAAATGACTAACAGATTCCAGACACCATGTTTCAACTGTCAGAACGCAGCGTTCAGGTTCTTTGACAGAGCGTGTGCGGTCACATCTTTTTAACCCTCCCCCCAAGGCCATCCTGGAGAGGGGGGTGTGGAGCGCTGCAGCTGAACTGTCGACTTGACCCTGAAGATCACCTGAATGTTGTAGTTTTGCTTTTCCCTACATGACTCTCCGAGCTGGACCCAAACAACAAAGCTTCGCTCTTAGACGGGGAACTCTGAGAAAGAAGAGAGGTCAAACGATTGTTGAAACGTTCTGTGGCGTTTTCTTTTTTTTGTTTTTGGTTTGGTTGGTTAGCGGTGCTGCAGCTGCACCTAATCCCCACAGGAAAGCCTTCATCTGGGACTGATTTTAGAGCGCCTGGGCCAGGGTGGGAGAAAAGGGAGGGGAGGGGGGACTGTTCTGTAAAAAGGCTGGTTCCCTTCTGGGGCGCAGGCCTCTTCTCAATCCATCTGATTAAAGGGAGTTGGGCTCAATTACACCCAATGACTGGGCCCTGCTCCCAGGCACGACCCTGCTAGGAAAACAGGAATAGATTGTGGAGAGTCAATAGAGGGTGTGTGAGTACGTGCAGCACACCTGGGGCACTCCCATGCATCCACCGCAAAACTTCTCTAACAGCACAGTCTGTCAGCAGTTCTCGCCTCAGAGGGCGAGTTCTTTGTGTAACCCGTGACTGGGTTGGGAAAACAGTGGGGTCGGCTCTCCGGGGACATGTCCTCTCCAATCGGGAGGATGGATACTGGTGGGCACCGGCTCGCAGCGATCTGTTTTAATCAGCCTCACGCCAGGAAAAAAGACAGAGCAGCCATGATGAGGAGTAATAGAATACGTATGCGCCTACGTGTCCACTTGTATGTTCTTGAGAAGAAGAGCAGAACATTGGTAGTGACTGAGGACAATTACAGGGGTTAAGGCCAGAGCCGTCTCCGAGATTCAAGCTTCGTCATGCTGAATTCTAACCAACTGACCCTCGGAGAGCGCTTTATGACACGATTACGAGCTACTTTACGGGCACGCATCATCAAGACTTTGCTGCGTTTAATGCTGAGTGCGGTGAATCTGTGTGTAAAGCGGACGGATAATTGTCATGACGTCTCGAGCATTTACACGGCAAGCTGGTTGCAATCGTGCCCGGTTGTAAAGTTCACTGATTGCAGCTGGCTTAGAGGCCCAATTAAACTCATTATTATAATTCGGGTTTATAGAGGGAAGAGTACGAGGGAGAGAGCGGTACACAGAGATCCACGTTGTTCTCCAAAATGTCCAGATCTGTATGGAAAACAGGCGCGCAGTAATAGCAACCTCCGCACAAGTTAAAAACACCCCTCTCAGGCTCATCACCCTCCGTCCCTCAACTTTTCAGTCTCCGTTTCAAACCCCAACCAAAAAACAAACATTCCCCCTCCATTATTCTCCATCCAAATTATATTCCACCCACAACCCAATTTTACTGGCTCGTACTCCCGGGCCTCTTTATGTTGTGACACTCCAAAGAAAACAGTCCTACTGAATGTCGTGGACGAGCACAGCTAACCTGATACAAGCCAGCCCGCTGCTCCGATTACCCACCATGTTTACCGCAAGGCTTTTAATTAAGAACAGGCAAGAAAAAAAAAGAACAAATCCATCTTTATATGCACCTCAGGCCTAAAATGACAGGGAGGAAATGCCCCATTTTGGGTGTTTGACTTTGAGCTTCCTCAGCTGGCACGGTTCAATCTATCAAGTGCAGAGAAAAATGGACACAACGTCTCCTTTTGATTATTGCCTATTGTCATAGCTGCTTTGTTATTCATAAGAGACATGCACTGCAGGCAATGCTGAGCTAAAACAAAATTATCCACAGAAAACCCACCATGATGACGAAGCAGAAACAAACAATTAAAACCCTGAAGGCCAAAGGGAACTTGAGGCCAGCCCGACGCTGAAAGCTGAATGAAACTTCACTGCAAAGTGAGATAAATAGTAGCTAGAATGAGTGGAAGGAGGCCCAGACACGAGCCTCTATCCCCCAGTTGCATTATAAAACATTGAGATACAGTACGACTGAGTAAACAGCCAGCAGTAACAAACGTTTTGACCTTGCACATTACCTAGAAACAGGCCAGCTATTTCGGTTATCAGCGTTTGCTGATTGCACACTACGTCAAGGAGCTATTTAGCTTCATAAAGTGTTTGGCCGGTGCTTAGATGGATACAACCAAATAAGAAGTAGCGATTACATTTTCCCCTCAATTTAACTCCTGAAGCCTTGTTTGTTCTTGACAGTGTTCTGGATTCTGGTTTCCCCACTGTGAAGATTAGCAGACAAGAATGGAGCCTCGGCCCGTAACAGCAGCTTTGGTCAAAAGCCCAGACGGGACCTCGGTCAATGCTGCAGCTACATTTAAACAGGGCAAGAAGCTAGGAGGAGGCGGGGGGGAAGGATAAAGAACGTGATGAAGGGAGAGGTGGTGTATAAAAAGCTGTTCATTAACATAAAAGGGACCTTTGCAGACCCTTTTAACTAGCGCTGTCGAAGTTAACGCAAATTAATTTTTACACCATTAATTTCTTTAACGCATTAACGCAATTTGAGATTTTTAATTAACCTCTTAAAAATCCGACGGGCTATCTTGTCACGAAGGAGGTTAAATAACGCTCCAAACTTGCACTAAATCTTGGCGAGGAAAAACTGACATGAACATTTTCAAAGAGGTCCCTTGACCTCTGACCTCAAGATATGTGAATGAAAATGGGTTCTATGGGTACCCATGAGTCTCCCCTTTACAGACATGCCCACTTTATGGTAATCACATGCAGTGAAGTCAGCACACTGACACACTGACAGCTGTTGTTCCCTGTTGGACTTCAGTTTGTCATGTTATGATTTGAGCATATTTTTTTATGCTAAATGCAGTACCTGTGAGGGTTTGAGTTAATCTTTGCATGTAAACTATTAATTAATAATAGCATTTTTGAGAATCGTTACAGGATCACAAAACATAACGTCGCCATACTTGATATTTTTGATATTTTCTTACACCCCTAACTTATTTCAGATTAAATCCAGTGTGATGGAAATGGGACAAAACACTTAAGTTGCTGCACGAACATCTAATATAGCTGTTCTGCTTCAGCTGTTATGTATTTTGAGAAGTTTTGACAGATATCTTTCAGGCTCAACAAGGACAATTAGGGGGGAAATAAGAATTGGGTTATAGAAGGGTGAAGGAAATATTGTGGCAAAGAAGATGAAATGAGAGCGAAGGGGAAAAGCCAGAATGGCAGCAAAAGGGCAAGGTCTCATCTGTCATCTGATCGCCTACCTGTTTTATATCAGAGCTGGTCTAAAGGCATCTGGAGGGGATGTGGCCTTGGGAGTGATCGCTCTCTGACACACCATCCCGGCACATGATAGCATGATTGAAGTGATTTAATACAGGACACACTGCAGATGGGTCGCCGCCACACGCCCCAGCAATTATGTTCAATGAAAATAATCACGCTAACTAGTATCAAAATACAGGAAACCAGAGGGCTTTTCTCAAATTCAAAGCTAATATATATATATTATCTAATAAATCCAATATGGTGGGCTGATTCCAGAAAGTGCGGACAGACACTTAGACAACCAGACAGTGGCTGAGCAGGAAGACTTAACAGCTTGACACCAGATGAGCAGGACACTTTGGTAGAAATCCTCACATCGCTGGTACATTCTCTTCAAGTTGCGCCATCGTCACAACCACAAAACGGCGGCTAAACTTCAACATTCCTACGAGCAGAGACACCAGGGAGACAAAACCTTGCAATAAAATTGACTAATTACCACTTATCTTCTGTGGTTTTAGCGGACACACGGTTCCTGATGTGCTGTGTTTTTGTGGGGATTTTTCCAGACTTTGTATTAGTGTGACAAAAAATACACATATTTGGTAATAGGAAGCCAAAAAAATGTGGCATCAGATATCCTCCATTTCCATGAAAAGTATGCTGGCACCAAACAATGCGACGGATTCCAGAGAGGCACTCAGACAGGCAACTATCTGTCTCACTCAAATGAAGGAGGAAGTGGAGGAAATGGAGATGAGTGGCGCGCACGAGGGCAGAGGGAGGAGGGAGAGTGGATGGTGTTATTTAGGACCCCGCTGTGTCAACTCCTAAACGTCTATCACACACACAGATTCCAAAGGGAAGGAAAAAACAATCACATTCCTCAGAGGCCGCTTAAAAAAAACCTGTTCATACTATTTACATAAAGTTATATTGTACTGTATATCTTCACACTTTCTGGTCCTTGCTGCAACCAAACATGGGCACATACAGACTCTAAAGCTGAGCATACACTGTACGATTTTAGAAATGTTGTTGTGTACTTCCTGCTCCTACTGTACGAGGAGATCGTTTGCGATGTAAAGCCAAAGCTCACGATTTATGTGCTCACACTGTACGTGTAAAATAGAAGAAAAAAAAACAGACCGTTGCAGACCGTTCTGGCTGTTGACAGTTGTCAATAAAGATCTGTTCGAAAGCTCCGAGGCAGGTAAAGTTTGTTTGCTAGCAGAGGTCTGTACGGGTCACAATGCTAACAAGGCAGAAACGTGCTCATCTGCACCATCCTGTCTGCTGAAACGTCTAAAAAAGAGGCGCCGACATATATGGACTCGCAGGCGGCTAGGGAGGAGTTAATCCATCCTCAGTCCCCCCCCCCCGTACACTGCACGGCAAACGACGCCCGACGAAACTGAAATTCAGTCCGACTCTAACATGAGTCATGCGGCTCAAAATTCGGGCTAAAATGGTCCAGTGTATGCCCAGCTTTAAATACCTGTGCCACAGATGTGGAATCAGTGCTGCCACAGAGAGCTCCGTCCAGCTACCTCTCTGCCTCTTTACAGTAATAATGATGATAATAAATATATTTAATCCACCACAGCGTGCTGAATCGCCTGGCACAGTCCGGTCTGCTCCAGTTTGGAATGACTTGGCCAACAAGGCTGTTTATAATAGCACTAAAATGCATGAGTTGGATCTGACAAAGGAACCTTCACTCCCACCCTCTCTCTCTCTCTCTCTCTCTGCCCTCTCTTTCCTCCTCCATCCTTCCACTCCTCTCCTCTCCTCTCTGGAGCTCGGCCACGCTCCCGCCCTCCACCGGTCCTCCGCAAGCCGTGTTTGGAAAAATAAACGGAGCGATTTGGAGGAGGTCAGGAGCAGAATACGACAAGCAGCGAGCTGAAGGGAGAAGTGTTGATGTGTGTACTGGCGTTGCTTGACCCTTCGCAGTGATTATGGACAGAGGGACGCAGAGAGAGGACAGAGGTCTCTGTGTGCGGCTCTGACCCAGGAAATGGCAAGAATGTGAGGGACGGTGTCCGAGCTCTGGGAGGTCTGCACGCCCGTCCAGCTTCACGACGTACGGAGGCCCTCCATGCATCGTTTCATATATGTAAATGCCACACACCAATATCCACATACCACACACACAAACTGTATGCTAAGTATGTCAGATCACACAGTCACACTTTGTACTGTAACGCATGACCTCAGACATTAAAGTGCAACACAGTCAGTGTCATGACCGTGCTAGTTATGGGGGCGGCAGTGGTTGCACGCTGATGCTGTACTCACCCGCTGGAAGTGCCGAGCGACGCCGAGCTGAGCGAAGAGCTCAACTTCCTGCTGTCCCAAAGCCTCACCTCCCGGCTACGCATCTACACACACAACAACAACAAGAGAAGTTAACAACAGACGAGATCATACAAGCTAAATGAGACTCTGAGTTCTTAAGAATTTACACTTCATCATCATGATTTTGCACCATCACTGACAGGTGCAGTGATGCATGATGGTAGTTTTCATCTCAGAAGCAAAGGCAACACATTGCATTGCATGGAATATTTGCATGTACGGGCATGATAGTGAACATATTTCATTGCATTGTTAAGATTTTTTGATGGCACTACAGTATATGGTGAACAAATTCCACACATTAGAACTTGAACACTTAAAATATTGTGAACGTTTAGCAAATAGAGAGTAATATCAGACACAGCCAGTGAATCTGAATTGATAATAGTAACAAGGCTAATAACTAGCTTAGTAGCCAAACCATGTTATACTATTGTATTCCTCCTTAAACGTTTTTTTTTTAGCATTTGCAACAGTTTCTTTTATCAGTTGTGTATGCAAACAATATTTTATTTAAAAAGGAAATACCCTGTTATTGTAGTCTTGTTATATCATAATGTTTGCATTTAACAATAAATAGTAGAGTCAAAATCTTCAATTCCGTGACCATTCTCTGGCTAAGATGTTTTGATGACCTTTTATAAAAAAATTTAGCTCAATGGTCCCTCCCAAAAATCCCGGGATTTTTTTGCCAGGGGGCCAAATCTAAAATGGCGGATGGCGCCATCTTGAAAAATAACTTGAGCCAGAACCAAACCTGCCTAGCCAGAGCACCTAACATCATACATGAAGACACTTTTTTGTGTGAAGTCGACCGATTCTGACATCAGTTGGATGTTATGACCCAGAAATCCAAGACGGATGAAAACGTAACTTTTTAACGGGAAGAAGTTTTACAGGGAAAATTGTCTATAAAAGTAAATTTTACTTTTTAAACTATATTTGATCATTTAATCTGGCAGATCATGACCTTATATTATTAGAAAACAACCAGATCTGGTTAGGATAGAATAGCTGCAACTTCAGTTCCAAACTAATACGATCTGTGTCAGTCCTCAAAAACTCATAATGGTCAAACCGTAGTGCATGTGCACATGTACTCGTTTCATTAGGTAATAACACACATAAGAAACACAGGACTCCTGGTCAATGCAAGATGAACAAAGAGTTTCTCACCATATCAAAGCCGGTGGTGATTAAAAAGTCGTCTTTGGCCCACAGGATGCGTGAATCCTTGTTGTTCTGAAGACTCTTGGCGCTCTGCGGGACAAACAACGCAACATTTTAAAATCAGACGACAAAATAAGACATATTTAATTTATCTTAATTGAATTCTTGATCCCTTGAGATCAATGTCTCTACCTTTAAACGTAACCTTGAGGTGTAGTTCACGATAACGAGGGGGGTGACGAGTAAATGATTTGCAGGGGAAGAGACGAAGACAGAGAAAGGAAGGAAGACAGACAGGAGCCTCTGACAGATCCCTGTGGTTGGACAGAACAGGACTTGTCCCATGAAAGGAGCGCTTGTTATTGTTGATGTAGCAGACAAGGTGACTTCTGCCCCGCGTGCAGCTAAGATTACCAAACTGTGACTCCGAGCCTGTGTGTGTGTGTGTGTGTGTGTGTGTGTGTGTGTGTGTGTTCATGGTACTGAGACATTGTTACGCTGTTTCCATGAGGAATATGTGTCAAAACAGCGCCGCCATGCTGGGTTTGGTTGGTGGTCTTCAAATGCAAATGACACATGTTGTCAGAGGTAAGAGCTAAAAACAACTGCAGGTGTTGAGCTGAGAGAATGTGCATGTTGGTAAAGACAACATGTAGAAGATGAGCATGAGGTAAGTGGTAGTG
This sequence comes from Sebastolobus alascanus, assembly GCA_916701645.2. Classification (NCBI taxonomy): domain Eukaryota; kingdom Metazoa; phylum Chordata; class Actinopteri; order Perciformes; family Sebastidae; genus Sebastolobus; species Sebastolobus alascanus. The sequence continues at coordinate 777,939 of CAKAOJ020000133.1, read as the reverse complement.
GGGCATGTAGGTAAGATAATGTGCTGGATTTTGTTCACATTGTACTCAATGCTGTGCTGCTGTTGAATCAAGTCGTAGATGTGCTGTTATTGTGAAGGTGGGGACAAAAGAACTAAAGTGAAGTGTGGTTTCTGAGTAACTAGGGCTTTAAAAATGGCCCCAAAATCATGCTATTTAGAGCTTATCTGTGAGATCCTAAGTACTTGGTACAGTCAGTCAGTAAGCCCCTTGGTATCTGTGTACTAGTTACACTGAGTTTTCCCATAAGGCATAAAGGTCAGCGATGAAGTTTCCATGGAGCAGGAGCTGTTGGCCCCTCAGCTCACTGCGTCTCCCCAAATTACTGTTGTCATTTTTATGGCCACGCGAACCCCGAGGAGCGTGGCTGGACGGCCGCGCATGGCAGCAGGACAGAGGCTTATTTTCTAAGGCTTAACACTCACAACCTCTGTGTGTGCCGCCTCACTCTCGTGTCACTGTTAAATGGATGCAGATGACAAATTGTAAAAACAAATGGGGAGAACTCGAGCTGCCGTGTTGCGCCCCTGAACACGAGGTAGGTTACAGGGTAACACGGCTCGGCTCTGTACAACCTCCACTGACGTGCAGCTATGTTTCAGTCCAATGTTGCCAAATCTACAGCTAAAGCTAAAGGTTGAGGTTGTTCCCATACACCGTTCGTAGCCATACCTACGAAAAATATTGCATCGTAATTTGTATACTGTATGTCCCACAAAATCAATTTGTATGTAATCCACGTAATCGTGAACTAGGAAGTATAAAGAGCGACAAACGCTGCGTAGGGAGGAGGTTGGGGGGGTCTGGTGTTCGTACCCCGTGTGAAACCAGAAGTCAACGTTTATTTATTTGTCACGCAACACCCGTACTTTAAGGCCCCGACACACCAAGCCGACGGTCAGCAAAAGATGAGGAATAACTTTTCGTAAAATATTATACGAACCACATTGAACGGTTGGACAAAATAGGGATGAACACGGAAATATTAAATCCAGCTTGAGCTCATAGAGGGACAAACACATGTGGGCCCTATCAATTTCTAAGTAAAACCCCACTTCCTTTTTTCTCTCCTTACGGACGTCACTCTCGCCACACGACTGGCCAAGCGGTTTGAGAATCGACAGCTGAAATGGAGGAACGGAGGTTCTGGTTAAATTTAAACGGTCACGAAACATTTCAACACTGTTTGCTCTTCCTAAATCCTCTCCAGGTTGCTTCTTACATGTGGACAGTAAATGACACACATATGTTAGCTTGTTCTGGGTGCAGTAGGAGTTCTAAGGACAGAAAAAAAAATGGAGGATAAGGGCGTTTATTGTTTTACTGATTTTGGTTTGCTCCCTCCCTTCCCCATGTGAGTACTGTAATTGTGTCTTATCTTGTTTAGTAAATATAGATATGTAGAGATGAGGCAGTGATTTCAGGTTGGATTATTTCTTGATCAGCAGCCACTCGGGGCAGTGATTAAGCACAGCAGTCATACCCTGGTTGCCTGGCAACCTCACTGTGACAACAAGACTCCAGGAAGTTACTGCACCCACCCAACTGATGTTTACCAAGTAATATATACAACAGCAGTCACGTGGGACGATAGCCAATTGAGAACCAAGCTGACTGCAGTGGAAGGACAAACATGACGGCCGCGGCTAATGCATGAGCTAATGCAAAACGCAAAGCATAAAGTAGTATTAAAATTGACCTCAGAAATGGAGGACCAACTTGTTGATTTGTGTTTATTTAACGTGTCTCCATGACTTCATCCATCCATCCTTCATGAATTTTCAGTACAAAGTAGAGCAAAAACTAACATCGCGAAATCTTCCTGCCCGTCGTCCGCCATGTTTGATTACACTAAAGTCATGTTCGATTGCGAGATTTTGCAAGATTTCCTGTTGTTTTTTTTAGTTGGTACTCTCTTGTTGTTCATGAATGAATCAGTTTTGGCCAAATCGTTGCTCTCCTCACACTATAGGAACAAAACTGTTAAATTTATCATAACCTGTCGTTATTAGATTAGATTAGATTAGATTAGATTCAACTTTATTGTCATTGCACATAGTACAGGTACAAGTGCAACGAAATGCAGTTTTGCATCTAACCAGAGTGCAAATTAGTAAAGTGCTGGTAATACAATAAATACAAGGGTATATTGGTGAATGTACATAGGCATATACATATATACAGATTGTAAATAAAGTGCAAGTGATTGACATGTTACATTGTGATTAATAGTTATGTGTGGAGTCTCACATTTTCAACATCTGTTAAGATTCAAAACATCTTTTAGTGTGGGCCAGCCTTTAGAGGTGTTATTAGGCAGACTTTTTAACTTTGAACTGGAAACATAAAGATGAAATTTTGAGTTGGAAACAAGACTCTTTCTCAAAATGTTTTTCCGCTAAATGTAAAGCTCAGGCCATGACTCCTGTGCTGGAACAATCCCTGCCCGTGAAGCAAAACAAACTATAAATCATAAGCGGTCCGTTTTTTTTGTGCTTACAGGCCACACCGGTGGTTCAAACCAAGTTTATTGTTTCTCAGCTATGAGTGGACTTGACACTGTTACATATGTTGAGAGCACACGCCGACATCAAATCACGGGTTTGAAACGGAAATCCTCAGATGTGCACTTTTGCACCTCTCTCGGGGATGATACGTCTTTGTCCATACCGGCGTTTTATCTGACACCATCTGTATGCAACACAGATGTTTTCTGGCTCCTGGTGTGCTCCCAAATAGCTTTATCCACTAAGAGGGATTAGAAAACACTCTACTGACCTGGCTCTCAAACACGTTCCTGAAGTTACGCTACCAGAGCACTGACAGAGTTGATAATAAGTCCTGGATTGAATAAACACTTAAATCGTGACTCAAGATCATTTTTCAGCGCGCAGTCAGCCGGTATGCCTCGTGCAGGTAGCTGAACTCATATATGCCTTGATAAGTCCCTGCAAGTGAGTGCGTTGAAAAATAGCCCAGATGCACGAGAGAGGTCCAGAGTAAACTAAGACCTCCAAAAAAAGCGATAGATCAGAAAAGAGCGGGGGAGAAAGGCTAAAGTCATGCACGGTATAAACAGACACAAAGATAATTCATTGCCATTGAGCTGTTCATCACCGGCACCGCTGGCCAATTTCCTTCCAGGGGCAAGACAATGCAGAGTTGGTACTCTGACCAAACTAGGAACGAGTTGAGCTCTGACTATTTTAATCTGCTCGAGGTCTGTTTGACACTGGAACTGCTTTTAGGAGCAACATGTGGCGTCTGATTCATATTTCTGGCTGCCAGCAGGAGATTCCAATTGTGTTCATGTAACACGCAAGAGTAAACAGCACAAATTCCGCATCATCACTTTTTTTTGCCATATTCAGTCATGCATCAGCATGACTATTGCTAAGCACCAGATGAGTGTGTCAGAGTGATGTCTGTGTCTAATAAGGGCCATGTTCAGATCTGGCATTAACATGCGTCTTGGGTGATCCGATCACAAAGTGGACAGCTTTAAGTACGTCAGTTCACACCTGGCATCTGAATGCGTCTCACATTTTGAGTGACCACTTGTGATCCGATCTCACTTCCCCACTCTATATGCAAATAAACACGTAGTAAACACACAACTAATACAGCAGACGTTGTGACGTAATGTTACAGGAATGTCAGTAGTGATATCCTACATATTCATGAATTCGGGTACATTTTATTAACATCAAAATATAAGGTTATTGTTTACCGATGGTCCCCGCAGGGACCTCCGTGCCGCTGACACCGATGCCTTTGCCAGGCAACAGCAGCATACAGAGCTTCAGAGCCCCCTCATTCATTTGAATGGAGCAAATCAATTGGCTCAGTGGGGGCAGCAAAACAACTCAGGGTCGTCCAACAAAAAGTTGGAATAGTTGCAAATAGGGTGACCAGACGAGAATGAGTGAAATTCGGGACAGAGGATGTTGGGAGTGGGCGTGGTCACGTGACCACGGTGGGCGTGGCCTCCAGTACATTACTATAGTAATAATAGCAGTATTCTTTCTTGCACTCTTTGTTTGGCTCTCATAAGGAAGCAGTGATCCACCGGTATTTCCCTCCCTACTCCTCCCGGTACCAGCGGTAACGTTTTTGCTTTTTGGCTGGATGCTCACCTGGCCCCCGGCCCGGGCTCCATGTCAGCAATGGATGGTTTAATTTCCCTCCGTAAATATTTTTAATTCAACAATGTCATAGCTATGCATCGATCAATGCATTATCAATAAATATATTATCAATTTGCGGCATGGCTAAATAAAACTACAACAGCCATAATTCATGTAGGCTATGGACATAACAGTGCCCGTCTCTTGGCAACACCAAAATAATGTTTCACAATGATCAGTATTTAATGTTTTATAAGGGTATAACTAATCAAAAATGGGGTTGAGTCTAATTTTCGGAACAAACAGGATAGAATTCAGGATTCGGGACGACTGCTCGTAATTCAAGACTGTCCCAGGGACGTCTGGTCACCCTACTGTAGATGCAATAGATATCAAGACATTTTCAATAATACCCAAAAATGTCAACCTGCTGGTGGCAGTCATGGGACCGTTTCATGGTCTGGGGACCATAACTGTCTGTACAAAATTCCATAGCAATCCATCCAAAAGTTAATGAGATATTTCAGTCCGTACCAGGAGTGCCATCCCTAGAGCCATGCCACTAGCTCGGCTAAAAAGGCATTAGCACTATACACGTCGTTATCCTGCCTTTAGACCTGACTATGGAGTGGGGAGGACAAAAAGACAAATTACTCCTTGAGGGAGTCAATAAAAAAAAAACACTGAAAATATATCACCTTTCTGTGAACCGGCTCTGGAGCAGACAGGCTTAGTTTTGCCATTACAGCATCCCTCAGGCCTTCACTACGCTGCCTGAGCCAACCAGCTTCAGGGCCGAAGGCAAATAAACCGGCCCGATGTCTCTCGCTGCAGACAGCCATGCATGCTCCATAGATCACACCGCCATGATGTCATCCTTCACCCGGATATGAAGGCACGTGCGGCTTTGAGCCTTTTGACAAAGATGTCATCAGGGTTCGGCGGCTTGAGCGATAAAAGTGCAATTGAGGATTGAGGGGTTAGAGCTGGGCCTCGGCTCACCTTTTTCCAATAAACAGCGTTCCAGCTTAAGGAAGCGTAACGCAGCCGCCAGAAAGCTATATTACTGCTAACACCGCGGGGCAGCCAGAGGACACAGCATCTGGACCTTGTGTGTGTGTGTGTATATAAATGTTGCCAAACAGTATCTCTCCTCTGCTGTCATAAATTTAACTCAAATCCAATTCACCTAAAGCCCCCCCCTTTACACACAGGCTGCAAATCGATCACGACACACATGAAAATGGGGAGAAAAAGAGAGGGAGAAGACGAGAAAGACAAAAAGGAAAAAAAAAAAAGACAAATGTTTTCCTTAGCAGCCGAACAAAAGATCCAAGCAGATGGAATTCACACAGAAGACGGAGAGAGAGAAAAGAGAAATGGTTCATGACTTGACAAAATACGCAAAGGACTCAGAGGTGTAAAGAATCAGCTACACCTGTTGGAGTGGCCGGCTCACACAAACAATGAAGGAAGTATAGAGGAAATTACATCTGGGAAAAGAATATTACAAACACAGGTGTCTGCATGAAGATGTGGGAAAATAGTTTTCAGTCTGGTAAATAGTAAAAGTGATGAGCCAGGTCTAATAACTATAAAAAGGGAACACTCAAGAAGAAGAAGAAGAAGAAGAAGAAGAAGAAGAGGTAACACTTCATTTTACAGGTCTGCAAATTTCATGGTAATTAGGTGATAATTAGCGTTAGCTACCAGGTTACATTTGTGTAGACAATAAGTCACACAATGGTGAGATATGTGCCTGATCAGAAGTGTCTTCTATTAGTTTTGGTTTTCCACCTCCGATGAAGAGCAGCGCACAGCCGCTTCTCAGCCTAAGGGCCCTATTTTAACCATTATATGCTTTTTTAGTATATAATTAATAAATAATAAAGTAATTTTCGATACATTTTTAGGTAAATATTGGGGTAATTTGGCAGCAATTCTTAGGTTACCTGGTAATTATCACCTAGTTACCATGACATTTGTGGACCTGAAAAATGAAGTGTTACCGAAGACGAAAGCGCTGATAATGCCGATCAAACCCAAGTGACACCAGGCGGGGTTTAAACTACGGTTAAACACTTTGCAGGCCGGGACGTAGACACAGGAAAGTGCCAGTCAGCAGTCTGGCCAATTATGGTTTTATAAGTCTATTAAATATCCTCTCCCAATATAAACAAATGAGTATCACTCCATCTCCGTCTGTCCTCCTCCCTCAGCTATTTAACTTCTGAACTTCAGGAACAGACGGAGCGCACATCTGTGTCACTCACAGAGAATGTTGATTCACCCACCAGGACGAATATCAGGTGTCTGTATGCACATATGGGAACTATCACAATCTCTGAATCTCCCTCTATCTCACTCTTTCTGTCCGTCTCTCCACCTCTCTGTGTATCAGCTCAATGGGGGTGTAAGTATTTAACAATGAGTGCCAGTGGTGCAGAAATTAATTTAGTGCGCTGGAAGATTGAGTGCTTATTTTCTCAACTTCATCCGGTCTTATTATACAGTTTAATGGCAGATCCTCCAGTCAGATAATGTGTGTTTAGAGTAGATTATTGTCAATCATACACTCCCACTCTGAAATACTCAACCTCATTTGTCATTTCACATCAAGTCCTATTTTTCTAACAAATTATCAAAATGATCGGGTTTTTGTAGCCGATGCAGTTTGGCTTTTTTAAAGGAATAGTTCAACATTTTGATTGAAATACGCCTATATGCTTTCTTGCCATGTGCTTGATACCACACATATCTGTTTGTTAAAGGTGCTCTATATGATATCCAGAGCATTTATATAGCAGCAAACAACTATTTGCTATGTAAAGATATAGAGGAGTAATGTCTACCTGAGCAGAGAATGGAGTCGCTCTCCCTCTGTGTGTGTTGTTATCAGAGCTTCTCTGTGCTTTGTTGACATCGCACGGCCGTCTTGCACGCGCCTTTTAGTGCATGTTCGTGCATGTGAGCGTGCCCCACTGGCTAGCTCACGGCCATCGCGCTGCACTGCGTACATATGGCAGTTACAGCTGATAACGCCGTCCCGACCGATGGCACTGCGGCGGAACAACCCAACGCTGAATAAGATATTTTTAGTCAACCAAAAAGGTTATAATATATGATTGAGACCATAAACTCATGTTTACAATGTTTACTGAGGTAATAAATCAAGAGAGAAGTAGGCTCATTTTCTCATAGACTTCTATACAATCAAACTTCTTTTTGCAACCAGAGGAGTCGCCCCCTGCTGGCTATTAGAAAGAATGCAAGTTTAAGGCACTTCCTCATTGGTAAATATGTATCATTTTTATAACTCAAGTTTATGGTAACAAAAGGAGTCTGTTTGCTGGTTCTTCTTGTGCCAGCTTTGCTGTGTCGAGTCTAACAGGCAACACTACAGGCCCAGCTGCAGCCACTCATCTCTTCAACCTGCTCCTCATTTTCGCCTCTCTCCGTCTTTCCACTCTTCTCACAGAATCATCATTCTTTTCCCTTAATTTCCCCTCCTCTAATCAATAACCGTTGCTTTGCAGCTTTCATCACCCCTGGAACGGACTCCCTCTCAGTCTTTTCATCCACGGCAAATTAGTCTTTTCAGCAATTACTGGGTTTTCTTCGTCCTGTTCTGTCTTCACGGCCCATTTAAGTTGTGTTTTTCTGAGTCAGGAGTCACTATCTTGAATGTAACTCTGACTTTACAGAAGCAGGCGGGCTTCTAGAAATAGGACAGAAGAAGAGAACTGGAGGGGGTCAGAAGATGGAAATGAAACCAGCCATTTTATTCTTTCATTTAACTCGGCCGCCTACCGCCACTTTTTTTTCCCGTTAATTGGAACCATCTTACATTTCGCTCATTTCTCAAAAAAAAGTCCAGAAGCCACAAGCCCTTCTCTTATTTTTCCATACTTCTCCTTCCTCTGCTCTCTCCCTTTGCTGAAGATGAAAATGAATGTGCGAGGTCAGAAACTGGGCAGGGAGCGCAATCTAAAGAAATGACAACACGGAGTAAATCCTAAAGTGCAGCTGTAATAGCATAAATCTGAGGAGTGACTCCACTGACATGCAGGGGTCATACATGTTGACCTCACGACGGATGAACAAGAGTGTCAGCATATGCAGGACATGCAATTTCAAAAATACAAATACATAATAACTAATGTGCACCTTAAAATTTCAGCTAAGTATGACTTCTACTGACTCATTCCCACACTGTTACTGCCATCATCCTTTTTTCATATTTGGCTTGCCTGCAGTCATTCTTCCCCCCCGTCTCATTTCCTTTGTGTCAACAAATGAAAAGCATTGTGCAGTAAAAACCAAGCTGAGATGTGAGCCAACAAGCCTCTGAGCACAGATACGGGGCCAGGTCTACTCTACAGACACGAGGCCAGACCTGCTGCAGCCCCTGGGGAGGGACTAGTGATACGAACTGGACTGATCCCCAGTTAAATATAGTATCCAGCTAGAACGAGATATCCAGAAGTCTTCTCTCGTTTTTCTTTTCTATCCCTTCACTCTTCCCCTTAGCCTTAATGGGAACAAGTGTGGAGGGATAAAGATAGGACACGGAGGCGGAACAATAAATAGTGAAAAAAAGGGGGGGAATAGTGCACCCTTTGTTTTACACAAGGCACATCAATCTTATGGGGATCGGGGGGATTGCCTCAATTTCATCCTACACACTCCCTAAATACTACATATACTACGTATCACATATCCTATATTTCCTTTATTATAAGGTGACAGGTGCAATGCTGTCATGGATGTTTCTACTGTTTCACTTTTGGCCTCAGAAAAATCAAATAACCACAGATCCCAAAGCCACATTTACCCATAAATAAAGTCCTCATTTTCACATCTGTAGATTATTTTCTCAATCAATCGTTAAGTGTATAAAATGTGAAAAGAATATATGCTAACACTGGTTCCCAGAGTCCTAGGTGATGTAAATTTCTTGTTTTGTTGGATCAACAGTCTAAAACCCAAAGATATTCTGTAGTATTCAGATACCATCACATAAGACTAAGTAAAGCAGCAAATCTTCACACTTCAGAAGCTGGAACAAGAGAATTTATTTTCTTGAACAATTGACCCTTCGCTAAGCCCCGCCCCCTCCGTTGCTACTCCGTCAAGCTGTCAGAGCTACTATAGAGCTACTATAGAGCCACACTGACATTAACTGCACTCCCTTCATAAATATTGTCTAAATTTTGGAAAAAAGCGATTTCAGAGAAAAGTAGACAGAAGGGTCTACAATATGTGTTTGGAGGATATATCAGGATGTCAAACTGATTCAGCAGCGAAAACAGGTTAAAAAGATAAAGATAGAAGCTAAAGCCTGCAGATCACTGTGTAAAAGTGAACCACCATCACATCACCTGGCGATCGAGACAGAAGACAATGAAATTAAGGAACAACACTGTTCTTTATTCACCGTCACCATCATTACAAAGCAAAAGCAGCATGTGTACGCATTCAGAATACCTTCAGTAGCTAGCGTAGCATAGTGCTAACCCTAGTTAATGATGTGAATGATGGTGCAAACTCACTCTGCTAGTCATTTTACAAACATATCTCCTTCCAACCTCTCTAGATATAATGAGTATCACCATTACACGTGCCCCAGGCACAACGTTTAACCATGACTAGCTCAAAATCCACAAAACCAGCATGAAAATGAAGAAAATCTGAAATTATTGCATGACAGTCTATGGAGCAGAGCCAGATAGTTGTCGGACCCTGGTCGAAGCTGGCCCATGCTGCGCTATGATTGGCCAGTCTGCGTTCAAGGGACTTAGCAAAGGGTCAATTAACCAACTATCAAAATTGCATCATTTTCTTTCAATCAACTGCTCGATTAATCAACTAATTGTTTCAGTTCTACCCCTAAAACTCTCTAAAAAGATATCCTGAATCTCCGTATCAATAATTACACGTTTCTGGTCGACGGGACAGAGAGCTGGCTCGGCTTCCATGGAGACTTTGTGAGAGACTGATCGCCACCGACTGCCCGCCGCAAAGACGTCACCCTGTGTTTTAAGAGGGCAGGAAAAAACACTGGCCCCAGGAATTATTCTACCCCATGGAAAAATAAATCAAGAGGGGGCAAAGAGGTAGATGGAAAAAGGGGCTTTAACAAGAGACCAGTTCCCTGATGACATAGTGAATGTCGAAGTGTTCGGAAGAAAAGTTGTGAGAGTGAACGAGAGATAAAGAGAGCTACAGTACAGGTTAGAAAGATGCTTCAGGGCTGCAGTGATGTATAAGACGTGTGGTTTGTCCATGAGACAGGAAAAAAGACGTATGTACAAGCGTTCTGGTAGCCACAGTGCAGGAGGCCCCGCTTTCTCACCGGTGTTGGCTTTCAAGAGCTGGCAATGTGCGACCATACCTCCACTGCTGCTGCAGTCATTTGTTTGCTGCAGTCTCTGTTCTATCATCATTTAAATTCCTACACTTTCCACATCGCCTAAATGACAGTGATCGATGGAGGTGAATGGACATACGCACGACCAAAAAAGCAAGTATAAAACAGTGCAATCACTGCGTGACCTGCCCATGGCTAATCGGTGGTGAAGACGTAATCTTATCCAGCACGTGCAGATGTTGAGAAATCTGAGGGGACAGGTGTGAAAACCATTAGCCAGTGCAGGTTGCTTTCTATCCACTCACAATCATTCGCTCAACAGATCTAGCCAAGGATCACTTGTTTTTTTAAATTTTGCTTATTTTGGATGATTACAGACATCTGACTAAACACAGTAGATTGATGGAGCACCCAGGAAACGGGCCAAAAGCATCCAGGAAAAGGGCCAGCTAAACTAGTGGTGTAAAAATTGAATTATGGGGAAGTAAATAACCCCTTAATCCCATGGTTGTTGTCCAATATCATTGGTGGAGTCATGAATCACACATCAGGATGCCATGAAATGTTTTCCAAACTCATATCGGACTCCTCCTAACTAGGTTTTCGGGTGAAGCAAGGCAGACTTGCATTGTGATCTTTAGGTCCGGTCTAAGGCGAACAAATCAGTTTAACTGCCCTGCTAAGTGAAATGAAACACTGAAGTGGTAGAAAGGCTGTGATTATTGAGCCACGGCGCTAATTGGGCCGTGTGGCAGACAGAAATCCAGCCAGGCAACCCGTGCCAGCTCGGGCTGTGGTCACCCCTCTCTGGGGCCTGGGGGGGGGGGGGGGGGGCCACAGATTGGACCCAATCACACCACACTGTGGGGGGACTGGCACCAACTGTGCTGTGCCTATACTGGCAGGGGCCTCCAGTCTGGGAAAACTACCCAAGGTCGCAGAGGCTGGTTTTGGATCGGAGCTTCACACAGAGCTGGTCGGTTCCTGGAACTAACATGATTAACGGGACCGCTGAATTGCCCGATTCTGCGTTTCGGTCCAAAAGCAGCACGAGAGAGCCAGAGGAGATTTCAACTGCATGTTTGGTGATCTCCGGGGTTTTTTGATGGTTATTGTGGTTGAGGCTCAAGCAGTGAATATTCTAGAGATGCACTTAGTGGCTACAGTCCTTTAAATCCAAACAGAGATCCACGGGGCAGGACGGGGCACTAATGACAGAGGAAGGAATGACGCAGCTGACGACAGCACCCGGGGGCTGATGAGAATCTGCACGCCAGACCTGCTCCGTAAAAACAAAGGGATGATTCTTATGAAGAGAGGGTGTGTTGGAGTAACACAGCACACAGCTAATCATGCCCACACTGTTGGAGACACCATGAAGCCCCTCAATCCCTGCAGCCCGACCCGGCCCTCCAGTGCCTGTTGTCATTTAGCTGCGACGGATACAGTTGGCTGGCTTTGCTCCCTCCCTGAAAACCACTTCACAGAGGCTTCACATCTTCAAAGTACCCCCACGCTTTTGTATAGAAGCATGGATTGTGCACAGTGGGATTCGCTCGGGAGGCACATGTGTGCAAGGCATGTCATGTTCATGTAATTTGTGCGTAATCACGGGACCCTGTGTAAATACTGGAGGCTATTCTTTTGTTATACGATCCTTTCTTAATCTACTATTTGTTTGCTATAATCAAAGTGCGATATTGGAACTTTCCTGCATCCACTTCAAGGAGAAATCATTCATATCAACGAATGGCAGAAAAACAAGTTTAATGTGATTATAATTACAGCAGCAGGTGTTAGCCTAAGGGGACATAAATGTGCAATGAGATCGAGTATGTAGCATGCTAACCATCTTTATATCTTTTAAACACTGGGTATCATTCCAATACCCACAGCCCAAGTGTTGACCCCTGGCTATGTGCAGCTGACTGACAGCTTGATTAATTACCTCATCTTCGCTGTGCCAACAAACAGCTCAATCTCCTGCCGCTGCTCGCACTACGACAGGCCCTCCAACGCTAACTTTACCCCGACACTCAACAGCTTCACTCAGGGAGAACTATTTAGTTCTTGCATGAAACCACAAATTGTAGCAGAACCTGTTGTCTTAAGGAGCTCAATTAGTAAAAGATGACCTAAGTTGGCTTTTTTTTTTTTGTTGGAAAAGGATGTGGCATTTATAAGACATGTGTGAGCCAGATTTCAGGGGGCCCCTATGCTCACACAGAAACAGTGAGCATAGAGGAAAAACATTCAGCGCCAATGCAGGTATGCAGCTGCGGCTCATCGACTGCATACACCCAGTCATTCCCCTTTGCTTTAAAACACACATCGTATTTACTTCAAGGTTCATAAAACACAAGGTTGAGTCGCAAATATGTAAATGAACACTGGTCATGACTGACTGATGAGTCAGTTTGCTTAACTTTGGTCTGTTAATTAAGATTATGTAATACGGAAAAATAGTCATGGTGGTAAAATTAAAAAGTAAAAAAAGATTCAAATTAAGCTGCGTTTGGGAGTTTAAATGGCGGGTCCATCTGTGTTCTGTTATGTTTTCTTCAAATGGAAACGTCCACTCAGCCGTTGCAAAAAGCAGCGACGTAGTTTTCCAAATTAAGCTAATCAATAAGGTTATGAATAATGTGAACGCTAGCACTAGCTGAGCCAAAGTTTGGAAATAACCGAAATGGTTACTTCGTATTTTTTGAAGTGGGGTTGTATGCATACGCCCGCGTTCTGCGAGGTAAAATTACTGCTTTTGTGAATGGTGTCTGGTGGCGTTGAAGAGAGCGATATAACGGCTTCAGTTCCCCGTCGGAAAGGGCTGTCTGACGGCGAGGTAAAGCGGCTGTGGACAAGAGCAGCAGACATACGTATTTTAGCCACTAAAAAAAAAAAAAAAAAATCAATATCAGTTTAAGTGTACGCTATTTTCACCGCTTTACCTCGCATCAGACAGCCCTTTCTGACGGGGAACTGAAGCCAATATATCGCGGTCTTCAAAGCTACCAGACCAGACTCCATTCACAAAAACAGTAATATTACCTTGCAGAACACGGGGTTGCTGGTCTACTGCTGCTTCGATTGGTTAGTTTGTTTGTGTTATTTTGTGACTTTCAGATCCGAACTAACCTGGCTTCCGTGCCGGTACTCCTGTCTAAACTGGGAACATGCCGACCGCCATCTAAGTTACTGTATGTAACGTTAATACACTGACTATAAGGATGTATATATACTGTACACGTAGCAGCGTAATCATGCAGAAACCTACGTCAGGTCACGTGGGAAAGCGTTTTTAGAAGGGCTTGAGAAAATACCATTTTGCTGCTAAAACATACTTTGACCAAAATTTGAATGTTCGGTTTTGAATACATAAGGAACACCACTGGGAAGATACAGAACAATATAAAAAACTAAACAAAAAAAAATGAAAAAGATAATGGACCTGCCCTTTAATATGATAATCATATTAGCAATGTTTACACTTCACAAATGATTTATGGCTCTGATTTGTTAGATTTCAGTAAAATACCACTTTGCTGTTATTCAGCTTGATCTGTTCTGTTATTTTGCCAATTATCTACAATTATACAATCTTGTTTTTTTTTCCACATAATAACGACTTTGACATTACATTCAACAAGCATATGGTAGAATTGGATACTTTGGGCTATTTCTTATAATTACAAAAAACTGCTGAAACAATGGAAACTCTTACGAATACAGTTATGTGTAGACCAGCTCATATACCAACCAGGTGATATACAGCCAATAAATGACTTACAGTAATCAATGTCAGATATCATTTTTCAATCTAGGCAACAGATCAACAAGTCTTTTCTTTCTGTGGGAGCATGCTCCCCAGTTAGTTGTCCAACTGACAAAAAGCACAGCATGAATTCACCAAGCTGTCTGTCTTAAAACTCTCACCTCTCACATGCAGCACCACTGTGTGACCTCTTGGATAACCACCAGTCCGATTAAGCTATAGCATATGGAGGCTAATGGAAATAGCGCTAGCGTTTGGTCAAACTAAGGTCAGCTAGCCTCGACGCGGGTGGAGCCCACACTGCACTTTATTTCCCTCGGGGCTCTCTGAGGTTGGTCTCAGCTGCGTCTTGTTCTCACTCCGTCCTTTGGGGGGGGCTACTGTATATGGATGTATATGTAGATCTCATCTGACAGTCTCACAGGTTCTGCTATATGCTGCTCGGTCTGATTCAATGGAAAGATCTGTGTGCATCTCTATGATTGTCTTATACCTGTATGTCACTACATGCACACAAGCCTTCTATGTATTTAACTCACTACGATGACTAACAGAGGTCTGATGCACACAGGTTATTATGGATTTTTTTACCCAATGATGCCAAAAACTTGTTGCCTACTGCAGGTTTAAGAGTTTAGAAAAAGTATCTCAAGTATAGGTTAAGGTAAACTGTAATAAACAAACCACAGTAATTGATTATTTGCAAAAATAACACAAGGTGGGGAAGATCAACAAGCCAATTCACACCTCATTCTGCTGTTCTGGCAGTGAAAAGGCCGAAAAGACCGAATTCTCCGTGCTCTTGTAACACCTCCAGGAGCAGCAGACTTTGGCCAAGTTGAAAGCAAAGACAGAGACACGATTCGCTTGTTTTAAATAAAATGGATGATATAAACGGAGCAGTGCAGACGGTGATTAAAGCCACATTGTAGTTCCTGAAAAGTGAAGAAGACATAAAGAGGGGAAAAATGAAGTGAAGGCACATGGGAGCTGTGAGAGGCTGAAACTGTGCTGATGTCAATGTTGTGGTTAATTTCTTATTTTAAATCAATCATAAAGTTTTTCTTCTCCAATTCAAATAATGATGACAGACACTTCCCAAAACAAGTGATTCCCATTTACCAAGTAACAATTACTTTTTCATCATTGAATCTTCCAGCTCCTCGTCCCTCAAAGGCACTAATCCCCCATGATAATGACTCTTCATTCTCAGGATGCAGCAGGAGAAAAAAAACAGCTAATCGTCATCAATTTCTGGCTCCAGGTGTCACCCATATGTGTGCGTAGGGCCGTAATTAGTTGAGTCCCGGAGCAGCCAGCGCACTAATGAGGCCTCCGCTCACAAACAACACACACATGTGAGCAAAGAGCTCCGCCGCTGCCAGCTGGCACCCACTCTTACCCCTTTCCTCCAGAGAAATACTTCAGCTCTACCCCCAGAGCACACACAAAAAACAGCCCTGTTGATTTGCTAAAGCAGCTAAAAACCCCTTCAAACTCCAGACCTCAGCCCCGTCTCTTTCCACCCTGCACTTCTTGACCCCTTCAGCTCCTTTTCCAGCAACCAGACTGACCAACATTCATTATCCCATCCTTCTGTTTATACCCACACGCACAAAACGTAATTCAAACATGACATCAAACCCAACCCAAGGCAAGATTATCTCTTAGTTTACAATGAAAATAAGCACATAGTTGAGTTAAGTCATAAAAACTAAGCATTGATGTATCAATCGTAATTGAGACGGACTCCATCCAGTGCAGCGATGGAATATCCAGATTGTGTGCCACTGTTTTGCCCAGCTGTCCAGGACATTAAAAATCCTGTTCCTCATTAGGAAAGACTCCTCTCGGCTCTGCCAGAATCATTCAAACTATAACGAACACTGGCAGAGGGGCGGCCCGTAACACAGGGAGCTGAAAGATGGAGCGAGAGGAGAAGAAAGACAGAAGACAAGGAGGGAGGGCACAACATCTGGGCTGAGTTAACCACTGGCTATTACCAGGTCCTGAACTCAGCAGGGTCAGTCAGAGAAAGATACAGGCACAATGCACCATACGTGGGGGTGTTTGGGAACGAGGGTGAGTAGTACGCGTGCTAGTCGGTGTTACTGGTGTTACACGGTATTCGGGCATACACCGATTACATTACCTGCCCACCGCCCCCACCACTGTTTTGCCTTTTTTATTGAGATAAAACCCATTTAGTTCATTTTTGTTATTGTTATTGATACATAATCGGACAACGGACGCCACAAACTGAAAGTGTCTGCTTCGTACGGAGTCTCAGCTCAGAGTAGCAGGAGTCAGATTTCACACACACGGGATGAGAGAGGGTTGACAGACAAGACGATGGCAGAGAAATTGGTGTCAAAGCGAAAATCAAAAGCGCCTATTTGGCAATATTTCGGCTTTAAACCCAATGCTATAAGGGAACCGTAACGTTAAGGAGACAATCGCCGTGCAGACGATGGAGCGGTAACAGCCTGTGTGCGCGGCGCAGCAGGTCCGGGTGGAAACCTGCAACCCCGCAGCGAAAGCTCGACCGGAGAGGCCAGACACACAGCCTACCAACGCAGTAATGGCAACTTGTCTAGAGGGGCAGAAAAAGACGACGTTAAAGAAGAAACAGACCTGCAGACATGAGCTCATATTGGTATTTTAACATGTGAATAAATGCGTTTTGATGCAGCATAACGCAGGTTGGAATGTCAAGCCGAGCTCTGACTAATAAGAAGTGACATAAAGGTACATTATTATCAGCCATGAGAAGGTCAGAGGTCAAAGGGATTACAACGGTTAGATGGGGATCAACCTGCTAATTAGCAGCTTGACCTTTGCACAATTAAAGACACATTTCTTACCAGATGTGTTTGTTTTTGGTCTTTATTAATAAGACCTGATATTTCTACAAGCAGGGGAGGAAATAAAAACAGTCAAAAGATGTGTTTATATCTTATCTTGCACTCCTGTGTTACTGGGGAATTGAAATGTAATGAGGAGAATGCCGCTGTGTGTACAGAGGAATATTTCTGCTATGTCATGTTTACATTTGGAAAGAGAAATTGAGGTCAGACACACATTCAGCAGTAAAAATCTGTGTTTAACAGCCACACTAACACATGCAGAAACAGAGTATGAGAGACTGGCTATTAAATCACATGTTATCACGCATAGTCTTGTTCCAGCCAACGAGCATGAGCATCGGGTATGTTGGCTACAGGAATAGTTTTTAAAACACAGAAGCATTTTTGGCTCGGTTTCAGTTAACCTTATTATGCAGTTTGTGGAGCTGGAATGTGGAGCCCCAGCGTTGAGTTAAGGTTGTGGCATATTCTTGGAGAGAGCCCCCCGTCCTTTACCGACATTATTTTTCACATTTCATAATGTTGACTCTGTCTCCCTGTGGTGTAAGTACTTGACATTCGCCAAACTCTAAACAAGTTTCATTCTGCGGGAAGTATCAAAATCTCATTCTCTGGCAAGCGTTGAGATTATGTGAGAAGAAATCATTTGTTGGTACAACAGAATACTGAGCATTTTTGGGACTGAGAATGGAAATTCCACATCTGTGTCGACATATTTTAAATACATTAAAGATTTTATATGACACTCTTTTGAGCCCTGATGGATGAATGTGTCTTTGAGCTTGCCCTCGACCTGTGGCTCAAATCTAAGAGGCCGCAGACAATAATTATTCGATTAATCTGTGTATTATTATTTCAATTAAAATCATTACTCTATAAAATGTCTATTAATCTATTAGTCTACAGTAAATGAATGGCTTACAGTAAACAATGAATTAGTTACTAAACATTTTGAAGATTAATTTCCTAAGCATCAACTAATCATTTCAACATTACATGTTGGAATACATGGAAAACAAATCCATACTGATTTGAGTCCAACCCCTGTTAGCATTCCAAGTTTCAGACTAACGCAGTTGTCATTTTCACGGCCAGCACCCACGTTGTGTAAGTAAAAAATATACTTGCGTTGGTCTTAAAATGAGGTGTGGTCAGGCGCATTGTTGTGCCACTGACCAACGAAAACCTGGTCCAAAGTCAACGGCTCAGTATTTTCCTGCTATTTAAAGGGTGCATTATTCTGATAGTAACACAAACACTTCATTGTCTGCATGCTGGTGAATCTTTATGCACTAATTTATGGTGGAAATGGTTTTATTTATGTGTCATGATGAGTACACGAATAGTCAAAATGTATTAAAAAAAAAAGCTAGATGTAATAATATAGTTTTTATCTAACGAAATATTCTGCTTCACTCCATATTTGTTGGTGTTTAGCCTTTCAAAAAGAACATTTTCACTGCAGAAAACCAACTCGCTATTTGCAGAATCCACCATTTAAATAGCAATGAGCTAGTGTGCAGGAGCACCTGGCTTTTAAAGGGAATGGGAGATGACACTCTGATGACTATAGTTAATTAAGAGTCTTAATACAAACCATTTGCCCCTTGCGCCTTATTTGCACCAAGATTACGCGCCGTTTAATTAGCAAAAGTGGAGTTGGACGCGCCCTAAATGCACTTGCACCATGCACTTTAGTTTAAATAGGGCCTTCAATGAGCACCATTGTGCTGCTTGCCAACCTATTAACTAATAACTAACTATGAACTAACAATTAACTATGAACTACCTAATAACTAATAATTAACTAATAATTATCTATTAACTAACTAACAAGTAACTAACTGCTAACTAACAGTTAACTATGAACTAACTAATTATTAACTGGTTATGAACTAACTGTTGACTAATAAACTATTAACTAATAACTAACTTACTATGAAATATGAACTTACTAATAACAAATGAACCAACTAACTATTTACTTTACTATTAACTATGAACTAACTAATAACTATTAACTTACTAATAAGCAACTAACTGCTAACTAACAGTTAACTATGAACTAATTTATTAACAGTTAACTAACTATTAAGTAACTATTAACTAATAACTACATATGAACTAATATCAAATTAACTAACTATTTACAGAACTAACTAACACACACTCACTAAGCTCACCATGACCGTCGGTAGTTTATCTTGTAATAACAAATCTGAGCATGGACCCACATCTACACCTGACCCCACTTCCCAAACACGCACACTCTTTTCAGATCATAAGAATTCAAAGACGCATCGATAAAACAGACGTATAAATGTAGTTTATTTTGCCTGTAATGAGAAGTATGGAGACACACACACACACCTACCAGGGAGTCCAGTCTGTGTAATTTATGGCAGGATATAAAAGACGGTATGAATGGCTGCTCTCAGCCACCTATAGCAGTGAAACCGCTGTGCTTTTCCTTGGCCCTGCCCAGCGCTCGCTCCTCAAGTCCAAACCCATTCCAGCCCGTGGTCCTCTCTAATTTCACCCAAAGCAGCAGAAGCTTGAGCTGAAAAAGAGGAATCTGGCCCCCGAGTCCAGCAAACGATTCCCTTTTCCTGTCTCCCTCCTCTTCCAGCGACCGCAGATCGACAGCTATACGGCCAGCGCTGGCCCAAAACTATGAGGGGTATTTTCAGCACTGTAATTTGAAGCACACATGGTACTATACACACACTCGCATACAGAACCACACACTCAGCAAATACACAGACGTTGGGGACAGATCAGAAGAAACAATAAGAAAGGAGAGAGGAGACATAAATGCCCGCTGAGGCACGTGTCCTTACATCCGTAAAACTACTTGTCCGATTAGGATCAGGTCAGCCCTTTTTCCTCGCTGTGTGCTGAGTCCGAGCAGTCGGGTAGCTCAGTACAGGAAAGCAGGGCGGAGGCCTGACTACATGGAGACGTGAAAGAAACTCATCTGAAAACAAGAGGCCAGTCTAGGGATGTTATGGCAGCGAGGGCAGAACCCAGAATAGCAAAGAGAGTAAAACACAGCTTCCACGCTCCATATAATGTTTATCTTTGGTGCTTGATGATTCAGCACGTTGTTATCCTCACACTGTGTGTGATTTATATCTGGAAACAAATTCAAATGCTTTCATTTTGGGGTCCGTTTTAATTATTTGAAAAGTTTTGCCACACTAATAAGACAACTCAATAACACTAAGTTGTAACTCTTGACGCCTTTTCTTGATTTTTGCGTGTCATGTGTACACCGTGTAGTCTGTACTGACTGCAATGTAAACACATCCGTGTAAATATGCTTCACTTGGAGACGTAGTATAAAAAGTGAGAAAGACCGCTTATGGCAGGCGGGAGGGGAGGTGGACGTGTCCAACAAACACAGGACTTTCAACCAGCAGACCGGCGTTTTTTTGTAAGTTACGTTAGTGACCATTGTGACGTCTCTTCCGTAGTTATGGTACATTGTTTCCGTAAGTATTTTACTTAGATTACGTTACTTATTTTAAGACCAACCATGATGTTTTTCCTAAACCTAACTATGCGGTTTTGCTGCGTAAACCTAACTGCGGACATTACCGTAGTTTTGTTGCATGGCGTATAAACAACACGAGAAAATCGGCTTACAAATAACGCAAATTTGTTTTAACGCCACTAATTTCCTTCACGCATTAACTAAATGCAGTACCTGTGAGGGTTTCTGGAAAATATTTGTCATTGTTTTATGTTGTTAATTGATTTCCAATAATAAATATATACATACATTTGCATAAAGCAGCATATTTGCCGAATCCCATGTTGATATGAGTATTAAATATTGACAAATCAAGGTACATTTGGAACATAAAAAATGTGCGATTAATTGCGATTAACTATGGACAAGCATGCGCTTAATCGCGATTAAATATTTGAATCGATCGGCAGCCCTTATTTTAAGACCAACCATGATGTTCTTCCTAAACCGTATAAATGACGTGAAAATCTGCGTACAAATAACACGCAAAAACATTAAGATGCGTCCTCGTGACACACAGAATATCGTTGTAATGTCGGGCTATTTATACGCCTTCCCATGAGATTAGGTTGGTTGGAGGATATATAAAACATATTGGCTCAAATGTTTGTTGAAGTGCCCGATTAATGGACAGACTGGGGGAAGAAAAGAAAGTCGTGCAAAACAGAAAACAAAACGAAACGCAAATCTGAAATTCAATCTGCTCTTCAGTGAAAGGATGCCACATGTACGCACACGCACTCTCCCCGCGTGTGCCAACTACCTAAATACAACCGTCTGCATGCTCGCGCGCATACATACACACTTGCACTGATTACAGATGCAGTATATACTGCTCCTCCTGTCCAAGACCTTAATTACCCTGCGCAGTCTTATTTCCCATAAATACAGCGAGGGCAGGGCTGTAATTAGGGCCTATATTTACCCCACCTGGCTAGGGGAGAACCCAGTTCAGTGCTGGCCACATGGGATGAGCCAGCCTCACTCCACTACGCTGGCATGGGTGGAAGCAGGGCACCAGTGGACGCTCAGGAGCTGTGTCCCAGCTCGGGGGCTGGATCCCCTGAGGGGTGGGGGGCATGTAGGTACACCTCCTGCCCGAATAAGACAGACTAGCCTCACGGTGCATTCAGGGTTACCATCCCAGATTTTAAAGTAAAATAAAATGTGCACCAGCAATAGTATGTAACTTTATCAATGACCTTTGTCTCCCGAGTAACACTTTGGACTTTGGGATAGACACTAATGATGGTACAAGGAAAGCATAGATAAAAAAAAAAACAACATTTGATGGAAATAAAGTAGGGCTGTTCTCGACCAAAAAATTCTTAGTCGACTAACACTCATTTTGTCGACTAATTGATTAGTTGATTTAATCCACAGATTTGTAAAACTGAGTTTCTCGACAAAGAATCACACAACAACACCACTTTATATTTTATGTTTCCCAGAGATGTGCTCATAAGTTTCTTGGAAATAAGTCATTCAGCATGAAAAATGACTAATCAACTAAAGAAATCTTAGTCAACGGAGACCAAAACGACCAATTCGACGACTAATCGGCTCAGAGGGGGCAGCCCTAAAATAAATAAATAGCACATATTACATGCAACATCACAGGTACCTTTTGTCTCTGACCTGGTTTCACAAGCCATAGTCCGTTTGGCTAGTCGGAATCTAATACTTTTGGTTCGTTTTCTATTTAGTCTGGTTCGGTTTCACAGTGCACAAATTAAAGCGGAGTAAATTAAAAATAAGTTGCTGAGGGGCGTGTATGAAGGAGTAAATTTATCTTTTTCATCTGTAGAGCTGCCACTTCTATACAGGGAATCGCAGACTTTGATGCTCGAAGTGTTTTCACTTTGACTCGGCACTGATCGACTGCGCACTAATCCCTTCTCCTCCAGTTTCTAGAATGACTTGTTGAACATCACTATTTTTGAGGACTTTATTGAGCATATTCTGTATGTTCTCTTCGGCCCAGATGTCAAGCAAACATCGGACTTCTGCAGAAGTCCAGGTCAGTCCTCTCCCACTCATGTTAACCTGTGTCCATCTCAACAAATGCCCACACAGGCAGCCTACGTTTTGGTTCGCTTGGAAACGGTCCGAGACCACCTCTCGCAAGCGGTCTCCGACGGGTTGTTTTGGTCCGCACCAGAGAACGATTACTGCGTTCACAACCGCCCAAACGAACCGCACCAGAGTTTGATTAAAGTGGACTAAATGTTGGCTTGTGAAAGCGCCCACAGCACACTTTGTTTGTGTATTACAAAGAAATACAAACTCTTGCCCCCTCAAAAAACAACAAATACGACGCTTCACTGTAACGCTCTGCAGCTGGCGTGAGATATCCTTGCCCAGCAATCTTTTCGGAGAAGACTTGTGGCTTCTCTTGATGAGGACAACTGACTGGCTCTCTCAAGTGAGGTTACAAATGCAAATAGCTTGGACACTTGTCTGCCCGTCCCTGTTTACTTTGTGGCCTGGTTGGCTTTTCCCTGCAATCACATCACATCTACAACAACAAACTGATCCAAAATGCAAACTGGAGAAAAATGGCAGCGGCCCTCGCATCAGGCACAAGCTAACAATTTTGTAGAGTCTCATTGTAACCGCCGATACAATGTGAAATGTTGTGTTATTATGTTGTGTTTTATGGCGTTGAACATTGCTTTGCCGGTCCCGTGTAGAAATCAGAGCTTCACACCCTTCTATGCATCCACATTACTGGCCTCATCATGTTTCAGTGTGTTTAGGATTCATCGCCCGCACCCTTTAAACCCTCCTTCAGCAGATGGGGTGTTAATAGGAGTTGTACAGGCTCTCCCATCTCTAGAGAGAGAGTCGAACATCTGATAGCTGTCAGGGTGAGGCTCACAGGACTCCAAACTGAAGCAGGACTTTGGCCATTTCAGAGAGATATAGAGAGAACAAGAGAACGCAAAACTAAAAAAGGGAAGAGCAACCCTCTAATAACTTTGATCTGGGTCCTAACTCTTCTCTGGTTTGAGGTGGTGAAGCCATGTGTGGGGTGCAGAGGAGGACAGCGTGCTGACTCAGGTTTCTTCACTCCATGGCACTGAGACCAGAAGGATTAATGAGAGAGTGGGAAAGACAGAGAGCAGAGAGGCTGTAGCAGACTTGGCTCAATGGTCTCTCTCTGTCCTGGTGGCCCGGCGGTCTAAAGCCTTTTTTTTTTTTTTTTTACACCACAGACCATTTTTGAATTGACAGTTTTGCTATTAGTTATACCATTTGTCTTCTTGTGGGCTCTGCCTTGATACCGAGTTTGAAAATGACAGAGGAAGAGAAGGAGAGGGAGAAAGACAGAGAGAAAAGAGATCATACAAAAGAGAGAGTGAGCATGAAAGCTAAACTAAAAAAACTTTAATTGGCCTTTTATTATGGTTACTTACTAAATTAATACACATAGATCTCTCAGCAACACTTAGGTAGTGTCCACACACACATTTCACACAGACAAAAAGCTATAGACTGTTTCAATGGAAGTGCGTTGCTAGGCAACAGCTTGGGTCCATGTTTACTTCCTGTCAGCTGATGTCATTCACATACACTGCCACAGGAAATAAACTGGGACACATTTGGAATGTTTACAACTGTGAAATGGTCTATATAAAAACATTTCTTGCGGTCTGGTGGCAAATGTTCTGTGGCCCGGTACCAGTTCACGGCCCACAGTGGTGGTGGAAGAAGTATTCAGGTCATTTACTTTATTAAAAGTAGCAATACAACGATGTAAAAATACTCTCTCTGTAAAACTCCTGCATTAAAAATCTTGGTGCTTTGACAAGCCATAGTCCGTTTGGCTAGTCCGAATCAGAGTGAAATTTATACTTTTGGTTTGTTTTCTATTTAGTCAGCTTCACAGTGCACAATTTAAAGCGGAGTAAAATAAAAATCATTTGCTGAGGGGCGTACGAAGGAGCAAATTTATTTTTCATCTCAAGAGCTGCCACTTTTATGCAGGAAATCATGGACTTGGAAATATTGCTGTCAAAGTGTTTAAACTTTGACTCGGCACTGATCTACTGTGTGCACGAATCCCGTCACTATTTTGGTGGACTTTATTTAGCATATTCTGTATGTTCTCTTCGGCCCAAATGTCAAGCAAACAACTGACTTCTGGAGAAGTCCAAGTCAGTCCTCTCCCCCTCGTGTTAACCTGTTGTTTACCTGTGTCCATCTCAACAAATGCCCGCACAGGCAGCCTGCGTTTTGGTCTCTTGGAAACGGTCCGAGACTGCTCGTTTTGGTCCGCACCAGAGTACGATTACTGCGTTCACAACCGCCAAAAGGAACCATACCAGAGTTCGATTAAAACGGACTAAATGCTGGCTTGTGAAAGCGCCCTGAATTAAGTAAAGGTAAGTAGATACGTATTAACAGCAAAATGTACTTAAAGTAACAAAAGTAAAAGTACTCCGTTATATCATCAAATATTATTTTAAAAGTGTGCAGTGGAACTATAGATACCAGATAAATGTAGTTCAGTAAAAAGTAATACTCAAGTCAAGTAAAACATCTTAATATTGTACTCTAAGTACAGTACAGGCAGTCTAGGAGTTGGTCTGAAGCACATACCTAAAAGCTGAAACTAAAAAACTATTCCTGGGTTACAATCTTCCTTAAGACCTTTGTCACATATTTCCTCTCTTTCTCCCCCATACGGTCTGTTGCTCACCACTGACAGCGATCTAGTGAAGTCAAAAATTGCCATAGCCTTGGCTGGAATGTCCCAGCAGCCCACCACCAGTAACCACCGGGCTCTTACTGGAGACTGTTTCAGACACACAGACTACCCAAACACTGATTCAATCTAAACTAATGAGACCCTTTGGCTGCAAAAAGTAATTTACATCCAACTTTAGTGCAATTTTATTTGAATTACTTCAATTTGTCATGCTGAGTGGCCGAGGACTGGGGAAAGCATTTATTCGGGTTATCTGTAGCGCTGCTGAAACGCTACGCTTGATGTTTGCATTGTCTGGTAAGAAAGAGACAGAGTCTTTACAAAAGAGAAAAATTCAAAACAGGCTGCTGAAAAGCAGCGTGTTAAAAAGGACCTCAACACTGACACACCTGATGTAAACATCCAGGTTCAAACGCTGGAGAGGAGCCAGCCGACTAAGCTCGAGTTACTTAAGCAAACACAGACGCACATGCACTGCGCTCGGTTCTAAGTGTGCCACAAAGAAAATAACACACATGTACCTTTTTCCACTGCTGACTCCCTCCCTTTCAGAGTCAATGACATCACCTACCTCTGAAACAGTACGCCTTTCACGGAGGTGTCAAAGTTTCAAAAACACATACCAAACAACGCTCACAATCATTATGCAGAGACACGGACGCACGAACACACAAATATGCAGTCATCCTCCTCCTGACTTCCATACAGGGTGATGTGCCTTCCAGGTATTTCTGTAGTCTAAACTTTAATCTGCTGCGGCACGTGGTGTTTTCACAGGATTCCTCATATTTACAAATGAGAGAGCGCTCGGTTTAAAGGCAGACCGAGCATCCCAGTAATTAAAACACCCTGGGAGGTCCAGTACTGAAAAGTGTGAGAATATTTGCTCCGCATTGACCGGCCTCTCACAACACTCGCCGCCACCCCGCTTTATATCTTCATCTTCAACACACAAACTCTCCACCACTCCACTTCCTCATTGCTGCTGGTTGTGACGGAGTCCTATTGGCTCAGGCCTGGTTGACATTGGTGAGAGTTTTCCAATGAGGAAAAGAGAGCGCGGTGAGAGTGGAGAGGTTCATGTTCGTACTGGGCTAGTGTGGGAAGGGTACCCGTGGGAAGAGGAGAGCAGGGACTGAAGCACATCCATAAATCAATAGTAGATGAATCACTGAGAGTGGCCGGTGGTGAGCTGGGTTACTGTCAACATGTTTATCCCTACATGCAGTGTGGAAAAAAACACAGTCGCAGTAAATGGCAGTGGAGTGACGGGGAATATTTCCCCCCCCCCAACGTTTTCCTTAAATTAAATATAAGTCTGATTGTATAGAAGTCTATGAGAAAATGAGCCTACTTCTCACTTGATTTATTACCTCAGTAAACATTGTAAACATGAGTTTATGGTCTCAGTCGCTAGTTTCAAGTCTTCTTCAATACAGCATGATGTTCATTTAGTAAATTATGGTCCCATTTAGAGTCAAATAGACCATAAAGCAGAAGATGCTTTAGGGCGTGGCTACCTTGTGATTGACAGGTCGCTACCACGGCGTTGACCGGGAGTTTTCATCTTACAACTTTAACCCTGTCACAGTGTGTTTTCCGTTCATGAAAGTTAATTGCAAAATTTTGGTCGCTTAAAAATGACTTTTTCATTCATTTGTTCGGTTGCTCCACCCTCTTGTGTCAATTCTGGTTACAAAAAAACAAGATGGCGACGGCCAAAAACCAAGGCGGTGACGACCAAAAGCAAACATGGCAATGATCAAAAACCAAGATGCCAATGTCCAAAAACTAAAATGGCAACGGTCAAAACCAACATGGCGACGGCCAAAAACCAACATGGCAACGGCCAAAAACCAAGGCGGTGACGACCAAAAACAAACATGCCGATGTCCAAAAACAAACATGGCAACGGTCAAAAACCAAGATGGCGACGGCCAAAATGCTGAACTCAAGGCTTTAAAACGGTATTCTACAAACCAATGGGTGATGTCATGGCGACTACATCTATGTCTTATATACAGTCTATGGTCTGTATGTTTCTCATAAGCTGGATAGCTGCATTTGTTTTCTAAGAGCAGTTGCCAGGTGTTATGACAGTGTGGTGAGGGCTTTCTTAGGGGACTTACCTGAACAGGTGTCAGCTGGGCTCTGGGGTCAAACACTCGCAGCATCTTGTCCTAAGACAGGTGAAAGAAAAAAAAAACTATATATGAATACATAAAAAACAAATAAATACATAAAATACAAACATCATAGAGTTGAATCAACACCTCTCTAAAACTTACAACAAAAGCTGAACATTATAACCTTCATGAAGGTCAGATTTATTGCAGGGCTGTTTTATTTGAACGCATTAGTTTTAGCTAGGTGTACCTAATAAACTGGCAATATGATTAAGATGTGAAAAGGAGGTCATGTGCAAGATTTTAAGTTCTCACAAAGAAAAGCTCCTCAGTCATCTGTGATTTTTTTCAAAGAAAATAAAATAAAACTGAAATATGAAAGCCACATATTAAACACATTAATAAAAGAGAACCTCCACCTCGCTATAATTCAGTTAAAGAATAACAAGAGCGCTCTGAAGTTTCTCCATTTATCAGCGTGATCTGACTGATTCATCGTCGGCAAATGCAATCCAGTGACCTCTCCAAAAGCCTCATGAGCCGTGACCCCGGTCAGCCCAAACACGCATTTGGCATCAATCACAGCAGCCAATCAGAGAGAGTCTCCTGCATGAATGAGAGGAAACGGGGCCTAATGGGATCAGGCTGTGACCGGGGACATGCGTGTCTGCAGCCGTGTCACTCAATACCGCCCGTGTGACTGTGATCGCAGCGGACGTACGCGGCTGATAGCAGGTAATAAGTGTAAGGACTTAGACTAAACCATGCACACACTTAACTCACATATACACGTCAAAGGGAATCAGGAGTCTGACAATGACACAGTCAAGCGCGCACACACGCACACACACACACACACACACACACACACACACACACACACACACACACACACACACACACACACACACACACACACACACACACACACACACACACACACACACACACACACACACACACACACACACACACACACACACACACACACACACACACACACAGAGGCGCCATGCAACATGTGGCATAAATAGAGCATTTTTATCCCATCAGACTGCATCCAATGTTGAAGCAAATTATCAATGTGAGCTTCAGCTTCCCTTCATCCTGTTCTCCACACCAATCCAAGAGGGGATTTATTTGCCCTTTATTAGCTTGAATAGCAAACAGGGTTTCTTAATGTGCCCATTCTCTCCCCATCTGTGTGTTTGTGAAGCCCACCCACGTATATGATGCCCCAAGGATTGAGGCCTCTGTGACCTAGGCCTAAGCCAACAGCTCAGGGAGCACCACCAGAACAACACACACACACACACACACGCTTTCAAACCACATGACCTATGGATGAGAGCCCACCTGTTGCACATACACACAAGTTCTGGTAAATGTTGGTTGGTGAACTCAACCAATCATGTTGGTAGACAGCCAACTAGGGCTGCAACTAACAATTATTTTCATTATCGATGAATCTGTTGATTATATTCTCAATTAGTCTCATTCTCAAGAGAGACCTGATAAAACCTGGTGGCCACAGAGTAACTTTCTTACTTTAACATACTTTTAAAATTCCCAACAGCCCAAGTTGACGTCCTCAAAAGTCTTCTTTAGTCAGAGCAACAGTATAAAACACAATATATATTTAGTTTACGATCATGTATGACAAAGAAAGGCATCAAACCCGCATATATTTGGCATTTGAAAAAAAAAAAGACGATTATTCAATTATAAAAACAGTGGCAGATTAATTTTTCTGTCAATCAACTTATTGTTAGAGCTCTATAGCCAACCATCATTTCAGTTCCCTGACCTTGCAAACACACTTTAGAATAACCAAACACACACATTATCTACTGTACATACTGTATGCATATACTGTAAAAACATACATTTGCCATATTAAGTCCACTCACTGGCATATCGACCCGAGTGTTGTTGTGCAAACAACAACATGACGGAGGAAACTATCTGGCTGTGCAAACACACAGACGAGGGGCTACTCACGTACAGATGTGTCTGTCCACCAAGCAAACACACTCTCTTAAGCCTATGACATATAAACACACACACCACCTCAACTCATAAATGCCCAGATGGAGGGCCAGGATAGCTGTGTGTGGTGTTTGTGCGGTGTTTGTGTGTGTGTGCTGAGACAGCAGCTGTTTAATCAAAGTGACAGAGCCTCATTCTCAAGCTGCTCTTAATGAGTTTTCACTGTGAGTTTGCTGCACACAACTTTCACATGTATGCAAACACACACACACAGGCGCTGGGAATCTTCACCCAGGGGTGCTCTCTCTCCTTACTCGTCAAACACACTGCGATGCCAGCCTCCCCTTCCCGGTCTCCCACGGTTACCGGTGTCAAAGCCTGTTGTGATTGGCAGTTTGAGATCAATTATTCTATCTCACTCTTCTCACCAGGGGAAAATATGGTGCGGAGCTCAGTTATAATGTGACTTTCAGAACTGAAGGTGGACCATAAATCCAGTGGCACCTCATTTCTAAACATACCACCCCGTCCTGTCCATCACTCGGATAAACAGAGGCCTCTCTGCTCGTACTACCTGTGGGCTTCCCTCAAATGAATGGCGCCTTTCTCCCTCCAAGCGTGTCATAAATATACATCTCTCTAGGTCCAAACGAGGCCTGTCATGATTCCTGCTCTTTGGGGTGGTGGTCTCCCCTTCATCTTCCCCCCCCCAGCCCCTGCGCCCCAATGTTTACCCTATGGGAGGGCCGGGGGATTGGACCCACATGTTGCTGGGCCCTATTTGCTTTAATAAGTTGGATTGGAGAGATTGAAAAGGGGCCTTTTGGGTTAAATGACACCAGAGCCCAACAGGGCAAGAACCTCAGAGGCCCCTGACTCTGATCTTGGCTCACATTTCCCCCCCCTCCCCCTTTCTTTTCAAGTGATCCGCTCTTTTTTAAAGGTTGATGGTAGGGGCGGTAGGGGTGGTAGCTCTGGCGTGGATGATTATCCCGTCAAGGTAAATGTCATGTTTTGGACGTAGCCTGTGACGGGTGGAGTAATTTGTTACTTGTCAGAGTAAAGACAAACAGCAGGGACTGGACTGACAATCATACCTGTTAATTACCAGAAAGGGGTAAATTTCTGTGTCAAAGTTTATTCCGTGTCAAACAAGTAAACTCATCACGCAGTGTCTAAAGTATACACCAGAGGCCTCTGCCTCATTTTCACATCAATCAGTCTCTTGTCTGGTAGGGCTGCAACTAACCGTTATTTTCAATGTTCATTGATTATTTTCTCGATGAATCGATCAGTTGTTTGGTCTATAAAATGTAAAGAAAGTGGTGATCAATGTTTCACAAAGTCCTCAAATGTCTTGTTTTGTGCACAACTCAGAGATATTCAGTTTACTGTCATAGAGGAGTAAAGAAACCAGAAAATATTCACATTTAAGAAGCTGGAATCAGAGAATTTTGACTTTTTTTTTTTAAGGGCTGTCAATCGAAAAAAATATATATAATCGTGATTAATCTCCAATTAATCACACATTTTTTATCTGTTCAAAATGTACCTTAAAGTGAGTTTTGTCAAGTATTTAATACTCTTATCAACATGGGAGTGGGCAAATATGCTGCTTTATGCAAATATATGATTATATTTATGATTGTAAATCAATTAACAACACAAAACAATGACAAATATTGTCCAGAAACCCTCACAGGTACTACATTTAGCATAAAAACAATATGCTCAAATCATAACATGGCAAACTGCAGCCCAACAGGCAACAACAGCTGTCAGTGTGTCAGTGTGCTGACTTGACTATAACTTGCCCCAAAACTGCATGTGATTATCATAAAGTGGGCATGTCTGTAAAGGGGAGACTCGTGGGTACCCATAGAACCCATTTTCATTCACATATCTGGAGGTCAGAGGTCAAGGGACCTAGCCTCAAAACTGAGCCGGCTACAACCTAAAAATCAAGTTTGTTTGATTGCGTTAATCAAAGTTAACGTTGCGTTAATTAGTTAAAGAAATTAGTGGTGTTAAAACAAATTTGCGTTAACGCGTTATTATCGAGTTAACTTTGACAGCCCTACTTTTTTTTTTCTTGAACAATTACTCAAACCGATTATCAAAACAGTGATTCATTTAATAGTTGACAGCTAATTGATTCATCGTTGCAGCTCTAATGTTTTGTTTCAAAAAGGATTCAACTACATAGAGAACTTCACAGTGGTGCACAATCGGAGCATAAACATGAATTATGTTAACCTCCGCTGATGAAATCGCCTCTAGCTCTTCCTATAAATCAAATGCATTCATGAAACTATTCCAGCTCCACTCATAAATTCCCTTTTCCTCTGCCCTCTACTCGTAAACCCACCTCCCTCCTTTCTCCTCCTACACAAAAATATTAACAACCTAATGGAAAGCCCATCAAGCTGTGTGATTATTTCCTGATGACACAGAGGAGAATGGGGCCATATGGCTGCATAAAATCCCTGGGAGACTTTCTCTCTTCTTAGCTATGAAACTACTGTACATGGTCGTCAGTTCCTGATTAGACTTGAACTTGCACCAGAAGACGGGAGGGGTCAAAGGGGCATACTGGGGTGTGTACTGAGGGCTCAGGGGTCAGGTGGGGTCGAGACAAAATCCCCTGATACATTTATCCTTCACTCACACAGGCTTGTGCCCTTGTTAGTGCCCTAACTAACAAGTTAATAGAGTTCCCAGTCCGACTAGGAAAATCTCCACAGGCTCTTTAACAACTGCGGCCAAGAGTTCTTTCTTTGTCATCATTATTACAGCACTAAAACAAACTGGCTATTATCTTTTGCGTCATAGGGCTTTCAAAGTTTATTCCTTTTCCCTCTGTTCACTAATTCCTAATCAAATGTGTGATGTGATCCCCACCCTTTTCATGCGCATTACCCCTGTTGACATTTTGATGAAATAAACCCCCATATAAACAGATAACGAGCAGCAGTGTCCAGTGGGAGGGATGCTGCGCTGAATGTTGGCCACTGGCTGCATCTAGTGGTCACACTCTGCAACTACAGCATTCAAACCTCGGTCCATAACAGGAATAAAGATGGTGAAAATAAAGCAAAACTTTCTCTGTATCATGCTTTAAAATCAAATGTGAAGCAGGTCATTGCAATACATATATATATACAGTATGTGGTGCAGTGCAAGTTGTCATTACCTTGCAGGAGGAAGCCAGCAGGGAGCCGTCCTGTTTCCAGCTCAGACTCTGCAGCTGGTCACCGTGCTGCTCCAGAACTGCAGACACACACATCGTCATTTAGAAGGGCGAGAGAGGGACATGACTAGAGACACAATGTTCATGTTGGACAGGGACTAAAAGAAGGAAAAAGAAACATTGAACTATGGACACAGAATGATGGCACATATACAGACAAGACAAAGAAAACGACTGAAAACATTTGAGAGGTCACTGCGGGAGAAATGCAGGGGAGAGATGAAGCCATGAATCAAGCACATCAAATCCAGAAAACACACAGTTATACAAAGTATGAATGAATTAAAGGGTAACTTCTGTATTTTTCAACCTGGACCCTATTTTCCCATGTTTTTGTGTCTAACTGACTAATCAGGACAACAATTTCTGGAGACGATAGCTGCTCACGGGCTGAAATGTGGTGCTGTCATTTACGTCCACTAAAAGTGCTTGTTTTTGCCATGACAGGCTCTGATTGTTATTAGAAGTGTCTGACAACATTATGGAAAGAGTCTCGCTCAAGGAGAAGTCTCTTTTTGATATCTGGCGAGGTGACGTTATACCGGAAGACAACAACAACAGATTCCAAGAGACTTCTCCTTGAGCGAGACTTGGACACAATAACAACAAGAGAAAAGTAAGAAAACATTTTATTTCTCTCTCTTCTCATTTCCATAATGTTGTGAGACACTTATAATAACAATCTGAGCCTGTCAGGGGCAAAAACAAGCACTTTTAGTGGACGTAACGTTACATTGACGCTTCTCACTTGCCCTCGCAGCTCGTTTCGCGGTTGCATATTAAGGCAGTCTCCCTCAATACTGGACCAATTTTTAAGAAATGTTGTCCCCATTAGTCACTTAGACACATAAACATGGGAAAATAGCGTCCAGGTTGAAAAACACCGAATGGATCATTCATATATCCTTACGGTTTTAGGCCCATGAGAGAAATTATGAGCATGACACATATTAGGCTGCAGTGCTATAAAGTGAGCACAGCACAGCTTGTGTGAATTGTTCAGTTTCTATATGACATCAAACAGATGAAAAGAGATGAGAGGTGCACTTGTTAAGACAGAAACACACAAAGTGATTTGACGTGAACTTAAACAGTAAAGGAAAAAAAAACACACTCATTCAAATATAAATTTCTATCATCCAGAGCTTGTTCCTCAACCACATGAGAATGAGGAATGGGGGTGATGAAAGACAGCGTGTGGGGGTACAGCTCATGAAAAGTTGGATCAGCAGTGAGCAGCAGCAGCCAGGCCAGCTGTCATGGGATGTGGGAGTGGGGGGGGGGGGGCAGTGTTTGTGGGGGGGGGGGCTGAGGCCAGAGGATAGTGACTGCATCCTGAGGCCAGTCCGCGGGGAGACTGGGACCAGGACAGCAAACCAAAAACATTACCTCTGCTGCTCCGGCACTTAGACAGAGCCACAGGGCTGTAAAACGTAGGCAGTGTCAGTCAGACAGTCCCCAACGAAGAAAAGGAAACCAACCACTCCTCCCCAAATATATATATACATATATATAAAAAATCATGTTGCACATAGAAACAAAACAGGCCACAACAAAAATTGAACACTAACTGACAGAAGACTGGAATGTTAAATGCAGACAGTGCATAATGTACGACAAAGACTTTGACAAAAATTGATTTTGGTTGTGGTGTTTTAATATAAACAAACGCGTGTCGCCAGCTGTAGCTACCTGCTAGCGGTGTATCCTGGCGGCTGGTGTCCCAGATCAGGGGGGACTTGGCGGCGCCCACAGCCAGCAAGCCGGAGGAGGTGGGGTGGAAAAGCACCAGCTCCAGTCTGCCCCGGCCTGGACGCAGGGTCAGCTCCGGACCGCTGGGCTGCTGCAGCTCTGGATCGCACAAACGCCACAGCTTCACCTGAACACACACACACAGAGGGAGGGGAATATCAAAACAGCGGGTTAGCAGCTTCACTTACACTTTACCAAACCTTACAATCAGTGGGCAACACCAGAGTCTGAGAAGGGAAGCCGATGCTGAAGTCCCTTAAACTTGCATTCTTTCTAATAGCCAGCAGGGGGCGACTCCTCTGGTTGCAAAAAGAAGTCTGATTGTATAGAAGTCTATGAGAAAATGAGCCTACTTCTCACTTGATTTGTTACCTCAGTAAACATTGTAAACATGAGTTTATGGTCTCAATCGCTAGTTTCAAGTCTTCTTCAATACAGCATGATGTCCATTTTGTAAATTATGGTCCAATTTAGAGTCAAATAGACCATAAAGCAAGGGATGCTTTAGGGCGTGGCTACCTTGTGATTTACAGGTCGCTACCACGGCGTTGTCCGCTCTGGGAGTTATCCGTGTTTTCGTCTTACAACTTTAATCCTTTCACAGTGTGTTTGCAGTTCAGGAAAGTTAATTATAACCTTTTTGGTCGCCTACAAATGCCTTATTTAGCGTTTGGTTGTAGTTAGCTCCACCCTCTCGTGCCACTTCTGGTTGCAAATAACCAAGATGGCGACAGCCAAAAACCAAGATGGCGACTGCCAAAATGCCGTACTCGAGGATTCAAAACAGCTGTCCACCAACCAATGGGTGACGTCACTGTGACTACGTCCACTTCTTATATGATCGTCTATGCTCATAACCAGCAGAAACATCTCTCCATCCTCTTCGATGGAAACAGTCCTCAAACCTCAGAGAATTTCTGCTGCTATGAACATTAAATTAAATGGTTGTGATCTGACAGCTGTTTTTTGAAGCCACACGAGACGAGACGAGACGGACGGAGCAGACTGGGAGGATCAATACAGCAGGCGTTTAAAACATCAAGATGCGGCATCACAGCCACAGCTGAGGTGGAAAGTCTCTAGGTGCTCTAGCTAAATGGTGATACCGTACTGCATAGTTTGGGTTCAGCTTTGATTTCTTGTTGTTGCTGACATATTAGAGCAGATGAAATGAAACTGCATTAGTTCATTTTAAATACTCATATTTCACAAGTGCACTCAGTTTCTCTTTAATTTGCTTGCTCAGCACAACCCAGTTGGTGAAACAATACACCCTTTTGGCAACCGATAAGAGGAATGGAAGAGCGCTGCAGATGCTGGCCACTGCAGACCACTCCGATGTATGCGTGTATGTGGCAATAGTTGTGCGTGTTTTCACAGCTCCCTGAGGTAAACCGAGCTGCTGAGTCTGAAGATGCGGACCCAACACTCAGCAGATTCCAGTAAGCCAGGGCACCTGTGGCTGAGGATAATGTGCTGAGAGGAGGGAGTCTTCAAAAAGCTTTAAATAACAAAAAAAAACCAAGCAGGTTCATATCATATTCAAAGCCCTGCCAGGAACAACAAAGCCCGAGAGGATGGAAAGTGGACTTATGTGTAAGTATACGACAACAAGATCAATACAAAAGAAAAGAGAAATCTCACCGTTTCATCTGCAGAGCATGTTGCCAGGAGACTTTCATCAAAAGGAGAAAAGTCCATATCAGTCACCAGATCTGACAGAGAGGAGGGGAAACAAATGAAAAAGAAAAATTAGATCCTTTCTGAGCAAAAGGCATTTGCATTTCTCATGTGATTAGTTTTCTTTCAGACCAGAGTGTCCTTGGAGAGGGTTGGAGTGGTGGCAGAGGAAAGGGGACAAGGAAGGGAGGGAAAGAAGAGGACTGTGATGTGCCAACACTAAAGAATAAAGAAACACTACCAGTATGGCACGAAATCTGCGTGACTGTCCATTGGCCATCTGAACCAGGTTTGACTGAGGACAGGCCCAGCATACCTCCACCTGCAGACACAGAAAAATGTCATTGATCATACATTTTAAAACCTTCTCTCTCGGTCTTTATAGTGCAGAAAAACAAAAAAAAAAAAAAACATGATGTCTTTTTTCCAAGGAAATCCCTTTTTTGTTTAATTTTAACTTGATTCAGTCATCTCCATCCATGGGTACTTCTGCCTGCACGAGGCAAACGTCACTGTTGACCACACGTTTATAGACTCACCAGCCTGCTCGGCGTTGAAGGCCACCAGCTTGGAGCTCGCTTTGATGTGGTTCCCCTGGCAGGAGAAGGAACCAGCTCGGACGTCGTTGATCCATCCCTGGAGTTAAAGACACAGAGAGCACGAGTAAGGGATCATAACGGATAAAAAAACAATGGTATGATAAGGAAAAGGAATGTCATTCAAGCCCGAGAATCCTAAGTGTTCACTTGACATGTCTACACAAGAGCACAACCAACTAGCTACACTGAAGAATCCAACATAGTTCATCTGTTTCATAATATTAAAAAGGAGAACACGTGAGTTGCTGTCACAACTAGAATAAAACAAAGTGAACACTGAAATAAACAGGAAGGATCTAGCTGAGAGCGCGCACACATAAGTGCCTCTGAATGAGCAACGTGTGGAGGAAGTGGAAGAGCTCCCTGCGTTGCACAGCAGAGAGCTCTTAAAATCCTCTTTCAACATTAACAAAGCAAGAAGCAGCAAGAAGACCGAGTGTCCGACTGTACAACACGCTCCAATAACTACTGCTGCTCCTCGGAAAACTGTTACAGACCAACCGTGACAGACATTTGGCCTACAGAGGGACTTCCAAAGCATGCATATATTTTAACAGGATTACTACATGTGTGTTTAAATTGGAAGTAAGATCCCAATAAATAATCCTAAATTTGATTTCTTCTGATTTAACCACATTTATTACATGGCTGTGTTGAATACTCGATTCTGATTGGTCAATCACGGCGTTCTGCAGTCTGTAATTTCTCTATAACAGACCTTTGCTATGTATAGCAGACCGTTGCTATGTATAGCAGACCGTTGCTATGTATAACATACCGTATCATGTATAGCAGACCGTTGCTATGTATAGCAGACCGTTGCTATGTATAGCAGACCGTTGCTATGGGCGCAGTTCAGATGTCGGACTCTGGCGGACCGTTTTTGTGTCAAAATATTGATTTCTTCAGTAAGTAGCCGTGTAATAAGCGGGATAATGTACAGCTAGCGGGTCATTGTTGTGAAAGAATCCCCTTCAGGGCGATGAGAGTCATTATAATTATTTTCTCCCTACCTAAATCGCACTAGGACTAAAGGCTGGGCAATATGGAGAAAATCAAATATTGCGATATTTTCTACCAAATACCTCGATGTCGATATTGCAACGATATTGTAGGGTTGACCGTTGGTGCTTTCACTAAATATTAAGATTTTTGATAAATAATCATCAGTAATGTGGATATATTGACTAAGTGGGTAACAGCAAATAATAGAACAGCTAGAACAGTCTGGTAAGTTCAGAAAATTACATCGCATTACTGTAATGCAGCCTTTAAACCAGGAAGAGACAACACTTATTCCATGTTACGATGTCCAAAATCTAAGATGATATTTAGTCTCATATCAATATAATATTGATATATTGCCCACCCTACCAGGGCTTCAAACAGGTTGACTACTCCATTCGGTCAACATCTTTTTCAGCGTCCAGAGATAGAATTGCTGTATCTGGAGCATCCTTTCCTGCATGGATAATATTAAGGACACTTTTTTATATATTACAAAAGGCTTGCTTTCCCTTAATATATCCATTTGGGTCAACTTGGTATGATCAAGATCTGGTATGTGTTTCCTGCATTTTTCTCAGGATTAAGGAGAGACTGAACACATTCTGCTGCAAATCCATCCATGATTAGAAAGAGCCCAGTTGGCACCAAAAACTGCATTCATGGGACTATACGGGATCACCTCAGTGCCAGCCTAATAAGAGCTGATTAAATTAGACTACTCCTGTGACTACTCTCTCAAACCATGTGGAAAACTCAAGCTGTTCTGGATCATCTGAGGAGAAAACATCTCACTCATCTTTGCATTCTTGTCTCTTTACATCCCCATAAGCCTTTCCACTCCTTGCCCCATTTTCTCTCCTCTACAGTGTTTGACATGACAGCTCCCGTCACATAACTTATATGGACCTATACCGGAATGCCACACGTCTGCTGTGTAGGGGTCTAAGAAAATATCGATACACATGAGTATCGCGATATTATGTTCTGCAATGCTGTAACGATTCTCCAAACCGCTGTATCGGCTTTTAATTAACCTCTTAAAAATCTGACGGCCCACCGTCGGACCCAGCTGCTATTCTGTCTTTTGGAGGTTGTAGTGGGTTCAGTTTTAAAGCTAGTGAAGGTACTGGCATCATATTAGACTAGAAAACCTAATCCATTGGTACCAACCATGTCATACTTGCATGTAGCGAAGAACTTTAAATAACTCTCCAAAGTTAGGATAAATTTTGGCGAAGAAAAAACTGGCATGGCCATTTTCAAAGGGGTCCCTTGACCTCTGATCTCAAGATGTGTGAATGAAAATGGGTTCTATGGGTACCCACGAGTCTCCCCTTTACAGACACGCCCGCTTTATGATAATCACATGCAGTTTTGGGCAAAAATCATGCAGTTTTTTTTCATGCAGTATAAATGTGTTATTTTCACCTATTCTAAAATGCTGTATTTGAATATTTTGGCATACTGGGGTCCCTAAACAGTCTTGGAATTACATAAATTGGGTATCACTGGAAAGCTGAGACTCTTGTGGATCCAATGAGTCCAACTGTATTTGTGTATAATGATGTTGGTCTCCATAGTAGCCATTTCACATAGTGACTTTTTTTACTCAGATTTTATACATATGGTGGTGTGTCTTTATGACAGTTTCCCTAAAATTAGACTTTAGCAATATATCGCCTTGCTTATAGTACCGCAATATATTGAATCGTTGCCCCTGTATCATGATACATATCGTATCGCCTGATTCTTGCCCATACACAGTCCTACTGCTGTGTGAAGGGCTGGTTCATCATTCACAGCAGCAGCAAAGCACCACCTGCTGTCTCAGACGCTGTGCAGAGATTGGAGAGATACCAAGCCCGTCCACTGTCTGTCTGTCTGTAAATACCAGGCATTTTACTACCTCGGTAAAAAAAACAAGGTGGAGGGATTACATAATCCACCTCAGCAGGGAGAGCTGCAGGCGTTGCACACAACTTGAAACAAATGCATCCAGAGGACGAGGGAAAAATGGGCAGATTTGTATGCAGGACTCTCCAGTCTCGTCCAGGCATGTCATATCGCACATCTTTCCCCCTTTGGCTGGCAAATCTGTGCAGTCAAAAAATTGTGATTCACCACATGACTATTGAAAATGAGTTAGCTATAACATAATAGCATGATGGTGGGCGTCACTGCACCCCATGCAGGCTAGCAGCTCTATGCAACCACATGGCTCATTTTTAACTACTATAGCTCGTGTGAATACTAGTGTGTCAGTTTTCGTGTAGTTGTCTCAATCCAGATGCAGGAAGTTGAACATCCCTTGCAGGCAGGATGTTCCCCAAAACACACAACTTCAGTAGCACAGCTAATAACCAAAGCTATAACGTTAGCTAGGACCTCTACCCAGACACTCGTGCGCTTACTCACATCTTTCTTGGCAATTTTCGGAGTGGTGTTTTTGAATTTGGAGGCCTTAAAGCGATTCATGTTGCTCTCTCAAAGTGCCTTCCGGGTGTCTCTCTGTCGGGCTGGTTGGAACTCCTGCTGCTTACAAACTGACAGTTCAGGCTGGCCAAGCGGTGTGCGCTCGCTTTGCTCCACAGAGCTGTCCGCCTGGGCGGGGTTTTTCCTTCTTCTTCTCAAACACTAGAGAAAACCCTCTGCTCTGTTGCGAGCTGCCCCGGGTCTTAAAACATGTGCATCCTTTTTTTTTTGGACTTGACACATGTGAT
Organism: Sebastolobus alascanus; assembly: GCA_916701645.2. Classification (NCBI taxonomy): domain Eukaryota; kingdom Metazoa; phylum Chordata; class Actinopteri; order Perciformes; family Sebastidae; genus Sebastolobus; species Sebastolobus alascanus. Next base: position 737,412 of record CAKAOJ020000133.1, on the reverse strand, counting down.
GCTCTTTGACACAGAGGAATTTGTGGAAGATGAGTTTGACCATCACTATTATCATTTTTTTTTAAAAATAAATTAAATTTCAAGTCTTTTCAGAGTTCAAGAAAATGTACTTCCTTTAAAATATTGAGAGACTTTACAGCTTTTCTGCATCTCGTTTTTCTTGAGAGAGCATCATCTTGACTCAAACATATCTTTGCGATCTCGGTTGACGCCCACTCGTTTTTCTTGAGAGAGCATCATCTTGACTCAAACATATCTTTGCGCTCTCGGTGACGCCCACTCTCTTCCGCACATGCGCAGTGTGTCCGAAGCAGCGGTTAGAGAAGGAATGATGGCGTCCACGGCTGCCCGTCGCTCCTCACGCTGGATTACAGTCATCGTGTCCTCTGGACATCGCGGGGCCGCCGGTGCTGCTGTCTGCGCCGGCCACGGAGGGGTCCGCAGCATCTCTACCCTGGGAGCGGAACCACTGTGGCGGGGAGGGAACCTGATGTGTGGCGGAGCAGGGAAAGCGGTGACATTGAGAGGGCTGTCAGGTGAGTGGTGCACATATGGTACCGGCCTAGGCTAGGCTAGGCTAAATGTTGTGTAATTTATTGTTTTCTCAGGTGATGCAGGATAAAAACAACTCATTTAACAAGTGTAACATATCTTGATAAGGGTTTAAGTGACCATTAAAGAGTGCTTGTAACGCATTTGCTGTCATGCATGTAGAGATAGTTGATTTTTTGATGCAAACAGTTTTTGCTAATTTTGCAGCCATCAAGTTGAATTTGCAAGGTGGTGTTGCATAGTATTCTGCGACCCTGCAGATTATGTGACATAGTGTTTCCCCTTAATCAGTCCCCACCAGTCATCTCTGTGACACCTAACCACAATTAAATCCCAAGAGTTTGTTATTGTTATTGGCAGAGCCACTAGCATATGTTTACTTTTTGGAAGTAAATCATCTTCAGCTTAACGAACGTTTGTATTACTAGAATCTTCTTGCAGATAAAATATTAATATTTTTCTTCTGATTTTGTCAGTGACACCTGAATGCAGCTATAATGCAGCTCTACTGTTCTAAATGGTGTTTACTCACCCTTTTACCCTGTTTTGACACTTTCCAGGCATCAAATCGCCCCATGCAGCCGGCACACTGTCCTTTCACACAAGTGCCCCTGCTAGCAGCAAGCAAGACTTCTACCAGATCCTCGGCGTTCCTCGCGCAGCAACCCAGAAGGAGATCAAGAAAGCCTACTACCAGGTCTGCTCCTTTTGCCTGCTTTCCCAGCTTGTATTGGTTCTCAGATCATCACAGTAGTTGACCGTGTGTTTGTTGTCCCTCAGATGGCCAAAAAGTATCATCCCGACACCAACAAAGATGACCCACAAGCCAAGGAAAAATTTGCTCAGCTGGCTGAAGCTTACGAGGTTCAGTCTCAGTCTTTATTCAAGCTTTCACGTGACACTTTTACTGTATATTTTTCCTCGTGTGTTTTTTTTGGCCCTGTTCAGACCTGGCATTATCATGCGTCCTGAGTGATCGGATCTCAATGCGTCTGAACAGGGCCTTTGAAACCTACGAATAGTCTCTTCCAGTATGTACAATCTCATTAGAACTACAAACGCACCCCTTAAACCTCGCTCATCGTTTCTCTCAGATCCTGAGCGATGAAGGAAAGAGGAAGCAGTACGATACGTATGGCTCAGCGGGCTTCGAGGCTGGTCAGGCTGGCGGAGGGCAGAGCTACTGGTCTGGACAGGCCAGCAGCGTGGACCCAGAGGAGCTCTTCCGCAAGATCTTCGGGGAGTTCTCCGGAGGCCGCGGCTTTGGAGACTTCAGTGCCATATTTGAACAGCCACAGCAGGTCAGTGGGAAACTGTAAAATTGGAGCGTCTCATCTGGCGCTAATTTTTTATCGGTGCACATTCAGAGCGATGAATTTCTTTTTTTTTTCAACACAGTACGCCATGGAGCTGACGTTCACTCAGGCAGCAAAGGGAGTCAACAAAGAGTTCTCCGTTAACATGGAAGCAGCCTGCCAGAGCTGTGACGGTAAGGGCCACGAGCCGGGAACCAAAGTGCAGCACTGCCACTACTGCAACGGCTCCGGCATGGTAAGAGCTCTGACGCGCTGCCTTCCTTCTTCAAAGTGTGTTTGTGTGCTGTAATGTACTAAACACACGTATTGTCCACACCCTGTGTAGGAGACTGTGAACACGGGCCCGTTTGTGATGCGCTCCACGTGTCGTCGCTGCGGCGGCAAAGGCTCGGTCATTTCCAACCCGTGTCACACGTGTCGGGGGACGGGGCAGACCAAGCAGAGGAGGACTGTGATGGTTCCTGTGCCTGCAGGTCGGTCTCTCTTAACGGTCTGCTCTACTGGTTACACACACTGTAAATACCACAAGCACATTTGATCTTATCTCTAATGAGCATGAAAAGTAGGGCTGGGTATCGGTACTCCATATCTTTTAAGCAGGGCTCAACAATAAGGATTGCCCGCTTGCCTGGGGCAAGTAAAATGCCTCGTAAAAAAGAATTAAACCGTTTGTTTTTTTCCCGGGCTGAGGGTGGAAGTAGCTAAGGAGTGAGCCATCTTGTTTCCTCCTCATCTCTGTTGAGAGTTGCACATGCGCAGTACCGATCAGGTATCGGGTAAAAGACAAAGTTTATGAGCTGAAGTAGCGCAAGCGAGCGTGTGAATTGTCCTGGAAACAGGAGTTTAGTTGGGTGGCGTTAGAGGATGTGGGCGAAACTCCAGATTAATTTACTTAAATAAAGATTAAACATGACAGTTAACTTTGTTGTTATTTGATAACCACTAATAAATAAAACAATTTGTATAGTAAAAATCGACTTAGGGCAAGTGGATATCTGAGTGAATAATATCATTAACATTGATGTGAAGGTATCGACTGAAATAATCCAGCAGTAGTATTGAAACCTCTCCAGTCACCTTTCATTGAAAAGTCACCCAGCAGCGTATCTGCCATAGTCAGAAGCAACTACTGACTCCCTAGATGTTGTAGGCTTTTATTGTCTGCAATATTCATAAGAAAATGTCTTAAAAATACAACTACACTGCTGAGCATAATTCATCATTTGAATGCGTGTCGTATTTTTTTTCTGGCATGATTTGTTAAATCCACAATCAGTGTAGCTGTAGTTTTATCAAAAGTAGCTTCATTCTGCCAGAATTGAAAAAAAAAAATGGAAATAAATCATTGCACTTCTCCAGATAAACTTGCATTTTACCTTGAACTTTTATTTTGCTTTGTTGCCAAGTAACTGTGAAATATTCACCCACATAACACATAATAAAGGAACGCTAGAAAATAATTCAATAGTTTTAGCCTTGACTGTAGTTTAATCTTCACAAATCGTAATGGGCATAAAGAAAGTAAAAGTAGAACTGTTCTTTTACTTAGAGTTACAGTCCACCTGAAATCCCACCTAACTGTAGTCTGTTTTTGCTTCAAGGAGTGGAGGACGGTCAGACTGTCAGAATGCCTGTTGGTAAGAGGGAGGTCTTCATCACATTTAGGGTGAGTATCTTCGTCAACAAACCCAGGCTATAAAGAAATGATCTCTCCATGAAGGTTACGTTCATGTCAGAGCCGCTGTAACGGGATTGTCTTTTATAATGTGCTGCAGGTGTGTGGACTTGTAAGAGACACTGAGCTGTCTGAGCTCTTTGACTTTGAATTAACACAGTTCAGACAACCTGTTTGTAACCGCTTCTAGAGACTGTGATGTTTTGACACCACGTGTGTGATTGGTTGTGATGTGTCCAGGTCCAAAAAAGTCCCGTGTTCAGGAGGGAAGGCGCAGACGTCCACTCTGACCTTTTTGTCTCCGTGGCACAAGCTATCCTGGGCGGCACGGCCAGAGCACAGGGCCTTTATGAAACACTGAACTTATCAGTAAGTAGCAAATTTTTCAGGTTTCTCCTCTTATGGTGAAACATTTCAAACATATGCTGTGTAATAAATGACTGGATTTTTTTCCCCTCGTCTTTAGATCCCTGCAGGCATCCAGACGGACCAGAAGATTCGTCTGTCGGGGAAGGGAATCGCTCGTATCAGCGGCTACGGCTACGGAGACCATTATGTCCATGTCAAAATAAAAGTACCCAAGTAAGACTCCACAGACACAGAGGGCCTTGTGGTTGAATACAGTGACTTGCCGTAGTCTTGAAGAAATGGGATAATACCATAACACATTGTTTTCCTGTGTAGGACACTGACGGACAGACAAAGAGCTCTGCTAGCGAGCTACGCTGAGGACGAGACGGAGGTGGAGGGGACGGTGAACGGCGTCACTACCACCACCACAGGTAAGAGGACAATCACTGTCACTCTTACGTTCCTTCCTCACCTACTGCCCATCCCTGTTCTCCTTCTGAAATGGGGGGTTTTAGGAAAGGTAGTAGTATTGAGTCACAAGCCCGGCTGATGCAGTGTTGATCTCTGTCCAGGTGGGGGCAGCAGTGGTAAGCGGTCTGAGGCAGGGCAAAGCGAGCATGACAAGAAGGAAGGAGAGTTGAAAGAAGAGGGGGGCTTCTTCTCCAAATTAAAGAAATTGTTTAGTTCTTCCTGACAGCCACAAACCAGGTAAAAAAAAACCAAATGACTCTTTCCTGTTCTGTTCTTCACAAATACATGTGATGCATTATGCAACGCTCTTTTTTTTTTGGATAACTTTCAACTATCTGGTTTGTGGCTGTCGCATAAAAACACTGATGCATGCACTCCTGAAATCAGCTGGATGTCTCGCCAGTCTGGGATGTGGAAGTGGGACTGCCTTGCCAGCTCAATTTACAGGGTTCCTACGCAGTGTGGAAAAGTATGGAATTTGATTTTAGAAATTTCCAGGTCTGGATAAGTATGGAAAAAAGAGTATGGAAAAACATTTCTGTTTCCAGACTATTGCCCCTTTTCTGTTTTCTAAAATATAAAATTCTGAATTTCTAAAAATACATTGATCATACAGCATTTTTCATGCTTGATGTCGTTGAAAGCAAAGCTAGAAGTATGCTGTGCACACTCCTACGCAGAGCTGCCTCTACGCCTGTACGTCACAGCCAGGGCCGGCGCGTCCATGTAGGCGAACTTTGGCAAGGGCAACGAAATGTGGGCCAACTATTCATTATGAGCAAAATAACAAAATAATATGATTATAAAAAGTAAAAAAAGACATAGCACAGAGCAGAACGCTCCCTGTCAGACTGGGCCGTTCTAATACTGTCAATATTGAGGGGGGATGCGAGTGGCCCTTCCTAATTTGGACTGATTGAACTGTGACTAGTTTGAAAAATGTCCAAAAAAAGTCAGAAAAATGTCAGGAAAAAAAAGTCAGAAAAATGTCAGGAAAAAAAAGTCAGAAAAATGTCAGGAAAAAAGTCTGTAAAATGTCTGAAAAATGTCCGGGAAAAAAAGTCTGAAAAATGTCAGAAAAAATGTCTGTAAAATGTCTGAAAAAAAAAAGTTTGAAAAATGTCAGAAAAAAATGTCTGAAAAAAGTCTAAAAAAAAAGTCTGAAAAATGTCAGAAAAAAAAGTTTGAAAAATGTCCGAAAAAAAAGTCTGTAAAATGTCCAAAAAAAGCCTGAAAAAAAAGTCTGAAAAGTTTCCAAAAAAAAAAAAGTTTGAAAAATGTCCCAAAAAAAAGTTTGAAAAATACCTGAAAAAAAGTCTGTAAAATGTCCGAAAAAAATGTCTGTAAAATGTCTGAAAAAAAGAAGTTTGAAAAATGTCTGAAAAAGTCTTAAAAAAAAGTCTGAAAAATGTCTTAAAAAAAAGCCTGAAAAAAAAGTCTGAAAAATGTCCAAAAAAAAAAAAGTTTGAAAAATGTCCAAAAAAAAAGTTTGAAAAATATCAGAAAAAAAAGTTTGAAAAATACCTGAAAAAAGTCTGTAAAATGTCCGAAAAAAATGTCTGTAAAATGTCTGAAAAAAAAAGTTTGAAAAATGTCTGAAAAATGTCTTAAAAAAAAGTCTGAAAAATGTCAGAAAAAAAAGTTTGAAAAATTTCCGAAAAAAAGTCTGTAAAATGTCAAAAAAAAAAGCCTGAAAAAAAAGTCTGAAAAATTACCAAAAAAAAAAGTTTGAAAAATGTCCAAAAAAAAAGTTTGAAAAATATCCGAAAAAAAAGTTTGAAAAATATCCGAAAAAAAAGTCTGTAAAATGTCCGAAAAAAATGTCTGAAAAAAAAGTTTGAAAAATGTCAGAAAAAAAAGTCTGAAAAATGTCCGGAAAATGTCCAAAAATAAATGTTTGAAAAAAAAAGTAACCCATGTGTACCTATGTAGCTATATTTTTCCTTCTGTCAGCGTCCATCTCTTCTCAAAAACATCCTCCATATTCCTTATTTTGTGAGTTCTCTTTTCCATAACTTTTACTTCTTGAATCAAACTTTTCCATTTTATAAAATCTGGGATGTGTCAGATGTTTGACAGTGGAACGTCGTACAGCTTTCTACGGAGGACTGTAGAGTGAACGGCCTCAGTGGATAAATCTGCAGTTTTCCGAGGGCTGGCTTTACAATCCCAAATACAAAGCCCGGTTGGTTAACAATTCCAAATGGGAAGAGAGAGCCTGATGCAAACTTTGTGTGACATCATTTGACATCTCAACCATGGGGGAGGCTGTAGGAACTCTGAATTGAATTTAAAAAAAGTTGCAAATGGCACATTTTACAACCTTTTTTCCTTCTTTTTAAAGGTAAAAGGTCATCCTGGAACTGAGAATCATCAGTAGAGATCAGAGGGCAGAAGGGAGGACAGCGTAAGGCACATCCACATTATAAAGGGACAGGTGGTTGAGGAGTGTTGGGTGTTGGATGAGGCCTACAAAGGTTCTGGACGGAGCGGTACGGACCTACCTGGCCAGCCCTGCAGCGAATAAGACGGAGGATCACCTGCTCTGTTCCTCTGCCAAAGTGAATCCACACACAAGAGGATGTTCCAGTGTGTTAGTCACCTCTCCAGTCAGATGTCCATTGTGGCCATTTGGGCAGCAAAGACTCATCATTTATCACAACATTAGGTGCATGTTGGTTCTCTGTTGATCCCCATAAAAAAAACATGATAGTGATAACAGAATTCAAATAAATTATTGTATTGACTACAGATTCAGTTTTATTCAGGATTAAATGAACCTCCTGTTATTAATCCTTTTGTTCTGTATGCTTCGGTCGTATTTTCATGAATACTCGAAGTTGCCCCACAATTCTCAGCGCCGTCAGTCCTAACAGGCGTGACATCACCAGACTACATGTTTACCTTTGAGTTTAAGTGTTGGACAGTGTAGAGGTATGTCTGCAGTGGAAAGTTAAAGTTGAACACTAATGACTGAGCTCTGTCTTTCTTATAACCCTTTACATTATGAGACATCTGCACCGTTATTACATTTGTACATCGTTGTGGATCAAACAGTTGCATCAATGTGTCACAGAAGAGAGATATTGTACATCTATAATAAAGCTATGGTCTGGGAAAAGCCTCTTGTTTTATATACATCACCAAAGAAATAGCATTTAGAGACAGTGCTTTGACTCTGTCTAGACATTAATATATTACAAATATTTAGGATTATTTTTTGCAGAGCTATTGTATTAGATTACATTGATTTGTTAAGGTGTACCTAATAAACTAGCCTACATTTTTACCATTTCTTAATCTATTAGCGTTGCTTTCAAAATGATGTTCTGTGGACATTCCAGGTCCCACATCGTGCTCATTTTCAGGTTAATTCTTGTATTTCGTGTTTCTACTAGCACATGTTTACATGCTGTAATGTTCAAAAAAAACTTTATTTTCCTTGTACTGTCTGCCTGAATATACCTGTATATACCCTCTGTCTGAATCGCTCTGTTTTTTGCACATTCCAACGGAATTGCATTGCTAGGCAACAGCTTGGGTCCGTGTTTACTTCCTGTCAGCTGATGTCCTTCACATACACTGCAACAAGGAGGGTGAAAAGAGGAAATGTCACGCGTCATTATCGCATCATATCCGGAATTTCATCATTTTAGGGGCAAGGCCACTTGGCCTTTGGCGTTGTCAGTTTTTTGAGGGCACAAAGTCCAAATGTCAGGGCAGCAAGACCATCAAATAAAACAATGATTTTAAGTCCACGGAAATGATGAATTGAACTTAAACCTGCAGTAAGCAGAATAGTTTTGGCATCATTGGGCAAAAATGCCATAATAACCTTTCAGCATATTGCAATTCAAGTGTTCTGTGAGAAAACTAGACTTCTGTAACTCATCATGGCTCTGTTTTCAGGCTTTAAAAAATCTAGCCCGTGACGGGAGACTTTAAAAGGATTAATGATGGTGGACCGTCCTGTATTTGTCTTCCTCCTCAAAATGCCACCCTCGACCTACAGCTGCGCAGCAACTATAATGAATATTGGTGATGTAGTGCTGACAAATGTTTGAAACATCTTCAAGACCACAAGGTTTGTGCCAAAAAAAGAATCATCTATTATGATTAAAAACACCAGTCCAAATGAATCACTTTTATTTCAGCATGAGCAGGAAAACGGAATTAATTTCATTATAGACAGCACAACATACTCCTGGGGTTTCACTCTCGGACAATGAGAGTATTCTAGCCAAACACTATAAAGCTTTGTCCAGTTAGATACACAAAGGGATTAAGAGTGTAGAGTTAATGAAAATGCAAGAGAATTCAAAATCAACATGAATTAGTCGAGCATCCCGCTCCCTTTAATCCAAAGTTTAACCGATGACCAAAACTACCTGTACTCCTGAGATTCAAGTAATCATCCCCTCGGTACGTCCAAAAAACACTGTTTGTGCACATCACACTGGCATCAAGAAAATTCAATAAAACATGGACGTTGAAGTAGGGCAGTCCCCGTAACCGTCCTCCGTATGCAATGCATTGTATTGCCGTCTGAGTGCAACATGAACCTGAGACTCTCAAATACAAAACACACCATCGCTTCGGTTTCCATGTCTGATCTGAATGAGCTTTGCTAGTGAAAGAATACTGTACATGCGCTTAATGCGTTGTGCAAATACACACAATCCAGGAACCTGCAGGTTTCCTTTGGAACTCTGTGTCAAACAAATCCAAGCAAAGGGCAGATGAAGCAAAGTTAATAAAAGGTCATTATTACTGTGTCAGGATAAATATCAAACGTCAATCGCAAAACAGTGCAATAACACTGCATACAGTACTCACAGCACAATGTATCCCTCCTTATCTATGTCGAGTTGTGCACTACTGGGAAAGTTATTCCCAACATACAGTATGAACGAAATATGAATAATGATTACACAGTTTTAGTGATGATGCATACTGTATATCCATAACAAATGGATACATAAACATGAGCTGAGCTGCTGAAGGACTTCCCTGTAAGTACCAAACCTGAACACTCAACCATAAACCGTTAACATTATAAAAAAGACTATTTTCCTTTTAAAACGACTGTGAACACCTTTGTCCTAATATAGGCTCCTGTGGCAGGTAAAACTTGGATAGTTAAGCTATGCATATGCAACAACAGGCAGCTTTTTTTGAGCAATACAAGATGCCATATCATATAATTCTGAAACAGATAAATGGTACAGTTGAACATGCATCAATAGAGATTTAAATATCCAGTATATTCACTATAATACAATACTGAAAGATGTGTATTAATCGTACACTCGTCAACGTGTAGGTGTGCTATATTTGAGGGGAAAAAAGCTCTTTTGATTCCCATCACCTGTCCTACAGTACACCTGTACGAACGTTTGCGGCCATGCTTGAATCATGAAGTGTGATGATAATGGATTTAAAAAAAGAACATAAGTGTTTTCACATTATCTTTGGAACTTCAGTCAATGTGTATAAGTAAAAAAAAAAATGCATTGTTAACTCGTACATTCCTTCCTCTCTCTCTGCTCAAATAAAGATATTTCAATGCAAAAACACAGAAGGCCTCATTCAAAATCAACACAGCAGTCTTCCACATACTGTGCTATCATACATACTGCATAACATCTGTATGCATAGTTTGTTTTTACATGTTTTTAACTAAGCTCGCTATGAATTTTGATAATCCAATCATCGTTATTAACTAATTTATATAGCCAATTACACATGGGCAGCATCTAAAAGTGCTTTGTCAATCTGGCTGTTTCATTTAAAATTGGGAAAAAATGTAATTTCACAACAACTGAGCTCTTAGATATAAATCAGAAAACAGCTTCAGGAGGTCTTGAGATACGATGCTGGAAGGACACAGGATGGAGGGATGGTGCATATGAGGTAGAGAAATAAAAAAGACAGGAGGATAAAGTGTAACGAGGTGTAGCTTGATGGATGGATGGCGGGATGTGGAGGACGTCCTAATGGGTCCTACACATCATTTAATAATGTCCAAGTTTACGTCCTGTCAGCAAACACGTAACATTAACTAAACTTGGACCCGTTCAGAATGTTTGGATGAAACTATGAAATGATCTACAGCCTGAGGGAGGTTTCTACTCTCCTTACTGTCCTTCCTTCTATGTTTGTCCTCCCTCTCTCTAACAGCAGCAGAGTGACGGGGGGGGGGGCGACGGCTGGATCACATCAGATACCACGCAGCGAATCCGGCCAGAGCAGCAAACCACGTAGCAAACAGGACCTGTCCAGTCGGGTGTCGGAGTACGGCCATGGCGAGCTGACAGGCGTACGCTGTTCCACCCGACGCCGCTGTGAAACAGAGGGAGCACGAAAACAAACTTAGAGGTGAAGTGTGTAGGATTTGGTGGCATCTAGTGGTGTGGTTGCAGATTGCAACCAACTGAGAGCCCCTCCGCTCACTCCTCCCTTTCCAAGACTGCGGTAACGTGAGCCGCCGAGTGCAAAACCGTGGTGACGCTGTTCTCCTCGATCTGAGGACGTCCAAAAACACTGCTTTAGGAGCAACGGAAGGTGGCGGTTTCACGGTTTTGCACTCTGCGGCTCACGTTGCTGCAGTTCCACAAACGTGTTGGAGAACTACTGTGGACTTCAGGCAACGTAAAAACATGAAAGTCTCTCTCTTGAGCCAGAGTTTGGTTTGTCCAAAGGGAGCAATGCTACAGAGAGAAGTATAAAAAGCATACTCATTTTGGCAGAATAGTAGGGACACTTGCTGAGGTCTCCACCCGTTGCTCCATGGACGGGCATGCCAGCATCTAAAACATCCTCCTGGATGGTTTTACCGATCTCTTCCAGCTCCTCAAACACCTGCCAGCACAAACATACAGTATGTACGGTTATCAAGCTTGTTGTATACTCTGTATTCTAGAAATAGTTCAAGGATGAAACAACCAGAAAAGGAAAGTCTGTTTTTGGATAATCCAGCAAGTATCATCATCATTATTATTATTATTAAAAAATACTGATGTAGAAATCATATAAAAATCCAACACTTCCATAAAACAGTCCTCATAAATTGCCCACAAGGACCTAATACACCTATTGGTACGCATGTACAGGTTTTTTGATCTACTTGTACTTCAGTTAAACCGTTTTGGAACGATGATTCTTCTCTTAATTTATTAAATCATCAGAAAACGGTTTTCTTTGCTGGCTTAACTGCAGCCAAAAATAATCCTTTTAGAACTGTCAATTGTATCTGTAAACAATGCTAAAAGAGAAACATTGGAGACCATTAAAAGAGCTGCCGACCAGGTGATATCCTCTATGTAAAATGATAGTAGATGTATATTTTGGTTCGTGGAAGAGCGAGTATGAGGGGGTACACACCTAGCCTAGTGTACAATTAGGATGCCATTTTAAGTTGCGTGAGAATAGAGGAATTATGACTGCAAAAAAACAAAAAAACTCTACCTGTAATATTTGTAAACCGGCAAGAGGGGTGGGGGGTGGGAGGCAGAGTGGGCAAGGGGATGGATCCTTGCTCCTCTTAATTTTTTGTAGGTATATATAATTTGTACATCTGTATGTCGCCCACTAGTGTTTCCAAACATAAGCTTCCACTTCTCCTTTTCTCCATGTCTGGCCTCTTACCTCCATGTTGAACTGGAAGGCCTTGACAGCCTCGTCTACCAGCCTCTTCTTTATGTCCATGTCCAGCTCCAGCTCGTTCATCCGACTGCGGTACAGCTGCTTGAATGCTTTGGCGCTATGGATGCCTTCAAACTGATAGAACTCCAGGCCCTCCCCTGTGGGCGGCAGCTTCATGGCTCTCTGCGCCACCTTCTTCAGCACCTGGCCCCCGGACAGGTCCCCCATGTAGCGGGTGTAGGCGTGGGACACCAGCAGCGCTGGGTCCTCCTGCCCCACTTCATGAATACGGTCCACATAGCGCTGGGTGGCCTGGGAGCAGCTGATCTGGCTCTGCCAGTCGGGGCCGTAAAAGTACTCGAGGTCACGGGCCAGGGCCTCGTGGCGGTGCAGCTCTGTAGGGAAATATAGAGGGGCAAAGTGGGGGTGGTCTTTGTTCCTTTCAATCTCCTCCTCCATGGCTGTGTAAGTATAGTAGAGAGCCACGGCACCAAGCTGGGGAGCAAGAAAGAAAAGCCACAATTTAATGTCGCTTGTCTACTTTTTCCAGTTTTCCCTGCTTCTTTTTAACCTACATGTTTGTTACATTTATCTTGTTTGTTTCGTAGAGCACTGATTCTCTTCAGACTGACCTTGAAGAGCTCTTTGCGGATGCGTCCCCTGAGGAAATCTTTCACAAACTGGGTGTTCTCAGCCTTTTCATGAACCTCCTTGGTCCCTGCTGCCAGCACCTCAGACAGATCCTCAGGACTGGGGAATAAATAAAAAGAGAACAATAGGAGGTATAATGTGTGTTTGACTGAACCACAAGTAACATGATCATTTTGTAATCTTAGGTAACGGTGTTACAATACCAGTGGGAGATTTACCTGAGGTCGTCTTCTTTCCCCTCATATACAGGCCCTGCTCCATTGGACATGCTGGCTGTTGTCTCCATCTTCTCCGCTGACATTAGTGGTGTGTTCCTGTCTGCCAGAAAGTTCAACCTACAATCAATGAAAGACATCACAGTAGAATTATATTTACATTCAAATTATATGGGAAAAGTCATATTTAAAAGAACAGTGTGTAACATTTCAGGGATCTATTAACTATGTTTTCAACACTCGGTGGCTCACGTTACCGCAGTCTTGGAAAGGGAGGAGTGAGCGAAGGGGTACCCAGTTGGTTGCAATCTGCAACCACACCACTGATCCTACACTCTGTAGCTTTAAGTTTCATCACATTGCACATATGAATTTTGACAGAAATGATATACTTGAAGTATATTGCCGCAGTTATGAACAAGGCATATACAATAGTAACTTGTGTAAGATTGCATAATGTTTCCTGACTATGACCTACACTAGTCACAGCTGTCTAAATTACACTTGAGTAACGGTTGCGTAACTGGTTTTCAGAATAAACAAGGGAACATGTCACATGGCTGCAGTGTTCCCTGCGGTTCTAGAGGTCTCAGGTATTGTACACGAAAACAACAACAACACACAGAAGCAATATATGTATACTGTATACTATACAGTACATTATTAATCACGACTTGTCCAGAGTCAGGGAGAAGGCCAGAGAACATAATGTAGACCAAACACAATCTGCAAATTGCCCATTGCAGTTATCAGGTCCATAATCATCAAATTAAGGCTGTTAACAATGTCGAAATCCTTTATAATCCCCTGTAGATGTTAAGATAATTCACTGCTTCTACTCATAACAGATAGACAAACAGTGTATGTTCAATAACAGTATCTATTCACCCTTACCTAAGAGGCAGCAGAGGTCTAATCAGGAAGAATGGGAGCTGATATCAGTCCTCTGAGATGATGGTCAAAGGAAAGATGTCTTCTGCCAGTTAATTCAGCTGCTTTAAGCCTTTGACCTTATTTATTCTGAGAGGGGACATAAGGCAATGTGAGAGTGAATACAGTCTGGCTTTGTTTACACATGAAAGGCTGCTTTAAAACAACAGCCAGGCTCGAGGTAACATGAACACACAGACAAACAATAAGCAGCTGATACAACACAGCACAGCACAGCACAGGCCTTCTGGCGTTTACCACAAGTCTCAAAGTGTACTGCTGTTGTTATTTAAGTGATTTAAATTCAGCTCAGTTCCTCAATGTAATCAGTAATCACGATATCAAGCCACCTTTCACAGTAATACGAACACATGTCATGCCTTATACTCCTGACAGCAGCGTCCTCTAACTTGCTACAGTAGGTCAGGAGCATCGTTTTGACAACAACAGCTAACTTTGCTGCTAAGTTAGCTAACAGCTAGCTGGCATTTTTTAACAAGCTTAACGAGATTTAACGAGCCGCGTTACGTTACATTGCGGATTCGACACGTTTATTCACCTATCAAAATCATATGTTAACGTGTTAGGTAAGGCTTTGGTATCATATTGACATTACAAACCTTCACAAGAGCGATCCGCCGGTCGGTTAAAACCAAAGAGAGAACTACAAATCAGGCTGGAGATCCGGGATGGAAACTGCACTTCCCAACTCCGCCCCCACCCGGCTGCTCGCTGTCAGGTGCTGCCTTCTCTCCACGGTCGTGTCTAGAAGGTAACCCGCAAACTGCGAAATCTGATGTGAGATCTCGCGAGACTCGCTCTCCGACGACCTATCCTAACCTTAGCGATTCGAGATCAATTCCCTAACTTTAATGATTCGGGATCAATACCTAACCTTAGCTATTCGAGATCAATACATAACCTTAACTATTCGAGATCAATGCCTAACCTTAAACATCTCGCGAGAGTTTCCCCAGTTTGCGGGTTCCCTTCCAGACACTACCAGTCTCCACATAGACATACTGCCACTACTAGGCTACTAATACTTCTACTGCTAATATAAGTATTACTACTAATAATAATTGGATTAATTGCTATTATTGCCATGGTATTTCTTTTTTTAACGCAGTGGAAAGTTTGAAAACGAGACAGCTTAACCCCCACAAATATAAATACTGTGATATTAAAATGGACAATGGTCTGTTTGTTCATTAACCCATCATTAGTGCCCAAAGACTATATTTAGTATGATAAGGAAAAATGCCACAACATTTGTTCTGATTGGTCAAAAGTCTTGAAATTTGGATGGGACAAACTTAGATAGACTTCATGAGTCACAAGGCCAAACATCCCACTTGGGTGGTGATTAGAAATAAGTAAAAGACCTCATGTGACCAACTACACTAACTAATTTAACCTCAGATCGAGTAAGAGAAAAAATCCTACATATATATATATATCACTACAAATCAGCTTCATATCATATTAGTAAAAATAATGGCAAGGCATGATTATGACATGATCATATAATTAAATAAAAACCAAATAGTTACTGACAAACAGGTACAGTGAAAAGCACTTTACATGCTATATATGAAACACAAAAATTAAGACATTTAGAGAATCATACATAACAAACAGGCCATGCTATATACATAACAGATACTGTTATGATCATTTTCTTGTGCAAAGTCCACATATGAATACCAAGTGTCCTAGTTTACTGGTTGCATAAGAGTGCTGTTATATTTAACTGGTAATATAAAATCACACATCACAAGACACAACCCAAGACCACATCAACAGGCTAGAAGAGAATAACCACAAGATGGCATTCCCACCAAGGAAATACCACGGAATGACAGGTTTCGGTTTCACAAACAGTTCGAATATACAGTACAGTATCAGTAATATACAGATACAGATCGAAAAGCCCAATCAATGTCTCAATCAATCAATGGCTAATGTTGTAGTTTAAAGCAGTGGTTTTCAAAGTGGGGGTCCAGGGACCGCCAGGGGTCCTTGAGCGGGGTCCCCAGCAAAAACGGGTCATGGGATTAATACACCTTCTGTAATACAAAATCTAAAAGAAATAGGGCTGTCCTCGACCAAAGAAATTCTTAGTCGACTAACACTCATATGATTTTGTCGACTACTTAATTGATTGAGTGGATTTAATGTAAAACTGAGTTTCTCCACAAAGAAAAAGTTTGGGAACCACTGGTTTAAAGTAATGTTTTATATCGAAAGTACACAAATTGTGTAATATTACTTGATTGTGTTTGCTTATATTATGCATGAGATGTAGGGTGACCAGGTGTCCCACTTTACGAGGGACTGCACAGCATTTTTATCCCAGTTGTTGTTGTACCACATATTGAGATGATGTCCCAGATTTTCATTGACAGTAACAGTAAGTAACTAAGTAACAGATTGGCTCTCTTGCTTGTGGACACTTCAGAAGACTGTCAACACACAAGGCTTATACCCTGTATTTTCTATTGTTATTTTTTCCATCGCTTTTAAAATTTAAAATTGATAATTTAGCAGAACCAAACACCAAGAAAAAGATAAGATACTTTTATGGAGTTAAGACGAGGAGTTTAGCATATGGATCCACAACAGATCTCAATACCAAATGCTTGTTGTTGAGTCAAACACATGTGAAAAACTGAAGAAGCGAATAAATAAAAGGTGTGAGATGTGGAGAGGTGAAAGGGGCCAGAACTGGAGCAGGGCACATGATGAGAGAGTTCACAGAGTGTACTGTGTAATTACAATGAGTGCTTCCAGATTAACAGGTGTTTGTCCTGAGCCAGCCCCAATCACGGAGACACCCAGAAATCTTTGAGTCTTTCCAGTTGAACCGTAACATGTCAAACAAGCTTCCTTCGTGTTATCTTGTTTACGACGTGCTTCTGCCAATTACAGATCATAGTTTAATCAGGATTTCGCAGGTGTTTTGTGTACAAATGATTCACACATGCTGCTCATGAATTATGTACGAGGTTTGTTTGTTTGCTGAGCAGATTTGTCCATCGGTTAATGATTGTACGCAGGATGTATTTGTGTGTGTGTAAGCCTGTTGTGTGTATACGTGCATGGGGGAGAGTAAGTGTGTGACTGTCAGAGGCTGATATTTGTCTGGCAGCCGGCTGCAGTGTCAGATGCTCGGTTGGCGTGGCAGCTGAGTCGCCCTCCACCTCGCTCTGCTACTGAGCCACAGGAGGCCGGTGGTGGTGGGGGGGAAAGATGAGCTAACGAGATGATTCACTTCCCTCCAACGGGGGCCAGCAAGCTGTTGCCATTACATTAAATTGCTTTGGGAAGTGATTCTGTGCCAGTGATGCAGTTCAATAAGAGAGGAGGGTGACTTTGTTTCTAAAGACTCTGATGGGGGGGAGAGATTGGCAATGGATGCTAATTTGTCCATTTATAGATGAGAAACCCACAAAACAAAGTGTTTGGCAACCGTGTTCACTGAGTGATGCTTTGACTCTATTTTGCTGCCATTTGGTTTTGTTTGTCACTCTGGTCTGCTGAGGACCCCATATGTGATGCGCTGATGGCTTGGATGGCTTTCAAAAACCCTCGCATAAACACGCCTCACAGGAAGGAAATGCAGCATGATGTGATGCTTTTCATCATATCATGCAGTCAGAAAAGCAGAATAAGAGTGACTATGATGAGGGAAACATCACAACAGTAAAAAAATAAACCTGAAGAAAAACTAAACATCACAATATCTGTTGTGCTATACGTGATGATGCACGGGGTCAAATGTGGAGCGAAAACAAAGTAGTAGTTTGACTTGTCGAGCACAGGTGTAACTAGTAACATCATCAGTTGCTGGACTCCAACATCGTTAAGGTTATTAGTTCCACCTGTGTTTCTTTCAAATTGTGTGCTGTGAAAAAAGGTCTCTGAATCTGATTAGTTTTGGATCAATAAAGAAAAGACAGGGCTCTGATAGTAGCAATAAGACTATCAAGATTCAGAAAGGGGAATGTCATGTTAACTGGGCTACAAGACATACAGGTTTTTGACAGTAAGACAAAAAAAAATGGCGATGCTCACTGAGCAGACACGCCAGTCAAATCCAAAATATGAAGAAGCCTATCTTGCTCTAAAGTTTAGCGTCAATATGGATCTTTCCACAGTTGTAAACGTAGTTGTCTGAGTGGTCAGCCATGTTTGTTTGATGTCATCGTTATAGTCCAGTTCTCCCAGCAGTGATGGGAAATACTGACTTCTGTTTGGAATTGAACGCAGCACAAATAGAAATCATTGTCTCATGTCCTCATATATTTTTCATGCGTGTGTGTGTGTGTGGGTGTGTGTGTGTGTGTGTGTGTGTGTGTGTGTGTGTGTGTGCAGTAGTCCTATAAAAGATCCACAACAGCGGGTACATGAAGAATCATCTGTGAGATGCAAATGAAGGTGATACAGGATGGATGCAGTTACCATGGTTACCATTCAGGGTGGGCAGTTTGGACCAAAACAATGTCGCGATAGCATGGTGCCTTCAAATGGGGTGGTGTTCACCGTGTTTACGAGGTGGGCCCATATGAACGCCCATCTGCCCTTTTCACAGCAGCCAATTTGACATGTCACTGCAGGGTAAACACAGGTGTAATTAATAACATTAATTGTAACATTTAGGTGGACTAGGGCTCTGGTATTGTGAATGCTGGCTCACTGAAATGGCTTTGACACGCTAAATACAACGACACCATAATGAATTGTATCAATTACACCTGTGTTTACCCTGCGTTTACATGTCAAAATGGCTGCTGTGAAAAGGGCCTATTGTATACAGACCATTTATTTATCATGTCTTCTAATCAACAGTCTAGTGTAGATCAACACACCCTATTTTTGTGTGAGGAGCATGATCTGAGGTCAAGCATTGTTTATTTAGAAAACAATGCTGATAGCTGGGAAGTCAATACTTCACTAGTGTATCTGTGGGAAAGCCACTCCAGATGAGTGCACAAATCAGATGCAATAGTTTTCACTGTGCACGGACAACAAGAGTCTCTGACCTACTGTGTGGCAGATAAACTGATGTGCACAACAACTACTACTACTACTTATGTGTATAAATCGTTTTGCATCAGTGTCGAGGCTTGGTTGGATCATTTAGATAAAACAGGAAATCAACAGCATATTGTACTAGAGTCAGTCATATCCTGTTTTAATAACAGTCACTCACAGGGACAGCATGTAAATAGGCTACATGGGAACATAATTGCAATATTTAATGAATGTTGTTATCAAAATGACACGCATCGCTCTTTAGAGTGGGCCTAATCATTTGCAGCTGGTAATTCACATTTTATGACACATATGAGTCAATATGAGCAGGATCTGATTAATAAAAGGTGCAAGCAGAGTCTTCCAATTTATTCAGTTTTTTCTCATCCTTCTCTCTGGTGGTAGCAATGACACTGAATTTCACGAACCGTTGCACAGTTCAGCCTAAAATCAACGGAGAGTCCAGATACACAGAGAGAAAACATGGTACAAATTCATTTCATTTCATTTCACTTCAAAATTTATTTCGAACATGTAAAATAATAATAATAATAAAAAAAAGAGAATCATCATACAACAAGTGGACTGCCAGAAAAAAAGCAGTATCCACATACAATGAAAATCATAAGCAAAAGAAATTGTCAAACACTTGCCTTTGTTTACATATTCGAAAAGGAGTGAGAAGAAGTACAAACTTATTTAATCCCCACCCCTTCTCCTGCAAATGAGCTGTTGTGGCAACATGAAGGAGCAGCGTCCCGTATCCCTGGTAACGGCAGCACTTCTCGCGAGAAGTGAGAACTTTGTCGCAGGGGAAGCTGGTTTACAAAGTTTTCCATCGTGTTTAGTTAATTTTAACAAATAAATGTATTTGCTATCGTTTTAGTCGAGTATCACGACATTGATAACTATTTTAAAAATCTTCACATTGCTTCACAGTGACTTTTTTTTTTCACCAAGAACGCAGAAACGTCACTTCCGCTTCCGCTAAGTTCTCGATTTCGCGGGTCAGCACGAAAAAGCTCGTTGTTTTTTAAACTTTAATCGCCAACGTTCATTTAGAGTTTTAAACCAACGGTTTAGCAGTTGGTAAACGGTTTCTTGCGTGTTGTCAGGGCAACGTCAGACACGGTTATGTCGCTGCTGTCCACAGTTGAGCGAGCTATCAAGTCCTGCAAAGCTGAACAAGCCAAGATTAACGACAGCATTCAACTCTACAGGGAACTATTACACAGCTTGTAAGTAACGTTACTGTACATCCGGGTCATTCACCACACTGTTTTACACTTAATGTTCTCTAAAACACTCACTGACGTCACTAAATAATGTTAGGTCAACATCTGTTCCGCTCTTCACCCACCGGCGCTGTGGCTTAGATGGTTAAAGCGCCTGTTTAGTAAACAGGAGATCCTGGGTTCGAATCCCAGCAGTGCCTTTTCCTGCAAAGTTTCGCTATGAGTAGACATGAAGACAGAATTGTGGTGAACTAAACCTTTAGTGATAAATTGGAATAGCAAGTGTTTGCTTATTGGTGATATATTTGCAGAAATGTTGGCTGATAAGTAACAAGAAACTGCAGTAATAGAATAGAAAGCTTTATTGTCATCGTATTAAATACAACGAGATTCACAGTTGCCACTCCTGGTCAGTGCTTTAAAAACAAATACTTGACAAGACAAGGCAGGTAAAACATATAACAGATAAAACACACATAGCTATAAAACAAATAAAAACAGGAATAAAACAGGTGAGGCAGAGTAATAAAAAAAAAATA
Source organism: Sebastolobus alascanus (assembly GCA_916701645.2). Classification (NCBI taxonomy): domain Eukaryota; kingdom Metazoa; phylum Chordata; class Actinopteri; order Perciformes; family Sebastidae; genus Sebastolobus; species Sebastolobus alascanus. Next base: position 716,796 of record CAKAOJ020000133.1, on the reverse strand, counting down.
TAAACTGAGGTATTGCACTTGAGAAATAGAATAGGTGAGGTAGATGCTATTTCGCATTCAGTGTATTAATATTGCACAGATTTTAATGTTTGTTCAGTGACCATATGGCCCAGGGAAAGAAATATTACAGTAATGCCAAAGACATGTACAGTATGATGTCATTTATCTCACTATAACATCCACCAGAGAGCATGGACAAGGTTATTTTTTCTTTTTATTAACAAAATGTTTATTCACCTTTTGTACATTTGGAATATACACAGATGCTTTGTAAGGAAATGAAAAATATATATATTATTAAATATTATAAAACCAATATTATTTCATATTATAGTTTGCTTAATTGTGCTCCTCTTGGTTGTTTTGAGTGATATGAAGTCTTTTCCTGCAGAACGCCACAACCAGAGACGGGCTCCGATGAGTCAGAATGTGCAGATGATGCTGCTACAGGTAATTAAAAATATATTAGATTTTTTGTCCGGCACAGTGCTCATTAATCAACAGAAATGAGTTAGCTTTGAAGACAGTTTTTCATCTGTTTTCACTCGCTCGCTATACATCAAAAAGATTCTATTATATGGGATAAAACATTACATACAACATAAAATAAATTGTTCATTGCAGCTAAGTAGAGAGATATGAGAGCAGTCTTGTACCTGTTCTAAATAATCACACTTCTTTCTTTCATTCTCGTCATCAAGGAGGTCATGTATCTCAGTAGACTTTCAGGTTGAATACTAAAATAACTAAACAGTAACCATGTGTTTGCATGCTGCTATCTCCACAGGCACAGATACCTCGCCAGGGGAAAAAGAAGATATGGAATTGCTTGAGCGAGCCCTGGAGAAAGCCCTTCGGGTCCGCACTGGCACAGGATCTTCTAAAGAAGCCTCAAACAAACAATCTGCACCTCGAAATGAACTCTGCAGCACGGCTGTCACATCCAAAGAGGGAATGCAGACTTCTAAAAGCAATCAGTCCGCGACCAGATCAACCTCTAATAAATCTCTCGACAGAAAAGAACACAGAAAACCTGGTACGACAGTATCCTCCACAGAGGCCTCAAAACCTTCAGCTAGTAGCTACAATCCTGGACGGTGCAAAACCACAACTAATAGAGACACAACCCAGAACTGTCCTGTCTCGTCAGCTGGGGTTGTGCATCACCAGGCAGCGGGGAAATCACAGCAGGCCGTCTCGACGTGTGGCTCTCTTGGTCGGGGTCAGTTACACACCTCTGCCCTCCGCTCCAAAAACAAGACTATTAGAAGCAACGTGTTGAGTGGAAGTGACCTGGGCAAAGCTGCAGCCATCTCCACTCCTTCAAATAACACAGTGCCTGTTTCACAAACAGAGGAGTCTGGAGCTCCCAGTTTACCTCGACAGAATGGGTATGTTTTTACTAGGGCTGTCAATCGATTCAAATATTTAATCGCAAATTAATCACACATTTTTTATCTGTTCAAAATGTACCTTAAAGGGAGGTTTGTCAAGTATTTAATACTCTTATCATCATGCGAGTGGGCAAATATGCTTGATGTATACAAATGTATGTATATATTTATTATTAGAAATCAATTAACAACACAAAATAATGAAAAATATTGTCCAGAAACCCTCACAGGTACTGCATTTAGCATAAAAAATATGCTCAAATCATAACAAACTGCAGCCCAACAGGCAACAACAGCTGTCAGTGTGTCAGTGTGCTGACTTGACTATGACTTGCCCCAAACTGCATGTGATTATCATAAAGTGGGCATGTCTGTAAAGGGGAGACTCGTGGGTACCCATAGAACCCATTTTCATTCACATATCTTGAGGTCAGAGGTCAAGGGACCCCTTTGAAAATGGCTATGACAGTTTTCCTTCGCCAAAGTTTAGCGTAAGTTTGGAGCGTTATTTAGCCTCCTTTGTGACCTGCTAGTATGACATGATTTGTACCAATGGAGTCATTGGGTTATCTAGTTTCATATGATGTCAGTTTCTTCACTCTAGCTTTAAAACTGAGCCTGATACAACCTAAAAATCACAAGTTGCGTCAAAGAAATGAGTGGCGTTAAAATGAATTTGCGTTAACGCATTATTATCGTGTTAACTTTGACAGCCCTAGTTTTTACACAACTGGACCATGAAGAAAAAAACACTCTTTCTCACAGTCGGAAGGGGTGAACATTTGTTTGCTGTGTTATTACAATCATTCTGTTTGCCTTTGCTTCATGGCAGGGGAGCTTCTGATCAAACAGCAAAATGGAAATCTCTAAGGAGCAAGCAAAACAGGTGGCCAAAACCAGTCTGTGTGTTTAATATTGTGAACCTTTTATTCCACAGTTTCTGTTGTTTGGGCACTAAGTTTCCCTCTCTGCGTTATCTTTAGGTTATGGGACAAAGTCGTTGCCCTACAGAGGAAACCTGTGCCTGGGAGGAGTCGCTTCATGGAGAGAATGAGAGCTATGGTATCCTTCCTTTTTCTAGTGAAGCCTGTGAGAATGGGCTGGGAAGCCTCCGACATGTTTTCCATGTTGTCTAATGTTTAGTTTGGAAATATACTCCAGTGTCAAAGTTGGTTAAAATTCCACTTATTTCCAGTTCCCAGCTATAAGAAGTTAGACAGTCAGAGTCAGCACAAATTTGATGAATACACTTTCAGTCCTCTAGGCAATCAGATACCCTTCGTGTTGTCCTTGACCCCGCCTCTCTGACCCCTCTAGTTTCCCACGGACTGGCCACGTGGTTGCCCAGATCAGACCAGAGCTCTGGTCGACAGGCTGACTCACCAAGGGCGTGACCTCGCCCGGCGCTGCCAGACAGAGGAGCTTCTTGCCAAAGGGTCGCCAGGAGCAGCCACTGAGATGGGTAAAAGCACATGACACACGCAAGAGAAATGAGGAGGAGAAATTAAGGCGATTGATGACACAAGTGTGTGGGTGAGAAAATGATAATTTGGGAGGAAACTGCACAGGGAGTTGGCAGGAAGTGACTTTCTGAGAACTTTTTAGGCTGATATATCAGTGATGAGACTCTGCCAATCATGATCAGGACCCTGGAATGAGCAGCGGAGTTATTTAAAGGGGACATGTTTTTCTCCTGCTGCGTCTATCAGAAAATGTGTGAAAACGAGCAGTAGAACCACCTCCAGCTAGGTGACGTCCCCGCCCACGGATTCGCTGCTGAATCGACCTCGCTGTCCGCCATTGTGATTTCCTCGCTATCACAGACCTGCTAACATGGCAGGAGCAAAACCCACAGCTTGTTCTGTTGTTGGCTGCAAGAACTAACAGAAAAGCCTTCGTGAAATGTCCCCACAACAACAGGGTTCGGTCAAACTTCTCATTTATTTGTTTTGCATTCTTACAAAGATGCACGCAGCTTATCATATAAAGTAGCCTAAACTAAGTGTAATTTATTTTCATCATCTCCGAAGATACACTACACGCCTTGTACTGCTGGCACGACTGCAACCGCGACTACACTTCCTAGCAGATTATTTGTACAAAACTAACGTAACTCACCCTCCATCGAGGAAAACTCATGAAGGTGCACTCAGAGCACGGCTTGAGGCGGTCACGGAGCTCGTCGAAGCGTGCACTGTTACGTCCTGCAAAACCACGCCCATCCAGGTGAAATAATGGATGTATAAAGAGAACTGGATACAGCATTGGAGGCGGGGCCCCGTTCATTCTTATGAAAGTTGCTCAGTGGCCCGTGAAGCAAAAAAAGTTTGACTTCCGAGTATAAAATTCACCGGATCTTCCGGAGATCTTCCGCATCCATTGGGCCCATAGAGCAGACGCAGTAGCGTTTCCTTTAACTCTGCCTCCCAGCCCTCGGTCCAGCCTCGGACTGGGTCTCATTCACATGAACAGAGGAAGGAAAATAACTCTGGATTCAGTTATTAGTGCATTTAACAACTTTTAGGACCTAATGATTTAAATAAGGGCAATTGGAGTGTTCGTACTGGCAAGTTGATATACCTAAAAAAAAATATGTCTAAATTAAGTCTATGGGAAAAAAAATCTTTTTGGGCCCAATGGCATCACGTGACGGACACGGAAGTTGTAATTCCACCGTTTGGCCACTATGTAAAATTTACTTCAAAGCCCGGAGCTCTTCCTGGGGGCTTGGGTGAAACATCAAGTATTTAGGGAGTCCCCAGAGAGGACAGCGCAGATGCGGAAGACCTAACAGACCCTAAAACGGAGCGTTTCAGACAAAGGGTGAATACAAGATATTCACACAGACAGTGTGAGCAAAATAATGTGCTTTTTGAACATTGAAAGCACGTAAACATGTTCTAGTAGAATCCCAAAATACAAGTATGAACCTGAAAAATAAATATGTCCCCTTTAATAATCACACCAACTACCAACATGAGACTAATTAACACAGTGCAATTAAACCAAACAACCCTGCTATCTCCTGTAATAATGTTGCTGGTGAAATTCTGTTTTTCCGTACAGGTGGTAAAGCAAACAACGATGACTCCTGTCTGACACCGATGACAGCAGCACAGCTCCAGAACTTTGCAAACCGAGCGAAACAAGGTAGGAAATAATCCTGTTTCACCATAACATAACCTACCCTTTTTTAAACCACGTGTTCCATCTTAAAAGAATCACATGTCAACCTATAACTGTGGTTATGTGAAGGTGGTCATGAGCAGAAGAAAATACATTATTGAAATGATTTATTCCACAGCACAGGCTGACCCTGTGTTTGATTATTATCATGTCTGGGTGTCAAGGTATCACTCACTCAGAACCTACAGTATGTAACATGGTAGAATTTCCATTACCTTCAGCGATACCGTTATAATGAAGCTGAATGCCCCAGAGATTTTTCCATTCACGCCACTCAAATGACCGTATCACCTTCAGGGACGGAGTTTTGTTTATGTTTAGCAGTTACAGCTCCAGTGCAGCACAAGCATTTTGCTAAAGCCAGTGTGAGAGAGAAGTTTCTAGTAATTTCTAGCTCCCTGCTTAGCACACACACCTCCATCCAGTCTAGCATCTCATCCACATTTCAGTATTTTATTTCAGGGAGTTTTTATATTCATAAGAGGGATTAAGAGTTTATTGCATTTTAACAGCATCTGAAAAATGGTTGCGATGAATGTGGCGCGCTAACGAGCTAATGCAGCCTCTCCGTCTTGGCGTATGGAAAATGAAAACAGAGCCGCAGTGAAACCTCAGTGCCAGATCAGTACTTTCCTTGGCCCCTCTCTCTCTCTGTGACGGTGGAGTTTTAAAGCTGTCTATCCTGGCGTGGCTAGGCGAGGGCCTAGCTATTTAAAGCTGAGGCAGCGGAGAAGAAAAACGTTTTAGGGTACGGTTGCTCACGCTCACGCTCTAAAAATAACCTATTTTCCGTCAGAGTGGGAAGCATGGGATCGATGGAGGCCAGAGGGAGGTTGTCTTTGCCCCACTGGGGCAAATGGTGTGTGGGGAGATGGGATGGTTGCACCGCTGCCCCCGACAATAACCTACAGGACTGAGGCTGAACTCAGAGAGCTGGAGACGCTGAGGATGAGGGTGGCACTGCTGCAGCAGGAGATTCACCTGGAGCAGGTAAAGGTTCATCAGACATCTCATTGTGCTCATTGATTAGACAGTCTGTGTGTTCTGTTCTGAGAAGTAGTCAATACCTACTAGGACATAATGTGCTGACAGTCTCTTCTTCTGTGTGACAGGCTCTGTTGGACGCTCTGTCCCCTCAGCTTTCATCTATAGTACCACCAGGTCCCGGATGTCCCAGCATCAGTGTGCTGAGAGACGTGTACTCCCTGCTGGGTGAAGGAGGGGAACGTTTCCCTGCCATAGTCCTGGACTCTGAGTCTGAATGACTACAGAGCATATTACACTTATGTCCACCTCCTATTTACACACATAAGAGAAATAAATTATTACCTCTCAGTATAATGCAATCCAGTGCAACACCAGTTGAATCCCTCTGACACTGTCAATACAACCAGAACATAAAGATATATTGGTCCTTGAATCAAGAATCAAGAAGCAAGGTGATTATTGTGTTTTTTTTAGTGTGCTGTGACTCTATTTATTCAGTGTCGGATGCCATGCTGTAAATTGCATGACTGAAAAATTAAACAAGATTATGTTTTTTTTATAATTTATCATCTTTATTGTCGTTTCTGACCGTAAAGTGCTGTAGTTACAATCTTGTCGCTTTGTTTTCAGATAATCCAGTGGGGTTTTTAATATGATTTATTTAGCTTTAGAGGCCAGAGAATGGTATGGAGGAAGGAACCTGCTAAAATCAAAGATGAATGAATAAATAAATAAGTAAATAAATGGCTCGATAAATAAATAAATTTGCTGTTAAAAGTAGCAAAAATAATATTAAAAATAAATGTAGTCATTAATTAATTGATAAAATAAATAAATAAAAAATGGTCTTTTCATACATTTTTCAATTTGAAGAGCGTAGGTTTTATTTTTCTAATGGTTCAATGCTATTTCCGTGTCTAAGTTCTGTTTAGATTACATAACAATTAATACCTAGAATAATGTGTAATGGAAAAACTTAACCCGAGGTCAGTAATGGAGCTTTTGCAACACCGACTGTACCAGCAGGTGGCACACAACTCACAGAGGAATTGACCACAGACCACACAAGCAGGTGACTAATGTTAATCGCCTGTTTAGTTATTACTGTTGCATCAAAAAGCAATCAATAAATTGCCAGCTGGAGTCAATCCGTGACCTAGAATCACATGTGGAAATGAGACTACTAAGTCATTTTTTTTAAATTTACTTATCAGTGTGTTACATGCTTGTCGGCCTGCGGATCTGTGGATTTAAGTGATGCAAAGGAACAATGGAGGCGCTTCATCCTTTTTTTAATCCTGTCTTTCACCGAAAGCAGCAGGGACGCCATGACTTCAGGCTCATCCTCCATGTGCTCCAATTTCTTCCCTTCCGTCTGGCAAATCAGATTTTGAGGAGCTCGCATGGTGAATGATTGTGTTTGTTAGTCATGAGACGGACCTGCGACCTTTCCCAGTGTGTTTCAGTTCACTCTGCCATAATGCTTCTCCATATGATGTGTTTGATTTCCTTTTATAACCTGGCATACGTTGAATGATATATAACACGTATGGGGGCCAATATGATGTCTCTGCGAGCTGAGAGAATTGGTAATCGTGGTTTTGCCCGCCACAAATGTTACGCGAGGGCGTGTGTGAGATGCAGGGAGGCTTGGCGAGGCCTTAAAGGCTCGTGCCCACAGATGACTGTGTGTGGATGGCAGGGGCTGTGCCAGACCGGGCAACAGGTGGCGCTGGGTTCACGCAGCAGGACGTGGGTGTTGGAGCCCTACTGCACTCAAACGCAGGGACATGCACACTCAAAGCCGGCTGAGTCACAGAGATGCCTGGGGGCCCGGCTCTCTGCATGCTGCAAGCTGGAAATGGCATGTTTCCTTAGGAGAGGAATAAAAAGATTATAAAAGAGAGATGACTATTTCAGCTTCACACTGTTACCTGCGTCTAAAACAACAGGAACGCTGGGGCAGCTTTCTCCTGGTTTAAAATCAGAAATACAGTCACGCAAGATCTCTGTTCCAGCACCAGAAGTGTCTCACCACTGCGAGCTTGGATCAGTGTGTGTGAACGGAGTAGAGGAGGAGGCAAGGAAGCATCCTTGAGATCACGTCAACACTACACACAGGTCCCAGAGGGAGTGGCGCCTACGCAACTCAGCCTTCCTGTGACCTGCATACATCAGCTGCTGCCTGGCTCTGGCTGTCACCAGCAGAGCTCTTCCACTCCCGGCAGCGTGGCCCGGCCCTGCCCAGGTTACCCTCGTCTCACGCGTTTGTCCAATTTTTCTCACGCCTCTTTTTGTCACCTAATGGGATGTTCCCAGTCAATTTTGCTTTCCATGAAAGAAGCTTCATTGTGTCGTCTCACACAGAGAGTTGAATAGTCTTTGTCGTACTCATTTCTTCCTACTTTTTTCACCCTTTTCATTTTCACATTTTTTCTAGCCTTAAAAGTCCACTGCAGTGCCGGAGTCCAAGCACAAATCCACAGAAACCGAACAGTGCTACCAAGAATCCACTTCTCTCCTTTTAATACCCATTGAACATCTCTTTTCTCCTGCACCCCGCCCCTCACAAACACATTCCTCACTTTCCCTCTTTTACCCCCTCTTTTACCCCCTCTTTTCCCCCTCTCCAGCTCTGTTGCAGAGTGAGCGACAGCAGGCATCGTTAAGTCAGCGTGGTCATCAGTTCGGCTGCATTAGGGTTCATTATTTGATTGAACACATTCTGGTTTAAGTTGAATTTTTCTGTCAAGGCAAAATGTCTAAACTAGGGAGCAGTTGTCCTGTTCATGCAGAGGCATGTTTGGCATTTATATGAGAATATTAGGCATCTCTTAATCTGATAATGTGTGCATTGTGGTCATTAAATAGCAATAATCTTTGAAGGGATAGTTCAGTTTTGAAGTGGGTTTGTATGAGGTACTTATCCATAGTCAGTGTATTACCTATAGTAGTTGAAGGTCGGCACAACTCAAGCCTGGAGAAGCAGACAGGAGTTACTGCATGGAAGCAAAGTAATGTACTGCTGTGGACGGGGTCGGCAGCAAAACGTATTTGAGCCACCTAAAAGAAAGACTCACCTAAAAAAAAACACTTTCAGTTTCAGTGTACGCTATATTTAGAATATTTTTGCCGGTTTACCTTGCCGTCAGACAGCCCTTTCATATCCATCTAAGCCTTTGTTCTGCGAGGTAAAATTACTGTTTCTTTTCAATGGAGTCTGGTTGCTTTGTCGAGAGCATAGATGGATACAAAGGCTTCAGTTCCCCGTCGGAAAGGGCTGTCTGACGGTAAAACGGCAAAAATATTCTAAATATAGAGTACACTTACCTCATACAACCCCACTTCAAAACACCCAAACTATCCCTTTAATATAATTGAGGAGAAACCTGTTGCTAAGCTGATGTCATGCCATACAAATGCATGGTGATGTTTTTAAAACCCATAATTAAATCTTACTGGTTGCTGAGTTGTTCCTCACCCACATCTCTTCTCTTTAGACACCCAAGATGTCATGGACTATGGGTTTTATGCCCGCAAAGCTTCAAGAGATGACTTTTTAGACATAGATTTCATGCATATCAAAGAGCCATGTTCCTTAAATACACTTGAAACCACCATTTGCTTCCCCTAATATTGTAGGAGACGGTAAATTCCAAAGCCATTCAGCAACAAATTGCCATAATCCATGTTAAATTCACAGTTCATTTTCAAAAAAGCTTGGAAAGAAAATAGATGTTGCCATATCAAATCCAGTAATGCCTGGAGATAAAAACATAGACGTTCAGCAGTATACACGCATTTATCCTTCCCTAACGTGGCTTGTCAGATGTGGAGGAGTGAGATAAGCAAGTTTAGGCGAAGAGAGCTGTCTGGATTGATTTTCTTTTCGTGGAAGAGAGAGAGAGAGAGATGCGGGGGGATTAACTACTACTAGGTTGCCTTCCATGCAGAAAGGACTGGCACCTCGCAGTGAGTGTGGGTGGCTGTCACATGTGATCATTCTCATTAGTGTATTTACATTTACATTATCGAGGCGTTGTATAGTTGAAGTCCTCCTGTAAATCTTAAGGTGTCCTCATGCACGTAAACGGAGGAGTGTGTGGGTGGTCGCGGGATTTCTGTTTGCTGCTGCACCAATGGGAACACCATTACTATATAATTACCATATGGAGGTGGGCACATTTGTGCTGCTGTGCTGTGGTGCAGTGAGATGGAAAAAACTTTCCAATCTGTGATGATGAGGGATTCCCCTTTCTCCTCTGATTTCCAGTCAGCAGTGGGTTTCTGTATCCCCCAGGGGAGGCTTTTATACTGCAGGAAAACAATAAAAAGAGACTGCAATTGAGAGGCAGTGATGGGGAGATGAAGAAAAGAGGGAGCAGTCAACTCTTCTCCCCTCCCCCTTCCTGTTCTTCGTCAACCCCTATTCTCCCGGCTTCAATGCTTGACGTCACACCGAGCAAGACCAATCGGAGCGCTTGGACTTCCCTGTTTTTCCTCCCTAGCTCCTCCCCTTCCCATGGTCCCTTATATATCCCCCGCCACTACGTTCAACAGAGTGTACAATGTGCTGCCAGAGAGCCAGCAGGCAGTGTACAGAGAAACAGCAAGAGAGGGAGAGTGGGAGGGAGAGAAGGGGAAAGTGTGAGTGGATTTCAGCGCTGACTTAGAAGCCTTCATCTGACGCGCTCTAGTCATTTCCTCCGCTCTCACACAGACTTCCTTTCTCTCTTTTTGTGCCTTTCTCTATTTCTCTCTGCCTCTCCAGGCCAGAGCTGACTGCGAACGTGATCCAGGAGGCCCACGCTGCAGCCTGGTTTCAGGATCCACCAGCCCACAGCATCAGGATGGGCTGTACAACGGGCCACCTGGCTTGCCAACCCCAGACCAACACGGGGCAGGAGGGTCAGTCGCTTGAGGCCGGCGGCGCCAAAGTCCCCGATGTGCTCTCCTCTCTGGAGCGTCTGTCCCAGGCCACCGGAGGCATGGAGAAGTCCTGGTACCGCTGCATCTTTCCCTTCGGAATCATCTCTTTGGTGATCGGCGCGGCAGGAACCGGGGTGACCTACACCTACAACGACCTGCCTCAGACTAAAGTGGTGTCGGTGGTGCTGCTCGTCATGGGTCTCTTGCTGCTGCTGATGGCCACCGCCTGTTGGACTGCCCATAAGAAGAAGAGAAGGAAAAAGAAAGAGGGAGGCTCTTTCACCTCTGAGCAGTGTCCCCTGTGAAGCACACGGGGAAAACAGTGGTAGGAACTTGAAAGTAGAGACAAACCCAAGGGCTGGGAGCTCCAGGGTTGGCTAAAGAAGCCGCCACATCACCTCCTCCCAGCGCCAATTCCCCCTCTATTCTTTATCACAGAGTTTGGCTCAGCTCATACCGGAGAGCTGGGAAATCATAGAGAGTGGAAGGACAGATAGGCGGGACACTGAGTATCTGTTTAGTCTGTAAAGTTTGGACCATTTTGGATTGGCAAGGGAGGGATCACCAATGCCTCTTTTATCATCAGACAGCAGGTGTCCAGTGTCAAAACAACCTCAGAGGAGACACACACAAATATGCATTGCACACTACATGCATATTTACACGCACGGATACACGGCCCTCGCAGTCCTCGCTCCCATATGCACTGGCAGCCTCAGTGGGAGCTCGCTTGCGCAGACACCCAACACGCTATGCAGAGCTGCTGCCGGAGTCAACGCTGGCGTCACTAGGCACGTCAGTCACAGCATTCCTCTTGCCAGGACAGGTGACTCTCCAAGAGGCCAGAAGTGGGCCAAAGACGGCAACCCGATACCCAGCCAGAAAGAGCAGCGCACCCGCGTCAGCGGCCGGCGTCATTCACTCGTCCTGTGACACCGCAGCAATGTGTTGGGGGCTTTTTTTACGCAATGGGAGAGTGGAACTTGAGTCCAGCAGGATCTTGCTGGCATCTGTGTGGACGATGAGCTGGAGAGGGCAGAGGACCTGCTGGGGAAGTGTGGGCTCAAATAAAGATTCTGGTGAGCCGAAAGACTTCACTACTAAGGAACAAAAGATTTGCACATATAGCCATGATGTCCAGGCCAAGCAGGAGAAACTTCTAGTAAAGCAACATGCTCTGAAAGGCCTTTTGTAGCTTCAGCTTGACATTACAAAGGAGTGACTTTCTGACTGACTGACTGACTGACTGCCCTCCTGTCAATGTGCGAGCATTTACGCCCAGCCTTGTGTCTTCGTGGGACACCTCGACCCCACACAGGGCAGGCCAGGATTATTGAAGGACACTGCCCGAGGGGACATGCCACTGCAGGGACACTTTGACTGATCCTGCTCGCCTAGGGCCCCTCCCTTTTTGGTGCCTTGAGCAAGCACTCATGGAAAAAGGCTCTGTCGCATTCCCCCGTTTCCATCTGAACCCCTGAGAGTTTCCTCCCTTGTTCTCCCTCCCTCTCTCTCCCATCCATCCCATATGCCTATCTCCATCCTCCATCCCCAGTTTCTGACTTGATCCCACTCATTGTGATACAGCCCAGGAAGAAGTGTGTTCCACCTTTTTAACATTCAAATAAGACACACACATAGATGTAAGCCCCTTAGTCCACAGACATAAGTCTTTATCGCTCCGTGCCAAAGAAAGTGGATTATTTTCTCCCTCAGAGCGGAAAGACTATTGACTGAGAGTGAGTGACAAATCCCTTTTGTCAGTCTGAAAATACGGTACAAGGCTGCTCTCTGGTGAATACTGATTAATGTTTGTGCTCTAAGTGACTCTTGGGTTTCCCTTTCATGTACTTTTCCTTTCAGAAAGAAAGAGTGAATGTAGCTGCTCCACATCTGCGAATAGGTGCTTTCTTGTTGGTGTGTGGTCTCACGGGATGAGACTTACAATGGCATTTTATTCATGTCTTAAATATTCTGTCGCTGAATGTAACGCGGGGTGGAAAATACAAATCACGGAAGTAGAAAGTGCAACACCGAGAATGCATGTAAATTGAAAGGAGCCCGTTTGTGAAGGACTGTAAAGCACTCCTTCACCCTTGAGAATCATTGATCAGCGATTCTGGCTATCCGATTAGTGACGCTTGTTGCTGAGTGAAATGTGTCTATGCATCCAGAGGTAGCAGTTAACACACAATGCCAAAGACCGACCGTCCTGGAGGCCAGCTGCTTCAAACATGCAATCGATCAGCCCTTTCTCACACATTTTTTTGCGGCTCAGTGTGCATTTAGATGTTCTGTTGCATACTGATTGTCGGCCAAACTCTTGTTAAACAAAGAGAAGGGATTGGGGAGAAGGGGGTTGAATAAGGAGGTAGTGGTGGAAGACAAAAGCAGGGAGCCTGGGAAGTCATTCCTTTCACTTTTAAGTGGGAGTGGGGGAGTTATCCCTTGGGTTAGACTGGGATCAGCCATCCTGAACAGAGCAGTATTATTCTGAGGGGATATTACTGGCAGAAGCAGTGAAAACACCAAGTTAACCAGAGTGTAGTAAGTCTACTCTGAACCTAATAGGACTAACAGTCTGTATTCAGCTGCGTACCGTATGGCCAAGTCAAAGGAAATGCCCATAAAGTGTATTTATGAGTATGTTCTTTTTTAGCTCAGTGCAATGTATTGTAGTACATGGTGGTTGCATACTTGTACTTGCTATCGTGACAGTGTGTTGACCCTAAAAATTGATGGCAGGTGACCAGAATTTGTTTGTTATAGAGACGTGAAGTGATTTCCCTTCTGCCTTCTGGGAAAATCTACCTCTCTCTGCTGCGGGGGAAACACGTCCCTCACCCAGGAGACAGCACATGCTGTCTGCCGATGCTGTTTGTCGCTCCAGCGAGCGACACAAAATGTGTTTGTTGTTAGTGCCCTGTAATATTTGGTGCTGTATATACACGACAATTTTATATTTCTACTGTATATTTCTACTACTCATATGTGCATTTTAATTGTTGTATTAAATAAATGTTATGTGAACACGTTGGTCTGTGAGGTTCTAGTTTGTAGCTTGAAGTGTCAAAGTTAACGCCACAATAATGCGTTAAAGCAAATTTGTTTGCTTTAACGCGTTCAAATCATTTTCAAAGGGGTCCCCTGACCTCTGACCTCAAGATATGTGAATGAAAATGGGTTTTATGGGTACCCACGAGTCTCCCCTTTACAGACATGCCCACTTTATGATAATCACATGCAGTTTGGGGCAAATCATAGTCAAGTCAGCACACTGACACACTGACAGCTGTTGTTGTCTGTTGGGCTGCAGTTTGCCATGTTATGATTTGAGCATATGTTTTATGCTAAATGCAGTACCTGTGAGGGTTTCTGGACAATATGTGTCATTGTTTTGTGTTGTTAATTGATTTCCAATAATAAATATATACATACATTTGCATAGAGCAGCATATTTGCCCACTCCTATGTTGATAAGAGTATTAAATACTTGACAAATCTCTCTTTAAGGTACATTTTGAACAGATAAAAATAATATTTTAATCAACTGACAGCCCTAATAAATATGTAACTTTGTATTAAACTACTTTGCTTTGGGAGATTATTCAGAATCATCCAGGCAATACGCTCTATCCCGATCGATCTGGAAGAACCTCTGGGCAGATGTGAATAGTGAGGACACCGTTCTGACTCTATTTTGAACAGTGTGCACATTAGATTATAACCGTCGCCACACTTCAACATGTACATAGAACATAAAAAAACATCTTTGGTTGACGAGACCACCTCAGCTTCCCCTGTGCTTGAAATTTCGATGCTGTATATAGACGCATGTGCTGCCCTGCCAGCTTGGATGACTTGGTCAGAGACCTGGAGACGTGTGTGATCATTTGGTTGTTAGGAAAACAAGACTGGCCAGTATGGAGCAGAATAAACGACACCCCCTACTGGCACAATAATAAACTACCCTCACAGTGACAGACATATTCTCTGTGTTGTTAACAACACACAGGCCTGTGCAAGTGAGACTGGTTCAGTTCATTGTGTTTTATGAAACACATTTTATGTGCTGGGAAACGTCTGTGTGGGTGTGGAGGGAACAGGTCTGGATAAAGGGAGGCCAACGGGGGCAAAGTGCAGATGGAGTGGAAGTGGTCGGTTGGATTGCACGGGTCAGCACAGATTACAGGAAACCAGATGGGAGCAACTCATCCGCCTCTCAATCTCCAGAACTTGGCTTCAAAGCCAAGCGTTCATTGTATTTGGCTTTTATCATACTTTGAATTAAACAAAACTGACATCAGTTTAAAAATGCAAAGCCAGAAAAACAGGCAGCACGTCGTGGCACCGTGAAGTCTGGATTTCAGCCACACTGGGGCCTGATGACTTCATTTATGTTTTATTCAAAATTCTGATCAACAGCATCTGTGCTAAGGACAGTCCTGTCTATGTATTTATTAGTCACTGTGCCTGCTGTCGGTTGGATGGATGGAGTTGCATTTAAATTGTGCTTCAGACATTACGACAGCTGTTTTGGAGGCAGGTGCGGACGGAAATCACACATGTCTGGCCAGACAGTCAAATTAAATCACAAGCAAAATGAAATTAAAACACAGTCTCGTTGTAGAGAAACAAATGTGATGAGAAGCTATTGGATTTAATCACTCAGATACTTGAGAGTACGGGTTTTTTGATTATTCCTGGATGAGCATGAATATGTGCCAATTATCAACAGACAAAAAGATAGAAGTTTTTTCCATCCCTCCATGAATCGCCCCTACTATGTCTCTCTTTCAATCTCAAAGGTCAGCCAACAAATGCCAGTGTTTCAGTCCACAAAAGCTCTTTTTTCAAAACGTTTTGTGCTCTATATTTCATTAATTAATACCTCGCTGCATCTACCTCTCAGATCAAACACAATTACCCCCTGTGGGAGGCAGCAGCTTCACAACGACGCAGCTTTAAGGAGAAATTATCCTAAGAAATAATGAATGCTTATAGGGAACACAATTGTAGAGTGGGACCCCACAGTTTTGTGAGCGCATTGTGCATTGTTTTATTGCTATAATTATTTTCAATTTATGTTGAATGCACCAACCGATCGCTTTTCCCTGGCCATTTACTGGTCACTTTGTGTTTTCCTGAGAAAATGGTTGGCGTTTCTATGGAAACAGTAACTGCGTCCAATTGAGGATGTCACAGCCTCTGCCCCATCTGAGGTCACACAGCTACAAGATAATTTGATCATATAACACCAGCAGGAATTACACGCCTCTATGAACACGGAGAAAAATGGCAGAAATGTGTTTTCTTTATTCACCATCACACATGAATAGTTCATATTTATAGAAGAGTGACAGATACAGATTTAACACAATTGGCTTGTTTATTGGGATTGGGAGGTATAGGCTATAAAATATAAAACAAATAGTGTTTGTTTTAAGCATACACAAACATGTTCTTCTGTTCTTTTTAAAGACAACTATTGAGTGGTTGAGGTAATGTTGAGCAAAAGCTCCTGTAGGTGATGAGGAGATTGGGTGAGATGCAGATCAATAGTGAGCCTGAAAGGAACAAATCATTAGTACTGGTAGTGTACTCTGCTCCTTTATGACCCTCTTCAAAAGACCAGCAATGAAGAAGACACTATCCAGCCAAGAGAAAGAATAGTCTATTATTCACAATGGGGATCCAACACAATGATCTTAATCATTCTGTCATTTCTGTAATTTCCTCGGAGGCAGCTGCGTCAGAGGCCGAACCAATCGGTTGCATCTCTGCTCTGGCACAAAAATATTGATAATACATTTTAAGTGTGTGTGTGTGTGTGTGTGTGTGTGTGTGTGTGTGTGTGTGTGTGTGTGTGTGTGTGTGTGTGTGTGTGTGTGAGAGTGATGTGAAAAAGGACAAGGCAACCGAGGTCATGATTTCTTATTGTGCTCCATTACAAGGAACACAACAATAATCCTCAGTTTTCATTCTTTTTCATTTATAACCTTTGACTCACACATACTTACCCTTACAAGAAAGTACACTTTAAATATATATTTCTATATATTTAATTTCTACCTTATGTAGTAAGTATGATAATATAAATGCACTAGTTGTAAGTGTACTACTTTACTACTGTAATACTTTTTGGGACTAAATTGGCCCACTTTTTAGTTTACAAAAGTATACTTTAAGTATAAGAATAGTAAACTTCGAGTACACACCTAGTTTACACCTTATTTTGTACTGCAACTATACTATAAGTATACTGCAAGTATACTTGTATATATTTGTAGCCCACTTTTTTAGCAGAGATGGGGACTTGATTCTGCGACTTGGACTCGAGTCCACATTTTTCAGACTTTTTTTTTTTTTACTTTTTTCCCACATTTTTCGGACTTTTTTTTGGACATTTAACAGACTTTTTTTCGGACATTTTTCAAACTATTTTTTTCAGACATTTTTCAAATTCTTTTTTTTCGGACATTTTTCTGACTTTTTTGGACATTTAACAGACTTTGTTTTTCAGACTTTTTTTTCAGACATTTTTTTCAGACATTTTTAAAACGTTTTTTTTTCAGACATTTTTCAGACATTTTTTTGGGACATTCTTCAAACTTTTTTTCCGGACATTTTTCAGACATTTCTTTTAAGACTTTTTTCAGACATTTTTTTCAGACATTTTTCAAACGTTTTTTTTACAGTCATTTTTCAGACATTTTTTTCCTGACATTTTTCAGACATTTTTCAGACTTTTTTTTTCGGACATTTTTCAGACTTTTTTTTGGGACATTTTTCAAACTTTTTTTCCGGACATTTTTTTCAGACATTTTTAAAACGCTTTTTTTACAGACATTTTTCAGACATTTTTTTCGGACAGTTTCAAACTTTTTTTTTCGGACATTTTTCAAACTTTTTTTTTCGGACATTTTTCCGACTTTTTTTTCAGACATTTTTCCGACTTTTTTTTCAGACATTTTTCCGACTTTTTTTTCAGACATTTTTCCGACTTTTTTTTCTGACATTTTTCAAACCTTTTTTTTTTTTAACTTTTTTCACACATTTTTCGGACTTTTTCGGACATTTAACAGACTTTTTTTTCTGACATTTTTCAAAGTATTTTTTTCGGACATTTTTCAAATTCTTTTTTTTCGGACATTTTTCTGACTCTTTTGGACATGTAACAGACTTTTTTTTTCAGCCTTTTTTTTCAGAGTTTTTGTTCAGACATTTTTAAAACGGTTTTTTTACAGACATTTTTTAGACATTTTTTTTCTGACATTTTTCAGACATTTTTCAGACTTTTTTTTTCGGACATTTTTCAGACATTTTTTTGGGACATTTTTCAAACTTTTTTTCTGGACATTTTTTTCAGACATTTTTAAAACGTTTTTTTTACAGACATTTTTCAGACATTTTTTTTCGGACATTTTTCAGAATCTTTTTTTTTCGGACATTTTTCAAACTTTTTTTTTTTTTTACTTTTTTCACACATTTTTCGGACTTTTTTCGGACATTTAACAGACTTTTTTTTCGGACATTTTTCAAACTATTTTTTTCGGACATTTTTCAAATTCTTTTTTTTCGGACATTTTTCTGACTTTTTTGGACATTTAACAGACTTTTTTTTTCAGAATTTTTTTTCAGACATTTTTAAAACGGTTTTTTTACAGACATTTTTCAGACATTTTTTTTCTGACATTTTTCAGACTTTTTTCAGACTTTTTTTATAGGCATTTTCCAGACATTTTTCAGACTTTTTTTAGGAACATTTTTCAAACTTTTTTTCCGGACATTTTTATTCAGACATTTTTAAAACTGTTTTTTTACAGACATTTTTCAAACATTTTTTCGGACATTTTTCAAACTTTTTTTTTCGGACATTTTTCCGACTTTTTTTCAGACATTTTTCAGACTTTTTTTTCAGACATTTTTCCGACTTTTTTTTCTGACATTTTTCAGACATTTTTTTTCTGACATTTTTCAGAACCTTTTTTTTTCGGACATTTTTCAGACTTTTTTTCAGACTTTTTTTCAGGACTTTTTTCGGACATTTTTCATTTTTTTTTTTACCGGTCAAGGATCTGGTGCTCAAAGCACCTTCTCTGCTTGTTGTACTAACATCAGTACAAAATCATCTCTTGGTCTAACTGTGCGCCTGTCCCTTTAAACAGGGTACCTTTAAACGGCATTTCCTCTTCAACTACATGTCCCACAATCCACATCAAATAGGTTGATCTGAGGACATTCTTCATAATCAGGTCAACCAATCAAACGCATTCACTGGCGAGCGCGTAGTTCGAAATCGCGTCACGTCGTCCAATGATCCTCTGACATTTTACAGTTTATAAAATCTAACCAATCGGCGCCACCGCTCTTGACGCTGGCCAATCAAAGGGCTTCTATGCAGTAGATAGGCGTCACCAGGTTTGACCAATCAGATTGAATATAGCGTTTAAACGGTGAGAGCGGGCGGTCCCTAGAGTAGCTTTGGGGGCGGAGCCAACAAGTGAGGACGCGTGCTTGAATTGAATTTGAATTCAGGGAAGAGCTAACAAGATATTAGTGAACTACTACAGCACAACAGAGGCAGTGAGCAGTACTGTAACACCGTATATCTCATGTTCTGGTGAAATAGAGTGTACGTTTGTATGTGTTGTAACATTAGCTAGTATCTCCGTAACGTTTAATCGCTGCTCGGTGCTGTAACGTTAGCTACAAGGCGTCGCTGTTCGAGGAGAGATCACTGCAACTTGCAATGAAAGCAGGCGGTAAGTCAATTAAATCAACTTTTAACTAGCTCTTACTACCAGGAATATGAGACATGACTTATTGTAAAGCGAGAGTTCGTGAACGTGTGGTTAAATTATTGCGATTTTACAAGAGTTAGCTTTGGTTACTAGCTTCCTAGCCGACTCAAACGTTGAGCTAGCCCGGGTGGTAGCCATGGTTTCCTCCTGTTAGGAGCTTACTGTAGTTTCAAAAAGGGTTAATGCAGGTAATATTTAGCTGAATAACACGTATCTCCTCCTTGCACTGTACGCGTTTGTGGTTATTTAAAACCATTATAATGTTACTTAATAGCCGCAACTTAACGTGAGTTGCTTTTGAAGCACAGGAGGGAAATTTGGGCGCTCACTTGGTTTGACTTTTTCAGATGCTCAGTTCACCGTCGTTAGATAGCTGTTAATACTTATCATTATAACACTTGTTGTATGCTTATTTTAATACTTTTTTCGGTAATAATCTTTCCATGGATTTAAACATCTCTGCATTCAAACAGGGGGGTTTGACTAGACCAGCCTTATGTTAGGCGTTTTGAATGTGGAGCCATAACCTTCCCCCTTTGCTGTGCCTGCCTGTCTGTCTATCAGCTAGCACAGTAACCTGCCACCGGCCTGCTTTAAATGAAGTGCAAATATTTGTTTGACATTAATGTGAGAATAAGTTTGTGAGCCATGCACTTAGATGTGAAATGCTTCTGGGTGATTGTGTGTGCACTTCAAATGTGTTTAAACACTATGCCGTGTCTTGCATTGGATGTAAGAACCATGCATCAAGTGTCTAACTTTTAACTTCCCTTTCTGTCACTAGTCCACTGCCGTTGTTCCAAATGCTACGCGGTTCCAGCACGGAAGCGGGTCCGTAAGCGAACTTCAGCCCTGACCTTGCTGTCTCTACCCGAGGAGGTCCTCCTCTGTGTGCTCCAGTGCCTCTCTGCTGAGGATCTGCTGTCTGTCAGAGCTGTGAGTAAACATACTGTAACACCACGACACAACCTCTAACATGTATGTGCCATGTCATCCCAGATTTGTTCTGGCTCGGGCATCTTGCTACCACCTGATTTGATAGGTCTAGGGCTGTCCTGAATACCATTTTTTGGGCTTCGAAGCTTTGGTGAGAAATATTCGAAGGTATTCGAAGCTGCACGGTACGGCTGACATGTTCTTCTGTCTGTCTGTCTGTCTCCATCTCTCCTGTTTCAGTGCCCGAGACAGCGCCGCTGCCGCACCACTGTACACACACACACACACACCTCTACACAGTGTCCTCAATTAACTTTTTGACCCACTGGCCAAGCGGACTGGTAGATGAAAAAATCCACCGCCCAAGCATATTTTTTACCAGCCAAAATAATAAATTGCCCTTTTACACTTGTTTCAGTACATTTCATTGAGATAATGAAGTATTATGTTGAATACAAACTTGTAGAAGAGGCCAGAGCAAAATTGGGGGCCAGTACTCACCGGTATGCCGTACTGGCACGTCTTCATTTTACTCTTTGGCGTATTGTGACTTCCAAACACATTTTCCATTGTCCCCGGGACAACGGGACGCTGTTAGTCACGAGCCCTGACGGTAGGAAAACGAGTACCGCCACGTTTACAGAATTTTGGCATCGACTTGGTACCTGTTTTCGTAACATCCCTAATGAGTGTGTGTGTGTCAAACTCCGACCCAGAGAGCAGAGGAGCACGCCCTTAAATGACACCAAAAACGTGGTAGAGACTCTGAGTAACCGAGCATAGTTTTTTTTTATTGCATGACTATTTTATTACAAACGTTTACCTGCCAGTGTGGCGGATAGCCTTCCGAGATTTACTTACCAAACGGAAAATTGACCCGCGCTTGGCGGGTGTTAATTTCGGACCCTGCCTCTACACACA
Organism: Sebastolobus alascanus; assembly: GCA_916701645.2. NCBI lineage: Eukaryota > Metazoa > Chordata > Actinopteri > Perciformes > Sebastidae > Sebastolobus > Sebastolobus alascanus. Next base: position 695,639 of record CAKAOJ020000133.1, on the reverse strand, counting down.
GCAAACAGCGATATCCATCTGACAATAACTAATAACTTAATACTATATATACTACAATACTAATACTTATATATATATATATATATAAAAAGGGGAAAAAAGAAAAACAAAGCATTTGAATACTGATTTGGAGGTCGATTACCATGGTAACGGTCGAAGCTTCGAAGCATTTGGGTCAGCTCTAGATAGGTCAGATGTCTCTTTTATTGATGGACTTCTTATCTTGACCTCTGTTACAGGTTCACTCCCAGCTGCGGGACATTGTTGACAACCACTCCAGTGTTTGGGCCAGGGTCAGCTTCAGGGACACGTGGCCATCCCCCAACTCCTTATGGTTATTTGAAAGGTACAGTCACTTCTGTCAAATAAAAAAAAAACTGCTGTATTGATTTTCTTCTGTAGGAGTATTTACCTGAAACATCTCTCTTCTTTCAGAGCTGCTGAGAAAGGGAATTTTGAAGCTGCCGTGAAGCTAGGGATCGCTTATTTGTACAACGAAGGACGTAAGTCAAACACTACACCCTGGTCAAATAAAGGTCAAATGAAAGCGTGTGACATAAAACCCTCTTGATGATTCATACGAGTGATTACAGCTCCACACTTATGCCTCGTTTCTCTCCACCAGCGTTGTTATGCGACGAGGGGCGAGCGGACGTATGTGGTCGCAAGGCCTCCCACTTCTTCAGCCTGGCAGAGAGCCTGCACTCTCCCACGACGGATCCCTTCATCTGGGTGTTCATCCGTCCGCCGTGGTCGCCCACCGGCAGCTGCTGCAAGGCCGTGGTGTTCGACCGCCTCAAGGCTGAGTGTGACAACAACGCGGTAGGTTTCTCTATTTCCATTTCAAAGTACAGGAAATTGTGCTTCTTTTTAACCACTGATAATGTTCTTAAATCGTTCCTTTTCTGTTGATATTAATGCAAATTTGAGGTCAACGGTAGTGGCAATACGATTAATGTAAATGCATTAGCAAAATCAGGCAGATTCCTAATTTCAAGTGTTAATGAATTTGTTTTTCTCCTCTCTCTACAGGAGAAGAGAGGACCCTTGTTGCACTGTTTGGCCAGAGTTTTGCAGCTGTTCGAAGTGAGTGTGACTATGAGACAGAATCTGATCAGCTCTGTTACTGTCTGGCTGTGGTTAGCTCAGTTTCTATTAGCCTTTAGTCAAAGTGTATAGCTTTGTGCACAGGTGGTATAATTGTTGTTTTCTGCTTCCTTCATATAACACCGCTGTTGCAACATTCCCTGTTAGTTCTTCTTACTCGCAGCCCTGGTGTTATTTAATAGTATGACAGATGACTTCACACTGCTTACATGAAAGGTTTCTGGTTTGATTTTCAGGATTAGCGTTGTTGTCTTAGCGTCTAGGAACAGAACAGTTTGTCCGTTTCATTAGTAAGATGATCTGTCATTAACATCTCGAACCGCGTTCCCCTTTCCAGGGCGACGAAAGACGCTCGGACGCCATATCTATGTTGGAGGAGTCGTCGCAGGCTGGCTGTCTACAGAGCTCCTACATGTTGTGGGAACACAACCGGAAAGCAGCTGTGAGTCTGAGTCTCTCATTTAGTTTCTGTAATTCTCTTTTTATTGATTTTTAGAGATACAAAATGAGCAGAAACTACACGAACAAAGTTGACGCCACATGAATACGAAGACCTTTCATGAAGCATGAAAATCATAATAATAATAATACAAAAAATAAATAAATAATAAAATTCATTTAGCTTTCTAATCAGTTCTTCATGTCAAACTCAAACACTGGCACATTTGTTTATAGTATATTTCATACAGGCACTCAAATTGAAGACTAACACTGTTTTATTGCTTGTAGCAAACATATTTTGCAAGTATATTCTTTGAGAAATGAGGTCTAACAAAAGATAATTGTTTTTTGTTTTTTTATTTCAGATGGCAGATCCAGGCAGGTACCTCCAGTATATCCGAACGCTCAGGGACTATGCTGGCAAAGGATGCTGGGAGGCACAGGTGTGTGTGATTGACAGAGAATTGCCATTATATTGATGCAGCAGTTGATTGAATGTGCTCTTGAAGGCCTGTGATGGCCTTCTTTGTCTTTATTCGCCCTCGGCCGTTCACTGTAGTAATACAAAAGACACAGAAGTGTTTGTCTTTTGACGGCTTTTCATCTGTCATGTTTTTGTTTCATATCTCTTTTTCATTTCCCATTCCTCCATTCATCCAGAGTTGGAAGTTATTGAAGCAATTTCAGGCAGTATCAAGAGGCCTTGACAGTTGTTGAATTATTATATTATGTTTTTTTCATCGCCTTTTTAAAAGCTTTTTCCCAGGCTGCACTACTGAATCACAAGCTCTGTAATCACAGCAGCAAACTATTGCAAAGCTCAATATTATTGTTGTCTTTTTTTTTTTTTAATGTGATCCAATTCAACAGCCATTTTAAGCCATTGTGAAACATTTATTGAACACATTGTCTTTTTTTCTTTCCTCAGCTCTCGTTGGCTAAAGTGTGCAGCAGTGGGAATCCACTGGGTCTGGAGTCAAAAGCCTGCTCCGACTTGGTGGCTCAGCTCTTCAGTTCCTCTAACCCGGCATCACGACACTGCTCTCAGGGCATCCTGAGACGAGGCATCAAGGACACCATGAGGTACAGAGGATCAGAAACTCCACCGTGATATTACTGGCACAATTATTACGGATTATTATTGTCTGTCCTGTTCCTGTTACTCATTGCGATGACTCACTGTGTTTTCATCATCTTGGCGTTCTTTAATGACATTACTAAAGAGTAGATGAAACAGAACACCGAGCACAAGTGGTTTCTCAGAGAATAAAGTTAAACATTTTCCCCGTAAGGCAGAGAATAATAGAAATAATAGACAATAGAAACTCTGATATGATTGCGACACACGGCAGTAAATTCATTATTTTTAAGTTCATGCACTAACTGAAAGTCAGCCTTAGACTGGTAAATTTTCCGGATATTTTTCTGAATTTTTAAGGACATTTTTCGGCCTTTTTTGATAATAACGGCTGTCAAGTTGAGCAAATGCTATTTGAATAAAATGGCTCTGTTTAAAGTATGTAAGTGGTATTTACATGATTCAAATTGAAATGTGTTTCTGTTTATCACTATTAAACTGGTCTGAAGTTTTAGAATAAAAATAGTTCCAATGGCGTCTGAGAGTAGTAAGCATATGCTAAATTGGTGTTACGGTGGAAAATGTTCTTCCCTGTAAGGGGTTCCTGACCCCAGAAAGCTTGAGAACCCCTGCTCTAAGGCATGAAGGTTATGGACTTCAATCTTTTGCCTCTTGTGTTTTTTTCTGTATTCTTTTTCAAATTCTTTATCAAATTATCTCTTTTTTTTTTTATGCACACAACCTTCAATTTCTACTTGTCTCCCTCTCTTTCTGCTGGTGCAGGTACATCCTGGTGGACTGGCTGGTGGAGGTGACCACCATGAAGGATTTCTCCAGCCTGACGCTGCATGTTACCGTGAGTTGCGTGGACCGTTACCTGGCCCTGCGCTCTGTCCCCAAGGCTCGCCTCCAGTTATTGGGAATCGCCTGCATGGTGGTTTGTACACGGTGAGAACGCACACACGCCTCTTCTCTGAAACGTTCATATGTTTTACTTTCAATGTAATTGTTGTAATATAATTGCATTTAGAGCTGCGACGATTAATCGATTTATCGATTAGTTGTCAACTATTAAATTAATCGTCAACTATTGATAATTGATTGACTCAATCGGTTTGAGATATTTTTTTAAGAAAAAAGTCACAATTCTCTTATTCCAGCTTCTTAAATGTGAATATTTTCTGGTATATTTCCTCCTCTATGACAGTAAACTGAATATCTTTGAGTTGTGGACAAAACAAGACATTTGAGGACGTCATCTTGGGCTTTGGGAAACACTGATCGACAATTTTTAACAATTTTCTGACATTTTATAGAACAACTAATCGCTTCATTGAGAAAATAATCAACAGATTAATCGACAATGAAAATAATCGTTAGTTGAAGCCCTATTTGCATTCTGTTTACGGGATTATTTAGGGGTACCAGCTTTGAGGTTGGAGAATTTTTAATCTATTTTTGGGAAGTTTAATATATTTTATGGCTGGGTTTGAAGGTAAAATGAATGATTCAGATTTGTATGTTGTTTTGAATAAATACAAATTAGTTATAGATTAAAATGCTTTCTTTTTTTAACTTTTGGACAATGTTTGGTTCTTTTTGTTTTCAGCTATATCAGTAAAGAAATTCTGACCATACGTGAAGCTGTCTGGCTCACAGACAACACCTACAAATATGAGGACCTGGTTCGAATGATGGGGGAGGTTGTCTCTGTGCTGGAGGGAAAGATCAGGGTGAGTACAACAAATACCCTTATGTAATGTATATAAATATTTAAGCGCCAATAAAATATTTTTTGTGGGGATTTTAAGTACTGTATTTGAGTGGTTTCATGCACTTCTCCTCAGAGCCCCACACTGCTGGACTACGGGGAGGTGCTGCTGTCTCTGCTCCCTCTGGAGAGGAGGACCACTCACCTATTCAGCTACATCTGCGAGCTGTCGCTGCTCTACTCTGCTCTCGCCACACCACCGCCTTCCAAACTGGCCTGCGCTGCACTACTGCTTACGCGAGCACTGCATCACTATGGTAATAACACACACACACATACAACACGCCTGTTTGTCAAGCATTGTTCCCCCCATTTTAACATCCTTTCAAACTAATAGAATTCATAGCTTTAGTTGAGTGCAAAGTTTATGTTTCCCTTGACTTATGTCTACTGTCTCCCTCTCTGCAGCTCCCGTCTGGCCCAGCCAGTTAGTTGACTACACAGGCTTCTCCAAGCAAGACCTCGCCTCCCTTTCTGTGCTGCTCTTTGTCAAGTGGTAAGCTTCTCGCAGACGGTGTGTGTTTTTGGACTCGATTGGTAGCCAAGCAGTTAATTTCTCTCATCATCCTCCTCCTCCTCCTCCATCACCCAGTCTGTCAGGTCACATTGAGCCCACTCAAGTCTTTTCTTTTTCCTTAGTTCAGTTCAAGTGGAGCGTTCAGCCATGATGAGAACAGCTCTAAAAAGAATTGAATTGGTGTTATCATGACCTTGGAAGAGGTAGAGCCGGCATAGAAATAGCCTCTATTCTCAAAAGGCACTTAAAATACACTTGATCTGTTGTGACCTCAGCAGGGGAAGTCTCATATCTATAAAGAAAATATTTCATCCCTTGAATAGGTGCAGTTTGATTGACACTTGCCCTCCTGTAGCTACCGTTTTGATTAGCCAGGTTGGCAAATGGAATGGGTTCTGATTGGCACATTGTGTTTCTCAGTTGGTTACTCGTATGCAGCACAGCTCCCGATGCTGAACCGTAGCGTTATCCAGCTTGCACATTTGTTCAACTTCTAAAGGCTGACAAGTCTTCAGCACAAATAAATAATGTGCATTTTAAGCAAAAGGGCGTTGCTCCCCTGTGAGTTTTGTACTGTGTATATCTGTTGTAGATTATAGGTCACATGTTTTGGACATAACTGCGTGTGAACTGCCAGCAAATCAGATATGTGCTCTAATCCTCATCCATATAGTCCAAACAAAAGCCAATTGTTGTCAAGGAAAGTTGTTATGCCCTCCTTGTAATGTGCATTGCTTTCTATATGTAGTTTATTTTCTTCACAGCAGGGAAAGGTGATGCCGATGAGCTAGAAGTATTAATAAAACAACTGAACAAGTGTTCTGATAAATAAAACATGTGATGTGAGCATGGTTTAACACAGTGGTTCCCAATCCCATCCTTTTTCACTTGAGCCTTTAAAACCTTTTTTTTAACCTTCTCAGTTAGTTTAATTTGAATATTTTTAAAGGCATTTAGGTAAAACTAAAAGATAAAAGAAACATGTCCCTCTAAGTAAATATAATTTATAGATCAGAAAAATGTTTTTGCTCCTCTTTCTTAACTTGTTGATCATCTCATGACCCCTCAGATTCAGTCTGTGACCCCTATGTCGGGTCCTGATAATTAGTTTAATTTATTTAACTGTTAATTTACTGCACAGCAGCTTTTCAAAGCCTATATTCTGGATGGGGAAACACAAATATATATTTAGTCTAAGCTATAGAAACTGAAAACGCTCCAGTCCATTTTCTGATTTGTTGCTGTACCTTGGCTCACACAGACAGGAGTACTGCTTCACCATGCTTTCCTCCATGGAAAGAGATAATGAGAATTGGTTGGTGATGTGTAGCCTCTGTTTTCAGCATGCTCGTATAGCATAGATTGATTAGATGTTAGATTGTTTATAATGTCTGGTGACCAAGAATAATGGATGGCCATTAAGGTATTAAAGCAAACGTGAAGCCCCAGAGAGAGCTGCAGCGTCATACGAGACAGTAGGAGGCATTTGGACTGTAGATCAGTGGGTGGATGATGAGGGGGGGGAGTAACCATCACTGAATCACCAACTGAGTCACCGAAACGTGCCTCAGGGTGAGTCACTTTGATAGGTGAGCATCTTATCGACAAACTGTAATTCTCAAATGGACAACTAACAAGATTTGTCCCCAAGAGTTGATTATCGAGATGCAGCACGCAAAGTGGATCAAACTCATCTTGTCTGTTTGTTTTTTTGTTTTCTTGTCTGTTTCCCCATCGCTCTCCGTCTCTCCTCAGTTTCAGTCAAGATGTTCCCAAAGATTACAGGCATGTGTCTCTCACTGGCGTTAAGCAACGGTTTGAAGATGAGGCCTACCAGCACATCAGCAAAGAAAAGGTACTTTATTTTTTATTCCAAGTAAAGGAACACACAACAAACATTTCTGAATTGCAGCACATCGTGTTTCTAAACAGGTCATTGATATTATTTCATGGCCTCCTCAAGGTGATGGATTTTAAAGAGCTGTGTCAGATCTTGGAGATTCCTGAGGTGGAGCCTCAGATGGAGCCTCCCAGTCCCACTGGTCAACCAGCAGACATCCACACCTTCCTCGCCTCTCCATCCAGCACCAACAAGAGGTAAACCACCAACACACAAGTTCCCCATTACAACACATTATGGCTGGGTGATTATGGCCCAAATGATAATCAAAATTATTCATTTATTTTAGGGACAAAATGTTTTTATTGCACTTTCACATTTAAATAAACAGAGCGCTGCTTTCACTTCCATGTTGTGCTACAATGTACAAAAACTTTGCATCAAAATAAGACTTAAAATAAGGCTCTTCTTCACCTGAATTTAATGAATTTGCATGTGAAATTTTTTCACATGCATTCAATGTCAAATTGACCAGTGCCCCCACCTCTCTCCTTGCTCATTTAGCAGTTCTTCTCATCGCTGAGTCTCCTGTGCTCCGTAACAAACGGACTTGCGCGGCGTCTTGCCCAGAAGGTTTTCTGTTTGTGCCATCTGTGGAGACGCTCCGGTGACTCACTTTAACACGCTTTTCTCCCAAGGAGACGCGATGACGCCATGCAGGCCCACAGAGCCGGCTTTGTGGCCACGCCCACTGCCGAGCTGTCCAATCAGGAGGAGACGCTGCTGGGCGACATCCTGGACTGGAGCCTGGACACTTCCTGTTCCGGTTACGAGGGCGACCGGGAGGAGGAGAGCGAGGGAGAGAAAGACGGCGATTGTGAGGGTTGAGAATTTATTCCAGTGTGGCTGCTGGCACAGTCTCAGAGGTGTTTCTCTGTAAAGCATATAAATGAACTAATCCATAGAGGAGAATAATGCATGAGTCAGTGTCTCAGCAGGACATTAAGTGACTAGAGATGACGCAGCAGTTGCAACGTCCAGCATAATAAACCAGCACATAAATTTAGGCATATTATGCAGGCCTGCTGTCATGGACTAATGTGGATGGATGATAGTCGCTGTGCGTGTGTTAGGGTCTGTATTTCTGTAAACTTTGCCCCAAATGATTCACTGTTCTAAACTGACACTTCTTTTTTTTTAATAGCTTCCATGATATCCATCGAACTGCACTCGCTGACTGATGCAGACGAAAGACTAGAGCACTGCAGAGCCTTGTCCAGCGATGAAGACAGCTTCTCTGAAGCAGAAAAGGAGGCGAGCAAGGATTGCCAAGACCAGGAACCCTTCTCTGCAGACCTTCACAGCTCAGGGTACTCCTCTGTCCAGAGCGTCAGCCCCTCGTCCACATGCTCCTCCTCCTCCTCCTCCTCCTCCTCTTCCCTCATGCCTTGCACATTCAAGACCCTTACCACTTCTCTGGGCACGGCCTCCGCCAACGCCAAGCCAGGCTTCCGCCTTTTGGTGCCCATGCAGAGGCCCCGGGGCCCCTCCAGCAAACAGGTGAAGAGGAAGAACTCGGCAGCTCACAGTGGAGGTGAGGTGGAAAGAGTTGAGGACGGAGACGACGAGTATTCTGCCAACGCGGGGTTCCTGAGCCTATAGACGGCGGTTGTTCAGAGACCTCCCGCTCAGTTATTATCCTCCAGCACTTTTCTTCATCTTCTCGACGCTGTTCCTCACTCCTGTCTGTCTGCACTGAGCCGTCAATTGCCAGAAGATCACGAGACTTTCAAGTAAGGGAAAAAAAAACATGAATTACCTAGAAACTCACCTTTCTACTGCATTACATTTCATTTACACAATTACAGGCACGGCACAATAAAATACCTCCCATAAAAGAGGACTCGCAGTCAGCTCTGAAACCACTGGAACACGACTTCACTTTCCTCAGGACCATTTCTGTTGTTTTACAGCCTTCTACAACAACAGATAGTTGTAAAAGAAATCAAACCTCATGTGCTTGTTTTTGGGGGTAAAAAAAAGTGTTCATTGTTAAAATCATATTGTGGAAAAACCTTAAAACATAGCTGTCATGTCATTGTGATTGTTTTGGTTATCATAGTTTCTGATATGCACTGATATGCAGTCTGTACAAGACTCAATCTTGTATTTGGTGACTACTGTCATCTAGTTGATGGAAATGTCTGCATCTGAAGCCTAAAAAACAATATGATTGTATGAATTATTTTTGTTCAGTTTTGTCCTTTACTTCTACATGTGTTTGCCAAAGGTACTGTGGTGGTGTCATTTGTGTTTTCAGGGGCATCTACTTAAATAGTAACAGAGCTGTGAAATGAGTCTTTTAGTAGTCTGCATCTTCTAGAGTCCTCTAGAGTACATATACACCGACCTATAGCCCACTAATCCCATCAGGAACAGCAGATGTTAGCTGTTATATTGACACACTATTTGTTCAATAAGGTGTGCAGTTAAAGGATTTAACCAAGAATCACCAGCTTGATGAGTATTGTTTAAACCTCATCCAGATGTTTAGTGCTGCACAGTCGTTTCAACTATTCTGCAACATGCTGATAAGTTGTACTTAACCCACATTTCCTCTCATCTGGATTAGATCCAGCACTTTTATCATCACAGAAGGAGCGCGATTCAATGAAATAATTTCCCCGCTTGAACAATCAATACTAAAGTATTTTCGAATGGATTTTGTTTTGCCTTCATGGAGCGAAAGGGAAGTTCAGACACTAAAGGAAAATGATTACCTGATGGGGTTTTAAAAGTACTGTATGCCTCATGTCTAAAGTCTGTGACTGACTGTAAATGCTTTTTAAACTGTTACGCCAGACTGGTTATAACCTGTGTTTTTATAAATGTACATAGTACTATATGTATAAATGCAGAAAGACAAAGAACATGCCACAACTACTTGAAATTGTTTTTGCTTCATTCCAAAAAGGCAGTTTTCTTTGTGTTTTTCTACAGTAGTGTTTTCTCATTAAACTTGTGATGTGAATATGTAATTTTGTATTGAGTTAAAATAAAGCAAGCCATCATGCAAGTTTTCTTTCAGTGTTATTTTTCATGCCTTGCCACCACACAGACGCAGTTTAATTTGTAATACATTTACTCAAATTATTTTCTGATTACTTTCAGCAAGACTGAGTTTTTTAATAAGAATCTACGGGCTTATTGCAGTGTGCTGTATTGTTCTTTTCCTTAACGAGCTGTTTTTCTTCGACTTAATGAGAGTCATAAGCAACATGAAAATTAAATATGTTTCCTAGGGAAAAAATGTATTAAAAAGTTGAATTCAAGAGCTCATCAAAACCAGGGTTGTACCCATAGAAGAAATAATACTGAGGGCATGAATAGAAGTCCAACTAAACTCAACACAAAATAATTTAAATACAGCAGGTATCTCAAGCAAATTTAAGAACTGCTTATAAACTCAACAAAGCTCCCTAAACTCTTGACTAAAATAACTGTCTCTTTGTCGATTAGTCGACTAATCATTCGTTTTGGTCTTAGTCGACTAAAAATTTTTATTTGATTAGTCGTTTTTTTATGCTTTTTTTCATGCTGAATGACTATTTCCAAGAAACTTATGAGCACATCTCTGGTAAACACAAGATTTAAAGTGGTGCTTTTTCTAATCTGTTGATTAAATCAACTAATCAAGTGTTAAGCGACTAAGAATTTCTTTGGTTGAGGACAGCCCTACTATTTTCACCCTATAAGTAGAACCAGGCTATATGGAAATTATTTGGAATTTAAGGAAAATAAAGTATTGCCACACTGCCAGAGATAAAACTCTGGTGGAGAAATACTGAATCCTGTTGGAAAAATACTGGAATCAGCCTAAAAAATGTACGCTTTGAACTGCAAAATGTAAACTCCTCCCAGGTTGTTAAAACCCTCAAATTTCCAGGAAAAAAGAATCAGAGGGCAGGCCACAGTGTCCTTGGTTGTAGCTATCGCCCTGCTATTAAAGGGGCACTGATTTCACACATAACTTGCACATTACTCACATTTACTTGTTATGAGGTGTACGTCTCATCCTTTGACAGCCAGTGAAAAAAGTTGGATAATGTTTTCTGCATCTCTGGAAGTTTTCTTACATCTGAGAAGATAACCGAGAGACTTCAAGGCTGTGTTTAAAAATGGAGGTGTGGAGTCTTTCAGGGAGAGTCTAATTAAAATACACAATTTTTTACATTTTTTTTTGTTTTATGTAAGTTATGTAAGTGTCATTTTATAATTTTTTGTTTATTTCTTTCCTTCCTGTCTACCTTGATTATATGTCATGGTGGCTCACATAATGAAAAATATAGTTATATATTAATATTAATATAAATATACTTAAAGTACCAAAAGAAAAAAGTACTCATCATGTAGGGTGGCCCATTTCAGAATAAAATATATTACTGGATTATAAATATTGATGCATGTGTTCATCACTTTAATGCTGCAGATGGTAAAGGTGGGGCTAATTAATTACTTTATATACTGCTTGGAAGTTTGTTAAGTTACTCCCAGGATCAATAAAGTATCTTAACCTATAAAAATACTTTGGTATAAATAAACAAAAAACAATAAATAAAATAAACATAAGATAATAATTAAAAATTGGTAGATGATATTTTTTATTATTAATCTAAATCTGCAAAGTACCTCGTAAGTAAAATGATAAAATAAATGTAGTGGAGCAAAAAGTACAATATTTGCCTCTGAAATGTAGTGGAATACAAGTATAAAGTTGCTGAAAATGGAAATACTCAAGTAAAGTAAAAGTACCTTAAAATAGTACTTGAGTAAATGTACTTAGTTACATTCCACCTCTGACTACAATGCAGCTATGGCAGACACAATGTAGAAGGGAAATATTACTACTCGTACTATAAATTGGAATAATAAATGAATATGTAAAAAATAACATAAATAAGTAAAAAGTGTCAGAAGCAAAATATACTTAAAGTACCAAAAATAAAAAAAGTACTTATCATGTAGGGTGGCCCATCTTAACCTATAATAATACTTTGTTATAAATAAGCAATAAATAAAATAAAATAATAAATGTGAATTTGTTGATTATATCTTTATTTATATTATTAATCTAAATCTGCAAAGTAACTAGTAAGTAAAATGATCAAATAAATGTAGTGGAGTAAAAAATACAATATTTGCCACAGAAATGTAGTGGAATAGAAGTATGAAGATGCAGAAATGGAAAGTAAATTATAAGGTCAAGTACCTCAAAATAGTACTTAAGTACAGTGCTTGAATAAATGTATTTAGTTACATTCCACCTCTGATTACATTGGCCATACTACTACTCATACTAGAAATTGTAATTAATATGTAAAAATAATAATAAATGAATATGTAAAAATATAACATAAACTAGTAAAAAGTGTCAGAATCAAAATATACTTTAAGTACCAAAAGTAAAAAGAAAAGTACTTATCATGTAGGGTGGCCCCTTCTTAACCTATAATAATACTTTGTTATAAACAAGCAATAAATAAAATAAAATAATAAATATTAATTTGTTGATTATATCTTTATTTATATTATTAATCTAAATCTGCAAAGTAACTAGTAAAGAAAAAGTACAAGTAAAAGTACTAGTAAAAAATACAATATTTGCCACAGAAATGTAGTGGAATAGAAGTATAAAGTTGCAGAAAATGGAAATACTCAAGTAAAATACAAATACCTCAAAATAGTACTCAAGTACAGTACTTGAATAAATGCATTTAGTTACACCTCTGATTACATTGGCCATACTACTACTGGTACTATAAATTGTAATTAATATGTAAAAACAATAATAAATGAATATGTAAAAATATAACATAAACTAGTAAAAAGTGTCAGAATCAATTTGTTGATTATATCTTTATTTATATTATTAATCTAAATCTGCAAAGTAACTAGTAAGTAAAATGATAAAATAAATGTAGTAAATTAAAAAATACTATATTTGCCTCAGAAATTTAGTGGAATAGAAGTATAAAGTTGCAGAAAATGGAAATACTCAAGTAAAATACAAGTATCTCAAAATAATACTTAAGTACAGTACTTGAATAAATGTATTTAGTTACATTCCACCTCTGATTACATTGGCCATACTACTGCTCGTACTAGAAATAGATAGATAGATAGATAGATAGATAGATAGATAGATAGATAGATAGATGGATAGATACTTTATTGATCCCGAAGGAAATTTAGGCATCCAGTAGCTTAGACAACAAGTCCCAACACCAATACACCTTAAAACAAGATACAATCAAATAGAATAAAGTGAAATAAAATAAAAATAAGGTAACATAACCACAGCAGTGAAGTGACAGTGTTCAAATAGTGCAAATGGGAGCGCAAATATAGCAGAGTATATTATGGAGTATGATATAGTAGTGCATAATGCAGTGTGACTGTCTTATAAGTTAAACCCTCCTTCGCTGTGAGGAGTTAAACAGCATTTTAATCTAAATCTGCAAAGTAACTAGTAAGTAAAATGATAAATAAATGTAGTAAATTAAAAAATACAATATTTGCCTCAGAAATGTAGTGGAATAGAAGTATAAAGATGCAGAAAATGGAAATACTCAAGTAAAATACAAGTACCTCAAAATAGTACTTAAGTACAGTACGTGAATAAATGTATTTAGTTACATTCCACCTCTGATTACATTGGCCATACTACTACTCGTACTAGAAATTGTAATTAATATGTAAAAATAATAATAAATGAATATGTAAAAATATAACATAAACTAGTAAAAAGTGTCAGAATCAATTCGTTGATTATATCTTTATTTATATTATTAATCTAAATCTGCAAAGTAACTAGTACGTAAAATGATAAAATAAATGTAGTGGAGTAGAAAAATACAATATTTGCTTCAGAAATGTAGTGGAATACAAGTATAAAGTTGCAGAAAATGGAAATACCCAAGTAAAATACCTCAAAATAGTACTCAAGTACAGTACTTGAATAAATGCATTTAGTTACACCTCTGATTACATTGGCCATACTACTACTGGTACCATAAATTGTAATTAATATGTAAAAAATAACATAACTATGAGGCACAACACACACAAAATGTTATTGTTAGTTTTTAGTTGGCCCAGCTGTGGAGATCACGTGACCCTCTGCTCCACTGTGATCACGTGATGTGTTTTGTTGACGGTTGTCGCTGCGTTTCACACGATGAACTCACGGGCTGCTGATACAGGAGCTGCTGCAATGTCATCGCCTCGCTAGCAGGCTGCACACCGGAGAGCGGTTTTAAAGACACCGGGGCTGCAGACCGTCCTCCCGGGCTTCACTAATGCCCAGCCGAGCCTCGACAGCGCGGTTATGTGACGGAAGAAGCCTCCGCAGTGATGATTGTGTGAATGGTTTAACACAAAAAAAGGAGGAATTGCATCCACCTCGATAGGAAGAGGGACTTCATGTGCCGAAACCTGCTTTTTTGAGGTAATTCAAGTCATAAAGTTGCTTCTGCGGAGACATGTGGTGATTAATAGAGTGTAAAATGACGTAATGTCGGTGAGTCAGCGCGTTATATTTTGGAAAATACCTAGCTTTGTTTCCTCAGCTCTTATCATTAGCATTCATCAGAATCCTTAGGGATGTGACGAGCAGGTCGATTGTCCAATCGGGAGGCGCAGAACGCCGTGTTGGACCAATCAGAGAAGAGCAAGGCAGGTTTTCCAGTTAATAAGGAAAAGCTCCGCGTCTCTAATGGCTTTGTTGTTTTCTAGAACATACTTACAGATACATGGTTGCCCTTAAATATGTAGTATAGTCTTCTGAATTAATTTACACGCGTAGTAATACATACAGTGACCTCTGATATATCATGAAAAGGATGTAGCCACTGAGATGAATGGCACCAGTGTGACATACAGTTCCAGTAAAACCAGTTTTATGTCATTTATGAACCCAAGTGCTGTAAATTGGGACTCCAGTTAGGGGAAAAAGTGCTATGAGACTGGTTGTGGAAGCTTTAATTTATTTAGCATCCTCTTTGAACTGTACCTAAGTAGGTGATCTGCATATGTGACTGTCAATATTAGCACATTATGTTATGTTTATTAGCTGTTTTATCAGCCATAAAGGCATTGCTGTCAACATTTTATAGTCCTGTTTCGACTAAAACAATAACCTCAATTGGCCTGTATAACTGGTTCAGTGTGTGGATGTCAATGACCTCTTTTGATCTTTTGCCCACTTGCCTGTGTTTTTTCTAACTGAACTCATTTCCTGGCTGATACCACCTAGACCTGTTTCCCTATCTTATGTGTTTCATTTTTAATAATTTCTTCACTGACAAATAGTTTTGTGTATAAACATAACCAAAACATCATGTTTCTTGTGATACTGTCGATTGCTCAATTTCACTTCTCTTTTCTTGTGTTTTCTCGAGTAATGGTAAAAATAGAAACAGAGATCAGAAACCTTTACAGCATCACTGCTGGTCGTGGAAGCGGTTTCGAAAACACAACTAAGCTCTAATATAAACATTTCAAAGATTGTATTTTGCATTTTGCTCTGACCCGAAACTTAAAATGTTACTCTTTTTCTGTCTCCAGCCACTGTAGAAGGCTGACTCAAAATGGCTATTGCGCGACAATTTGGACTACTGGTGTGGAAAAACTATCTTCAGCAGGTGAGTTGGAGGGAGGTGAACATACACCCACCAGCTTGTATGTCTCCTTTTTAGGTGCTGACATTGTTTGCAACTGTGAATTGTCATTAAGTATCTGTATTTACAGAGCAGAGGCCTGCATGACAGTATTTGCTAAGTTATAGGCTTATGGGTCATCATAAATACAGTAAAGTGACTAGCATTTTGTTTTCTACAATTTATGATGTTAGCCAGCTACTTGGAAAGTGGTTGACGGCAGTAATATACAGTGTGCCTACACTGTTGTGTCACAGGCTCGAGCTAGGTCAACATGTTACAGCTGTCACATGCTTTTCCAAGCCTTTTATGGCTTTTTATCTAAAGGGGAAATAACAATTTGTACCTTTTTAAAGGATTTATTATTGTCTTAATACAATACACGGAATGTAGTTGTAGCCCCTCAACGCTACACACACAAAAATGTATAAACAGATATTCAAAGTATTTAAATTAGAATAGAATATAAACATAAAATAGGCAATAAAATAGAACTAACTATATAAAAGTATCACTAAAGGAAGAAATAAAAAGGAATGTATACAGTTACGTTTTTACTACTATATACACTATATATATGTGTATATATATGTATATATATATAGATATTAGTTATTTTGTTGCTTTATTTTTTAAATTGTGACATGGATCATGAGACTTGATCATGAGACATGATTTTGTATTATGTAACTATAAATCTTAGGGCTGTGTATGGGCAAGAATGTGGCGATACGATGCGTACCATGATACAGGGGTAACGATTCAATATATTGCGATACTGTAAGCAAGGCGATATATTGCAATTTTTTTTAGATTTAATTTTAGGAAAACTGTCATAGAATAACGAATTCACCAGAAATACACCTTTTTAGAACATGTGAAAATAACACATTTGTACCGCGTACCGTGTTTTTTGCCCAAAACTGCATGTGATTATCATACAGTGGGCATGTCTGTAAAGGGGAGACTCGTGGGTACCCATAGAGCCCATTTTCATTCACATATCTTGAGGTCAGAGGTCAAGGGAACCCTTTGAAAATCGGCATGCCAGTTTTTCTTCGCCAAAGTTTAGCGTAACTTTGGAGCGTTATTCAGCCTCCTTCTTCACAAGGTAGCATGATGACATGGTTGGTACCAATGGATTCCTTAGGTTTTATAGTCTCATATGGGCCATTAGATTTTTAAGAGGTATCACACAACATAATATCGCGATACTCATGTGTATCGATATTCTCTTAAAGCCCTAATAGATCCATGTGTCTATACAGACATCTGCTTTTTTTTGTGAATGATTTTTTTTATTGAGTTCATCAAAAACAAAAAAAACAAACAAAAAATACATAAAATTTAAGAAAAAAGGAAAGAGGGTGAAAAGTTATGGGTAATTTATGTATTCTACATATACTGGAGATACACTTTTTCAACTATTGGTTAACCTGTTAGGCAGGTTACACACATGATAACAGCTCAAAATCTCCATGAAGAACTAGACGTCTTAAGCCGTCTACACATGATCAGCGGTAAAATCGCTCTGCGCTAGCTGTGCCATTGTTTTCCTGTGGGGAGAGCGTTGCCGCCCGACTAGGCGGTACCCTTGGCGCGGTGCATCGCTCAAAATCAGATTATTTCAACTTTGACCTCGGTTGCTGCTGACCTTTCAAAGCGCAACCAATGAGAACGGCTGCAACTGTTGTTGTTGCTTAGAAACAGTGAATGGCGTCCCTTGCGCTCTTTTTAGGGAGATATATCACCTGCTGCCTCTGCAAGTCTCGGCGCCCTACCTCTGGGTGAGTAAGTCTCTTATCATGTGGAGACAGCCTTACTTTAGGAGTTTATGTATATCGTTATAGTTCTATATGTAGTTCATGGAAAATCATATCGTCAGTCTTCAGTTTACAGAAGATAGGAAGGAATTTTTTACTCTAAACAGTGCCAGTGTGTTGCTCTGAATGGATGACAGCTTGCATAGTTTTGAGCATTAATATCAGTTAATGGTTGCACAACGCTGCCTGCAACTATCCAGCTATCTGCTGCAGTGCATGCGTTGGTGTGAGGTTGTTGCTCCATCACCCTTTATCCACTCTCTGCTGCTCCAGAGACTCCATTAGGAAAAAACTACTGTGCATCTTGGCTGCAGAAAGAGTGCATGTTAATCATTTAAACTGTATTACCAAATATAATGCATTACGTCATTTTACCTACTCAAGCACAATTTGGACATTGTAGTTCAGGCCTGTAAAAGCCGGTTGTAAAAACAGTTACTGGCAAAGACCTTGTATTTTTGAGCCATCCTGTTTCCTGGTGTTGGTGTCCTTATCCCCAGGGACAACTGGCCACTTTTAAAAAACTTGAGGTCATGTTGACATACTTCCAGCTCAGCTACATTAGCTCATGAATGTTATCACTGGGCTTGATCTTTGTTCTACCTATGGCCTGTAGCCTATCAAGAACAAAATGAAAGATAGTGTGAGTCGAGGAAAATAACAGTTTTGAAGGAATTCATACAAAATATATTTGAAATCGACTGAGCGAACTGTTTTATTTCCGCAATAAAAACAGTCGCACCCTAGTAAGTTATTTATTTTTTAATTATTTATTGTCATATGCACAGTTACAGATAAGCAGTCATTGGCAATAACACTCTTTCAGGCTCCCTCCAACAATGCTCATTAAATATGTATAAAAAGAAAATCACGCAAGTAAAAAAAAAGAGAATCTAAGACATAAAATAGTGCAAGTTAAAATATAGGCATTAAATATAACACATATAAAATAAAATACATGCAAATGAATAAACTGAATGTAAACAGGAATGTAGTAGGGCTGTCACGATGTCCGGTTTATACTTCACGATTATCGTGGCCAAAAGAATTCACGGTAACGGTATTATTGCAATATCTAGGGCTGTCCCGAATACCATGTTTTGGGCTTCGAAGCTTCGGTGAGAAATATTCAAAGGTATTTGAGATTTCGCGAAGCTTTCAAATACTGATTTGGAGGTTGATTACCATGGCAACGGGAGAAGCTTCGAAGCATTCGGGTCAGTCCTAGCAATATCTGTAGATATATTTGAAAAAACTCTAACCCCATCAGTCAAATTCATCTTTAACTTTGTTTATTGTGCGTTTTGTTTCTCTTTTGGCAAATTAATTACACTGAAAATACGAATGTAGGGCGGTGGAGAGAGAGTCTGTAACCATACCTGTACAAAAGCAGGATTTAAGAGGCACTGGATTATTTACACAATATTATCATATTGTCTACATTTAAATATCACGTGTATTGTCAATAGACCGTTTCAACTGGCATTGCTAGGCAACAGCTTGGGCCCATGTTTGTTTCCTGTCAGCTTGTGTCATTCATAAACACTGCAACAGGAAATAAACTGGGACACATTTGTTTATGTTTACAACTGTGAAATGGTTGATAGTAAATGTGTGTGCATACTGAGGTACCGTCTGCCAGACGGCAGCAGGCAGAACAGTTTGTGGCTGAGGTGATTGGGGTCTCTGATGTAGGGATGCTCTGGTCCAACGTTTTCAGTCCTGATAGCGATACCCAGGCTTTGGGTATCGGTATCGGTGCATCCCTACTCTGATGATCCTGTTGGCCTTCTTCCTGCACCGCTGGATGTAGAGGTCCTCCAGTTTTCACCCCCCTCACCAAGGGTACTCTCAATGGTGCACCTGTAATACACCTAGTAATCAACGAGGTTAATGATTTCTCGTTGATAGCTTATGCTTTTACTAAATTAGACAGCGTCTGGTAATGCTGCAGACAATTACCCCAGTGTTATTTTCACTGGGGTAATTGTCTCCACATGGACCTTGTCCCACTGGCATCAGAGGCTACTGTGGCTGCCAACAATGGTACGACCAAATGTATTCATGCATTAAAACACACTTTATAAACATGGACACAAAGGGAGCATGTCTATTCTTAGCTTACATTCATTCCCTCCAAGTGATCATTTTGATTGAGTGCTGAAAGGGGAACGTCTGATATCGGCGCCCGTCTGAGATTGACTGTAATGTCCTGAAACTGTCCACGTCACTTTATACTCCAATCACTCAGCAGTAGTAGGAGGCCGTCACATTATGCTTCGTGTCAAGTGTCTGTGAAATTGTCTAGTTTCAATTCTGAATAGTGTGAAGAGAATGAATTGATGCGCAGACCTCATCTTGACTGAAAGTGATGTGTAGTTAGCATTTTCAAAACATATGAGGTTGTGTTTGCAGCGCTTCAGTGCTCTCCGTTTTGTGTGTCTCATTGTACATTGCTCACCTGTGGCTGAAATATGGAGCCATTTATTACTTTTTCATGGAGGTGTAGAGTTACTTAAAGTCATGAATCCGTCAAACATAGTGAAGTTAATTAACCTCAATACATTTTCAGTCTGTGCGCCATATTCATTGATAATTCACCCCTCAAACCCTAAATTCCTCTCACTCTTTTTCTCTTACTTCATATCAAATACATGACAGATTATCTCTATTCTTGCTCTCCAGAAACGTCAAATCCTGGTAACTCTGGTGGAGATACTCCTGCCCCTGCTCTTCTCCGGCATCCTCATCGTGCTCCGTCAGAAGGTGCCTTTTAAGGACTACCCGAACGCCACGGTCTATGAGAGCTACGCCGTTGACGCGCTACCCAAGAGGTTCTTGCAGCGCTTTCAGCTTGCCTACGTGCCCGGTAACTCCAGTGTGGTGCGTCACGTGGCAGAGGATGTGCGAAGCAGCCTGAGCCTCTCCTCAGGTGGGTAATGGGTGGCGGGGTTCAGTGCAACGATGTCGGCTTGTTTAAAAAGCAACTCCAAATGCAGATGCTGTGAATAACAGGGCATCCAGTACTTACAATCATTTCCAGCCTGTTAGCTTAGCTTAGCATAAAGACTGGAAACGGGGGGAAATGGCTAGCTTGGCTTCCTCCAAAGGAAAGAAAATCAGCTCAACGATAATTAAAAGCTCATTAACAAACATGTTATATCTTGTTTCTTTAATCAGTTCATGAACTGAAATGTAAAAACAGCAGTTTTATGGTTTTATAGGGGGTTATTGTGTGTGGAACTATGTCTCCATGATTCCAGCTGCTGGCTATAGCCTTATCTTTACGGGTCAGATATGGGAGTGGTATTGATCTTATCTTCTAACTTTTGACATAAAAGTACATACTGTATATATACTGTACATAATCATCCAGTCCATGTATATCCATCCTGTATTGTGTACAACTTACAGAACACTTGACTTAGACATTTTATTTCTTATTTTATTGTTGGTCATTGGTGCCTTTTTATATAATATTTATTAGGGCTGTCAATCAATTGAAATATTTAATTGCGATTAATCACATGATTGTCCATAGTTTATCGTGATTAATCGCAAATTAATTTTACGTTTTTTATTTGTTCAAAATGTACCTTAAAGGGAGATTTGTCAATTATTTAATACTCTTATCAACATGGGAGTGGGCAAAGATGCTGCTTCATGCAAATGTATGTATATATGTATTACTGGAAATACATTAACAACACAAAACAATGACAGATATTGTCCAGAAACCCTCCCAGGTACTGCATTTAGCATAAAAAATATGCTCAAATCATAACATGGCAAACTGCAGCCCAAAAGGCAACAACAGCTGTCAGTGTGTCAGTGTGCTGACTTGACTATGACTTGCCCCAAACTGCATGTGATTATCATAAAGTGGGCATCTCTGTAAAGGGGAGACTCGTGGGTACCCATAGAACCCATTTTCATTCACATATCTTGTGGTCAGAGGTCAAGGGACCCCTTTGGAAATGGCCATGACAGTTATTCCTCCCCAAAATTTAGCACAAGTTTGAAGCATTATTTAACCTCCTTCGCGACAAGCTAGTATGACATGGTTGGCACCAATGGACTCCTTAGGTTTTCTAGTTTCATATGATACCAGTATCTTCACTCTAACTTTAAAACTGAGCCTGGTACAATCTCCGGAAGATAGATGCGTTAATGCATTAAAGAAATTAGTGGCGTCAAAATGAATTTGCGTTAACGCGTTATTATCGTGTTAACTCTCACAGCCTTAGTTATTACTTATATTATGTTGGTCATTGGTGCTTTTTATATATATATAGTATGCACCTTTTTTCACATACTTGTGTACATAACAGTCCTGTTTATTCTTTACCTTTATTGTCCAGCTTTGTTGTCCTTGTATCTAGCTGTTATTTCTATTTCTGTACAAATACTTTGACAAACAGTCAAATTCCCTGTTTGTGCACACATATTTGGCAAATAAATATGCTTCTGCTTCTGAGAAGCAAATAAGCATATTTCCCAAAATGTCAAACTATTCTTTTCATATGGCCATTCTCTCAATATAACATGTCATAAAACATATTGGAAATTCAGTGACAAAATTTTACCCCAAAACTTCCGTCCTTTGCTAAAGTTTGCTGGATATTACTGAAAGGAAATATTCTACAAAAATGTGAGATAAATTATAGGAATCGGTTGCTTTTAAAACCTGTATTCTAATGTTTACAGAGCCTAATGTTTACATCCTCAACTTAAACTGTCAGTGCCACGAGTATAACCAGTGAAACAAATACCACAGCTTTGACACCAATTGTAATTGGGGACAAAGGTGGGAATACTGGTTCCTCTAGAAACGGCCGTCAGTAGAGCAAACAGACCGCACCCTACTGTCAAGACTGTATCAGCCGGGAGTTTAAATAGGGAAAGAAAGGAAGCTCACACACTGTCACATGTTGGTCTCCTCTATCTGGACACCTACACTCAATCTCTTTTTTATTCACACACTCACACACACCTCTGCGTGACCAGCCATTCAGATAAACATGCAGACAGTCTGACTGACAGGTGTGCAAACAGACAGTTTTCATATTTGTTTTCACGCTGACAGACGATCAGCAGGACGGCAGCAGTGTGAGGCTGACGGCTGAGACGTAGCAGCAGGTAGACATATCTGTGTAACTGCAGGTTGTCGTGAACACGGCCGTGTGAGATCCCAGCTCAGCCATTGATGAATAATTTAGCTGCTCTCCGTCGCGTACAGACGGATAGGTGGAGGGGAATGATCAAGGTTGAATTTGAGTATGTCATGCACACAGAAGACCACCAAAATGTGACCTCAAAATCTTCTGACTAACGAGGGATTCGCTTGAAGAGTTAAAAAGCCCTGTGATATTTCAAATGTCATAGTTTCACATATTTAAACAACACGAGGATTGTTGAACTGGGACCACTACAAAAGGCAGCACATTTGTGGTGTTTTTGTTGTGAAGATATTAGATGTTGAAACACCTTCTTATATGTTGTGAGACCACATGGTGTGTTGTGAAATAGTGAATTGTGAAATGATGATATTTACTCTATTTTGTAATCTCTTTTTGTTGTTGATGTTAAAAAGTTGATTTGACTTCTTTTGTGTAGATCATCAGTGACAGATGGATAAAAAGTTGAAATATGGCTAGTGGGCTAACAGTAAAGGTTCATCAGTTGAATGGTCATAGTACAAGAAAACATACCATTACTTTTAGCTCACTATTTCAACTTTTATCCATTACATTTAGCTAATTATTTATGTTTTATCCATTACTTTTAGTGAACTATTTCAGCTTTTTATCCATTATATTTTGCTAACTATTTCAATATTTTATCCGTTACTTATAGCTATTTATTTAAATGGTTTAACCATTACTTTTAGCTAACTATTTTAACTTTTTATCCATTAATTTTATCCATTATTTTTAGCTAACTAGTTGAACCTTTTATCCATTACATGGCTAATTATTTAAAATGTGCACTCGTTAATTATTAACTAGCTATTTAAATGTTTATAAATGACTTTAATGCTTTAATCTAATTATTTAAACCATATTACTTTTAGCTAACTATTTGGACTCTCTGCTCGCTCGCTAACTAGCATTCATTTACTCCATATGTGGCTTTAAAGGTGTTACAACTGGCTCAGGTTGATAGGAGGTGTGTACTGTGCAGTCAGCGTAGTAAGCTTGCTTGTTATTCTGTCAGTAAATTTACTAAAGATCAGCATCACACCAATTTGTAATTCTATCTGGATGTTTATTTTTTGTTCCTTAACACAAATATGTGGATATATAACTCTGAGCAAATCCTGATATATATATATTTTTTCAAATTATTTGAGCTACTAACCCCTGGATACAAGTACACCTTGTTGGGAATTACTGCGTTTAACTACTAACCATTTCAGGAGTATTCAAGACAGACAGCTGAAGTGAAGAGCAGTGTGACTAATGCCTGTTTGAACTGGTGTGAATGTTTGAACTGTCTGTCCTTGACCTCTGTGACCTCTGTGCGTCTGCATGCAAGTGTTTATTTTATGAGACTGACCAAGATTTACCCCTGAGACCAATGTGTAATACTGACGTGCTTTGCCAGACTCTGAATACCTTCATGTGTGCTTGATAAGTGGAATAGAGAAATGCCATTGAGAAATCCAGTTCTGGAAAAGAAAGAAATCTGTTTTTATCTATTTACTGATATTTCCCAGCTCTCTGTTTTCATTCAGCTTCATTTGGACCACAAGGACGTCTTTTGTGTGTTTCAGCTTCGTGCATATCTCTTCCCTTTTTGTGTGATCTAGCAGCTGTGTGAAAGAAAAGCATGTATGCGGACGTATTCGAGTACACTTTTCTCTCTCAGTTTTGACCTGTTGTGTATTGATAATATTGGCCGTAGAATTCAGTATGCTGACAGCATCTCGACCAGCTTTCAGGCTGTCGTTTCAGTGAGAGTAGCGAGCGCCAAGGTCGACAGACATGAAAACAGAAGTACGTGAGATGAATGCCACGCCACTAATGTGATGTTGTTTGTATCTGTGTGTGTGTGTGTGTTTCTTTTCCAGTGCGTGGCTTTGAGACAGAGGAGCAGTTTGAGGACTACGTGAGAAATGACCGGCTGTCGGGAAAGCTGCTGGCTGCCGTGGTGTTTGAGCACCCCTTCACCCACGATGATGAACCGCTGCCCCTAAAGGTTAAAGGCCGCATACACACACTGTCACACACTGTAGCAGGTAGATGGTTGAATCTCCTTTTTCCTGTATTCTGGTGCATTTGGGTACATTTTTGTAATTTCATCCAGAGGAAAAGGCCTCATATGAGAAGATATTAAAAAGCAGAAATTGTTTTGCTGACTAATTCAGAGCCATCTTTAATAATAACCACTCGTTGTTTATTTAAACTTGAGGATCTCTTTGTGCTCGCATGCAATTTCAATGAATTTCTTTAATGTTATCAAATCAATGAGTCAAGTGGAGTGCTCCTGTAACACCATACAGAACCGAATGAGGTAAAAACAAACAACATTTATTGAATAGAATATTTTCTGTAGAATATGAAGATAATATAATAAGCAAATGAATTAAATAATAAACTATAACACTGAGCTCTGGCTTTGCTGCCTGGTAAAATGAGCAATTACGCAATTAGCTTCGGCTATACAATGTGAACATAAGCCTATAGGCTATGGCTGCAGCTTTATGTTTTATATCGTAAAATAAAACATATAGGTCTACAGCTCAGTGGTTCCCCCAGATTTCCTTTTATACATTTTCAAATATAAAATATAGGGATGCACCGTTACCGGATTGGCTATCGGGCCGATATTGACTCAAACAGCTGGATCGGGTATCGGTGACAATGGAGCCGATCTATCCAATTCAATTCTATGTTTATATACTACATAGTAATATTTGCCAGTTTTCCCTCGCCAAAATTTAGCCCAACTTTGGAGCGTTATTTAGCCTCCTTCCCGACAAGCGTAGTCCTTAGGTTCTCTAGTTTCATATGATACCACTTTAAGACTGAGTCCGCTGCAATTTCTTTGAAATCAGTCTTGTCGGATGGGATCGTCAGCGCTCTCGCGGGAGGGTTAACACAGAATTACAGGAAAATACTTGTGGTATATACTGTATATGGATCATTTCTTTAACGGAAACATTTCATATGAATAGCCTTACATTGACAATGATGTATTTAATTTGCCAAAGCGTACTGCAGCTCTGTCATGCACTGCATAGTGTAGGCTTATTTATTACTCAGTTGATTCATTCACTCAATAAAACCGAGTGAGTGAGAGGCACCGGCACTACTTGAAGCCAAGTTAATCGAGAGACCTGATGTGTGAAATTCACTCCACTCCTCTCGGCTTTGTTCAGGTCGACTAACTCCGCTCTCTTTTTGCACCCTCATATACGCAGGTGAGCTACCACCTGCGTTTCAGCTTCACCCCACGCAACGCCCCGCCCAAGGAGAGGTCGGAGCTGAACCCCAACAGTGACCTGGACTGGCACACGTTCAGCCTCTATCCCCTCTTTCAGCTGCCAGGGCCGAGGGAGCAGTATGACAAGGAAGGGGGAACGCCTGGTGAGAACTCACGTCTCTTTCTATTTGACCCTCCTCGTCTTTGTTTCTCTTTATCTGTCTCCCCCACTTCCTCTTTCTCCCCTTTCTCAGTCACCTTTAAGCCAAAACATCCTGCTTTGATGCTACGAAACCATCATGAGAGGGCCTCTCATAGAGCTGTCAGAGTTAACACAATAATAACACGATAACGCAAATTTGTTTTAATGCCACTAATTTCTTTAACGTATTAACGCAACTTGCAATTTTTAGGTTGTAGCGGGCTCAGTTTTAAAGCTAGAGTGAAGATACTGGCATCATATGAAACTAGAAAACATAAGGAATCCATTGGTACCAACCATGTCATACTAGTTTGTCGCGAAAATAACGTCCAAACTTGTGCTAAAGTTTGGCGAGGAATAACTGGCATGGCCATTTTCAAAGGGGTCCCTTGACCTCTGACCTCAAGATATGTGAATGAAAATGGGTTCTATGGGTACCCACGAGTCTCCCCTTTACAGACATGCCCACTTTATGATAATCACATGCAGTTTGGGGCAAGTCATAGTCAAGTCAGCAAACTGACACACTGACAGCTGTTGTTGCCTGTTCGGCTGCAGTTTGCCATGTTATGATTTGAGCATATTTTTTATGCTAAATGCAGTACCTGGGAGGGTTTCTGGACAATATTTGTCATTGTTTTGTGTTGTTAATTGATTTCCAATAATAAATATATTCATACATTTGCATAAAGCAGCATATTTGCCCACTCCCATGTTGATAAGAGTATTAAATACTTGACAAATCTCCCTTTAAGGTACATTTTGAACAGATAAAAAATGTCAATTTGCGATTTACTATTTTAATAGACTGACATTTAATATTTAACATATTAAAATAAGCATTTGTCCTTTTATTTTAAAAGCCACAACATTGTGTCCGACAGGTTTTATTTTTCTGCTTAGACTTATGATTGATGAGAAAAAAAAGCACTTATTTTCTACAATCTCTGGAGCGAGAGCCCTCTCCTCTGGCTGTGTTGCCATAGCAACCACGGCCATGCACATCCACTTTTGGCACTATCAGGATGAATTGTGCCCTCGCATCATTTGTGGGGCATTTGTGAGGATGTCGGGCACCAAATACTGTCGACGTCATCTTCACATTTGTCCCTCAGGTTGTTTGATTTGTTAGTTTTAAATGATGTGATGATGAATTGGGGATTAGATAAGACACTGTTCTGATGTGGCCCAGACCTTTTTTCATAATGAAGCTCCAAAGTTGAGAGGCAAAAGAGGGCATACTCCAGTAGATGAAGTCATCCTCACAGAATAATAGAACCGACGAAGCTTTTAGAGTCGCATGAATATGGATTTCCAAGCACCACATGCCTCTTATCCATTTTCATGCTAACTTTTAGAGGGAAGTTAGAAGGACTTTGCCTCGTGGAAAAGGTCATTTTGTATGTGCGGTTGTGCCATGAGTCATTTTTTTTTACATAAACATGAACATATTTTCTTCAGCTTTTACATTTCTTTTCTCTCTGTTAAGGTTATTTCCGAGAGGGATTCCTGGCTGTGCAGCATGCGGTGGACCGAGCCATCATGCGCTCTTACAACAGAACGTCTGCCGCCTCTCTGCTGTCACAGACCAGAGTGGTCCTGTCGCGGTTTCCTTTTCCTGCCTTTATATATGACGTCTTCATCCTGGCCATTCAGAACCAACTGCCCCTGCTGCTGGTGCTCAGCTTCACCTACACCTCCCTCAACATAGTACGAGCCGTGGTGCAGGAGAAGGAGAGGAAGCTCAAGGTGTGCTTGTGTGTCTCTCTCTAACGGATGTTTTTTCTTGAAATTAGTAATAAAACTGAATCTCTGCCTGTCCTTGTGCGTTTCAGGAGTACATGAGGATGATGGGTCTCAGCAACTGGCTCCACTGGAGCGCCTGGTTCCTCATGTTCTTCCTCTTCCTCTCCCTTTCAATCTTTTTTGTCACTCTGCTGCTTTGTATCCAGGTGAGTTTGTGTCGCAAAACGTAGTTGCATAAACAACATTCCAGCACGTAACGCCTTCACCACGTATTTACACAAGTTTCTTAGATAAGTAACAGGTAACACAACATCATTATTTACAGTAGCATGAAGTAGAAATGTATTTATTTACCGTACAAATATGTAGCTAAGCTGTAGGTCTCAAAGCAGTACTTCATACAGTGTGACTTATTTAACTAATAAGCCACGAGAGGCAGTTGTTTACAACGGTTTTGGAACAAGTGAAACTAAGAGGAAAAGAGAGTGGAGAAAAATAAATTATAAAGCAAAGTATCGAATAGTTTATTCTAGGGCTGTCAAAGTTTACGCGATAATAACACGTTAGCACACTGACACGCTGACAGCTGTTGTTGCCTGTTTGGCTGCAGTTTGCCATGTTATGATTTGAGCATATTTTTTATGCTAAATGCAGTACCTGTGAGGGTTTCTGGACAATATTTATCATTGTTTTGTGTTGTTAATTGATTTCCAATAATAAATATATACATACATTTGCATAAAGAAGCATATTTGTCCACTCCCATGTTGATAAGAGTATTAAATACTTGACAAACCTCCCTTTAAGGTACATTATGAATAGATAAAAAATGCCCTAGTTTATTCTAATAACCAGTTCATAATAATTAAATATTTGATGTGTTGAGCAGTGAATTAGTTTAACGTCACGATTGCAACATGAAGTGCAGCAATGAGTTCATTCGTTGGGAACCAGCGCATTACAGGCTATACAGGCAAACTCAGCACAACATAACGTAGCGCTATCTGTTCTCTAACTGTTGTTTTAGGTGAACCCTTATGGAGCAGTGCTGACCTACAGCGACCCCACGCTGGTCTTTGTCTTCCTGCTCATCTTCACTGTGGCCACCATCAACTTCAGCTTCATGATCAGTGCCTTCTTCTCACGAGGTGTGTGTCTCTGTGTGCGTCCACTCTTTTTCTCTTTGACTGCTTTGTGTACTGTACTGTTTGTGTGGTCGCATGCCCTTTACAGGAAACTCTCTCCGGCTCCATTTTGCTGAAATGTACAGTGTGTGCCACATTGTCTCTCAGTCTCTCAGATGTAGGTCAAAGTATCTGCAGTTTGCTTGCTGCCTCCTCTTAGCTGGTTCAGAGCATGAAAGCAGCAAAAAAAGGCACATCAGCTATACAAACATGTTTAAACTACACAAAGAGAGAAGAGCTATATGCTCGCACAGCCTGTATTGATCAGCTGTGAGAGGGTAAACATTCAAGTCAGTTACTTCTACAGTAAATCTATTTTAGCTGCTGGTGTTGTTCCTTTTCTTGGTGAACAGAGAAGAGAGAGAAATGTTTTGTTCACTTTAAAGTCACATAAAATTAAAGAACCCTGCCCGGCCTGAACAACATGGACGATAAAGAAAACTATTTAAATCCTATCTCTTCTTTCTCATGTTCCTCTTCTTTTTCCCTCTTTGTGCTCTCACTCATTCAGACCAGCATCTGAATGAAAATGTCTCCTTCCCACTCTCTGCAACAAAGCAGCTCAGGTTGCAAGTGCTCGTCACAGCCTCAGTTTTATGCAGCCTTTTGTAAAGTAGTTGCACATAAGCACTTGCTGAGCCATGCCGTAGTTCTTTGGCCATTTTATCTACAATAATAAGAAACATTCACTTGATTATAATTGGTTGCTATGGTTGTTAATCTTGAGAAACCAGCAAGAGTCCACTAGATTTTATTATCCAACCGAAAAACCCAGCCCAGTGTTCTCAACTCTTTTCCAATGAAAGTAGAGAAAGTCGCCAAGTTGGCAACGCTGACAGTCCGTCCCTTCAGGCCTCCCTCCAAAGCGGTCGTGCCTGGAAGGTTACCCGCAAATTGTGGAATCTTGCAAAAACTCTTGCGAGCCTCGCTGCCCGACGACCTAAGATTACCAACTCTAACTTTAAGCCTTAAAAGAGTTTTGTCCACAGGGGCTGATTTGAAGAAAAAAGATATTTAGTAAGTATTTCTGTCCATCTTATGTCACATGCCCAGATAGTTTTCCTATGTTGCTTTGATATAATGAGCCAAGGTGTCGTAGGTAGGGCTGGGCAATATGACGATATATATCTCCACAACGATCTAAAAATGTCTATCGTATATATTTTTCTATATCGTTTCTACCGTGATATAGGCAAGGCCTATATTTAGTTATTTTTTCTCTATATTTTCACTTAAAGGGGCTCTATGTAAGAATCATAAATTGCTCGTTAACAGTGACACATGTGGTCGTTAAGTCAACGACAGTCAGCGTCCTGTTGCTCGCGCTTGTGGCACTACGTACTACGTAGACGCGAGCGAGCGTCGATCAAATCGAAAACACAATATCACTATATATTTCACGTCAGCTCGGCGTCCGTTTTGATACTCAAAACCAAACAAAGGTCTCTCCATGAATCGAAGGCCCGGCCGATGTTGATCCTAGTTTCCGGCCGGTCACATTCCTGTTTTGCAAGACGGGCTTCACCAGATATAACTTAGTTTTTTTGAGCTTCCGTGGAGTTTGTGTTGGAGTCTTCTTCACATTAAAAGCTGTCTACAGGCTGATAGAGGAAACCCAGAAAGTCGCGGAAGGTCTAATTTTTGGGTTAGATATCAACCTGTTCACACATTGTCAATAAAAAACGATTAAAAAAACGTTTATATGTGTAAAAACTTAAGACTGTTCATTTTGCACTAAAGTTCTTAAAATGAGAAAATACTTTTCATTTGTCAAGTATTTAATTCACACAGGAGTATACAGGAAAAGGTTTTACCGTGTGGTTATTTCATATTTATTTATAGAATTACCAGAAAACATGCTATATCGTGATCGAGATGTGACATGATCTATATCGTGAGAGAAGATTTTGGCCATATCACCCGGCCCTAATCTTCGGTGTAATTTTTAAAACCTGGTCCTGCTCTTCCTTCCTCTTCCCTCAGTATGTCCGTGGTCTGTGAATAATTGTCCAAATTGGGGTATTTGACACTCATTAAATTCGCGTCAATTACTGCTGAGCTCTCCGATAACATGAACTAAAGAAACGGCATCATCGTGACGTTTTCCCTCTGACACTGTACATAATTATAAACATGCCAAAACACAAAGATGATTACATAATGAACCACAACTAGGTTCAAGGGTTCTCCATATAAATTATGATTTGTAGACGGAAGAGACTGAATAGGCCAAACCAACAGAGAGGATCCTTCAGTGCCCTCCTTGGCCATTTTTGGTTGTCTTTGTGTGAACAGCTGTCTGGGTACTTCTCCCCACCCACTGGTGCACTTTTTAGGAGTAGATAATGGCACTTAATCAGGCACAAAATGTCACATTGTCTGCCTCGAGTGCTCTTTTGAGAAGTGTTGTCATGCTGCTCGAAAGAGGAAGCAATATCAGCCCTGAAAGTCTTTCATTCGCCTCATCCACACTGCTCAAATTTCATCCCCCATTTCTCCACCGTCTCTCATTTGTCCTGTTTAATGCTTCGTCTGAACAGCACTCACAGATTTCGCTCTGTCAATCAGGGAAATGGGTTTTGCAGCAAAAGTAGCTGCTAGATTTGTCACATAGTAATTTACCTGTTAGAGCTTGCTTAGGTCTACCAATGCATGTGTGTGTGTTCGAGCTCGTCACAGAAATGTTCTTCTTCTGTAACTGTGACGACAGCTGTGATCGCGCTCTTCAGTTCACTATTTTAAGGCTACACAAGTCATTCAGCATCCCCTCAACCTCTTCTTTCTTTCCTTTTTTGTCTAACTTCAGCCAATGTGGCGGCAGCAGCAGGCGGCTTCATCTATTTCATGAGCTACCTGCCTTATATGTTCCTGTGGCCACGCTACGACCTGCTGAGCCACGCCCAGAAGGTGTCGGCCTGCCTCATCTCCAACGTGGCCATGGCCATGGGAGCTCAGCTCATAGGAATGTTTGAAGGCAAAGGTGAGACTCAAGGGTTTTGGAAATACAGTCCACACATTTTGAACTATCTGGCTATATTAGGAAGTCAGGGTCTGTGTTCTTTTCTGTTCAAACAGCATTTTAAATCAATCTTGCGTGTAATCTCTGAAGTGCTACAGTGCAATATCACACCATCTCCCCACGTCGCTATCTTTGGAAGAGCTGCTGCAGAGGAAAACATCTCAACTAATATCCCAAAAATGTTTTTACATCTCCCTACTCGCTCGCAGGAGAATCCTTCTGCTATGGAAGTCCCCATTACCCCCCTCATTTAAATCCTGGTTATGTGATGTCTTGTCTTCACTATGAGAGGCTCCTTGGACAGATTCTACTCCAACTGGCAACCGCTAATTAGCAATATTGACGGGTTGCCTGCTGATGAAATTGCACCGTAATAACACATTCTGAGCCTACACATATACATGCACTGTTGCCTGTCCGCCGCCAGCCCTCTATGACCTTTTAATGGTGCTACGATGTCTTGGGTGCAATGTCCGCCTACTGACCCGATATAATTTCTGTTTGGTTATCTGACTACTTATCCACTTAGATGATATCGATGCTTCTGATTTTGTTAATATTGTAAATATGTGTATATGCGTGTATACAGGTTAGTGTGCGCCATTGTACACTAGTCTTGGACTTATAAGCGTAATTATTTTTAATTTTATTTATTCTTTTTTACTTGTTTTGATCCATCTTTTAATCTAGTCTTATATTTATTTGTTTTTAATTTGTTTTTAATTGTTTGTTCATTTATTTATTATTTTTTTTATTATTTGTTGTCTTATTATTGTTATTATCATCATTATTACTTATCATTTATTTATTCATTTTTCATTAACATTTTTCTGTTTATGTACGGCATGTTTATGTAGGTGTTTGTATGTGTATATGTAAAGTATATACATAAGGATGAATGGTGAATAATTACATGTGCATACTTGCATACGTACACATACATCCATATTTGTAAATGTAAATAAAAATATAAATTAAATAAATATAAATTAATAAATATAAATTATATATATATATATTTATTTATATTTACAAATATGGATTTATTTGTACAGTACGTATGTAAGTATGCACATGTAATTATTGACCATTCATCCTTGTGCAATTTCTGCCATTATTATTTACTTAAATTTCACTCCCATTCTTGCCACCATCCCTAGTGTGGTTGGGAACGGAGGGGGGGGATTGTTAAACCGGGAAAATGCCTTGTTCATGTTTGTTATACATTTTATGTGCTTTTCTTTCAATAAAGTATTGAAACAAAAAAAAAAAACTAGCATTTTAAAACAGGTTTATCTCATCCCTCTCCCCTCTGTAGGAACTGGAATCCAGTGGTCGAACCTGTTTGACTCTGTGACGGTGGATGATGACTTCTCCCTGGCCCAGGTGATGGGCTTGCTGCTGTTTGACTCGGTGCTCTATGGGTTGGTGGCCTGGTACATGGAGGCAGTGTTTCCTGGAGAGTACGGAGTGCCTCTACCGTCGTACTTCTTCGTACTGGTAGGCTTCAAAGCCAAGCGGCTCACACTTGCACACACATACACACATTCACTAAAAATATAACCAAATACGGCTACGTTAGTGGGATGAAAGTATGAACAGATGATGCATTCAGAAGCGATATAGATGTTTCAGATAATTGCAGTTATCTGATAATGTAGTGCCTTTAGGGGAGAGGGTAAAATATTTAACTAATAGTTATCACCATGAAACTTCCCCAGTTCATTTCTTACATTCAGGCAATTCTTTTTTGTATTACAAGTTTTCTGAAATCTTGTGTGTAAATATGCAAAATATGCATTATCTTGTTAAATATGTGCTAATTTGCATACATTTCCAGAACAGAAATCTGAACAACAATCTGAATACGCATGGCAGCCGCTGCCGTCAGTGTATGAATGTGTGAATGTTGACATGAATGGTAAAGCGCTTTGAGTGGTCAGAAGACTAGAAAGGCGCTGTATAAGTGCAAGTCCATTTACCATTTACCATGTGTTTGTTGAAAGGCGAGAACAAGCCCCGAACTGTCGCTACCATGAATTGAACCCGGTCGTGGCTTTTGGTTTAAAGACACATTATCATGTGAATAAATTCCACAAGTGTTCAGCACTTCCAGCACAGTGTCAAGGTCTCCTGTCCGAGAAAAAAAATTGCCTTAGATTAAAGAAATTGCTGCACTCAGGGAAAGTGGCTCTGATATAATTGATAGCCGGGGGGGGGGGGGGGGGGATTGAAAACTTGAGGCCAGAGGAA
This sequence comes from Sebastolobus alascanus, assembly GCA_916701645.2. NCBI lineage: Eukaryota > Metazoa > Chordata > Actinopteri > Perciformes > Sebastidae > Sebastolobus > Sebastolobus alascanus. The sequence goes on along the minus strand of CAKAOJ020000133.1, from coordinate 661,514 downwards.
GTCTTTGGGTTCAGCCGGCTAGAATAACAGGAAGCGTCTGAGTCTGTCCAGCCAACACAAATAAGCTTCATGTTTATAACAACTATGGACGTGCCTCTACACACACAAATATAAACTCATGCTAACCCATTTCCCAGTAATCAGGAATTGAAGAGACTGCCAGCAGGGTGTGGATTAGACGTTGACGCACTTTATGCCCATTGTGTGTGTGGGTGTGAGATGTAGAAAGTGGAGGTTTGACTCTGGTCCTTAGGAAGTGCACCAGAGGAAGGCTCGGTCAGGAAACAATCCCCTCTGATGTAGAGTGTACATGAACAATGTTAATGTCGGCCCACTCTCTCTTTCTGGTGTTTTTATGAATGATCGGTTCCTCTGCTTCCCCTGTTGCATCCTGTAATTACTTTGCTTCACTGAGGAATACATACAGTGTGTGCAATATGTGATGCATTCTTTGTAGAGCTGTCAATCAATTAAAATATTTTATCGCGATTAATCGCAAATTAATCTCACATTTTATATCTGTTCAAAATGTACCTTAAAGGGAGATTTGTCAAGTATTTATTACTCTTATCAACATGGGAGTGGGCAAATATGCTGCTTTAAGCAAATGTATGTATATATTTTGTACTGGAAATAAATTAACAACACAAAACAATGACAAATATTGTCCAGAAACCCTCACAGGTACTGCATTTAGCATTAAAAATATGCTCAAATCATAACATGGCAAACTGCAGCCCAACAGGCAACAACAGCTGTCAGTGTGCTGACTTGACTATGACTTGCCCCAAAACTGCATGTGATTATCATAAAGTGGGCATGTCTGTAAAGGGGAGACTCGTGGGTACCCATAGAACCCATTTTCATTCACATATCTTGAGGTCAGAGGTCAAGGGACCTCTTTGAAAATGGCCAGGACAGTTTTCCCTCGCCGAAATTTAGTGCAAGTTTGGAGCGTTATTTAACCTCCTTTACGACAAGCTAGAATGACATGGTTGGTACCAATGGATTCCTTAGGTTTTCTAGTTTCATATGATACCAGTATATTCACTCTAACTTTAAGAGTCCACTACATACTCTTTAAAAGCGGTAATGTTAAAAAAATGTAATCCCGTGGATCTCAGAGGGTTAACAAAGAATAACAGGACACCCCTTGTGGTATATACTGAGCCCGCTACAACCTCCGAAAGATCGATTGCATTAAAGTGTTAAAGAAATTAGTGGCGTTAAAACGATTTTGCGTTAACGCGTTATTATCACGTTAACTTTGACAGCCCTAATATCTATATCTTGTGGAAATATGTTGGAAATTAATACTGGAATTGTAAATTGCTAACTATCGACTTTCTACCTCTATCTATCCTTCACTTTGTCTCAATCCCCACATCTGCCTCGTCTTCATCAGCCTTCATACTGGTGCAGCAGCCCCCGCATGGCTTTGGTGAATGAGAAGGAGGAAGAGGAGGATGCGGAGAAGGCTCTGAAAGGGGAGTTTATAGAGGAGGAGCCAGCTGGACTAGTCTCCGGGATCAAGATTAAACACCTCGCAAAGGTGAGCAGCAAAAACAGACGTGTAACAGGGTGCAGATGGTGCAAAAACATGGTGTAGACGATCATTAAAGATTCTACTGCAGTAGTCAGAAGGTCAATCTGCCCCCGCACCTTTTTTTTTTTTGCTCAGTAAATATTTTGGGTTTTATCCACTCGACAGGAATTCAAAGTGGGCAACAAGACGCGGCAGGCTGTGCGGGATCTCACGGTGAACATGTTTGAGGGACAGATCACGGTGCTGCTGGGACACAACGGTGCTGGGAAGACCACGACGCTGTCCATGCTGACAGGTGATCAACTGAAACACACAATCAAACAGCCACCTAAATAATCTGAACTCTGAACTGATTGCCTATGTGTGTGTGTGTGTGTGTGTGTGTGTGTGTGTGTGCTTGCAGGGCTGTATCCTCCCACCAGTGGCAGGGCCTATATCAACGGTTACGACATCTGTCAGGACATGGCTCTGATCCGCCGCAGTCTGGGACTCTGTCCACAGCATGACGTACTGTTTGATAACCTCACTGTCAGAGAGCACCTGCTCTTCTACGCACAGGTACTCACACAATCATGCACTTATACACACAAATACTCGCATATACTTCAACTGAATCTTTGCTCTTGCACAATTCTGCACAATTCACAATTCTTTTTCTGGCTAACATTTTAAAACAAGCCTTATTTTGAAAATAAAAAAATATTTCACAAGACTTATTATTGGTGTTTCTCTGCTTGATATCCAGCTGAAAGGCTTCTCCAAAGACAAGATTCCAAATGAGGTCGACCGGATCATCCGTATCCTGAACCTTGAGGACAAGCGACAGGCTCGCTCCAAGACCCTCTCTGGAGGCATGAAGAGAAAACTCTCTATTGGCATCGCCCTCATTGGAGACTCCAAGGTGAAGAATTATTCACTCTCATTCCTTTTGTCTCATCTTTCCTCCACATTAAAGGGTAACTTCAGTATTTCTCAACCTGAACCCTATTTTCAGACAACAATAGCAACAACAATTTCAAATATTGTTGTCACTTTGACACCAAAACATGGGAAAATAGGGTCCAGGTTGAAAAATAACAAAGTTACCCTTTAGCCACGTCTCATCTCTTCATCTATAACGTTATCTATCTCCAGGTGGTGATGTTAGATGAGCCCACATCAGGTATGGACCCATCGGCTCGACGTGCCACCTGGGACCTTCTGCAAGGGGAGAAGCGCGGTCGCACCATCCTGCTCACCACACACTTCATGGACGAGGCCGACCTGCTCGGTGACCGCATCGCCATCATGGCAGGAGGAGAGCTGCAGTGCAGCGGGTCACCACTCTTCCTTAAGAACAAATATGGTGAGTGTGGAGTGGAGTGGAGATAGCTCTGTTGCCATATATGTAGAACTGTTGTTAAAAGACAGTCATCCTTTCCTTGCTTTATATAGCAGACCTGGACATTCAGGAGAATTAAAAATCCAGTAATTCAACTACATCTAACTATGAAGCAAAGAATCTCTGTCTGTTGGTGTGTCCTTCGCATATTTGGTGCAGTTTGGACATGCAGTATTAATAAACTTTAATAAACAAGCAGGCTCATGTTGTCTGCTAACAGGCAGACAGTGGCTCATTGACTGCAGTTCACTTGCCTGCTAATGCTGCATGGATGCTGGATAACGTAACAGAAACAGCGTCACTCTGCCATTGGAACTCAGATTGTGGATACTAACTTATAAAATTACTGTCGGCAAAATACCTCCACTAATTCAATATTTTTCATATCTAAAAGTGTTTACCTGTCAACCAGAGTGTATTTCACCGGTGTTTCTGACTGTGAGTAGCCGCGACTTGGGTGTGTGATGCAACTATGTCATGGCAGGTGTGTTGCTCAGGCCCCAAGGAAGCGCAGTGTGAAGGTGTTTGTATGAGCAGTTCACGAGAAAGCTGCAAGCAGCAACACCACAGGCCGAGCATTCGGCCCGTTCTGAACAGGCAGATGTTTTGAACGGGCCTTGCACTAGTCTATTATCAATAGAGGCAACATACATCATTGTTACGATTAATTATACAGGCCTCCTTTCCTCTGCTCACCAGGTGCTGGCTACCACATGGTGATAGTGAAGGACGCCCTTTGTAACGTGTCCGAGATCACCCGCCTCGTCCACATGTATGTTCCTAATGCCACGCTGGAGAGCAGCGCGGGGGCCGAGCTCTCTTACATCCTGCCCAAAGAAAGCACCAGCAGGTGAGTCGGTCAGGTCTTTGTTCACACTCACAATAACACCGTGGCCTGTGTCGGCCTGGCCAGCCTAAAGGGCAGAGAGACCATTGACCAGAAATCACACCCGCTGAACATAATGACCATAAATGATAACTTCTGTGAAAGGGGCCAGTCTACACTAACACTGGGTATATGATTATAATAAATACAGATAGAAACCTTATGGCTCTTTCTTCTTTTCATTAGAGCAGCGGCTCTTAAGCCCCTCTCCAGTGGCTCCCTGTGGCTTTGACGAAAAAATTATATGGAAATCAATAGAATAGCAGTTATTTTGTAACATTATAATTTTCATTTATCATTGTTTTAGGCCTAAAGTGATTCTTACTTTCACCAATTGTCGGTAGTGGAATGTTAATAAGTACATTTACTCAAGTGCTGTAACTAAGTACAATTTTGAGGTACTTGTACTTTACTTGAGTATTTCCATTATATGCTTTTTTGTACTTTTTTGTATGCAAATATTTGCTTTTTACACCACTACGTGTATTTGATAGCTTTAGTTTAGAGATGCACCGATCAGACTTTTTCAGTCCCGATACTGATAGCGATACCTGGGCTTTGGGTATCGGCCGATACCGAGTACCGATCCGATACCAGTGTATAATTAATGAGCTGTATGCCTCACTGTGTGGAAGTGACTTATTTTATGTGTAAGGCAACATCAGGCTTGACCTAAACATTGCTTTCATAACTTCGTAAAACAAAATGTAACAAATAAATACAAAGATATAAATGTATTTAATTGTTATTTATTATTAAAATAATAAATCATACACCAGCAACTTGGTAAGAAATCTTACAGGAATTCCGATCAGGTGTAAACTTTTTTAATGCAGAGGTCAAAACTTAAACAGAAATTCAAATTCCAGTATATAATGTATATAATATATAAACATAGAATTGGATTGATACCCGATACCTGATCCAGGTATTTGAGTCAGTATCTGCCCGATATCCAATCGGTATCGGTGCATCACTACACAATAATGTATTATTATAGGTTAATTCAACAATATATATAGTTATTCAAATAAGCTCCACCTTTACCAGTTGTATCATTAAAGTGATGTACATGTATCCATAATTATAATCTGATCATTAAATAAACAAAATCCTGAAATGGGCCATTCTGCACAATGAGCACTTTTGGTACTTCAAGCATATTTTGATGCTAATACTAAAGTTAGATTTTGAATGCAGGACTTCTTCTTGTAACAGAGTATTATTTACACTGTAGTATTGCTACTTTTACTTAAGTAAAAGATCTGAATACGTCTTCCACCACTGCCAATTGTAAAAATGTGTAGCCTAAACACCAAAATAAAAAAGATTTTTAACATTTCAGTCAATTAATATATGCTTCACAGCCTTCGCTACATACATCCACGGCCCAGCGCCTTATCCTCTGATTTTGCCGAACCTCAATAGAGGTGGCTAGTCTTGAGTTTTCCTATCGAAGCTAATTATATGGATTCCAAATCCAAAAAAAGAAAGCCTCGGAAGAAATAGTGCGTGGACAGATTGCTGCTGGCTTAGCAGTAAGCTTGATCTACAGAAAGAAATTAGCAAACAACAAAAAAAGTAATTGAAAGACGTTTCCAGAAGAAACACACTGCATTTGCTGAAAAGCCAGCAGGAGCTTCCAGCCAAATCTCCTGAGACATTTCTTCAGTATCCTGCCTCTCATTTGCACTTGGGTTCCTCACTGCATTACACTCAATAGGCTGTGTTACCTTCATTTTAAGGCTCAAATATGTTTTGCGGCTCAAGATGGATTTTTTTGTCCTTCTCTTACACAACCTTTCAATTTGTCTTTACCTTCAGTTTTTCGTTTTATAACCACCTCTCCTGTTACCTTGTTGTATCTTCTTTTCATATACTGAAAATCAATATTTTTCTCCCCACAAATTGGACTTCGACTCCACGTTGACACTTCTTACTGTTGTGATTAGATTTAAGGCAGGACTAAAGGCGCAATATAGCACAGAGATACAGAGTGTAATTTGGCACTCATCAAGAGCTCATGTTGTAATATTGAGTGATAGCAGTGATCGTGATAGTGATAGTGTGTAATATGTTTGTTCTCAGGTTTGAGCTGCTGTTTGCTGAGCTGGAGATGAACAGAGATGAGCTGGGCATCGCCAGCTACGGAGCTTCAGTCACCACCATGGAAGAGGTTTTCCTCAGGTGGGAGGAATAAATATGAAATAGGCGAATGTGAATGTTTCTTTCTAATTTTCCATATCAGCAGGATCTGACTCAAGGAGCAACTCTCCTGCTGCTAGGCACACATTTAATTAAGCAGCAATTTAAGCCAATGTACTGATAGAAATCATTCTGCAATCATACATCTATGTTGGACTTCATGGAGCTTAAACATCGAGCCACACCTTAGTGTAAAAAAAGAAATGATTTTCCCTTTTTTTTACGTGCAGACCAGTGAGCGCTATGGCTGATATGTTCGTCTTCTCTCCGTTGCTCACACGTCTCGGTCCCAGGCTGCCTGCTGCTCACTGAGCTGTTTCTTCTGCTTCCCTGTAGACTTGATATGTGTATCTGTGGCAACAAGCAGGAGAGCGCATTCACTGCAGACCGCTAACACCGCATGCTACTTCAACAAGCGTGCAGCGTGTATGACATTGTAATTGGCGCTACCAAGAATGTTTGCCTCATTATTTACAAGTCATACAGAGAGTCCGTCAGTGTGTTCTGGCCGTAAACACCAAACATCAGACACGACAACAACAGGAAGAAAAGCTGCTGTTTGAACATTTGGTGGTTTAGCTCCCTTCTGGCGTTCAGTATTTTGCAGCCAAGTAAAACGCCTTGTCAGTTACATAGTAACACTGCTACCATTCAGGCTTTCCAGAGCCATTGTGTTTTTAGGTTGATCATCCATCCATACGTCTGTGCGTGCATACGTGCATACGTGCATGCGTCCATTCGTGCGTCCGTACAACCCATTCTCTTGAAGGCAATATAAAAACGGATAAATTGTAGAGATTGATGGTAAGTGCCTGGCAACGACTTGTTGTGACGTAAATGTAACGGAACGGGGAGGGAGAATGAGACATCTAGTGACTGAATGTTATCAATGTTATCAATTGTACCTTTAATATATAAAACAGAAATAAAGTCCAACCCCAAAATTTTATATACACATGCTCTACCTAGAAGTACGAACACAATGTTCTTTTAGATTCAATTTTCCTCTCAGGTTACAACCCTCCTCTCTGTCAGAGAACATTTACTGTATGTTGCCAGGAGGTAAATTATTTCTTGCTTTGTACATAATTTGTGCAGTCGTTAAATTGTACCAGATCCACGAGCTTCAAAGCATAATAATTATTTGCTAGCAAATATTCACCTAACTGAGCTGCTGAAAGGAAAGAAAAATAGAGCTGCTGTAGATCTAGTTTTTTATGCATAATTTTGGAGACTTTTTGCTTCCTGGAATTCGTCATGTAATGTTACAAAAACCTATTGTCTGGTTAGTTGCTGACTAAACTGAAGACACCTTTTTGTTCCTGTTTTTCCTGTTTTCAGTAAGTTGGTAGATAAACACAGATTGATTTGGGTTTTTCAGGGTGGGGAAGTTGGTGGATTCTAGCTTGGACATCCAGGCAATCCAGCTGCCCGCCCTGCAGTACCAACACGAGAGACGCTCCAACGACTGGACCACAGATGACGCCAGCAGCATCAGCGGCATGACCGACGTCACCGACTTCACCGACAGCGGCACGCTCATCTCAGAGGACTGCTCCAACATCAAGCTGAACACCGGGGTGAGATAAGAGGAAGCAAACGGATACTTGTCATGTTTTCTGCATGTCGTTCATTTCGCTCACATTTCCTTCCCCCTTTTCCTCCCCCATCAGGCCAGACTACACCTGCAACAGTTCTACGCCATGTTCCTGAAGAGGGCGCTGTACAGCTGGAGGAACTGGAAGGTGATGGTCGCTCAGTTCCTCGTCCCTTTGGTCTTCACCGTGGTGGCCTTAGTTGTGGCACGCACCTTTCCAAATCACCAGGACGCTCCTCAGCTGAGGCTGGCACTCAGCCGCTACGGTTCCACCCGGGTCCCCGTGGCTCAGCAGCCCGGGGTGGGTCCCCTCGCCTCCGCCTTGGCGAAAACATACAGCTCACAGCTCTCCGCCCAGCTAGGCCAGCTCATCAACGTCACGGGTAAGCAGCATCGTGAGAGAGACTCGGCTTGACTGCTCAGCTGAGTATTTACTGACCATATGCCCCTTTTCTCCCGCTACCCCGCCAGACTTCACAGATTACATCCTGACTCAGGCAGAGGAGGAAGGCGGCAGCTTTAATGAGCGCTGCGTGGTGGGCGCTGCTTTCCGTGGCAGCAGCAGCCAGTACGCAGAGGCAACGGCCTACTTCAACAACGAGGGCTACCACACGCCCGCCACAGCCCTCATGATGGTGGACAACGCTCTGTTCAAACTGCTAGCGGGGCCGAACGCTTCCATCCAGACGGGCAATTACCCGATGCCACGCAACCTGTCTGAGACCGCCCACAGCCAGCTCACAGAGTGAGTGGAGGGAAGGGAAGCTACACACTTTTGACACACTTCACTATCATGTAAAAATGTGAAGTTTTCAAAGGGATCAGTGTTCATGTTGCATGACAAGAACGGTTAGATTTCCTAACTGTATGTTTCTGTTGTGCTTTACCGATGTAATTCATAACCAATTATTTGAGTTCCCATGTAATGCAGAATTCACACCAGAGCAGTGGCGAAGTGCGGCCTGCAGCCAGCTGCCATGCAATGTCTATGGAAAGCTGCGGCGGCCGCTCCCAAGCTCAGCGAGCTGCGGCCGTTTGATTCTTTGGCGAAGTGCGACCAAACTAAAAATTTAGAAAAGTTTAACGTTTAGTGCGGCCAGAGAATCAGTAAACAGATCCTGTGACCCCTGTGACATTTTGACCTGTGTTACAAATATTTTTTTCCCGCCGGAAACACATGAACACACCTCCCGGTCACAGAAAAATGTATTTTTTGCTGTGAGCCATATTCGCCGCTGCCTGGGGTGAATTTGGCGCAAGTCTCTCAGAGGTTAAAGGGGCTATATGTAAGAATCAGAAATTGCTTGTTCACAGCGACACCTGTGGCCGCAATGTCAACGAAAGTCAGCGTCCTGTTGCTCGCGCTCGCGCTACATTGACATGAACGAGCACCGGTCTAAACAGTGAGGCGACACACGTCAGCTAACACACAATATCACTCTATATTTCCACTGCTTGGCAGTAATGTTAGCTGAGCAGAGGAAGGTCTCTCCATGAATCAATGCTGATCCTAGTGCTGGCTTTTCCTTTCTCAGCCTGCCGACCCGGAGGGAACGGGGGGGGGGGAGACACCGACACTCGGTTGGGACGATAACGTAACTCGCTGCGGAGCCCCGTCACTTCACAAGACACGGGAAACCTCTGTTGGTCTGGAGGAGCGGCAGCATTTATTTCTGCAAAAACGTCCACTGCACATTCACTAGATATTCTCAGAGCTAAACTAACTCTTCTGCAGTGTGCGCGCGTGCACGTGGAGTTGGAGCGAGCCGAGCGGGTGAGAAGGAGCGAGCCGAGCAGGTGAGAACGAGCGAGGTGTGCAAGCAGGCAGCAGGCAGCAGGAGCAGCGCGTACCCACACGCGAGCGCGCATGGGATTCCGACCCGTTATGATTTATGCTCGTGATAAGTTACAAATTGTCCCTTTAAGGTATAAATTGAAAATTTCCGGGGGGAAAACTCAAGGGACAACAAAAGGGGATTTTAATATAGATTTAAACTAGGTTTTTTTGTTTAGCCATCATACTGACAAGTAAAAGGCCATCTTATTTATTGAGGTCTGTAAAAATTACTCAGGAATCTTGTAAGCAAGCTGGGTTATAATTGAACAACAGTAGTCGCTTTTCCATTCACATATTTTTCCATTTCACTTCCTCAACTGTGAAAAAAAGTTTTTACGCTCGTTTTTTTTCTTTTGCCTTTGTCGAAAAAGAGTTAATGCGCTATTTATGGAAACGCCGTTGGAGCTGCTGGTGACTGATCAGCTGTTTCCGCTGTTGGCGTCTTCTCGGATATTCCCATAATGTGCGAATACTTGTCTCCAAGCCGACTTGATTTGTTTCCGGTTTGCAACCTCTACTTCTTCTTCTACTCTGTTTACTGGCGGATTACAGCTATGCGAAGCCTATAATGCCAACTTCTGAATAAACCGCTCTGTAGCCGACAAACCGAGTTTAATCGCTCCAAACCAGTCGATGGAAACACGTCTAATTCACATTCACAAGTTTGGCTATAGAGGATTTGAACAGGTGGAGATCAAGAGAACAGTTGTGTCTGCCTCTCAGTCATTTCACATCTCTCTTTCTTGCTATCTCTTCGCCTTTCCTTTGCACCATTTCTCTTCAATTTCCTGCTGTCATCAGCCCCTTTTCACCTCCTCCTCTTTTTTCTCATTTCCTCCCTCTGTAGGGGAAAGACGGGCTTCATCATCGCCATCAACCTGATGTACGGTATGGCCTCCCTGTCCAGCACATTTGCCCTGCTGCTCGTAACTGAGTCCTCTATCAAGTCCAAGCATGTGCAGAAGGTCAGCGGCGTCTACCTGTCAAACTTCTGGTTTTCTGCCCTTCTGTGGGACCTGGTCAACTTCCTGCTGCCCTGTCTCCTCATGCTGGTCAGTATGACACCTGATTACTTGTACTTGTAAAGTTACTGAGACTGACAAGTTGTACAGTTTCATGTCTTAACTTGTTTTATGCTCTTAGGTGGTGTTTCAGGCATTCGGAGTCAAGGCCTTCGTAGACAACAACCACCTGGTGGATGTGTTGTTGTTACTGCTGCTGTATGGCTGGGCTGTTGTGCCTCTTATGTACCTGCTCAGCTTCCTCTTCTCCACTGCCGCTACTGCCTACACACGCCTCACCATCTTCAACATGATCTCTGGCACGGCCACCTTTCTGGCTGTCACCATCATGGCCATCCCAGGTGAGAGGAGACGCAGGCTTCCAGCATACTTACCAACCCTCACGATTTTCAATCCCCTCTGTCGGTTTCCTCCCGGGGTCACAATTTTTTCCGCATTTCTCCCGATTTATGACAAATTTTCACACCTTTTTTTCCCTTTTCGTATCTCAACCTGTTTCTGGCGCTGTACAACATGTATAAGCCCTACTGTTTCCACCTGGACAACAATCAACTCGGTTTGAGCTGTGCTCGCTGTAGGGTTCTGAGCACCAGCGCCCAGAGTTGGGCTTTGCCCGACGCAGCGAATAGCTAACGTGGTGCGGCGCAAGCCGTTAGAAACGATGGGTTTCAGAGTGCAGTAGTGCCGTTGTCACATTGCGTCTGAAAGGACCTTCAGTGAGTGAGAGAGGGAGAGAGAAATGGAGAGTACTAAGAGAAATAAATACTCAAGCAGAGGCAAAAAATACATGAATGAATGAAATGAATGGAAACTGCCAGTTTATGCCAGAGATTCATGCAAGTTCACGCCAGGTAGCAAATTATTCTGTATTCTCTCATGAGAATTAAAAGTAAAATTAAAAGTAGGCCTATTTAACTTAAAAATACTGCTGCAGTGTACTTATTATTTTGCTATTTTTATTCGTTAAAAGTCACCAGAATGCAGGAAACAAAGTCTCTGAAACTCCGATTTTTCTGGGAGAGAACCCCCAGACCCCCCGCCGTTAGTTTCGGAATCCTCCCTATTTTTGACGTCTCAAGGTTGGTAAGTATGGCTTCCAGCAATGGTAGACTTTTAATTGCTCGGCCCAATATATCATGTGCTAGTTTTAAGGATTTGAAAAGTGTTTGGCTGAATACATCTTGAGTGCAGTGTGTGGATGACACAAAGGGGAAAAACACTTGCCCCCCTGTGTCCCTCATTGAATACAATATGTAGTATTTGTGGTGGTAAGCTAATGCGGGATCATGTTCTAGCAACTCTTACTTGTTGATTGAGATGCCTGTGTGGAGACGAGTGGGCTTTTGAAATGATAGTGAGGAGACAAAGTGGCCCCCCAAAGGCTCCACAGGTCAACGTGGGAGTTAGCAGTGATAACCGCTACTGAATATTGACAACAACATCAGGATCAAAATGGGGGGGAAACGTATACAAAAAATGTAAAAAGACAAGAAAAAATGATTCCTCTCCTGTTGTTGACCTCTTTATGAATTCCTTCTCCAGAGTTGAACCTGCAGCACCTGTCGTGCTTACTGGATAAGGTGTTCCTGATCTTCCCAAACTACTGTCTGGGAATGTCCTTCAGCCAGTTCTACCAGAACTACGAATTCAATTCGTTTTGCACCTCCACTCCAATCAGCCAGACGATCTGCAAGTACTTAAGTAAGTACTAAAGCTTCACTGCTGCCTCGGAGAATGGAGAGGTCATTGCTTTTTCCTTAGAAAAGAAACAAGGCGCTCGACTACCTGAATTTACCTGTTAATATGTGATGGATATATGATATAGAAGATATAATTATAATGATGAGTCATAATGTGGGTGGCAGTATTGCACACTTATATTGGGATGACTGTGGTGGTTCATTTTTATAGTGACAATGATTATATGAGTAATGATGTATCCTATAAATAAGGATAATTGCTTTCACCAAAGAACACCAAGATCGATTTTAAAACTGTATTTTTACATGGATGTTATGTCTATATGCATTCAAAAACAGTTTTTTGCTACAAGTTTAGAGCAGTTTACAGTAAACAAGGTCCTCTTGTGACGAGGACAACTTAACAAATATAAAGAGGAAAATGGGGAAAACAAATGAGATGCACAATGCACCAAAGTCCATTTAATTACAGACTGTTTAAGCTGTAAATTGTATTTTTATGATCCAGTTTTCCCCCAGCTTTTTGTATTATCGATTCTTTTTTAAAGTTGGGGTTGGTAATGTTGAGAAACTAGTAAGAGTATGCTAGATTTTTAAAAATTATCCAACCGAATAACCCAGCCCAGCGTTGCCAACCCTTTTCCAATGAAAGTAGCTAGCAGCACTCGCTCCAAAAGTCCCTAAATTTAGGGAAAAAGTCAGCAACACTTACAGCCCGTCCCTTCAGGCCCCCCCTCCAAAGCCAAGCCCCCCAATAATATTATTATGATATATTTTATTTTTTGATTGTTGTCGTGATGTAAAGAGAATTTCAACTTATCTAACACAAAAATGTTGTTTTCAAGAAGATTTCCAACCCTAACTTTAATTTCTAATTTTCCCCTGTTATTAATCACCAAATGAAACACTAATGAAATGATCCGATTTATTGTGTGAACTCTGCATATTTATGCGCTTAATTTACTTGAAATAACTCAGTGTTTTTCTGGTCCTAGACATCACATACCAGACAAACTACTTCTCGATGTCGGAGCCTGGCGTGGGACGCTTCCTCGTGGCCTTCTCGTTGCAGGGCGTAGTCTTCATTATTCTGCTGTTTGTCATCGAGCTGCAGTGCGTCCACACTCTCCGGCGACTCCTCGCCTCCCTGGGCAGAAGACGTAAACAGGTAGATGAATTGTGGGAGCGGCGAACAAGACGGTGTTTGTCTTTTTTTGTGTGTGTGGGGGGGAGAATGAGTAGTTTCCAGTTTCATCAGGAATTTCCCAGCAACCACAGCGTGCACTGCACACACACGAGTTCTCTCAGGGAAACTAGTCTCAAAGTGTGGTTAAATATATTTAAACTGAAGTCTGAAAAAAGAGAAGTCAACAGGGAACAGACAACATGTTGTTAACACTTTAACTCTGAAGTAACTTTTAACTGAAATCACTGCTAGTTTGGTAACTTTGGTACTCATAAAACCGACACTTAGCAGGCAATCAGCACTTGAGCAGGAGACTAATAACAGAACTTAAAATAATTCAAATTATCTGCCCTCTAAGTACAGATTTCCCTGCAAACTGATTTAATTATATCAAAGGTAACAGTCTTGAATTAAATGAATATAATTTTGATAAATATGTTCATCGTTATAAGAAAAGATGAGATAAGATAAGATCAGATGAACCTTTATTAATCCCCGGAGGGAAATTCAGGTGTCAAAGCAGCAAAAACAGCAAACAGAGTGAATTATACAAAACAATAAATAGAGATATAAAAGATACAGAGTGAATGGGTGAACAAAGTGTGTACAGTCCGTCAATAATAAAAATGTAGTATGTACAATAAATAATGTAATATGTACATATGTGCAGTCTATAAAGTGGTATATAGGATGTATAGTGTAAAGTAAGTGTAAAGTGCGCCAGTGGTTAGAAGTCCAAGGTGGTGCAGATAGTGCATGTTTAAAGTTCTCATATGGGGGTCAGCCTTGGTTGTGGAGCATGATGGCTACCAGCATGAAGGGCTTTGTGTTGTGCCAAGGGGGGGGGGTGAGTCTGCGGCTGAAGGTGCTCCTCATCAAGACTAGCTCATCGTAAAGGGGGGGTGGGAGGGGTTCTCCAGGATAGCGTCCAGCTTCCTCCTCATCCTCCGCTCTACCACCACTTCCAGATGGTCCAGTTCCGATCCAGCTACAGAGCTAGCCTTCTTCGCCAGCTTGTTCAGTTTGTTGGCATCCGTTGTGTTGGTGTTACCCCCCCAACATGCCACAGCAAAGAAGAGGACATTGGCTACTACAGACTGGTAAAACATCTGCAGCAGCCATTGAAGGACCTGAGCCTCCTCAGGAAGAACAGTTTGCACTGTCCCTTCCTGTAGGGGGACTCGGTGTTGTCGGTCCAGTCCAGTTTATTGTTCATGTGTACTCCCAGGACCTTGTAGGTGTCCACCAGCTCCACCTCCTCCCCTCGGATGGTGATGGGAGTTGGGGGCCTCCTGGACCACCAGCTCCTTGGTCTTTGAACTCCTTCCTATCACTCGTACATACTGTAATGAAACCTATAACGAGTCTGAGCCACACCGAAGAGTCAACGAGGTGTTACAGTACTTCACACGTCTGACATCTATAACCACCTCTGAAAATCCTTCATATGTTTAAGAAAACACTTCAGTGAAACTGTGCGTTTGAAAAGCATTTAGAGCTGAAAAGACTAATTCATCGATTAGTTAATCACCAGAAAATTAATCTGCAACTATTTTGCTAATCAAATTAATCTTTAATGACTTTTTTTTTCAAGCAAAAAGACCAAAAATGTTTTTGTTTCTGCTTCTCAGTTGTGAGAATTTCCCTGATTTTTAATCAGTCTTACGTGATAGTAAATTGAATGGATTTTAGTTGGTAGGACAAAAAAAGCAATTTGAACATGTCGTCTTTGACTTTATCAGATGGCATTTTTCATTAATTACAATGAATTGAGAAAATAATTGGCAATAGTTAGTTGCGGCCCTAAATGCCTTTTATGAGCAGAGTTATAGGTCAAATATTAGTTTCCACAGGCTCCATCTGTTACGTAATTTAACTAAGCTTGCCTAATCTTGTCCGTGAAGTATGATAAATATATTTTATTTCGGTCTACCCCTATGACATACTATCACATAGTAAACTAGGGCTGGGCGATATGGGTAATAAATAATATCTTGATATTTTAGGCTATGTCGCAATATACGATATATATCTCAACATTTTCATATTTTCTCTCAAATAACATTAAAATAAGTTTTTGATTCAACCCTTTGATGTGTATGATCATACCAGCGTGATCATTCTAGCAAACTAATCTGAACACTGAAGTCAGATTGGTCTTTTGAAATGTATTCCTATCAAGTTTGACTCATATTAACGAAGTTTGCAGGTGGTGGTATTTTTAATTCTCACTCATTTTATTTATTATTTAATATTTATTCATTTTTGTCATTTATTTAGTTTTATTTATTTATTATTGACTGACTGAAATTGCAGATCACATTCACAGGAAGTCGCTTTTATTTTGAAGTCAGTTCTTACACGCTCTTTCCGTAATGCCGAGAGTATATAAGTACCACAAAACAATGTGGGGGCTAGTTTGACCGTCTTTTTCGATGTGGAGGCATCTTCCATCACTGTTTCCGACCTCAACACGTATAAACTCGCTTTAGCGCTTCACTTCTTCTGCTCCCTCCAGGCTCTTTCCCTGTTTCTGGCTTAAAAAAATGACATGACAATTAGCCTAATATTTGTACTTGATTATCGATATAAAGTGACTTACTACACCCCACGTAGAACAAGCTGCGATACATTGAGTATATACATCGACATATCGTCCACCCCTATAGTAAACTACTACATATTTATGTGTATTATAGTCCCTTGTTAAGTATTAAAAGACCAGAAGACCTATGACATCACCTGAAGTCTCCATTTATAGTGACATGGGGGCACAGTGTTGTACTTTTTGTGGTTGATATTTTCAATCATACGTATGTGTGTGTTAGTTACCTCTAATAGAGGACGCAGCGCTGCTTCCAGAGGACAGAGATGTGGCTGAAGAGAGGAAGAGGGTCCTGGAGTGCCAGCCGATAGTCGAGTCTATGGTTGGCAGCCCACTCATACTGCAGGAGCTCAGCAAGGTGCGTTACACGGGAGTCTTTTCCTTGACATCCTGCCTCAGTGTTGTGTGACTCCAGAGGTGTGTGTGTGTCTCTGTGAGATATGACAAGGTGGCTCAGACTAACTGTTATCTTTCCTCCGCAGGTGTACAGCAGCGGGGAGAATCTCCTGGCTGTGGACAGGCTGTCTCTAGCTGTCGGGAAAGGGGAGTGTTTCGGCCTCCTGGGCTTCAACGGAGCAGGCAAAACCACAACCTTTAAGATGCTGACATGCGATGAGAGCGTTACCTCCGGGGACGCCTACATCGATGGGTACAGCATCTTGAGGGACGTTAAAAAGGTAAGAGCAGAGGAAGTTGATTTCTAATAATTCAAAGATAAATCGATGCTTTCAAAACGACAAGAACATTTACCTCTGGATTGCAGGTGCAGCAGCGTATCGGTTACTGCCCACAGTTTGACGCCTTGTTGGACCACATGACAGGAAGAGAGACTCTGAGTATGTACGCCAGACTCAGAGGAATACCAGAGAGGTATGTGTCTGGCTGTGTGGAGAATGTCCTGAGGTCGCTGCTGCTGGAGCCTCATGCTGATAAACTGGTCCGCAGCTACAGGTGGGTCGACGTTCCGTTCACATACCAGCCTGAATAATGCTCTATTTTCTTGACCAATAATATATCACCATCAACATTTGCAGTGGCGGTAACAAGCGGAAGCTGAGTGCAGGCATGGCTCTGATCGGCGGGCCGCCGGTCATCTTTCTGGATGAGCCTTCGACCGGGATGGACCCCGTGGCAAGGAGGCTGCTGTGGGACGCTGTAACACGCACACGGGAGTCTGGAAAGGCCATAATCATTACTTCTCATAGGTGAGCTTTATAGTTTGTGTTGGATGGTACATGAAAAGCAGAAGACGTGAGGATGCTTACCCTGATATGTTCCCCCACCAGTATGGAGGAGTGTGAGGCCCTGTGTACCCGGTTGGCAGTGATGGTCAACGGTCAGTTCAAGTGCCTCGGGAGTCCCCAACACCTGAAGAGCAAGTTTGGCAGCGGCTACACGCTGCTGGCGAAAGTCCACATAGAGGGCGAGCTGGAGGACAGTGACCTGCAGCTTTTTAAAGACTTCATCGAAAGTACCTTCCCAGGTCAGAGGCGTACAGTTTCACATTTACTAGAACTATAAAAGATGTAAGATGTAAATGCATTGACAGTTATCATTTTACATTTGAATGGGCAGATCACCTTGTCAAAATAATATCTATTTTTCTTCTTTCTTTTGTGCTCTACATTAAACAGTTGAGGGTGTTTTGCTGTTAAATTAAAAAAAAAAACAAATCTAACCATGTGAATTTCCTCCCACCACAGGAAGTCAACTAAAGGATGAGCACCAGGGAATGGTGCACTATCATTTGACTGACAAAACACTGACCTGGGCCCAGGTAACTGATTTATACAGATTAATACAGTACTCTCTCTGCATGTGCGCTGTGTTAGGGCTCCCTCTAGTGCACAGAACGGTACACAGTAATACAATATAAATACCTGAGCTGCAATTATATAGCTTCAACACAGAAGTTTAACATGTAGAATGGCATAAATAGGACATGTATCTTGAGGTCAGAGGTCAAGAGACCCTTTTGAAAATGGCCATGATTGCGTTAATGCGCTAAAAAAATGAGTGCCGTTAAAACGAATTTGCATGAACGCGTTAACTTTGACAGCCATAGTCCTGGTATATATTCCAAACAACACTGATAGGCTAGCTTTGAAAAAAGAAAAAGAAAATAACAACATGTAAGTAGCTGTGTGTACACAGGGAAAGAAATAAAGTGTATTTATTTGTATTTTCAATGTGCAAAAGAAGCAGACTGCAGCTTTAAATTGTGATCTTGGCTCACAGCCTTGGATATCACCAGAGATGTATTCATATCACACCTTTCCATGTTTTCCTCCCTCCCTATTCTCCACTCCCACCCAGGTGTTTGGCACGTTGGAGGCAGCCAAAGAGAAATACCAGATTGAAGACTACTGCGTGAGCCAGATATCACTGGAGCAGGTGTTCCTCAGCTTTGCCCAGTTCCAGCACTGCACAGAGAGCGGGAGGAAGTAAGTGGAGCGAGGAATCAGTCCCTCCATTGTCCATTTTCTACAGTGGCGCGTGTGTTTGTGTGTGTGTAGGACCTGTGTACACGGACTTGCCTCGGTTATACAGCAGGTGTGTACGCAGGCTGGAGCAGGTTTTATCTCCAGCTCCATTTTTACCTTATCAACCAACACACACACACACACACACACACACACACTGGGCCAGTCGCATCAACTTCAGCCTTTCTACTACTGTATCACGTCGGTGTGTCTTTGTTGGGTCACTCATGCCGTTGTTATTGTTGTTGTGTGACGAGGAAGCGTTGGGGTTACGACATGAGGGGGGACGGTGATTATACCAAGTAATGAACTCTGAGCACTAGTGAGGTCAAAGACAATGACAGCACTCATTAGATACTACCACTACTCTGAACTGTGTGTGTGACCGGGTTTATTTGTGTGCACTTCTGCGTGTGTCTTTTTTTTTTGTTATTTATGATTTTTATTGATTATGTTCCCGAGAATTTGTGCTTTTCTTTCAGTGATGATCACAAGAGAATGAACCACTCCATTTGATACGTGTATGAAATCGTTGCACACCTTTGCGCCTTATCTAACTAATGAGGGTTCTTATTTCTTTATATCGCCCTATACGGAAAATGCCTCCTTAAGAGCCTCTTAATGTCGTTGCCAGATGTAAATAATGTGACGTGTTCATGGTACTAAAAAAAAACCACTTACTCATTCGGGCCAGAGCAGAACATTTACTCATTTTAAAGGCACATTAATGAATGCATGTATACGATTTGCAGAGTGCATGATACTGGAAGAGCGGAGAGCTGCTAGCGATCCTTGGTGAGGATTAATCCGAAGAGTACATGTAGTCCAGGCTGAGTACATTTAACACGCCTCCATTGTCCAGGTCTTGTGAACCAATGTTTCGGTTTTCCTGCCAAACAAGTTACAGCAACAGTGTGTGATACCATGTGGATATCCAGCCATCACAGTTTACATGGAAGCTTTTTAGAGAGAAATCATTGCTTGACGCAGGAGATTATTTTCAAATGTTGCAGCAAAACGGGACTTCAAATCAAGTTGATTGATTTGGGCCTAAAAACAGCAAGACTGCAATGACCTTTTTGTACTTTTTTTTCTTCTTTTTTTCTTGCTATGCATTTCACACGGTACACCTGTGTGTGTGTGTGTGTGTGTGTGTGAGAGCGGTACAGAGGCAACACATGATTCCTGATTTTCTCCAGACTATACTTAAACAGTGCTAATAGTCAAGTTAAATAATAAAATCAAGAGATTGTTTTCACGCAGTGGACAAACTTTACTGCTGTGTCATCTTTAGTGTAGAGCTGCTCCTTCAGGGAACGCAAGGAAATGCAATAAAAAGGCCCAACAAATGGTGTATAGATGGTAAAAACATCCTCTGCGTAGATGCCTTGTTCTGAGGAAGAATGAACAGCGCAATGTTTGTTCCTCTGTCATTTGGATGTGCTACTATGAACCTCATTTCAGAGCGTGCCCGATAAATCACTGTCTCACAGCCTTGTTTGTACTTTCAAAAAGATGTGTGTATTCTGTAGGAATATTTCGAACAAGTTTCAAAATCCATTCCCGCACATTGATGTGAAATTCTCAGTTTCCTGCTTTTCATCCACGTTAAAGATCAATCTTATAATCTGGGATGAATCACGTTAACTTGAGTGTACAAATCACATTCCTACTCTGGAAAAAAATCACTCACAGAAGTGAGACGAATGTATTTACTGTCTTACGCGAAAGCAAAAAGCACTAAACACAGTAATCAACTTCATTAACAGCTTCATATGATTTCCGGCGCTGTCTTCATGTCACCAGATGTGTGAGAAGAAAAAGTAGAGACTGACATTCCAGAAAGACATTTAATTTTGACTTTTGTTACATTTGTTTGTGTATTTGCACAATTTATTTTTCTCATTACATGTACGACTTGAATCAAATGCGATGTTTAGATACGTAGTTTGAGGAGGAACGGAAAGGTTTGCGCTGCTGATATTGAAGGATTGAGTTATGCTGAAATATATTTAAAAAAAGGGAATTTACATCATTGTAAGTGTGTACTGTACTGTACCATGAAACTGACCTTGTCAACTGTATATGTATCGCTATTCTTTTTAAATTAAATAATGCTCTATGCAAATGGTAGCAAACACCAGTGCCTGGTCTCATTTTTCCAACAAGTGACATTTCATACCTTTCTTGAATCTACTTGCATGACTTGATATTACAACGGCTAAGGGGTAAAAATATATATTGTTCTCCCTTTAAAAGCATCACAATAGAGAGACAAAGTCCCGCCCCTTCCCGTGGACCCCATGGGACGGTATTTCGGAAAAAATATGACTTATATTGTGCAAGACGAGATGTAGTTCACTGAGCGGTTTCACACAAAACTAAATGAAACTACGACAAACTGCGACTTTCTTGACTTGAAAAATTAGGTTTCAAATTGACAAACATCATATGTGTGATTCGTGGCGACATTCAAACTGGATCAAAAAAATATTTATCTCTCTCCTTTGACTACCGTTCATATTTTTCCCGAAATAAGGTCCCATGGGGTCCACCGGAAGAGGAGGGACTTAGGCTCTCTATAGAGAGGCGAAGGTGTTTTTTCTACCGTCCCCGTCCACAGCACTGTATTGCTTTGCTCCGGTGCCCGTGCTCCTGTCTGTTTCTCGATGCCGTGGGCACGCCGACCGTCATCTACTGTAAGTAGTACGCCTACTATGGATAAGTACCTCATACAACCCCACCTCAAAACACACAAACTATCCCTTTAACAAGCCAAAAAGGTTGGAAACTACTGCTCTAGACATTTAGGACCCTGAAGACGCCTAAAAAGACTCCTGTAGTCGTCTGCAGGAGAACTCTGAACTCTGACCTCTGTCAGGAATTTCTAACCTAAAATACAGCTCACATCCTGTTTTTCCATTAACCAGGTCTACCTGTGAAAATGTAGGAATAGACTCTTGCCAAACAAGTCCTTCTGCTTTCTCCTTTGAGATGTCTCACTCACCTGTGAGTCAACAGGGTGGGCGGGTAGATGACTAGTAGCCTGATCCGTCAGGGATAAAAGGCATTCACAACACAGTGGAGCTTGTTACGCTCTAACAAAGCTCCACTGTGATTTAACTGCAAGTCAGAGTAGTACCGTCAACAGCAGAACAAATGTCTCTTTTGGAGGATTTTGTTTTCGTCCTTTTCTCTAATCCCACCACTTTTTTGGGGGTTGTTGCTCTCCTGCTTGTCCTCTATCTTGTTTCCAGTAGTTTCGCCCCCCAGGAAACGAGGAAGGGGCCTCCAGGGCCGAGGCCTCTTCCCCTGCTTGGCAACCTGTTGCAGCTTGATCTCAAGAGACCCTACAAAACCCTCTGTGAGGTGAGTTGAGCACTTTTATCCCAAAACTAATCCATTTTGTAACATTTGTACGAAGGTCCTTTGCAATAACATATGTCCTTAAGCTTTCTCTGACTCTACATTTTTTATTTTTGCAGCTTTCAAAGAGACATGGGTCTGTGTTTACGGTGTACTTTGGAAGCAATAAAGTGGTGATCCTGGCTGGATACAAGGCAGTCAAAGAGGCTCTGGTCAGCTACGCAGAAGAGTTTGGAGACAGAGACATCCCCCCTATTTTTTGGGATACAAGTCACGGTCACGGTATGACCTACCTTTACATAATCTTTAATATACAGTGTGTTTACTCCTCAGCACAAATGTAAATAATATAAGTTATAGCCAAAGCAAAACCACAAATAATATTGTAATGTTATCTGTTTGATTTTATTTATTTATTTATTAGTTTATTTGACAGGGACAATACATAGGCATTGTTACACTTAATTAAAGTGCAACCGATGCAACGTATATAGGACTTCTAGCCATAGCTAATTTGCAGACCTTGTCCCTGGTTAGGCTTTTAAGAAAAAGAAGATAAAATAAAAAAAGAAAATACAGAATAGCACATCATACATAAAATCACATAATACAACATCTTACAATACAGTCGAATTAAATATGTTAGTTCCCAATAAATAATCAGTGATCGCAGGTTTGGTTTAGTTTCAGCCAATGTTTCACCTTTTCATTGAACGTTTTCAGGTCAGGTTGTGTTTTTATTTCCGTTGGTAGAGCGTTCCAGAAATGTATTCCCTTTACTGAAAAAGATGACTGACCGAAGGTTGTTTTACAATAATACACTGTTTTTATTTTCTGTTTTAATGTTCAATGTCTTAATTTGTACTTTGTTTTATTTAGGTCAGTCACTGATGAGTATTGTATCTAATCATATATTCACACACTATACACTATACTAGTACAAATTAAGTTTAACTCGTATGTCATGTTATATATTAATAATACAAATGTATTTAAACAACTAATATTCTTAATCATTTCTTATTTTTAATTTTAGTACTTATATGTCTTTGCATATATTGTGTTTGTATTGTAGCATTATGTACATAGCCTAATTTATTTCAATTTTCTTACGTTTCTTTATGTTTATACAAGAGCGACTGTAATGCCCCAATTACAGTTGCTCTTGGGGACCAATAAAGTGTTTCTGATTCTGATTTTTAATAGGAATCCTGTTTGCAAATGGAGAAACATGGAAAGAGATGAGACGTTTTGCCCTCACCACCCTGAGAGACTTTGGGATGGGCAAAAGAGTCGCTGAGGATAAAATCTTAGAGGAATGCCACCATTTGATCCAAATGTTTGATGAGCACGAAGGTATGGAGTTAAAATATGTAAGTGATAATACATGACAAGGTGTTCTGAGATAAAATATTACAGGTGACGTCAAGAAGGTCTTATCGTAATGCTGAGTGACTTTTCCTCCACAAGGTTTCATTTCATTTCATTATTTGTCATTTCACAGGGAAACCATTTGATACAACATGCCCGGTAAACTGGGCAACCTCCAATATCATCTGCTCTATCGTGTATGGCAGCAGGTTTGAATACGATGACCCCCGATTCACAAACATGGTGCGAAGAGCCAACGAGAACATACGCGTGGTCGGCTCTGCACCGATCCAGGTGGGCTTCATATTTGCTTTTTGAATTGCTGCGGTTACACACAAGCAAATATAACTGACAAATACATGATTTAGGAAACTGTGGGACCAACTTTGTAGTATCAGTTTAAATGCTTGCTTTGGGGAGACCTTTTAAATGACAAAACAATACAAGAAAGTGTTGTCAGACCTAAAATGGATGGAAACTGCAGGGTGATTATTTTAAATGTGGCAAATAACTGATCAGAAGTGTGTCTAAATGCTGAATATACAGTATGTGAATACATCTACTCTATGCAATGGGGCACATTGCTGTGTTAAACTATGAATATTTGTATAAATCTATGAAATCTGACTACTTGGTTTGTTGTTTGGTGTCTTCAATCATTGTTGTTTTCACTGTTACGTCACAGCTTTACAACATGTTCCCCAGGCTGCTCAGTTGGATAAAAAGCCGGCAGCTGATATTAAAAAACGTTGCAATGACTATCAGTGATGCCAAAGATTTAATCGATCATCTGAAAGAGACACTGAGCCCTCAGATCTGCAGGGGGCTCGTGGACTGTTTTCTGATTCAGAAGCAGAAAGAAGAGGTAAGACAGCATTTTCGCAGTTTTAATTTAACAAAAAGAACAGTCTATTTTATATGTTGTTATTATATATGTACGTTCTTTCTCTTAGGACTCTTGTGTGATGGACACTCATTACAATGAGAAGAACTTGATAACTACAGTGAACAACCTGTTTGCTGCTGGTACTGATACCACAGCGACGACACTGAGATGGGGTTTCCTGCTTATGGCTAAATATCCGCATATACAAGGTAAAGAGAGAGATGAGGCTCGTAGGTGTGCATTTATGTTTTCACTTGTGGATGTCCTTTTAAGGACAAAAGAAAAAGACCTATAGAAGAAACATTTTTTACAGATTGTGTTTTGCTACTATTATGTGCTGATGTGCAGCTGTTAGCATGTTAAACTAAGATGGTGACCGTGGTAAACATTACACCTGCTTAGCTCAAAGTACAGCTTCACTGGGTTGTCTCTAGAAGGCAATCCACAAGTTGCGAAACTCTCGTGAGATGGTTAAGGTGAGGCATTGATGGTTAAGGTGAGGCATTGATGGTTAAGGTGAGGCATTGATGGTTAAGGTGAGGCATCGACTTCGGATGGTTAAGGTGAGGCATCGACCTCGGATGGTTAAGGTGAGGCATCGACCTCGGATGGTTAAGGTTAGGCATTGACCTTGACTGGTTAAGGTGAGGCATTGACCTTGAATGGGTAAGGTTAGGAGTCAGGCAAGGAGTCTCGCAAGAGTTTTCGCACGTTTTTGCAACTTGTGGGTAACAATCTAGACACGGCCGCTTCACAGAGCCTCTAGCATGATAGATAGATAGATAGATAGATAGATAGTAACTTTATTGATCCCGAGGGAAATTCAAGAGCATGGCTGCATACTAGTCTTGTTAAAATGAATGCAAACGAAGAATATTAATTTATTTATGTGTGTGTTCAGACCAGGTCCAGGAGGAGCTGAGCAGGGTGGTTGGAAGCCGTCAGGTCCGGGTAGATGACCGTAAAAACCTGCCGTACACTGATGCTGTCATCCACGAGATACAGAGACTGGCCAACATTGTCCCCATGGCCATTCCTCACAAAACCAGCCGAGACGTCACCTTCCAGGGCTACTTCATCAAAGAGGTCAGCTGCCCACATCTGTTATTTTTTGCTGGGGTGAAAATGTGCTTTCATTCTGAGACTTCATACACCCCTCTCTCTTCTTCTGCCTACAGGGGACTACTGTGTTTCCTCTTCTTACTTCTGTCCTGCATGATGAGAGCGAATGGGAGAGCCCACACACTTTCAACCCTTCCCACTTCCTAGATAAGGAGGGTCAGTTCATCAGGAGAGACGCCTTCATGCCCTTTTCTGCAGGTACAACAACATTGTCGAGTTTTTGTTGTTTCGGGATTATAGAGAAATTTTACAAAGCAGTTTAACTCTTTGCAAATGTCTTCGTTCTTGCAGGTCGCAGGGTGTGTCTGGGGGAAGGTCTGGCTAAGATGGAGCTCTTCCTCTTCTTCACCTCTCTCGTCCAGCGCTTTCGTTTCACTCCTCCACCTGGAGTCACAGAGGTTGAACTGGATCTGACACCCGCTGTGGGCTTCACCCTCAGCCCGTCACCTCATGAGCTGTGTGCCGTCAGTCGCCAATGAGGAAGAGAGCTGGAGCATGGCCTTATACTATAACTGCACTATAACAATGGCATGAATATTGTTTTACTCGATACCCTCACACGGGGCATAACATACTGACCAGCCAGCAAAGTACAGTGACCTAGAAGCAAGAATATAAAGGCTAATATAGCCGTTTCATTCTAAAAAAGTGCATATACACCCAAATTCCTACAAATTATTGCAACTAATGTGGACAAATTATAAACATTTAGGCTAGTCAGTGTCTCCACCTGTGTATGACAACATTCATCTTGCCACAATACCATATCAGATAACTTGCTGTCTTAAGTGACTGAAATAAACTGTCTCCTGATTCTTGAGGATGGAACATCTGCGGTAACACTACAATAAGGTACACACAATTTGGAGCAGTTACCAGGGAACAAATGAGGAACAAATGAGGAACAAATGAGGAACGAAGGAGGAACTAACTGCTAGTGAACCATTAGTTAACGGGCAGTTCTTGAGTAACTCCTAATCAAATTTTAAACAGTAGCTAATGATCACTTAATTGATAAACGACTGTTAGATATTATGTTGAATGAACTAATATGTAATTAATTGTTCATGGGTATCTGTGACTTCCTTCTGAGTAATGTAACTTCTGAGTAATGCTAACCAACTTAACCAATAACAAATCATTACTTCATTATTATTCAGCTATTAGTTTCTATTTTTGTGTCTCCCCAAGTAAAGTGGTGCACCATACTGTGTAATACCTGGCGACATGCTCCAAACAAATAGCGGGCAGCATTTCGCCTATAATGCCGGGTCCATACATCAGTCATATACTGTATATATATATACAAATTCACACTTCTTAAGAGATAGCTCAAAGTTTAGTTCACGCAGATTAAAAGTGAACTAGTTCACGTTCATAGTTCTCAATTTCGAATTTTGAACAAAGTTCTCAAACATGAACTAGTTCACGTTGATTTCTTCCATTTTTTTTTTTCATTTTTTTAAACTGGTTGTATGATATGGCGTTTAATTAGTCTTTCAGATTTATTTTCAGCATCCGGTTCCGCACCACCAGGCTCAGGGACAGCTTCATACCACAGGCTGTAAGACTGTTGAACTCTTCAGCTCATCACTATGACACTTATTGACGTGATTAACTGCATATCTTATTTGTAAAATGTCAAAAAAATAATGGTCTAAGCCCATCACGTTGGTTCAGAGCCTAAATACCAATGTTAACATTTTTTTTAACTGTAATCAGAAAGTGTGTGGTATTTTAGTTAATAAATAACAAAATGGTTCATTCTTTATTAAAATTATATTTGATTTATTTGTCGATCTGTTAATTGTTCTAACTGTAGTTGTGCTGATTTGGGGTTATGGCAGGCCTGTAAGATCAGACTGTGCAAAATAATAATAGTCATAGGATGAAGGTGCATATTTGTATTAAGAATACTCAATATTTATTGAGTTTTCTCTGATTTCCTTCTTCACATGGATCCTCAACTCGGCCAAGTAATCCATTTAGTCTATCCTTTTTAGATTTTGCTTTATTAAAGTGCCTTATCAGCTCTAAGAACACTGTGGGACAAATTTAAAGAGGACCTATTATGCTCATTTTCAGGTGCATACTTGTGTTTTTGGGTTTCTACAAGAACATGAATGTTCAAAAAACACTTTTTTCATACCGTCTGTGCTGCAGCACGTCTTTTCACCCTCTGTCTGAAACACTCTGTTTGAGCTATATTGATTCTTTTTTTAGGTGAGCCTTTCCTTTAGGTGGCTAAAATACGTCTTTCTGCCATCCCCGTCCACAGCAGTATTGCTTTGCTCCGGAGCCGGTGCTCCTGTCTGTTTCTCGATGCTGGGGGCGCGCCGACCTACCGATCTACTGTAAGTAATACACCTACAGTACTATGGATAAGTACCTACAACCCCACTTCAAAACACCCAAACTATCCCTTTAAGTGGTATTGTTGTAATTTGTCGAGGGTTTAATTTCTTATATTGCAGAAAAAGGCAGAAATTATGTCATATTACTAGAAATAAATTTAGCCCCGCCTCTTCATATAGGTGATACAATAAACTACATTTATGTACCTTGTATCTTTTCTCTGTGTTGTTTTTCCTTCCAGAGAACTACCCAATAATAATAAATAAATAAAATACTGGACACACTCTTTTCTTCAATGTTTTGTAAATAGACAAAAAGTAGAAGGATTTCTAAGGATTTAATAAAGGAAAAAATATATTTAAACTTCTTTTAAATTATGATTTGGTCAGTTGACTGTCAACCGGCTTCTTCTTGCTCCACAATATGTGTTAGTACTTGCCGGTGATTGTGGGGCTACAATAAGCAAATTAAATAGTTTGGGCTGATGGACAGATGCTGCTTAGCCAGTTTCTCCGATAACCCTGTTTACCTAAACACACCCAAGGTGGAGATTTAATTACTGTTTTTGTTCTGCTGTTGAGAAGGTGTTGAAATCTGAAGACGGCTCTCCGCCTAAAAGGTGGATTTGGAACTTGAAACTTGTGAGATTGAGTTCAGTGTGAAAACTGGTTTGCGCAAATCTTAAGACTGCAAGTAAGAATGAGTTAGACTGCACGAACTGCCCACTTGGTGGTACCAGAATTTAACTTTGTCTTCCTTTTATGTATTCATGCATGTGCAGCTTTATGTTAAATGGTAAATGGACTTGCATTTATATAGTGCTTTTCTAGTCTTTCGACCACTCAAAGCGCTTTACACTACATGTCGGCATTCACCCATTCACACACACATTCATACACTGATGGCAGAAGC
Organism: Sebastolobus alascanus; assembly: GCA_916701645.2. Taxonomy (NCBI): domain Eukaryota; kingdom Metazoa; phylum Chordata; class Actinopteri; order Perciformes; family Sebastidae; genus Sebastolobus; species Sebastolobus alascanus. The sequence continues at coordinate 633,054 of CAKAOJ020000133.1, read as the reverse complement.
TGCTAAGGTGCCAACTTTGCCCATCAGGATGTAATCTAAATACTCATTCACACACCGATAGCTATGCCTTCGGGAGCAATTTGGGGTTAAGTGTCTTGCTCAAGGACACATATGTTTGTCTCCTGAGGGCAAAGCGGTAAAACTGGGTTTTCAGGTTCAAAGCTTTTACATGTGATTGGCTGACCTGCTCACAATGTGAGTGGTGAGCTTGTGTGATTTGTGCTGTGATTGGTGCAGCCTTTGTAAAAGGAGGTGGGGACTCTTACAGCCCCACCCAGAGAGGTGGCATCATGCTTCTCTGCAGAAATTACAAACAAGCGGAAACTAGAAGTCCTGATCGAGCAACCAGGCATTTAACTAAAAAGAGCTGTTCAACGAAAAGGTTTCCTAAAAGGAACCAGGTCCTGGTGACAGTAGGATCATGTTGGAAGATCTTTTTCAGTCCTCCACTTCAGTCTCCCTGTTGGTGGCCATTGTGGGCCTGCTGGTTCTCCACCTTTTTTACTCCAGCTTCAGCTCCCAAGACAAGAAGAAGGAGCCTCCAGGACCTAGACCTCTTCCCATGCTTGGTAACCTGCTTCAGGTGGATCTCAAGAGACTTGACAGCTCTCTTGTTGATGTGAGAAATGGGTTGTTTGTCTTAAACAGTGTGGTTCTTTGATAGAAGACCAGAGAGTTATATGTTTCTGTATATATTTTCAGTATTGGTCACCTGGTCATCATTTAATAGTGATAGTGGTGAGAGACAGGAAATGTAGGGAAATAGAGTTATGGGGTTATCCGAAAATCATACATATAAAAAACATATATTCTCTGAGATTAAATTGGTAAATTTATGAGAAAAAAACCTTGGATATTCTCTGAGATTAAAGTCGCAAATTTCCGAGAAAAAAAACAGGATATTCTCTGACATAATTGTGGAAAATTTCCGAGAAAAAACTCAGAAATTTACAAAAAAAAATACTTGAATATTCTCTGAGATTTAAATCGTAAATTTACTCTCTGAGATTATTAAATTATAGAAATTCTCTGAGATTAAAGTCACAGTTTTACAAGAAAAAAAATAGATATTCTGAGAGATCATTGTGGTAAATTTACAAGAAAAAAACACAAATTTGCGAGAAATAAACTTGAATACTCTCTGAGATTAAAGTCACAAATTTACGAGAAAAAAACCCTCATTGTTTTATTCATCTTTCAGTGATGTTTTTTTGGGGGTTTACACAGTCCTATGTAATATCTTTCATAGGACTGTGACTCTGACTTCTACCTGCCTCCATCTTTTTAGCTGTCCAAAAAATATGGACCAGTGTTCACAGTCTACTTTGGACCAAAGAAGGTGGTGGTCCTGGCAGGATACAGTACAGTCAAACAGGCTCTGGTCAACCATGCTGAGGAGTTTGGAGACCGAGAGGTCACTCCCATATTCTATGATTTCAACAAAGAAAATGGTAAAGAAATGATTGTTTGTTTGTTTCACTGGCCTGTTTTTGTCCTCGTCTTAACAAGCCAACCACTTTTGTTTCCAGGCATACTATTTTCCAATGGTGACTCGTGGAAAGAAATGAGGCGTTTTGCTCTATCTACATTGAGAGATTTTGGGATGGGCAAAAGGATTAGTGAGGGGAGAATCATCGAAGAATGTCGCTACCTGATTGAAGAATTTGAACAACACGAAGGTAAGACTATCTCCTCTAAAACACTGCATACAGCAGTCCCTTGAGTAAAGTTACACTTAATATCCAACTCTTTTTCTCTCAGGTAAAGCCTTCGACAACACCCAGGCAATTAATTATGCAGCTTCAAATATTATATCAGCTATCATGTTTGGAAAGAGGTTTGAATACAAAGACCCTGTCTTCCAAGCTATGGTGGAACGAGACCACGAGTCCATCCGTCTGACTGGATCAGCATCCATCCTGGTACACATGAGTGATTTCAGATTGATTGACTTCCGATTATTACAAGGAAATTTTACATTGCTGTGCATATTACAGACCCGTTTGGCTTTAGATGAATTATGTTGCTGTTGTAGTCGCATAAAATGTTTGGGTCTAAAGTCCTCTTCTTTCCTAATTAATAATTTCCTGACCAAACTATGTAGTTTAGTAATAACTATAAGGAAAATAGGAATTGTCTTAAAGGTGCTAAATTCAAAATTCAGAGCATATCTATGATTGAGTGATTGCCTCCACATGGCTCTCAACATGGCGCTGACTGAGCCACCGGCTAGCAGCTAACGGTGCTAAAAGCATGAACAGTGCAACAACGTCAACAGTGCTGACAGAATAGTGTTAACCTGGGTGGGGGGCGTTTCCGTGACGATGCCTTGGGTCGGGACGGCATTATCAGCAGTAACGGCCATGTGAGTGCGGTTGGAAGGGTACCAACTGAACACTGCGTCAATGTTATTAGGCCTAATTATACCTACTTACAATTAGTACCAATTTGCGTAATTGCTTCTAAAATAAAATAAAGCGTCTACAAATAGGTTTCTGATTTAAATGAGTAACAACCGGATGTAAAATCAAACTGATTGAATGAAACCAACTGGGGCTTAAGATCTCAAGGCTATATTAAATCCTGCAACATTAGATTGTCTTGTCTGTTCCATTACAGATATACGACGTGTTTCCTTGGCTGGGCCCTTGTCTTAAAAACTATAAGCATTTGATGAAGAATGTAGAGGACAACAAGGAGGAAATAAGAAGTATTATAGCTGACCTGAAGGAGACTCTGAACCCTGAGATGTGCAGATGCTTTGTTGATGCATTCCTGACCCGTAAACTAAATCTGAAGGTGAGCTGTCTAACTCCAGTGAATCCACTCCTGGGCTGATAATATTGATCAATAGCTCATTATGTATAATCCCTCTTTTCTGCATGTTATACCAGGAGTCTGAAATCAAGAATTCACACTATCACGATGACAACCTGGTCTACAGTGTGATGAATCTGTTTGCAGCTGGGACTGATACTACAGGAAATACACTTCGGTGGTGTTTACTGTTCATGGCCAAGTACCCTCATTTTCAAGGTGCAAAAACATACCCACATGCTCGTGAAATTCAGTTTACAGTGTTTGCATAAAAATGGGATTAAAGTGGACTCATATATTCATCCGAATTAATTAATTTTATGTGAGTCCAGACCAGGTCTATGAGGAGCTGTGCAGGGTGGTTGGAAGCCGTCAGGTCCGGGTAGATGACCGTAAAAACCTGCCGTACACTGATGCTGTCATCCACGAGATACAGAGACGGGCCAACATTGTCCCCTTGGCCATTCCTCACAAAACCAGCCAAGACGTCACCTTCCAGGGCTACTTCATCAAAGAGGTCAGCTGCTCACATAAATCCAAATCCACACACATTTGTTTTTGATTTATTCAGATGTTTTCTTCTTTGAAAACAGTTCTTTGATTCCAAGATTTCAAACGATACATCCCTCTCTCTTCCTCTTCTCTACAGGGGACTACTGTGTTTCCTCTTCTTACCTCTGTCCTGCATGATGAGAGCGAGTGGGAGAGCCCACACACTTTCAACCCTTCCCACTTCCTGGATAAGGAGGGTAAATTCATCAGGAGAGACGCCTTCATGCCCTTTTCTGCAGGTACAACAACTTTGTCAAGATTTTGTATTTTAGGGATTACAGATGTATACAGGTCTTAAAAACGTGATCCATTTGAACTCGCTGTTGTTCCTGTAGGTCGCAGGGTGTGTCCCGGAGAGAGTCTGGCACGAATGGAGCTCTTCCTCTTCTTCACCTCCCTCCTCCAGCGCTTTCGTTTCTCTCCTCCAACTGGAGTCACAGAGGATGAATTGGATCTGGCACCAGTTGTGGGCTTCACCCTCACCCCGTCACGTCATGAGCTGTGTGTTGTCAGTCGCCAATGAGGAAGAGAGCTTGAGCATGGCCTTATACTTTAACTGCATGTGCCAATAGCATACAGTCAGAGTACAAATTATAAACATTTAGGCTAGTCAGTGTCTCAACCTGTGTATGACAACATTCATCTTGCCTCAATACCATATCAGATAACATGCTGTCTTAAGTGACTGAAATTAACTGTCCCCTGATTCTTGAGGATGGAACATCTGCGGTAACACTACAATAAGGTACACACAATTTAGAGCAGTTACCAGGGAACAAATGAGGAACAAATGAGGAACAAATGAGGAACGAAGGAGGAACTAACTGCTAGTGAACCATTAGTTAACGGGCAGTTCTTGAGTAACTCCTAATCAAATTTTAAACAGTAGCTAATGATTACTTAATTGATAAACGGCTGTTAAATATTATGTTGAATGAACTAATATGTAATTATTGTTCATGTGTATCTGTGACTTCCTTTACTTAGTTCTTGATTACTTCTGAATAATGCTAACCAACTTAACCAAAACAAATCATTACTTCATTATTACTCACCTATTAGTTTCTATTTTTGTGTCTCCTCAAGTAAAGTGGTGCACCATATTGTGTAATACCTGGCGACATGCTCCAAACAAATAGGGGGCAGCATTTCGCCTATAAGGCCGGGTCCATACATCAGTCATATACTGTTTATATATATAAGTTCAAACTTCTCAAAAGATAGCTCAAAGTTCAGTTCACGCAGATTAAAAATGAATTAGTTCACGTTCATAGTTCTCAATTTCGAATTTTGAACGAAGTTCCCAAAACATGAACTAGTTCACGTTGATTTCTTCCATTTTTTTTTTTTTTAAACTGGTTGTATGATATGGCGTTTAATTAGTAATTCAGATTTATTTTCAGCATCCGGTTCCGCACCACCAGGCTCAGGGACAGCTTCATACCATAGGCTGTAAGACTGTTGAACTCTTCAGCTCATAACTATGACACTTATTGCCGTGATTAACTGCATATCTTATTTGTAAAATGTCAAAAAAATAATGGTCTAAGCCCATCACGTTGGTTCAGAGCCTAAATACCAATGTTAACATTTTTTTTAACTGTAATCAGAAAGTGTGTGGTATTTTAGTTCATAAATAACAAAATGGTTCATTCTTTATTAAAATTATATTTGATTTATTTGTCGATCTGTTAATTTTTCTAACTGTAGTTGTGCTGATTTGGGGTTATGGCAGGCCTGTAAGATCAGACTGTGCAAAATAATAATAGTCATAGGATGAAGGTGCATATTTGTATTAAGAAAAATCCTGCAATATTTATTGAGTTTTCTCTGATTTCCTTCTTCACATGGATCCTCAACTCAGCCAAGTAATCCATTTAGTCTATCCTTTTTAGATTTTGCTTTATTGAAGTGCCTTATCAGCTCTAAGAACACTGTGGGACATATTTAAAGAGGACCTATTATGCTCATTTTCAGGTGCATACTTGTGTTTTGGGGTTTCTACTACAACATGAATGTTCAAAAAACTCTTTTTTCGTACCGTCTGTGCTGCAGCACGTCTTTTCACCCTCTGTCTGAACGACTCCGTTTGAGCTCTATGGATTTTTTTTTAGGTGAGGGGCTAAAATAAATGCTTTGCTCCGGTGCCGGTGCTCCTGTCTGAATCTCCATGCTGGGGGCGCCGACCTACCGATCTACTGTAAGTAATACACCTACAGTACTATGGATAAGTACCTACAACCCCCTTTAAGTGGTATTGTTGTAATTTGTCGAGGGTTTAATTTCTTATATTGCAGAAATAGATACAAAAAAAAATTATGTCATATTACTAGAGATAAATTTAGCCCCGCCTCTTAATATAGCTGACTCAGTAAACTACATTTTTGTACCTTATATCTGTTATTTTGTTCCTTTGTTGTTTTTCCTTCCAGAGAAATACGCAATAATAATAAATAAATAAAATACTGGACACACTTTTTTGTTCAATGTTTTGTAAAAAGACAAAAAGTAGAAGTATTTCTAAGGATTTAATAAAGGAAAAAATATATTTAAACTGCTTTTAAACTATGATTTGGTCAGTTGACTGTCAACCAATACTTAATCACCCAGCTCTATATCACTTTCTGCACTACATTCACTTTTTTAAATAGTCCTGTATCTCAGTTGTTTACCCTGCACTTTATTCATTTTGGGCTGGACCACAGAGGGCCAGCCCTACAAATGCAAAAGTATGTCCCTGACTGACTGACTTGTGCATGTGCTATTGTTTATGTTCGTTTAAGTTACGTTATGTTCGCAAATTTTCGCCTCGCTTTCCTCCATTTCCGCCATGAACTGTCTATCTAGCAGCCACACGTCACTACTGCGGTATAAACCCAAAATAAACAGACTGTGCTGTGATTTAATTGCAATAAATAGATCAAAATAATGCCGAAATAAAAACATAAATATATCGATTTGTAAAAAGTCTGAATTCATGCTTTGTCAAGTCTGTCCGCAACACAACAAGCAAACAACTTTTAAAATGCTTGTTTTCTGAACGGAGTTCGGATCGATCAATGCCAGGCTATGATAACACTAGCTACTCAATCACCACTCAACATAACGTCATCTAGGCATAAATACAGCAGCGACGTTGTTGTAAACGGATCAAAGTGTGCCGAAATAACTACATAATGATGCTGATTAGTAAAAAGTCTGAATTCATGCTTTGTCGGGTCTGTCCGCAAGACGACAAGCAAACAACTTTTAAAATGCTTGTTTTCTGAATTGAGTTCGGATCGATCAGTGTCAGGCTATGTTAACATTACAGCTGCTCCATTAACACTCCATCTAGGAATAAATACAGCAGCAACGTCAGTGATGACAGCGGGAATATCTCAACGCTGATAAACTTTCGCAACGTATGTATATATTGAACACCACTTATATGATGAATGCTTTTCATACACATGCTTTCATAAAAAACTGAAATACTTTTAACCTTGCATACTGTATGTCATGCTAATACCTTCTCACCTTGTATAAAATGTATAATATACTGACTAGTAAATGTTACCATTTACTATTACTGAATGCCATTTGCTTCATTATAAGTTGGCTTTCAATCAAACATTAAGATATAAGTGGAAAAAACTGTTCACAAAACATTATAGACATGACCACTGACTATTTGTATAACAATTTAGCTACAAATTCACAGACTTGACAATATACGGTCCAGCCATATACTCGGTTTTGACCGAGTCTTGTTTAAATAGTCCTGTATCTCAGTTGTTTACCCTGCACTATATTCATTTTAACAGTTCTTCTGCACATTGCATATTTTGTTTTATACTCTGTATTACTTACATGTGTCTATCTATCTATCTATCTATCTATCTATCTATCTATCCTGCTTCTTCTTGCTCCACAATATGTGTTAGTACTTGCCGGTGATTGTGGTGATACAATATGCAAATTAAATAGTTTGGGCTGATGGACAGACGCTTCTTAGCCAGTTTCTCTGATAACCCTGTTTACCTAAACACACCCAAGGTGGAGATTTAATACTGTTTTTGTTCTGCTGTTGAGAAGGTGGTGAAATCTGAAGATGGCTCTCCGCCTAAAAGGTGGATTTGGAACTTGAAACTAGTGAGATTGAGTTCAGTGTGAAAACTGGTTTGAGTCAAATCTTAAGACTGCAAGAATGAGTTAGACTGCGCGAAATGCCCACTTGCTGGTACCAGAATTTAACTTTGTCTTCCTTTTATGTATTCATGCATGTGCAGCTTTATGTTTGTCTCCTGAGGGCAAAGCGGTAAAACTGGATTTCGGGTTCAAAGCTTTTACATGTGATTGGCTGACCTGCTCACAATGTGAGTTGTGAGCTTGTGTGATTCGTCCTGTGATTGGTGCAGCCTTTATAAAAGGAGGTGGGGACTCTTACAGCCCCACCCAGAGAGGTGGCATCATGCTTCTCTGCAGAAATTACAAACAAGCGGAAACTAAAGGTCCTGATTGCGGCAACCAGACATTTAACTAAAAACAGCTGTTCAACGAAAAGGTTTCCTAAAAGGAACCAGGTCCTGGTGACAGTAGGATCATGTTGGAAGATCTTTTTCAGTCCTCCACTTCAGTCTCCCTGTTGGTGGCCATTGTGGGCCTGCTGGTTCTCCACCTTTTTTACTCCAGCTTCAGCTCCCAAGACAAGAAGAAGGAGCCTCCAGGACCTAGACCTCTTCCCCTGCTTGGTAACCTGCTTCAGGTGGATCTCAAGAGACTTGACAGCTCTCTTGTTGATGTGAGAAATGGGTTGTTTGTCTTAAACAATGTGGTTCTTTGATAGAAGACCAGAGAGTTATATGTTTCTGTATATATTTTCAGTATTGGTCACCTGGTCATCATTTAATAGTGATAGTGGAGAGAGACAGGAAATGTGGGGAAACAGAGTTATGGGGTTACCCGAAAATCATATACAATCGTACACGTCACAAATTTACAAGAAAAAAACAGATATTCTGAGAGATTATTGTGGTAAATTTACAAGAAAAAACACAAATTTGCGAGAAAAAACCCCAGATATTCTCTGAGATTTAAATAGTAAATTTATGAGAAAAAAAACACAAATTTATGGGGAAAAAAACTTGAATATTCTCTGAGATTATAAAGTCATAGAAATTCACTGAGATTAAAGTCACAAATTTACAAATTTAAATTTAAAAAACCCTCATTGTTTTATTCATATTTCAGTGATGGTTTTTTTTTTGTCCTATGTAATATCTTACATAGCACCGTGACTCTGACTTCTACCTGCCTCCATCTTTTTAGCTGTCCAAAAAATATGGACCAGTGTTCACAGTCTACTTTGGACCAAAGAAGGTGGTGGTCCTGGCAGGATACAGTACAGTCAAACAGGCTCTGGTCAACCATGCTGAGGAGTTTGGAGACCGAGAGGTCACTCCCATATTCTATGATTTCAACAAAGAAAATTGTAAAGAAATGATTGTTTGTTTGTTTTACTGGCCTGTTTTTATCCTCGTCTTAACAAGCCAACCACTTTTGTTTCCAGGCATACTATTTTCCAATGGTGACTCATGGAAAGAAATGAGGCGTTTTGCTCTATCTACATTGAGAGATTTAGGGATGGGCAAAAGGATTAGTGAGGTGAGAATCATCGAAGAATGTCGCTACCTGATTGAAGAATTTGAACAACACGAAGGTAAGACTATCTCCTTTAAAACACTGCATACAGCACTCCCTTGAGTAAAGTTACACTTAATATCCAACTCTTTTTCTCTCAGGTAAAGCCTTCGACAACACCCAGGCAATTAATTATGCAGCTGCAAATATTATATCAGCTATCATGTTTGGAAAGAGGTATGAATACAAAGACCCTGTCTTCCAAGCTATGGTGGAACGAGACCACGAGTCCATCCGTCTGACTGGAACAGCATCCATCCTGGTACACAGAGTGATTTCAGATTTAGTGACTTCCGATTATTACAAGGAAATTTTACATTGCTGTGCATATTACAGACTCGTTTGGCTTTAGATGAATTATGTTAACGTACATGTTATGTAACGACAATGTGAGTGCGGTTGGAAGGGTACCAACTGAACACTGCGTCAATGTTATTAGGCCTAATTATACCTACAATTAGTACCAATTTGCGTAATTGCTTCTAAAATAAAATAAAGCGTCTACAAATATGTTTCTGATTTAAATGGTCTTAAAAAACGTGATCCATTTGAACTCGCTGTTGTTCTTGAAGGTCGCAGGGCATGTCCCGGAGAGAGTCTGGCCCGAATGGAGCTCTTCTTCTTCTTCACCTCCCTCCTCCAGCGCTTTCGTTTCTCTCCTCCACCTGGACTCACAGAGGATGAATTGGATCTGGCACCAGTTGTGGGCTTCGCCCTCAGCCCGTCACGTCATGAGCTGTATGTTGTCAGTCGCCAATGAGGAAGAGAGCTGGAACTTGTTTGGGGTTTTTAATCCATCGGCAGGAGGAGGAACTGCCTCCATGCCCATGATGTGGGAGGGCAAACAGAAGCAAATTTTCTAACTATATATACTGTATATTTTTTAATGTGACATAAAAGGTAAGACAAGAAAACCATGAGACCAAAGGAAAAAAAAAAATAAGAGGATCGTATTTCAGTTAAAGCTTCAGTCTATTTTTGACATCATTGGGCAAAAAATTCCATAATAACCTTTCAGCATATTGTAATTCAAATGTTCTGAGAGAAAACTAGACTTCTGCACCTCCTCATGGCTCTGTTTTCAGGCTTTAAAAAATCTAGCCCGTGACGGGAGACTTTGGCCAATCACAGGTCATTTCAGAGAGATGAGATCGTTCCTATTGGCTGTGCTCCGGCTGGTGGGCGTTGCTTGGTATTTCCTCAACTTGATCTCAACATGGCTGCCGGGTCACAAACTTTCTCATTTTACAGCTACACAGTACACTACAAGAAGATTCTGAAAACATTTGAGGAGAGAAATAGGCATTAACGTAACAGAATATTGATTCATAGTTCAAGAGTTCGCGAGTGATAGACTCGTGGCTCTCATAGACGGCAGGCTCCAGATCAGCTCTGATTGGTTGTTTTCCTCCGGTCTGTGAAATCTTGCAGATGCCATTAGGAGCACCGGAGGACACAGAGGCACATGATTTTTTCAGATTACCGGTCTCATTCACTACTGTCAGGATATAGTGACCGTTTTATAAAAATAACTTTTTTTAATCATATTTGCTCCATTTCTGCCCACTGCAGCTTTTATTGTGAATCATTACTGAGTAGAAGTAAAGTTGGATTGTGTATTATGGCTTTAGATAACACTTTTAGTACTTGGCCCCAGGAGGACACTCCCACATCTTGTGTTTATAATGAATTCTGTTGGCACATAGTTTGGACTTTGTACTTGTCAACAGTCTGTTTAGTGTGTTGAATAAACTTTATATTAACTTCTTATTCTGTTTACCTTGGACCTTGGTGTTCCCATCAATATTACAACTGCACATTAACCAAAGGATAAAGAAAAAGAACACTGTAGCTGTAATAGAGGACATTTTAGGCACACTTTCAACAAAGTCAGAAACATTGTCTCTGACTTTGTTGAAAGTGTGCCTGTCATGGAAAACCTTTTTCTGCAATCCCCCAGTACAACCACTCTACTGGGCATTGTTGGGATCAGGTTGCAGAGTGAATCTCACAGTTCATATCGGGGCAGGGCTTCACTCTAATACTTACACAATATAAAACACAAAAATATTGTCTCAATGCAAGTCATGGAAAACCTTTTTCTTCCGTCCCCCAGTACAACCACTCTACTGGGCATTGGTGGGATCCTACTTGTCTTGTATTTATTTTCCCCCAACTTTGACCGTCAAAGAAAGATATACGACGTGTTTCCTTGGCTGGGCCCTTGTCTTAAAAACTATAAGCATTTGATGAAGAATGTGGAGGACAACAAGGAGGAAATAAGAAGTATTATAGCTGACCTGAAGGAGACTCTGAACCCCGAGATGTGCAGATGCTTTGTTGATGCATTCCTGACCCGTAAACTAAATCTGGAGGTGAGCTGTCTAACTCCAGTGAATCCACTCCTGGGCTGATAATACTGATCAATAGCTCATTATGTATAATCCCTTTTGTCTGCATGTTATACCAGAGGCCTGTACTACGAAGCAGGATTTGGCGTTATCGAGGTAACTTCAGGGTTAACCCTGGGTTTTCCGTCCTACGAAGGCGGATCACTTCTTACCGGGATAGATCGCCATGGTAACTTACGCTGAACGGCTAACCTGCTCCGGAGCAGGTTTGTTCCAGATAAGAGATCAACTCGAATAAAAACACCGCCTACTGACCAATCAGAGCTCAGTGCGCTGATCGTATGGTAATATTACACAAATACGAAGAAGTTTAAGTCATAATCCAGGCTAAAAACAACACAGTTTAAACTGACAAATGCAGGAAGGACAGATTGATTTATGCTGCGGGTGTTTACCGCTTTGAATTATATTTTTATATTTATTTTTTTACTTGCTCTTGAGTCCGTTTCACACCGCAGGAAACGGAGACGCACCTGAGAGAAGGTTGAAATAGGTATACACGCCTTTTGTTTAATAATGGGTATAATGACGTGTAACCGTCCATCCAGTCATCAATATAATTTCTTATTGCTATTTATAACTCGACGACTTTATCCGACTTTTGAGTGTTCCGTTAAATTACTAAATCTGTTAATTGACGCATTCACACATCGGGAGTTTTTTTATTTTTCCAGCTGTCCTTCCTGTATTTGGCCGCTTCAACTGTGTTACTTTTAGTCTGGATTAAGTGTTTAACTTCTTCGTATTTGTCTAATATAGTTTGCTCTTCCTTTGTTAAATGTGCCGCTCTGTCTGTCTGTCTGCTGACAGTAGACTTGTCCATGTCTGTGATTGGTCAGATGCTGTAAGCCCCGCCCCTTTCACGTGAACGCGCTCACAGCCAGATAGAGAAACCCTGGGTTGATTTACCGAGTTGATAACCATCTTCGTAGGACAGTTTAGCGGGAACTCGTTTGTTAGGGTTGGTTAAGCCAGATAACGAGAAGATACCCAGGGTATGTTGAACTCACTTCGTAGTACAGGCCTCAGAAGTCTGAAATCAAGAATTCACACTATCACGATGACAACCTGCTCTACAGTGTGATGAATCTGTTTGCAGCTGGGACTGATTCTACAGTGTTACGGGTCCTGTCATATTAAATATATCAGCGTGGTAGATCTTTTCTGCTCGTAACAATCTTTGCAGGTTTCCAAGGTGATGGTGTTGACATATATAGAAGATATGTTCTCAATTGTGAAAGTGAGCTTTTATTTTGTATGTTATCAGAACAGGAAATGCAGGTAGTGTCAACAAGAGGTGTGTGTATGTCAATTGAAGTGTCAATAAAGTTTCTCCGCTCTTTCGAGTGAGTGAGTTCCAGTCAGACCAAGACTGATGCCCCGCCGTGTTTTTATTCCTCCGTAATTTATTTTCGGTCTAGCACTGGGTACACATGCCAGAATCGCTGCACAATTTAACTCTGCTAACAGGTTATGGGCCCATGGTTACCCAGATAAGTTATCCAGCGATTTACCACCGAGAGAAAAGTCGCAACGTACCGCGTGTCCGGTGAGAGTTAGCATGCTATGCTAGTACCATGAGTAGACGGGTTACCGAGTCAAGTAGCCGTTGGTCACGGCTAGTGTTTGACGGAGACGAAAAGAACTATGAACTGTGGGAGACGAAACTTTTGGGCCATCTTCGTTTGCAAGGGCTTAAGGACACTATTTTAAAGGAGCCCACCACCGAAGATGATGGAGAAGATCCAGCATACGACGAGGAGAGAAATGCTGAGGCATATGCGGAGCTAATCCAGTTTCTGGATGACAAAAGTTTGTCGCTGGTTATGCGGGAAGCAGCGGACAACGGGCGGAAAGCATTACAGATTCTAAGAGACTATTATGCAGGCAAAGGTAAGCCGCGTGTAATTAGCCTGTATACAGAACTGACTTCACTTCAGAAGTCGAGCAGCGAGAGTGTGACTGAATATGTTATACGAGCAGAGACTGCCATCACAGCATTGAGAAACGCTGGTGAGACATTGAGTGACGGGCTGTTAATAGCAATGATTTTGAAGGGACTTCCAGAATCATTCAAACCGTTTGCTATTCATGTCACGCAAAGTGAGGTGGCAGTGCCTTTTGCCGAATTTAAAACTAAACTACGGAGCTACGAGGACACTGAGAAGATGCGTACAACAGCATCTGACGATAATGTCATGAGGGCGCGAGTGCAGCCGAGTGCGAGGCCCGCGGTGTCAAGTTCATATGTCCAAGGAGCTGAGAACGCAGACATAATATGCTTCAGATGTGGCCAGAGAGGACACAAAGCCAGAGCATGTCAACGCAAGCAGTGGTGTAGTCAGTGTAAAAGCACCACACATCGGGACGCAACCTGCAGACGGAAACAGCGGCGAGACGATGCGCGAAAAGTTTCTGAAAAGGAGAGCAGCACAGAGTATGCATTCCGGATGAGTGAGGAGGACGCAGAGATCCATCCAGGACGTGGTGTCAAGGCGAGAGGTCTGATGGTGGATACGGGGGCTACTTCGCATATTATCACAGATATTGCAAGGTTCAAGAAGTTTGATGACAAGTTCCAGGCCGAGACACACTGCGTGGAGTTGGCTGATGGTACAAGGTGCACCGGAGTAGCAGAGCGCAGAGGAGACGCGGAGGTTTGCTTGATCGACAGCAGAGGGCAACGCCACGACACAACGCTGAGACAGGCGCTGTACATCCCCTCATACCCGCAAGACATCTTTTCTGTAAAAGCAGCTACTGCCAGCGGAGCGACCGTAATCTTCAAGCAAGGGAAAGACGTCCTACAACACAGTGACGGTACACAATTCCACATTCATGAGTATAACAGACTATACTATCTACACATAGTAAATGATGAATGTGATGACCAATGTAACGAGTGTTATGACATACAGACATGGCATGAGATCCTAGGGCACTGTAATTATGATGATATTCAGAGATTACAGAATGTTGTTAATGGTATGTCAATTAAGGGTAAAATAGACAAACCTGATGTACAATGTGAAGTGTGCACACAGGGAAAGTTTATCCAAACTAGGAACAGGGAGCCTGATGTACGAGCCAAAGCAGCTCTAGAGTTGGTACACACAGATCTAGCGGGACCAATAGACCCAGAGTCTAGAGACGGGTATAGGTTTGCATTATCATTCACTGATGACTATTTCAGTGCAGTATTTGTGTATTTTCTGAAACAGAAGAGTGACACAGTGCAAGCAACAGAGAAGTTTCTTGCTGATACTAACCCATACGGAAAGATTAAATGTATCAGGTCTGATAATGGTACAGAATTCACAGGAAAGAATTACCAGGCACTACTCAGCAGAAATGGGATTAGACATGAGACTTCAGCACCATACTCGCCACACCAGAATGGTACTGCTGAGCGAAATTGGCGAACCTTGTTTGACATGGCTAGGTGTATGCTAATAGAGAGCGAGTTGTCAAAGGAGTTATGGACCTATGCAGTGCAGACAGCAGCTGTAGTGAGGAACAGATGCTTTAACAATCGCACAAAACAGACATCTTACTTAATTCTGACAGGCAGACGGCCTAACATTTCCAGGATGCAAAAGTTTGGGTCGGTGTGTTATGCCTATAAACAGGACAAGAGAAAACTAGACTCAAGGTGTGAGAAGGGAATCTTTGTCGGTTACGACAAGAATAGCCCGGCCTACTTGGTCTACTATCCTGACAGTGGGAAAGTGCAAAAGCACAGACTGGTGAAGTTTGTGACCAAAACAGTTGCAGAGCGACAGACACAGACTGAGATTACACCTGATGAGGATGATTTTGAGGCGCAGAACAGAGCAAACCAGACCGGGCAGAATCCTGATGTGAGTCCAGGACAGGGCCAGGTTCCAGTAATTGTGCCTGAGGTAAGCAGCCCAGCACAGATAAGTGAGACTAACCATGAACCTACAAGATACCCTTCTAGAGAGAGGAAGAAGCCAGATTATTTAAGTGAATATGTTTCTGGTGAAGAGAGTGATGATCAGGTGCTGACTAACATAGATTATTGTTACAGATTAATGTGCAATGTTCCCGTAACATTCAGGGAAGCTGTAACTTCATCTAACTCAAAGGAATGGGTTGATGCGATGGATGATGAGATACAATCACTGAGAGAAAATGACACATTTACCTTAACCAACTTGCCTGAGGGTAAGAAAGCAGTGGGGGGTAGATGGGTGTATGCAATCAAGAACAATGTTGATGGATCTGACAAATACAAGGCACGATATGTAGCCAAAGGATACAGCCAGAAGATGGGTGTGGACTATGAGGAGACATTTTCTCCTACTGCTAATCTGACCAGTATCAGAGTGTTGATGCAAAAAGCTGCACAGGAAAACCTGATTTTACATCAGATGGATGTCAAAACTGCCTATCTACATGCACCAATTGATTGTGAGATTTACATAGAGCAACCAGAGGGTTATGAGGTAGAGTCTAGCACAAATGAAAAGTGGGTGTATAAACTACAAAAGTCATTATATGGTCTAAAACAATCAGGCAGAAATTGGAACAAGACACTAGATGAGTATCTGAGAGAAAATCATTTTCTGCAAAATCCAGCTGATCATTGTGTTTACACAAAGGAAACTGAAAATGAGAAAGTTGTCATGATAATATGGGTTGATGACTTGATCATTGCTGCCAGTGATAAAAATGCACTGAAGGTTGTGAAGGAGATGCTCGCAGCCAAATTCAAGATGAAAGACTTGGGTAAACTGAAACATTTTCTTGGTATCGATTTTGACCAGTGATAACTGTGTGAAAATGTCACAGAAGAGATATGTGGAGAAAATCCTCGAAAGGTTTGACATGCAAGACTGTAAACCTAGAGCAACACCTTGTGAACAGAAGTTGAACTTCACTGATGATGCAGAAATTATGAGTGATGTCAGAAAGTACAGAGAAGCTGTAGGTAGTTTAATCTATCTCACTACATGTACAAGACCAGATCTGAGTTTTGCAGTAAGTAAACTGTCACAGTACTTTACTGAGCCAACAGAAGAGCAATGGACTACTGTAAAACATGTACTAAGATATCTGAAAGGTACAACTGACAAAGAGTTGTGTTACAGGAAATGTGACCATGATGAACTGCGGCTACAAGCGTACAGTGATGCAGATTGGGCATCAGATGTAACTGACAGACGTAGTACGACCGGTTACTGTGTAAGCCTAAATGAGATGGGTCCTTTGATTTCATGGAAAACCAAAAAGCAGCCCACTGTTGCACTGTCCACTTGTGAGGCAGAGTATATGGCGTTAGCCGCAACTACACAAGAGTGTATGTACTTAGTACAACTACTAGAGGGCATTGATGGATGTCAATACGCACCACCTAAGGTTTATGAGGATAACCAAGGTACAATAGCTTTAGCAAAGAATCCTGTAAGCAGACAGAGGTGTAAGCACATTGACATTAAGTATCATTTCATAAGGTCAACTGTGAATGATGACAAAATAAGTTTGGAGTATTGTCCAACTGACCAGATGGTAGCAGATGTGATGACAAAACCTGCAACAAAATTTAAGCTGATGAAGTTTGCAATGTTTATGTTTGGAGAGTAACCATGTATGTGAATCTACATGATGCAAGGTGGAAAGCCTTATAATATGTTTTGTTTTACGGACATAACAACTTTACAATGTGAGAGCAAGTGGGGGTGTTGACATATATAGAAGATATGTTCTCAATTGTGAAAGTGAGCTTTTATTTTGTATGTTATCAGAACAGGAAATGCAGGTAGTGTCAACAAGAGGTGTGTGTATGTCAATTGAAGTGTCAATAAAGTTTCTCCGCTCTTTCGAGTGAGTGAGTTCCAGTCAGACCAAGACTGATGCCCCGCCGTGTTTTTATTCCTCCGTAATTTATTTTCGGTCTAGCACTGGGTACACATGCCAGAATCGCTGCACAATTTAACTCTGCTAACACACGGGGTGGCTGTGATTACAATTGATCAGTCCACCTCGTTGCTTCTGTGTGTGTGTTAGAAAGGAGTATCTGTGATTCGGTTGTAACTGGGCTAGAGAGATATTGTATTTTGTGATACATAGATTAGTAAGTGGTTAGTTTGGTGTTGTGTAGTGATGGTGAGATGAAGCTTCATGAAGCATTGAAGCTTTCCAGCAAATTGGTTCGAAAAAGGGTTCATTTCTCGAGGCTTCGTGTGCACACGCAACCACCTGGTGGCCAAAGAGTGTAAAACAGGCAGATATGATCTTAACCATGTGATCTGTATTTTGCTCCAGTAAAGGCTGTTGGAATGACTATAAACAATGAAAAAAAATCTATTACCATGTAATCCATTTATATCTATATAATATATAGTATAATGTATATTTTCTAAGAAGTAAATAACATACATGTATAATAAACTGTAATTGTTTTGTAAGTAGTGCATCTTATGTGTGCCAAGATCTGAACCACTTCTTGAACCAGTGACGCGGTATGGCCGGGCAGCGAGGCTTCGGACGTCATTAATGACGTCATTTGTCTAAAAACGATACAAGCCTCGATACGCGCATCACGGAAAACTTCCTGGATTACTCGACACACGCTCCGAAGCCTCGGCACAGCACGTAACATCACTAGTGTTGTGTTTAGTTACCCTATGTTAAGAGTTGGCTGCCACTCTGTGTTTTGGTTTGTTAGATTAGAGTAGTTTAAGTTGTTTGCCAGCTCAGCTGTGATTTTGATTTATAGTTACCCAATGTTTTGTTTTATTAAGTTATTGATTTCGGCACCATAAGAAGCCTGTTCCTCATTTACATTATATATCAACACCTCTGTGTTCGCTTTTATTTGCTGCAACTTTGTGTGGTTTAATAGCCAGCAGCTTGTGTTAATCTTGTGATTGTTCATAATATCAATAAACGGCTACTTTACGCCTGATACCACCAGCTCATGTTGCTTCCATTTCCCCTAGACCAAACTGGGACGTAACATAATGGGGGCTCGTCCGGGATCATTGTAATCAATTCCCGTCATTAAAGGTAGTAGTTAAATTGTTTGTGAACATCACCGTAAGTATTCTCAGTAGTGACGTTGATTGTTAATTGGATGATGGCTCCATTCAATTTGGAACAGTTCATTGATCATCCCACTTGGGATCAGTTTGATATTTGTCGCAAGGATGACTTGTTAGTTATTGCTAAACACTTCCAGATCTCTATTTCTAGGCACTGGTTAAAAAAGGAGCTTAAAGCTCAATTAATTGGTAAATTGGTAGAACTGGGGGTGCTTGATTTGCCGGCTCCGCCTCCTACGATTTCTGTGCAGGACCGTGGCGCTTTGAGTGAAGCTGCCGGTGGCAGCAGCCTTCCTGAGGGGGAAGCTCCCTGTGCAGTTGCATCTTACGCTGAGAAGGGTGTTGATAGTAAGGAAGATGGGGTGTTAAAAACGCCTATCACTCTACCACGCTACGACCCTCTTTCCTCTGCTTCAGCGGGATCTCGCGACGAGACCCGTCTGAAAGTGCGTTTGGCACGCCTCCAAATCGAGGCTCAGGAAAAGGCACAGGTCCGGCAAGCACATTATCAGTTAGAAGTGAAACGGCTGGAAATCGAGGCGGACAAAGCCATCCGGCTGCGTCAGCTTGAGCTGGACGCTCAGAGGGAGGCTCACCTGTCCGAGGCTCGTGCGGTGTCCGCAAACGCACCCTCTGTTTCTCCCGTTTTACCACAGAATACATTTGACGTAAGTAAGCATATATCTTTAGTGCCAACGTTTAGAGAGAATGAAGTGGACTCGTTTTTTAGTGCTTTTGAACGCATTGCCACGGCTCTTCACTGGCCAAAAGAGATGTGGGCCCTGTTGCTACAGTGCAAGCTCCATGGCAAAGCTCAAGAGGCAGTCTCCACGCTCCCTCTGGAGGAGAGTTTGATGTATGACAATGTCAAAGTTGAAATTCTTAGAGCCTACGAGTTAGTTCCAGAGGCCTATGGGCAGAAATTTAGAGATCGCAAAAAGGGCCCGATCCAAACTTATGTTGAGTTTGCCAGGGACAAGGGAAGCTTGTTTGATAAGTGATGTGTGGCATGTAAAGTTGAGGATTTTGCCTCACTTCGAGAGTTGATGTTGCTCGAAGAGTTTAAAAAGTGTCTCCCTGAACGCATGGTGGTTCATCTGAATGAACAAAAAGTTAAAACCCTCTCTGTTGCTGCTGTGTTGGCCGATGAATATATGCTGACGCACAAAACGTTGTATGCAGTACCTGTTTCTGCTGCTGAGAAGCCACGATCTGTAGTTACCACATCAGGCGGGTTTTCAAAACCGCCTTCTCTCCACAAGGAGGAGCGAGAGTGTTTCTACTGTCGTAAACCTGGGCATGTTATTGCAAATTGTTTGTTTCTGAAACGTAAGGAGCAGCAGCAGCAGCCTCCACCTAGTGCGTCCCGACCTAAAGGTATCGGTCTGATAAAGTCCATATCTCCAGTGGTTTCATTTGGCCAAAGTGAGGATGATGTTGAGAGTATAGATCCTTGTTTCAAGCCGTTTGTGTTCGATGGGCTGGTATCACTGACAGGTGAGCCAGAGGATCAGACACCTGTGCGTATATTACGTGACACGGGTGGATCACAGTCTGTGATTTTAGCTAATGCGTTGCCGTTCTCTGACAAGTCTGCCTGTGGTTCTAGTACGGTGCTTAGCGGCATCGAAATGGGTTTCGTTCCACGGCCGTTGCACAATGTACATGTGCAGTCCAGCCTGGTTACAGGATCTTTCCGTGTCGCTGTTTGCCCCGCGCTGCCCGTTCGTGGCATAGTTTTCCTGATGGGAAATGACATTGCGGGAGGAAGAGTAACGCCTGCACTGGAGGTGTTCGATTCACCTCCCGAGCACGTTGAGACCGACGTCCATCCAGAGCATGTCAAATTGTATCCTTCGTGCGTAATTACGCGCGCTCAGGCACAGAAACAGCAGGAGGTAACTTTGTCTGACAGTGTGTTTATGCCAATCTTTGCAGGAGAGACTGAACCAGAGAGTGAGCATGTGTCTGAGTCCTGTGTGGACACAAAAATAGAGGGGGTACCGCGCACTACCGTTTCTGAGGAGACACGGTTAGAGGTAACCCGAGAGCGGCTCATTACGGCTCAAAAGGCGGACCAGAGTTTAAAGAAATGTTTCGCGGCTGTGGTGAGTAGAGATCAGTTGGAAAATACTAGTGTCGGATATTTTGATGATAATGATGTATTAATGCGAAAATGGTCACCGACCGTAGCTGAAGAGGTGGACTGGAGCGTGGTAAATCAGATCGTTGTGCCTACAGTTTACCGCAATCATGTTTTAACTATGGCGCATGAGAGTCAGTGGTCAGGGCATTTGGGAGTAAATAAAACTTACCAACTCGTGTTAAAGCATTTCTTCTGGCCAGGATTAAAGTCCGATGTTGTTAAATATTGCCGTAGTTGCCATGTGTGTCAACTAGTTGGAAAACCGAACCAGGTAATTCCGCCGGCTCCCTTGCAGCCCATACCGGCAATAGGAGAGCCTTTCGAGCGTGTCATAGTTGACTGCGTAGGACCGTTACCACGAACTAAAGCAGGTAACCAATATTTACTTACAATTATGTGTGCGGCCACTAGATTCCCCGAGGCCATTCCGTTGCGTCAGATTACAGCCAAATCTGTAATTAAAGCGCTGACCAAGTTCTTTTCCACCTTCGGCCTGCCAAAAGTTGTTCAGACCGACCAGGGCACAAACTTCCAGTCACGGATCTTTAAGCAGGTCCTTAAAACGTTGAATGTGTCCCACGCTGTCTCCAGTGCGTATCATCCAGAATCTCAAGGTGCGCTGGAACGCTGGCACCAGACGTTGAAGTCGATGTTACGTAAGTATTGTTTTGACACGGAAAAGATTTGGGATGAGGGGGTACCGTTCGCTTTGTTTGCAGCCCGTGAAGTGGTCCAAGAGTCCCTAGGCTTTAGTCCAGCTGAACTTGTCTTCGGACACACTTTACGCGGTCCTTTAAAAGCGTTCCAGGAGAAATTCCTCGCGCCGAGCGTGAATTCGGAGAAAAATGTACTTGACTATGTGAGTCAGGTTCGTGAGCGTCTCCATCATGCCCGATCCTTCGCGAGGGATGCGTTGATAAACTCCCAATCTGGGATGAAGCGTCTATTCGATCGTTCCGCTGTTTATCGGCACTTTGAAGTGGGTGATAAGGTGTTGGTCCTTATGCCTGTTGCTGGTTCTGCTCTTTCGGCGCGTTTTTCGGGTCCGTATGAGGTGAGTGACAAACTGAGCGACACGGACTATGTCATCCATACGCCCGAAAGAAAAAGAAAAAACCGTGTATGTCACATAAATATGCTAAAACGCTATTATGTCCTTGATGACTCCGCCCGTCCCGTCCCTCCGGCGGAGAAAACCGAACGCGCTCCTGTTGTCGGCTGCTCAGCTCTAATCGTGGCCGAATCTAGTACTGATGGTGGGGATGGATTAGCTGTGCGTCATCCAGTTCAAAGTGCCAGGCTGCCCAATTCTGAGATGGTAAAAGAGCTGCCCACGAAACTTGATCATTTGGATGATACACAGAAGGCTGATATTGTAAACTTAGTAGCTGAATTTCCATGTCTGTTCGGGGATGTTCCCACTCGTACCACTGTGTTACAACATGACATTGATGTGAGTAGTGCCAGGCCGATAAAACAGCATCCGTACCGCGTCAACCAGATAAAAGAGAATTAATGAAGACAGAAACTGAGTATCTGATGGACCATAACTTGGCCAGACCCAGCTCCAGCGCTTGGAGTTCTCCGTGTCTCCTAGAGACCAAATCTGATGGTTCACCTCGTTTTATTACGGATTACAGAAAAGTGACTGCTGTCACTGTGCCTGACTCGTACCCGTTACCTCGAATGGAGGATTGCGTTGACAATCTGGGTAGCGCTAAATTTGTTAGCAAGCTGGACTTGTTAAAAGGCTACTGGCAGGTTCCTTTAACGGACCATGCCTTCACCATTTCTGCGTTTGTGACGCCCGATCGTTTCTTACAGTACACCGTTATGGCTTTCGGTATGTGCAATGCACCTGCTACATTTCAGCGTCTTGTAAACATTGTTTTGGCCGGGGTGTCCAACTGTAACGCCTACTTGGATGACGTGATCATTTATTCGTCCACCTGGACGGAGCACTTGGACACCTTATCCGAGGTGTTTCGCCGTCTTGCTGCAGCCTCACTCACTCTCAACTTGGTCAAATGTGAATTTGGGAAGGGAACTGTGACTTATTTAGGACGACAAGTTGGGCAGGGTCAGGTGCGTCCTATTGAAGCTAAAGTGGAAGCTATTGCCGAGTTCCCCGTTCCTACCACTAGGCGTGCCCTGAGAAGTTTTCTAGGTATGGCTGGTTACTATAGAAACTTCTGCAGAAACTTTTCCACTGTAGTGCATCCCCTCACCAGTCTCATGAGTCCAAAGGTAGAGTACCAGTGGACCTCTGAATGTCAGCATGCTTTTGAGAGTGCTAAAAGTCTCATGTGTAACGCACCAGTGCTTGCTGCTCCTGATTTCACCCGTCCTTTCAAGTTGGAAGTTGACGCTAGTGCGGTGGGGGCTGGCGCTGTTCTTATTCAAGAAGTGCACGGGCTAGATCATCCGGTGAGTTACTTCTCCCGCAAATTCAATAAGCATCAAGTGAGATACTCTACTATTGAGAAGGAGACTTTGGCGTTGCTCCTTTCGTTACAGCATTTTGAAGTGTATGTTGGTTCAAGCTGTCTGCCGATAGTTGTATATACAGACCATAATCCATTAGTGTTTTTGTCGCGTATGTACAACCACAACCAGCGTCTCATGCGCTGGGCGCTGTTGGCTCAGGAGTTTAATCTCGAGATTAAACACAAGAAAGGATCAGAGAATGTGTTAGCTGATGCCCTGTCCCGTGTGTAATGTGTTAGGAATTGATTAGGTTACAAACCTATAGGTTTGTATTTATGGGGAGGGGTGTTACGGGTCCTGTCATATTAAATATATCAGAGTGGTAGATCTTTTCTGCTCCTAACAATCTTTGCAGGTTTCTAAGGTGATGGGGTTGGCCCGCCTCTCTCTCTCCGTGTGTGACGTCACCGCTGTGTCCGCCACTCCGCGGCCGGGGCGGAGACCGGCCGAATCATTAAAAGAGGCGGAGATGAACGACACGGGGTGGCTGTGATTATGATTGATCAGTCCACCTCGTTGCTTCTGTGTGTGTGTTAGAAAGGAGTATCTGTGATTCGGTTGGAACTGGGCTAGAGAGATATTGTATTTTGTGATACATAGATTTGTAAGTGGTTAATCTGGTGTTGTGTTTATTTACCTTAGGTTAAGAGTTGGCTGCCTCTCTGTGTTTTGGTTTATTAGATTAGAGTAGTTCAAGTTGTTTGCCAGCTCAGCTGTGATTTTGATTTATAGTTAACCAATGTTTTGTTTTACTTAGTTATTGATTTCGGCGCCATTAGAAGCCCGTTCCTCAGTTACATTCTATATCAACACCTCTGTGTTCGCTTTTGTTTGCTGCAACTTTGTGTGGTTAATAGCCAGCAGCTTGTGTTAATCTTGTGATTGTTCATAATACCAATAAACGGCTACTTTACGCCTGATACCACCGGCTCATGTTGCTTCCCTTACCCCTAGACCAAACTGGGACATAACAGTAGGAATAGACTCTTGCCAAACAAGTCCTTCTGCTTTCTCCTTTGAGATGTCTCACTCACCTGTGAGTCAACAGGGCCCCCATGGGCAGGTAGATGACTAGTAGCCTGATCCGTCAGGGATAAAAGGCATTCACAACACAGTGGAGCTTGTTACGCTCTAACAAAGCTCCACTGTGATTTAACTGCAAGTCAGAGTAGTACCGTCAACAGCAGAACAAATGTCTCTTTTGGAGGATTTTGTTTTCGTCCTTTTCTCTAATCCCACCACTTTTTTTGGGGTTGTTGCTCTCCTGCTTGTCCTCTATCTTGTTTCCAGTAGTTTCGCCCCCCAGGAAACGAGGAAGGGGCCTCCAGGGCCGAGGCCTCTTCCCCTGCTTGGCAACCTGTTGCAGCTTGATCTCAAGAGACCCTACAAAACCCTCTGTGAGGTGAGTTGAGCACTTTTATCCCAAAACTAATCCATTTTGTAACATTTGTACGAAGGTCCTTTGCAATAACATATGTCCTTAAGCTTTCTCTGACTCTACATTTTTTATTTTTGCAGCTTTCAAAGAGACATGGATCTGTGTTTACGGTGTACTTTGGAAGCAATAAAGTGGTGGTCCTGGCTGGATACAAGGCAGTCAAAGAGGCTCTGGTCAGCTACGCAGAAGAGTTTGGAGACAGATACATCCCCCCTATTTTTGGGGATACAAGTCACGGTCACGGTATGACCTACCTTTACATAATCTTTAATATACAGTGTGTTTACTCCTCAGCACAAATGTAAATAATATAAGTTATAGCCAAAGCAAAACCACAAATAATATTGTAATGTTATCTGTTTGATAATACACTTTTTTTATTTTCTGTTTTAATGTTCAATGTCTTAATTTGTACTTTGTTTTATTTAGGTCAGTCACTGATGAGTATTGTATCTAATCATATATTCACACACTATACACTATACTAGTACAAATTAAGTTTAACTCGTATGTCATGTTATATATTAATAATACAAATGTATTTAAACAACTAATATTCTTAATCATTTCTTATTTTTAATTTTAGTACTTATATGTCTTTGCATATATTGTGTTTGTATTGTAGCATTATGTACATAGCCTAATTTATTTCAATTTTCTTACGTTTCTTTATGTTTATACAAGAGCGACTGTAATGCCCCAATTACAGTTGCTCTTGGGGACCAATAAAGTGTTTCTGATTCTGATTTTTAATAGGAATCCTGTTTGCAAATGGAGAAACATGGAAAGAGATGAGACGTTTTGCCCTCACCACCCTGAGAGACTTTGGGATGGGCAAAAGAGTCGCTGAGGATAAAATCTTAGAGGAATGCCACCATTTGATCCAAATGTTTGATGAGCATGAAGGTATGGAGTTAAAAGATGTAAGTGATAATACATGACAAGGTGTTCTGAGATAAAATATTACAGGTGACGTCAAGAAGGTCTTATCGTAATGCTGAGTGACTTTTCCTCCACAAGGTTTCATTTCATTTCATTATTTGTCATTTCACAGGGAAACCATTTGATACAACATGCCCGGTAAACTGGGCAACCTCCAATATCATCTGCTCTATCGTGTATGGCAGCAGGTTTGAATACGATGACCCCCGATTCACAAACATGGTGCGAAGAGCCAACGAGAACATACGCGTGGTCGGCTCTGCACCGATCCAGGTGGGCTTCATATTTGCTTTTTGAATTGCTGCGGTTACACACAAGCAAATATAACTGACAAATACATGATTTAGGAAACTGTGGGACCAACTTTGTAGTATCAGTTTAAATGCTTGCTTTGGGGCGCCCTTTTAAATGACAAAACAATACAAGAAAGTGTTGTCAGACCTAAAATGGATGGAAACTGCAGGGTGATTATTTTAAATGTGGCAAATAACTGATCAGAAGTGTGTCTAAATGCTGAATATACAGTATGTGAATACATCTACTCTATGCAATGGGGCACATTGCTGTGTTAAACTATGAACATTTGTATAAATCTATGAAATCTGACTACTTGGTTTGGTGTTTGGTGTCTTCAATCATTGTCGTTTTCACTGTTACGTCACAGCTTTACAACATGTTCCCCAGGCTGCTCAGTTGGATAAAAAGCCGGCAGCTGATATTAAAAAACGTTGCAATGACTTTCAGTGATTCCAAAGATTTAATCGATCATCTGAAAGAGACACTGAGCCCTCAGATCTGCAGGGGGCTCGTGGACTGTTTTCTGATTCAGAAGCAGAAAGAAGAGGTAAGACAGCATTTTCGCAGTTTTAATTTAACAAAAAGAACAGTCTATTTTATATGTTGTTATTATATATGTATGTTCTTTCTCTTAGGACTCTTGTGTGATGGACACTCATTACAATGAGAAGAACTTGATAACCTCAGTGAACAACCTGTTTGCTGCTGGAACTGATACCACAGCGGCGACACTGAGATGGGGTTTCCTGCTTATGGCTAAATATCCGCATATACAAGGTAAAGAGAGAGATGAGGCTCGTAGGTGTGCATTTATGTTTCCACTTGTGGATGTCCTTTTAAGGACAAAAGAAAAAGACCTATAGAAGAAACATTTTTTACAGATTGTGTTTTGCTACTATTATGTGCTGATTGGCAGCTGTTAGCATGTTAAACTAAGATGGTGACCGTGGTAAACATTACACCTGCTTAGCTCAAAGTACAGCTTCACTGGGTTGTCTCTAGAAGGCAATCTACAAGTTGCGAAACTCTCGTGAGATGGTTAAGGTGAGGCATTGATGGTTAAGGTGAGGCATTGATGGTTAAGGTGAGGCATTGATGGTTAAGGTGAGGCATTGATGGTTAAGGTGAGGCATCGACTTCGGATGGTTAAGGTGAGGCATCGACCTCGGATGGTTAAGGTGAGGCATCGACCTCGGATGGTTAAGGTGAGGCATCGACCTCGGATGGTTAAGGTGAGGCATCGACCTCGGATGGTTGAGGTGAGGCTTCGACCTTGGATGGTTGAGGTGAGGCATTGACCTCAGATGGTTTAGGTGAGGCATTGACTTCGGATGGTTAAAGTGAGGCATTGAACTTGGATGGTTGAGGTGAGGCATTGACCTCGGATGGGTAAGGTGAGGCATTAACCTCGGATGGGTAAGGTAAGGATAGGTCGTCGGGCAAGGAGTCTCGCAAGAGTTTTTGCACGTTTTTGCAACTTGTGGGTAACAATCTAGACACGGCCGCTTCACAGAGCCTCTAGCATGGCTGTAGACTAGTCTTGTTAAAATGAATGCACATAAAGAATATTAATTTATTTATGTGTGTGTTCAGACCAGGTCCAGGAGGAGCTGAGCAGGGTGGTTGGAAGCCGTCAGGTCCGGGTTGATGACCGTAAAAACCTGCCGTACACTGATGCTGTCATCCATGAGACACAGAGACTGGCCAACATTGCCCCCATGGCCATTCCTCACAAAACCAGCCGAGACGTCACCTTCCAGGGCTACTTCATCAAAGAGGTCAGCTGGTCACATCTGTTTTTTTTGCTGGAAATGGTCACCCACTTCTGAAAAGGGGAAAATGTGCTTTCATTCTGAGACTTCATACACCCCTCTCTCTTCTTCTGCCTACAGGGGACTACTGTGTTTCCTCTTCTTACTTCTGTCCTGCATGATGAGAGCGAATGGGAGAGCCCACACACTTTCAACCCTTCCCACTTCCTAGATAAGGAGGGTCAGTTCATCAGGAGAGACGCCTTCATGCCCTTTTCTGCAGGTACAACAACATTGTCGAGTTTTTGTTGTTTCGGGATTATAGAGAAATTTTACAAAGCAGTTTAACTCTTTGCAAATGTCTTTGTTCTTGCAGGTCGCAGGGTGTGTCTGGGGGAAGGTCTGGCTAAGATGGAGCTCTTCCTCTTCTTCACCTCCCTCGTCCAGCGCTTTCGTTTCACTCCTCCACCTGGAGTCACAGAGGATGAACTGGATCTGACACCAGCTGTGGGCTTCACCCTCAGCCCGTCACCTCATGAGCTGTGTGCCGTCAGTCGCCAATGAGGAAGAGAGCTGGAGCATGGCCTTATACTATAACTGCACTATAACAATGGCATGAATATTGTTTTACTCGATACCCTCACACGGGGCATAACATACTGACCAGCCAGCAAAGTACAGTGACCTAGAAGCAAGAATATAAAGGCTAATATAGCCGTTTCATTCTAAGAAAGTGCATATACACCCAAATTCCTACAAATTATTGCAACTAATGTGGACAAATTATAAACATTTAGGCTAGTTAGTGTCTCCACCTGTGTATGACAACATTCATCTTGCCTCAATACCATATCAGATAACTTGCTGTCTTAAGTGACTGAAATAAACTGTCTCCTGATTCTTGAGGATGGAACATCTGCGGTAACACTACAATAAGGTACACACAATTTGGAGCAGTTACCAGGGAACAAATGAGGAACAAAAGAGGAACGAAGGAGGAACTAACTGCTAGTGAACCATTAGTTAACGGGCAGTTCTTGAGTAACTCCTAATCAAATTTTAAACAGTAGCTAATGATTACTTAATTGATAAACGACTGTTTGATATTATGTTGAATGAACTAATATGTAATTAATTGTTCATGGGTATCTGTGACTTCCTTCTGAGTAATGTAACTTCTGAGTAATGCTAACCAACTTAACCAATAACAAATCATTACTTCATTATTATTCACCTATTAGTTTCTATTTTTGTGTCTCCTCAAGTAAAGTGGTGCACCATACTGTGTAATACCTGGCGACATGCTCCAAACAAATAGCGGGCAGCATTTCGCCTATAAGGCCGGGTCCATACATCAGTCATATACTGTATATATATACAAATTCACACTTCTCAAGAGATAGCTCAAAGTTTAGTTCACGCAGATTAAAAGTGAACTAGTTCACGTTCATAATTCTCAATTTCGAATTTTGAACAAAGTTCCCAAAACATGAACTAGTTCACGTTGATTTCTTCCATTTTTTTTTTTTTAAACTGGTTGTATGATATGGCGTTTAATTAGTCTTTCAGATTTATTTTCAGCATCCGGTTCCGCACCACCAGGCTCAGGGACAGCTTCATACCACAGGCTGTAAGACTGTTGAACTCTTCAGCTCATAACTATGACACTTATTGCCGTGATTAACTGCATATCTTATTTGTAAAATGTCAAAAAAATAATGGTCTAAGCCCATCACGTTGGTTCAGAGGCTAAATGCCAATGTTAACATTTTTTTTTCAACTGTAATCAGGAAGTGTGTGGTATTTTAGTTAATAAATAACAAAATGGTTCATTCTTTATTAAAATTATATTTGATTTATTTGTCGATCTGTTAATTGTTCTAACTGTAGTTGTTCTGTTTTGGGGTTATGGCAGGCCTGTAAGATCAGACTGTGCAAAATAATAATAGTCATAGGATGAAGGTGCATATTTGTATTAAGAAAAATCCTGCAATATTTATTGAGTTTTCTCTGATTTCCTTCTTCACATGGATCCTCAACTCAGCCAAGTAATCCATTTAGTCTATCCTTTTTAGATGTTGCTTTATTGAAGTGCCTTATCAGCTCTAAGAACACTGTGGGACAAATTTAAAGAGGACCTATTATGCTCATTTTCAGGTGCATACTTGTGTTTTTGGGTTTCTACAAGAACATGAATGTTCAAAAACACTTTTTCATACCGTCTGTGCTGCAGCACGTCTTTTCACCCTCTGTCTGAAACACTCTGTTTGAGCTATATTGATTCTTTTTTTAGGTGAGCCTTTCCTTTAGGTGGCTAAAATACGTCTTTCTGCCATCCCCGTCCACAGCAGTATTGCTTTGCTCCGGAGCCGGTGCTCCTGTCTGTTTCTCGATGCTGGGGGCGCCGACCTACCGACCTACCGATCTACTGTAAGTAATACACCTACAGTACTATGGATAAGTACCTACAACCCCACTTCAAAACACCCAAACTATCCCTTTAGGTGGTATTGCTGTAATTTGTCGAGGGTTTAATTTCTTATATTGCAGAAAAAGGCAGAATTGATGTCATATTACTAGAAATAAATTTAGCCCCGCCTCTTCATATAGGTGATTCAGTAAACTACATTTTTGTACCTTATATCTGTTATTTTGTTCTCTGTGTTGTTTTTCCTTCCAGAGAACTACCCAATAATAATAAATAAATAAAATACTGGACACACTCTTTTCTTCAATGTTTTGTAAATAGACAAAAAGTAGAAGTATTTCTAAGGATTTAATAAAGGAAAAAATATATTTAAACTGCTTTTAAACTATGATTTGGTCAGTTGACTGTCAACCAATACTTAATCACCCAGCTCTATATCACTTTCTGCACTACATTCACTTTTTTAAATAGTCCTGTATCTCAGTTGTTTACCCTGCACATTATTCATTTTGGGCTGGACCACAGAGGGCCAGCCCTACAAATGCAAAAGTATGTCCCTGACTGACTGACTTGTGCATGTGCTATTGTTTATGTTCGTTTAAGTTACGTTATGTTCGCAAATTTTCGCCTCGCTTTCCTCCATTTCCGCCATGAACTGTCTATCTAGCAGCCACACGTCACTACTGCGGTATAAACCCAAAATAAACAGACTGTGCTGTGATTTAATTGCAATAAACGGATCAAAATAATGCCGAAATAAAAAACATAAATATATCGATTTGTAAAAAGTCTGAATTCATGCTTTGTCAAGTCTGTCCGCAACCCAACAAGCAAACAACTTTTAAAATGCTTGTTTTCTGAACGGAGTTCGGATCGATCAATGCCAGGCTATGATAACACTAGCTACTCAATCACCACTCAACATAACGTCATCTAGGCATAAATACAGCAGCGACGTTGTTGTAAACGGATCAAAGTGTGCCGAAATAACTACATAATGATGCTGATTAGTAAAAAGTCTGAATTCATGCTTTGTCGGGTCTGTCCGCAACACAACAAGCAAACAACTTTTAAAATGCTTGTTTTCTGAATTGAGTTCGGATCGATCAGTGTCAGGCTACGTTAACATTACAGCTGCTCCATTAACACACCATCTAGGAATAAATACAGCAGCAACGTCAGTGATGACAGCGGGAATATCTCAACGCTGATAAACTTTCGCAACGTATGTATATATTGAGCACCACTTATATGATGAATGCTTTTCATACACATGCTTTCATAAAAAACTGAAATACTTTTAACCTTGCATACTGTATGTCATGCTAATACCTTCTCACCTTGTATAAAATGTATAATATACTGACTAGTAAATGTTACCATTTACTATTACTGAATGCCATTTGCTTCATTATAAGTTGGCTTTCAATCAAACATTAAGATATAAGTGGAAAAAACTGTTCACAAAACATTATAGACATGACCACTGACTATTTGTATAACAATTTAGCTACAAATTCACAGACTTGACAATATACGGTCCAGCCATATACTCGGTTTTGACCGAGTCTTGTTTAAATAGTCCTGTATCTCAGTTGTTTACCCTGCACTATATTCATTTTAACAGTTCTTCTGCACATTGCATATTTTGTTTTATACTCTGTATTACTTACATGTGTCTATCTATCTATCTATCTATCTATCTATCTATCTATCTATCTATCTATCTATCTATCCTGCTTCTTCTTGCTCCACAATATGTGTTAGTACTTGCCGGTGATTGTGGTGATACAATATGCAAATTAAATAGTTTGGGCTGATGGACAGACGCTTCTTAGCCAGTTTCTCTGATAACCCTGTTTACCTAAACACACCCAAGGTGGAGATTTAATACTGTTTTTGTTCTGCTGTTGAGAAGGTGGTGAAATCTGAAGATGGCTCTCCGCCTAAAAGGTGGATTTGGAACTTGAAACTAGTGAGATTGAGTTCAGTGTGAAAACTGGTTTGAGTCAAATCTTAAGACTGCAAGAATGAGTTAGACTGCGCGAAATGCCCACTTGGTGGTACCAGAATTTAACTTTGTCTTCCTTTTATGTATTCATGCATGTGCAGCTTTATGTTTGTCTCCTGAGGGCAAAGCGGTAAAACTGGATTTCGGGTTCAAAGCTTTTACATGTGATTGGCTGACCTGCTCACAATGTGAGTTGTGAGCTTGTGTGATTCGTCCTGTGATTGGTGCAACCTTTATAAAAGGAGGTGGGGACTCTTACAGCCCCACCCAGAGAGGTGGCATCATGCTTCTCTGCAGAAATTAAAAACAAGCTGAAATTAGAAGTCCTGATTGCGGCAACCAGACATTTAACTAAAAACAGCTGATCAACGAAAAGGTTTCCTAAAAGGAACCAGGTCCTGGTGACAGTAGGATCATGTTGGAAGATCTTTTTCAGTCCTCCACTTCAGTCTCCCTGTTGGTGGCCATTGTGGGCCTGCTGGTTCTCCACCTTTTTTACTCCAGCTTCAGCTCCCAAGACAAGAAGAAGGAGCCTCCAGGACCTTGACCTCTTCCCATGCTTGGTAACCTGCTTCAGGTGGATCTCAAGAGACTTGACAGCTCTCTTGTTGATGTGAGAAATGGGTTGTTTGTCTTAAACAATGTGGTTCTTTGATAGAAGACCAGAGAGTTATATGTTTCTGTATATATTTTCAGTATTGGTCACCTGGTCATCATTTAATAGTGATAGTGGAGAGAGACAGGAAATGTGGGGAAACAGAGTTATGGGGTTACCCGAAAATCACATACAATCATACACGTCACAAATTTACAAGAAAAAAAACAGATATTCTGAGAGATCATTGTGGTAAATTTACAAGAAAAAACACAAATTTGCGAGAATAAAAACCCAGATATTCTCTGAGATTTAAATAGTAAATTTATGAGAAAAAAAACACAAATTTATGGGGAAAAAAACTTGAATATTCTCTGAGATTATAAAGTCATAGAAATTCACTGAGATTAAAGTCACAAATTTACGAGAAAAAAACCCTCATTGTTTTATTCATATTTCAGTGATGTTTTTTTTTTTGTCCTATGTAATATCTTACATAGCACCGTGACTCTGACTTCTACCTGCCTCCATCTTTTTAGCTGTCCAAAAAATATGGACCAGTGTTCACAGTCTACTTTGGACCAAAGAAGGTGGTGGTCCTGGCAGGATACAGTACAGTCAAACAGGCTCTGATCAACCATGCTGAGGAGTTTGGAGACCGAGAGGTCACTCCCATATTCTATGATTTCAACAAAGAAAATGGTAAAGAAATGATTGTTTGTTTGTTTTACTGGCCTGTTTTTATCCTCGTCTTAACAAGCCAACCACTTTTGTTTCCAGGCATACTATTTTCCAATGGTGACTCATGGAAAGAAATGAGGCGTTTTGCTCTATCTACATTGAGAGATTTAGGGATGGGCAAAAGGATTAGTGAGGTGAGAATCATCGAAGAATGTCGCTACCTGATTGAAGAATTTGAACAACACGAAGGTAAGACTATCTCCTCTAAAACACTGCATACAGCAGTCCCTTGAGTAAAGTTACACTTAATATCCAACTCTTTTTCTCTCAGGTAAAGCCTTCGACAACACCCAGGCAATTAATTATGCAGCTGCAAATATTATATCAGCTATCATGTTTGGAAAGAGGTTTGAATACAAAGACCCTGTCTTCCAAGCTATGGTGGAACGAGACCACGAGTCCATCCGTCTGACTGGAACAGCATCCATCCTGGTACACAGAGTGATTTCAGATTTAGTGACTTCCGATTATTACAAGGAAATTTTACATTGCTGTGCATATTACAGACTCGTTTGACTTTAGATGAATTATGTTAACGTACATGTTATGTAACGGCAATGTGAGTGCGGTTGGAAGGGTACCAACTGAACTCTGCGTCAATGTTATTAGGCCTAATTATACCTACAATTAGTACCAATTTGCGTAATTGCTTCTAAAATAAAATAAAGCGTCTACAAATATGTTTCTGATTTAAATGAGTAACAACCGGATGTAAAATCAAACTGATCGAATGAAACCAGCTGGGGCTTAAGATCTCAAGGCTGTCATACTTGTTATATTAAATCCTACAACATTCGATTGTCTTGTCTGTTCCATTACAGATATACGACGTGTTTCCTTGGCTGGGCCCTTGTCTTAAAAACTATAAGCATTTGATGAAGAATGTGGAGGACAACAAGGAGGAAATAAGAAGTATTATAGCTGACCTGAAGGAGACTCTGAACCCCGAGATGTGCAGATGCTTTGTTGATGCATTCCTGACCCGTAAACTAAATCTGGAGGTGAGCTGTCTAACTCCAGTGAATCCACTCCTGGGCTGATAATACTGATCAATAGCTCATTATGTATAATCCCTTTTGTCTGCATGTTATACCAGAAGTCTGAAATCAAGAATTCACACTATCATGATGACAACCTGGTCTACAGTGTGATGAATCTATTTGCAGCTGGGACTGATTCTACAGGAAATACACTTCAATGGTGTTTACTTTTCATGGCCAAGTACCCTCATTTTCAAGGTGCAAAAACATACCCACATGCTCGTGAAATTCAGTTTACAGTGTTTGCATAAAGATGGGATTAAAGTGGACTCATGTATTCATCCGAATTAATTATTTTATGTGAGTCCAGACCAGGTCTATGAGGAGCTGTGCAGGGTGGTTGGAAGCCGTCAGGTCCGGGTAGATGACCGTAAAAACCTGCCATACACTGATGCTGTCATCCACGAGATACAGAGACTGGCCGACATTGGCCCCATGGCCATTCCTCACAAAACCAGCCAAGACGTCACCTTCCAGGGCTACTTCATCAAAGAGGTCAGCTGCTCACATAAATCCAAATCCACACACATTTGTTTTTTGATTTAATATTTTCTTCTCTGAAAACAGTTCTTCGGTTACAAGATTTCAAACGATACACCCCTCTCTCTTCTTCTTCTCTACAGGGGACTACTGTGTTTCCTCTTCTTACCTCTGTCCTGCATGATGAGAGCGAATGGGAGAGCCCACACACTTTCAACCCTTTCCACTTCCTGGATAAGGAGGGTAAATTCATCAGGAGAGACGCCTTCATGGCCTTTTCTGCAGGTACAACAACTTTGTCAGGATTTTGTGTTTTAGTGATTACAGATGTATACAGGTCTTAAAAAACGTGATCCATTTGAACTCGCTGTTGTTCTTGAAGGTCGCAGGGCATGTCCCGGAGAGAGTCTGGCCCGAATGGAGCTCTTCTTCTTCTTCACCTCCCTCCTCCAGCGCTTTCGTTTCTCTCCTCCAACTGGACTCACAGAGGATGAATTGGATCTGGCACCAGTTGTGGGCTTCGCCCTCAGCCCGTCACGTCATGAGCTGTATGTTGTCAGTCGCCAATGAGGAAGAGAGTTGGAACTTGTTTGGGGTTTTTAATCCATCGGCAGGAGGAGGAACTGCCTCCATGCCCATGATGTGGGAGGGCAAACAGGAGGTAAGACAAGAAAACCATGAGACCAAAGGAAAAAAAACAAGACTCGGTCAAAACCGAGTATATGGCTGGACCGTATGGTCAAGTCTTTGAATTTGTAGCTAAATTCTTACACAAATAGTCAGTGGTCATATCTATAATATTTTGTGAACAGTTTTTTTCACTTATATCTTAATGTTTGATTGAAAGCCAACTTATAATGAAGCAAATGGCATTCAGTAATGTAAATGGTAACATTTACTAGTCAGTATATTATACATTGTATACAAGGTGAAAAGGTATTATCATGACATACATTATGCAAGGTTAAAAGTATTTCAGATTTTTATGAAAGCATGTGTATCAAAAGCATTCATCATATAAGTGATGTGTAACAATATATACAAACGTTGCAAAAGTTTATCAGCGTTGAGATATTCCAGCTGTCATCACTGACGTTGCTGCTGTATTTATTCCTAGATGGAGTGTTAATGGAGCAGCTGCGATGTTAACGTAGCCTGCCACTGATCGATCCGAGCTCCATTCAGAAAACAAGCATTTTAAAAGTTGTTTGCCTGTCGTCATGGTAACAGACCCGACAAAGCATGAATTCAGACTTTTTACTAATCCGCATCATTATGTAGTTATTTCGGCACACTTTGATCCGTTTACAACAACGTCGCTGCCGTATTTATGCCTAGATGACGTTATGTTGAGTGTTAATCGAGCAGCTGGTGTTATCACAGCCTGGCGTTGATCGATCCGAACTCCGTTCAGAAAACAAGCATTTTAAAAGTTGTTTACTTGTTGTGTTGCGGACAGACTTGACAAAGAAGGAATTCGGTCTTTTTACAAATCGATATATTTATGTTGTTATTTCGGCATTATTTTGACCCGTTTATTGCAATTAAATCACAGCACAGTCTGTTTATTTTGGGTTCATACCACAGTAGTGACGTGTGGCTGCTAGATAGTCAGTTCATGGCGGAAATGGAGGAAAGCGAGGCGAAAATTTGCGAACATAACGTAACTTAAACGAGCATAAACAATAACACATGCACAACAACAGCGCTATTTAATGTTACATTGAACCGCTGACACGTAAAACATAAAAACAGAACTGTTCTCCGCCTTTTCATTTTGAAAGAGCAACGACCAATGAGGAAGCTCCAGCAACTCCAGCCGACCAATCCTGTAACTCTATCACTCAGTCACTCAGTCACTCACTCACTCAGTCACTCACTCAGTGACAGACTTTTGCGTCTGTAGGGCTGGCCCTCTGTGGTCCAGCCAAAAATAAGAGGGAAAAAGGACAAAAGGGGAAAAGAAATCTTGCAGATATCAACGCTGATATCTCACCAGGTACATGTATTACATTAACAGGGAGCCCATTCATCGTATATTTATTTCATCCTTTTTAAAACTTTCCTTCAATTCTTTCCCCTGTTTGGCAAGCCGATGGCCGTCACCTCCAATTTGCTAACCTTCTTCTAACTCGGCAGTCCGCTGTCTCGCTGCGTCAGTATAAGCTGCTCTGTTTCAACAAATCTTTATTTGCGAATATCGCAGAAATGACCAATATAAATAATGAAAATGTTTTGCATGCAAATAAATCCCTACCACCCCTCTGTTGTCATCCCTCCCCATAAGACCTCCCAGCAACAACTTGCACCGTATTTCAGTTAAAGCTTCAGTCTATTTTTGACATCATTGGGCAAAAAATTCCATAATAACCTTTCAGCATATTGTAATTCAAATGTTCTGAGAGGAAACTAGACTTCTGCACCTCCTCATGGCTCTGTTTTCAGGCTTTAAAAAATCTAGCCCGTGACGGGAGACTTTGGCCAATCACAGGTCATTTCAGAGAGATGAGATCGTTCCTATTGGCTGTGCTCCGGCTGGTGGGCGTTGCTTGGTATTTCCTCAACTTGATCTCAACATGGCTGCCGGGTCACAAACTTTCTCATTTTACAGCTAAACAGTACACTACAAGAAGATTCTGAAAACATTTGAGGAGAGAAATAGGCATTAACGTAACAGAATATTGATTCATAGTTCAAGAGTTCGCGAGTGATAGACTCGTGGCTCTCATAGACGGCAGGCTCCAGATCAGCTCTGATTGGTTGTTTTCCTCCGGTCTGTGAAATCTTGCAGATGCCATTAGGAGCACCGGAGGACACAGAGGCACATGATTTTTTTCAGATTACCGGTCTCATTCACTACTGTCAGGATATAGTGACCGTTTTATAAAAATAACTTTTTTTAATCATATTTGCTCCATTTCTGCCCACTGCAGCTTTTATTGTGAATCATTACTGAGTAGAAGTAAAGTTGGATTGTGTATTATGGCTTTAGATAACACTTTTAGTACTTGGCCCCAGGAGGACACTCCCACATCTTGTGTTTATAATGAATTCTGTTGGCACATAGTTTGGACTTTGTACTTGTCAACAGTCTGTTTAGTGTGTTGAATAAACTTTATATTAACTTCTTATTCTGTTTACCTTGGACCTTGGTGTTCCCATCATTATTACAACTGCACATTAACCAAAGGATAAAGAAAAAGAACACTGTAGCTGTAATAGAGGACATTTTACTGTCTCAGCTCACATAAAACACAGAAACATTGTCTCTGACTTTGTTGAAAGTGTGCCTGTCATGGAAAACCTTTTTCTGCAATCCCCCAGTACAACCACTCTACTGGGCATTGTTGGGATCAGGTTGCAGAGTGAATCTCACAGTTCATATCGGGGCAGGGCTTCACTCTAATAC
The DNA here is from genome assembly GCA_916701645.2 of Sebastolobus alascanus. Classification (NCBI taxonomy): domain Eukaryota; kingdom Metazoa; phylum Chordata; class Actinopteri; order Perciformes; family Sebastidae; genus Sebastolobus; species Sebastolobus alascanus. Next base: position 594,760 of record CAKAOJ020000133.1, on the reverse strand, counting down.
TCACACAATATAAAACACAAAAATATTGTCTCAATGCAAGTCATGGAAAACCTTTTTCTTCCGTCCCCCAGTACAACCACTCTACTGGGCATTGGTGGGATCCTACTTGTCTTGTATTTATTTTCCCCCAACTTTGACCGTCAAAGAAAGGAGCCTCCGGGACCCTGGCCACTGCCTGTGTTTGGCAATTTGCTGCAGCTGGACCTCAAGTCACTCCACAGTGCACTGCATGAGTCGAGTAAATGATATGTTAAACTAAAGTGACTTCATATGTTCAAAAGTGTGGAATCACCTGTTATTTTGATGTTATTTAAAGATAGATAAACAGTAAACAGTATAATTCAGACACCAAATATATGATTTACATTTGAAATAGTTTTTGCTCTAAAATAATAATTAAATTATTTAATCTTCCATTTAGTCTGTCCCCACAGTGTTGCATGACAGGGGAGAATACTGTTCTAACAGTATGCATCCCCCAAATATGCTTTGATTTTTTGATTTGTTTTCCAGTCCAGAAAAACACAAGTGACCCTCGATCATTACTGAACCACAACGGTGCAGTTGCCCTCTAAATATTTTGAATGGCTATTTTTCGTTGGACCTTCTGCACTTTACTCAGTGGTTAGATTGAATAGTTTTAAACTGTGAGTTGTCAGTTTATTATACGTTCATCTGATATTCCCTGATCCAGTTAGTCCAATAGTGCTAATCCTAGACTTACCTTCTCTATTTTGAAGTTTTAAGAATAGCTTTCCTAAAGCAATTCACCTGTTAATTCCAGTTTGGCATTATTGCACAACACTGAAACAGGGCCCTGTTCCTATTTAAATCTGATTTAAACAGCTTTTGATGCTAAGCTTCCAATTTCTTTTACCAATGACTGTTGATTTCTTATATTCTTATTGCTTATTCCTGTTTCTCAGAGGTATACTTTGTCCTTTTCTGCCCTTTCAGATGTCAGTCTGGTTGAACCATTGTACAGTGTGTTGTTCTCCATGTACCATGTACATGTAAAGATGACTTTTTACAACCTAAAATCCTTTGTGGCAGGCGATTCCAAACTTTTTAACAGTAGTGTTTATACAGTATAGTATCCAAAATTTGATTTGATATAATCACACCTTTAGGAGAGCAGGATTCTCTGGATAACTTTACTGTAGGACACAAGATATTCTGGTCACTTTACTGCAGCTTTGTTCATCTGTGTTTGGAATTAGAGTAAAGTTGTGATGATCTCAATACTACTAAAGCAGTAAAACTTTAAATAATGTCATAATATCCTGGCTTTTTTCAAAGTTGTAATGATCACAACATTGTTTGATTTTTGTTTCATAGCTTTCCAAGAAATATGGATCAGTGTTCACAGTATATCTTGGACCACAGAAAGTGGTAATCCTGGCAGGATACAAGACCGTGAAGCAGGCACTGGTCAACCATGCTGTGGAGTTTGGAGACAGACAGGTCCCTCCATTCGCTCACGACATCCATGATTCACATAGTAAGTAGAGCAGCAGGCTTTAGTGATAATCCCTCACAGTATAAATTTATCAGATGACACATTATGACTGTGAATATAACACAGCTAACAATGTACAGCCACAATAGCAGCTGTGTGGCTTTACTTAGGCACAATTGTGCTTTGAGCTAAAAGCTAACGTCAGCATGCTAAGTGGGTATTATGTTTACCATGTTTAGCATGTTAGCATACTATTATTTGCTGATTAGCAAGTACAGCTGAGGCCGATGGCAATGTCATTAGTTTTGCAGATATTTGCTCATAAAGCAAAGTATGCAAATCAAATGAAATCGTGTGTCACATATTTTGGGGACGCAGGTAGGAGATGGTCTGGTTATTAGAAAATATTAAAGACAATTATCAATATCAATAACATTAATGTTAATTACTTACTGACATTGCCATCGCTACAGCCATGATGCTAGCAAAAACACTTTGAATTACATTACTAAAATTCACCAGAAGCCAGAGGACATATCTCTGGAAAAGTCTTGCACTGTGCAGTACAAGTACTCTTGCTGTAAAACCCACAAATATTGTATAGTAGGTTTCAAACTACTACTACAAACTACATTTTGATACAACCTGTGTACTTGATTTCACTTTAGATGATGGAATTATATTCGCCAATGGGGAATCGTGGAAAGAAATGAGGCGTTTTGCTCTGAGCAACCTGAGAGACTTTGGGATGGGCAAAAAAGCAGCAGAGGAGAAAATCATTGAGGAGACTCAGTATCTGATCAAAGTGTTTGAAAATCATGGAGGTAACTTTTCTCCTGTATTGTATAATATTTTTTAAAAGGAATTCTATATTTTTTGTTGTTTAACTTATTAAATATTTTGTTTGTTTTAGGTAAACCCTTCAATGCTTCCCAGGCAATAAACTATGCAGTTTCCAACATCATCTGTTCAATTGTCTATGGCAGCAGATTTGAATACAGCGATCCAATATTTACTCGTATGGTAGACCGAGCCAATGACAACCTTCGACTTTCAGGCTCTCCTTCAATACAGGTACCACTTTGTCTTTCATTAAATACGTTAAACGTTTTGTGGGGTGTAATAATAATTACAGACTCATGGAGCCATTAGCATGGACACACTTTAAAAGGCTACTCTATCAAAAAGTAAGCACAACTACAAGGCAAGTATACCATTCTGTAGACCTATGAGGCAAGAATACTTACTTATACTATTTTTAAGTATGTCTTAATCAAGAGATTAAGTACAAGTAGGCCTTTAGGCCAAGAATACGTAGACCTTTCTGTAAAGTTATCAGTATAAGCTAAGTATACTTAGACTTTTCTGTATACCTGACAGTATAAGCCAAGTATACTTATGTATACTTTTGTAAAGTATATCTCCGATAAGTACATAAAAAGGCCTATAAGGCAAGGATACTTAATTATACTATTCTTAAGTATATCTCAATCAAAATATTAAATACAAGTAGGCATATAAGCCAAGAATACTTAGACTTTTTTGTAGACTTGTCAGTATGAGCCAAGTATACTTAAACTTTTCTGTATACTTGTCAGTATGAGTCAAGTATACTTAGACTTTTCTGTATACTTGTCTGTATGAGTCAGGAATACTTATGTATACTTTTGTTAAGTATATCTCTGATAAGTACAAAAAAAGTAAACTGAATGTATACCCTCTTATTTTAAGTACAAAATAAGTATACTAATAGCACACTTGAATAAACTTCTTTTTGGTAAGGTTAGACCTTTTATTCTTCTTTAATATCGTGTTGTTTTTGTGTTGTAAAACTGTTTACAATACAATCAGGTTGAAAGTGTGTTATTCTCTATTTATTTACAACAGTTGTACAACATGTTCCCCTGGATGTTCCAATGGGTGACCAACAGGATGCGTCTCAGGAAGAATTTTGCTGAAAACAACAAACAAATAAAGCAGCTGATCGGACGTTTACAAGAAACTTTGAATGCTCAGATGTGCAGAGGATTTGTGGACTCCTATCTGGTTCAGAAACAGAAGTTAGAGGTATTGAAATCTAGTGTAATATCATAATACAAGGTTTAAATCTATAATGATTAATTCCTGGATTACTTAATTGATGCTTAACATGAGTTCATTAAACATGACCATTTAATTTTTATTAAAACAATCAATAGCTGGAAGATGAAAAATGGTTAGAGCTCCTTTTAAATAAATATAAACACATTTAACCTTTCACCTGTTTATAAGGATTTAGGGGTTACGGACTCGTACTACAACTCAGAGAACCTTGTGGCAACTCTTGGCAACCTCTTTGTGGCTGGAACTGACACAACAGGAACTACACTGAGATGGGGTCTGTTGCTTATAGCCAAGTATCCTCAGATACAAGGTAAATAACCATTAGTTAATGAGTAAATCCTAATGGCATTTATAGAGTAGGTAATGATTAATCAATGATTAGTTAATGATTAATTTATTAAAAAAACAAATGAGGATCTAACTGCTAGTGAACCATCAGTTAATGAGTAACATCCACTCAAATTTGATAGAATAGCTAATAATTATAAAACAAATGAGGAACGAATCAGGAACGACTTGATAATTAATGAATTGTTAATGAGTACTTCTCTATCTAGTAATTCCCAATGGGGGACTATATAGTAGATAATGATGAGTTACTAGAGAACAGACTGGGAGATCCTATATTAATGAGTCATTAAGTAATGATTAGTTTATGAATATATGTGACTTGATCATACTGACCACTTTCATTAGTTTCCGATTAACTCTGAATCAGCTGCTGTGCGGCACAAAACTAGTAACAACTCATTAATTACTAAAATACTTAAACATTAGTTTTATGCTTGTGTCAGACCTATTTCCTTAGTTTTGACCTACTACCCGAGCATTGTTCTCCCAGATATTCCGACATTTACACTAAAGGCATTGAGATGAATCTCATCTTGCTTGTGCAAAATGCTGTGACAACAATGGTGATGTCTTTTGGACTGTGTTCATTAATATGAACTGTTTCTGTGAGTCTGGTTAGATGCAATCATATTAGTCTTTCTACAGAATTGGCAAGAAAAACATGCTTTACTACTGCTTTGTTTTTTAGTGTCCTCTGTTATTTTCTAATTTCCAGACCAGGTCCAGGAGGAGCTGAGCAGGGTGGTTGGAAGCCGTCAGGTCAAGGTAGAGGACAGGATGAACCTGCCCTACACTGACGCTGTCATCCATGAGACACAGAGACTGGCAAATATCCTTCCCATCTCTATTCCTCACATCACCAGCACAGATGTGACCTTCCAGGGCTATTTTATTAAAAAGGTAAAAATCTGACTCATTAAAACAAGTCTTCCAGTTCATGCAAAATAATGAAACAGGATGCAACTGCATGCTTGATTCTAGAAAGCTGTTTAGAGATAGTAGTTTGTACTGCTCTTTAAAACATTGTAAGTATTAATTAACTGTCTTTCTCAAGGGGACTCCTGTATTTCCTCTTTTGACATCTGTTCTGTGGGATGAAAGTGAGTGGGAGAGCCCACGCACCTTTAATCCTGCCCATTTCTTGGACAAGGATGGGAAGTTTGTCAAGAGAGATGCCTTCATACCTTTCTCTGCAGGTGAGCGAGCTCAGCTAACAGTTCTTGTCAATACCAAATGAAGTTTTTCAGATTACCCAAAGTTTGTTCTCTCAAAGGTCGCAGGGCGTGTCCAGGAGAAAGTCTGGCTAAAATGGAGCTCTTCCTCTTCCTCACCTTCCTCCTCCAGCGCTTTCGTTTCAGTCCTCCAGCTGGAGTCACAGAAGATGAACTGGATCTGACACCAGCTGTGGGCTTCACCCTCACCCCGTCACCTTATGAGCTGTGTGCCGTCAGTCGAGAGGGATTTTGAAATTAGTAGCATTCAAATCAAACATTTTTGCACAGTGGAAAGCTTTTGAGGTTGCAAAACCATTGAAAAAGTAACACAACTGTGTTACCGTGTTAACACATCTTATCTTCAAATGAAGTGCTTTGTTAGGGTATCAGCAAAGAATATCTGTGTCTGCAGTTTACTGTGTGTGGGGCAATTTCAATTCACACAGTTTCAGAGTAAAATCTTAATAAGAAAATGGGATAAATTTCTTTAACCTGTTAAGTGACCACACATATGTCATAATGGGCTAATTTACAGCTGCACCAATTAAACTGCAAGAAAAAATGAATATGACATTTTTGATTGACTAGCTAAAACATTTAACATAATGGAACACTGTCATAATAGGGCAGAGATTTTATTGATTTAATCTATACTGTAAGTTATCATTATTGACACTTTTGACTAATGTGTTAACTGCCATTGTTACATTTAAATGGGAATTCAGTTAATCCCTTGAGATAATGTTGTTTTCAATCAATTAATTTAAATGACTGCAATCACTGAAAATCCCCAATAATAGTAAAAGAATCAGCTCATCCTGATTTACTTGTCTGGCTGAAATAAAAACGTGTCTGATTGAGAGTAGTGGTAGTAGTAGTACTTTTATACTATACCGATACCGATACCCTCTCAATTGCTTGTCCATATATAAATAAACCCTGACATTCAGTTTTCTTATTACCAAAAACAATATATTTTCTTTTTTTCTACTGAATTCTTGAATCCCCACTTTTCACCCCAATTAACTATTTTGTTTAGGGCTTCCTGCACTCGCTCAGTAGTTTGTTTAATACTTCTTCCTCTTTCCGAGATTGCTCCGTTATCTGAAAACAGGGAGAGTCTAAAACCAGTCCCAATGTCTTGAAAGAAATCCTTTATCATAACGTTAAATAGCACTGGGTTGATTACACTCCCCTGAGTTGTTCCATTATCAATATCTGTGTCATCAGAATAAGCATTTCCAACCCTAACTTGAATTATGCTGTTCTTCAAGAAGTCCTGAATCCAACTGCATATGCCCTCGTATTCCAGCCTCATACAGTTTTATAATTAGCCCCTCCTTTCATGTTATATGCAACTAGTCCCTCTTTGTTTACTAAGGTAAACTCAGAGTCAAGGGAAAGCAAATCTATATTGTTTCTCCCTTTACGAAAGCCACTTTGCATTGGAGTAAACCAACCCTCCGTCTCCAGTAACCGGTTTTTCCATTATTTTACACAACACTGCTGTCAGCGCAATGGGCCTGTATGACCCTACCTTCGAAGCATCTTTCCCTGATTTTAGGATTGGGACCACCACTGTTTAATTCCAGGAGCTAGGAAGAGTCCCCTCTTTCCACATAAACTGATGACAATGACAGTGGTGCGTGCAGTTGATGGCATACCGTGAAAACACTCGCATGTTATGGATTCACAGTATATAGAAAATTAACATTTATAACTCAGGCAGCAACAGTTTCACTAACTACCTACATTTATTTGGCACCCAGTCAGTGTGATAAACATGGATTTAACAGTGCTTATCATCAGGCATTAGATGTAGTCGACGATGATCGAAAGACAAAGAATAATTAACATGATGGTGAAATTCTTCCTTAATTTTTTAAACTTCTCTCAGAAACTGCATGTGACCTCTGGGCCACTAAGTGGTGAGACGCTTAATTTATGACTGGCCTGGTTAAGCTCACAGAGGAGAAACATAAGAAAGCTTAGTACCAATTCTGACCATTAGTTACACAATAATTACACTACCACTGTATGTTGTGTAATTGCTTAGTTCATTTTAATTCAATTGATCAGATTTTATTCAGTGGTTTATATCACATACATGTTTGGTATCATTCTGCAGCAGATTAAGTCCAGATGTCAAATAGGATTCACAGTATATAAAAAATTAACATTTATAACTCAGGCAGCAACAGCTTCACTAACTACCTAACATTTATTTTTCACTCAGTCAGTGTAATAAACATGGATTTATCAGTGCTTATCATCAGGCATTAGATGTAGCCGACGATGATCGGCTACATCTAATGCCATCTAAAGCCTGATTGGTTGGTTAAATACATATTTCTTCAGCTGAAGACTAAAATGCATGCTGTCCACCTACATGTGAAAAACAAAAAAAAACCAATGCATCTTTAAACAAAAAATGAAGTTGAGAGATGTAACCTGGTGCCAGTAGCGTACATGTTGTGCTTTAAAAACAAACATTATAATCGTAAAATAAATTATTTACTTCACAGTTGTACATTAACCAAAGGTGAATAAAGAAGAATATCTGACAACATATTTACTGGCTCAGGTTGCAGAGTGAATCTCACAGTTCATATCGGGGCAGGGCTTCACTCCAATACTCACACAATATAAAACACAAAAATATTGTCTCAATGCAAGTCATGGAAAACCTTTTTCTTCCGTCCCCCAGTACAACCACTCTACTGGGCATTGGTGGGATCCTACTTGTCTTGTATTTATTTTTCCCCAACTTTGACCGTCAAAGAAAGGAGCCTCCAGGACCCTGGCCACTTCCTGTGTTTGGCAATTTGCTGCAGCTGGATCTTAAGTCACTCCACAGTACACTGTATGAGGTGAGTAAATGATATGTTAATGATATGTAAATACACTACCGTTCAAAAGTGTGGAATCACCTGTTATTTCGATGTTTTTGATGCTATTTTAACATAGATAAAAACAGTATAATTCAGACACCAAATATATTATTTACATTTGAAATAGTTTTTGCCCTAAAATAATAATTAAATTATTTAGACTTCCATTTAGTCTATGTCCTCACAGTGTTGCATGACAGTATGTATGTACTACAATATGCTTTGATTTTTAATTTGTTTTCCAGTCCAGAAAAGCATAAGTGACCCTCGATCATTATTGAACCACATCTTTGTCTCTTTCTTCCCCTTCAGTTGTCAGTCTGGTTTAACCATTGTACAGTGTTTTGTTCTCCATGTACAAAACATGACATTGCAAACCTTTCATGCAAAATTACAAATATTTGTAAATATCACTTTCTTCAACCTAAAAGCATAAAAGACCATTCAGTAGTCCCCTCAGCCATCTGACTGTACCGGATCAAGCGTTTGTGGCAGGCGAATCAAAACTTTTTAACGGTAGTGTATATACAGTATAGTATCAAAAATTGGATTTGATATAATCACATCTTTAGGATTCTCTGGATAACTTTACTCTAGGATACAAGATATTCTGGTCACTTTACTGCAGTTTTGTTCATCTGTGTTGGAATTAGAGTAAAGTTGTGATGATCTCAATACTACAAAGACAGTAAAACTTTTAATAATGTCATAATATCCTGGCTTTTTCAAAGTTGTTATGATCACAACATTGTCTGCTTTTTGTTTCATAGTTTTCCAAGAAATATGGATCAGTGTTCACAGTATATCTTGGACCCCAGAAAGTGATAATCCTGGCAGGATACAAGACAGTGAAGAAGGCACTGGTCAACCATGCGGTGGAGTTTGGAGAGAGAAATCTCTTCCCAAGTGACAATGACTTAAGTGGTTCACAAAGTAAGTATGGAGCAGCAGGTTTTAGTGATAATGATGAGTATAAGTTTATCAGATGACACATAGTCATTTGATTCAATGACGATGTTAATATAACACAGTTAACCGTCTACAGCCACAATAGCTGCTGTGTGAGGCTGTACTTAGGCACAGTTGTTCTTTAAGCTAAAAGGTAACGTCATTATGCTACCATGCTAACAAGCTGATGTTAAGCAGGTATGATGTTTAGCATGTTGGCATGCTAACACTTGCTAATTAATAACCAAAACTCTGGGGCTGGAGAAAAGTGGAGCAACATCCTCACCATAACAAACAATACACTTCCACCTAACAAAAAAATGGCAGACCTAGAACAAGCAGTTATCAAAGTTGATAAGCAATTTTTCCATGGTTGCACAATAAATGGCAACATACAATAATGTAAATAAAGAGCCATATAATGAAATCAATATAACGCTAGCCTGTGATGAAAAAAGAAATATGCTAGCTACATTTTTAAACATTATTAAATATTAATAACAAAAATATTTAAACTGGAATGTGTCTATAACTGTCATTTTGCCATACTAAAAGCAATAGCTCACTTAAGACCGTGATATGTTGTGATGATCTTTATGTTATAATATGTGCTGTCATGTATGGTTGATGTTCTTTTGATATTCTTTTATGCCCTTTGTGCAAAGCAAATTCCCCTAAAGGGGCAATAGCAAAAGGTTTCATTCATTCATCATTAAATCTTTGCACTGTGCAGTACTCTTGCTATAAAACTCTTGCTCACAGTTTTTTGCAACTATTGTAATCAGATTTGGCACAAGTTGATATAACATGTGTACTTCATTTCACTTAAGGTAAAGGAATCTTATTCGCCAATGGGGAATCGTGGAAAGAAATGAGGCGTTTTGCTCTGAGCAACCTGAGAGACTTTGGGATGGGCAAAAAAGCAGCAGAGGAGAAAATCATTGAGGAGACTCAGTATCTGATCAAAGTGTTTGAAAAACATGGAGGTAACTCTTCTTCTGTATTGCATAATATTTTTTATAAGGAATTCTATATTTTTTGTTCTTTAACTCATTCATTTTTTTGTTTGTTTCAGGTAAACCCTTCAATGCTGCCCGGTCAATAAACTATGCAGTTTCCAACATCATCGGTTCAATTGTCTATGGCAGCAGATTTGAATACAGTGATCCAGTGTTTACTGGTATGGTAGACCGAGCCAATGACAACATTCGACTTTCAGGCTCTCCTTCAATACAGGTGCCACTTTGTCTTTCATTTAATAAACCATAACATGTACGTTTTGTGGGGTGTAATGAGGGTTAGGGGCTCATGGGGCCATTAGCATGGATAAAGACTGTTATCTTATATTATACAGGTAATAATAGGTTGAACGTGTGTTATTCCCTATTTTTAAAATAGCTGTACAACATGTTCCCCTGGATGTTCAAATGGGTGACCAACAGGATGCGTCTCAAGAAGAATGTTGCTGACAATAGAAAACAAATAAAGCAGCTGATCGGACGTTTACAAGAAACTTTGAATGCTCAGATGTGCAGAGGATTTGTGGACTCCTTTTTGGCCCACAAACAGAAGTTAGAGGTATTGAAATCTAGTGTAATATCATAATACAAGGTTTAAATCTATAATGATTAATTCCTGTTTTTTTTTTATGATTTAATTGATGCTTAACATGAGTTCATTAAACATCACCATTCCATTTTTATTAAAACAATCAATAGCTGGAAGATGCAAAATGGTTGGAGCTCCTTTTAAATAAAATATAAACACATTTAACCTTTCACCTGTTGATAAGGATTTAGGGATTACGGACTCATACTACAACATGGAGAACCTTGTGTCATCTGTTGGAAACCTCTTTGCAGCTGGTACTGACACAACAGGAACTACACTGAGATGGGCTTTGTTGATCATGGCCAAATATCCTCAAATACAAGGTAAGTTGAAAAGTTGAAATTCTTGTGTTGCTTTGGAAATGTTCTGTATTACCTAGAAACTACAAGGTACACACCTGCTGTAAATATTAGGTTGCAGCAATGTTGTCATGTTCTATTTGTTCTAATTGAGTCCAGTTACTACAAGGGGGCGGTGTTAGTTCTCTTCTATTTACAGCTACAAACAGTAGCTTAAAACTAATTAAGTCCTGTCTTTTCTTCCGTAACGTGGTGATGTCACCAAGTAATGCATTTGCATAATATCTTTCTAGCGGCTAGTTTGGCACACCTTCAAATAAAGCTAGTTAGAGCGGAGCTGGAGCGGAGTCCAAAGAGTTTGGTTTGGTTGACCAATCACAACAGAGTGGGTCAGCTGACCAATCAGAGCAGACTGGTCTTTTAGGGAGGGGGCGGGGCCAGGAGCTCAAACAGAGCGTTTCAAACGGAGGGTGAAAAGAGGTGCTACAGCACAGCAAAATAAAGAGTATTATTTAACATTAAAGCATGTAAACATGTTCTAGTAGAAACCCGAAAAAAGGTTTGTGCTTGAAAATGAGCATAATAGGTCCCCTTTAAATGTCAATACACCTAGAAGAAGAACCCCATTGAAACTGTATGCACCAAGAGTACTTCAGATATAAATGAGAAAACTGTTCTTAATTTCCTTAGTTTTGACCTACTACCTGAGCATTGTTCTCCCAGAGGGTCCGATATTTCTATTAAAGGCATTGAGATGAATCTCATCTTGCTTTCGCAAAATTCTGTGACAGCAATGGTGATGTGTTGTGGACATTGTGTTCATTTATATGACCTGTTTCTGTGAGTTTGGTGAGATGCAATCATATTAGTCTTTCTACACAACTGGCAAGAAAAACATGCTTTACTTTTCTGCTTTGTGTTTTAGTGTCCTCTGTTATTTTCTAATTTCCAGACCAGGTCCAGGAGGAGCTGAGCAGGGTGGTTGGAAGCCGTCAGGTCAAGGTAGAGGACAGGATGAACCTGCCCTACACTGACGCTGTCATCCATGAGACACAGAGACTGGCGAATATCCTTCCCATCTCTATTCCTCACATTACCAGCACAGATGTGACCTTCCAGGGCTATTTTATTAAAAAGGTAAAAATCTGACTCATTCAAACAAGTCTTCCAATTCAGGCAAAATGATGAAACAGGATGCAACTGCATGCTTGATTCTAGAAAGCTGTTTAAAGGTAGTAGTTTGTACTGCTCTGTAAAACATTGTAAGTATTAATTAACTGTCTTTCTCAAGGGGACTACTGTGTTTCCTCTTTTGACATCTGTTCTGTGGGATGAAAGTGAGTGGGAGAGCCCACGCACCTTTAATCCTGCCCATTTCTTGGACAAGGATGGGAAGTTTGTCAAGAGAGATGCCTTCATACCTTTCTCTGCAGGTGAGCGAGCTCAGCTAACACTTCTTGTCAATTACAAATGAAGTTTTTCAGATTACCTGAAGTTTGTTCTGTGACAGGTCACAGGGCGTGTCCAGGAGAAAGTCTGGCTAGAATGGAGCTCTTCCTCTTCTTCACCTTCCTCCTCCAGCGCTTTCGTTTCAGTCCTCCAGCTGGAGTCACAGAGGATGAACTGGATCTGACACCAGCTGTGGGCTTCACCCTCACCCCGTCACCTTATGAGCTGTGTGCCGTCAGTCGAGAGGGATTTTGAAATTAGTAGCATTCAAATCAAACACTTTTGCACAGTGGAAAGCTTTTGAGGTTGCAAAACCATTGAAAAAGGAACACAACTGTGTTACCGTGTTAACACATCTTATCTTCAAATGAAGTGCTTTGTTAGGGTATCAGCAAAGAATATCTGTGTCTGCAGTTTACTGTGTGTCGGGCAATTTCAATTCACACAGTTTCAGAGTAAAATCTTAATAAGAAAATGGGATAAAATTTCTTTTACCTGTTAAGTGACCACACATACGTCATAATGGGCTAACTTACAGCTGCACCAATTAAACTGCAAGAAAAGTTGAATATGACATTTTTGATTGACTAGCTAATACATTTAACATAATGGAACACTGTCATAATAGGGCAGAGATTTTATTGATTTAATCTATACTGTAAGTTATCATTATTGACACTTTTGACTAATGTGTTAACTGCCATTGTTACATTTAAATGGGAATTCAGTTAATCCCTTGAGATAATGTTGTTTTCAATCAATTAATTTAAATGACTGTAATCACTGAAAATCCCCAATAATAGTAAAAGAATCAGCTCATCCTGATTTACTTGTCTGGCTGAAATAAAAACGTGTCTGATTGAGAGTAGTGGTAGTAGTAGTACTTTTATACTATACCGATACCGATACCCTCTCAATTGCTTGTCCATATATAAATAAACCCTGACATTCAGTTTTCTTATTACCAAAAACAATATATTTTCTTTTTTTCTACTGAATTCTTGAATCCCCACTTTTCACCCCAATTAACTATTTTGTTTAGGGCTTCCTGCACTCGCTCAGTAGTTTGTTTAATAAGCCTCATACAGTTTTATAATTAGCCCCTCCTTTCATGTTATATGCCACTAGTGCCTCTTTGTTTACTAAGTTAAACTCAGAGTCAAGGGAAAGCAAATCTATATTGTTTCTCCCTTTACGAAAGCCACTTTGCATTGGAGTAAACCAACCCTCCGTCTCCAGTAACCGGTTTTTCCATTATTTTACACAACACTGCTGTCAGCGCAATGGGCCTGTATGACCCTACCTTCGAAGCATCTTTCCCTGATTTTAGGATTGGGACCACCACTGTTTAATTCCAGGAGCTAGGAAGAGTCCCCTCTTTCCACATAAACTGATGACAATGACAGTGGTGCGTGCAGTTGATGGCATACCGTGAAAACACTCGCATGTTATGGATTCACAGTATATAGAAAATTAACATTTATAACTCAGGCAGCAACAGTTTCACTAACTACCTACATTTATTTGGCACCCAGTCAGTGTGATAAACATGGATTTAACAGTGCTTATCATCAGGCATTAGATGTAGTCGACGATGATCGAAAGACAAAGAATAATTAACATGATGGTAAAATTATTCCTTAATTCTTGAAACTGCATGTGACCTCTGGGCCACTAAGTGGTGAGATGCTTAATTTATGACTGGCCTGGAGAAGCTCACAGAAGAGAAACATAAGAAAGCTTGGTACCAATTCTGAACATTAGATACACAATAATTACACTACCACTCTATGTTGTGTAATTGCTTAGTTCATTTTAATTCAATTGATCAGATTTTATTCAGTGGTTTATATCACATACATGTTTGGTATCATTCTGCAGCAGATTAAGTCCAGATGTCAAATAGGATTCACAGTATATAAAAAATTAACATTTATAAATGTTGTTGCCCGTAGGTGTGAATGTGAGTGTGTATGGTTGTCTGTCTCTATGTGTCAGCCCTGTGATAGTCTGGTGAGTGTGGTGTCCAGGGTGCACCCCGCCTTCGCCCAATGTCAGCTGGGATCGGCTCCAGCCCCCCAGCGACCCCGAATGGGATAAGCGGTTACAGATAATGGATGGATGAAGGACAGGGAGATGAGGGGTAAACCTTTGGTAATGGTTTATTTCAACCAATTACTCTTTTATATTTTGAACCCCCTCTTTCCTCTCAAAAAATAGAGGAGGAGCAACCTCCTCTGCCTCTATGGATCAGCCTCCACTGATACAGACCCACTTCCACTATAGTCCAGTAATAATGTAACCTGAGCTCACAAAATTGCAATAAAAGCTATTTTACTCTCAAGTATCATACCCTAAAGGTATCCTCTTTGACATACAAAAATCCAAAGGGAAAATCCTGAATCCAGGGAAATTCAAAATGGCCGCCTTCTGCCCTAGTGACAATGATTATTTCATATTTGAAAGGGTTACAATCAAAGACGGGCAGTATTTCTGTTACTTGTATTTGAAATACAATTACATTGGAGTATTTTGTAACTGGTATTTGACAGGGCTGGTTAAGTTTGCCTCCATGGCTGGTTTTGACCTTAACTGTGTTTTAGATTAAAGATTTTTGGACTTTGCTCTTCACCTGTCAAGAGTCGTGCTTTTTGGTTTCCACCTGTTCTGTGCCAGCCAGCGTTACACTAATTGACCCTGAGGAAAACATTTGGAACACTGCGTTCTCCCATGCCACAAACAACGGTTTGCTTTTTAAATTGTTAGGTAACCATATAATATTCTGTGCTTTATATAAATGTATATGCTACTACTACCACTACTCTCAATCAGACATGTTTTTATTGTCAGCCAGACAAGTAAATCAAGATGAGCTGATTCTCTTACTATTATTGGGAATTTTCAATGATTGCAGTCATTAGAATGAATTGATTAAAAAAAACATGATCTCAAGGGATTAACTGAATTCACATTTAAAGGCGACAATAGTAAATACGATAGTGTCAATAATGATAACATACAGTATATATTAAATCAATAAAATCTCTGCCCTATGATGACAGTGTTCCATTATGTTAAATGTTAGTCAATCAAAAATGTCAGTCAGCTTTTTAGCAGTTTAATTGGTGCAGCTGTAAGTTAGCCCATTGTGACGTGTGTGTGGTCACTTTTGCCCCACATACAGTAAACTGCAGACAAAGATATTCTTTGCTGATACCCTAACAAAGCACTTCATTTGAAGATAAAATGTGTTAACACAGTAACACAGTTGTGTTACTTTTTCAATGGTTTTGCAACTTCAAAAGCTTTCCACTGTGCAAAAGTGTTCAACTTGAATGTTAACTAATTTCAAAATCCCTCTCGACTGACGGCACACAGCTCATAAGGTGACGGGGTGAGGGTGAAGCCCACAGCTGGTGTCAGATCCAGTTCATCCTCTGTGACTCCAGGTGGAGGAGTGAAACGAAAGCGCTGGAGGAGGAAGGTGAAGAAGAGGAAGAGCTCCATTCTAGCCAGACTTTCTCCTGGACACGCCCTGCGACCTTTGAGAGAACAAACTTCAGGTAATCTGAAAAACTTCATTTGGTATTGACAAGAAATGTTAGCTGAGCTCGCTAACCTGCAGAGAAAGGTATGAAGGCATCTCTCTTGAGAAACTTCCCATCCTTGTCCAAGAAATGGGCAGGATTAAAGGTGCGTGGGCTCTCCCACTCACTTTCATCCCACAGAACAGATGTCAAAAGAGGAAATACAGGAGTCCCCTTGAGAAAGACAGTTAATTAATACTTAAATGTTTTAAAGAGCAGTACAAACTACTACCTTTAAACAGCTTTCTAGAATCAAGCATGCAGTTGCATCCTGTTTCATCATTTTGCCTGAACTGGAAGACTTGTTTTAATGAGTCAGATTTTTACCTTTCTTATAAAATAACCCTGGAAGGTCACATCTGTGCTGGTAATGTGAGGAATAGAGATGGGAAGGATATTTGCCAGTCTCTGTGTCTCATGGATGACAGCGTCAGTGTAGGGCAGGTTCATCCTGTCCTCTACCTTGACCTGACGGCTTCCAACCACCCTGCTCAGCTCCTCCTGGACCTGGTCTGGAAATTAGAAAATAACAGAGGACACTAAAACACAAAGCAGAAAAGTAAAGCATGTTTTTCTTGCCAATTGTGTAGAAAGACTAATATGATTGCATCTCACCAAACTCACAGAAACAGGTCATATAAATGAACAAAATGTCCACAACACATCACCATTGCTGTCACAGAATTTTGCGCAAGCAAGATAAGATTCATCTCAATGCCTTTAGTGTAAATGTCGGACCATCTGGGAGAACAATGCTCAGGTAGTAGGTCAAAACTAAGGAAATTAAGAACAGTTTTTCTCATTTATATCTGAAGTACTCTTGGTGCATACAGTTTCAATGGGGTTCTTCTTCTAGGTGTATTGACATTTAAAGGGGACCTATTATGCTCATTTTCAAGCGCATACTTGTATTTTGGGTTTCTACTAGAAAATGTTTACATGCTTTAATGTTCAAAAAAACGCTTTATTTTTCTCATACCGGCTGTGCTGCAGCACCTCTTTTCACCCTCCGTTTGAAACGCTCTGTTTGAGCTCCTGGCCCTGCCCCCTCCCTAAAAGACCAGTCTGCTCTGATTGGTCAGCTGACCCACTCTGTTGTGATTGGTCAACCGAACCAAACTCTTCGGACTCCGCTCCAGCTTCGCTCTAACTAGCTTTATTTGAAGGTGTGCCAAACTAGCCGCTAGAAAGATATTATGCAAATGCATTACTTGGTGACATCACCACGTTACGGAAGAAAAGACAGGACTTAATTAGTTTTAAGCTACTGTTTGTAGCTGTAAATAGAAGAGAACTAACACCGCCCCCTTGTAGTAACTGGACTCAATTAGAACAAATGGAACATGACAACATTGCTGCAACCTAATATTTACAGCAGGTGTGTACCTTGTAGTTTCTAGGTAATACAGAACATTTCCAAAGCAACACAAGAATTTCAACTTTTCAACTGACCTTGAATTTGAGGATATTTGGCCATGATCAACAAAGCCCATCTCAGTGTAGTTCCTGTTGTGTCAGTACCAGCTGCAAAGAGGTTTCCAACAGTTGACACAAGGTTCTCCATGTTGTAGCATGAGTCCGCAATCCCTAAATCCTTATCAACAGGTGAAAGGTTAAATGTGTTTATATTTCATTAAAAAGGAGCTCTAATAACTTTTCATCTTCCAGCTATTGATTGTTTTAATAAAAATGGAATGGTAATGTTTTATGATCTCATGTTAAGCATCAATTAAGTCATAAACAAAAAAACAGGAATTAATCATTATAGATTTAAACCTTGTATTATGATATTACACTAGATTTTAATACCTCTAACTTCTTTTGGTGGACCAGAAAGGAGTCCACAAATCCTCTGCACATCTGAGCATTCAAAGTTTCTTGTAAATGTCCGATCAGCTGCTTTATTTGTTTTCTATTGTCAGCAACATTCTTCTTGAAACGCATCCTGTTGGTCACCCATTTGAACATCCAGGGGAACATGTTGTACAGCTATTTTAAAAATAGGGAATAACACACGTTCAACCTATTATTACCTGTATAATATAAGATAACAGTCTTTATCCATGCTAATGGCCCCATGAGCCCCTAACCCTCATTACACCCCACAAAACGTACATGTTATGGTTTATTTAATGAAAGACAAAGTGGCACCTGTATTGAAGGAGAGCCTGAAAGTCGAATGTTGTCATTGGCTCGGTCTACCATACGAGTAAACACTGGATCACTGTATTCAAATCTGCTGCCATAGACAATTGAACAGATGATGTTGGAAACTGCATAGTTTATTGACTGGGCAGCATTGAAGGGTTTATCTGAAACAAACAAAAATTTGAATGAGTTAAACAACAAATAATATAGAATTCCTTATAAAGAAATAATACAATACAGGAGAAGAGTTACCGTCATGTTTTTCAAATACTTTGATCAGATACTGAGTCTCCTCAATGATTTTCTCCTCTGCTGCTTTTTTGCCCATCCCAAAGTCTCTCAGGTTGCTCAGAGCAAAACGCCTCATTTCTTTCCACGATTCTCCATTGGCAAATAAGATTCCTTTACCTAAAGTGAAATGAAGTACACATGTCATATCAATTTGTGCCAAATCTGATTACAATTTTTTCAAAAAAATGTGAGCAAGAGTTTTATAGCAAGAGTACTGCACACTGCAAGTATTTAATGATGAATGAATGACACCTTTTGCTATTGCCCCTATAGGGGAATTTGCTTTGCATGGTAGCATAATGATGTTAGCTTTTAGCTCAAAGCACAACTGTGCCTAAGTACAGCCTCACACAGCAGCTATTGTGGCTGTAGACGGTTAGCTGTGTTATATTAACATCGTCATTGAATCAAATGACTTTGTGTCATCTGATAAACGTATACTCATCATTATCACTAAAACCTGCTGCTCCATACTTACTTTGTGAACCACTTAAGTCATTTTCATTTGGGAAGAGATTTCTCTCTCCAAACTCCACCGCATGGTTGACCAGTGCCTTCTTCACTGTCTTGTATCCTGCCAGGATTATCACTTTCTGGGGTCCAAGATATACTGTGAACACTGATCCATATTTCTTGGAAAGCTATGAAACAGAAAGCAGACAATGTTGTGATCATTACAACTTTGAAAAAAAGCCAGGATATTATGACATTATTAAAAGTTTTACTGCCTTAGAAGTATTGAGATCTTCACAACTTTACTCTAATTCCAAACACAGATGAACAAAGGTGCAGTAAACTAGTGACCAGAATATCTTGTATCCTACAGTAAAGTTATCCAGAGAATCCTAAAGATGTGATTATATCAAATCCAATTTTTGATACTATACTGTATATAAACTACCGTTAAAAAGTTTGGAGTCGCCTGCCACAAAAGCTTGATCCGGTACAGTTAGATGGCTGAGGGGACTACTGAATGGTCTTGTATGCTTTTAGGTTGAGGAAAGTAATCTTTACAAATATATCTTATTTTGCATGAAAGGTTTGCAATGTCATGTTTTGTACATGGAGAACAAAACACTGTACAATGGTTAAACCAGACTGACAATTGAAGGGGAAGAAAGAGACAAAGGTGTGGTTCAATAATGATCGAAGGTCACTTGTGCTTTTCTGGAGTGGAACAAATTAAAAATCAAAGCATATTGTTGTACATACATATTGTCATGCAACACTGTGAGGACATATAGACTAAATGGAAGTTTAAATCATTTAATTATTATTTTAGTGCAAAAAGTATTTCAAATGTAAATAATACATTTGGTGTCTGAATTATACTGTGTTTATCTATCTTTAAATAACATCCAAATAACAGGTGATTCCACACTTTTGAACGGTAGTGTATTTACATATCATTAACATATCATTTACTCACCTCATACAGTGTACTGTGGAGTGACTTAAGATCCAGCTGCAGCAAATTGCCAAACACAGGAAGTGGCCAGGGTCCTGGAGGCTCCTTTCTTTGACGGTCAGAGTTGGGGAAAAATAAATACAAGACAAGTAGGATCCCACCAATGCCCAGTAGACTGGTTGTACTGGGGGACGGAAGAAAAAGGTTTTCCATGACTGGCACACTTTCAACAAAGTCAGACAATGTTTCTGTGTTTTATATTGTGTGAGGTTTGGAGTGAAGCCCTGCCACAGTTTGAACTGTGAGATTCACTCTGCAACCTGAGCCAGTATATACGTTGTTAGGTATTCTTCTTTATTATCTTTAGGTTAATGTACAACTTCGACGTATATAATGGATTTTACGATCGTTTTGTATGCACAACATGTAGGGTACTGGCACCAGGTTACATGTCTGAACTGCTCAACCCCTATTCCACCTCCCGACCCCTCAGAACTGGTAACCAATCACTGCTCTCCATTCCACTTCATATTAATACATTTAGTTCATTTTTGACAAAAGCAAAATTTATGAAGGACCAGCTATAGATAATACAATTCAAGGTGATCCAAAGCCTGTTCTGCAGGAATTATAACGACCTCAGTCAGTTTCTATCCCTCTTTAGGCATGAAAAAACTTGAACTTCATTTTTTTTTTAAACATGCATTGTTTTTTTTGTTATTTTTTCACATGTCCATGTAGGTGAACATCATGTGTTTTAGTCTTCAGCTGAAGAAATATGTATTTAACAAACCAATCAGGCTTTAGATGTAGCCGATCATTGTTGGCTACATCTAATGCCTGTTTATTACACTAACTGAGTGACAAATGAATGGGGGTTGGTCGTGCCACATTGGAGGGACTCATGTCTCATGGTGATGTTTTTTAAAGGTCTATGTCCCTGGTGTTGGAAAATGCATGATAGCATTGCAGCAATGGTAGCTTTCTATGTGCTATTACTTCTTTTTTCATCCTTCCATCATTAAAATGTTTCCATCTTTTTTCACCATTTTACACATAGATCAGTATAAAAGAGGGTAACCAACACACAATATCATGAAGTCATATATCATTGTAAAGCTTAAACTATAATCTATCCATCAGTCACATTGCATGACACTGAGGTCAAGAGAATTTGTCCTTTGACCTCTAATGCTGCAATGGGGCAAATTCTGAATGCCACTGCAAATGCCCTTATAATTAACTTCATATATATCTGATGTGCCTACAGATAGTTGCAGCTTAAACAGCGCAAAAAGAGCTTTTTCCAGAGGGTAAAGCTGGATATGTTTACTGGTGAAGCTGTGGTGTTAAAAAACGTTTGCATTGCCATACATTATATTTCCAGCCATCATAATACTGATAAGAACCTATACATGCACTCTAAAGTAACTCTGTCATCTGTTCTTCAAGATGAAGATGGATGGGAAAAGCCTTTTAACTCAGCCCATCTCCTAGATAAGGAAGGGAATGTTAGACAGATGCTTTTCTACCGTTTGCTGCAAGTAATTGCGTCGATTATTACCAAGATATTAGAGAGAACAAATTTACTTGAAGGTGTGACATTCCTTGTGTATATGTTTCAGGCTCAAGGTATAGGGGAGAGTTTGGCCAGGATGGAGCTGTTCCTCTTCTTCTTCACCTCTCTCCTCCAGCGCTTTCGTTTCACTCCTCCACCTGGAGTCACAGAGGATGAGCTGGATCGGTCTCCACCCTCACCCCTTCACCATGAGGTCTGTGCTAATTTATACAATGATTGGTCATTAAATATGAAGCTTAGAATTCATTGAAATTTTAACTTTATCTTGTTTAGTTTAGTTGTAGTTGTCCTGGATTAAACTACAGCTTCTCCAGTGCAGGCCATGACTTGAACTGTACCTTTAGTGAGCTTCAATTGTTAACACATACAACATGCTTCTCACACACTGCCTTACACATTGAAATGGGAACGTGCTTTGGATCATAACCATCTATTTATTTATTTTTTTTATCAGTTAGCATAGAGGTATGAAAACAGTTCATAATGCCTGTCCTAGAGATACAAAAATAATAGATACAAAATAAACAAAAAGTGTGACAAAAAATGACAAAGTGCCTGCACATAATCATTTTCTCTAATTTTGTAATCATTGTAAAGACAAATCAACACATTATTACTAAAGCATTCTGCATTCTATTGCTGTTTGTATTCCCTTAAAATGTACTTTGGAAATACAATAAATTAATTTAGGAAATGCTACGGCACATGTTCATTGTAAAAACATGTGTTTTAAGTATTCTAAAGTGACTCTAAAAAAGCACTTCCAAGCCCTTATTGGTCCCAAAACACTCTGTGGCATCTGAAGGCCTCTAAGGTCCTTCCACTTTGACGATATTGATCTGTTGATCCTGTGAAGAGTGGTTAGAGTTCATCACCGGCTGGGTAGACACACTGCAGTCCTGGAGAGTCCTTGCTGAACAGCTGCTTGGGAAATCAGATGTCTTACTCTCTGATCCTCTGAAAGTCTGAGAATGTGACTGGCTGTATGTAGAGACAAAGGACTGTGTGTAAGGCGGCATGAGTGTTTGATTGTTTTGCTGTGAGTATGCAGCTGCATACGGCTGTGTTTGAGGGGGGGTGTGAGTAAGTGGGAGGTTCTCGGCATTGCTACATGGTGGAAACCCGTTCATGCTTGAAGGGCTCAGTCCTGGCAGTTTAAAGGCTTCTACGCTTTCTAAACTCTCTAAAGAGTTGTAGCTTGGCTGGGTTTGGCTGCACTGAGTGTATGTGCCTTGATTGAAGTTGAAGGTGTCTTGGCTGAAGGAGGTAGATGCAGAAGCTGAGGGTGATGGAGTTTTGTTGTGCTGCTGTTGAACAACGCTACAACGTCCCAGTTTGGCGGAGAGGCTCTGCAGAGTGCTGAGGATCTCCTTCTGAATGTGTGTCTGCTGCGACTGCTCTCTCTCCAGGCAGCACTGCTGCTCCACCAGCATCTTCACTGCCAGACCCAAGCTGCGCACCTCAGAGCCCAGGGTCTGAATCTGATCCTGTAGACCACCTCTCCCTCCGGTGTCCTGGACTGCCTGCTGGGGGCTCGGGTTCCCCTCACTACGAGCGGCGCCCTGGCCTCCGGGGGTCTGTAGACGGATGATGGCAACCCCAGGAGCCGAGGATGGTAAAGGTGCTGGTGACCGGTTAGGAAGACGAATGCCAACCCGAGGCAGAGGGTGAGGGGAACGGACAGACAGACCTGGTCTCTGCGTAAGGAAACGCCTGGGGGCGCTGCCTCCATCGGGCTGACCTTCCATAACAGTCTGTGCAACATAACAAAAATATCATGAAAATAGTGAAAAACTATGAAAAGTTATAAGGCAAACTTATGTACTGTGACCCCCACGAGAAGTGACTGAAGTCTGTCATTGACAATGTGCTGGCACACACTTTAGTTAAGGTAAATAAAGGAAGAGATCCGGTTTGCTCTTTCCTACCTTTTCAGTGGTCAGATCATACATTTCGGGTGGTTGTTGCATTGCACTTCTCAAATCAGCATCTTGGACACTCGAGGGATCTCTCCTCAACAGTGACGCCACCTGGTGGAATGACTGATGAAAAACAATGCATGCAAAGTAAGACTGACAGATGATTTGATTCTTATGGTATTCAACACATTACACTGGTTTTGTGCTATACTAAACAATTACTACAAACCTAACAATTGGGATTGTGACACATGGGAGAAATTATGCACAAGCAGGTACCTTCATCCTGTGTGACAGCGCTTTATCCAGAAGCCTCTTTCGAGCTGCGAGCATTGAATTGGTGGCTGGAGAAGGTGTAGCTCTCCTCCTCATGAATGCTCCAGAAGCAGTTAGTGTGGAAGGCACAGGACCAGCCTCTGCTCTTGTTACAGTGGACTGGGGAATTCTTTGTTGGTTGCTTTGTGCAAGGGAGGTGACGCTAACAATCTGGATGTCATTTTCTTCTTTATCTCTCTCGTGTTGCTGTTCTGGCCTGCTGCCTCCACTGGTCTCCCCAGACCCAGATGGCTTTGCCCCAGTGTCTAGATTTGTGGAAGTCTGTTTGGCAAAATTTGCAGCTGCTGCAAAGCCAGCGTGGTGAGATGCCTCCCGCAGAAGATTTTGGAGATGAATGTTACTCCAGCTCTCTTGCATTGCTCCGCCTCGAGGCTGCATCTGTGCGGGTGATGTGCTGCTTCCAGCATCCATGGCTCTAACCCTCCCTGGCGGCCTCCCTTGAAACTCCCTCAGGAACAGGTAGATGGCCTGGGCAGACACCTTGATGTTCTCCAGCTCCAGCACAGCTTTGATCTTACGGTAACTCAGTCCAGCCTTCCGCAGCTCCACCACTTTGTGTTTGGCGGCATCATCCAGCCGGCCCATGGTCTCTCACTCCAGAGGGACTCAGTGAGTTTGGCAGTTAAACCTGCAGAAGGCAGAATGTTTTTGGCATCAAAAATTCCATTATAACCTTTCAGCATATTGTAATTCAAGTGATCTGAGAGAAAACTAGACTTCTGCACCTCCTCATGGCTCTGTTTTCAGGCTTTGGCCAATCACAGGTAATTTCAGAGAGAGAGAGCGTTCCTATTGGCTGTTCATTCAACGGAGGCAGCTGTCAATCACTCGCAAACTCCGATCAAATGGTCAAACTAGGCAGCGCTGATCAAATATGAATCAATATTCTGTTACTATAATGTCTATTTCTCACCTCAAATGTTTTCATAAACATCTTGTAGTTACTGTTTAGCTGGAAAATGAGAAAGTTTGCTCCGGCTGGTGGGCGGTGCTTGGTATTTCCTCTACTGATCTCGACATGGCTGCCGGGTCACAAACTTTCTCATTTTACAGCTAAACAGTACACTACAACATTTGAGGCAAGAAATAGTCATTACAGTAACAGAATATTGATTCATATTTGTTCAATGCTGCCTAGTTTGACAGTTTGATCGGAGTTCGCGAGTGATTGACAGCTGCCCAGAGACTGCAGGCTCCAGCTCGGCTCTGATTGGTTGTTTTCCTCCGGTCTGTGAAATCTTGCAGATGCCATTAGGAGCACCGGAGGACACAGAGGCACATGTTTTTTTTTTTCAGGTTACCTGTCTCATGCACTACTGTCAGGATACCGTTTATAAAAATAACTTTTTTTTAACCATATTTGCTCCATTTCTGCCTAATGCAGCATTAACCTCTTGGAGATTCATATATTACATATAGTAAACACACTGTAACTAACATTTGGTGTATGGTTAACACTGAAAAACGCTGTGGAAGTCTTCTAGAAAAAACAAGTAATGCAGAAGTGTATTGCTGCCAACATTACACAAAACTTTTGCTCGGTTTTCATGGGATCCTTATTAGGTTATAACATTTATTTTCGTATTTTTCTGTTTTTTACTTGATACAATCCCGTTGTAACAATAAACTTCCTCTCGTTATAACAACACGTTACTTTATCATATGTTGTACCAACGTGTCTCAATAAAACAAACTTATAATGCCTATAAAATATACTGACAGAAGATACAGTTTCCCCAGGACTCACATGAGCAGACTGAGGAACAGTTTCTTCCCCCAGGCCATCAGACTGTTGAACCGATAAATCACGCCCCCAAACATCCTCTCTCTCACTCTGTGCAATAAATAAGTGTAATAAAAAAGTGCAATACTTCAATGCATACTTCTGTGCAATATAAAAAACAAAAATGCCTGTGCAATACTTGTATATATTACCATACACCAAGTTTTCCCTTTATTATTATTATACTGTATATTATTGTAAATACACCATTATTTTTATTTTTATTTTATTATGTTATTCTTTTGCTACTTAACCTACTGTTTCTTTTCTTAATGGAGCTTCCCAGCAAAAAGCATTTCACACGATTGTACCTGTATAACCGGCGTGACAATAAACATCTTGAATCTTGAATCTTGATCCACACATGAAAAAACAAGATCATAACAACTGCTTAATATATTTTATGTCTCCGCATATAACTTACTTGCTTGATAAATCAGTAACGAGGTGAGGTGGCTGACGTTACTGGTTATCATGAATATGCTTTTGCACAGATTCAATTGTTAGTTATACAGGATTGGTGAAAAGTATTTACACTTACAGTAAATACATCTGTACTGTTATCTTACAGATGTTAGCTGGGCTTAGCTAACAGCTAGCACAGTATACTAATAAGTGAACCGCTCACCTTATCGTGGGAAAGTCGATCTGTGTTTAAATCATTTCACGTACCAATGATGACATATTTCGTCTTAGCATAGCTACGATACAGTCATAGAGTCATACACACGTAAACTCACATTTTCATCGACAATAACATAAATAAACAAATGAGTTGTCGCTCTGATGAATACGTCACTTCCGCTGTTACGTCATCACTAAGCGACGTTTTTTTCCTCCGGCCGCGAGTTGCGTTGAAGCGAAATCATCAACCTCGTTTGAAAAAAAAAAATATGTAAGTTTTAGCCCTTTTATTTGTTAGCAGTCGAGCTAGTTTCAATTCCAGTACATGTTTTATCATGTTGGGGAAATCATGTCACCTTTTTAATTGTTTCTACACGTATAAATAGAGTATTAATCGTTAAAACAGCCACAGTCTCCCGCGGCTGCGTCCTCCTTGTTTTGAGGAGTTAGATGAATGAAAATCAATGGCGGCGGATTTTTGAGCGAGATTACCGTGTTTGGCAGTAAAGTTTACTGGTCTTAGATGTTTCAGTGATAATAGTAATGATATAAAAAGATTATACACGCACTCCCAAATACAGTAACATAAAAACCGCCGAACATGTTGTGCAATTCTTGCAACATTAAGGCGGTTTAGCTTCGATTCTCTCGGTGTATTTTACAGTTTGTGTTTAATCTCAGCGAGTTTAGTTTCTTTGGTCACTTAACGTTACTCCCCTTTTTGGTTGTAAGTCTTTTATAGTATTTTTTGTTACAAGCACATTGCTGAATCATGCTAATGTGTTGAAGAAACGGTTACACTTAGATTATTTCTGAAACAATATTTCATTAGTCGACAAAACACCAATTTGAAGACGTTATCTT
Organism: Sebastolobus alascanus; assembly: GCA_916701645.2. Lineage (NCBI taxonomy): Eukaryota > Metazoa > Chordata > Actinopteri > Perciformes > Sebastidae > Sebastolobus > Sebastolobus alascanus. The sequence continues at coordinate 567,896 of CAKAOJ020000133.1, read as the reverse complement.
TGGGTTTTTAGGAGTTGTGACTAGCCTACATGCTGACACTTTATAGACTAAATTAATGAAAATAATTGTTTGTTGCAGCCACACACCATTCACAAAATATGATCTCAAAGTAACAGCATTTTTGCCTCTGACTTTAGGGCACCATCACCCACAAAGCGGAAGGAAGAGGAAAAGACAAAAGACAGAGGCAAAGAAAAGACTAGTACCAAGGAAGGAGACAAGGAGAGAGGACGGGAGAAAGCGAGGAAACACCGCAGTGCCTCTACTGGCAGCAGCAGCAGGTTTGTTTTCTAAGTTGCATCTTAATGTGATTTTTAGTGTTTGTGTTAGTGACAAAATCCGTCTTTTTTCTCACCTAACATGTTTTCCTTTGTTTTGACCAGGTCCAGATCTAGCTCTACTTCGAGCAGCAGCTCTGGTTCGAGCTCAGGTTCCTCAAGTGGATCCAGCTCTTCTGGTTCGAGCCGCTCTGGGTCTTCAAGCTCTCGTTCCTCCTCTTCCAGCTCCTCAGGTTCCCCCAGCCCCGGCCGTAGACGCCATGACAACCGCCGGCGCTCCCGCTCGGCGTAAGTCACTTCATCTAATACAGCGATACAATATTTATACACTGTGATGTCTTGTATTTTCACTTGTTTGAATCCTGATGAAATGAGTCAATGTTTTGTTTGTTATTCTGCAGGTCCAAAACACAGAAGAGGGGAGATGATAAGGAGCGAAGAAAAAGAAGCCCAAGCCCCAAACCAACTAAAGTTCACTTAGGGCGGCTGACCAGGAATGTCACCAAGGTCAGCTGAGAAATTAAGCTTTTTATAGCAGAACGCATGATATACAGTATAACATGATTTGAGATTATGGCACTACCTCAGAAACATCATGTTGGGTAGTTAAGAACACCACGTTTATAATCTTCTGGACCAAAATGGAATTATAGAAAAGTAAAAAAAGAATTTTTGAGATGGTACCATTATTTTAAATCATTATGATTATTGTCCAGTAAACAAACTTTTCATTTCTTTAGTCTTGTTCATTCATTGGCCTATTTTATGTATTATGAATTCAGATTATTTTGTACATCAACAATAACAACATTCCTCCAAAGATAATCAAAGTTTTCTGTTAACGTGGTTCTGACAAGCATACTGTATGTCTTTTTTTGCACAGGACCACATCCAGGAGATCTTTTCCACTTATGGAAAAATCAAAATGGTCGACCTGCCGATGGACAGGATCAACCCACATCTGTCCAGGGGCTACGCTTATGTGGAGTTTGAGACTCCTGATGAGGCCCAGAAGGCCCTCAAACACATGGACGGAGGTAAGCCAGCATGTTTCCTTCAGTGCCTCTGCCTCTTGCACGATTACTCGAGGCATACGTGTTGGATGACCTTCTGTGATGACTTTGTTTTTGATAGGTCAGATTGATGGACAGGAGATCTCTGCATCTGCCGTCCTGACTCAACGAGTCCGTCCTCCACCTCGTAGACCTTCTCCCCCTCGCAGAATGCCCCCACCACCTCCTATGTGGCGTCGCAGTCCACCACGCATGAGGAGAAGGTACATTGAATGATTTTTTTTAGCTATGTCCATCTACATTTGATATGATAAAGTAATGAGTTGTTATAACGAGAAGAAGTTTATTATTGCAACGGGATTGTATCAAGTAAAAACGGAACATAAGTTCATGTTCTCCAGTTCAGACCGTTAAATCTGCTCATTCTTCCTGTCTTCCCATCACAAGAGGTTTTTTTTATGTCTCCGTGCTGGCGACGATTATGTTATCGCGTTGTCCGTCCGTCCGTCCGTCCCATCATCATGAACGCGATATCTCAGGAATGCCTTGAGGGAATTTCTTGAAATTTGGCACTAATGTCCACTTGGACTCTAGGATGAACTGATTAGATTTTGATGGTCAAGGTCACTGTGACCTCACAAACATTTCACACAAATGTCTAATGGGATGAAGTGATGACATTTTATATCCAAAAGGTCAAAGGTCAACTTCACTGTGACAACAACATGTTCTGCAAAACCACTTTTCTGGCCGTTATTCAATGACATAACTCAGGAACAGAAGGGGAGATTGTGACCATATTTCACATTTGGTCGCCATGGATACTGAATTGGTGACGCTAATCTTGGGTGCCCACCTTGAAACTGTGGTGATTGTATAGATCTTCTGTGCTGCTGGGTTGAAGATGTGTGTGAATCATCCACGTTTTAGACTTTGTAGCTTCTTTGCAGCAACATCCATATTTAAAGCATTGTCGACTGTCATGGCTACGACTTTGTGTTTATCAGAATCTGCTTCATTGGCCAATCGTGTGAACATATACAAGACATTTGACTACTTTTTGGTTCTCTCAATGAACTTACGCACGAATAGACATACAGCAAGAGCAGAACAAGAACAAAGCTTAAGGAAGTCAAGCCAAATCAATTTTATTTACATATCCAAATGTATATTTATTTCACAAATCAAAAATTTGCCTCAAGGGGCTTCAGTCTGTACAGTAAATGACACCTTTCGACTCAGAGGAGGAATAACTCCCAAGTTCATCCTTCTCTTTGCAACGAGCTGCCAATCTGCCACAGAGGGTGAGAGGGGTTATCCAAGATGATTTTGTCCCTCGTCCTTTGTCTCCGCCACTGCCTCCACACTGTCCAGTTCCAACCTGATCACCTAGCTGGCCTTCCTTAACCGCTTGTTGAGACTGCTGACCTCCAAGCCTTGATGCCACCACCTCAGCACACCACCGCGAAGAATCGAGCACTGGCTACTACAGACTGATCTGCAGGAGCCTGTTGCACACACTGAAGGATCTCCTCAGGAATAACAGTCGGCTCTGTCCCTTCCTGAAGAGGACCGACATGGATGCAAACTGCAACTTGACTGGTTGGCAGAGGCATACAACTGATAGGCGGTAAATCCAGTTCCCTTTTTGTCCTTGCAGGTCCCGGTCCCCGAGGAGGCGGTCCCCAGTACGCCGCCGCTCGCGCTCCAGATCTCCTGGTCGCAGGCGTCACCGCTCTCGTTCCAGCTCTAATTCCTCCAGATAGACGAGTTTCCTACCTCCTGATTCAAAGTGATCTCTTAGATTCTCTGACACCAGATCAGCTGGAGTTCCTGCTTTCTCAGACCTCATGGACTCACCAGAAATAATATCATCTGCATTGTAGCCAACATAAACATCTACCTGCATGTAGAAAGCAGAAATGTTTATTTAATTATAATTTTGTTTCGTTCAACTGTGAGTTATGATTTCTTTTCATATTTTCAAGCTTTCTCACTTTGTGTTTTAAGCTGAGGTTTTGCTCCACTGAGATCTACAAATATTTCTTTTAAAGTGTGACTTCTTTTTATCATGTACTAAATTTTTAGACATTTTGAAAAATAAAAATGCTGAAACATGTACAGTATGGGAGTTCAGTGTGTAACTGTCAGGTCACGATTCTGAAAGGCCTTCACTGTTAGCTTCTTGGTGCAGTGCCTGCCAGCTTTGTTTGCTTAACGTACTTTTACGTAATCTTTCAAGAACATGTTAATGTGTCTGCCTTACTTTCATATGAATGTGAACAAAAAGATACAGATACTGCAATGTGCTCTCAGTTAAGCAACAACACTGCGATCTCATTTGCTCATTCGGTTTCTGATGTGCACTAACGTGTGTACTCTTAAAGGACCAGTGTGTAACAAGTAGTGGTATTTATAGGCAGAAATATAATATAATATTAATAAGTATGTTATTTAGTGTATATATCTACATATGGACTAAAACCAACTAATAATTGTAAGCCTCACAAAATGGTCAAATTATCGTACATTATGGTACTTTTGGCATTATTGGTCGTACAGAGGGCCAAATTGTCGTACAAATAATATATATATATATATGTATATACTGTGTATATACATATATATATATATATATACAGTGTATACATACTATATATACTGTATATATATACAGTGTATACATGTACAGTATATATATATATATATATATACAGTGTATACATACTATATATACTGTATATATATACAGTGTATACATGTACAGTGTATATATATATATATATATATATATATATATATATATATATATATATATATATATATATATATATATATATATATACATGGATGACGAATCTGGGAAGAAGAGGAACGTTATACAGACTACTGAGACAACATCTTTTCTGTGCTGAAGCTCTGAGGTAGGATATTTTTTCTCATTACCATCTGCATTGTCTGTAATGTTGAATATTGAACCATACAACATATTTAAAGTTCAGCGGCCTCTTTAGCTTTGTTATAAACTTCTTGAAAATTCCTGAAATTATAGAATATGGATCAGGATCTACTTCCTGAGAATATCATTGTCTCTGATGTCCAGAACTTCAGAATATCAGGAGCTTAAATTACAGCCCATTTAAGGAGCTCATTTGTCCTCTTTGTTGGTTCTCAGAGAAAAGACACAAGGTGTTGGGGGAGGAGCAGCAGACTGGATGGAGACAAACATCAAGGTAAGGAGAGGTGGATCTGAAAAACACTACAGTCAGCTGGAAACTGCTTATATATTTGAATAATTGTGTCTGTAATGTGCTTTTTTCTCGAGGAGCAGCTTGACAACCACAGGGAGGCTCATCAGAAGCAGCTCAGCCGCCTCTGAAACAAGATTGATGCTGGATGAACTCAAAATATTCTCTCGGTATGTTGATTATTGTTTCAGATTTTCTTATTTGTTTTTTTATTTATAGATATATTGTATATCCTGCATTTTAGCCTTTTTTATTGATAGTAGGCGGTGTAGAATGGAACCAGGGGAATTATATAACGTGTTGAAACCACTTGATGTCATTTGTTTGTTACCAAATGAATGGACTGACAGACAGTGGAGGTCTCCATTTAATCATTGTGAGTCATTTTGTGACTTAAAGGGCATTAAATATAAATACATGTAAGTCCCCTTTCACTCCTTGCTATCATTACACAAGGCACATTGTGATTACATGATCATATTATCAATGTATGACCTGATATACCCGATATATATCTGTGTTTTCTGTTGTATAAGGTTTTGATCTATCTTCCACGAAAACTGATGCAAAAAGTCTGTTTAAAAGGTGGTGAACCAGGGTCTGTTATTGGAGCAGGAGAGACTTTATATGTTTTGTAAATGTAAGTGTAAATATGTCTGTTTTCTATCCAGACTTCTGAGTGAACAAAAGGACTTGAGGGCCTGGAGGAGACGAGAACTGGAGGGCATGGAACCAACATTTGGTAACTATCCAATCAAATAGTAGTAGTAGTAGGTGTTGTATCGGTTGTAGTAATAGTTAAAGATGTTGTTGTTGTCGTAGTTGTAGTATTAATTATTGTAGTAGTAGTAACTGTTGTAGTAACGTTAGTAGTTGTTGTTGTATTTGTAAAAAGTCATACTATAGTATTTCATAAAAATGCCATAAAATGTTATTATATAGTGTGCCATAGTATGTCATCAAAAAATCATAGTATAATATATCATAGAAAAACATCATAAAAAGTCAAAGTATGAAAAATGTCATAGTATGCCATAATAATGTCATATAAAAAAAGTCATAGTAGGCCATGAGAATGTAATATAATATGCCATAAAAATATCTTAGCATAGTATGCCATAAAAATGTCATAGTATAATATGCCATAAAATGTCATAATAGAGTAAGTCATAAAAAAGTCAAGTTATGGTATTCCAAATTTTTTTTACAAAAAATGTCGTAGTATGGTATGCCATAAAATGTCATAGTATAATGTGACATAAAAAAGTCATAAAACATGTCATAGTATAGTGTGTCATAAAAAATAATATAGTATGTCATTAAAATGTCATAATATAGTATGCTATAAAATGTCATAGAAGAAGTCATAGTATAGTCTGCCATAAAAATGTCACGAAAGAAGTTAAAGTAGAGTATCTCATAAAAATGTCATCAAAAACATCATAGTATAGACCTTATAAAATGTCATAAAAATGTCATAGCATAGTATGTGATAGAAATGTAAGTCATAATATAGTATGCCATAAAATTGTAATAAAAAATGTCATAGTATATTAGGTCATGAAAAATGTCATAGTATACTATGCCATAAAATGTCACAAAAGAAGTCATAGTATAGTATCTCATAAAAAAATGTCATAGTTTGGTATGTCATAAAAATAACAATATAGTATGTCATAAAAAAATCATAGTATAGTATGCCATAAAATGTCATAGTATAATGTGACATAAAAAGTCATACAACAAAGTATAGTGTGTCATAAAAAAATAATATAGCATGTCATTAACATGTCATAATATAGTTTGCTATAAAATGTCATGAAAGAAGTTATAGTATAGTATCTCATAAAAATATCGTAAAAAATGGCATAGTATAATAGGCCATATACAAATGTCATAGTATGGTATGCCATAAAAAAAGACAATATAATATATTTCATGAAAAGTCATAGTGTAGTAGGCCATTAAAATGTTATAAAAATGTCATAGTATAGTATGCCATAAAAATAATAATATAGTATGTCATAAAAATGTCATAGTATAATAGGCCATATAAAATGTCATAAAAAATGTCATGAAAAGACATCATAAAGTAGTATCTCATAAAAAATATCATTGTATGGTATGCCATACAAAGAAATATATGTCATAAGAAATGTCATGAAAAGTGATAGTGTAGTAGGCTGTAAAAAGATTATAAAAATATATCATAGTAGAATATGCTAAAAATAATATAGCATGTCATAAAAAATAACAATATAGTATGTCATCAAAAAGTCATAGTATAGCAGGCCATAAAATGCCATAAATAACATGCAAAAATGACCAAATTAATAATATTGTATGTCATAAAAATAATAGTATCATAAAAAATGTCATAGTATAGTATGCCATAAAAATAATATAGTATGTCATAAGAAAAGTCAAAGTATGGTATGCCATTAAAAAAAATATATATAGCATGTTATAAAAATGTCATAGTATAGTATGCCATAAAAATAATGTAGTATGTCATAAGAAAAGTCAAAGTATGGTATGCCAATAAAAAAAAAAAAAAAATAGGATGTTATAAAAATGTCATAGTATAGCATGCCATAAAAATAATATAGTATGTCATAAGAAAAGTCAAAGTATGGTTTGCCATTAAAAAAAAATATATATAGCATGTTATAAAAATGTCATAGTATAGTATGCCATACAAATAATTTAATGTCATAAAAGTCAGTGTAGTAGGCCCTAAACAAATTATAATATAGTATGTCATAAAACATGTCATGGTATGGTATGCTATAAAACTTAATCATATAGTATATCATAGAAAATGTCATAAAAAAATAAGAGTATGACATAATAATGTCATAGAAATACTACTACTACTACTACTACTAATAATAATAATAATATTGTCAATAGTACAGTATGCCATAAATCCTGGCTCCCTTGTCCAGATAATCAAAGTTTTCTCCTCAGTAGTGTGGACTACAAATGTGAGAACAAGTAAATTGTAAACTTCAGGAATAGCTCACCAAGTTAAGGTGCTGATATGTCTGATACTTGACAACCTGAGGTGAGCTGGTCAGAAGGCTGAAGGTGTGATCCTTTGGTGGGACAGTGAATTTTGAGGTCGGACACCAGTGTGCGGAGGTGGACAAGGGAGTATGAGAAATGCGTCTCTCCCCGTTGTTTCGGAGAGATAGAAACGCGGGGTTATGGAACAGAAAACCACAAATTTTAGTGAATTTTTTTATTGAAAATGCGGCAGACATGACCCTGAATAACCCCTTATGACCCCTCAGAGTAAATTCATACAGTAAGGGAAGACGAAGTGAGTGAAGGAACTCGGTCATCCTCAGTTCTGGTCTGAAAACTCTTCATTCATCTGGGGAAAAAAGAAGACATAAGAATTTGCATCACATACAGTACATGTGCCTACTACTACAAATATAACTGTAACTACCTTAACAACAACAACTACTACTACTACTACATCAGGCTTTCTCAAAGTTTTGATGACTGAGTGCCAAGCATATGATTGAGTTGAGTTTGAGTCTTTTATGAAATACTATAATGTGACTTTTTTTTTTTACATAGGCTACTATAATATGACACCTCTGTCTGATTCCAGTAGATGCGCCGCAGTGCATCCCAGAAGCAGCTCTCCACTCTGCTCTGCTAAAAATATGTATGTATGTTTACTATTTACTATTATATACACTATACTATGAAATGTTTATGACTTTATAACATTTAACATACTATGACTTTTTTTGACAAAATATACTATGACTTTTATTCATTTTTACTGACTTATTAATTTTTAAATCGTACTATACTATGACTTTTTGACGTATTATACTATGACTTTTTTCGACATACTACACTGACTTATCAACGTACTATACGATGCCTTTTTTTTAAACTTTTTGTAACATACTATATTATGACTTTTTTTTAACTTTTTTTAAAATACAATATACTATGACTTTTTTTCAACATACTATACTTGAACTTTTTTTTTTACATACTATATTATGACTTTTTTCAACTTTTTTTTCAACATACTATTACGACTTTTTTTTGACATTCTATGACTTACTCATTTAAGATTGTTTTCTTTTATGACATACCATAGCTTGATATACTATACTATAAGTTTTGTTTGACATACTATATGATATTATGACTTTTTTAAACTTTTTTTAAAATACTATATACTATGACTTTTTTTATGAAATACTATATTATGACTTTCTTCAACTTTTTTTTCAACATACTATTACGACTTTTTTTGACATTCTATGACTTACTAATTTCTACTGACTTCTATTAATTTAAGATTGTTTCCTTTTATGACATACCATAGCTTGATATACTATACTATAAGTTTTGTTTGACATACTATATGATATTGACTTTTTTAAACTTTTTTTAAAATACTATATACTATGACTTTTTTTCAACATACTATAGTTGAACTTTTTTTATGAAATACTATATTATGACTTTCTTCAACTTTTTTTTCAACATACTATTTCGACTTTTTTTACATTCTATGACTTACTAATTTCTACTGTGACTTCTATTAATTTAAGATTGTTTTCTTTTATGACATATCATAGCTTGATATACTATACTATGAGTTTTGTTTGACATATTATATTATGACTTTTTAAAACTTTTTTTTCAACATAATTTACTAACTGTTTTTCGACATACTATACTAAGACATTTTTTTCGACAGTATTCTATTTTTTTTCTAAACTCTTTTTTCGACATAATTTACTAGGCTTTTTTTCGACATACTATTCTATGGCATTTTTACTCTTTTTTTCGACATGTTATATTCTGACTTTTTAAAAAAAAGTTTTGTCGACATAATTTACTATGACTTTTTCGACATACTGTTCTATGACTTTTTTTTACTCTTTTTTCGACATAATATATTATGACTTTTTGAAAGATTTTTGTCGACATAATTTACTATGATTAAACGACATACTATACTATGACCTTTTTAATGAATATTTTCGACATGCTATACTATGACTTTTTTTTTCTGCAAAACATCTCGAAATACTATAGAATGACTTTTTTTGCAAAGAATTTCGACATACTTTACTATGACTTTTTCTTTAAAAGAATTTCGATATACTTTACTATGACTTTTTTCGCAAAAAATTTCGCCATACTATAGTATGACAATTTTTTTGCAAAAAAATTCGACATACTATAATTTGACCTTTTTTGCAAAAAATTCGACGTACTATAGTATGACTTTTTTTTGCAAAATATTTCGACATACTATACTGACTTTTTTTTGCAAAAAAATTCGACATACTATAGTATGACTTTTTTTGCAAAACATTTCGACATATTATATAGTATTTCGAAATGTTTTACAAAAAAAAGTCAAAGTATAGTATTTCAATTTTTTTTGCAAAAAATCAAATTATAATATGACTTGTTTTGCAAAAAAATTCGACATACTATAGTATTGACTTTTTTTTCATGAAATGTTTCGACATACTATAGTATGACTTTTTTTGCAAAATATTTCAAAATACTATACTATGACTTTTTTTTGCGAAACATTTCGACATACAATATATGACTTTTTTGCCAAAAATTTCGACATAGTATATAGTATATCGAAATGTTTTACAAAAAAAAGTCAAAGTATAGTATTTCAAATTTTTTGGCGAAAAAGTCAAATTATAATATGACTTGTTTTGCAAAAAAATTCGACATACTATAGTATGACTTTTTTTTCATGAAATGTTTCGACATACTACAGTATGATTTTTTTTTCAAAAAATTTCAACATACTAAAGTATGACTTTTTTTTTCACAAAAAATTTTGACATACAATACTATGACTTTCTTTCGTGAAAAATTGACAAACTATAGTATGACATTTTTTGCAAAAATTTCGACATTCTATAGTATGACTTTTTTCTCAAAAAATTCATATACCGTAGTATGACTTTTTTTACAAAAAAATTCATATACTATATGACTTTTTTTTCGTGAAATTTTTCGACATACTATACTACGATTTTTTTTGCAAAAAATTTCCACATACTGTAGTATGACTTCTTTTTTTTCACAAAAAATTTCGATATACTATACCATGTCTTTTTTTTGCAAAAACTTTCGACATACTATACTGACTTTCTTCCCTGAAAAATTGACATACTATAGTATGACATTTTTTTTTTGCAAATATTTCGACATACTATAGTATGAATTTTTCGCAAAAAATTTCGACATACTATGCTATGACTTTTTTTTCGCAAAAAATTTCGACAAACTATAGTATGACTTTTTTTCGCTAAAAATTGACATACTATACTATGACATTTTTCCGCAAAAAATTTCGACATACTATAGTATGACTTTTTTTTCGCCAAAAATTGACATACTATACTATGACTTTTTTTTGCAAAAAATTTCGACATACTATAGTATAACTTTTTTCCTTAAAATTTTCGAAATTTTAAACTGATTTTTTTTCCACCAAATTAATCGACAGACTATACTATGCCTTTTTTCATGAAAATTTTAGACATTCTATACTATGACATTTTTTTACGAATATTTTCGACATGCTATAGTATGACTTTTTTCATGAACATTTTTCGAAATTTTAAACTGATTTTTTTTCCCAACAAATTAATCGACAGACTATACTGTCTTTTTTCATGAAAATGTTCGACATTCTATACTGACATTTTTTTACGAATATTTTCGACATGCTATAGTATAACTTTTTTCATTAAAATTTTCGAAATTTTAAACTGAGTTTTTTTCCACCAAATTAATCGACAGACTATACTATCTCTTTTTTCATGAACATTTTCGACATTCTATACTATGACATTTTTTTACGAATATTTTTCTACATGCTATAGTATGACTTTTTTCATAAAAATTTTTGAAAATATTCTTAAAAAAATGTCATAGTATAGAATGTCGAAAATTTTCATGAAAAAAGGCATAGTATAGTCTGTCAATTAATTTGGTGGAAAAAAAACTCAGTTTAAAATTTCGTCAATTTTCATGAAAAAAGTCATGCTATAGTATGACTTTTTTGAAAATTGACGAAATTTTAAACTGAGTTTTTTTTCCACCAAATTAATCGTCAGACTATACTATGCCTTTTTTCATGAACATTTTCGACATTCTATACTATGACATTTTTTTACGAATATTTTCGACATTTTTTCATGAAAATTTTCGACATGCTATAGTATGACTTTTTTCATGAAAATTTTCTAAATTTTAAACTGAGTTTTTTTTCCACCAAATTAATCGACAGACTATACTATGCCTTTTTTCATGAACATTTTCGACATTCTATACTATGACATTTTTTCATGAACATTTTCGACATTCTGTACTATGACATTTTTTTACGAATATTTTCTACATGCTATAGTATGACTTTTTTCATGAAAATTTTCTAAATTTTAAACTGAGTTTTTTTTCCACCAAATTAATCGACAGACTATACTATGCCTTTTTTCATTAAACTTTTCGACATTCTATACTATGACATTTTTTTACGAATATTTTCGACATGCTATAGTATGACTTTTTTCATTAAAATTTCGAAAATATTCGTAAAAAAATGTCATAGTATAGAATGTCGGAAATGTTCATGAAAAAAGGCATAGTATAGTCTGTCGATTAATTTGGTGGAAAAGAAACTCAGTTTAAAATTTCGTCAATTTTCATGAAAAAAGTCATGCTAGTATGACTTTTTGAAAATTGACGAAATTTTAAACTGAGTTTTTTTTCCACCAAATTAATCGACAGACTATACTATGCCTTTTTTCATGAAAATTTTCGACATTCTATACTATGACATTTTTTTACGAATATTTTCGACATGCTATAGTATGACTTTTTTCATTAAAATTTTTTAAAATATTCGTAAAAAAATGTCATAGTATAGGATGTCGAAAATGTTCATGAAAAAAGGCATAGTATAGTCTGTCGATTAATTTGGTGGAAAAAAAACTCAGTTTAAAATTTCGTCAATTTTCAAAAATTCATACTATAGCATGACTTTTTTCATGAAAATTGACGAAATTTTAAACTGAGTTTTTTTTCCACCAAATTAATCGACAGACTATACTCTGCCTTTTTTCATGAAAATTTTCGACATTCTATACTATGACATTTTTTTACGAATATTTTCGACATGCTATAGTATGACTTTTTTCATTAAAATTTTTGAAAATATTCGTAAAAAAATGTCATAGTATAGGATGTCGAAAATGTTCATGAAAAAAGGCATAGTATAGTCTGTCGATTAATTTGGTGGAAAAAAAACTCAGTTTAAAATTTCGTCAATTTTCATGAAAAAAGTCATACTATAGTATGACTTTTTCTGAAAATTGACGAAATTTTAAACTGAGTTTTTTTTCCACCAAATTAATCGACAGACTATACTATGCCTTTTTTCATGAACATTTTCGACATTCTATACTATGACATTTTTTTACGAATATTTTCGACATGCTATAGTATGAATTTTTTCATTAAAATTTTCGAAAATATTCGTAAAAAAATGTCATAGTATAGAATGTCGAAAATTTTCATGAAAAAAGGCATAGTATAGTCTGTCGATTAATTTGGTGGAAAAAAAACTCAGTTTAAAATTTCGTCAATTTTCAAAAATTCATACTATAGCATGACTTTTTTCATGAAAATTGACGAAATTTTAAACTGAGTTTTTTTTCCACCAAATTAATCGACAGACTATACTATGCCTTTTTTCATGAACATTTTCGACATTCTATACTATGACATTTTTTTACGAATATTTTCGACATGCTATAGTATGACTTTTTTCATTAAAATTTTTGAAAATATTCGTAAAAAAATGTCATAGTATAGAATGTCGAAAATGTTCATGAAAAAAGGCATAGTATAGTCTGTCGATAATTTGGTGGAAAAAAACTCAGTTTAAAATTTCGTCAATTTTCATGAAAAAGTCATGCTATAGTATGACTTTTTTGAAAATTGACGAAATTTTAAACTGAGTTTTTTTTCCACCAAATTAATCGTCAGACTATACTATGCCTTTTTTCATTAAAATTTTCGACATTCTATACTATGACATTTTTTTACGAATATTTTAGACATGCTATAGTATGACTTTTTTCATGAAAATTTTCGAAAATATTCGTAAAAAAATTTCATAGTATAGAATGTCGAAAATTTTCATGAAAAAAGGCATAGTATAGTCTGTCGATTAATTTGGTGGAAAAAAAACTCAGTTTAAAATTTCGTCAATTTTCATGAAAAAAGTCATGCTATAGTATGACTTTTTTTAAAATTGACGAAATTTTAAACTGAGTTTTTTTTCCACCAAATTAATCGTCAGACTATACTATGCCTTTTTTCATTAAAATTTTCGACATTCTATACTATGACATTTTTTTACGAATATTTTAGACATGCTATAGTATGACTTTTTTCATTAAAATTTTTGAAAATATTCGTAAAAAAATGTCATAGTATAGAATGTCGAAAATTTTCATGAAAAAAGGCATAGTATAGTCTGTCGATTAATTTGGTGGAAAAAAAACTCAGTTTAAAATTTCGTCAATTTTCATGAAAAAAGTCATGCTATAGTATGACTTTTTTGAAAATTGACGAAATTTTAAACTGAGTTTTTTTTCCACCAAATTAATCGTCAGACTATACTATGCCTTTTTTCATTAAAATTTTCGACATTCTATACTATGACATTTTTTTACGAATATTTTAGACATTGCTATAGTATGACTTTTTTCATTAAAATTTTTGAAAATATTCGTAAAAAAATGTCATAGTATAGAATGTCCAAAATTTTCATGAAAAAAGGCATAGTATAGTCTGTCGATTAATTTGGTGGAAAAAAAACTCAGTTTAAAATTTCGTCAATTTTCATGAAAAAAGTCATGCTATAGTATGACTTTTTTGAAAATTGACGAAATTTTAAACTGAGTTTTTTTTCCACCAAATTAATCGTCAGACTATACTATGCCTTTTTTCATTAAAATTTTCGACATTCTATACTATGACATTTTTTTACGAATATTTTAGACATGCTATAGTATGACTTTTTTCATGAAAATTTTCGAAAATATTCGTAAAAAAATGTCATAGTATAGAATGTCGAAAATTTTCATGAAAAAAGGCATAGTATAGTCTGTCGATTAATTTGGTGGAAAAAAAACTCAGTTTAAAATTTTGTCAATTTTCATGAAAAAAGTCATGCTATAGTATGACTTTTTTGAAAATTGACGAAATTTTAAACTGAGTTTTTTTTCCACCAAATTAATCGACAGACTATACTCTGCCTTTTTTCATGAACATTTTCGACATTCTATACTATGACATTTTTTTACGAATATTTTCGACATGCTATAGTATGACTTTTTTCATGAAAATTTTCTAAATTTTAAACTGAGTTTTTTTTCCACCAAATTAATCGACAGACTATACTATGCCTTTTTTCATGAACATTTTCGACATTCTATACTATGACATTTTTTTACGAATATTTTCGACATGCTATAGTATGACTTTTTTCATTAAAATTTTTGAAAATATTCTTAAAAAAATGTCATAGTATAGAATGTCGAAAATGTTCATGAAAAAAGGCATAGTATAGTCTGTCGATTAATTTGGTGGAAAAAAAACTCAGTTTAAAATTTCGTCAATTTTCAAAAAAGTCATACTATAGCATGACTTTTTCATGAAAATTGACGAAATTTTAAACTGAGTTTTTTTTCCACCAAATTAATCGTCAGACTATACTATGCCTTTTTTCATGAACATTTTCGACATTCTATACTATGACATTTTTTTACGAATATTTTCGACATGCTATAGTATGACTTTTTTCATTAAAATTTTTGAAAATATTCGTAAAAAAATGTCATAGTATAGAATGTCGAAAATTTTCATGAAAAAAGGCATAGTATAGTCTGACGATTAATTTGGTGGAAAAAAAACTCAGTTTAAAATTTCGTCAATTTTCATGAAAAAAGTCATGCTATAGTATGACTTTTTTGAAAATTGACGAATTTTTAAACTGAGTTTTTTTTCCACCAAATTAATCGTCAGACTATACTATGCCTTTTTTCATTAAAATTTTCGACATTCTATACTATGACATTTTTTTACGAATATTTTCGACATGCTATAGTATGACTTTTTTCATTAAAATTTTTGAAAATATTCGTAAAAAAATGTCATAGTATAGAATGTCGAAAATTTTCATGAAAAAAGGCATAGTATAGTCTGTCGATTAATTTGGTGGAAAAAAAACTCAGTTTAAAATTTCGTCAATTTTCATGAAAAAAGTCATGCTATAGTATGACTTTTTTGAAATTTGACGAAATTTTAAACTGAGTTTTTTTTCCACCAAATTAATCGTCAGACTATACTATGCCTTTTTTCATTAAAATTTTCGACATTCTATACTATGACATTTTTTTACGAATATTTTAGACATGCTATAGTATGACTTTTTTCATGAAAATTTTCGAAAATATTCGTAAAAAAATGTCATAGTATAGAATGTCGAAAATTTTCATGAAAAAAGGCATAGTATAGTCTGTCGATTAATTTGGTGGAAAAAAAACTCAGTTTAAAATTTCGTCAATTTTCATGAAAAAAGTCATGCTATAGTATGACTTTTTTGAAAATTGACGAAATTTTAAACTGAGTTTTTTTTCCACCAAATTAATCGACAGACTATACTCTGCCTTTTTTCATGAACATTTTCGACATTCTATACTATGACATTTTTTTACGAATATTTTCGACATGCTATAGTATGACTTTTTTCATTAAAATTTTTGAAAATATTCGTAAAAAAATGTCATAGTATAGAATGTCGAAAATGTTCATGAAAAAAGGCATAGTATAGTCTGTCGATTAATTTGGTGGAAAAAAAACTCAGTTTAAAATTTCGTCAATTTTCATGAAAAAGTCATGCTATAGTATGACTTTTTTTGAAAATTGACGAAATTTTAAACTGAGTTTTTTTTCCACCAAATTAATCGACAGACTATACTATGCCTTTTTTCATGAAAATTTTCGACATTCTATACTATGACATTTTTTTACGAATATTTTCGACATGCTATAGTATGACTTTTTTCATTAAAATTTTTGAAAATATTCGTAAAAAAATGTCATAGTATAGAATGTCGAAAATTTTCATGAAAAAAGGCATAGTATAGTCTGTCGATTAATTTGGTGGAAAAAAAACTCAGTTTAAAATTTCGTCAATTTTCATGAAAAAAGTCATGCTATAGTATGACTTTTTTGAAAATTGACGAAATTTTAAACTGAGTTTTTTTTCCACCAAATTAATCGTCAGACTATACTATGCCTTTTTTCATTAAAATTTTCGACATTCTATACTATGACATTTTTTTACGAATATTTTCTACATGCTATAGTATGACTTTTTTCATTAAAATTTTTGAAAATATTCGTAAAAAAATGTCATAGTATAGAATGTCGAAAATTTTCATGAAAAAAGGCATAGTATAGTCTGTAGATTAATTTGGTGGAAAAAAAACTCAGTTTAAAATTTCGTCAATTTTCATGAAAAAAGTCATGCTATAGTATGACTTTTTTGAAAATTGACGAAATTTTAAACTGAGTTTTTTTTCCACCAAATTAATCGACAGACTATACTCTGCCTTTTTTCATGAACATTTTCGACATTCTATACTATGACATTTTTTTACGAATATTTTCGACATGCTATAGTATGACTTTTTTCATTAAAATTTTTGAAAATATTCGTAAAAAAATGTCATAGTATAGAATGTCGAAAATTTTCATGAAAAAAGGCATAGTATAGTCTGTCGATTAATTTGGTGGAAAAAAAACTCAGTTTAAAATTTCGAAATTTTCATGAAAAAAGTCATGCTATAGTATGACTTTTTTGAAAATTGACGAAATTTTAAACTGAGTTTTTTTTCCACCAAATTAATCGACAGACTATACTATGCCTTTTTTCATGAAAATTTTCGACATTCTATACTATGACATTTTTTTACGAATATTTTCGACATGCTATAGTATGACTTTTTTGAAAATTGACGAAATTTTAAACTGAGTTTTTTTTCCACCAAATTAATCGTCAGACTATACTATGCCTTTTTTCATTAAAATTTTCGACATTCTATACTATGACATTTTTTTACGAATATTTTAGACATGCTATAGTATGACTTTTTTCATGAAAATTTTCGAAAATATTCGTAAAAAAATGTCATAGTATAGAATGTCGAAAATTTTCATGAAAAAAGGCATAGTATAGTCTGTCGATTAATTTGGTGGAAAAAAAACTCAGTTTAATATTTCGTCAATTTTCATGAAAAAAGTCATGCTATAGTATGACTTTTTTGAAAATTGACGAAATTTTAAACTGAGTTTTTTTTCCACCAAATTAATCGACAGACTATACTATGCCTTTTTTCATGAAAATTTTCGACATTCTATACTATGACATTTTTTTACGAATATTTTAGACATGCTATAGTATGACTTTTTTCATGAAAATTTTCGAAAATATTCGTAAAAAAATGTCATAGTATAGAATGTCGAAAATTTTCATGAAAAAAGGCATAGTATAGTCTGTCGATTAATTTGGTGGAAAAAAAACTCAGTTTAAAATTTCGTCAATTTTCATGAAAAAAGTCATGCTATAGTATGACTTTTTTGAAAATTGACGAAATTTTAAACTGAGTTTTTTTTCCACCAAATTAATCGTCAGACTATACTATGCCTTTTTTCATTAAAATTTTCGACATTCTATACTATGACATTTTTTTACGAATATTTTCTACATGCTATAGTATGACTGTTTTCATTAAAATTTTTGAAAATATTCGTAAAAAAATGTCATAGTATAGAATGTCGAAAATTTTCATGAAAAAAGGCATAGTATAGTCTGTCGATTAATTTGGTGGAAAAAAAACTCAGTTTCAAATTTCGTCAATTTTCATGAAAAAAGTCATGCTATAGTATGACTTTTTTGAAAATTGACGAAATTTTAAACTGAGTTTTTTTTCCACCAAATTAATCGACAGACTATACTCTGCCTTTTTTCATGAACATTTTCGACATTCTATACTATGACATTTTTTTACGAATATTTTCGACATGCTATAGTATGACTTTTTTGAAAATTGACGAAATTTTAAACTGAGTTTTTTTTCCACCAAATTAATCGTCAGACTATACTATGCCTTTTTTCATTAAAATTTTCGACATTCTATACTATGACATTTTTTTACGAATATTTTAGACATGCTATAGTATGACTTTTTTCATGAAAATTTTCGAAAATATTCGTAAAAAATGTCATAGTATAGAATGTCGAAAATTTTCATGAAAAAAGGCATAGTATAGTCTGTCGATTAATTTGGTGGAAAAAAAACTCAGTTTAAAATTTCGTCAATTTTCATGAAAAAAGTCATGCTATAGTATGACTTTTTTGAAAATTGACGAAATTTTAAACTGAGTTTTTTTTCCACCAAATTAATCGACAGACTATACTATGCCTTTTTTCATGAACATTTTCGACATTCTATACTATGACATTTTTTTACGAATATTTTCGACACGATATAGTATGACTTTTTTGAAAATTGACGAAATTTTAAACTGAGTTTTTTTCCCACCAAATTAATCGTCAGACTATACTATGCCTTTTTTCATTAAAATTTTCGACATTCTATACTATGACATTTTTTTACGAATATTTTCTACATGCTATAGTATGACTTTTTTCATTAAAATTTTTGAAAATATTCGTAAAAAAATGTCATAGTATAGAATGTCGAAAATTTTCATGAAAAAAGGCATAGTATAGTCTGTCGATTAATTTGGTGGAAAAAAAACTCAGTTTAAAATTTCGTCAATTTTCATGAAAAAAGTCATGCTATAGTATGACTTTTTTGAAAATTGACGAAATTTTAAACTGAGTTTTTTTTCCACCAAATTAATCGACAGACTATACTATGCCTTTTTTCATGAAAATTTTCGACATTCTATACTATGACATTTTTTTACGAATATTTTAGACATGCTATAGTATGACTTTTTTCATGAAAATTTCGAAAATATTCGTAAAAAAATGTCATAGTATAGAATGTCGAAAATTTTCATGAAAAAAGGCATAGTATAGTCTGTCGATTAATTTGGTGGAAAAAAAACTCAGTTTAATATTTTGTCAATTTTCATGAAAAAAGTCATGCTATAGTATGACTTTTTTGAAAATTGACGAAATTTTAACTGAGTTTTTTTTCCACCAAATGAATCGACAGACTATACTCTGCCTTTTTTCATGAAAATTTTCGACATTCTATACTATGACATTTTTTTACGAATATTTTCGACATGCTATAGTATGACTTTTTTCATGAAAATTTTCGAAAATATTCGTAAAAAAATGTCATGGTATAGAATGTCGAAAATGTTCATGAAAAAAGGCATAGTATAGTCTGTCGATTAATTTGGTGGAAAAAAAAACTCAGTTTAAAAATTTCGTCAATTTTCATGAAAAAAGTCATGCTATAGTATGACTTTTTTGAAAATTGACTAAATTTTAAACTGAGTTTTTTTTCCACCAAATTAATCGTCAGACTATACTATGCCTTTTTTCATTAAAATTTTCGACATTCTATACTATGACATTTTTTTACGAATATTTTAGACATGCTATAGTATGACTTTTTTCATGAAAATTTTCGAAAATATTCGTAAAAAATGTCATAGTATAGAATGTCGAAAATTTTCATGAAAAAAGGCATAGTATAGTCTGTCGATTAATTTGGTGGAAAAAAAACTCAGTTTAAAATTTCGTCAATTTTCATGAAAAAGTCATGCTATAGTATGACTTTTTTGAAAATTGACGAATTTTTAACTGAGTTTTTTTTCCACACAAATTAATCGACAGACTATACTATGCCTTTTTTCATGAACATTTTCGACATTCTTACTATGACATTTTTTACGAATATTTTCGACATGCTATAGTATGACTTTTTTGAAAATTGACGAAATTTTAAACTGAGTTTTTTTCCACCAAATTAATCGACAGACTATACTCTGCCTTTTTTCATGAACATTTTCGACATTCTATACTATGACATTTTTTTACGAATATTTTCGACATGCTATAGTATGACTTTTTTCATTAAAATTTTTGAAAATATTCTCAAAAATGTCATAGTATAGAATGTTGAAAATGTTCATGAAAAAAGGCATAGTATAGTCTGTCGATTAATTTGGTGGAAAAAAAACTCAGTTTAAATTTCGTCAATTTTCATGAAAAAAGTCATGCTATAGTATGACTTTTATGAAAATTGACGAAATTTTAAACTGAGTTTTTTTTCCACCAAATTAATCGACAGACTATACTATGCCTTTTTTCATGAACATTTTCGACATTCTATACTATGACATTTTTTTACGAATATTTTCGACATGCTATAGTATGACTTTTTTGAAAATTGACGAAATTTTAAACTGAGTTTTTTTTCCACCAAATTAATCGTCAGACTATACTATGCCTTTTTTCATTAAAATTTTCGACATTCTATACTATGACATTTTTTTACGAATATTTTAGACATGCTATAGTATGACTTTTTTCATTAAAATTTTCGAAAATATTCGTAAAAAAATGTCATAGTATAGAATGTCGAAAATTTTCATGAAAAAAGGCATAGTATAGTCTGTCGATTAATTTGGTGGAAAAAAAACTCAGTTTAAAATTTCGTCAATTTTCATGAAAAAAGTCATGCTATAGTATGACTTTTTTGAAAATTGACGAATTTTTAAACTGAGTTTTTTTTCCACCAAATTAATCGACAGACTATACTATGCCTTTTTTCATGAACATTTTCGACATTCTATACTATGACATTTTTTTACGAATATTTTCGACATGCTATAGTATGACTTTTTTGAAAATTGACGAAATTTTAAACTGAGTTTTTTTTCCACCAAATTAATCGACAGACTATACTCTGCCTTTTTTCATGAACATTTTCGACATTCTATACTATGACATTTTTTTACGAATATTTTCGACATGCTATAGTATGACTTTTTTCATGAAAATTTTTGAAAATATTCGTAAAAAAATGTCATAGTATAGAATGTTGAAAATGTTCATGAAAACAGACATAGTATAGTCTGTCGATTAATTTGGTGGAAAAAAAACTCAGTTTAAAATTTCGTCAATTTTCATGAAAAAAGTCATGCTATAGTATGACTTTTTTGAAAATTGACGAAATTTTAAACTGAGTTTTTTTTCCACCAAATTAATCGACAGACTATACTATGCCTTTTTTCATGAACATTTTCGACTTTCTATACTATGACATTTTTTTACGAATATTTCGACAAATAGTATGACTTTTTTGAAAATTTTCGAAATTTTAAACTGAGTTTTTTTTCCACCAATTAATCGACAGACTATACTATGACATTTTTTTACGAATATTTTAGACATGCTATAGTATGACTTTTTTCATGAAAATTTTCGAAAATATTCGTAAAAAAATGTCATAGTATAGAATGTCGAAAATTTTCATGAAAAAAGGCAAGTATAGTCTGTCGATTAATTTGGTGGAAAAAAAACTCAGTTTAAAATTTCGTCAATTTTCATGAAAAAAGTCATGCTATAGTATGACTTTTTTGAAAATTGACGAAATTTTAAACTGAGTTTTTTTTCCACCAAATTAATCGACAGACTATACTATGCCTTTTTTCATGAACATTTTCGACATTCTATACTATGACATTTTTTTACGAATATTTTCGACATGCTATAGTATGACTTTTTTGAAAATTGACGAAATTTTAAACTGAGTTTTTTTTTCCACCAAATTAATCGACAGACTATACTCTGCCTTTTTTCATGAACATTTTCGACATTCTATACTATGACATTTTTTTACGAATATTTTCGACATGCTATAGTATGACTTTTTTCATTAAAATTTTTGAAAATATTCTTAAAAAAATGTCATAGTATAGAATGTTGAAAATGTTCATGAAAAAAGGCATAGTATAGTCTGTCGATTAATTTGGTGGAAAAAAAACTCAGTTTAAAATTTCGTCAATTTTCATGAAAAAAGTCATGCTATAGTATGACTTTTTTGAAAATTGACGAAATTTTAAACTGAGTTTTTTTTCCACCAAATTAATCGACAGACTATACTATGCCTTTTTTCATGAACATTTTCGACATTCTATACTATGACATTTTTTTACGAATATTTTCTACATGCTATAGTATGACTTTTTTCATTAAAATTTTTGAAAATATTCGTAAAAAAATGTCATAGTATAGAATGTCGAAAATGTTCATGAAAAAAGGCATAGTATAGTCTGTCGATTAATTTGGTGGAAAAAAAACTCAGTTTAAAATTTCGAAATTTTCATGAAAAAAGTCATGCTATAGTATGACTTTTTTGAAAATTGACGAAATTTTAAACTGAGTTTTTTTTCCACCAAATTAATCGACAGACTATACTATGCCTTTTTTCATGAACATTTTCGACATTCTATACTATGACATTTTTTTACGAATATTTTCGACATGCTATAGTATGACTTTTTTCATTAAAATTTTTGAAAATATTCGTAAAAAAATGTCATAGTATAGAATGTCGAAAATTTTCATGAAAAAAGGCATAGTATAGTCTGTCGATTAATTTGGTGGAAAAAAAACTCAGTTTAAAATTTCGTCAATTTTCATGAAAAAAGTCATGCTATAGTATGACTTTTTTGAAAATTGACGAAATTTTAAACTGAGTTTTTTTTCCACCAAATTAATCGACAGACTATACTATGCCTTTTTTCATGAACATTTTCGACATTCTATACTATGACATTTTTTTACGAATATTTTCGACATGCTATAGTATGACTTTTTTGAAAATTGACGAAATTTTAAACTGAGTTTTTTTTCCACCAAATTAATCGTCAGACTATACTATGCCTTTTTTCATTAAAATTTTCGACATTCTATACTATGACATTTTTTTACGAATATTTTAGACATGCTATAGTATGACTTTTTTCATGAAAATTTTCGAAAATATTCGTAAAAAAATGTCATAGTATAGAATGTCGAAAATTTTCATGAAAAAAGGCATAGTATAGTCTGTCGATTAATTTGGTGGAAAAAAAAATCAGTTTAAAATTTCGTCAATTTTCATGAAAAAAGTCATGCTATAGTATGACTTTTTTGAAAATTGACGAAATTTTAAACTGAGTTTTTTTTCCACCAAATTAATCGACAGACTATACTATGCCTTTTTTCATGAACATTTTCGACATTCTATACTATGACATTTTTTTACGAATATTTTCGACATGATATAGTATGACTTTTTTGAAAATTGACGAAATTTTAAACTGAGTTTTTTTTCCACCAAATTAATCGTCAGACTATACTATGCCTTTTTTCATTAAAATTTTCGACATTCTATACTATGACATTTTTTTACGAATATTTTCTACATGCTATAGTATGACTTTTTTCATTAAAATTTTTGAAAATATTCGTAAAAAAATGTCATAGTATAGAATGTCGAAAATTTTCATGAAAAAAGGCATAGTATAGTCTGTCGATTAATTTGGTGGAAAAAAAACTCAGTTTAAAATTTTGTCAATTTTCATGAAAAAAATGCTTTAGATTTTGAAATTGAAAATTAAATGAATTTTAAAATAATGTCTATTTGTTTCATAAATTCATTAAATACATTTAGATTTTTCATGAATTGATTTTTAAATGACATTTTTTACAATTTTTCACAAATATTAGTTTTTTATGAAATTTTCATTAAATACATTTTAATGAATTTTTAATGCATAGTATATGTTTCATTAAAATTTTGAAAAATTTAAATGTTTATAAATTCGAAAATTTTCATGAAAAAGCATTTAGCTTTTTAATTTGAAAAATTCTTAAATTTTATTTTAGAAAAAATCATGCTATAGTATGACTTTTTTAATTGACAAATTTTAAACTATTTTTTTTCACCAAATTATGAACTTATATTTTTTCATAAATTTTCGACATTCTATACTATGAATTTTTTTCGAAATTTTCGAATTATAGAATTTTTCAAAAATTTTAAAATTTGTAAAATTAAATTTTCATGAAAAAAGGAAGTTATGATAAGATGTAACCATTAAATTTTGAATTTCATAAAAATTTGTATTTTTGAAAATTAGAATTTTAACGTTTTTTTTCAAAATTAAGAAATTTACTTAGTTTTTTTTCAAATTTTCAAATTGCATATATTGCTTTTTTGAAAATTGACAATTTAAACTGTTTTTTTTACAAATTATCGACAATACTTTTAAAATTTGACTTTTTTCATTTTAAATATTTTGAATGTAATATGTTCATTAAAATTTAAATTCGAAATATGAAAAGAATGTAATTCTGGAAATTGGTGGAAAAAAATCTTTAAAATTTTAATTTTGAAAAAATATTAAATGACTTTTTTAAAATTCAAATAAACTAGTTTTTTTTCACAAATTATCGACAGACTATACTATGCCTTTTTCTGAAATTTTCGACATTTATTTGATTTTTTTTACGAATTTTTAACTGATTTTTACTTTTTTAATTGACGAAATTTTTGTTTTTTTAAACAATTTTCGCATATACTATGCTTTTTTTCATTAAAGATTTTTAAATTTGATACTAAAAATTTTTTAACGAAATTTTAAAGCATAGTAATGTATTTGTGGAAAAAATTTTTGAATATTCGTAAAAAAATGTCATAGTATAGAATTTCGAAAATTTTCATGAAAAAAGCTAGTATATTTCCATCGAATTAATTTTTTGAAAAAAATCACTCATTTTTAAAATTTTCGTCTTTTATGAAAAAGTCATGCTATAGTATGACTTTTTCATGAAAATTGACGAAATTTTAAACTGAGTTTTTTTTCCACCAAATTAATCGACAGACTATACTATG
Source organism: Sebastolobus alascanus (assembly GCA_916701645.2). Lineage (NCBI taxonomy): Eukaryota > Metazoa > Chordata > Actinopteri > Perciformes > Sebastidae > Sebastolobus > Sebastolobus alascanus. The sequence goes on along the minus strand of CAKAOJ020000133.1, from coordinate 542,319 downwards.
CCTTTTTTCATGAAAATTTTCGACATTCTATACTATGACATTTTTTTACGAATATTTTCGAAATGCTTAGTATGAAATATTCATACTATAGCTTTCGAAAATATTCGTAAAAAAATGTCATAGTATAGAATGTCGAAAATTTTCATGAAAAAAGGCATAGTATAGTCTGTCGATTAATTTGGTGGAAAAAAAACTCAGTTTAAAATTTCGTCAATTTTCAAGAAAAAAGTCATACTATAGTATGACTTTTTCATGAAAATTGACGAAATTTTAAACTGAGTTTTTTTTCCACCAAATTAATCGACAGACTATACTATGCCTTTTTTCATGAAAATTTTCGACATTCTATACTATGACATTTTTTTACGAATATTCTAATTTTATGACTTTTTTTCATAATAACATTTTTTAAAATATTTTCGAATGTCTATAGTATGATTTTCGAAATTTTTGAAATTAAAGCATGTATAGTTTCGATTAATTTGGTGAAAAAAATCATTTAAAATTTCGCAATTTTCATGAAAAAAGTCATCTATAGTATGACATTTTTTGAAAATTACGAAATTTTAACTGAAGTATGCTTTTTTCATAAATTTTGAAAATTCGAAAACTATATATGCCATTTTTCATGAAACACTTTTCGACATTTATTTAACAATTTTTTTACGATATTTTCGACATGCTATAGTATGACTTTTTTAGAAAATTTTCAAATTTTAAACTGAGTTTTTTTTCCACCAAATTAATCGACAGACTATACTATGCCTTTTTTCATGAAATTTTCGACATTCTATACTATGACATTTTTTTACGAATATTTTCGACATGCTATAGTATGACTTTTTTCATAAAATTTTCGAAAATATTCGTAAAAAAATGTCATAGTATAGAATGTCGAAAATTTTCATGAAAAAAGGCATAGTATAGTCTGTCGATTAATTTGGTGGAAAAAAAATTCAGTTTAAAATTTCGTAATTTTCATGAAAAATCTGCTATAGTATGACTTTTTTTTTAAATTTGACAAATTTAAACATGCTTTTTTTTCAATTTAACAAATTTTTGAATTTTTCATGAATTTTTCATTAAAATTTTTGAAATTTCTAATTTAGATAATTCGAAATTTATAAAAGCTATATATTTTAAATTTTAAAAATTTTTTAAAATTATTTTTATAAATATGCTTTTTATGACATTTTTGAATATTAAATTTATTAGTATTTTTCACATTTAATTGAAATATCTAATCTTTTTAAAATTTTAAAAAAATTCTATATAATTTTCGAATATTTTCGAAATAAGAACTTTTTTATAAATTTTCAATTATTGAAAAAAATCTAGTTTAAATTTCGAAATTTTCATGAAAAAGTTGCTATAGTATGACTTTTTAAAATTAAAATTTTAAAAGTTTTAATTATAATGACAATTATATGCTTTTTTCATAAATTTCGAATAACTATTTTAAATTTTCGTACATTTTATGAATGATTAGTATGACTTTTGAAAATTGACGAATTTTTTAAATATTTTTTTTCCAAATTTTTTTCACAAATTATGCTTTTTCATATAAATTTTTCATTTAATTGACATTTTTTTACAATTTTTCGACATGTATAGTTCTTTTTTTTAAAATTTTGAAAATATTTTTAAAAAAATTTTAAAATTCGAAAAATTCATAATAGATGTAATTCGATTAATTTGTGAAAAAAAATAGTTAAAATTTTTAATTTTCATGAAAAAAGTATCATAGTATATTTTTTAAAATTAAAATTTTAAACTGTTTTTTTTCCCCAAATAATACAATATATGCTTTTTTCAGAATTTTACATAATTGACATTTTTTCGAAATTTTCATCTATAGTATGTTTTTTATTAATTTTTGAAAATTAAAAAATTTATAGTTTTTTTTCCAATTTTCGAAATATATAGTTTTCGATTAATTTTGAAATAACTATAATTTTTTTAATATTTCGAAATAGATATTTTTTTTAAAATTTTGAAAAATTTAAAATTTTTTTTAAAATTAAAATTCATAAAAGCTTTTTTGAATATTTGTGAATAACTTTTTAAATTTTTCATTTTCATAAAAAAGCATTTTTTAAATTTTTGAAAATTATTAAACTGAGTTTTTTTTCCACCAAATTAATCGACAGACTATACTATGCCTTTTTTCATGAAAATTTTCGACATTCTATACTATGACATTTTTTTTACGAATATTTTCGACATGCTATAGTATGACTTTTTTCATGAAAATTTTCGAAAATATTCGTAAAAAAATGTCATAGTATAGAATGTCGAAAATTTTCATGAAAAAAGGCATAGTATAGTCTGTCGATTAATTTGGTGGAAAAAAAACTCAGTTTAAAATTTTCAATTTTCATGAAAAAAGTCATGCTATAGTATGATTTTTTGAAAATTGACGAAATTTTAAACTGAGTTTTTTTTCCACCAAATTAATACAGACTATACTATGCCTTTTTTCATAAATTTTCGACTTCTATACTATGACATTTTTTTAGAATATTTTGACATGTTGTATTTTTTCTTAAAATTTTTAAAATTTCTAAAATTTCATATTAATGAAATTTTCAGAAAAAATGCATAGTATGTCTGATTAATTTGTGGAAAAAAAACTCAGTTTAAATTAATTTTCAGAAAAAGTCATGCTATTTAATTTTTTAAAATTTAAAATTTTGAATGATATTCAAAATTTTTGAAAAATTATGTCTTCATAATTTTGATAAATTTAAATTTTAATTTTCATGAATAGTATGTTTTCTTAAAATTAAATTTTAAACTGAGTTTTTTTCCACCAAATATGAGACTATCTATCTTTTCATGAAATTTTCATTCTATACTATGACATTTTTTAAATATTTATTAATATGACTTTTTTCATAAAATTTTAAATTAAATTTTTTAAAATTAATGATATAAGCTTTTATCATTAATTTAAAACTATTTTAAAATTTTTCAAAATATATATTTTTAAAAATTGAAAATTTTAAAAAATTCATAGTATAGAATTTAATTAAAAATAATGATAGTCTGTCATTATTTGGTAAAAAAAACTCAGTTTAAATTTCGTATTTTAAAAAACATGCTATAGTATGACTTTTTAAAAAAAATTTTAAACTATTTTTTCCAAAATTAATGAAGCAACTTCATTTTTTTCATTAATTTGACATTTATAATGACATTTTTTTAAATTTTCAATTTTATGATATTTTTGAAAATTTTTAAATAATGTTTTTTTTAAAATTAATCGTAGATATACTATGCCTTTTTTAAAATTTTACATTCTATAATTTTTTTAAATATTTTTATGTATTTTTATTAAAATTTTTAAATATTTAAAAAATGTCAATTAGACTGATTTTTGAAAAATATAATCTTATATTTTTAAAAATCATTAAATTTAATTTTAAAATTTCTAAAATTTTTAAAATTGAAAATTTAAATGATTTTTTTTCAAAATTATCAAATTTATATTCATAAATTTTCGACATTTTATATATTTTTTTTAAATTCATTATAGTATGATTTTTATTAAATTTTTTTTCTTAAAAAAATTATAAATACTCTGCTTTTTTCATAAACCCGAAATTTTTTTTAAACCTGAGTTTTTTTTCAAAAAAAAAACCAAATTAAAAATTTCGGACAGAAACTTTTTAAAACTACTGCCCTTTTTTTTCCCATGAACATTTTTTCAAAACATTCTATACTATGACAAAAAAAAAAAAAAAAAAAATTTTTTTCGATTATTTTGGAAAAAAAACTCATTAAAATTTGTCATTTTCATAAAAAAGTTGCATAGTATACAAAATGACGAAATTTTAATGAAAAAAAGCATATATAGCCTTTTTACGAATATTTTCGACATGCTATAGTATGACTTTTTTCATGAAAATTTTCTAAATTTTAAACTGAGTTTTTTTTCCACCAAATTAATCGACAGACTATACTATGCCTTTTTTCATGAACATTTTCGACATTCTATACTATGACATTTTTTTACGAATATTTTAGACATGCTATAGTATGACTTTTTTCATGAAAATTTTCGAAAATATTCGTAAAAAAATGTCATAGTATAGAATGTCGAAAATTTTCATGAAAAAAGGCATAGTATAGTCTGTCGATTAATTTGGTGGAAAAAAAACTCAGTTTAAAATTTCGTAAATTTTCATGAAAAAAGTCATGCTATAGTATGACTTTTTTGAAAATTGACGAAATTTTAAACTGAGTTTTTTTTCCACCAAATTAATCGACAGACTATACTATGCCTTTTTTCATGAACATTTTCGACATTCTATACTATGACATTTTTTTACGAATATTTTCGACATGCTATAGTATGACTTTTTTCATGAAAATTTTCTAAATTTTAAACTGAGTTTTTTTTCCACCAAATTAATTGACAGACTATACTATGCCTTTTTTCATGAACATTTTCGACATTCTATACTATGACATTTTTTTACAAATATTTTCGACATGCTATAGTATGACTTTTTTCATTAAAATTTTTGAAAATATTCGTAAAAAAATGTCATAGTATAGAATGTCGAAAATTTTAATGAAAAAAGGCATAGTATAGTCTGTCGATTCATTTGGTGGAAAAAAAACTCAGTTTAAAATTTCGTCAATTTTCATGAAAAAAGTCATGCTATAGTATGACTTTTTTGAAAATTGACGAAATTTTAAACTGAGTTTTTTTTCCACCAAATTAATCGTCAGACTATACTATGCCTTTTTTCATTAAAATTTTCGACATTCTATGATATGACATTTTTTTACGAATATTTTAGACATGCTATAGTATGACTTTTTTGAAAATTGACGAAATTTTAAACTGAGTTTTTTTTCCACCAAATTAATCGTCAGACTATACTATGCCTTTTTTCATTAAAATTTTCGACATTCTATACTATGACATTTTTTTACGAATATTTTAGACATGCTATAGTATGACTTTTTTCATGAAAATTTTCGAAAATATTCGTAAAAAAATGTCATAGTATAGAATGTCGAAAATTTTCATGAAAAAAGGCATAGTATAGTCTGTCGATTAATTTGGTGGAAAAAAAACTCAGTTTAAATTTTCGTCAATTTTCATGAAAAAAGTCATGCTATAGTATGACTTTTTTGAAAATTGACGAAATTTTAAACTGAGTTTTTTTTCCACCAAATTAATCGACAGACTATACTATGCCTTTTTTCATGAACATTTTCGACATTCTATACTATGACATTTTTTTACGAATATTTTCGACATGCTATAGTATGACTTTTTTCATGAAAATTTTCGAAAATATTCGTAAAAAAATGTCATAGTATAGAATGTCGAAAATTTTCATGAAAAAAGGCATAGTATAGTCTGTCGATTAATTTGGTGGAAAAAAAACTCAGTTTAAAATTTCGTCAATTTTCATGAAAAAAGTCATGCTATAGTATGACTTTTTTGAAAATTGACGAAATTTTAAACTGAGTTTTTTTTCCACCAAATTAATCGACAGACTATACTCTGCCTTTTTTCATGAACATTTTCGACATTCTATACTATGACATTTTTTTACGAATATTTTCGACATGCTATAGTATGACTTTTTTCATGAAAATTTTCTAAATTTTAAACTGAGTTTTTTTTCCACCAAATTAATCGACAGACTATACCATGCCTTTTTTCATGAACATTTTCGACATTCTATACTATGACATTTTTTTACAAATATTTTCGACATGCTATAGTATGACTTTTTTTATTAAAATTTTTGAAAATATTTGTAAAAAAATGTCATAGTATAGAATGTCGAAAATTTTCATGAAAAAAGGCATAGTATAGTCTGTCGATTAATTTGGTGGAAAAAAAACTCAGTTTAAAATTTCGTCAATTTTCATGAAAAAAGTCATGCTATAGTATGACTTTTTTGAAAATTGACGAAATTTTAAACTGAGTTTTTTTTCCACCAAATTAATCGACAGACTATACTCTGCCTTTTTTCATGAACATTTTCGACATTCTATACTATGACATTTTTTTACGAATATTTTCGACATGCTATAGTATGACTTTTTTCATTAAAATTTTTGAAAATATTTGTAAAAAAATGTCATAGTATAGAATGTCGAAAATTTTCATGAAAAAAAGGCATAGTATAGTCTGTCGATTAATTTGGTGGAAAAAAAACTCAGTTTAAAATTTCGTCAATTTTCATGAAAAAAGTCATGCTATAGTATGACTTTTTTGAAAATTGACGAAATTTTAAACTGAGTTTTTTTTCCACCAAATTAATCGACAGACTATACTATGCCTTTTTTCATGAACATTTTCGACATTCTATACTATGACATTTTTTTACGAATATTTTCGACATGCTATAGTATGACTTTTTTCATGAAAATTTTCTAAATTTTAAACTGAGTTTTTTTTCCACCAAATTAATCGACAGACTATACTATGCCTTTTTTCATGAACATTTTCGACATTCTATACTATGACATTTTTTTACGAATATTTTCGACATGCTACAGTATGACTTTTTTCATTAAAATTTTTGAAAATATTCGTAAAAAAATGTCATAGTATAGTCTGTCGATTAATTTGGTGGAAAAAAAACTCAGTTTAAAATTTTGAAAATTTTCATGAAAAAGTCATGTCGAAAATTCGTGAAAAAATGGCGAAAATATTCGTAAAAAAATGTCATAGTATAGAATGTCGAAAATTCTCATGAAAAAAGGCATAGTATAGTCTGTCTATTAATTTGGTGGAAAAAAAACTCAATTTAAAATTTCGTCAATTTTCATGAAAAAAAAACATGCAATAGTATGACTTTTCATGAAAATTGACCAAATTTTAAACTGAGTTTTTTTCCACCAAATTAATCGACAGACTATACTATGCCTTTTTTCATGAAAATTTTCGACATTCTATACTATGACATTTTTTTACGAATATTTTCGACATGCTATAGTATGACTTTTTTCATGAAAATTTTCGAAATTTTAAACTAAGTTTTTTTTCCACCAAATTAATCGACAGACTATACTATCTCTTTTTTCATGAAAATTTTCGACATTCTATACTATGACATTTTTTTACGAATATTTTCAACAATTTCCATGAAAAAAGTCATACTATAGTATGACTTTTTTCATGAAAATTTTCGAAATTTTAAACTGAGTTTTTTTTCCACCAAATTAATCAACAGACTATACTATGCCTTTTTTTCATGAACATTTTAGACATTCTATACTATGACAATTTTTTTACGAATATTTTCGACATGCTATTGTATGACTTTTTTCATGAAAATTTTGACATACTATGGTATGACTTTTTTTTCATAGAATTTAAGACATGCTATAATATGACTTTTTTTCATAAAATTTACGACATGCTATAGTATGACTTTTTTTCATAAAATTTAAGACATGCTATAATATGACTTTTTTTCCATAAAATTTACGACATGCTATAGTATGGCTTTTTTTTCATAAAATTTACGACATGCTATAGTATGACTTTTTTTTCTTAAAATATACGACATGCTATAGTATGACTTTTTTTTCATAAAATATACGTCATGCTAAAGTATGGCTTTTTTTTCATAAAATTTACGACATGCTATCATATGACTTTTTTTCATGAAAATTTCGACATACTATAGTATGACTTTTTTTTCATGAAAATTTCGACATACTATAGTATGACTTTTTTTTCATAAAATGTACGACTTGCTATACCATGACTTTTTTTTCATAATATTTACGACATGCTATAGTATGACTTTTTTTTCATAAAATTTAAGACATGCTACACTATGACTTTTTTTTTTCATAAAATTTATGTCATGCTATAGTATGACTTTTTTTTCATGAAAATTTCGACATACAATAGTATGACTTTTTTTACATGAAAATTTCGATATACTATAGTATGACTTTTTTTTCATGAAAATTTCGACATACTGTGGTATGACTTTTTTTCATAGAATTTAGGACTTGCTATAATATGACTTTTTTTTCATAGAATTTAAGACATGCTATAGTATGACTTATTTTTCATAAAATTTACGACATGTTATAGTATGACTTTTTTTTCATAAAATATACGTCATGCTATACTATGACTTTTTTTTCATGAAATTCATGACATGCTATACTATGACTTTTTTTTCATAAAATTTAAGACATGCTATAGTATGACTTTTTTTCATAAAATTTACGACATGCTATAGTATGACTTTTTTTCATAAAATTTACGACATGCTATAGTATGACTTTTTTTCATGAAAATTTCGACATACTATAGTATGACTTTTTTTTCATAGAATTTAAGACATGCTATAATATGACTTTTTTTTCATAAAATTTACGACATGCTATATTATGACTTTTTTTTCATAGAATTTAAGACATGCTATAATATGACTTTTTTTTCATAAAATTTACGACATGCTATATTATGACTTTTTTTTCATGAAAATTTCGACATACTATAGTATGACTTTTTTTTCATGATTATTTCGACATACTACGGTATGACTTTTTTTCATAGAATTTAGGACTTGCTATAATATGACTTTTTTTTCATAAAATTTACGACATGCATTAGTATGACTTTTTTTTCATAAAATTTACAACATGCTATAGTATGACTTTTTTTTCATAAAATTTACGACATGCTATCGTATGACTTTTTTTCATGAAAAGTTCGACATGCTATATTATGACTTTTTTTTCATGGAAATTTCGACATACAATAGTATGACTTTTTTTTCATGAAAATTTCGACATACTATAGTATGACTCTTTCCATGATAATTTCAACATACTATGGTATGACTTTTTTTTCATAAAATTTACGACATGCTATATTATGACTTTTTTTTCATAAAATTTACGACATGCTATATTATGACTTTTTTTTCATGAAAATTTCGATATACTATAGTATGACTTTTTTTTTCATGAAAATCTCGACATACTATAGCATGACTTTTTTTTCATAGAATTTAAGACATGCTATAATATGACATTTTTGTTTCATAAAATTTACGACATGCTAAATTATGACTTTTTTTCTCATGAAAATTTGGACATACTATAGTATGACTTTTCTTGCAAAAAATGTCGACATACTATAGTATGACTTTCGTTGAAAAAAATGTCGACATTCGATACTATGACTTTTTTCCGCAAAAAATTTGGACATACTGTATTATGATTTTTTTTTGTAAAAAATTTGGACATACTATACTATGACTTTTTTTTTGGCAAAAAATTTCGAATTACGATAGTATAATTTTTTCCTTAAAAATGTTGACATACTATACTATGTGGTAGGAGTGTGCCTTGACAGCCTGGAGGAGGTGGCTGAGGGGAGGATGAGGTCCAAGATCAGGAACATACTAGAGAACCCATCTCATCCCCTCTATGAGAAGATGAATGGGTTAAGAAGCTCCTTCAGTAACCGTCTCATCCTTCCGAGGCGCTTCAAGCGCTCCTTTGTACCACCAGCCATCCGGCTGTACAATACCAACTGCCGTGATGACCTCAGTCTCAGCCAACTCGGTGGTCTCTGACACCGTCTATTTTTGCACTGTACCTTTAGTCCTGTTCACGTTGTTCACGTGGATATAATAGTTACACTACTGCTACCGCACATAATTTATTTATAATGCACATATTTATTTACCTTTTATTTACCTTTATAACATATAACTTTACTAGTGTTCTTATCCCTTGGATATTTTTTTTTTCTTATTTATTGTATGCCCTGTCCTATTCTTATTTTATGTACTGTCTTCTTTTGTTAGAATCTGTGCTGCTGTGACACTGCAATTTCCCTACGGGGATAAATAAAGTCCTATCCTATCCTATCCTATGACTTATTTCCGCAAAAAATTTCAACATACTATAGTATGACTTTTTTTGGTAAAATAATTCGACATACTATACTATGACTTTTTTTTTCAAAAAATTTCGACATACTATACTATGACTTTTTTTTCAAAAAATTTCGACATACTATAGTATGACTTTTTTTTTCATGAAATGTTTCAACATACTATACTATGACTTTTTTTCCGCAAAAAATTTCGACATACTATAGTATGACTTTTTTTTCCGCAAAAAAATTCGACATACTATAGTATGACTTTTTTTTTAATAAAAATTTCTACCTACTACAGTATGACTTTTTTTAAACAAAAAATTTCAACATACTATAGTATGACTTTTTTTTTGCAAAAAATTTCGTTATACTATACTATGACTTTTTTTTTGCAAAAAATTTAGATACACTATACTATGAATTTTTAAAAAAAAAAAATTTCGACATACTATACTATGACTTTTTTTTCATGAAATTTTTCGAAATACTATACTATGACTTTTTTTTGCCAAAAATTGACATACTATTCTATGACTTTTTTTCACAAAAAAATTCGACATACTATAGTATGACTTTTTTTTCATGAAGTTTTTCAACATACTATAGTAGGATTTTTTTTTCATGACAATTTTCGACATACTATACTATGACTTTTTTTCCGAAAAAATTCTACATACCATAGTATGACTTTTTTTTGCCAAAACTTTCGACATACTATACTATGACTGTTTTTCCGCAAAGAATTCCGACATACTATAACATGACTTTTTTTAAAAAATATTTCGACATACTATAGTATGACTTTTTTTTCATGAAATTTTTCGACATACTATACTATGACTTTTTCATGAAATTAATCGTCATACTATACTATGACTTTTTTTTCATGAAATTTTTCGACATACTATACTATGACTTTTTTTTGCAAAAAATTTCGACATACTATACTATGACTTTTTCATGAAATTAATCGACATACTATACTATGAGTTTTTCATAAAATTAATCGTCATACTATACTATGACTATTTTTCATGAAATTTTTCGACATACTATACTATGACTTTTTTAATGACATTTTTCGACACACTATACTATGATTTTTTGAATGAAATTTTTCGACATACTATTATATGACTTTTTTGTCAATGGAATTTTTCGAAATACTATACTATGACTTTTTTAATGAAATTTTTCGACATACTATACTATGACTTTTTCATGAAATTAATCGACATACTATACTATGACTTTTTCATGAAATTAATCGACATACTACACTATGACTTTTTCATGAAATTTATCGACATACTATACTATGACTTTTTCATGAAATTAATCGACATACTATACTATGACTTTTTCATGAAATTAATCGACATACTATACTATGACTTTTTCATGAAATTAATCGACATACTATACTATGACTATTTTTTTCATGAAATTTTCGACATACTATACTATGACTTTTTCAAGAAATTAATCGACATACCATACTATGACTATTTTTTTCATAAAATTTTTCGACATACTATACTATGACTTTTTTAATGACATTTTTCGACACACTATACTATGACTTTTTTAATGACATTTTTCGACATACTATTCTATGACTTTTTGAATGAAATTTTTCGACATACTATATGACTTTTTTGTCAATGGAATTTTTCGACATACTATACTATGACTTTTTTAATGAAATTTTTCGACATACTATACTATGACTTTTTCATGAAATTAATCGACATACTATACTATGACTATTTTTTTCATTAAATTTTTTGACATACTATACTATGACTTTTTCATGAAATTAATCAACATACTATACTATGACTATTTTTTTCATGAAATTTTTCGACCTACTATACTATGACTTTTTTGTCAATGAAATGAATCGACATACTATACGATGACTTTTTCATGACATTTTTCGACATACTATACTTTGACTTTTTTTTCACAAAATTTTTCGACATACTATACTATGACTTTTTTAATGGCATTTTTCAACATAATATACTTTGACTTTTTTTTCATGACAGTTTTCGACATACTATACTATAACTTTTTTAATGAAATTTTTCGACATACTATATTATGACTTGTTTTCATGAAATTTTTTGACATACAATACTATGACTTTTTCATGAAATTAATCGACATACTATACTATGACTATTTTTTTCATGAAATTTTTCGACATACTATACTATGACTTTTTCATGAAATTAATCGGCATACTATACTATGACTATTTTTTTCATGAAATTTTTCGATATACTATACTATGATTTTTTTTTGTGCAAAAAATTCGACATACTATACTGACTATTTTTTTCATGAAATTTTTCGACATACTATACTATGACTTTTTCATGAAATTAATCTTCATACTATACTATGACTATTTTTTCATGAAATTTTTCGACATACTATACTATGCCTTTTTTTTGCATTAAATTTTTTGACATACTATACTATGACTTTTTTAATGAAATTTTTCGACATACTATTATATGACTTTTTGCAAATGAAATTTTTCGACATACTATACTATGACTTTTTTTTATATATAGTTAATCGACATACTATACTATGACTTTTTTCATGAAATTTTTCGACATACTATACTATGACTTTTTTTCCATGAAATTAATCGACATACTTTACTATGACTATTTTTTTCATGAAATTTTTCGACATACTATACTATGACTTTTTTAAAGGGACTATATGTAACTTATCACGCGCATAAATCATACCGGGTCGGTGTCCAATGCGCGCTCGCGTGTGTGTACGCGAGCGCGCAGCAGCGCTGCTCCAGCCTGCTTGCTCTTTCTCACCCGCTCTGCTCGCTCCAACTCCACGTGCACCCGCGCACACTACACACTGCAGAAGAGTTAGTTTAGCCCTGAGAATATCTAGTGAATGTGCAGTGGACGTTTGTGCAGAAATAAATGCTGCAGCTCCTCCAGACCAACAGAGGTTTCCCGTGTCTTGTGAATTGACAAAAGACACATGATATTAATTGACATAATATACTATGCCTTTTTTTGGCTCTTTTTTTGACATACTATACTATGACTTTTTTAATGAAATTTTTCGACATACTATACTATGACTTTTTTGGCAATATAATTAATCGACATACTATACTATGACTTTTTTAATGAAATTATTCGACATACCATTATATGACTTTTTTGTAAATGAAATTTTTCAGCATACTATACTATGACTTTTTTTCATGAAATTAATCGACATACTATCCTATGACTTTTTTTTGGCTCTTTTTTTGACATACTATAGTATGACTTTTTAAATTAAATTTTTCGACATACTTTAATATGACCTTTTTGTCAACAAAATTTTTCAATATACTATACTATGACTTTTTTTCATGACATTTTTCGACATAATATACTATGACTTTCTTTTGGCTCATTTTTTGGCATACTACACTGTGACTTTTTTTCGACATTATACTATTTTTTTTTACGACATACGATACTATGATGGTTTTTGATGTACTATACTATGACATTTTTTCGACATCATATTCTATGATATTTTTTTATTCTTTTTTTCGACAGGCTATACTACGACATTTTTTTGACATACTATACTATGACTTTTTTTCGACATACTATGGCTTTTAAAAAAAATATTATACTATGACTTTTTTATTTTATGTTATTTTCAACATACTATATATATGAGTTTCTTCATGAAATTTTACCTTACTGACCTGCTCCGTCACCACACTGTTTCCCACAGCCTCTGCTCCTCTGATGCCAACCTCCTGTCTCCACCACTCAGGACCAAGCACCGGACCTGGGGCGACGGAGCCTTCTCCATAGCTGCCTCCTCCCTCTGGAACTCACTCGCCAAACATATCTGAGACTGCACCAACCTGTCCACATTCAAATCACAAATCAAAACTCACATTTTAGAACTGCTTTTTCATGCGCAAATAATGTTGTATCATTTATAAATCATGTTGTTTTTATATATGATAATTTTTCCCCATTTAAAATGTCTTTAAGTTTCATGAAAAGCTAGAAGCTTTAAGAAATTAGTGGCGTTATGGCATTAACAGCCCTAGGTCAAACCAGTCACTCTGGGTTTCCTGTTCCTCCTCAGGAAGTAACACAATATCTCACTCATGTGCTGCTTTTGCATTTTCATACAGATTAATCAATTTCTCCAGTTTGAGTTGCACATGCTTTTCATTTTCATCCTCTTTCATTTGCTCTTTAATTTCATGTGTGAGCCCTTTAATTTTTTTTATTTGATTGATGTTCCTTCTTAAGAGTTTTGTAAGTGCACGCCTTGGTTGTAAGCTTAACCTGCCTCTTCTCCTTCATTTCATCATCTTATCCCTTTTGTCTCACTCACTTTAGCATTTTCCAACATGCACAGTTCACACACAGCAACACAACCTCATTCACAATAGCTCAACAACTCAACCTTGCAATGCGATTATTCAACTACCACAAACAGAAAATCAGCCCAGCACCTCCGCCGATCTCGGCATACAAAGGTGCACAACACAAGTCAAAACCAACGTTAGGCAGGACAAGCGGCAGCACTTCCTAATTCTGTTTAAACAAACAAATAGACAGAAGGAATCAACACATAGGGTTACGTACCTACCGCGTCTGATGGCTTTGGTGCGCTGCTGTCAGCAGGCGCGTTTCCACCGCGTGGTTCAGGCTGCGGCCTCCTGTGCGCGCAGGAGCAGCTTCTTCTCAAGCCGAAGACGGGAAACACTCCAAATGTTCCAACAATGTTCATTCATTCACTCCAAAACGTCCATCCGTTTCCATCAACGCAGAATCCCGTCCATGCAGCTGTGTTCTTGATGGGCATTTTTGTGTAATATATTTGTGACTTTATCTGTTGACAGTTGCTATCAATTAAAAGGCTGCTCTTAACTGTGACGCGTAAAACAAATCTACACTTAAATCCAGATGCGTTTGACTGTTTATTAAATGAAAAGAATGACAAGCAACAACTGTTATGAATAAATTAAAGCAGGACTTGACGTGAGATGACGTTCAACAGAAAATGTCCGAGCCTAAACTCCCCCTCTTTGACTGAATCCCGCCGCCCAAATGCACAGGTAAATAAAGTGAAAACCACGCCCCTGTGCCAAATTAGGGAAATGACGCTAACCAAAAGTGTGCAGTCTAAACAAATAATAATAAACAATACAGGCTAAATGCTCCTTTTGGCTCCTACAATGACAACAATGTACTCTGATTACTATTTGTAGAATATCTCTGGATCGCTGCGGTCTAGAAACTCAATTTAAATATCCTCCGCTCCGTCAGTGTTGTAGCTTTCCAACCGGGCTCCTCCTGCGATCGTGTCCATTTCAGAAGCTTTTTAATCCAGCATGGAACAACAGTGTTTTTAGAGACTTTATAAAACTAATGGATCCAACAATTTTATGTATTCTGTGATTAGTTATCCATATATCCGTGTTGAAAGTAGGCTAGCTGTTGTTGTCGTTGCGAGTTAGCTGAAGCCTACTTCTTATTCTTCTTTAGGGATTTCCGGGCAGTTGGCGTCCTTTAAATTGCATTACTGCCTCCTACTGGATTTAATCGTCCACTGTTATCATATTCTTTTATATCCTAGAAAATAGTCCGGTTGCTTTCAGAAACCTAAATAATCTTCTCCTCCCCTCCACTTGTCTCTATGGAGGATGGAACTGACAAAATCAAAAATTAATGAATAAAATATAAATGACTTGATAAATAAATAAATATAAATATAATTAAATGTAGCAATAATAATAATAATAATAATAATAATAATAATAATAATAATTAATTAATTGATCAAATGTGACATCACTTGATATTTCTGTTTTAATTTGCTTCTGTATTTATTTATTATTAATATTTAATATTTTATGTATGTATTTTTGTATTTATTTGTTATTTATTTTATATGTATTTTTAAATCTATGTATCTATTTATTTATTTCTATGGTGTCTCGATCTCATTCAATTTTATTTATTTATTTAACTATTTATTTATTTATTTATTTATTAAACTGTACCTCTAACTTAAAAACTAAAAAGGATTTCAAAAATCTGTATAAAATCTTTAAAAATAGTAACAGTATTATAGTAATTTTTTCAGTCTACTTTAAACATTGTAAGAGGAGATACATTTTTAAAATCTTAATCTCCATGGGGTTTAATGGAGTTACATTTTTACTTTGATATATCTCCAAAAGAGATAAAAGCGATAAAACGGTTTATTTTTGCATACTTTGTAACATATTAACATGAAAAAAAATGCATTTTACTCCTCACTTTACATATTTTGCTTTACTGCACCACCTTTATTGTTTTTATATAGTTTCTTAATCAATGTGATGAACTGAACTGTGCCAACATACCATCATATATTACCTTATGTAAACTGCATTTAAAAGCCTCTAGCTCTAGTTTTATTATAAATACATATTTTGGTATTCATAGTGCCTTGAGGTGTAGGGCAGGTATCAGGACACTATTACTGCAAATTTGAACTAAATCAAAGCAAAAGGTGAATAATTGCATGAGATTAAGTCGTTCTCTTTTATAGCCTCTATGAAATATATTTTTAGAGTAACAACCAAATTCATGTCACCAATCCGCGTCTGTTCAGGTCGTTAAAATATATGCGGGAAAAAAAGATGAGGTAAAAGACTTAATAAATATTTCCACGCACTGAATTGGTGAAGGAGGAGGTGAATGTGACCGTCTGGGAGTGTCGTGAGCGCGTCTCACACCATCACAACGACCGCTGGAGGTCTCACTCCAGAGAAAGACAGAGATGAGATTTAAATGCATTTATTGTTGTATCTATCTAAGCGTCTACATAGACTGACTATATGCTCCGCTATTCAGCCACCCATCACCTTAAATGACAGCTTTCTATTTAGTTGTGTAGTTGCGCGTTAAGTTGTTACAGATTCAGTCCAGCGCGTCCCTGCAGCAATCTTACTTTCGATGCATGAGAGTTTGAGGTTTTCAGCCGCGGAGCAGGCATCTGGGCAGAATCATTTGCATTATGGCTTCGGATCAAGAAAAGAACAGGCAGCGTGTGAAAGAGCTTCTGGAGAAACCTGGGAATGGAAACTGTGCCGACTGCGGAGCTGCAGGTAGGCTGCAGGAGAGTCACTGTCTCACTCTGTGACAGATGCTGGACAAAGTGACCTTTTCTGTTTGTGTGTTCATTCTATGACCACCCTACTTCTTTCTTATTCCGGTGGGATATTATGAGCTACAAATAGTTAACTGTTTATATCACAATTTCACACTGTGTCTCCACTTCTTTCTCGCAAGGTCGTTTAGTTTCTCTTCTCAGACAGTCACGATGTGGTCTGAGCATGGTTATGAAATATATTAACAGTTGACATAAGATCCTCACACAGCAAGTAAATAATGTAGCCTATTGTAATAGTGTATGTAGGTGATTTTTATTTAAACTTATAAATATGTATTCATCTGGTGGTGGATTTCCTTTTGCATGTACACTTTTGCATGGTCACACACCGTGGTCACACCTATAGTTTGCACTTATCAACTCTGCAGTTCAGTACTTGAGCATACAAGAACGGAAAAAAAACCCCACAGTGAAACCGTTGTGGTTTGTGAATTAAGGTTCATAGTCATCTATAGTCATCTATAACCCTACAGTGAATTATAACAATAAAAAGCAGCAAATCCTCTCATTTGATAAGCTGCAACCAGAGAATGTTTGGCGATTTTAAGTCAAGTCAATTTTATTTGTTTAATTCAATATCACAAATCACAAATTTGCCTCAGGGGGCTTTACAATCATCTGTACAGGATACGACACCCTCTGTCCTTTACAGTACAACCATCTCATCGGATAAAGAAAAAACAAAAACAAAACTTTTTAACAGGGCAAAAATGGAAGAAACATCAGGAAGAGCAACAGAGGAGGGATCCCTCTTCCAAGACGGACAGACGTGCAATAGATGTCGTGTGTACAGAGTAACAACATAATGAAAATACAAAATAGACATTTACATTGTGAACATATATGAAGAGATGAATCCAGGAGATGTCAAGCAGAACAGAAAAAGATTTAGCCTGAGCAACACTTTTTTTTTCTTGAAAAAAGACTAAAATTCCCTTCAGTATAATTATTTATTATTCATTTTAAGGTGCTTCGTGCATTGCTACATGTGGACCCTTAAATTTTTCTTCCATGCCGAATATATTTTTATCCTCTATCTGATAACTGGTTGTTTGACTGTGTGTGCATCCTGTTGTCTTGGAGAGTGAATTCTCTGTTAGACTGGTTCATTGTCTGAACTACAACAGGCCCACATAATGCAGAGAAGATGGGAGTAGCTAACTACACATCAGCCTCTTGTCTCTTGTGCACAGATGCATGTGTGCAGCTTTGTGATTATGCACAAGGAAGTAATAGTTTTTTTGTTCCCATGCTATTTTTTGCAGCGTGTGTTCACTTAGTCTTCATTAGCAGGGGTTGAAGGGCTGCGGCACGCTGATACAAACTCCTTGACAGTGCCCCAATTCTCTGGCACAGTTACAAAATAACCACCACAGCTGCTGTAATCTCACTTTGCATTGATATGACTAATGTAGGAGGTGCTGTGTGTGTGTAGTGTAGCCATTCACACATTTGCTGAAACTCTTGTCTGTTCTGTGTCTGTTCAGACCTGAATATAACATACTGAATCTTGTCATAACAAAATAATCTACCATGTTATTTACTCCTAGGCTTTAATAAAGAAAAAAACAGTCCAGTGGATTTATTGTGATGTTGATAATTGCCACGCAGCAAACTCTTTCCACTCTTGTCTCCCTTCAAAGCAATGTTTGAACTGTTGTGAACTTCCACTATTTCACTACTTATTGAGAACACAGCAAAATGCCATGAGCGCTGTAACATAACTGGGTGACATCATGTAACCCCCCAAAAAGTGGGGTTTTTTTTCGGTTTATTTTTGCTTTATGTCAGAGGTCTTCAGTACATGTTTTTTTATGGAGACACAGAGGTGTTGGAGGTTGTCATGACTCATATATTGTATGCAGAAAAGTGTGAATGTAACGTGTGAACGTAGTGTAAGTGTGAATGACAAGCTGCACAGACAGTATAAGACACACACTAGATATGCTTGTGAGTCTCCAATATTCATAAAAATATTCAGTAGTTGTAGCTGTAGTTTAAATGCATGCATTTAATGACAAAACAGACAATGGAGATACACACATACATAAATGTGATAAATGTATTCGTAGAATAGGTATATTAATGTGCCTGCCTCTATCTAAAAGATTTTTGAAGACAGTTCATCACTATTTCTAACTCAGGTGTTGCTGAGTTGCAGTAACAAAGCACAGTAAATGTAGGATGCTGTTGTGCAAATACTGTAATAAGGGAGAAATTTTTGTAGTGTTAGTGTCTGTGGGCAGAAATAGCATCTATGAAACCCTGCCGGGGTGATTCAAGGTGAGCCATCAGTGGTGCAGCATCTACTCTCTCACTTCTGCCACCCCAATGAAAAATGGAAAGGAAACACCTGCCTGCCTTCCCACAAACCTAAATACAACCTAGATCTCGACTGACATCATTTTCACCGTAGGTCATGGAGACGAGCTCTCATTTATCTTTGGGTGACCTGCTTCCTGTATGGGCTGAGGCGATGCATTATTTTGGATGCAAATACTCGTGACTGACTGTGCGTTCCAATACCTATACTACCGTACTATTTAGTGAGCCAGAAAAATATTTAGTATGTCCCAATACATAGTATTTCAAATGCAGTATGCCAAAAATACCAGGATGTCCTACTGCGTTGTATTTTGCTGTATGCAAGTCAGCATGCTTTTCTGATTATTCTGACCCACAATCCCCTGCACAGCGGATATAAGGTCAAAGTTCAAGGCGCAATGTTATGAAGACGTAGTATGTCCCAATAGTATGCATATTGCATGCAACAGTACGTACTTTGTAAGGGCAGCTGCAGTATGTACTAAAGGTAAAAAGAAAATGTATGCGATTTGGAAAGTAGCCTTAGTATTTAGAAGTCATAAAGCATAACAGGTCCACTCTAAAGACAGAGAGATGGAGAGTGAGGAAGACAGACAGACAGGAAACAAACTAATTTTATCAGTCTGTCTTGTTCTGTCGGTCTCCTCCAGGATCCGAACGACAGTCAACCACATAGTCAACATTTCTGGCTGGCACCAATTAACTACATGTGATAATTAGGAATCTTCATCCAATACAGGAGTTATGCAAAGAAAACACTTCTACATGTGAAAATAGTTCTTTCTGACTGCAATAATGTGTCAACCACTGTTCTGGTTATCTGCTGTTCAACTGTGGTCAACCTGATTCAAATATAGCTGAGCCATCAGTGCCTGAGAAGGAAGTTCAGAAATGTTTCAGTGTGTTCCGTTATTTTGAGCTCTAAGTGGTTTTTGCGTGCATCTACATGTGCGTTGCAGATCCGGAGTGGGCATCGTACACCCTGGGAGTGTTTGTGTGTCTCAGCTGCTCCGGCCTTCATAGAAACATTGCTCAGATCAGCAAGGTGAAATCTGTCCTGCTGGATCCCTGGAGCTCCTCTGAGGTGGAGGTAAGAACTCACGTCTGTTGTGTGTATGTGAAGTGGTTTTATTCATACATATCCTAAATGCCCTGTGTTTTGTGAGGGAAAACTAGCCATCGATTATAGTCTGAATCTTGGCTTGAGGTAACGTCTGCAGCCTTTATAGCCTCGCCCTCACCCAGCCCACCATGCTCCTCTGTGAGCATCACTCTGCCCCTGCATCCCTGCTTAGAAGAATAAGACAAGTCATCAGACTCAATTCAGCATGGCCTGAAAAGGCATGAGCCAGCAGCTGGCAGACACAACCAATATCTTTGTGTATGTCTGTGAGGGTTTGTGTGTGCTGAATCCTGGGACTCTTAGACTTTAAAACTCACTTTAAAAACAGGTTGATTAATCAATAATGAGGTGAAAAGAATAATATATTGTTATCGTACATCTAGTCCAGTCAGATGAACTGTCTCATGCTGCTTTCCACTCTGTGTGCTTTGGTTTGTGGTGTGTTTTGTCCTTCGCTCTTCCTCTCTGTGCCCGCCTGTCTCTGTCTTTCTCCCTTGATTCGTATGTGTGTGTGTATACATGTGTGATCTGTAGTTTCTTAGCTGTGTGCGAATGCATGCTGAGCAGTGTTAAATACAGAGACACGAAGAAAGAAGCAGCCATTGCAGCAGAACTGTCACCCTCTGGGCAAGGAGTTAGCCACACAAACACTGAGCTGCAAGCACCTCATTATATTTGTCTGTGTGTGTGTGTGTGTGCGACCTGCCCTCATCAGCCAAATACACACACATGCGCTTACGGCCATCAAACCATTGAGCACACACCAGTACACACAGATATCACTTACAAACATCAGATGTTTCTCTTCCTCCCTCCTGCAGTTTATGGACTCTGTGGGTAACAATGCTGCCAAGGCCAAATATGAACAGATCATTCCTGCCTTCTACTACTGTCCTACACACAAAGACTGCACGTAAGTGATGTGTCTTCCTACGCCCTCCTTAACGTCTGATTCAGGAAACCTCTGTACTGGTGTTCACCTCTAAATGTGAGAGTGATTAGTACGTATCTGCAGAACAGATGGATACTGTAGAAACTTTGTCCGAATTTCGAACAGCAGTGGTGGTGAAGGTTATCATACACATCTATTTGTATCTAATGAAGTTGTCTTAAGGTGCATTGTGTAGGATTTGGCGGCATCTAGAGCTGAGGTTGCAGATTGCAACCAACAAAAATTTCTCCTGTGTGCCAAGCGTGTAGGAGAACTACGGTGGCCGACGCGAAAACGCGAATGGCCCTAGGCCCAGTGTTTAGTTTGTCCGCTCTGGGCTACTGTAGAAATATGGTCCGTGAAGAGGACCCGCTCCGTAGATATAAACAGCTCATTCTAAGGTAACGAAAACACAACCATTCTTATTACAGGTGATTGTACACTAAAGAAAACATACTTATTAATATTATACTCCATTTCTGCCAATAGATCCCCCTAAATGCTACGCACTGTTCAGCATGCACTGAGGAATTTATTGCCTCAATTGTCTACATTTAAAAAGGCAAATCCATTATTCGCAAAGAGCTTCGAGCATTCGGGGAAGAAAGCTAATTTGTTAAATATTGTGATGCTGATTTGTTGAAGATGACATACAGTAGCTGATTAAGAATGCGGTGTTTGTTTATGCATGACGCTTTGTGAATGTTAAGGATAATTATTAAGGGAACAGAAAGAGTCCGGATAAATTAATTTAATAAAGATAGATGTGGGAGATAAAAGAAGATGGATGGAGGACAAGGGAGACACAAGTGATGAGTATGAGAAGATGTGCCATGTAATGTTTGACTGCTTTTGTTCAGAGTTTGCATGAAATGTGGCGACATCCATGTAACTTAATGAGACGTTTCCAGCAAATTAGCTTAAGCGTGAAGTAAACATCAAACCCAGAGAGAGAGCTGAGTGTCTAACACCGACTGGTCTGCAGGCTCCTGCGGGAACAGTGGATCCGTGCCAAGTACGAGAGGAAGGAGTTCCTGTTTGTGGAGAGGCAGGAGCCCTACTCGGCAGGTAAGAATGAAATGCAGTTACATTTATTTACACAAACACATCATACTTCTAGCTTACTCAGGAAAACAAGTAATTGTCTGTGTCTCACACAGCAACACCTATTCAGCATTGAATGAATAGCAGGGAAACACCATCATCCATTAAATATTCTTGGGTGAAACATGATGAAATCAAATGAAACAGAGGCCTCACCTCACACCCCACTTTGCTGTCTCCACTTAAAGGAATAGATCAATATTTTAGGAATTAAGAAAAAATAGTTGCAGTGTGTAACTACTCTGAAAACCTGAAGTTGTTTTTACATTTCTGTTTATGTATGGTTCAAACAAATGTGAAACATCAGCTTAATAAGTAAGCTTTAAAGGTATTGGTAGACATATTTTTTTCACATTGAACAGAGCCAGGCTAGCTGTTTCCCCTTGCTTCCTTTATGTTAAAAGTAGGGGCGGTAATGCTGAGAAACTGGCAAGAGTACGAGATTTTAAAAATGATCCAACCGAAAAACCGAGCCCAGTGTTTCCAACTCTTTTCCAATAAAAGTAACTAACAGCACTAGCTCCAAAAGTCGCTAAATCTAGCAAGAAAGTCGCCAAGTCGGCAACACTGACAGTTTGTCGCTTCGGCCTCCCCCCAAAGCCACTCCCCCAAAATTACTTGGTGTAGAATTTTTTATCTACATCCATGAAAGATTGTTGCTTTGACGGATGTGACAATGTTCTGGGATGTAACATAAAGCAGCACAAACCCTTGTGATGATGATCTTGTGAGAATATCTGTTGGGGTTCAGTGTGTGTGGAGGTGCCTTTTTGGCCTGCTAATGGCATTACACAGTCAAGGGGTGTAATAATGAATAATTCATGGCCCAGTAGGCACCATTGCTGCTCATTTACATGGCTCAGCCCAATTAACCAGTCAGTCAGACTGAGTGCTTGTTAGACAGATAGATGGTGCGTCAGCATGTCTTATGTTGCAGAGACAATGAGGGCTGGTCATCAAGGGAAGAAAACTGCCCTTTGCTGTCCAACTTCAGCTTCTCATGTGTCCTCCTGTTTTTATTCTGCTCTACCTTCATGTTTTTTTTTCTTATCCACATCCACCTGTTTTCTGCCTCGCTACAATATGTCACACCCTTTTCTCATGGTTGACTGTGTCAAATCATTTTGTCATTGGCCTAAACTCAGTTCCTCACTAAATGTGTATTATATAACCCTTATCTGTCTTTTGTGCTGAATCATGTGCCTGTGTGTCACAAATGACAAATGTCTCTTGGCTAATTGCCCGGTGCAGCCTCATTAAAAGAGAGAAAGTGGCACCAACCTGACTGCTAATCAGACTCAGTTAATCAATAATGGATCTCCCCGCAAAGTAACTGGTAACGAACGTGTAGATGCTATAAGATTGGGCCGTTATGATCTCTAAGATTCTGGAATGTTGGAACTGTATCCATGGTGACGGCAAGAGATTGACCTTTGACTACAATCCATGTAAAGCAAGTTAAAGTAGTTGAAATATTACTCGTCTGAAAGAATCAATTACTCTTTTACCTTTCGTTCCCCCTCTTAAAAGACACCAGCCTCCAGTGTTTAAAACAGGCGTATACCATGGACTACTAAGCACAGCCAGACAGACGGACAGAGAATACTTCCTTTGTAGTAAGATGATACTGCTACAGCGCCACCTATTGGCCAAATGTCACCAAATTTGTCTTGGTCACTCAGACATCATATCTACACATCTCCACCAAATGCGTTTGCAATAGCACAAAGCATTCAGGAGATATTTCATTTTTTGTATTATAAGTCCTGCCCACAGGATTTGAGCCAACAAATGACAAAACTGTATGGAACATCAACAAGCCAAAAAAACAATACATTAATAAACGGCTACATCTGCTTACAACTAGTGTGTTATAAACCATTTATTAAATATCTGTATACTGCATATTTAATGCCAAATACAGGGCTTTAAAGTAAAGTGTTACCAGTCAGTCTTTCCAGCATTGAATGAAATGAAAAATGAGCTGACACATTCAGCACTTAATACCACAGAGGTGTGTGTGAGGTGTGTCTTTCTCACGGCAAAAGGTTTGACTTATTGAACACAAGTGTAACAAATAACAATCCCATTCAAGTTTTTCAGTGCCATGGGTCTTTGGCATTGTGCGTGCTTCCTTACTGACATGGCTTACCAGGATGTCTTATCATTAAAGGATAAATCCACTGTTTTTTCCATCTTATTAAAATAGTATTTCCCATCATTTATAATCATACAGAATACAACTTCACAGATAGATTTAGTTTTGAGAAAACTCATAGTTCTGCTGCAGCCTCCCAGCATGAGCACAGTCTATGGGGAAAATAGGATGCTGTCAGTATATCAGACATGTCTATATGTTCCATATGTTCTCCCGATAAAGATGGTCACCAACTACGCTTTTTATCAGGTTTTATTGACTGTTTCCCTTGGATTTCAGTGCCGGAAACAGGAAGTTGTGATACATAAAGTCAGTTAACCTGATAGGGGACATTGTTTGCGGCCATTTTTGGCAGAACATTTTAAAGATATTACTGTGTTACTCAACACCCTCCCTGTAGAGGTTATGGGCAGGACTTCCTCTTCAAATTTGAAGTAGAGTGATGTCATTTCTAGAGCCACAGTGTCAAGTTCACAGAACAGTTTCAAGTTCACAACACGACACAGTTCCCTTTTAACTAGAGCCATGCTACGTTCTTACAGGGTTACAATTAAGCAACCTCTTGCATGGTCTTGTCTAGAAGGTAACCCGCAAATTGCGACAACTTGCACAAACATGCAAAAATTTGCAAAAATTCTCAATTCTCACTCAATGCCTAACCTTCACCATTTGAGGTCAATGCCTAACCTGAATTATTCAAGGTCAATGCCTAACCTTAACCATTCAATGTCAATGCCTAGCCTTAACTATTCGAGGTCAATGCCCAACCTTAACCATTCAAGATCAATGCCTAACTTTAACCATTTAAGGTCAATGCCTAAACTTAACCATTCAAGGTCAATGCCTAAACTTAACCATTTGAGGTCAATGTCTAACGTTAACTATTCAAGGTCAATGCCTAACCTTAATTATTCAAGGTCAATGCCTAACCGTTAACCATCTAGCGAGAGTTTCCCAAATTGTTAGTTACTTTCAGACACATCCCTCTTGCATTTGCAGTTAAAAAACATTGGGTAGTTTTAAGAAGTGCCTTCACTGTGAACTGAAAAGCTAAAACACAAAGCCTGAACATTTTTCACTTTAAGGTAGATAAGATAAAGCACAATTATTCGAGTCTCATGACTGTCTAACCCTTCCACTCTGTGTTTCTCCGTCTCTCTCCGTCTCTGTCAATGGCCTCTTGTGTTGTGCTGTGCAGAGGTTTAGGAGCATGTGGCTGTGTGTCTCTGCCACAGAGGAAGAATGGCTTCTTTTGTGAACAAGTATTCAATATAACATTGCCCCTGTACTTTAGGCCAGGAGAAACTAGCAGCGATCTGTAGAGGACCTGAAGAAAGACGGACGCTGCGGTCCAAAAGTTGCTTTGCTCTCCCAAGTGTTTGCAAATATTTGACACCCCGTTGTAACAGTGAATGAATTCTCTTGTTCTCCTCTGCAGCCTTAGGTTGTTGTGGACAGTCTGACCCTCCTCCTCTCAGTGGTGGAGCAAAACTTTCGGATTCATGAATAATTGATGAAGCCATTGCTCAACCAGAAGTTTACTGCTGTTTTCAGCCCACACCAAGACAACTTTTTTACTGTACAAAGAAGCAAAGTGAAGAGACAAAGGGATGGATGGAGGGAGAGAGGATGGTGCTGGTGGACCAGAAGACAAACATTAAAGTGTTTGTTAATTTCAGCTCCATTTCCAAGAGGAAAGTGGCAATTTTCTGGCACATTTTCCTCTCAAATTTCTCTCTGTTCCTTGCTTTTTATCGCATTGCACTTTAGCTCATACCATACCAGCATCTGAAAGAGACACTTTACTTTCAATGCTGTTCTTGTACACTTCCTTGCAAGGGAAGTGGTTTATCAGTTGTTTCTAATGCAGTCTGCTATTTGGAGATTTCCATGTAATCCTAAGAAAACAGTTGAGTGCTATTTATATGAGAATGTGAGTTGGCATCAGAGGGGATTATTATTATTATATTGAGGGTTCCTACACCTTTTCCAAAGTCAAATTCAAGCACTATTCAAACATTTTCAAGCTTTTCCAGCAACTTACAGCTGTTTTAAATTCAAAGACTGTATATAAGAGGTGACTAATTCCTACACTGGCACTGATCGGATTGTTAGAAAAATACAAGTTCTGACACAAAAGTGCATTGGTGGTTGTTAATCAAAAAGTCATTGTGTGTGTGTGTGTGTGTGTGTGTGTGTGTGTGTGTGTGTGTGCGCGCACGCGAGAGAGGTGACAGAGTTTATTTCAGTGATGTTCAGGCTTGTAGAGGAAGCCATCAGTTGAAGCTGAATTATTTATGTGTAGTAAAAGCAGAGGTGCTTCCTCCTCCCACCACCGCTGAGCTGCTTAGAGCGGTGACCACATGAGCTAAAAGTGTGCACACACACTTACACACACCAATATTACAGGTCTTTGTAATGTAGGAGCTTCCAGTGGTCTCCACCAGCATTGTATCTGGATCAGTGTCCTGTGTAATATTACATGCATTAATGATCTCTCAAACTCTTGAATGACCACTGTTGTATAAAGTAATGAAAAAGGACTGTTTTAGTGCACCATGTGCTGGATGAATGGGCACAAGGGAAGGTTTTATAATGACCAATAAACAATTATACATGTATACAGTATATATAGCATCAGCATTAATTTGGCAACCTCGCCAAACAACAAAGACAAAGTTAACAACTACCTGGTGAACATAGTGGAGTATTTAGCAACTAAAGAGCCAGATATTTTTCTCAGTAGTTCAAGACCAAAACAGAGCTAAAACAAGAGTCATTATTGGACGTACATTCTTTGGCTGGCCAGAAACACAAAGGCGCTAGTCTGCTGGATGTGTAAATGAGTAACTTGCTAACAGGTTATGCATTTCAACTTTATAAAATGATATTATGTCACTGGTGTGTTTACAGCTTGCTCTGCTGCCCTCAACTGGCCAAAAAATTAACTCCTGCAGCTTTAAGTTTATCTAAATAATTATGATGTTTATCATAGCTTGATGTTCCCTGTAGTGACTATTTGTGAATTTTTCTTCTGTGTGAATGTTTGTCTTAGATTTTGGGGGTACTGTATGTAGTATTTTGTTAAAAGTTTGTGCTCTCCCTCCCTGTTTTCTTTCTCTGTATTCCTGCTCCGTGTCGATGGATTGGGACCCTTGTGGCTCTTCGCCTGGCAGGCTACAGAGAGGGGTTTCTATGGAAACGAGGCAGAGACAACGGACAGTACCTCAGCCGAAAATTTATTCTGTCCGAACGGGAAGGTGTTTTGAAGTATTTCAACAAGCACGATGTGAGTGATTTCTCCAAACTTTCAATCTTTTCCTTAACCTGTATTTGATCTGTTGATCACAGTGTTAAATCTGCCTTTGTTTTTCTTTTTTTTAAAAAGTCACTCTCTGTAGAAATGTCCTGGTTTTTCTGGTGAAATCAGGAGATCCCATTTTAAAATGTTGCTTATTACTAGCTTTAGGAACAGGATTATCTCCCATTTAAAAAATCATAGTGGTAAAACCATAATGTCACATTGGTAGATATGGTAAACTGACTGCATCCTTTTCTATTCCATATTCTATTAGATTTAGGGAAGGATGTAAAGAGAGCCAAGACTATACCATTGACTATCTCTCTTATAAAATGTCTTTCGTTTCTGCAGGCCAGAGAGCCCAAAGCAATAATGAAGCTCAATACTGTGAATGCCACCTTCCAGCCAACAAAAATCGGCACTGCCCACGGCCTGCAGATAACCTATTTGAAGGACAACAGCACTAGGAATATCTTTGTTTACCAGGAGGATGGAAAGGTGAGGTGCCATGCCTTTCTGTTGGGTGTTTTAGGTGGGGGGGCAGAAAGAATAGGAGTGTGTCAGAGGATACAGGAAAAGGCATGTGTGTCCCTCTAGTGGAAATGGTTTGTCATTACAAGTCAGTTTGTAATTGAACTTTTCTAATCCCTAATAATATCTAAAGGCTTCACAAAACTCATACAGCATAGGAAATAACATTGTGAGAATATGCTACTTCTTCCAAATGGAGCACATCGCTCTCGGGTTTAGAGCTTTTCAAAATGCCATTTAGAAAAGCCATTTTGTCCAGTAATGAGTGCCGTGTGTAGTGCTGGAGGTAATTATGGACTATCAGAGCTGATGATGTGTGTGAGGAGAAGATATTTCAGTTACTTCATGATGTCCTGTCTTGAAGGAAATGGTGGACTGGTTCAATGCCATCAGAGCAGCCAGGTTTCACTACCTGCAGGTGGCTTTTCCTGGAGCTACCATCTCTGATGTGAGTACACGCAAGCACACATGCATGCACATACACAACACAGTTTTTTGTATATTTTCTGGGTGGACATTACTCTACTATATAAAAACTACAACTAACGTTTATTTAATTGGCTGATTCAAGTTTTTCCAGATTCAGTATATTTGATTATTTTTATGTATTAACTTTTAAGTAGGGCTGTCAATCGATTAAAATATTTAATCGCGATTAATCGCATGCTTGTCCACAGTTAATTGCGATTAATCTGTTCAAAATGTACCTTAAAGGGAGATTTGTCAAGTGTTTAATACTCTTATCAACATGGGAGTGGACAAATATGCTGCTTTATGCAAATGTATGTATATATTTATTATTGGAAGTCAATTAACAACACAAAACAATGACACATATTGTCCAGAAACCCTCACAGGTACTGCATTTAACATAAAAATATGCACAATTCATAACATGGCAAACTCAAGCCCAACAGGCAACAACAGCTGTCAGTGTGTCAGTGTGCTGACTTGACTTGCTTTAAACTGCATGTGATTATCATAAAGTGGGCATGTCTCATGGGTACCCATAGAACCCATTTTCATTCACATATCTTGATGTTATTATTGCGTTAACTTTGACAGCCCTACTTTTAAGTAATAAAAGATACACACCAGAATTGTATTCCCAGCAATGTGGAGGCTTTGAAACACCATTAAGACTTAAATGTTGGAGGAAAGAAAAAAAAGAAACAGAAAAAGTAGTTGGAAATTAAATAAACAGAGTTTATCAGTGACTAAGTATTTGCTCTTTGTCTAGTTGTTGCCAAAGCTAACCAGGAACTATATAAAGGAAGGTTACATGGAGAAGACTGGTCCAAAGGTAAGACATTTTTGTTTTACTGCAACATTATTTGTTGATAGAATACTTCTCTTCAACATGATTTATAAGTTAGGGAAATATGCAAACCAATAATGGCGTCTAGCAGTTATATAATAAGTTATTTATTTGACATTTTTAGCTCTATGAATTGAACTGCTGCTGCATGTTCTCTCCCATTTCTGTCCCACAGCACACAGAGGGCTTTAAGAAGAGATGGTTCACGATGGATGACAGGAGGCTCATGTACTTCAAAGAACCACTGGTAATAAAGCTGCACGTCATGAGGAAACCGCTGTAGCTGCATACTGGGACCGGCAAATGATGCTATGCCTTTTTCTCTACTGTGTATCAGTCTCTGTCTATTTTAGAAGGACGGTGTGCTCAAAAACTCAATATAAAATATTCAATTCGTTTAAAGTGCAGATTTTGGCTTTAGCTCCTTACAACAACGAGTTTCATTCAAGATGATTGAACTATGCGTCTCTCCCTCTGCTCCCAGGATGCCTACGCACGAGGCGAGGTGTTCATTGGTAGCAGGGAGAACAGCTACACCGTGCTGCCCGGCCTCCCCCAGAACATTCAGGGCTACCATTGGCAGTTTGGAATTACCATCGTGACCCCAGACAGGAAGTTTCTATTCACGTGCGAGACCGACGAGGATCAGAAAGACTGGATCACTGCATTGCAGACGCTTATCAACAGACCGATGCTGCCTCAGGAGTACGCAGGTAAACTGAACACCCAACTAAGTCAAGTCATTATTTAGCTCTTTTCGTCTTAATTTCTGATATATATTTGTTTGCTGTCTCTCTGCAGTGGAGGCCTATTTTAAGCACAAACCATGATGGTGTTAGTATTTGAAGACCTGTTGGTGCAGATAGTGGACCTGGAGGAAGAGAAGGACCTGAAATATGTACTTGATATCTCATAATGAAAGACTTAAGGTTGACAGGGATAAAAGACCAAAAGGTGAGATAGTTACCATTCCCACAATGATTCCTTTACTCTACCATCCTGCTCAACCTCACCCACATATATGTGCCAGAACCATTTCTTAGCGAGACCGAACCACTCCTGAGCTCACGAATGTTTAACTCGCTCATCTGTTATGTGACGTGACTTACATACTTGAAAGAGGTCAGTCTTCCTGACCTGAATGTGCAGAAGTTATGTTTGTAGGAATCGCAATTGTTGCTGCTCAGATGTCAAAAGATGTGTTTCTCTTTTCTCAGTAACATAAGTATGAATATTTAGATGTTTAATACAACTGAATTAACATTGCATTTCAACCAAGTGTACAAACTGAGCCCTTCTGGCCAGTTATATGTAGACTAAACCATTATCTGACACTGTAGTATGTCAGTAAGAAGGACTAATACAAACATGGCCTGCAGATACTCACATTTATTTCCATGTACGAGTACAATGATATTTAATTCTAAATGTATTTATTTTTTTAACTGTCTAATTATGCATTATTGCCAAGCACTGCTGGTATAATAAGTTATTTTAGCTTTTTTTCTGGTATATATTCAAGCAGCTGAATGTAAAGTGCTTTGTATAACGTTTATTATCACATTGAAGAATTGGCTTGCATTCCTTTGTCTCTCATTTTTGTAAAACTGTATACAAATTTTGATCAAATTTAGCATTTCCTTTCATGAGGTATAATTATTTATCCAGCAGATGGAGACAGAGGATAGGATTTAAACTTACTATGACCCCCCCCCCCACACACACACACACCACAAACAAGTAACTGCCGGTGTGCACATTAAATTATTTGTGTAAGTGCTGAAGAGAAAGGTGTGAAGATGCTTTTGAGCAGTATTACGAGGGGCAGCGATGCTCATGTGCCATCGAGCAAGACATTAAATCTCCACCGCACGCATTGTTTTTTAACTCATGTTCTGAACTCACTGTGGAGTCGTGTCATAGGAGAATCTGTGTAAAACTGAACCCTGTCGTCACTATTAAAAAGGGTTAAAGCCACATTACCGTCTGTTTTTTTTTTATTGTAGTTAACTTTCAGTTACAAGAAAGAAGTTGCACATCGAAAAGTAGTAAAACCAAAAATCAATACATTACTCTGAACATCAAGATTGGAAAAACATGAAAATGTACAGTAAATACTGTACGGAGATATCCAGTTTCTATGACTAAGATGAAGTCTACCAAAGCAACAGTCATATAAAAAGAGGCCTATGCTTCTTTTATTAACAACAGGTTAAATACTGTTAACAGATTATAAGAAACGCACCAGTTAAAAATGTTTTTCAGAAAACATGGCACTATATACCCCATTTATATATTCATGAATGGAAAATAAAGGCAAAACATAAAGCAGCCAACTAATGTTTGCACATTTGACTACAAATAAAACATCTAAAATAAAGAGATATACACATCTGTCAGTCGTATACAATACTTTAGGTAACATTGTCAGGATATTGTAGGTCTTTATTCCCCCCTAAACCCCACCCATACTCTTATTTACCATCTAAAGTGCTATTCTCCTCCATCATTTTTTTTTTAACATGCAGAAAAAAAGTGTTAAGTATTTACATCATGTTTGTCAAATTATGTTTCAAATAATTTCAAAACTAAATAATATATATTATCAAGAAGAGAGGTTGCACTAGAGCTCTCCAAGACTCAACATTGATCCTTGAATATTGGAAAAATCCCCAAAATGTTTTAGGTTCTGTGACCCATGCACTGCCACGTTTCTGAAGGTTTGTTTAAAGGTATAATATGCAACAGTTGTTGGTTGCTGTTTGTAAACACATAGCATTCAAAGTTGGCCACTCCTCCTCGGCTCAACAAGTGAGCGAGGGATAGAGCAGCGATGGTCGAGTGAGCTATAGAGTGACTGAAGAGAGGGAGCGGGGTTAGTGAGAACAAAGCAGCAAATAAAACGTTATTTTCTGATTGTTTCATGGCAGTTACGTTCTAAAGCACAAATAAACATGACCACACCTCCAAACAACCCTGCAGGAAGGTGCCGCGCTGCCGGAATTTGAATGAATGGAGCCGAAGGCTTCATCCTGTTAGATGTGGCTCGGCGCTGCTCTCGGTCAAACCGATAGCAGCGATGTAACAAACCCTTTCTCATCCGTCAAATACGGCCGCTTTGTATCTGACAGAGCTAAAGGGGGACTAAAGGGCGGTATTTGACGACCTTAACGGGCTGCACACTAGGGATGCAGAACCGAACCGTAAAAAACTGAACCATTCAATGGCTGTACAAACCGAAACGTGGGCTTGTTGGACCGTTGCACCACTATTAAATACAGACCTGCTAATTATTTGATGATTTGCCAGAGACATAGAAGAGGCAAATATCTGCACATAGGCCTACTTGACCATTAAGAGGCCTTCCTTATTTCATGTATAAAATCTGTGTTTGGCTTCATATAATATACAAATATAATTCATTACTATAATATAGAAATATGCTATCATTTATTACTATCAATCAATCAACCAATTTATTTTGGAGTTCAAACACATTAGAAATGGTTGTTTTTCTTCTACCTAATGTGCAAAACAAAGCAAACCGAAACTGTTACCCAAAACACGCAACACAAACCGAACCGTGGGCTTGTTGCACCACTACTGCACACCCTGCGTGCTGTTATTGGCTGAGGCTGAAAGGCTGTTTGCAGACACCGGAAATGTCCCGAGCATAATAAGAAGAAAAGAGAAAATACAGGCAGAGGGCTGCAGGTCTCTGTAGATACAGACACCACCACACACTAGTCGGTCATAAGTGATGACTGAGAGGGATTATTTTTTAGGAAATTCTTGCATATTATACCTTTAAACTACTTTATACTTAATTTTTTTGCATCTAGCATGAATTAAAATCTAATAAAAGAATAATTGGTTGTGGCCAATGATGCTATTATTTACTTCATATCCTTGTATACAAAATGGCAACATCAATTGCTAGAAGTAAAACATTCCCAAATATCCACAGCTGAATCATGGAAATGCTTGGATTGAGTTTATGCTGGTGAGCTAAACTGGCTCCTAAAGAGCCTGTTGAATTACTGACATGAACACTGAACCATGGACTGAACACTATACATCTATTACATGAACATTCATCCACACGCTGACCAACAAGACAACATTAAAACAAAATGTCTACTGTCGCTGACATTTTAAATGGATGTGAGAAATAAATGGCTTTACAAGAACATGTATCTTGCCCAAAAGACCATAAATTCTGGTTCGACTAAATCTCTTCACAGTAAAATAACCACACAAGGTAAAGCAAAGGTAGATGTCCGATTCAATGTTGGGGTTTAAAATGCCATGCAGCTACAGTTATAGAAGAAAATGTCCATTAGTAGGTTAATAACTGTCTGAGGTGTGCAGCGTCTAACTAACAACCTAGGGCTACATTCACAGCTGAAGAAGGAGGTGGATGAGGAAAAGCAGGACATACAAAATAGAGTAGGGCAGTGAGATGAGTGCAGGACGACAGATGGAGGTTGTGTGGACTGAGACATGGAGGTTTGAGAGTGGAGAAACAGAAGGGCAAAAAGATTTATACCTCGCTGGAGCTGACTCCTTATCTCTGATCGGGCCAGATATGAACACCTACGATATGAACATGAGTGATACACACACACACACACACACACACACACACACACACACACACACACACACACACACACATAAATACACACACTCACTCAGATCCAGAGACTTAGGGCAGGCTTTAAGACCTGCAGCAGCCTGTGCTCTTCATCTCCTTGTTTACGTACTCTGAAAGCTTAAACTTCTCACTGGGATCCTTCATAGACCGGTGCTTCAGCTCCCTGAGACAAAGAAAGAAGATAAGATGAGGTTAAACAAAACTGAGCCAAACCTAAACACTACAAATGATCGGATTAGGTATTAAAGGGATAGGTTGGGTGTTTTGAAATGGGGTTGTATGAGGTTCTTATCCATAGTCAGTGTATTACCTACAGTAGATGATGGTCGGCGCGCCCCCAGTTTGGAGAAGCAGACAGGAGTTACCGCACGGAAGCAAAGCAATGTGCTGTGGACGGGGCCGGCAGCAAAATGTATTTTAGCCTTCTAAAAGAAAGACCCACCTAAAAAAATCAATATCAGTTTAAGTGTACGCTATATTTAGAATATTTCTGCCACTTTACCTTGCCGTCAGACAGCCCTTTCCGACGGGGAACTGAAGCTGTTCTATCCATATATGCTCTCGCCAAAGCCACCAGACTCCTTTGAAAAAAACTTTAATTTTATCCCCCAGAAAACGGGGTACGCTGTTCTACCGCTACCTCGATCGGTTAGTTTGTTTGTGCTATTGCGTGACTTTGTTGAGCCCGAACTAACCAAAGTCACACAATAACAGAAACAAACTAACCGATCGAGGCAGCGGTAGAACAGCAACCCCCGTGTTCTGCGAGGTAAAATTACATAGTTAACGGCTTCAGTTCCCCGTTGGAAACATAGACTGTAGCTGGCTCACAGCAAAATATTCAAAATATAGCGTACACTTAAACTGATATTGATTTTTTTTTAGGTGCGCTTTTCTTTCAGGTGGCTTAAACACGTTTTGCTACTGGCCCCGTCCATTGCTTTGCTTCTGTGCAGTAACTCCTGTCTGTTCTCCAAACTGGGGTCGTGCCAACTGTCATCTACTGTAGGTAATACACTGACTATGGATAAGTACCTCATACAACCCCACTTCAAAACATCCAAACTATCCCTTTAAGTTGCTCCAAAAAATCATTTAGGAACCTGTATTGTAGGCACAAGATTTCTATCATGCATTGTTTTTTAGATAAAGTACATAACATACAGAGCACACATACACTGAGAATGGACTTTACAGTGAAGTTGGAGTCATCTTGTGTCCAGTACTTAAACTTTTAAAATGAAAGATATTTGCAGGGAGAAAGAGTAGATGGAAAAACAATCTATCAGACAAAAATCTAATTATTATTTCTAGCGGAGTATTTTTTATGTCTGGAGGTGAAAAGCTAGCAAGTTCGGATGTTTTTGTTAAACTATCCCCAAGGTCAAACACAAACTTTCACATCCAACTGATTTTTTATGCTCCTTAATGACAGTATAGTGCTGTCATATCTTTGCATCTTCATAGTTCAGTATGCCAATAATTACTGGATGAAAAAGACAAAACATCTCTTAATCAGACCGACCCACAACACTTGCAGAGAGAATGACACTCACTTAGCCACAGCAGTGAAAGCCAGCTCTACGTTGAGACCTGACCTGGCGCTCGTCTCCATGAAGGGAACTCCAAACTCCTGCAGAGTCAAAGCAATAACAGTTATTGGAGATGTTCACTATTTTACGCCCAGAAGACTCAAACATATGTATGATAATTTAACACTTTTCAACAGACTGCTGCTTCCCTGATACGCTACAAAAATTAAACTAGAATTATGTCATTACTTCATCATTTTAACCTATTAGATATTTGTGTGAAATTGTCATAATGAGCACATGAATTCTCGGGTTATGGCCAAAAACATGTTTTGTGAGGTCACAGTGACCTTGACCTTTGACCAGCAAAATCTAATAATTTCATCCTTTAGTCCAGTTGGACATTTGTGCCAAATATGAAGAAATTCTCCCTTAAGGCGTTCCTGAGATATTGCGTTCACAAGAATGGTGTGGATTGATGGACAACCCCAAAAACATAATAATGAAGGCTAGAAGTTTACAGCAGAACTCCACAGCACAATAGTGAACTGGTTTACTTTGGACAAATCCAGCACAGATGTGATAAATTTGTCTCCCAGCTTTTCCTCTGCAGGGGAATTTGTCTCAACCCTCAGTGATGATAATGGATGTGCTTTTTTTTCCCTCCCAGACTGAGCCTCAAGTTACTTAGTGGCACTTTATTGCTCCCACTTCTGGGGAGAATCGCTTGTCGGTCTGCTATTTGTTTTGTGTGCCATGCTGTGAAGCAACAGCAGTCGGAGAGATTGATAAAAGGACATTTTTTCTTTGTGGCTGTATTTGTAGCCACCAGGACAGACATGGTGAATCGATGTTCTGCACAAGGTCATAAAACTTTTATAGATGATGACACAGATGGCAGGAATCTATACAATACATATGAATTATCAAATGTTAATTGATTCTAGAGGAGGGCAAATTGGAGGTGTCTGGCCTTTCTTTGTCTCTTCTATCTTTTTGGTTTGCATGGGAAACATTTTCCTCATGAAGCAGATAGAATTATCTTGATAATCCCACCTTTCTGTAATATTCATAATCTTCTCATCTGCCATAGAAATTCAATCAGCCATACAAATAGCCTTGGAAAATTACATGAAAGGAGAAATCACTGCCTTCATCGGTCACATACGAGGCCTTCATTTCACTAGAATTAAAAGATACTAGTGCAGTGCCCGTTCAGAGCGCGTGCCCATCAGGAGTGGGCCGATTGCTTGGCCCCCAGAAGTGCTGCTTGCAGTGTTGTCGTGAACCGTGGTATGGCTGCTTGCACTCGCCAAGTGTGACGTTGATTGGATGATCGGTTCTCGAGATATACGAAGGACAGTCATACATACACAGAGATTCCTTCCTTTATGGATAGATGATGCTGCTACAGCGCCACCTATTGGCCAAATGGCACCAAATTTGTCATTTGTCAGCAAAACTATATGGACCATCAAAAATTCAAAAAATAAAAAAAATTTCCAGCTTGGTCTAGAGATCCTCTGTACCAAATTTGGTGACAATTGCTAAAAATTTGTATGAGGACTAGCAAAAAATCTGATTTGGACACAATTCAAAATGGCGGATGATCAATCTAGACGCAAATGGGCGTAGGTTATTTAGAGTTTAAGCTTATGGTTAAAAAGTTACAGGCCAAAACCTAAAGTGCATTGCTATAGTGCAATAATCTGGTCAAATTGCACCACATTTGACACTGCACTCTCTGGGGTCCTGAGCAATACACCAGCCAAGTGTGAAGTAGATCGGATGAACGGTTCTCGAGATATGTGAAGGACACACGGAAAGACAGACTGAGATTCCTCGCTTTATAGTTAGATGTTGAAAACTTTTTGGTTATGTAAGGTGCAGCTTCTGGACAGTGAAAGTTGTGCGAATATTGTTTGTACATTCTCAATAATTCACCTTTGCAAGCCTCTCGCCATCTTCTCTCTTCACCACCCTCTCATGAGTGGCATCAGCCTGGTGAGACAGAAAAAACAAGGTCACACACACACACACACACACACACACACACACACACACACACACACACACACACACACACACACACACACACACACACACACACACACACACACACACACACACACACCAGTGCTGCTAAAACCACAACATCCACCCACCCCACTTCTATTTGTCCACAGTTTACATACAAGCCTTTGCTGGTGTTCAGGTCTGATGGCAGCTAATGAGTCAAGATTGACTCTCGGGACGCTAATTAAGCGCTGATATGGAGTGTGGGGGACTGAAACAAGACAGATCTCCAAGACAGAGACATCTGTTCTCTGTTCAGAGGGAGGGATGTGAATGGCAGCTCTAGAAATATGTGTAACGCCGATATTTGCAAATTAGCAGGTTGAGATATTGTCAGATGTTTGTGTGCTTGAAATGAACAAGAATAATTGTACTTTAAGAAATATAATCAGGCAGAAAATCACCAATAATAATAATAGTTTTTAGAAAACATTACTCAAACAGTAAATAATGCATTTGTTGGGGGCTGTTTTTAGCAGTGGCTTACTACACATTTGATGTTCTAGGGAGTATTTAAAGGAGCAGGACAGTGTATGTTTACCTTGCACGGCAGCTGGATTCTCACAATGTCACGAGATCACACAAGCATCACATGGAAATTCATCTTCTCGGGCTTCAAGTAATGCGTTTGTGTCCGGCAAGCCAGATCACGGACCTATCAGCGTCCTGTGAGGAGCTACTGGTAGCTACGGGCGTGGCTTTTGTGTGTATAACGCAACCGTTTGTTCTAAACAACAATGGCGCCTCCTGAAGAGGTTAGCGTAGATGCTGCAATAAGATCAGTTATAGAACTGGAGAGTATTTCTTTATTTAAAAAAGAGCAAAGAACCGCACTGAAGGTGATGTTTTCGCTCTTCTCCCAACTGGCTTCAGCATGGGTTTGATTGACAGATGGTTCATCCAATCATCAAGTATTTTTTTAAAGTTCCTGCCCTTTTCCAAACAGTTTCCGATGACGGCTTCTCAGATGGTTCTGTGTAACAAACCATCTGGTGGGTCAGGTTAGGCCGGCCTCCTGGTGGTCATCCCTAGGATCTCAACAAAAACGCATGGGGAGTCTGCGATTAGCCACTGTGGCTCTAGTCTCTGGAACAGTCTGTCTGAGGATCTGAGGGACTCCACGACCTCTGTGGACGAGTTTAAAAGAAACTTACTTAAGGTGCCTCGTCATGTATTGCCTTAGTTTTTAAGTCTTAATCATTGGTTTTCATACTTTTTATCTCTTGTACATTATTAGTCTAAATTCTATTTATTGTTTGTTTAGTCTTTTTTTTGGTCTGTGCTGTTTTAATCCTGCTTTGTGAAGCACTTTGGGCTTCATGATTGTATGAAAGGTGCTATATAAATAAAGTTGAGTTGAGGTGTACGTGGCATTGCCTCAAAATAAACTACAGTGCCCACGTTCACCGTAATGAAGACACCTGTCACCCAGTGCAACAGTGTGGCTCACTGTTTATAACAGATTTTGGACAACAATAGAGCTCTACAGCATGGTGGAATAAGATAAATCAGACTTTGATTGCACAGACAATAGGCTACTTGTTAGTCGGATCAATTCGTTGTTGAAAAATATTGAATATTGACAGACTTACCCCCTAAATTGAATTAGCAGAATTATTATTCAAGTCAGAAAATATCTTAAGAAAGAATAAAACTAAGAATCAAACAAAGAATTACATGCTTATAGTTTTTGATACTCTGTACTAGAGACAAAGTTTAGTTGTATAGTATTGAACTTTGATACACAGCCATAGTGTGCACGTATCTAGAGAATTTTTTTCTTTCTTTCTTTAACACAATGCCTTGCCTTGTTTCCAAGCAGCATGAGCACCACATCCTGTTGGGCGTACTCATGGATCTCAGTCAGCCATGCCTGATAACAATACAGGACAAAGAGACAAGAGAGAGAGAGAGAAGACAGAGTAGCTGTTAGACAAGCAGAAAGACATCGTGAGTGTGAAAACCTCAAAAAGGAACAACCTGAGATAAGAGACAAGAAGGAAGAAATATGTAGTAGACATAAAAAGGGCTTCGGGAAGAGAAAACCTCGTCTGGGACTTGTCAAGGACGAGTCAGAGCACTAAATCTAATAACGTGAATAAAGAGGAAGAGGAGAGTGACTTCGGCATTTAGAAGATGAAAATGGGTAAAGGGAGAAGAAAAAAGGGCACGGAGAGCAAAAAAAACTGAGGCAAGGACAAAGAGATAAAAGGGATAAAAGCAAGAAAAAAGTAAGTGAGGAAGAGAAATACTGCGAAAGGGAGAGTTACTGATCAGTTTAATCAACACTGTCTGCTCCATCCTGCCCTAACTACAGTATGTACACAGAGGAAGGATGAAGATTTACAGCACTTCTGACTCTATAAACTCTGAAAGCATCTGAACCATCCATTCACGCCTAGAGAGCATTTAATCACTTCAGACACCTGCTGAAATAATATCCCTCATCTCAGCACAAAGCTTTATTGTACCCAGAGTGAATTACTCCACATTGGATTTCTGACTGACTGGTGATCAATCCGTCTTTCCTTTAGTGGTCCTACTCCGGAGCCGTTTCCCCTCCGACAGCTCCTCTGTAATTAATTCTGGTGACTGTGTTTGTAAAGGGATTTCACCGGGGTCACCTCCAGCCAAAGGTCATGTTAAATAACAGGAGATGAGACAGGAAATGTGTTGACACTGCTACCTGTGAATATCAGAGTGGTTAAGGAAGACTATGCATGTGTCAATTGGAACCTTTATTATAAACAGTAGGTAAGGAAATAAGGCTGTCTGAGTCTCTTCTAAAAACATACTTTTATCAGAAAGCATATCCTGATTTTATCCGAGCTGCCGGTTTATTTTATTGATTTTTAATTGGAATTATTTTACCCTTCCTGTACTTTATCATTCACTTCGGTATTTTATTAAATTTTCTCTCTGTGAAGCACTCTGTACTTTGTTTTGATAATTGATCTATAAATAAAGTTTATTATCACATATTATTATCATAATGAACCAAAACACATAAAAAATAAAAAGATATACAAAATATAACATTTCTCACAAAGCGATCTAATTATCAACATCTTTAAAACGTTCTCCCAGCCCATCTTAGTCTTCATCTGTAGTCAAACCATCCCACATCCAAACTCTGGAGCTCCGATCCTTCACCCAGTCAACTCCACATCCAGCAGAATGATGCATGGCCCTCTACAGGCTCACGTGATTAGCATTGCATGACCAGTGCTCACGCACGCAAGTGCTTATAAATAAAAGAACTGCATTTCAGTCGGCTTCCACCCCATCATACTGCAAACTGAACTCAGGCAATAAGTCACTCACATTCAAAAAGGCTGTTAAAAGGCTTATTGCTCATAGGGGACGAGACTACTTTTTATTCTAAATGATCGTTCAGCTGAACGCTGTTTAAAAGGAAAAAAGACAACAGATAGAAGGAAAACGCTTAGAGCGGTAACTTTGAGGAAATATGATTAAATGTTACTTTTATAAAATATAAAGGAATGCATGAGACAGATAATCTGTGAAAAAAATAATGTTCCTCTGCGTCCTCCTAGTTCTCCTAATGGCATTTGTAAGATTTCAACGTGCCTGAAGGAAAACAACCAATCAGAGCCGAGCAGTCTCTACAGCAGCTGTCAATCACTGCTCGCCAAACTTTTATCTTAATTTAACAGCTAAACAGTACACTACAAGATGATTCTGAAAACATTTGAGGAGAGAAATAGGCATTACAGTAACAGAATATTGATTCATATTTGATCAGTGCTGCCTAGTTTGAAAGTTTGAACGGTGTTTGCGAGATTCGCGAGCAGTGATTGACAGCTGCTTTAGAGACTGTTCAGCTCTGATTGGTTGTTTTTCTTCGGGCACTTTGAAATCTTACAAATGCCATTAGGAGCACTAGGAGGACACAGAGGAACATGATTTTTTTTCACAGATTATCTGTCTCACTACTGTCAGTAGTGACAGTCTTATAAAAATATATTTTTTTTATCATATTTGCTCAACGTTACCAACTGCAGCTTTAAAGACTTGATAGCTTGGCTCCTTCATTCTACAGCTACAGTTCTATATTTTCACACTATTCTGCATACACTGTTTGTTTGTCCTCTAACCAATCCTCTAGTTAATTGTGTTGCCTTTAAAATCAATGCTGAGTCATGTTTGCGATTTGATGTGCTTTGGATTTAATGAGGTCAGAGAGGTTTGGTGGTTTGAGAGACCAGACTGTCGCCCCGAGGTTCTTTATAAAAGGCAGTGAGCTACACCGGTGGGGAGTGGAGGGCCGATTGAGAGGAACATTTAAAGACGTCTATAAAGATGATATAGCTGAGGAAAAATTGGGTTGGCTTGTTTGAATTTGCATCACCGGTGCTCTTCAACATTGAGGAACATTTTTTGCGTGTGGATAATTACCTGCTTCATGCATAATTCAACTTTTTGTCAAGGTTTCCCATCATTCACATGTTGCTCGGCAAGGTCAACGGTTGCTTCTCTTTAGA
This sequence comes from Sebastolobus alascanus, assembly GCA_916701645.2. Classification (NCBI taxonomy): domain Eukaryota; kingdom Metazoa; phylum Chordata; class Actinopteri; order Perciformes; family Sebastidae; genus Sebastolobus; species Sebastolobus alascanus. Next base: position 499,621 of record CAKAOJ020000133.1, on the reverse strand, counting down.
AATGTCTCATCTTTGAATTCTGAGCATCCTTTAAAAATAGTCTGTGTGATGTCACCTGTATCAATCAAATCAACATATTGCCATGTACCTTGAAATAGAAGGTTATTGTTCATCTATCTCCCACATTTTCAAATTTTCATCCTCCCACATTAAATTTGACAGCATGCCTTTGAGTGATTCTCTCCATATGCTGCAATTAGTGTTTGAGGAACCATAGTTTGTAATTAGATCATTCAGCTGTTTATAGCTCTTCCCCTCCATCAATGGGCCATTTCAGAGACACAATCATTGATTCCATATGATGCCACTTGTCACCTCCATCCTGGAGAAATTAAGTCTCCTATTATCTTTTCATCGCAGGAGAGGAATGACTCAAATCTTTAATAATTCCATTAGATTCAATATTTCTGTTTATAATATTTCAGGCAATATTAACAAAATGAGAAGTAATTAGTTACTATTTGCTCTAAAGGATTAAATTTCATAAAGATAAAATGCCAAATGCACCGCTGAAAGTCACGCTGCCCGCTCAGCTGTGGAAGTGAGAGATAACAACAAAGGCAGAGAGACCGATGTGACAGAGAGGGGAGACAAAGCCAGAGATGTGACAGAGAGACAGAGAGGGTGCCAAAAGGCAGCAAGATGGAGAGACAGACAGTGACAGTGAAAGACAAGACAAAGACCAAAGGATCTGTATCAGAGAGGAAGGAAGATAAAAGCCCAGGCAGACAGCTGCTGGCGGCTGCGTCGTGACATTGGCGAGACAAGTTATCACTGGCAGAGGTATGTGAGACTTCTGATGCTGCCTGTTTTCCTTTTGTTGTCACGGAGATGAAAAAGCAGGGCTGTGTCCTACTCCAAGATACAAGACAGGTCGGCTGATGGTGACGGTGTTTTGGATTGTATAACAGGCAGAAGTGGAAGTAATAAATTACCTTTACTCTTGTTACTGTAACAAACCAGGATGTGTCAGTAGCACAGCTATCTAAAACTGTCATGTACCAAAACCATCAGTTTTGTTTATTTACTCTTTGATCAGATAGTTTAAATCAAAATGTTGCATTTAACATTCAACCAGTGGGCATCGTCCGGGTCTGAAAAGTGAAGCCAATGCTGAATTGCCTTAAACTTGCATTCTTTCGCCAGCCAGCAGGGGGCGACTCCTCTGGTTGCAAAAAGAAGTCTGATTGTATAGAAGTCTATGAGAAAATGACCCTACTTCTCACTTGATTTATTACCTCAGTAAAGATTGTAAACATGAGTTTATGGTCTCAATCGCTAGTTTCAAGTCTTCTTCAATACAGCATGATGCTCATTTAGTAGGTTATGGTCCCATTTAGAGTCAGATAGACCATAAAGCAGGGGATGCTTTAGGGCGTGGCTACCTTGTGATTGACAACTTTGAACTTTAACCCTTTCACAGTGTGTTTTCAGTTCATTAATGTTAATTGAAACATTTTGATCGCCTAAAAAACGTCTTATTCAATGTTCGGTTGTACTTAGCTCCACCCTCTTGTGTCACTTCTGGTTGCAAAAAACCAAGATGGCGATGGCCAAAATGCCGAACTCGAGGCATCAACACGGCAGTCCATAAACCAACGGGTGACATCACGGTGACTTCATCCACTTCTTATATACAGTCTATGGTGATAACACTACCTTTGTTGACATATTTCCCTCAAAACTATGAAAAAATATCTTCAACATTACCAGAAAAATCTGAATGATTTGTCCTTGAATTCCCCCAATGTGTTCTAGTCACTGACAAAAATATATACTGTATACAGAATATCTTTGCATCCTATTAAAACTCAATAATAAAACAGACTCCAATAGTGAACGTGATTAAAATTCCTCAGGAGATCACGGAGTGTCTTTCCACACGACCCAAGTTTCCCTCTCTTGCACTTTTGTCTGAGCAGATTTGCTACGGGTGACAATGCTATTCTTGCCAGGCTTTGATCAGAGTATTACACCAACACACCGAGTGGAGAAGTCTGCTCCCGACGACAGGCAGAGTCACACTGAGCCAACCCAGAGGAGCGCAGGGAGAAAGTAGGACTTCTCCCCTGAGAGGAGGTTTAAGCTCCGCGAGGCAGCTGAGCTAAACGGAGTGACACAGTGTCACTGTCTGACATACGACGAAGACGCAGAGAAATCCTGTCTCACTCGGGGCCGTGTACTGTATTCACACATTCATGCAGGTAGGTACACAACCAGGCAGGCAGACACAAATCTATATTTGATTTATTCAAAACCAGGGTTCATAATGTTGGCATTGGCATTTTAAAATCTACTTGTAGACATTTGTGGAAGCACTTTATGCGTGTTTTCTTCTGTAGATTTTATAGACACACACAATATCTCGAATAAAACACACATCAGTAAGCAAGTCCCTTCTGTGTTATAAAACTTCACATCATAAAAAAAGACAAAAATACAACAGCCTTGTAAGCTGATTTCTGTGGCCTGACAGGGAAGAGAAAGGCTTTTATGTTTATAAAAGAGCAGCTGACGTGTCTATCTGCTAGCAAACATGGGTGTGAGACATGTCTGGATGACTGATGTGCTTTGAAAAGCTGCAGTCACAGAGTGAGAGTGAGACGACGAACTATCCTCACTTCTGTCGATGCTCTCTAATTTGTTTTTGTGCTGTAGAAGCTGAACATAAGCACTGACCCTAAACCCGTGTCTTTTTCAGTCACTGATAAGTTTACACCGTCCTGAGCAAATAATGAATAATAAATAAATGAATAAAATAACCTATAAAAGGCTTGTAGCACCCAATAATGTCACAATTTCCTGTTAATGTAATGCACGAAAATGTAATAAGATTTACATTTAAAGGTCAAGTGTGTAGGATTTGCGTGGTTGCGTGGTCGCACATTGCAACCAACTGAGTACCCCTACGCTCAACTGGGGTGCAATTGAGTAAAAGTAAAACAATTTCTACTTTTATTTTTAAATGTACTTAAGGTCAACTTTTTTCTTCGTTTCAAATTCAATTTGAAACCCTTTTTGAATGCAGAAATGTCATAAGATCAGAATCTCTGTTGACTCAGATGAAAAAGAACATTTCATGGAGATTGAATCGATTCATTCATTGCTCGCTTGTGTAACATTAGCCATCTTCTGCAGCTTTTGTCATCTACTGATGGAGTCTAATCTAAAATCCACTCTGGTCTAATGGAAGATACTTGCACAGAAACCAATCAGCATGGGTATAGAGTTCATTTCCCATTGATAAGGATTTTAGTTTAATGGATCTTTGCCTGATAAAAACGTACCACTTGTCATTTGTCAAATTTCAAACAACATAAAGCCTAGAGTTTACATTTCCAAACATTAAATCAGTGGTAAATGTATTTTTGTAGAAAAATAGCATACTTTTTTTTTTTTTTACATTATTACATTATCTGTCAAAATTATTACATCATCAGTTTTGAAAAAAAAAAGGCCTGAAGTGTCCTGAAGGTATTACATCATCGGTAAAAATGGTATTACAATATCAGTCAGGACATTTTATTACATTATTGGTCGAGTTATTCGGCTACATTATTGGGTTTTTATCACATTTTCGATCAGGTTAAGTGCAAATTTTATTACATTTTCAGGAAATTATTGGGTGCTACAAGGCTTTACATGTGGATTCTTTGCTAAGTGGAAAGCAGCAGTGTCTGTTGACATAAGTAATAAATGTGTGAGTGGGAGTCTCGCTTTACATTAAACCAACTCTGTGGCAGAAAAGACATGCAACTAAAGGCAAATATTTAACCTTTTTCTCGGACTAAACAGATTTCAAGTGAATAAAAATGATGGCTTTGCTTGAAGGAAAACTTCTACTTGTTCTTCATCTCTTTAAGTCCCTTCTTTGCAGATATGAAAGTGATTGAGCTTGCCCCTCTGAGCAAACAGCACGCAGACTAAAGAAACACTTAAATATTGCCAAAGGAAGAAAGATTACTGTCGAGCTGAGGATGAAACAAGGTCAACTCTCAGCATTTACAGATGAAGGTCTTTTCTTTGGAGAAAAGGAAGCCAAAAGAAAATATTAAAACTGTGCCTGCGCTCTGAAAGTACAAGTATGAACATATGTGACTCATCTGTTTCAAGTTATCAAACACTAGGTATCTACTGTACATGTACATACAGTACGTGAAAATATTTTTTTCTTATTTCCCTTCTCTCAAGATTTTTTTTCTCTACAGTTTAAAGATAAAATTTAAGTATTTTTTTTTTTATCAATACACTGATGTAAGCATTTATTATTATGACAACAGATAAGAATGTACTTGGTATTTTGGAAAATCTTAATAATTGGTCTTATTTCCTTTTAGTGCCTGCCATTTGTGCACAAATTGAAAAAAATTTCTGCGCTGAACAGCACCCTGCATTTTTCTCCGGGTTACTGAGCAGTTTGGGAAGCCTACTTTTTCACTGTCTTGGTAAAAATGAAACTTAAATGACATGCATGACACTGAGAAAACCAGAGGTGAATTACCAATTATGGGTTTCATTTATGGCAAGTCAAGAGGTAAATGAAACCAGTTCGCAAACCCTGCCAGTGCACCATTATAAATGGATTTCTACTTCTCCAAATTATGAATGTCTGAATATAAAAGGGGAAATCAATAATTTAAGATTTCCAATATATTACGAAGGGAAAAGAATCGAGTGGGTAGAATGTCAAGTGCCAGCAAAATGGAGATTTGGTGTGAGCGGGCTGAAAGGTCTCAAAGCTGCAGACGAAAACAACAGAAGTCATTAACCTGCAAATGTGTCACTTTGCCACATTTTCATTAAAATAAATTGATCCACGCACCATCCAACTCCATGGCAGGAATGTAATACAGAGATTCCTGATAGGTGTGTGCCACTTTCTGAGATTGTGTGCACACACACGGTCCTCATTACCATGATATCCGCTGTGGCATCTGAGCCGATTGTTTCCAGAGATATTGTGTGTCAGAGGGGGGTGCGGGGCTCGGCGCCTTCCTGTCAATCAGACTGATATTTTTTTTCAGTCCTCATGTCAGCACTTGTAAACAATTCCTCTCTTTAAAATATGTTTTTTTTTTGTTCTAAAGGAGCTTCAATTCTTGGAGGAAAAAACTCCTCTCTATTCTTATCAAGTGCATCCATTGTCTCTCGACAAATGCTATTTTAAAATTCAAATTTAACTAGGTAAAACAAAGGAGAATAAAACAAGTGTAGAAAAGCTCAGAAAACACCTAAAGCCATATACAGACTTTACTGACTTTGAGATATTGATACAGTCACCCTGCGTGGGAGGAGGGGGACCACTGACTGCTGAGATAACTCTACTTTGATCCAATGTTTCTTCTTCTGCTTTGATGAACCCAACAACATCTTAGATCCGGTGCTAATGTCCTGACATGCTGCAGGCTTATTAACACTACTGACACCAAGTGGATTCTGGTACAACAAGCTGTGCTGTGCAAACACATATTGTAGTGGCAGCAGGCACCAAACTTTTACAGCAACTTACATTTTCTGGTTCCATTTGGCTCTATTGGCTGGCTACTAGCACATTTTACAGCATGCAGGCTTTCAATGAAACTCAATCCATTGAAGCTGTGTTTCCATTCAATTTGTCAATCGAATTTTAAGCGAACTTTTGAAATGTCGCTAAAAAAGAAATGTGAATTAGGTGCGTTTCCATTAACTGGTTTGGAGCGAATAAACTCAGCTACAGCGTAGATTGGTTAGAAGTTGGCACTATAGGCTACACATGGCTGTAATCCGCCAGTAAACAGAGTAGAAGAAGAAGTAGAGGTTGTGAACCATGGCCATCTAACCATCTACGAGAGAAAAATAGAGAGAGATCTTCAGGAATTTGTTTCGATTGGGCAAGTTTTAATTGTTCTTTCATGTCAGCTAGTATTGGCCATGTTTCATGTTGTGTGGAGACGAAGACGAGCATTCACACATTATGGGAATATCCGGGAAGACGTCGAAAATAATCCCTCTCAATCATCACTTATGACCCACTAGAAGGGTGTGAGGTGTCTGTATCTACAGAGACCCTGTCCTCTGCCTGTATTTTCTCTTTTCTTCTTGTGTTCGGGACATTTCTGGGCTTCAGCAAAAAACGTTTTATTTCTCTGATTCACTGCTTTGTTCTCACTAACACCGTTCCCTCTCTTCATTCACCCTATAGCTCACCCAACCATCGCTGTTCTCTCTCTCCCCAACAACTGTTACATATTATACCTTTAATGTTTAGGGTATAACTAATAATGTTATATAATAAAGCGATAAGCTTCGGGACGAACTTCCCTTTCTGTGGCGGAAACAGGAACCATGGTTTCGTATCAGCATCGAAGCGGAACCCTAAGCCTATGGAGAAAAAATAAAACTCCCAAGCTTTGTGTAATCGCACCGAACTTACATTTGTACAGAGCGTGTTCCATAACAATTACTCTGGATAATCCACAAAACGTGCTCCGTTAATAGTGTTTTTCACCAAAATTCAATTAGTTTAGTCATTAGACAAAATTAATATAATTAGTTGATGCCACCTACATTTTTTTAGAGGCCTGTTCTGCTCGTACATATAATTGAAATCCTCTTTCACACTCTTTCTATTTCAAACAAAAGCTATAAGATCCTTCTGCCTGGATGATAAAAGCATTGCAGGAATGTGATAAAAAGCCAGAGCAACCACAACAAAAAATGATGACGCCTCTGCACTCGTTCGTGCCAGTTAGGAGATAAAACGCTCCGAAAAGACAAAAGAGATAGAGGGCGACAGAAAAAACAGAGCGCTTTTATATCTGTATGTGCTGGATTTTGTGTGTTGCAGTGAAAGATTAACATTTTTTCCCTTTGACCAATCCCTTTGTTTAACTTGTGCCAAAGAGCGACAAACATCTCTCAGTGAACAAAGAGTACGACTGGGAAGAAAAAGGGAGCAGTAATATCTGCAAACAGTTGGAAACAAGAAGGTGCACAGAACTGGGTTTTAGAGGGATCACATATTTTCCCTGAAACTGCAATGTCAATAGTTGCTGTGACAAACAAGAAAGGTAATACAGACACAGACAAACAATGTAGACGATGATCGGATGAAGACACAGATTAGGACCTCTGGCTCCCAGATTACGTGACAAATCTGTATCACATTAGAAAGGTTTTCGGGAAACATGACAACTTAAATGTGACTTGCTGTATAATTAGTAAGTTATGGGAAACTAAATGCAAAAAAACGGTTTAACCATGCATGTTAGATTGTTTTTTTTCCTGAAGCAGAAAAGACTTTTTAGGCAGCATATTTCTTTATAGATCCAAAACTCTGTACCAAAGGCTATCCCAAAACAGCATTTTTCTTCAAACTGGCCTCATGAATGGATTCCAAACTGTCTAGCCTTGAAAATGTCTTCTTTTCAGACACAACTAACACCATCAGTTCATGAAGAAATATTCAAGGGTAATGGGAGTGCAAACAGTATAACTAATACATGCCTGTCTTGAATAATCTTCAGTGCTGTGAAAAAGTAATTGCCCTCTTTTCTTCTATTTTTGCATTATTTGTCACACTTAATTCTTTCAGATCTTCAAACAAAATTTATTATAAGACAACGACAATCTGAGTATACATTTTTGTTTTAGGGCTGTCAAAGTTACCGCAATAATAACGTGTTGACGCATATTCGTTTTTTCTTCAACGCATTAAGGCAACTTGCGATTTTTATGTTGTAGCGGGCTCAGTTTTAAAGCTAGAGTAAAACTACTGGCATTATATGAAACTAGGAAACCTAAGGTACCATTGCTCCAAACTTACGCTAAATTTTGGCGAGGAAAAACTGTCATGGCCATTTTCAAAGGTATCTGAATGAAAATGGGTTCTATGGGTACCCACGAGTCTCCCCTTTACAGACATGCCCACTTTATGATAATCACATGCAGTTTTGGGGCAAGTCATAGTCAAGTCAGCACACTGACACACTGACAGCTGTTGTTGCCTTTTGGGCTGCAGTTTGCCATGTTATGATTTGAGCATATTTTTTATGTTAAATGCAGTACCTGTGAGGGTTTCTGGACAATATTTGTCATTGTTTTGTGTTGTTTATTGATTTCCAATAATAAATATATACATACATTTGCATAAAGCAGCATATTTGCCCACTCCCATGTTGATAAGAGTATTAAATACCTGATAAATCTCCCTTTAAGGTACACTTTGAACAGATAAAAAATGTGTGATTAATTTGCATTTTTTTCCATTTAATGTATGTATCCATGTATTTTGTCTTATATTCAATTTAGTTTGAAGAGCTGAAACATGGCACTGTATTCATGTTGTAGACTTGCAATTCAAAAAGCTGAAGAGGCGGTCAAGCACTAATTTATGAAAAAAAAGCTGTCTTTTATTTCTCTAAATAGTTCGTGGTGCTTTTTGATGCTGAAAGACGAAATAGAAAGACACAGTCGGCAAATCATATTTTTGTTCCGAGAGCGTCTAAATGGCTTTGACCTTTGTCCGCCCCCTCACTGCAGGTAAAGAGCTCCCTTCTGCAGAGTTGCAACAAACTCAGAGGAACATAAAAGGCACTTTTTTTTCTGGTGAGCAGGCAAAAATGAGGCGTTATGTAACAAAGAGCAGCGAGATGATGGAGAGGAGATGGCTTTCCTTTTTCAGAACACTCCTCAACAATGAGGTAATAACAAAAGAAAAAATGTCCAACAAGGACAAAAAAAAGAGGAAATTCAACTTTTTCTCCCACCTATTCTGAAACTATTTCCATAGAGACAGACATCCACCTCTGACATCAATCCATTTCACTGATTTTATTCCTTTCCGGGAAATTGAATTGCTCCAACAACCGCAATAAAAAGCAGGCATTTCATAGGACATCTTCATTCATCTTGCTGTGTTTGAGTGTGTGCACATCAGTGTCACACCCGTTTTGTTGCTTTGCAGCTGACAAAGTAAATGGAAAAGTCCACAGAAAGCAGCTGAACACCGACACTTTGCCTCTGCAGGACTACGCTCCGCTGGCTGCATCATGTGTGACTACAGTCAAGGACAGGCAGTAATCTACTGAAGCAATGGAGCTCACAGACCTAATAATGTTCCACGCGGGAGACCAAATTACAGGTGATGTGTGAGTGAGAAGGTAATGAATGAGGATGACTGCGTGTCGCGCCCTCGCTAACTTGAACCTGATGATGGCGCAGAATAATCCACGATACGTTTCTTCACATAACATTTGCCTGAAACGATTCACATCTAAGAGTCTCCGCTGATTATAAATGAATGCTATTTGAATTCATATCAACTGCATTATTTACTGACACTTTCTCTCATCACCATCTGGTGCGGTGGTGCCATGACATTTAACTAACAGCTACGAGGCAGGCAGGCAGGCGGCCATTTCATTTGAAGCCAGTCCATGCCCCGGGGACAGACGGAGAGAGATGAATGAAGGCACAAAGATGAAGGTTTCATCTCGCTCATTGCTTTTATTGTTTTTTTTACGACACAGACACATAAGCATGATCAAGCATTCGGGCACCAGCGTGTCCAAACACACACATATGTAAGAACAATTGCAGCCGCACAGTAATACATCATTTAACAATCCGCATCAAAGCCAGACTGCTCAATACGAATTGTTTTATTATATCTATAGAGAATGTATTCTAATCCAGGTTAGAGCTATTGATCTGCACAGTCAATATGAAACAGAGAGTTTGTGTCTCACGAGACTGCTTCACTCGGATCGTTGCCTGAGCGCTGATCAATTCTAATGTTATCACAACGCTGTGGGGGTTTCAAAAAGTTCAAAAAGTGGAGCTGAGGTCTGTACTACGAAGCAGGATTTGGCGTTATCGAGGTAACTTCAGGGTTAACCCTGTGTTTTCCGTCCTACGAAGGCGGATCACTTCTTACCGGGGTAGATCTCCATGGTAACTTACGCTGAACGGCTAACCTGCTCCGGAGCAGGTTATGTTCCAGATAAGAGATCAACTCGTATAAAAACACCGTCTACTGACCAATCAGAGCTCAGTGTGCAGATCGTATGGTAATATCACACAAATACGAAGAAGTTTAAGTCATAATCCAGGCTAAAAACAACACAGTTTAAACTGACAAATGCAGGAAGGACAGATTGATTTATGCTGCGGGTGTTTACTGCTTTGAATTATATTTTTATATTTATTTTTTTACTTGCTCTTGAGTCCGTTTCACACCGCAGGAGACGGGGACGCATCTGACAGAAGGTTCAAATAGTTATACACGCCGTTTGTTTAATAATGGGTATAATAACGTGTAACCGTCCATCCAGCCATTAATATAATTTCTTATTGCTATTTATAACCCGACGACTTTATCCGACTTTTGAGTGTTCCGTTAAATTAATAAGTCTGTTAATTTACGCATTCACACATCGGGAGTTTTTTCTTCTGCCAGCTGTCCTTCCTGCATTTAGCAGCTTCAACTGTGTTACTTTTAGTCTGGATTAAGTGTTTAATTTCTTCGTATTTGTCTAATATAGTTTACTCTTCCTTTGTAATATGTGCCGCTCTGTCTCTCTGTCTGCTGACAGTAGACTTGTCCATGTCTGTGATTGGTCAGATGCTGCAAACACCGCCCCGTTCACGTGAACGCGCTCACAGCCAGATAGAGAAACCCTGGGTTGACTTACCGAGTTGATAACCACCTTCGTAGGACAGTTTAGCTGGAACTCGTTTGTTAGGGTTGGTTAAGCCAGATAATGAGAAGATACCCAGGGTATGTTGAACTCGCTTCGTAGTACGGGCCTCTGGTGTCTTGCTCAAGGACACGTCAGCAGATCAGCAAGTTCTATAAAACTAAACGGCGAAAATTGTTTGTTAAAAATCAGCACAAACATAATTCATCTGGCTGTTTACTGATCTGCCAGGGCGATGGTTAAAGCTGCTCTTATCAATATCTTACATTAACAATGAATGAAATGACGAATGATGAAATGTGTGTGTAATTTGAATGGGATCGCTTGCAGTGACGAACCCACAGAAAATAATCATGACCTTATCAGTGGTTTCCCTGCAGCTGTGTGGAGCAATTTAACGTCTTTCAGCTCATTCTTTTGGTTAAATGCAACTTTACTGTTTGATTAAGTCTCGCCGTGTTCATCAGCATCATCCCAGCCACAGCAGGCAGACATTTAAAGAGGACCTATTATGCTCATTTTCAGGTGCATACTTGCATTTTGGGTTTCTACTAGAACCCTTTAATGTTAAAAAAAACGCTTTGTTTTTCTTATACCGGCTGTGCCACAGCACCTTTTTTCAGTCTCTGTCGAACCAAACTCTTCGGAACCCGCTCCAGCTCCGCTCTAACTAGCTTTGTTTGAGGGCGTGCCAAACTAGCCGCTAGGCAGGTATTATGCAAACATGTTACTTAGTGACATCACCACGTTACGGAAAAAAAGGCGGGACTTCAAGAGAGGCGTTTCAGGCAGTTCAGGAGCCGTGTTTCTTTGGGGGAGAGTAACTCCCTTTGGTGTGGACTTTTGGGCTTTGTAACTTTTCAGACCTTTTACATGCACATAAAACTATACAACACACTAAAGGAAAGGAAAAAAAAAAAAAAACACTGTACATTACCTGCTCAGCACCAAACAGCTGACAGACCAAGTTAGCGACTAGCTGGTGAACATAATGGAGCATCTAGCAGCTACAGAGACATACAGTACATTTCCCTCATGAGTCAGTGGAGACAAGCTTGACAAGGCGATAATATTCAGTTTTGTGTTTAAAGCTTGCTGCCTTTGCTTCTGACAGAAAATGTATCATTCACACGGCTAAAAAAGATCCTTGTCGTAAGGTAAATGCAAAGTAACATCGGTCTTTTTTGCCATTCGAATAAGCGACCAATGCTGCCATTTTTCTGTTGACGACAGTCTCCTGCCAACATCGCAGCTTAGCAACAGATCCTAAAGCTGACGAGCAATCTCTCTAATCACCAGAACAGTCTGTTGCTCTCCATCATGATATAGAACATTTCATATTTCGATAACGATATATATCACGATATAGCATGCTTTCTGGTAGTTCAATAAATAGTCTATATGAAATAACCACATGGTAAAGCTTATTTTTGTATTCTCCTGTGTGAATTAAATACTTCACAAATTAATTTTGAGTATTTTCTCATTTAATTAACAACTTTAAAGCAAAATGAACATAACAATTTCAAGTGAAATTATAGAGACAAATATGAATAAATATTTCCAGCTATACACTGACCATGTTTATCCATGCACACAAATACAGAGTAATCAGATTAAGACAATAGTTTGCATTGAGTATGACCAGATTTTCTGAGAAATTTTAGTGAGTATGTGCTTATTATCAATTTAGACACCGTAATTGTGTATCACGATATCTCGATATATGATATAAGTTTCTATTGAAAGACGATACATTATCATACTGAATTATCGCCCACCCCTACAGACAGAGAGCACTGAATCGTTCTGGTTTGACAATCTTTCCATTTCCCATCAACGGCAAATGATCCGATCTTTGAATGATAGCACCACGGGGGCCCGGCTGCTGTTTAACGGGAGGAACCCAGACAAATGATTTGCAGCAGAGGCCTAAATGGACTCTTATAGTCTCCCTGAAGCACTACTTCTGACAAGACGACATTCATCACGTTACTAAATGGCTTGTGAACTTCTGCTCCGACGGCTTACACCAACAAATACTTGCCGTTGTGTATTACATAAACAATAGATTGAATTATGGCGCTGACCAGAACGGACTACACATAACACCTGAGCAACTCTAGCAGCCTCTGATGTAAGCTGAAGCTTGAAATACACACTGTAAAAAATGCCTGTGAAATCCACAGTACATTACTGTGTTTGTGCGCAGTAAAGTACTGTATACTATTTCACAGTAGAATACTGCATATTCAATTGAAAATTACAGTAATCTAAGAGTTACTGTGGAAATTACAGTAATGAAGTTGCTACTGTAGAAGATCACAGTAACCAACAATGTACTTTAGAAGATCACAGTAACCAACAATGTACTTTAGAAGATCACAGTAACCAACAATGTACAGCACTTGCATGTGTAGAAAATTCATACTGTTCTGTAGCTTTAAAGAAATTAAACGTTTATCTTTAAACCACTTAAAACACAATTATACAATCCAAATGGCAGCTGCTGATATTTCAGATGTAGCAAATCAGCGCACAAGATGAACTGTTTTGACCGAGTCTCTCTCGCCTCCTTCTCCCTGAGATGATGGACAGCTCCCGCAACGTTAATGCTCTGCTTGCCTAAATGTCTCCTAGCTGGGGAGACAATAACACACCGCAGAGAGGAGCGGGTCGGAGGGTGGTGGAGGAGGAGGATGAGAGAATGATTTGCCCCTCTCGTTTCTCCCTCTCTCCCTCAGAGCGGCATTCATCACCATTAGCGTTCATTACCATGAGTTAGTGCTCGTTAGGCAGCGGTGTGCCAGCAGGCATCTGTAGCTTGCCGCCAGCATATCTCCTCGCTTTAATAGACATTGACTGAATGTGGATGTGGAGTTGTGAACGGAAGGAGGGAAGGCAGAGCAGGGCAGGGAAGGATTTGTCAAACTGTGTCTCTGAAGATTACTCCGAATTTATCTCTGGGAGACTCAAAACTTTCAAATAACAAAACCTCAACAGTCTGAAAAGTAAGCTACAGCAAACAATAAATATTACAAGTAAGAATAGAGACTGGTGTTATGATAAATCTTTCGGTATATTTTGGTATATCAGCAATAGGGGTGTAAATCACAAGTTTTATCATGATGCAATATATCGATTCATTTGGACAACGATATGATAATTGCTGCAATCGATATGAGACGACATCATAGGCTTATTTAATACAATCTGTTACATTCATATCATCTCACAAAATGCAACTAAGATATGATTTGACCATTTTTTTTTACCGAACTCTGCCAGATATTTTAATGAAAAAACAATCTATTCTTTTAATAAAAAGAATAAATATAAAGTGGGAATTTCAAAATAAAGGCGTATCTTAAAGATGATGATATGTATCGATACTATCGATATTTTCACTTTGCATCGATGATACTGGATCGTTGATCATTGCCTCGATATATCGATCCGCATCGATGTATCGTTACACCCCTAATCAGCAGCCAACTAATTTGATACTTAACAACTCTTTCCTCTGTTATACATAATAACTATGACGGCTGAGAAAAAACGTGATTACTTATTAAAAAAAAAACTATTTAAATTGGAATGTGTCTATAGCTTTCATTTTGCCATACTTGATGACCATTTAATTTAATTGATAATGAAATGAATTGTTAGTTGCAGCCCTACACTAGAGTGGATTAAAGAGAGGGCACATTCACATTGATGATAAACTTTTAACACTATCATATTGAGAGCATTCTTAGTGTTTTTTACGGTCTATCTGGTGCAACATATACTACATTAGATATATAGTAAACAGTAAAGCTCATACATTGAATAATCCAGTGTGAGGGACAGTTTGTGTGAGTTGTCCTCCCAGTTAGCTGAGGTGGAGGATGCTGGACGACAGCAGAGCCTGAAGCACTGCATGTTGGACCATGAAGAGATACGACACAGGCTGAATGTCCTCAAGCTCACCAGCGCTGGAGACTTTATTTCAGATGGTTGACAGTTCTCCCTTCTGCTACCGCCTGCCCAACATATCAGTGTCCACCTTCTGCACGGAAACACACACACACACCCTTTCTGTCCTTGAGCTGCTGTTCACATCTGGAGCTAAAGACGGACCTTTTCCTGTTTTAATGATCCCTCAGGGCAGATGGGCACATCGTATTTCTCTGGCAGAGACTGGTGACAAACACTCTTTCCTTCCCTTAACAGCCCCCTTTGCTGCTCGGAGTGAAAGAGACATTTTTTTTCTGATGGCCTGTGTCAATTAAAGCAGTTGAATATTGCCACCCCTCCTGTTGCAGGGTGCATTTACCACACGGAGGGAAACAGCAGGTATGATGACATAGTGACAGCATGAAGGTAACGGAGGAGACGTTTCTGGAGAGCTGCCATTTTGTGGTAATAACTGCTATTGACTTTTACAGGTGCGAGACGTTTTACAGTATATTCATAAAATGGGACAAGTGGTGCTGTTTAGTTTGTTTTTCCCAACAAAAATAAGGATGTTTTTTTTCCTTTCAATACAACAGAACTGCAAAAACACCTTAATTTAATTATTTATTAGATATTAATTATTTGTTTTATTGATTGGAAGGATGCACTCACAGTTTCTCATCTGTATCCTCTCAAATCTTCCCTCCCCGTGTTGCTGTATTTCTATTTCTATTTATTTCCTCTCTTGCTTCAAGGTATTATCTGCTTGTTTCTACACTTTCACAGCTCGCTTTAGAATTTGTGTGGATAAACAAAACAAAGCAAACAAAAAGGTACTTAAGGGATCAATCTTAGTAGCAAACTGACTACAAAGAAACTTACGTATCTGAATAAAACACGACATTAAAAAGCAGCAAATGCATGCAGTAATGCTCTTATTTTTTATCTCTATATGCACATAATTAATATATGACAAAAATAAAATCAATGACATTTCTTGTGTCAGGTTCTGCCCTCTTGTATTGTATTTTCATTTTCTTTTAATTAGCCGAATCAATAAAGGGAATATGTCTGGGAAGCCACGACTAGATTGTGATTTGATTTGTAATCTGCAGGACAGACTGCATCAAACACCTTTTTTTAAAAAGAAAGCTAAGTCCCAGTTTCTATACAGGCATGTCAACTTTTAGTTTCTGAAGCTGTGCATCCATGTGGTCATGTAGGAAATAAAATCCTATCCACTGAAAACTGAAGATATAATGAAGGATGAAACTGATTAGAATCACCTGAGCACTCAGTACAGTGTTTTTGTCGTCTGCATATACAACCACAACATTTAACAGTCTGTGCCGACGAGCAGGACAGGCGCCACAGTGGTCAGCACTGACTGGACCCCACTGGGACCTTTCTGGGTCCAGTTTGCATGTTCTCCCCATGAGGGTTTCCTCCCACACTCGAAACACATGCATCTTACTGCTATTGACCGGGACACTGTCCTCAGGACCGGAGCCGGTCTGTGAGCGCTGAAGTGTGGCTGCCCACTGCTCCGTAATAACTGGATCAAATGCAGAAGACAAATGATCCGGCATGGACTAATAAAAATACAACTTAACTCAACTAAATTGCTTAATGAAGCTCTCAGGCATAATTTCCTTGCTGTCATTAGGCTCGTTGGAGATGAGCCAGGCCTGCACAGAATTGATCACCCGCGATCGGTGCACAATGCATGCCGGTTAGATTTGTGTCTGACTTGATCCCGACTTGCTCTGACGTCATGCACATGTAGGCAAAGATAACCTCACGAGATCGAGGCGGCCGCAGTTGCTCTCCACCGACTGCAAGACCCAGGGCATTATGGGAAACGTCCGGCTGTCGCCTGATCAAAGAGCTGATTGGCTCTTAGTCTTGAAAGCAAACGCCACGTGTTGTAGAAAGTCCCAACTTTCTGTGTAATTGTAATATTTAACACCAGATTGTTGGCTTTTAGTCTCATGTTGTGCAATGGTTTCACCCGTTTACAAACATATCTTGTGTGGTTGATAATAATAATAATAATAATAATACAGTTATCTATATAGCAGTTTTCAAAACGAGTGCTCATTACAAAGTGCTTTACAAGGTCGACATAAAAAGAATAAAAGATAGAATCCAATGCCAGATAGACGCACATTTCCACATAGATTTGCAAAAAAATATAAATAAATCCCAACGTGGACAGAAAACTACAAGCAGCCTACATATCAGATCTAACAGGATGTAACTATCTCTGTTACTTCCTGTAAATTATTTGAAGGCTGCTGGAAACGGCTGGAAACTTTCCGACTTGACCGCAGCTTTTAGTCTCCGCCCCCTGCTGCTGCCGCCTGATCTCGTCTACTTTCGAGCCTATTGTTCGGGGCTGTCAATCGTGATATCAGCTATTCTCATCAGCTGGTCACATCCATCCAATAGCGCTGTGACACACCTACATTGTTAGCCTCTCATCTCGTTGCTGTCTTTAGTACGTTCATGCCGCTGTTACACGCGCCCGTCCACCTCCCCATCACCGCTCAGCTTCATCAGCCAACCAGCCTCAGCACAATCATCATCATCATCACCACCACCAGTGTCTGGACTCCACGGGGGGATTTATTTATCTCGCTGCTGCTCAGAGCAGATGCCCTTCGATTACAAATCTCCCTGTAGAGTCTAAGAGTCGCCAAAGACTTTCTGTCAAGACTTTATTATCATACATCATTTGTTATAATGAACAATTATATTTTCTTCATTCACTAGTCTCTCCTGATTGAAATGAAAGCCATTCCTTTATCAGTTTAATAAACTTGGAAGTAAGGTGCTCTGGGAAAAACAAGAGCAGAGGAGGTACGGAGGTTCAGAGAGGGCAGATATAACTCATCGCCTCTCTTTGGTTACCATCTAACGTCATGCTAAAACTGAACACTGACAAATTCATACATGTCGCTGGCTCTGACTTCCAATATTTGATTCTAAAGAGGGAGAGCAGCCAAGTCACATTCAACATCATATATTCTTCCCCTCGTTGTAGGCATTAGAGTCAAGAAAGAGAAGGACGGAGACAGAGACCATTGATTAGTCCCTGTGGTCCATAGAAAGGACAAAGGACACACTCAACCTCCCCCCTGTTCCTCTGGTTCCTATTTGTTCAGATCACTCTCTGCATGTTCAACCATCTGTCACACGGTCTGACTTTGATAAAAACGTGGTTTAATGATGTTGCCAAAAACGACGCTGACACTGAAGCTCAGCATTTTGGCATTGCAGTGCCGGATCATCCGGTCATTCAGTGACGTATCAGATGTTACTGAGCCCTTTGTGACAACCAGTGGCGTAAATATCAACGGTGCAGAAGCTGTCAGGGGCCCAAAAATCACCTTCCTACACCGTGTCCACACTGAATCCATTATATGCACTTCTGTTACGTCATGTAAACAAACCACGTAGGTTACCTATCAGCTGTGAGCTCGAGATCAGACTGGAGACGTGACCACTTATCTTCCTTCATTTGTTCTTTTTAAACAGAAAACACACATTTAATATTGTGATATTTACTGTAAATGAGCAAGCATAGGAAACTTTCAGCTCTGGGGCGATCTCCCTCCAGCCAGCTGCCACCTTATTTAGGTTTTTGTAGTGAAATGAGGAGGTATCGTATCAGATAACTCCTCGTTTCAACTTCACCAATCAGCCGCTCCTGGTTCATTTTCAAGGTGAGCGACAGGAATAAATAGAAACAGCTGGGCGTCTGACAAAAGTTCAGCTCAAAGCGGCGTGCCACGACGCGTTGTTAATGACTTTGCGGAGCACAAGACCTGTAGGATTAACATCTAATGGGTGAGTACTGGTTTCTTTTATGTTATTATGGAGTGGATCAGGAATTTAAATCTATAGCAATGTAATTGTTGCGTCTCATATGTTGGAAAATGTGCGCCTACTGAAATCTGTCTCTGAGTCCAGGGTTAAGGGTTATTAAGTTAGCATTGATAAATCTCCGGCTGCTGTCCGTGGTGCTGATCTAAGGCTGGTTTGCAGTATGGGAGTTGCATGGTGAGCCTCTCCATGGTGGCATAGCAATTGTCTGCTTTGCAACTGTCTGGAGTGGTTGTGTGTGTAAGTGCGTGTGTGCGTACAAGCGTGCGCTTGAATGAAAAAAATGTGCACTGGAGCCAATCACAATTATGTTATGTTGCTGGTGACAGCACTTGTGGCCGTGATCTAGCAACAGCTTTTAAATCTATAAAATGAATCTGATGTGAAAATGAATGAACCATGTCATGCATTACATTTGTACAGGTTTATGAAATGATAACAATATTTGTTCATGTAAAGTATGAAAAAGAAGTGAGAATGAAATTGATAGAGGTTACTAACACAAAACATTTAGGCTGTTTCTAAGCAGTTAAAGAAAGAGCAACAAAATGTAACCTACCTGTATGTTGTCAAAGGACGTTTTGTTGGTGACGTCATACAGAAGAAGCAAAGCTGAAAGAAACAGAGAAAAGTTTTTAAGTGTACCGTTTCAAAAATTCATTGGCCGCAAAGCATTTTATATCGTTAAATGGTTTGGTGGAAATAATTCTCAGCAAGTGTTTAATTCAAATCTTTCACCTTGATGTCTGAACTCCCTTTCAAATTTAATTATGAAAAGAGTTCATTTTCACTCTGTGCCCAAGGCTGATTCATTTGAGTTCTCTCTCTTGGCCCTGACAAACTCCTGCATCACAAATCAGCCAGACTCAGACACACCAGAGTTAAGACTTTAGGTGGTGATTTTACTTCATTTAGCATGCGACAGCATATGGCAGTTTAACCCCCTGAGACCCGACTTTACTGTCTTTCAGAGGCTGTAGCAGGTTCAGTTTTAGAGCTAGAGTGAAGGTACAGATATCAATGTGAAACTAGAAAACGTTCCTAAACTGGCATAGCCATTTTCGAAGGGCTCCCTTGACCTCTGACCTCAAGCTATGTGACTGAAAATGGGTTCTATGGGTACCCACGAGTCTCCCCTTTACAGACATGCCCACTTTATGATAATCACATGCAGTTTTTTAATGCAGTATTAATGTGTTAATTTTGTCTATTCTAAAATGGTGTATTTGAATATTTCTGCATACTGGGGTCCCTAAACAGTCTTAGAATTACATAAATTGGGTATCACTGTAAAGCTGAGACTCTTGTGGATCCAATGAGCTCAATTGTATTCATGTGTGATGATGTTAGTCCCCATAGCAGCCATTTAATTGAAGTGAGACCATTTTTTGAAATTTGACCTGATAAGTATAATGACCTGTGGTGACCTCTAGGATAATCACAGCCTCATGAAACTTTACAGCCACAAACTAGAGACCTAGGGCATTCAGAGGATGGATGGCTTTCCTAGGTAGATTGACAATAAGGGGGTTTCTGAGCAGTTTCCAGAACAGAAGCGCTCGCCATCAAAACGCTGAAAAATGCAATTCTTGCAGGAATCTCCAAATGTCAAAAGTCGTTGTTACTAAATCACAGCATGATATTTTTCTATGGTGTTCCTCAAGGTCTTGGTGTCTTAATATGATATTTTGGAGGGATAATTGATCCTTTTTATCAATTCTCGAGTGGTAAAAAATAGTTAAATTTAGCACCAAATCTAAATGACAAATGGTATCAAACCCAAGGATTGCTGCAACAACTTATGAAACATAATAGAGCATAGGAATGACCATCATATACTTCTATGATCATGTTCTATACCCATATACACTTTTACAATTTATTTTAAATAATTAATGAATAATGAATAATGAATTAATTCATGTTTATTTCTGATTTATGACTAGAACAACTTGACACACAGTGCTGAGCTGCATCTCAAATTAATCTTCAGGTTCCCAGCTTTCAGATGATGTACACCACTTCTATGTGACATCTGCTGTTGACCTGCTATCTCTCCCTAAAGACCCCCTGTACCCCCCTAAAAAAGACAAAAAAACGGGTCTATTGTGGGTCTCAGAGCAGAAATGGAGCGACCAGGTGGATGAATTTGATAAAACTCAACCTTGGAGAAATATTACAAATAGAGCTCTGGTTTGGTTTTTCCCAATCAATAAAACTGCTGTCGACATGGCTGCTCTGACAGGACTCAAATGTTGATGCTGTGAATCATCCCGAGTGGAAGCTGTAACCTTAACAAACACGGTAGCGGAGTGTTGACATGCTCAGAGTTTGTCCTTCATTTGTGCAACTTGTTTTAAGCCCTGTTGAAGTGACCTTGCAACAGCTATCTGACCCGTCTCAAGGTCCGAAACGCACCCATCAAGTTTTGCAGCTGAGTGCAATTTTCCCTTTCTTTACGTCTGAATGCATTTATCCATGTGGCAAAGTATAAATGCACTTGGGGCCAATGTGTCGGTTGTGAGGGGTGAGAGTCAGTCTGAGCCAGAGGTTCTCAGGAGAGTGCCACTTCCATCCAAACCTCCCAAAAGCAATTAAGAGAGGAAAGAGAAAAATGTAAGCCCAGTATTTGGGAAAGGAGGGAGAGGGTAGAAATAATTTCTTTATTTGTTTATATAACAACCTTATTTTTCATGCTGTTTTTTCTCATGTCGGAGACGTATATTCATTTACTTTGTTGACATCACTCCATCCGGTCACTGCATCCGAAAAATAAAGAGCGCAACATGACTGTTAAGAGGCATTTTTTTTGTTCGATAAAAAGGAGTAAATAGGTTAGAAAATATGTTATCGATGCGACCTTGCCTGTTAATTTAATAGGAAAGGAATACAGGAACCTTCTTGACTCTGCGCAAATCAACCAAGCCAGGTGTGTGGAAAGACGGAGACGCCAAACGAGTCACAGTTTATCAACCGTGTCTTAAGTGAACGTAGCATAATAGATTGATTTATTTGATTATTTTCCTTCTGTTGGGTTTTGGGGGAAATTGTTTGCTTTCTTTTGTTTATCTTGAGTTTGGTTTGAGTTGCTTTCAATCACCCAACTCATCAACACCAGTCACAAACAACCAAGAGCCTACACGTCCATCAAACCATCAAACATGAGTCAAACAAATAACCTGATGTTACACGTTTTAGTACAGCAATCAACGAAGAGGGGGCAGCCCTAGTTGAAATGGACAGAATCAAGACACAGGACATGAGTACACAACTACATGAGACTACAAGAACTATTTTATAAATAACAAAGCATTGTTTTTCCACTATGTTTACTCTTATTGTGACCTTAATTCAAATAAAAATAACACGCTAAAGTCAATAACAGATATGAGTAGTGCCTTAATCTGGACAACAAATACATGTTTGTAGTAGTATATATGAAGTCTTTTCAAGTATTCAACTAAACAACATGAATGATACAAAAAGGAGAAAATATGATAGAAAGAGCCTTTTTAAACAGCAAAGAAGCCTCAGTCCTGTCCCGCTATGTGTCTGCGGAGCAGTTCAGGTACTTGAGAGGCAGCGAGGGACTGTGTGGCTGAGAAAGGAGAGCCAGGAGAGATGAGCGTGATGCAGACTGACAGCTATGTAATAAAGCCGAGTTCTGCGAGACTTGTCCTGGAGGTGTTTCTCACTCTTTTGCTATCAGTTATCACGTAATAGTTGCAGTCAGGACACAGAAAATCATAAAGTGCTGCAACTGTTTCTTAGTGTGTGTGTGTGTGGATTCATGATTGCCTTTCTGCCAGACGTATTAAACATTCTTTCCATAAAGCTATTATTGATGCTCCAGTATTTGTAAAGGTCAGCCACAGTAGTTATTTGTGAAAAATAAGTCTGTGTTTGTTGTGAAAAAAGTCTGTATATTTTGTGCAAAATATATAGAACCTGTTTTCATTTGAGCGCTGGAAACAATGGACTCAATCAAGAAGTGTCATTATACGTGAGATTTACCGGCGAATGGAACGGTGAAATTGAGGTTTGAAGGACAAGATGAACGGAGATTGTGAGCACAGAATAGAGAAAGACTTGATGAGGAGAGGGGGAGCAGAAGCTGGAATGAAAAGCAATAAGACAACAAAAGGATAAAGACTTAAATTGGTGAGACACTTTTTAAAGGTGAAAACAATGACAGCGATGAAGAGGGAAGATAAAAAGAAAGATGGAAGAAAAGCAGTGGGAAATTGGAGAGAAACATTATGATGAGCGTGTGTTTGTGTGTCTCTTCATCACATTCACACACTTCATTTTCAATCTCACAAATGTGATTTAATTCACATCACTTGAAAAGCTTTAATTTGTTCATATTTTCATTTTCCCTCGTGTGTCGTGGATTGTATGAGTCTTTTTATAATTTCATTTTCAGTTTGGGCTTTAATGCTTTTCATTAAATTATACAGAGCATTATGAAGCGGAGCATAATTACAGTGCAGGGTTAGTACATCATCAAATGTTATGGTGAAATTGAGCTTTTCTTAGCAAGTTTAATAAAAGTTTCCAAACACGACAACAATAGTTTTTTGTAAGTCAGCCTCAATTAAACACAAATGTGCTGTTAGTTAAATAAAAACATAATTAAGTTCCTTTTAAAAACATTAAAATGTTAATTACCAATTTTACTATTCCCAATAGTATCATCTGAGGCTGTATATAAGAAGAGGACGTAGTCACTGTGACGTCACCCATTGATTTGCGGACTGCTGTTTTTAAGCCTCAGTTCGGCATTTTGGCTGTCGCCATCTTGGTTTTTTGCAACCAGAATTGACAAGAGGGTGGAGCTAAGTACAAACAAACGCTAAGACATTTTTAGACAATCGAAATATTATAATTAACTTTCATGAACTGAAAACACACTGTGAAAGGGTTAAAGTTCTACGACGAAAACGCAGACAACTCCCAGACCGGACAACACCGTGCTAGTGACCTAGCGAAACTAGCGATTGAGACCATAAACTCATGAGGTAATAAATCAAGTGAGAAGTAGGCTCATTTTCTAATAAACTTCTATACAATCACACTTATTTTTGCAACCAGAGGAGTCGCCCCCTGCTGGCTGTCAGAAAGAATGCAAGTTTAAGGCACTTCCGCATTGGCTTCACTTTTCAGACCCGGAGGTTGCCCACTGTTAAACTGTAACCAACACACCATTAGCACTTGATGTTGTACTCACAGCGAATAGCTCATTTATGTGTTTTTTCAAGCTATTTAAAAACATGTTTCACCAACAGTCATGGGAAACACCAATTCCTGTGAATTAGACCAACCACAAAATGGTGAAATTAATTCATAAACCAAAGATAATCTGACTACATTTCCAAACTTTACTAGGGCAGCCTGATAACTGGAGTATCTTGGAGTTTTATAGATAGTTTCTTTCCCCCGATATCATCAGGTGCTCCAGCATTCAGGTGCTGCTGGTTGAAGCATCTTTCAAATGACTAGTTTCACTGAAAACAAACAAATCAAAGACCATGTGAAAGAAAAAAAACGATCGCACTGTGGGCATCTGAATGAAATTAATTTTTTGAATTTGAGCTGAGCAAAAGAAAGAAATCTCCTAGGAGCCCTCCATCAATCTGGAATGGGACAAATGTAAAAAGTTCCTTTTTAACTTAGACGCAATTGTTGAGGTGAAATGTTTTGCAGACATTAATTTCCATCCAACAACCTCTCCCAGCAAACCTGTAATTTACATTTCTTCTTTGTGTTTTGTCTCTTTTTAATCATCTTTTTTTTTCATTGTCATTTTCTGTTTTATCGCAGTACATACAAATAACCTGAACTAAAATCAGCCTTCAAACTGTAAAAAACATCATGAAAACTGAAACTAGATGCTGAATCTTCACACAAAAATGAGCTGAAAAATGTCTGATGGCTGTCTACACCTTTTCTCCCACACAGCACACACAGTGCATATTCAACAACATCTAAAATCATTTCTTCCAGAGCCTCTCCTAACTCTCAGAGTCCCTCCAGCCTCCCACACTCATCCTCTCTCTGGATGCACCAGCTCTGGATTTACCTTCTGCTCTGCTCCGGCCCCAAAAAATTACAGCAGCGACATTTAGCTCCATTCATGATAATTTACATTGGCTTTATGGAGTGTGTGTTTGCATATAAAAACATTGTGTGTAAATAGGTTAAAGGTCATCAACGTACTTCTGCCAGGCTTCTCTAAACTGTGCAATCTGCAAACCCTTTAGTTTGTCATAATGCCACCGTCACTGGCTGAAACATCAATATTGCTACAAAAATAATAAACCATAAAACAGTTACACTAACCCGTGGCTAGCCGAGGTCTTTTTGGGACCCTGAGCAGGATTTGATTTGTGGCTGCAGGCGTTAAACACAGTACAGCTTCCTGACCTCAAGTTATCATCATGTATTATTAGAAGCTTGAGGTGTAAGACTTGGCAATGTTGTCAAAAACACTGCATCGTGCACTGGCGCTGCTAAATTTGGCAAAATGTTGCTGGACTCTGGTAGAGTTCTGCAACATTTATTTTGAGCAAACAAATTTTTTTTCTTGTGTAATAGATGTCAAACTAGCCAATCAGTGATCACTCTGGAAAAAAGAGCAGGTGTAGTTATAGGCATAATAGAGGAGAATCAACTAGATTAACCATCAATGTAGTGCTAGTTAGTCAACAAGGAAAATACATTACTATTCATTAGGAATCAAGAGCTATGGGACATAATATTAATAATTGCAACTTTAATCTTCCTGCATACAGCTTTGGTGCATCACTTTCAATATCTGCAGAAAAAATGGTGCTCTACATGATATACAGAGCATTAATATAGCAGCAAACAACTATTTGCAATGTAAATATATAGAGGAGTTATGTCTACCTGAGCAGAGAATGAAGTCTCTCTCCCTCCGTGTGTGTTGTAATCCGAGCTTTTCCTTGCTTTGTTTACATCGCCGGGCCGGCAGTGCGTGCTTTTAGTACATGTCAGTTTATGAAGAATACGCTGATAACATGATATCAATATTTCATTTTTAAATATCAAGGTTATAAATACCGCTAGGCCTGTGACACCCATAATGTGAGTGTGCCCCACATGGCTGGCTGATGGCCGCCACTCTGCACTGCGCCCATATAGTACAGCGGTTACAGTAGATAACACCGTCCCGACCTACGGCGTCATCGCGGAAGTGTAGCGCCCACCCTCCGGTTCAAGGCGTAGCTTTGCCCGAGGTCGGCTGGGGTTTCACAGAGATACTTTGATGTAGACAGATGTACTGTGCAGCTTAAAACAGTCACTGGGGCTTACCCTAAAACCTGCAACGACTGCTTGTGTTACATGATCAGTTCACTGTGGGGATACAAGGAAGGACAAAAGTACACTTTGCAGAAAGAAACTTGAGTTTGTTTTCAGAGTTTATGGGAAGCACACGGAGACTGACAGTCTGGAGTTTACACACGGTGCGAAGGTACGCAGATCAAAATGTAGGTGCTTTTGTTTGAACAAGAATACTGAAAGGGGGGGAAACCAAAGCAGCAGAGCTTTTTGTACAAAACTTCAGAGACTTCAAAAGCTCACTGACAGTCTGTTGCTGAAACAGGAGTTTGTTCAGGTTGGACAAAGTTGCAGTGAATCACAGTCAGCATCATTTATAGGCTCGGCATCTACATGGGTGTTTCGAGTGATGAGTGGAGTGCTTTCTGCGTGAGCCTGTCAAGCTCTCATAAATCCTACAAGCATCACCGATAAAGTTTGATGTTCAGATCCTATCCTAGAAATACCGGAGGCTATTTCTAATTATTTTCTCACTCCAGCTCTTAGATCAGACAGGTGAGAAGGTGATCAGCATTTAAAAAAGGTCACATCTCTGATGATGTGAGGAGATCCTCGATGTAACACTGCGTTCTAGGGAACTTATCCTGTGATATGCTTCAAGGAAAAGTAATTGGAAATCCTGACACCGAGATGTCTAAGGCTAGACTCCGAAGATGTGTGATGTGGTTTTCAGGAGGAAGGGGAAGTCCTCCAGGGTCTCCTTCTTCCAGGAGACAGAGACAAATAAATCCTGCCATATTTATGCAGGCTAACCGCAGAAGCATGATATGCATGAGGATAATACACAGATCATTTATACTCACTAAATCATGCACACACAGCCTGTCGTCGTAAACTTAAATGGATTATACAGATCCAGACGGTAAAACTTCCCTTTGATCACACAGGGGTCCCCGACTGCCCAGAGATTAAAAGACCAAACCAGGTGATGCGTTCTCCATACATATGAGGGGATAAAATGACAAACACACGCTGCAACATTGTGTGAATATCAAGTAGCAAGAAAAACGGAGCAGAGCCACCGTTCTGCCCCCTCAGAGAAAAGTCAGTCCTGCTTGGAAAGCTGTTCTGTGTGTGTACAAGTAAATCCTTCAGTTCTTCCAGGCACATTTCATCTCCTATCAAGCTGTTATTCACTGAAACATTTACTGTTTATGCTATTTAGCAGTAATGTGTACGTTGTAAAGTAGTACTTAGACTCTGTGGTGCACCTGGTCCTGTATAATAGCTTCATAGTCCTTGACTTTTACATGAAAATAACTACTGATAGTTTGAAATGACTCCAAGAACTTGGCCGTCTACTGTACATATCATAACTGTTGATGACCGACACTATGTGTGACTTATTTGGTTTTCTCCTAATATAATTTAACCTGGATGGTTAAAAAAAAGTTGTAATCAGACCTTAAAGGGATAGTTCGGGTGTTTTGAAGTGGGGTTGTATGAGGTACGTATCCATAGTCAGTGTATTACCTACAGTAGATGGCAAACTATCCCTTTAATTTGTTTGTTTTTTTATTCCTCAGAGTTCAGGTTTTGTGCCTCATACACCAAGTTATGTGGATTTGATTGAAGCATTTACTGAAAGCAGCTCTGCCTTGATTAGCTTAGTGAGAAACCAATGGAGTGTTGACACTAAGAGCTTTCTAAATGAACTTGCACGGCTAATAACAATAACATTGTGATGATAAAAAGCAGACATAGACACAAGCAGACACACAACCATCGGGGATGAGTGATTGCAGATCATTAAAAAGTCCCATGCATCCTGAATGTTTTGTCCTTCCATCGCAGGAGAAGAGTTATGTAACCGCAGCGCTTGATAATAAGGCACAGTGGAAGAAAAAATCATCTACACCTCGACATGGCTGTGAATTATAACTGGTGTAAAAACTATATTTTCATGGCAATACAGCAGGTCTAAACAATTCTCCAAAAACACCTAAATGTGAACAGGAAGAGTGACCAAGTGTATGTATTTTAGAGCTTCCTCTCTGCATGTGCAATCCATGCATCATGTGGTTAAAAAAATAAATAAATGTAAACACTGAAACTGCACTCTGATGAGGCCATAATCTGCATGTTAGGTTGCATGTCAAGTATCTGAAGGGAAACAGCAAATAGAGATTGCTTTTTTTACCTCAGAAGTAAATCCTCTGTAGTACAATAATCCCATACAAGTGTGTATGTGTGTGTGTGAGTGTCTCACCATTGGCGTCACGGTAGTAGGCATGAGTGACACTGCGGAAGCGCTCCTGTCCAGCTGTGTCCCAGATCTGCAGAGAATAAGAGAGGAAGGTAATCACTGAATAGATAAAGAAGTTTCTATCTTTTTAATAAGTCCTCTGTTTGCTCAGCCGTCGCGCTGGAGCTCATTGTGAAACCCTCCATTCAATTTACTCCTGCGACACTGGATAAGTCTGGAATATGGAAATGAGATATGAAGGATAATTGAAAAGCCCATTGTTTCATGAATTCAGCACTGAAAAGGATCAGCACTAAAATTAGTGGAAGTTTGGAGCATTATTTAGTCTCCTTCAGGATAGGCTAGTATGACATGGTTGGTACCAATGGATTCCTTAGGTTTTTCTAGTTTCATTTGATACCAGTATCTTCACTCTAGCTTTAAAACTGTGTCCGCTACAACCTATAAATCGCAAGTTGCGTTGATGCGTTAAAGAAATTAGTGGCGTTAAAATGTATTTGTGTTAACGTGTTATTATTGCGTTAACTTTGACAGCCCTAATTAAAATACTTCGTAGATCTGAGAGAAATAATATCAGGTGATATATCCTCATGAGCAACCCCTTTTACATTACACACCATAATTTGATCCATTGTTAAGACAGTATAACAAATATTGATTAGTGCAGATTTAAGGTCACAGCACATATTGTATTAATTGTTTTCCCATCATTTCTAATCTTTAGCTCAGTCTGGGTCACGGTATTGAATATTAAATCAGCTGTGGTCGGTGGCATTCGTCCCATTGTCCAAGCTCAGTGGAATAAGGCTAATTAAGTCGGTCTTTTTCCCATCAGGCAGCACCGTCTCTCATCACAATTTGTCTCCAATGGCAATTACATTTTCTTCTCTCCCTGGAGCAGACCTGTGCAGGTCGACTGCACCCCTCACTTGCTTTTTTTTGTAGATTTTCTTCAGCATTTATTTCTGGACCGTCCTCTCTTCTTCTTTCTCTCTCTGAGACGTGTCAGCTTTGTTGCTGGTTCTGCTTCCTGATTGCAGCCCGCCCCCCCGTGGGCAACCGTTCCCCCAGGATCCAAGCGGTGGCAATGAAGGACGGCAATTATTGGAGGAAAGCTATCTCTCCCTCTCTCTGTTTGTAGGCTACATGGTGCTCTGCAAACTGACTTTGAGCCAATTAACCCCAAATGGATGCGTTACGGAGCAAAGGCCCGCTCCACCAGCCTCCATCGACCACTAATTCGGATCATTAGGGATGATTCGCATAATCACTTGCTCTGTGAGAGATATCAAACAAACAACAATGCTCTCAGTGTGGGCGCCGGTTCTCAAAATAGTGAATGAAGTTTGGAGTGAGGGAAGAAAACTCAAAGCCTAATGGGAAGTAGTCATGGTGATGGATAAACCCTAATTATCTTTTAGGGGCTTTTTGTATCACAAGCATTGATTTCCTCGGAAAACAAGGCCACAGCAGATCTTTGCTTCATCTTGTGCGATTAGCCACATGCATCAAAGTAAATAGCGGGCACTGCTAAAGCTAAAATGGGTTTTATCTTGGAGACAGGTGGAGTTGGAAACCGGATCCGACAGGTGGCCACAATGCCACAGGGGTTGGAGCCTGGTTCTTATTTGGTTGACATCTTTCTCTTGGCGACAACTCTTTTAAAAATTGTTTGTCGTTTGATGATTGTCAGGATAAATCTAAGTTCTTACCTGCAGCTTCACCTTGACTCCATCAATGTTCAGGACTTTATTCTGGAAATGAAAGCAAGAGATCATAAGTGACAGTACCTCAATTCAAAACATGCTTTCCATCTTCTTCACCGTGCGGAAGAAACAAACTCAGGTGTGCGAGCGTCAGTTTGTGGTCAGGACGGTCTCTTCCTCTCATCTACCAGCCGCTCTCTCCTCTCCTCTCTCCATCAATATTGCATGTCTCCACCTCATGTTGGCCCCTTTTGATGAAGCCTCGCCTCTTTCCTCCAGAGGATTAACCCCTCTGCTCTCCTCGCCTCGCACCGTCTCGCCATCTTAAGGGAGACATTCCTCTGATCTCGGCTTCGATCTGCTCCGCCACACAGCAGAGAGTGAGGCTCAGCCAAATGGATGTGCAGTTTCCCAGATCACAGGGTGACGCTATCTTGAGAGCTAGATGCACAAAGGTTAAACAACCTGTCATCAAATTTAGTTCAGTCTAAATGATGGCAGGAGTCGGACTAGATGAGCTGCTCTTAAACGCTCTTCTACCCACTGGGCTCGGTTGAGATTCCAAAATCATAAGAACACAATTTGAGTCTAAGGCTGTTTACATTCCTAACGTGTTTGGATCGGTTAAAACAAACTCTGGTCTGTTTGCCTGGCTAGTACGGTTCATTCGGGCTGGTGTCAAAGCTGTCAATCGAAACCAAACAACCGAACCGAGACCGCTTCAAAAGGTGGGTCTCGGTCTGCTTCCAAGCGAACTCTGGAGCGGTTTGTTTGCGGTGTGAAAGCCAACAAATCAACCACAGGATTTTATGATAGCAGAGATGTAATTTTAGCATGATTTCAAAAGCTGAAATACTAATAAATTCATCTGAAATCTGTTCAGAAAGTGATTTATATTCAAGGCCATGTATAGAAGCACGTCAGCGCTGGGATTTTCCCTAATTAAAAGGTCCAAAGCTGTTAAAACAGCAGTGCTTGTATCCGTCTACTTTGCGCT
Source organism: Sebastolobus alascanus (assembly GCA_916701645.2). Lineage (NCBI taxonomy): Eukaryota > Metazoa > Chordata > Actinopteri > Perciformes > Sebastidae > Sebastolobus > Sebastolobus alascanus. Next base: position 468,841 of record CAKAOJ020000133.1, on the reverse strand, counting down.
CCCCGACGTTCGGACTATGCGTACATCATCGGCATCGGCGGCGTAACCAATGGAGGAAAAACCACCCTCACCAACAGACTGATCAAGTAGCTGCCCAACTGTTGTGTGGTACATCAGGATGACTTCTTCAAGTCCTTACTGCTCTGGACATGGACGCCACGATGAGTACGATCTATGCATCGTTGGAGAACCCGGTGAAGTCTCACGGCATTAATTACATCCTGGATACTGAAATCGTCCCAAAGTCTGACCGTAAGGAGGAGACTCACAATCTTATTGTGGAGGTCTTTCTGCTTTACAACTACGGACCTATGATCGAAGAAACGTTACTGTATTTCCATCCCAAATGAAGGATGCAAAAAGAGGAGGTGCATGTATTTGAAACACGTGAACATCATGCGTTCTGATGATGCAGGATGAAAAATCTCCCTAACAGTCCAATCCACCAGTTACCTGTCAGTCTGTATATCTTCATGTTTACTCCTCTGGTGTGTTATCATTTTTTTCCCTTGGTCCGGACCAAATTAACTGAACTACAGGTGTGAAGGCACCCTAAAAACCATTGCTATTTACCAAACAGTATAGCACATATTGGGCTGACTTGTCCCTGTAGCCCAGTTGCACACCTGACCTATAAAAAGAAGTGACTCAGACGGATAAATGAGCTCTGAGGTGTGAACCTTCCTCGTGTCCTCTGCCCTTCCCTCATTGATCAATATCACTCCTGTTCCAACAACTGGAGGAGCATTATATCTTATTGATCTACACTGTAAGACCAGTGGCACCCTTCCACCGCTTCCCAAAGCTACAAAAAGCCGTGTAAATAAATGTGAATATTTTCTGGTTTCTTTACTCCTCTGTGACATTAAACTGAATATCTTTGAGTTGAGGACAAAACAAGACATTTGAGGACGTCATCTTGTGCTTTGGGAAACACTGATCAACATTTTTCACCATTTTCTTACATTTTATAGACCAAACAACTAATCGATTAATCGAGAAAATAACTGACAGATTAATCGAGAATGAAAATAGGGGTAGTAGTTGAGATATTTCACTAAAAAACAAAAATGTTAACCTTATAGTGGCACTAGAGAAAAAGTCAGGGGATCCCCAAAGTCCGTAGGATTCCTCCTCTGCGGACCATGAACGTACAACATTATGTTTGTACAAATATTTAATGGCAATCCATCAAATAGTTATAAAAAAAAAATCACTGGAATGATTTATCAATTATCAAATAGTTGCCTCAATTTTCTGTCAATTGACTAATGGATTTATTTCACCACATGTATTCCCGTCTTTCCGTGAGCTGGTGACTGCCGTAGAAAATAGGAGGTCTAGATGTTCTCCAGTGACCCACATATAGGCCTCCCGGTACGCCGATGTGGATTACATCATCTGGTGCCACGGCAACGCTCAACAGCCCTTCCCCCCTCACCATCATCCCCTCTAAGTTGTTCCTGAGAGCCGCCGCTGACCTTCTAATTCCCCGATCCCCGAGGAGAAACAGAAGATACTCAACCCCGACAAGATGCTGCTAATCTGCCGGCTGAGCACTTAGAAATAGATACGGTCTTTGTTGACGTGTTCGGTTGATTTACCTCCCTGAGAGTCTCGAAGGAGGAATCTCATACATATTCACGGGGTGAGCTGCAGTTTGTAAGGGTGCTCTGATAGGAATCAAAAAGTCTCAAAAGACTTCCTCCCCGATTCTGTTGTTGTCACTAAAAACAACCCACAATGTGCTCGGAGGCTTCATAAATATTTAGTGACCTAGAAAATGCTCGTGATAGCACCGTGGTGAGGATTTTGGGTGGTTAGTCGGGCTTGATTGCACTGATAATTATGTTGGATTTGTTAAGAGGAATTACTTGAAATGAGCCAGGACAGGACGTAATAAGACTTTTTAATGAGAGCGTGGACTGAGCAGGATAATAAAAGTATCGGAGCAGCTTATATGACTAAGTCTATTGTAGATTACAACCTGTCAATCACACTTCCAGCAACACCGTCTGCACTTTCAAAACTTCCTCGAGCTTCAGCGTCTAACAAGCTGACGCAGCTCAGCTCGTCGTAGTTACAAATTACAGAGGGGCGGCTGAGAAGCTCGCACCTCTTTCAGGTCGATTTCATTTCCTGAGCAAAACGGCATCAAACAGAACAAATCTTCAAATACAAACTGCTCTACTTACCAGCCAGACACTGGATGTTAGACATTTAATCTCCCCCCCCACCCACCCACCCAAAGGTACATGAGTGAGAAGGTACAGAATGACTCTAACGGCACTTCACGGGGATCATAAATTACAAATGCACGAGGAGCTTTCAGAGGGGCCCGTGAAGTGTGAGCCAATAAAACATTAATGGCAGCGGCGTGAGGCGAAGAACAGGAGCATGATGGCCACAAAAAGGTTGTGTATACGAGGCAAACGCACTGCACGGATAAAGAATAATGAGGAAGAGGCTGTACGGCGGTGTTCCTCCATGTCTTTTCTTTTACTCTGAGAGCTCGATGATGCATGAGGCTGCCTGGCCACGACACGCACGTCAGAAATCAAAGCAATGGGGGAAATGAGTTAAGAACTGATGGGCTCTCTACACTCTGCAGTCAACCCAACTCCCAGCTTTCAACTTTTCTAAGTCATGCTGACAAAGACATGTGCACACAGCCGCACATACTGTACCCACAAACTAAGTCAACCCCTTCAACCTCCCTACATTTTATCAGCTGGTTTTGATGAGGATTATTATAGAAGATTAGCCCCCTTCACAGTAGTGGTGGCCATTACAGTTTGACATATTTCATGATATATTACATTTTCTCCAAATTCAATTGAGAAATAATTTGTAGATAAAATAACAAGGTGGGAATGTTTAATTTTTGCTCATCCAGTCAATTAAATAGCTGATAAATCAAGACAGATCATCATATTGCTGCAAAAATCATGTAAATCAAAATTTCTGTTGTTTTACAGCAGGGGTCTCTAACAAGTAGTTCCCTCGCTACCCGTTTCTGAGTGGCTCGCTAAAGGTTCAAAGAATATGTTCATAAATTTGATAACACAAAATCACTTTGTAAACCTGTTTAAATTTCTATCCAATCAAATTCACAGACATCCCGCCCCCTTCTGATACAATCAATTAAATGAGTTGTGCTGCTTTCAAGTTGGTTGCAACATTAAGGTGCACACCAGATTTGACAACGACCGCCGAAAATTCTCATGAGAATGTGAATGACAAATGTGTGTTTCTCATTTGCGTGTCAATCTGTAAAGATGTCACGTCAAGCGCCACTTCACCAAAGTCCACAGCAACTTTCCACGGGACTTTTCGGCTGGTAGCAGCTACGAACAGAGAAGGTAAAGGAGCTGAAAACAACGCTTAAACAGTCTCTGTTTGCCAAACTGACGAAGAAGGTTAACACAGCTAAAGAGGCTTCATTTAGTGGCGCACATCCTAATGAAATCACAAAAAGGCCTTCGCCTATGGCGGGATTGTAATAGAGGCGATGACTGCGGTGGCTGAAACGTAATTAAAGGACCATAAAAGAAAGACGATGTACAACGCGGTGCTACGAGTAGCTCTCGGCCACTTTCATTTTGTCAAATTAGCTCTCAGAGGAAAAACAGGCTGGAGACCCCTGTCTTACAGTACAGTCATGTTGATCAAACGTATTTCACACCAATTAAAACGCATTACCAATCCTCTTTATTGCTTCTCATTCCCTTCTTCTCCAGCTTCATTTTTCTTTACACACAATCTCATATTATTACAGCACTCAAATCAAAGTATAATTTGTCCATTTTCTGCAAGAGAGGAGCACTTCTTTCCCGACACAGAGCCATTTGAGATCTTCAGCCCAGATTCAGATCATATTTAGCCGACTACTGTACAGTCAGGCCCCAACATCGAGTGGACACATCATTTGATGTTAGCAAAGTGAATAAGGTCAAAAGAGTACCGTATTTACTGTACCAGAGGGGCAAGTAGATGACAGCCTGCATTTATGAAGCTTATGGCCATGTATGGACCATTATTATGTTACTGTAATAAGAAGTTATCATTATTACGGTCAGACGCAATGTGAGAACTGGAATCTTTATAATGTGATGACAACGTGTAAATTAGGGCTGTCATACGATTCTGTCGACTAATCGATTAGTTGATTTAATCGACAGATCTGTAAAGTTTCTCCACAAAGAATCACACAAAAGCACCACTTTAAATCTTGTGTTTGCCAGAGATGTGCTCATAAGTTTCTTGGAAATAAGTCATTCAGCATGAAAAAAGCATAAAAAAATGACTCAAGAAATCTTAGGCAGCCGTAGTGTAAATAAAGCAGACACTTCCACCTCTGTAATTTAAGAGGCTGATTACAGACATTTCACCTTCATTAGATAGTATAGCTGAAGATAGACATTAAAGGGGGGAGAGAGAGGAGACGACATGCAGCAAAGGGCCGCAGGTCGGATTCGTACCCGCTGCTACCGGGGGCGATTTTCTTTTCTATAGGAACTGCTAAACCTCCTGTGATACAGTAATTGTCTAAATATGGCCTTCCCTCCTCTCCCCTCTTTTCGATCCTGGATACAGCATCATCAGCATTTTCAAACTACAAGACAATTTTACAAATACTTTCAATTAAGATGCACTGGGTATTCTCCTGGAGACAGAGACAGCACAATAAATCACATTACACATAATACGACCTATAGACGACGCTCTGGGATTCATTCATTGACGGGCTACTTGCTGACCTTAGCTCATGTGGTAACAATGATTTCAACTGGTGATAATTGCCTGTAGGAAAGCTGGAAAGTAACCAGTAACTTCCTTCTACCTCCGCATAGACTCAAACGAAGCAAATATATAGATTCTGGCATTAAAAAAAAATCAATTTCAAAATCGTGATACATAGGTGAATACATTTTTTTCCCACCCCTAATTATCACGCCACTATAATTTAATATGATCTGATATCAACCTCATTCCAGGAGTTCTGGGAGGGTATGCAGGACTAAGAACGAAGTGTTTGTGCTCATCAGTCACAGCTCTGAATGATAAAGCAAAGTCTGCTCCACCAAAAACACCTCCGACTGTGCCGTGAGTGTAATAGCCGGAACCTTCCTGTTATTGACTTTTTTCACTTGGGTGACCTGCTGAAGTTGAAAAAAAGAGACTAATTGAAAGAGCAGTGGGGCTTAGGGCCCTTTCACAACGACAAATACACTGCTGCAAAAAAACACAGACTTCCTCATTCATCTCTATGAGAACACAGCGCTGGCAGAGCAAAAGGGCTGCTGCAGATAACAAAACAATTAGTTATAGATGTTTTTAACATTGCAATATCATCTGGCACCACCTTGGATTGGTTAATTGCAGAAATGCAATCCAGGTAGAAGACATTGTGTTCATTTACTGTTTACCTGGCCAACTTTCCAGATTTAGGAGGCAGAAATCCTTCTAATCTGACACTCAGGTCAGTTCTAAAAAGGCAAAGTCACTGATTTACCTGGATAACTTTGCTCTTTTTAAATCCGTCCATGTTTCAGATTCTTGGAAAAAGCCACTGGTTTGTATTTGATCGTTTTACCTGTAACCTGTAGTAACACTTGCTGTGATCCAAACGCGCCCTGAGGCATTAAAAGACACACACCAGCGCTGTATCACAGATCCATTATTCAGCTGAGCGCCATGAGGGGGAGTCTCGACCTCTCTGAAGCTCTTCCCCAGGATCTTTTCACACACTGGCATGATATAAATCAACACTAGTATGGTTATTGTGTGTTTTGCTGAATAATCTTCTGTGGCTGAATCACAGGACAGAGCACGTTTCTTGTCCGTCCTTCAAATTTCATGAAATCTTCCTCCCCTGGTGTTGTTCAGACATGAATATATGACCACACATTGCAGTAAACAGCACATTTCACACTGCAAACACACACACAGTGCATGTGCTGTATATACGCATAGGCAAATAGAACATTTCCCTCTCATATTTATTTACTTTGGTCCAGTATCATCACAGACTACTCCAAAGAATATCTGCCATCACATTATGTTGCTCAGATTTATTACAGATTTTCTAAACTGCTGAGACACATTTCCTGAAATCATGCACCACTTTCTCAAAATTATAAACACAAAAAAGACAACCACACTGTCTTGTGCAAACCTCAAACTCAACAATCGCCAACACTCCATCCAAAAGCATGTTTCCTTCCACCTAAATCACATACTGTCCTCACATGGCTCACAACAAAATGAAATACACAGACCGTATAGACTACTATTGGTGATCGGGTGTTAATTGGCTTGAGGCTCTGTGTAACCACGGCTGTGACTAGTGGTCAAAGGAGTGGCTGTAAAACAGTGGATAAACACATTTCATTTCCTATATTCTTCACAATGAAAGTCCCCCAATATTTGTTTGTGCTTATACTCTACTGTACTCTCTCTTCTGATACTTTTTTTTTTGCTGTTGTTTTAAAGCTTTTATTATAAAACAGCGAAATCGGGAAAATGTTGGGTTTTCATCAGCAGTAACTTAACACGACTCCTGTACGGCTGAAAGCGAAACGATAAAATAAAGAGCGACATACTGTAAATCTGCATTATACAGTATGAGAAAATGGGTAAACTGAGGGGAAAAAAAATCTCTTTTTTTTTTGGTAGCTGAATACATGGTTTAAGAGTTAAACAAATACCTAGACATAATGTGCTTCATAAGATCAACAAACACGATCTGGCTTGAGGTAAATCTATATTTACTCCATCCACCCTGTTATCCTCCTCATCTTCTGGTTCTCCATCTCTGTTGAACAACATCCATATCCCCTTACTTAATTCTTCTTTCTTTACCATCTTTCATCAGCTTCGTCCAGCGTTGCTCCCGTATTCCAACAAGTCACTTCCCACCTCTTTCATGCCACGGTTAAATATTCATGGCGCTCCTCGGGGCTCGCCTCTCTGGGTCCCCGTGACATTAGAGCAGCAGGTGGCCAAGCTGCTGTTCATTAATTACAAACATCTCCCTAGGCAGAAGTGTACCCCCATCTAACACACACACACTGTAACAAATTTACACGTGCATGTACACACATACTGTACACACTCACTTGGACAACAAGTGAAGCTGAATGTGCGACAACTTTTAGAAACAACAGAATAGCTCACTCCTAATTATAGAGAATTAGACACACAAAACAATTACTGACAATCCAGCAAAATGTCTTAAAGTTAAGGTCACATATACACACATGTATCGCCTGTTTTTGTGTCTAACTTCATCTTAATATTCATTTTTCAAGCCGAAATAAAACCATCACTGCCACTTGATGGCATGATGAAGCTTGGCACTTTAATTGCACCCACTCAGAGAAGGCAGGCGTGCAGACAGGCTGGCAGGCGGGAAGAGAGTGGATAATGGAGAAATCACTCAGCCATCAACTATAAGAACTATAACTATAACAAAAAAACACACATATAGAAGCTGGAAACATGTGAACGACAGACGCATAAAGACAGTCGTGTGTGAGGCGATCGACTGTCAGCGACATGCGAGTATAGCAAAGAGGAGCGGAAGCTTTCAGAAGAAGGAGACGTAATCATCGAGTCAGAGCTTGATTTTTCATGATGGGTCCGTTATCGTCCTCTCACATGCCAGAGCTGCCTCTCTCCCTGCTGTCTTATTTTCCATCTCTTGTCAGTGCCTGTTCTCTAAAATGTGCATCACAGACACGTACAGACTCATGAAGGCATCTGAAACTTTTCTCTCTAGAATCAAATTTAAAGACTCAACATGCAGTGTGTAAATCATAGATAACTTATGGTATTTAAGAAATTCAGTTCTTTAACCCTCTGAGGCCCAATAGACCCTTTTTTGTCTTTTTTTTAGGGGGGTACAGGGGGTCTTTAGGGGGAGATAGCAGGTCAACAGTAGATGTCACATAGAAGTGGTGTACATCATCTGGAAGCTGGGAACCTGAAGATATTAGATGCAGCTCAGCACTGTGTGTTGTTCTAGTCATAAATCAGAGATAAACATTAATATAAATTGCGAAAGTGTAAAGGGCTAAGAGATTATGATAGAAGTATATGATGGCCATTCCAATGCTTGGGTTGATACCATTTGTTACAAAGATTTGGTAATAAAGCTAACCATTTTTTAACCACTTGAGTTGTTCAATCGATAAAAATGATCAATAATCCCTCCAAAATACCACATTAAGATACCAAGACCTTGAGGAACACCATAAAAAAAGCCATGCTGTGATTTGGGATAAAAAAAATTTTGACATTTGGAGATTTCTGCAAGAATTGCATTTTTTGGCAATTAGATGTTGAGCACTTCTGTTCTGGAAACTGCTCAGAAACCCCCTTATTGTCAATCTAGCTAGGAAAGCAATCCATCCTCTGAATGCTCTAGGTCTCTAGTTTGTGGTTGTTAAGTTTCATGAGGCTGTGATTATCATAGAGGTCACCACAGGTGATTTTATACAAGGTCAAATTTGGAAAAAAATGGTCTCCCTACAATGAAATTGCTACTATGAGGTCTAACATCATCACACATGAATACAGTTGGGCTCATTGGATCAACAAGAGCCTCAGCTTTACAGTGATACCCAATTCATGTGATTCCAAGACTGTTTAGGGACCCCAGTATGCAGAAATATTCAAAATACATCATTTTAGAATAAGCGAAAATTACACATTTAGACTGTGTTCACAAACTGCCTGTTTTTTGCCCCAAACTGCATGTGATTATCATAAAGTGGGCATGTCTACAATGGGCAGACTCGTGGGTACCCATAGAACCCATTTTCATTCACATATCTTGAGGTCTGCGGTCAAGGGACCCCTTTGAATGGCAATTCCAGTTTTTCCTTGTATAAATTCAGCCTAAATTTGTAGCGTTATTTAGCCTCCTTCCCGACAAGCTAGCATGAAATTGTTGTTACCAATCGATTCCTTAGCTTCTAGTTTCATAAGATATATGTACATACACTCTAGCTCTAAAACTGAACTTGCTACAGCCTCTGAAAGTCAGTAAAGTTGGTCTCAGGGAGTTAAAGCCCTCAGCATCAGAAACACTCATCTCTAATCTAAATGAAGCGATAAGTCATTGGACCAGCCTTTATCAATAATTGGAGGGACTCTCATACACACACATCACTCCATCAGCACCCTTCAACTTGTCAAACAACCTGCTTCTGTCATCAGCTCCATTTTGACTCCTGCTGATCTACGACGTCAATAAAAAAAAAGCTTTATTTTTGTACAAAAGGAAAAGCAACCGCTGGGTGATTATGATCAAAAGTATGTAAATACATTTGTACCAAAGAGCATCTAGTTTTCCAACTGAGTCGCAGTAATTACGTGATGACTAACATCCACTTGTTGCATGAGTCACTCTCTCAAAAAACATGCCGTCTGAAGATGATGACCTAGTGTTCATCTGAACAAAGAGACTTTCAGCCACTTCATAATGCATTGTATAATAATGTACTCAAACGTCACACGGCAGCTATGATGCAAAAAAACAACCTACAGCACAGTGAGTGTTTGGGGGTGTATAATGTACACACACACACACACACACACACACACACACACACACACACACGTTGAGTCTTTTCCAGTCAGAGATGAAAGTAAAGGGAAAGTGATTCATATCACGCTCGTCCTTATTTAATCTATTTCAGAGTGCCATCGCTAAGGATGGACTGGCTCATGAGTCAGTGTTGTTAAGGACGATGGCTCACTCAGCCCGCATGAGTGTGTCCCTGTATGCATGTGTTGTATATTTGAGTTGCATGTGGTGAGTTCCACACAAGGGGTGCATCTGACTATTATATTTATCATCGATTAATGAGTGACTTCTCAGTGAAAAATGACGACTCCAGTATCCTACAGCGCAAGGTGACATCATAAAATTGTTTATTTTGTCCAAAACCACAAAGGTATTCCATTTACCAGTGGTGGAGGAAGTATTCAGACCCTTTACTTAAAGGAGACATATCATTTTCATTTTCAGGCTCATACTTGTATTCTGGGTTTCTACTAGAACATGTTTACATGCTTTCATGTTCAAAAAACACATTATTTTCACATTATTATATAGCATAATCCTGCATTTTGTTGTTGTAACTGCTCATAGTGGAGCTAATTTGAACAATTTTATACTGTCGGATAGTTTTAACTGTAACAATTCAATGTATTTTATAAACTGAATCATCAGACTTTTATGTAAACTAGTAACTAATGACTATAAAGTAGCTGTCAGATAAATGCGGTGGAGTATAAAGTACAATATTTCATCCTGAGATGTAGTGGAGTATAAGTATAAAGTAGTATAAAATGGGAACACTGAGGTAAAGTACAAGTACAGTACTTGAGGCAATGTACTTAGTTACTTTCCACCACTGCAATTTACTGTAATGTAAGAACAAGAAAAGCAGCAAATTCTCATAAAAAATGAAACTACAACCATCACTTGGGATTTTTTCTTGACTAAACCATTAATCCCATAAAAAAATAGTTAGGTATTAATCGACTAGTTGTTGCAGCTCTATTCCACACATGAACACAGCAACAGTATGTGCTCAGTTATCAGCATGTTTCTCCTAGGCAGCTTATCTTTTAAGCCTTTTTCTCGCTGTACGCATCGGAGCAAAGAACTTCTGAGCTTCACAGAGAAACCGCCCGCATTCCAACGGATCGCCTGCATCCCAAAACACGGTGACTCGTCAGCGGACCGCGCCAGCTTTCAGCAACATTATTTGCCAACAATGATGTAAGAGCGACAGCTAACAATGACTGGCTGCAGTCAGAGGAGAGAGACAGATGCACAACAAGATCTGCCTGCTTGGATCTCCCCTGGTTCATTAACAGTTGCCACATCTGTTGAGCATTATCAGTGTGGGTTTGTGTGTGCATATGTGTGTGTGTGTGTGTGTGTGTGTGTGTCATTGACAGCCACTAAATGTGCCGCCGAATGTGTGACTGAATGGAATTGAGCGGAAACCACACCAGCATCTCACTTCATAATTTCACACAAGCGAGACAGACAGCCATCCGCCATCAATAATCTATTGACGGAGAGATTCATATTTCATAAAGAGACTTTCAATGTTTAATGTCTTTACCTAGCCAATATCCTTTCATAAAACACACAGTATCTGGAGCCAAGGCCAATTCTTTTTTAATTTTCTCTCTCTGTTTTTTTCCCTCCATCATCTCCCTGGAAAGGTAATCAAAAAGAGATAATCTCTCCTCCTCATCCCAGCTGAGCTGAGATCAGTGATTTGACTATCTAACACATTTCCAGCCCATTTAGCAACTGAGCTGTTATCAATGCTATTGACCACACAACGAGTGCTCAGTCTTCCGGTGCAACCATGAAACCCTGTTCACCAGAGGCTGACCGAACCACGGGTAACACGACCCTCGTGATGAATCGCACGTCTACGTGGGATGATTGCCTCGGCATTATGGGGGTCGGAGGTCAGGCAAGAAATCAATGTTTACAGCTTCAATTTCAGGTGGTTTGACAAAGAACATCAACAATCTTGCCGCGTTGTGAAGATACAGCTTTGAACACAGACGTTTGTTGCCTCCTTGAATGTTAAATGCATCACTTCCTTTGTAGATTTTACTAAAGGGAAAAAAGGAAACTTATTTCTAAGTGTGTGTTTTTGTTAAGGATCCCTTGAATTTGGTTATTAAAGACCATGATATATACTGAGCAGGAATTTTGTAACAACATCACAAACGCACAAAAATATATTTTTTAGTTTGGAAAAAAGAAAGAATCAATCCAGGTTAGAAATGCAGCATTTAAAACGTCATAATCATAAGAACTAGGGCTGTCCTTGACCAAAGAAATTCTTAGGCGACTAACACTCATATGAATTTGTCGACTAATTGATTAGCCGATTTAATCGACAGATATGTAAAGTTTTTCCACAAAGAATCACACAAAAGCACCACTTTAAATCTTGTGTTTACCAGATGTGCTCTTAAGTTTCTTGGAAATAAGACATTCAGCATGAAAAAAAAGCAGAAATAAATCTTAGTCGACTACGAACCAAAACGTCCGATAAGTTGACTAATCGACTAAGAGGAGGCAGCCCTAATCAGAACTATAAAAATAGTAACTTACTAGTGTGTGGTGCGGGCAAGTCTGTATTATGAAAATTAAATGTATTTTCTAAAGTTGAAACAGTCTGTCACCAATGGCATATTCACCTTGTCCGAGTATCTGTGATGAACTAAAATCAATCGGGCTATTCTGGGTATTAGTTTTGTCAAACATATCGAAGTATCAACACTGAATATTTGAAACAATTTCAATACTCATTTTCCACAGTATTGATACACAGACAGGTACCGGCTGCACTTTCTGCTCTCTCTTCTCTCCGACATCGCTATTTACCTTTTAATAAAAATCGAACATTTTATGCCTTCAATGTTCTGTCAATTTTACCCGGGGTGTCGAAAATTGATAATGAAAGAAACCAGAATCGATTTTGAATTGAATCGTGGCCCCGAGAATCAAAACCTACCCGTGAGATACCGAACGATTCACACCCCCACCTTCTTCCATGTATATCACACATCCTTTAAGGTGACTGGGTTCTTCATTATAGCACAATAGCTGCAAGAATATTCTGAACACCTTCAACTCCTCATTATATTTCCAGACACATGTGGCGTGCCTGGTAAGCGTGTATTAGTGGGTGTTTCCTTCTCTGGTTATTAGACTATAAGATTTACAGCTGATGCTGCCCCTCTGTGACTCCATTAACCCTTCCTGTCACCCCTCCGTCTCATCTCCTTTCTCTCTGCTCTGGCAGGTGGAACACACCCGTCCTCACCGCCTTGGAAATGCAGTTATCAAGACAATCTTGAGCATTGCCTGCATAATAACACTAGTCATATCTGAATAATTCAACAGTCTATTCTGTTAATAATTAGATAAATTATAAATCCGTTATTGCTGATGCAACAAACCTCACTGGTCAGTTCAGCCGAGACAATGAAGGTCATTGGACACATATGCAACCACGATGCCTCTATAGCTGCTGTATCTGCCTCGTTAATGTATAAAAATACATGAAAAGTGAATTCAGAGCAGGTGCTCTCTTTTTGGGAAAAGGAAATCCTCCTTTCAGCATAATTTGGCTTTGATCCTGGTTAATTAATATGAGAGAGAGCATGTCGTCTTTCAGGATATCGGGGGCTGAAGGTCAAAGATTTCTATATTTATTTCCAACGCCTCTTTTCAGGCTGTAATGTCATTAAATGCTGGAGCACAGTGCCAAAATGTATCCTCAATTCAAGTCATCTTAAAATCAGACAACCGGAATGTCGAGTTGAACATTTTGCAGTTGCCTGACTCATAGCCCCCCACCCCCACATACATACTAATTACACCCAAAAATAACATCAGAGGAAAGTGAAATCTGAATCAATGGGGCTGTCGAGTTATGTGTGAAACTCCTACTGCTGTGCTTAAAAAGGGAAACTTGATTTTAGAAGGCTTCAACTCCGAGGTGTGAAACTTCTGGGCCGACTTGTGACACGCAGAGGGTCACGAGTGTCATCAGTGTAAATGGGAACATCAGATGGGCGACCTCTCTGGGGAAGCAGAGAGGATAGTGGCGGCAGGTATTTCAGGATATTACAAGTGCTGATGGGTATAAAACCAGCAAATGTGTCATCCAGTAGTAAGAAAAAACTGCAGGCCACAAATGCCAAAAACAAAAAGTCAGGGTATCACCAAAGTCAAAAAGATTTATCCTCTGGGGACCATGAATATCTGTAGAAAGTTTGATGCCAATCCATCCAGTAGTTGTTGAGATATTTGAGTCTGTACCAAAGTGGTCCACCGACCAACCGACTGACATGCCACTAGCATCGTTAAAACAACAATCCTCACCTCGGCCTGAATCTGACATGCTAAGCACAGTTGCTCCTGCCACCCATTACTCAGTGATGAACTCAGGCCCATCCATGTATCTGATGTATCTCTGCAAGGGTAAATCATTAAGATAAAGGTCTTGTGTACAATACAGACTACAAACAGGGTGAGATGAATTAGTATGCCAGGTGTGATCCATGTCTCTTAAACCAGTCAGGGACATTTTATGGGCCACTCTTAGATAGAGTGCTCCAAGTAAATCATTAGAGAAGGGGGGCACGTGTTGTGCTTTTTTCATATGTCATGGGCTGCCGAGTGTGGTCTGTGATAACCGACTTCATCCCCAGAATGTAAGATATCTGTTCATCCTCAAGGGACAAATTATCCGTGACTAACTCATTGGGCTAATTTGAATATTGTGGTGCACATCACATGCTAATATGAGTTTGGATATTGCACATTTTGTTCACACATCAAGCAGGAGCAGGGGAGGGTCTGTCACTGAGGTCAAGGATGGTAATGCATCTTAATCAGAGAGGGTGTCACGTAAATTCACACACGGGCGGTCAAGCACTGAAGCGCCGCAATGACACAAAGAGAGGAAAGAAAAGCTGTTTTTCTGCTTGAACTGACAATCATAAGAAGGCTGCTGTGTAGTAAACATTACCTGAGTCACAATGAAGGACTTTTGAAAACCTTGTGTAGTCAAGTGAATAGAAACCGTTGTGAAGATAAACCATCAGAGTGTAACACAAATAAACCAAACAAGATGGAAACAGGGACTAAAGATAAATAAGAGACGTTTTTTAATGTCTCAAAACCACAAATGTCAACCTTACGGTGGCGCTAGGGGAAAAGTCAGGTGATCGCAAAAGTCACGATGCATCGTCTGGGGACCATGAATGTCAAAATGTTGTGCCAATCCATCTTGTAGATGTTCAGATATTTCACAGGATAAATGAGAACCATGACATGCTGGTGATGCAAGAGGGGGAGTCAAAGGATCAAAGTCAGGAGGATTCATCCTCTGGGAAACATGAACGTCTGTACATCATTTCATGGCAATCCATCCAATAGTTGTTGAGATATTTCGGTCTGGAGCCACAATGGTCGGACCATAGACTGTATGTAAGAAGTGGATTAGTTACCGTGATGTCACCCATTGGTTTGTGGACTACGGTTTTGAAGCCTCAAGTTCGGCATTTTGGCCATCGCCATCTTGGTTTTTGGCCGTCGCCGTCTTGTTTTTTTGCAACCAGAAGTGACACGAGAGGGTGGAGCTAAGTACAACTGAACGCTTAATAAGACATTTTTAGGCGACCAAAAATGTTACAATTAACTTTCATGAACTGAAAACACACTGTGAAAGGGTTAAAGTTGTAAGATGAAAACACGGACAACTCCCAGACCGGACAACGTCGTGGTAGCGACCTGTCAATCACGAGGTAGCCCCGCCCTAAAGCATCCCCTGCTTTATGGTCTATTTGACTCTAAATGGGACCATGATTTACTAAATGAACATCATGCTGTATTGAAGAAGACTTGAAACTAGCGATTGAGACCATAAACTCATGTTTACAATGTTTACTGAGGTAATAAATCAAGTGAGAAGTAGGCTCATTTTCTCATCAGACTTCTTTTAGCAGCCAGAGGAGTCGCCCCCTGCTGGCTGTTAGAAAGAATGCAAGTTTAAGGCACTTCAGCATTGGCTTCACTTTGCAGACCCAGAGGTTGTTGTCTGGGTTGGACCAACCAACAGACTGAAACTGCCACCCCTAAAAAGCCCAAAGTTTGATGATCCATCCCCATAGGGCATCATTCTAATTCTGACTTCCTGAGTCAAACAAGCCACATTTTTTTAAGGGTGCAAAGAGGTGAAATCTGTGGTTGCATAAGAGGTCTGTCACTCGGGGCGCAGCAGACATAACTGACAGCTGGGAGCAGCTCTCTTGTCTCTCAGTCGAAGTGAGAAGTGCTGCTCTTCTCCCCACCATTGCATTGACGTCAACTGAGGGATTGAAGAATTACTTCTGTCTGGTGTCACGAGGCGAGGCAGATTGTGAAGAGGGAAAGACAAAGAAAGGTTGTTTTTCCGCCACATCGGAAATGAGATGGGAGGTTTGTTGGAGTAATATTGTTAATTGGCTTCTCCTCTGAGCATCTCTCATTCCTGCTTCTCCCCATTATGATTTCCTTCTTTCTATTTTTCTCCCTCTTAATAGTCCTCTGTTTGACTCTCAAAAGAAATTGCTCCGTTTCAAAATGAAGACATTTTAACTGCAGTAATGGAGAGAGAATCCTCTCTGAATCTGCCAATATTGTTTCTCAGTAAATAACATCTGGGACTCATTATGTTTACAGCTAAGATAAATTCATCGTCTTCCCTGCCGCTCTTTGGAACTGAGGGATTTAGTTGAACGTAAAAATAAGATGTTTGCCTTCAGGCTGCAACATTTAAAAGAATAAACAACACATCACATATTATTCCCAGCAAAATGGCATGGCATGCCGGGGAGGAAAGTGACAGAAAAATGAAGGAAACTGAGAGCATGATGGATGTAGACAATTACAACATGGAGAATTGATATTGGTCCCTCAAGTGTGTGAAAATCGGATTACATCAGATTAAGACGGCTGGCAGGCATGTCAAATACTTCAAGTGTTTGGTCACAGATTGGTAGACTTGGTAGCTACGGGATGGAATCATCAAAGGCTCTACGATACGACATAATACGATGTCATTGCGATTTTAAACATTTTGTGATATGCTGAGTATTGCGATAAGATTAATTTTTTCTACCGCAAATAATGCAGTTTGTCAACACCTGTTTTTATCTAATAAGATACAGTTTTCACTCTGTTCATCTCAGAGTTTTCATTCACTTATCTTGAGGTCAGACGTCAAGAGACCCCTTTGAAAATGGCCATGCCCGTTTTCCAACATTGAGCACTTTGGAGCGTTATTTAGCGTACCAATTGATTCCATAAACTGCATTTTATTATCATAAAGTGGGAATATCTGTAAAGGGGAGACTCTTGGGTACCCATACAACCCATTTTCATTCACGTATCTTGAGGTCAGAGGTCAAGGGACCCCTTTGAAAATCATAATGCGAGTTTTTCCTCGCCAAAAATTTGTGTCAGTTTGGAGCGTTATTTAACCTCCTTCACGACATGCTAGTAAGACATGGTTGGACCAATGGATTCATTAGGTTTTGTAGTTTCATATGATACCAGTATCTTCACTCTAGCTTTAAGACTGAGCCCGCTACACCCTCTGAAAGAGAGCCTGCGGGCCGTTGGATTTTTAAGAGGTTAAAAGTTTATATAATAAAACATAGATGCTTGACGTCCATGTATCGATACAATATTGCCATGCAAAATATCACGATACTATGTTGTTTCGATTTTTGTTGAACCCCAGTCTGGAGGAGACATTCAGCACCAAGGACAGCTCCAGCCATAGACTGTAGTTCTTTGCCAATGAGATTTTACAGAAATGGTAGTGCATAAGCCTAAACCCCAATGGAAATATGTCACACACACATATACAGTACTTGTTAAAGGGTAAGTTTTTGTTCTATATTGTCATTTTGTCAACAAATCCCATCAAAAGATCAAAACCAACAGTGAGTAGACCAGCTAAGAAGAATTCTCTGTGTAGCAAACATCAGTGAGCCACCCTTTTGCTTTTCATTATGATGAACATGGGCACTGTAGTTTATTTTGAGTCAATCCCACACACACACACACCGTGATGCTGTCGTGAATACTCACTCGACCACCAAGTGTGTATTAATCCACGGTTGAAAATAGTCCCCAGCAGTATGAATCAATGGGTTTGGCCCTGAGTGCTACAGACAGGGTGGGTGGGGAAGTTGGAAAGTGTTGAGCGAATGACTAATGCATTGTTGGTTTTAGCCTTTTCATGGGATTTGTTGCCAGTAGGAACAATATTGAATAACACAATGCGTATTAATAATGAGACCCACCAAAGCATGATGACAACTGTCAGCCAAAAAGTATTACGGTTCCATCCTCCTGTCAGACTAATGGGAAAACTAATGGATCTAAAATGACTGTGTCTAAATACTGAGTGATACCAACACAAAGGCCCAATGTAATTGAATATGTATGAAAAATATATGAAAACATTTTGAGTCCTCACTAGTAAGTTGTTAAGTGTGTTTGGAAAGATTTCACTTCACTTATTTTGATAGCTTTATACATTTAAATGTCTAATGCGGTTCTAAATGACATTGCTTTTCATATCTTAAAGAGTGTTATGTCTTAAATGTCTAATTAACTACTAAATTAAATTCAATAATTAAGTGAAAAAATAACAATAAAAAATCCTAGTCAATGAGTAAATGTGCAGTTTGTTTCTATGCTGTCTGATGCCGTCTTGATCCGTGCCCTGCAGAGCCAGACTTTGATAAAAAAAAAAAAAGACAAGCTTGGAGGAGATTTCTAATAGGTAATTGCTGGTTACACTTTATAAAGTCCTGCAGAGCTACTGCTGATTAATTTCATAAAAGAGACTACGGTTGTCTCCCACTGACGTGGAGGTGTTACAGTGCAGAAAGAAATGGAGTAAGTAGAGAAGAACGTGTCCTCAGGACAATCTAGTGTCATGTGTGTCCATGCATGTTACAAATCCATATTTCACCTAAAAATTAAACATTGAGCTGGAGCATGAAGAACACATCAGAGGTCCATTTCACTCAGAGAGCAAAAAGATGCATTTTGAGTCCTTTACACCCACTTGACGCCTTCAACCACCTGCTTATAACATCCTGATTGAAGCAAAAAAAAAAGAAGAAAATCACCCTGACTCACACAAGGCAAGAACTTTATGAGCCACAATCAAGCACAAAGGCGAGCTCTGCCCTCTACCTTGCCCATCGGTTAGCACCTGCATTACCATGGCAACGGATGACCTGGACCTGCTGCGTCGTAGGCTGCAAGTGTGCTGTATTCTCTGGTTCTCTCTGGCGAAATTTGGTTGGAGCAAAAACCTGAATGTGACGTTGTTGTTCAGAAGTTAAACTTTATGAAAAGGTTTATATTTTAGCAGCAGGTTCCAGGAATCTTTTACATATGCAACAGAGTGAGATTTATTAGGATGATAAAACCACAAGTTCTCTGGCAATTCATAATAATAGTGTAAGCGATGCTTCACTAGGTCTATAAGTCATTGCCATAAATGTGCCACTCGGCCATATCGATCAGTTCTTTTTCCTATTAGTGTCTATCAGTAATTATAAATCTACGTGGAATTAATATGATGATGTACTGTCTTGATTTTCACTCCGTCTATGAATTTATGGCCCTTTCTAAATCCCTTAATAGTGATATTTTATAATCAAATTCAATTTGTGTGGCGTTATATTTCTTATTCTGACTCCATGTATTTTAAGCCTAACAATGCAGCTCTGTAATCCGGAGAACATGCTGAGGCTTAAAACGAGATGAGGCTACAATAAACAAGAGATGGAAGAAAACATTGCATCTCGCTGCTGCTTTGAAGTGGGAACTGGATCAAATCCCCGTACGAAGTAAATTGCCCGTCTTTCCCACCAACTAAAAAGGGATCAAAACTGTCTTTTGCTAAAAATAACAATCCCTCTCTGTCTCCCTGCGTATCCTCCATGGGAAGACAAACACTGAGGACTTTCATGTTTTCCTGCTCAACAAAGTCTCCCAACTTCTCAAACATGCCGTTTGGAGGATTTGTGCAGTCACATAAAGGATAACTTTACATGTATGCATTCATTACCTGTGTGTGAAGTCTAAGAGGGTGCTCGTGACTTTTTTGGTTCATTCTGTACTTCGGAACATTGTGAATATATTAGAGCTGTCAAAGTTAATGCGTTAATAATGCAAATTCGTTTTAACGCCACTTATTTCTTTAACGCATTTACGCAACTTGCAATTTTGAGGCTGTAGTGGGCTCAGTTTTAAAGCTGGTATCATATGACACCACAACGTGAAGAATCCATTGGTACGAACCATGTCATACTAGCTTATCGCTAAAAAACGTTATAAACTTATGCTAGATTTTGGCGATGAAAAACTTGCATGGCCATTTTCAAAGGGGTCACTTGACCTCTGACCTCAAGATATGTGAATGAAAATGGGTTCTATGGGTACCCACGAGTCTTCCCTTTACAGACATGCCCACTTTATGATAATCACATGCAGTTTGGGACAAGTCATAGTCAAGTCAGCACACTGACACACTGACAGCTGTTGTTGCCTGTTGGGCTGCAGTTTGCCATGTAATGATTTGAGTAAATATTATTTTTATGCTAAATGCAGTACCTGTGAGGGTTTCTGGACAATATTTATCATTGTTTTGTGTTATTAATTGATTTCCAATAATAAATATATACATACATTTGCATAAAGCAGCATATTTTCCCACTCCCATGTTGATAAGAGTATTAAATACTTAACAAATCTCCCCTTAAGGTACATTTTGAACAGATAAAAAATGTGTGATTAATTTGCGATTAATCACGATTAACTATGGACAATCATACAGTATGATTAAACGCAATTAAATATTTTAATCGATTGACAGGCCTAGAATATATGTAAAAAAATAAATAAATAATAAGAAAAGAAAATATGCCATTAACTCTACAGTTCGACTCATTTAGTGCCCTTGTGAGTTAAGGAGGTCTGTTTCACTTGTACTGAAAAACCTAACCATTCAACAAGAGACCATGCAGAAGAGAATGGGATGATAACGACATTATTTATGTCACACAGCTCGGTGTCACACTGCAATTAAATAATAAGTCAATATGACAAAAAAAAAAATGCAGACTAAGCACCAAACTTTATGAGTTTTGTTCTTCTCCCTCCATTAGTGGTAAATGCAGCAGGCACAGAAAGCTGATGAAGGCTTCTGCTTTGCTTAGATAGCCCTAAAATGTACATCGGGACCACAGACGGTGTTATAAGAGACGTTACATAAGTAAATAAATCAACTGCTCATCCACCCACAAACTCATCCAGCCCACTCACAGGGCTATATAATGGTTGGTTACTTTAGTTTAAACACACACACACACACACAGTGGCAGCCCATGCGAGTATGCCTCCCAAGAGTATAAAGGATCTAATGTTGCACATTATGTAACGGTGTTAACTTTGGAACTTTAAATAGCACTTTAAAATAGGTTAATTAAAGGAGATAGGTGGGGGGGAAAGGTCAGTCACTGTTGGGCACTAACTTAAAGTGATGAGGGAGGGGTAAGCGGTAAAATGCTCATCAATGTTAAAACTGTAAATATGTTAATGACCACAGAGGTTAGTTAAAGGGGAACAGCATCGCTTTTACACACCAAAGTCTGTTACAGGTCTTGGGGAGTACTACTGTATGGGTGAACAAAGTTGTATTCCAAAGTAGTTAAACTGGGCAGTACAACTACAGGCTGCAAACAAACTATCGCCATGGTAAAGCAGTCCAACACTTAGTTGCAAAAACTTAAAAAAAAAGACGACCACAGCCATTCCTTACATCACCACTTTCAGCTACTGCCCTCAGGGGAGAGGGAGAGAGAGAAAAACATCTATAGAAAATCGTTTGTCCTTGTTGCCATAAAATATCTTCATTAGTGAGGGCAGCTCCTTCTTGAAGCCAGCTTGCTACCTCAGCACACAACATTTTATATCTATTTATTTAACCTTGATTCAGTCCTCGCCATCGGGTACCTGGTGCTCCTTTTAATGTAGCTTCTATTGTATATAAATGTGGTTTTAAAGTGTCCTGTCTGGATGTGACATGTTGTGCTTTAATAGCAGATTTTGCACATGCAAACCAAAGACTAAAGTCTGCCTTTTGCACGCAAAAAGTAGACAATAAAGTTATTTTCTATTCTAAAGGAGCAGCATGTCTGTAAAATGTCAGCTGGGCTGAAGACTACAAGTTAAAAAAATGAAAAAAAAAAAAAATCTGTTGGCGTGGAGTTAGAAAGAAGTGAGCTCACCAGACCTCTGTAGCCTGCTCCTTATCTCTGATAGAGTGCAGCTATTAGCATAACCAACCCGATGTCACACCAAGCATGTAATAGACCCGCCTGTCCACCACAGGATAGCTGTCTGTGTCACGTTTTGCCTCGCCGAGGCTTGAATATTGCACGCATATATGAAGGTGCAGTAGCCTACCAGCAGGGGGGAACAAAACCACTTAGTTAGGTTGAGGAAAAAAATCATGGTTGGGCTTAAAATAAGAACGTAAACTAAGTGAAATACATACGGAAACAACGTAACATCAGTACGGGAAACACTAACATAACTTCCAAACAAAACATCGGCCTCCTCGTTGAAAGTCCTGTGTTTGTTGGACCCATCGGCCTCCCGTCCCGCCCGCCAAAAGAGGTCGAGCGTAGCATATTCATTCAGATGAATTTACATTGCAGTCAGTACAGACGACATGGCGTGAAAATGACGCGCCTAAAGCAAGAAGGCCGTTCTTATTACACGCTTTTGCATTGCGCATCTGAATCTCCGACCAAGTGATGGCAGTTGAGTTGCACTTTGGGTAATGTAGGCACCAGGTGGAGGAGGATGATTGCGTGGCATATCTGTGGTTTGGCTGCATCAATTTTGATGCTTTTGTTTTCAAGCTGTCAATGTTACACGAGTGCAAACGCTAAATCAGCAGGAACACCTCTCATACACACTGCCAACAAAAAAACGGAATATGTTA
This sequence comes from Sebastolobus alascanus, assembly GCA_916701645.2. Classification (NCBI taxonomy): domain Eukaryota; kingdom Metazoa; phylum Chordata; class Actinopteri; order Perciformes; family Sebastidae; genus Sebastolobus; species Sebastolobus alascanus. Next base: position 446,192 of record CAKAOJ020000133.1, on the reverse strand, counting down.
CATTTCATAAAAGTCTGGTTTTCTGCAGGCCGGTCAGTGTAAGGGCTTTAACTTAATTAGACCTGACAATGAGTGAGTGGCTACGACATAACATTGCCCAGAAAAAGTGATTAAAAGCAGTAGTTCAGCGAACACCCAGGGCTGTTACTGCAGCTGACGTGACCCCGTACATGAGGTCACTGTAGAGCCAGAGGGAGGCGACCGTCTCTTTTAGCCGCCCTGGGTCAGAGTGTTGCTCTGAGCCATCGCCTGTCTCCGTCTGTTGGACACCTGTGAGTGTGATCATTAGAAAAGATGGACGCGCTCTTTCCCGGCTGCCCATCCGGGAGCACAAAACTGTCACACAAGAGACACGCTCATCAACCAGGGAGACTAAAAAACTAAAGCATGTCAAACTAATTTAAGAAATCAATATCCTATCTGGTGAGACTTCTAACACAGGAAGTACTAGCCTAGCTCCGGGGCATAAAAAAATCCCATTAGTACATATATGGCCCCGTTTTACAAAAAGGTACTAAACCTGACAGTGTGTTTGCTTGTTTGTTTTTAGTTGCACTGATTCAAACTCACCCTGAAGTCAATGCCCACAGTGGAGATGAAGCTGCCGGCCAGGAAGGCTCCGTCTTTAAAACGGACCAGTAGGCACGTTTTCCCCACGCCAGAGTCTCCAACCAGCATCACCTGCACGGGAATACAAGAGGAGGAAACTCAGACAGGAATGACTGGAGGCGAAGACGCACAAAAAGATGTGTGAGGGATAAAACTTCAGACTTGTCTGACTGGTCGATAAAGACAAAACTGAAAAAGAAAAACACATGTAAGAGAGAGCTTTTAGTCACATGTTTAATTCTATATCGGTGTCTGGTTGCTTGTCCTCAGAGAAAACAGGACATTTGAATCATTCAGCTAAATTAGTCCTGGTATGTTGGTACCTGGCCAGTGAATGAGTGTGTGACTGCTCATTTATGGCCACCAGTGGATGATGATCCTTTCTATAAGTGTGTGAATGTATAAAACCATCTTAAATACACGCATGTGTGTGCACATGCAAAACAGACAGACTTGGGCTGCGTTCCTTCTCTTTTTATTCAGAGCTGTGATGAAGTTAAAGGTTTGATGTGATTACGGTTATCAGGTTAGCTGAGGGACTGTGATGCCCTAGACTAGACCCTGGAAATGAAAAGCGCCTCTTGGGTGCACAGAGGAAGCAGAGACGAGATGAAAGACAATGATGGGATGTAACGGGGTCTGATACAAAATGGGGCAAAGGGTAATGAGTGTGAAGATCCCGCCCTCAACTTCATTTTTTTTAATCTCTGCGTCTGTTTTATGTCTTCTCTCTCTCGTGCTTTCTCTTCTCTAGATGAGCTACATGTTCACAGTGTGCAGGAGGGGGCACCTGCTCTTAGGTTTTTTTAAATAAAACGCAATCAATTTTGTCACTGACTCAAAGCAGAGCAGCGATCAGAGGGGAACAGTGAACGCTGAAACGCGGCACAATGAAATCAGAAAGGAGGGTTCATCTCTGCAAAGCGCCACATCTTTTTGATCCCGCCTTGCAACATCGAACTGAACATTACAGCTGGATCTAGGAAGACTTTGAAGGGAATATTATTAGATTTCAGCCATGTTGCTGCTCCTTGTTAGATCACATAACTAACTGACGTTACACGTGGCGGTATATCATGCTTCAGCCTGGGTTGAATCAGGAGAAAGTGGCTTTTTCTGCAATTGTTAATTTATTGTAGGGATGCACCAATCTGTCTTTTTCAGTCCCGATACCGATACCGATACCTGGGCTTTGGGTGTCGTCCGATACCGAGTACCGATCTGATACCAGTGTTTAATTAATAAGCTGTATGCATCACTGTGGAAGTGACTGGGATCATTCTTTTATGTGTAAGGCAACATCAGGTTTGACTTAAACATTGCTTTAAGTGTGTAGAACAAAATGTAACAAATAAATACATAAATATAAATTTACTGAATTGTTATTTATTATTTAAATAAATCGCACACCACCAACTTGGTAAAAATTTTTCAAAATTAACAGGAATTGCAATTCAAATGTAAACCTGTTTAATGCAGCAACAAATTGGTCAAAACTTAAAGCTACAGTGGGTAGAAATGGAGCAAATATGATTAAAAAAAGTTATCAAATGTTTTCAGAAACATCTTGTAGTGTACTGTTTAGCTGTAAAATGAGAAAGTTTGTGACCCGGCAGCAATGTTGAGATCAGTTGAGGAAATACCAAGCATCTCCCACCAGCCAGAGCACAGCCAATAGGAACGCTCTCTCTGAAATGACCTGTGATTGGCCAAAGTCTCCCATCACAGGCTAGATTTTTTAAAACCTGAAAACAGAGCCATGAGGAGGTGCAGAAGTCTAGTTTTCTCTCAAAAAACTTGAATTACAATATGCTGAAATGTTATTATGGAACTTTGTCCAATGATGCCAATAATATTCTGCCTACTGCAGCTTTAAAGAGGAATTAAAATTCCAGTATTGAATTGAATCGATCGTCCCAATTGTCACCGATACCCGATCCAGCTATTTGAGTCAGTATCATCCCGATATCCAATCTGGTGTTGGTATCGGTGCATGCCTAATTTATTGGCTGCAAGGATGCTGTGAACTGCACCCAACAAATGACAATTAACCAAATTAGAATATCTACAGTTTGGATGGAACAATCAATCCAATTATTCTGCAAACACAAAAGACATGATGCACTCACATCAGACAGCTGCTTCAAAACACAGTGTAGGTGGCCCCTTGAAGCTGTGTTTGGAGAACACACTGACAATCTGTGGGTGTTTGGATCTGTGTTTGTGTTGTGGTGAGGTGACAGTTCTCCACTATGGTGAGGTGAAGCACACAAATCGCTCACTGTGAATGCAAACCCAGTAATAGCCTATGTGCTGCTGCTGCTGCTTCTGCTGCTGCAGGGACAAACATGCATTCAACCAGTTGATTTGTTTGTTGGCTGTTGCGCGGTGGTGTGTGTGTGCACCTTTCCAGGTTATCGATCCACTATTGACACAGCTGTTGTCAGGAGCTCGCTGCTGTTTAACAATGAATAAAAGGTGGTTGTAAAACCAAGGCTACACAGGAACTTTAATCTGTGTATTTTCTTTTATTCTCGTTTATTCTTTTTGGTGTAAAACAATAGAAATTAAAGCCCACTTTTATGTGAGTTGCATTTACTAAATAACAACGTCCTACCTTGAAAGCGATGTCGTAGAACTCGCTGCTGTTGCTGATGGAGGGTCTGCTGGGATGAACCACACCGTTCATCTGCACGATGCCCGCCGGGCTGCTCCTCGCTGCCTTCCCGGCCGGGCTGGTCCCTCTCCCGGCGGGGCTGGTCCCTCTCCCGGCGGGGCTGGTGCCTCTCCCGGCGGGGCTGCCTCCTCCTGCAGACGGGCTGCTGCTGCTGCTGGACGCGGCTTTGCCTCTGGCAGCCTTCTTGCGAGACATTTTTTAAATAAAGATTTCAAAACTATCTTTAGCTAAAGCAAACAAAAAACAAATCTTCCGGACGGATTAAAAAGTTGCTGCGTTGAAGAACTTGAATTAGCAGATTTAGTTTTCACCTGGTCGTCGTTGAGCGCATGTTCCGACACCTGCTCTATTCAAAGTAGGAGTGAAAAATTGTCCCAAAAAAAAAACCGCTCTCGCTTCCGTTGTTGTTGTGGAGCCGCTTCCTGCTGCTGACAGCTCGCTCTTTTCAGGACTACAGCTCTCCAGCTCTCAACACTGCGCGTTGGAGCGGCAGCACTTACATGTGATGTGGCACAAAACTCCACCTTGAGCGCACAACGAGCAGCACACAGAAGCGCTGCACCTGGTGCACTGTAGGGACAGACTCAGCCCTTCATATTCACACTATAAACTCACTGTAGTCCTATTTTGATGAATATTATGGGACTATTGTAGAGAGTGTGGTAACTTTCACCTGTAGCTTATATAAGAAAATGAAATTGAAATAGCCTTCCACAAATTTATATTCACATTAGCCTACTTATTTTATATTTATGACTTGCACTATTTTATGTCTTTGATTCTCATTTTGCTTTTACTTGTGTGATTTTCCTATTTTATATATATATATATATATACATTTTTAATGAGTATTGTTGAAGGGTACCTGAGACCCAAGATTTCCATTGCCAATGACTGTAATTATTATTGTGCATATGACGATGATTATGAGGGGCACAGCTTGCTGTTTGAGGCGCTGAAAAACAGCTGCATTTATATGTTTATGTGGTATGGTTGTGAGTCAAAAGTAGTTTTTATCTCATATTTTAAAAATATTTTTTTTCAGAGCTTTCCTATTGGCTGTGCTCCGGCTGGTGGGCGGTGCTTGGTTTTTCCTCAACTTATCTGAACATGGTTGCTTTCTCATTTTACAGCTAAACAGTATATTTTACGTGAGAAATAGGCATTACAGTAACAGAATATTGATTCATATTTGAACAGCGCTGCCTAGTTAGACACCCAGTAGTTCCAGCTCGGCTCTGATTGTTTGTTTTCCTTCAGTGTTAGAAATCTCGCAGATGCCATTAGGAGCACCCGAGGACACAGAGGCACATGATTTTTTTTCAGATTGCCTGTCTCATGCACTACTGTCAGGATATAGTGACCGTTTTATAAAATAACTTTTTTTAATCATATTTGCTCCATTTCTACCCACTGCAGCTTTAAATGATTTCCAGTAATACATATATACATACATTTGCACATAGCAAGCATATTTGTCCTCTCCCATGTTGAAATGCGTATTAAATACTGGACAAATCTCCCTTTAAGGTACATTTTGAACAGATAAAAAATGTGTGATTAATTTGCGATTAATCGGGATTAAATATTTGAATCGATTGACAGCGACCTCATACTTTCTGTTGTATAGAGTAGACTATGTGAATATTTGAATGTATTATTATGATGATAGGCATATGATCGCTGTTTTTGCACATATTCATGATGACAAGACCTATTTTTTTTCTCTATTATTTCATTAATGGGTTTCACATCACATCTTATTTCCTAGTTGACACCATTTTATTCTAATATTTTCTTTCATTTTATTGTTATCTTATTTTTTGGTCTGTTATTAAAGAGTTTACTGCTTTTTTCTTCTTCTTTATTTTATTCTACAGAAGCGCCTTTATGAATTTTGAAAGCACTATATAAATCTGATGTATTGTTATTATTAGTATTATTATTAGATGGTAGGTTACTATGTATGTATGAGGCACAGCTTGAGACCGGGACTGATTAGAAGAGAGTAAACTTATAATATAGAGGTGCCGTCCATTCACTTACTGTGAATGAGAAGCCAAGAAATTGGTTAATGTAAGCCATCAACGTAATCTGTTTCTATTAGCATGCTCATTATTTAAATAATGTAAAGGAAAAACAGCCACCTGTGGAACGTGCTGGGGCTGTGATTTCAATAATGCACCACAAGAGGGTGATATAGGATATATAAGATAGAAAGTCACAGATAAAACCGGGTACAACAGCAGAATAAAGTTCAAGTGTTGAGGATGTTTGTCCCTTAAAATAAATAAAAGTGATTATTATAAAATGATCAGGGCTAAATCAGAAACAATCACTGTTTTAAACAGAAATGATGTTGAGAGTAGTGGAGGCTGGCTGTAGTCCTGAGGGAAACAACAACTGTCACATGTTATATGAGATGCATATCACACAATGTTCATTGATTTGATGTACATATCATTAGTGGTAGGCCTCTGTAGTTCAGCCTCCTTCAGCCTCCATCAACAAGCCGCTTGTGATCAGAGCAGAACAGTCCAAAAGATGGTCACTATGTCCTCTCTGTGACTCTTACCCACACCCGTTATAATTCACAACACAATTCAAGCGTCTCTCTATAACATGGAGGATGTCACTCTTTAGCGGCCGTCCACATATTGTCTACATTTGCAACAAAGAACAGCAGCAGCATATTCTGGTTAGAGGCTGATCCTCTGCGGCCAGTAATGAGATGCTGTTGTTCCCCCTCCCTCTGTAATCTAGTTTGTTATGCAATATGAAATTTGTGTATGACACAACTGCCTTTCTGATCAAGTGCCAGGCTGTCCTAACTCATTAGAATATGCTCAAAGATCACAGCCCAGAGGCCTCGTATGCTCTCCACAACAGGAGATTGTATTACCTCTGACCTTTACAATGTGAATAATACCAGGCTCCCTTTAATATACCGTAAATTAAAGGGATTGAAAACTAATCCAGAAAGAAGCACCAGAGCAATAAACAGCTCGTGAGAAATGTTTAAGAATGTCAGCAGTGGTAGAAAGTAACTAAGTACATTCACTCAAGTGCTATACTTAAGTACAATTGTGAGGTATTTGTACTTTACTTGAGTATTTCTATTTTATGCTACTTTACACTTCTACTCCACTACATCTCAGAGGGAAATATTGTACATTTTACTCCGCTACATTTATTTAATAGATATAGTTACTTTGCAGATTTGGATTACTAATACAAAATATAAATCAACTAATACATAATGATGTATTACTATAAGGACTAACAATCGATTAAAATATTTAATCGCAAATTAATCACACATTTTTTTATCTGTTCAAAATGTACCTTAAAGGGAGATTTGTCAAGTATTTAATACTCTTATCAACATAGGAGTGGGCAAATATGCTGCTTTATGAAAATGTATGTATATATTTATTATTGGAAATCAATTAATAACACAAAACAATGACAAATATTGTCCAGAAACCCTCACAGGTACTGCATTTAGCATAATAAATAATATATAAAATCATGTCAGTGTGCTGACTTGACTATGACTTGCCCCAAACTGCATGTGATTATCATAAAGTGGGCATGTCTGTGAAGGGGAGACTCGTGGGTACCCATAGAACCCATTTTCATTCACATATCTTGAGGTCAGAGGTCAAGGGGACCCCTTTGAAAATGGCCATGACAGTTTTTCCTCGCCAAAATTAAGCGTAAGTTTGGAGCGTTATTAACCTCCTTCCTGACAAGCTAGTATGACATGATTGGTACCAATGGATTCATTAGATTTTCTAGTTTCATATGATTCCTGTATCTAAAAAATACTAAGAAATAAGTGGCCTTAAAATGAATTTGCATTAACGTGTTATTGTTGCGTTAACTTTGACAACCCTAATTATTATAGATTAAGCTACCAAGCAGTATATAAAGTCATTAAAATTAGCTCCAACTCTACCAGCTGCAACATTGCAAGTGCTGCAATGCATAGTGCGCCGCAAGTGATGATTTTATAACATAGGCTATATGATTCTAAAATGTGCCTTTTTGCATGATGAGTACTTTTACTTTTGGTACTATAAGTATATTTTGATGCTAATACTTTTGTACTTTTACTTAAGTAAGAGCTTGAATGCAGGACTTTTACTTCTACACTGTAGTATTGCTACTTTTAAGTGAAGTAAAAGATCAGAATACTTCTTCCACCACTGCTTGACAGTTTGTTCACCTCTTACTGGATTTGATCCTTATGTGGTGAATATTCATTGTGGTAAACTTTTGAAGTAAAAAAATATATAACTTTAGCTTAATCTAACATCAAAGTACCCAGCATATGCTATTCCTCTTTTATTTCCCAACTGCCAAACGAAGAAGAAATTATGCTAAATAGACTTTTTTGAGGGGACGTCACTTATTTGACCCCAGAGTTTCTGAGCAGTTCTGGTTGTAAACACACAGACAGCTGTAGCCTCTGGTTTCTGTCCCTAAATCTGCTATCTGTCAGCATTTTTCAACACTCCACCCAAGTCAGTGCAGTGTAGAGTAGACTGTCATTGGTTTGAGGGAATACAAACCCCCAAAATCCCCCCCCTCCCCCCTCCCCTCCTTGTGCAACTCCCCTCAACAGCTGAGATTCGTTCTACCCCTGAAGCAGCTGTCTACTGTGGCAACAGCTGGGCATTTTGGAGGGAAGAGGGGACGTGGTGGATAGAGAGAGACGTTGGAATCCGTCCCTGGTTTCAGAGAAATTAACAGCCTTGTCAAGATGAGTTAAATATGCCCGATGCGTGTACTGTACATTGCGAGGCTATAATGTGTACCATATAGGCCTGTGTGTGCCAACAAGCAGCACATGGCAGCATAAAACGGTCTATGAATACAAACTGTGGAGGCAGTTGAGAGAAATCTAATCAAGCGAATGTGCCGTTTCTTTGCTTAAGCTAACAAGGCAGCGATCGACTTTTTTTTTTCCAGTGTCATGCACCGTAAATCAAATGTGTGATTCAGCTGTGAAGAATGCATCAAATCACATCATTTCAACATGCTAATTAGGAGCAAATTACCGCACTCTTTCCAGGGTGCAAGCATCCTTAGAGCTGTTCCATCTCCATGACAATAAGCCTGAAAAGTGTGGGTGAGCGTAAGATGCACTTCGTCAGGTGCTTGAAAAAACATTGTGACAGGGAACATGGATGCGTGTGTGTGTGCCCGATGCGGTGAGGTCATAACGCCCTCAGGGTCACATCAATCTGCAGGCGCACCCCAAAGGCCAGGCATTTGTCAGTTTACCCAGGGTCAGGTGCCCTGAATGTGGGCTGGGTGGCGTGCAGCAGCCCGGCCAGTCGCTCAACCGAAGTCGCAGCAACTGTTGATCTGTTGGCCGCTCTTTCTCTCAGCTGCCTGCGGCCCGAGCGCCGTGAGGAGGGGCAGAGGGGGGGGGGGGCGTCCTGCCAGCCGGCATCCCTGTTTGTCAGGCCTTGGCGAGAGCAGCCATCAGTGGACTGGTACTGCCTGGCACTCCTTCGCTCCCCGAGGCATCTTAAATGAGAGAAACAGAGAGTGTGTGTGTGTGTGTGAGGGAGAGGAAAATGGGTGGCATGAGTGCTGCTTGCTATGTAAAAGTTTATATATATATAAAAGAGTTTATATCTTTACGATATAACTGGCAATGTGTTTATTTTAACCTAAAATACTTCTCTTTTGTGGGAGGCAGTTATTCAATGTGAGGTTTCTATAACTTCCACTTTAATTCCACAATCTTGATTATGAAAAACCAGACTTTTGACTCAACGACAGCTATCACATATTAATGAAAACTATGATGCATATCAAGTCTGTTAGGGAGACAGCATTACATATAGACTATGCCAGAAATGTCATAACATCATTGCCCCATTAATTACTTCACTGTATGATGTTTATTGCAGTACAGTGGCGTTCCCAACCTTTTTTCTTATGACCCCTTGAAGCAACTATAAGCAGTTACACCATTTAAGAGTCCGGAAGAGATAAAATTATTCCATATTTCACAAGAACAAAGCAAAAAGGAGAAAAAAGACTGTAACATAACTAAATTTCTTCTCGACCCCTCAGATTTAAAGAGGACCTATTATGCTCATTTTCAGGTGCATACTTGTATTTTGGGTTTCTACTAGAACATGTTTAGATGCTTTAATGTTCAAAACATGCTTTACTTTTCTCATACCCGCTGTGCTGCAGCACTACCCCGCCCTCCCAAAAAGCCCAGTCTGCTCTGATTGGTCGGCTGGGTCACTCTGTTGTGATTGGTCAACCGAACCAAAGTCTTCGGACTCCGCTCCAGCTCCGCTCATCTAGCTTTTTTGAGGGCTTGCCGAACTAGACACTAGACAAGTATTATGCAAATGTATTACTTGGTGACAACACCACGTTACGGAAGAAAAGGCGGGACTTCAAGCAAGATGTTTCAGGCAGTTCAGGGGCAGTGTTTCTAACTCCCTTTGGTGTGGGCTTTGTAACTTTGTAGACCTTTTACATGCACAAAAAACTATATAAAGCACAATTACATAATAGGTCCTCTTTAATTTATGAGCCCTTGGAGAGATCCCATCCCTGAGGTTGGGCACCACTGCTGCAATACATCAAAAATGCAACAGAGTCAGTCACTGAATTGTGAGGATGAATTAGATTAGAGAACATACATTTTTTATCAGGCATATTTGATATAAAATACTTTAATTTCAGATAAATCTTTAATGCAGTTTCATTGCTGCTGCTATAAGTGTACCTACTCTAACTTGGGTTTGAATTTTTATTTGATATAATGTTTTGTTAACTTCCGAATTTCATCCTGAGAGACAAATGGTGATGCATTAATTATCAAAGTAAAATTTTAATGTCCTCACTGTGTATGCAAGAGCTCAATACCTCTACTGTATATACTGTAACACGAGCACAAGAGAAATGAGCCTTTGCAAAAACAATGTGTTCAGGTGGCTTGAAATTGCCTTGGCGTGATCATTTCGCTCAATAATCTTGCCATATTTTAATGTGCTAAACCAATAAAGCCAAGCCCCGACTTCAAATCTGTCATCGTACAAATTTCTTTAATTCTCTTTCCTCTACGTCGTAAAAAAGGTGACACCGTTAATTGTTACCTTTCCAAAGACGTCATCACAGCATCTCAAGTGTCACACTTGCAATTTCCACCTCTGTTTTAACACTGTTTTCACAGTCACTGCTTTTTTTTTTTGCTTCCAATTTTAATTTCACTGTAACCCAGCAGGGGGTCTGCACATTAGTAAGGCCTCAGAGAGCCGTAGCAGGGTTTAATCTGAAGTGTTGAAAATAATACATGCCCAACCCTCCCCGGACCCTTTAAAAGATCCAGACATTAAGAGTCTGAGCCAGGGTACCAGGATGGAAAAACTCTACCAGGGCAATAATCACTACCAGAGGCCCAATTTCCCCCAATATCTGCTCTTTATTTCAGTCCCCCTCATTTATTTGGATATAGGCCCTTTAAGTTAAATTTAATTTAAATCTGCTCTGCGTTTCTACGGATAGATTTAAGGTGCAAGACACCTTTGTTTCCACTTGGAAAGATGTCTGTCAACTTAAGAAAGAGGGTACTGGGTGCATTCACAACAAGTAATGGGTGTGTTATCCGCGGCCCGACCATAAATCCTCGCTAATCCAGGGTGCTTCCTGCGAGCGTGAGTGTCATTGGATTCTGTTCCTGTGGTGATCAGATTTATGACCTCGCACATGGCGTTGCTGTCAAACAGGAAGCATTTGGCGTCAAGTGCGCGGACACCACCAAAACATGCAGAGTAAGCACGGGAGTGATTTCACACAGATTCGAAGTCGGATCGAGTTGGAGCTAAAAGTAAAGAGGGGCGTAAAGGCAGAGAAAAAGCAGAGATTCGCTACAAGGCGTGTCTAAATCACCCACTGTCATTTCAATCATCTCTCTGCTCTCAGACACAAAACAGATTGAGTTTTAGGAGGCTGCAATTTTTCACAGCTTAGAGGAGTCCAGAAAAAAAACATGACTCAATGTCCACTTTCTCCTCTCATGCTGCAGGACCAGAGGTGGGCACTATACATGTCTGAGCTCAGCTGGAACCGCGGCAATTAAAGACGATGAAAAATGCTTGTACACACACACATAAACACGCACATTACATACAAGCTGCGGCACAGAGTGGGCACACAAGCACCAACTGGAGCGAGCCATGGTGAGCGGGAAAAGGTGTGAGCAGGAAAAAGTGGTGTGTGTGTGGGTGAGTGTGAATCTGCGAGAGCGTGCGTGTGTATTTGTAGAGTTTTTGCAGTTGTGACAGCTGGGATGAAGGAGTGGAGGCGGCGTGTGTGATTGGAGGAGGTGCCAACAGAGCAAGTGTCTCTTTATTTTCATCACACACACATACAAGTGTGTCCGTGTGTGGATATATGTTCATGGACACTATGTACATCTGTGTTTGTGCCTGTCTGTATGTACAGAACAGTCTGATCTTGTTTGATATGAGCGCAATATGGAACCGTCATGCAAATGTATATACAGTATGTAAATTAGCCTCATGTTTACATGATACAGGCATGTTTTGTTTGAATTGCTGCTCTTTGTGCAGTTAAAGGGTCAATACACCCAAATGACAAAGAAATCTCACTATGTATTGTAGTTTTGGTTCTATTTTCAATAAACGATTGTCGATATTGGACAATTCTACAGAACGCCAACATTTTTTAAATACAATATATCTGCGCATGGTAACTAGCCTACAGTATGGCTAATGCTAAATCTAGCAACTCATTTGCCCGATTGGGCAAGTTTCAAAAGAGATTTAAACACATCGTTTTTTTCCGGAGCTGATGATGGAAGTAGCTAAGGAGTGAACCGTCTCGCTTCCTTCCCATCTCTGTTGAGAGTTGCACATGTGCAGAACCGATCGGGCACTCGTGAGAAAATGGCGGCGGGTAAAGACAAAGTTTGTGAACTGAAGTAGCGCAAGCAAGCATTTAAATTATCCTGGAAACAGGAGTTTAATTGGGTGGCGTTGGAGGATGTGGCCGAAACTCCAGATTAATTTACTTAAATGAAATAACGTGACAATTAACAAAAAAAGTTGTGTTTTCATGTTTAAATGTTTAATGTGTATTGTGTCTATGTATTTTATGTTATGATCAGGAGAGATCATAGTTGTGGTTAATTAAGTCGTGAACATTAATTGCAGGTCTGGGACATGATGTGAACTCCGGTTATCACCATGAAAATCTGACGTGCTACACGCCCGTCTTCCATCACCACCACCTTCACAACCCCCACCTTTCAGCTCGCTACATATTGAGAACACTGCTTCCTGTGTTGGGACTGAACGTTGGCTTTGGACGTACAGTAAATCATGATGTGCAGAATCGTCATCAGCCCAGTAGGACATATATCATCCCGGTCGCATCGTAATTGCAAGTCATTTTGCATGCAATAAGAATGCTGTTCTTGCTTTTGGCGTGTCATTTTTATGCCATGTAGTTTGTATTGACTGTAATGTAAACATATCCACATAAATAAGCTACGCTCAGAGCTGGTGATGTAAAATAAAAAGTGAGAAAGACTTATTATGGCGGAAGAGAATGGAGGTCGATGGGTCCAACAAATGGATGGGTCCAACAAACACAGGACTTTCAACCGAGAGACTGGTGTTCCAGACCGGTCTGTCCCAAAGTGTTGGAGAGTTATTTTGAAGTTACGTTAGTGACGATTGTGATGTGTTTTCTGTACTTCAGTTACATTGTTTCCGTACTTATTTTAAGCCCAACAATGATGTTTTTCTTAAACCTAACTAAGTGGTTTTGTTGCCTAAACCTAACTGTGGCCGTTACTGTAGTTTTGTTGAAACGAAAAATGGAATACAAATTACATGAGAAAAGGCTGAAATGCGTTCCCATGACATGCGGAATGTCCTTCTATTGTTGAGGTTTTTATACGCCTTCCCATGAGATTGGGTTGATTCTTTACAATATGTATATAATTCTGGACTGGTTTTGAGATATCCACCTCTGCAACGACCCCTGGCACACCAATACAATGGAGGTGAATGACATTTTGATCATCAAAGCATTGGAAAATTCAATAGCGATGTGTCTCCCATGCAGAAACAATGCCCTGGTTACTCTGGACGATCCACAGACCTCGCTGAGGACAGTTTTCACTGGGGCAAGTTCTTTTATTGAAAGTTCTTCCAATCAAAACCGCCCACAGCAAGCTCTGTGAATTTTCCAGGGTAAGCGGGACTGGAAAGACACATTCCTGTTAAAGTTTCTGCATGGCCCGATGCCACTATAGTAGACAAATCTATAATGCAATTTGGGTGAACTTATCCTTTAAGGTTTTGCATGTTTTGGGCGCTGCACCAGCGTATCTGCTTACTTTGCATGTGATAGTGTGCGTGTGTTTTGTGTAGGTGAGGTCACTCCGGTGCTGCTGCAGTAACGAGCCGTGGCAGCAGCTGCAGGGAGGCAGGCGGGCAATGATGAGGTCATTCAGCAGGCAGGATTAAGGCCGTGACAACTGGCTCTGCGGCCAGTGCCAGTGCTGACCGGGGCAGTTGTGCAGTGGGCACGGTGCTTACGGTCCCAGCTCCGCACCAGCATTACCCCACTGTTGTTTTTTCATTAGCTTGGTACTGGCCCAGGGCGCTGTGCGGCTTGCCAGGCACCACAGCGTGAACCCACAGTTGTTGCAGGGCTTTAGGGCCCTCTCTCTCCGTCCCTCTCTCTCCCTTCGCCTCCGTCTGCGGTCACACACTGTGACCGCGGCCCTCACAGGGAATAAAGGATCAGGTTACGTCCCAAACACACTCGTTAACTCAATTATGCAAGCCTTTAACGCTTTGATGTGCATCGATAATGCCGGGATTATTGAAGGGACAGATGCCATCTGACCGCAGCAGAGCTTTGTCGCCACATGCTTCAGCTCCGGTCGATGAAAGACGGACACAATGGACTGGTGAGGGTCAGCAGAAGAACCACTTATAACCTGATGGTGCTGAAAGACAGGGACAGACATGGAAGCTATCAGAAAGCTTTTTCATGATCTTCAAACTTGACATTTCGGGGTGTGAAAATCTCAAGTAGCTTGTGATGCATTAAACAGCTCCAAATTCACTTCACCCAACATCTGTTTAAAACATGAAGTGGTAACAGGATGTGTGGCTCTAAATTAGGTGATTTCAGTCTCCATTTTCAATTTTATGCACTTTAAAATTCTCCTCCTTCGCTTGCAAAATGATGCATAAAACACAGCAGCTAGCCCTTCATTGGTTCCCACTTATTTTTCAGTGGAGCTTGGACATAAACCTAAAACCATTAGCTGCACCACTGAGACCAATTAGCAAAACGTGGCCAAACAAACCTTCCACTTGCTTTTACAACATGTTCTCTCTCTCTCTTTTTACCCTCCCTTCTTGCATTTTCTTTCTCTCACTTTGTGGCAAACTGAGACAGTTTTCAGTGTCTTTGGCCTCTGCTAAGAGATGGGATGCTCTCTTACGGCCTGAAGGCCTGAAATATTGATGTCTATCTCCCACATAAGCTCCAGATGTGAACTCACTGGCTTGATGTTTTGGTTCTGATGTTTTTAGGAGGAATGGATGGATTAGCTCAGCTGGAAAACTTCACAGTCACAGGCCAACAGTCTGACCTGACATAGCCAATGAATAAAGAGATGATGGTGGCAGACACCCTGCAGTTATGTATTGCTTTACTTCAGACATGCCGCCTAAGCTTCTATAGAACATTCTACTTCTGTTAACTGAATAATTCATTTAAACCGCACCAGTCTGAGGACAGTAAAGCTCCTCTCCCACTAGGTGGCAATGCAGTTGCAGACTGACATCACAGAGAGGAGAGAAACACCTGTGGGATCACAACATCTCACTTCACGCTCTCTCCCTGCTGTCCTCTCGCGTGTCCAAAGTCTTTTAGAACGTGTTATGTTGCCATTTACTAAACAATGAATAGGATTCACTTTTAATACGAAGAAACCATTAGATTTCTCTGTTACAGACACAAAGAGAGTGATAAAGAAGGGGACCTTTTCGTTGATTTAATTTGAAAATGTATACAGGTTAAACTGCAAAAATGACTTGGTGTTCCTGCTGTTTTAGAGCTCACAAATACTTTGTCATGATGTTCAAAATGTTATGTCAGATTTGATGATTTTCCAGAACGTCTGACTCCTACAGAACTGCTGCATTTGAGCACAGTTTAAAGCAATCTACAATGCTCATTTATATTCGAATCTTACAGTATATAAATAATGACTAATTGTTATATAGAGGGTATTATGGACTACTCTAATTTGAATCTTATTGTATCCTATTCCAACGCCTTCTTTAAGGCTGATCTCTGTAATTGAATTTAATATAGAAAAAGACACCGTTTGGTTAAGATTAATTATTTATGTATTTATTATTTGCAAAAGTAAACACTGCAGACATATAGCCCAATACAATTACATTATATAACCTGATATAACAATTAAAAAATAGGTAAATAAGTGGTAACAAGAGGAGTGATAATAGCCTCTTTGCTTTGTTTTGGAAAAAGTAATCTTATTTATGGTGTCTATATACACCATTATCTATACTTATACTTATACTAGATTATATATTTTCACCTTATATAAACTTCAGTAGCATGTTTCCAAAAGAACAGGAATATGAAGAATCAAACTTATGTAATTTTAAATTCTTATCATTTGTAACTATATTTATAAAGCTGCATTGTGTCATAGCGGTGCCAGTGGGGGGGAGAAAAAAGTCAGTACAGCATTGTATCGCGATATTTTGAGTGGCAATATTGTATCGATACACGGACGTCAAGTATTGATCTTTTATTCTATAAAATATTAACCTCTTAACAATCCGACCATGTCATGTCTGCGTTAAATAACTCTCCAAAGTTACGCTAAATTTTGGTGAGGCAAAACTGGCATGACTATTTTCAAAGGGGTCCTTTGACCTTTGACCTCAAGATGAGCTCGAACAAGAATGCATGCTCATGGGGCATCTCTTGTTGGTTCTCTAAATTATAGAGTACGGTCTAGACCTGCTCTATATGAAAAGCGTCTTGAGATAACTTCTGTTTCGATTTGACGCTATATAAAATAAATTGAAATTGAAATCGAAGATATGTGACTGAAAACTCTGAGATGAACAGTGAAAACTGTGTCTTATTAGATAAAACAGATGTTGACAAACAGCATAATTTGCAATTGAAAAAAGGTAATAAATCGCAATATATCTTATCACAATACTCAGCATATCAAAAAATGTTTAAAAACGCAATAAGATCGTATCGTGACTTAAGTATCGCGATAACATCGTATCGTGGGGCCTCTGGTGATTCCCACCCGTATTAGAAATACAGAGAAAAAGACCAAAATGTGGACGATAACGTCATCATATGGGGCTGCAACACTGTCTAGGACCAATAAACCACCTGCTCTGCCTGCATCATTAGATCCAATGGAGAGTGTGACGTGTTCGTGATGTTGTACTCTCATGTTACCAAGACAAAAAACACGGATAAGCAGTGAAACCCCACAGGAGGTAAAGTCTTTTTTTCCGAGCAGTTAGCAAAGGTTTTCATGACCTTCTCACCTTGTTTGGTTTGAGTTCCTGTTCTTAAACTACAGCCAGAACAAAAAAACCTTTGATGTTGTTAGCGAGGTCTCATTCTGTCTGCCTGGAAGTCCCCTTCTCTCTCCTCCTAACTACCACCAAATGGTGTCCTGTAATTCACAGCGTGCATGCACATCATTTGAGAGCAGACTAAACCCAGAAGCCTGACTTTGGGATTTCTCCGCCACATGAAATGACTTGCCATAAAATGTAAACAAATGGCAAATAAAATAACAATAACACAAATAAACAAGTCGATGTCAGAAATAAATAAAATGAGAGCTATAAATCGAGGGTCTTGTTAGCCCCTTGAGTGTAATTGGGGGACGTTGCGGTTTGAGAATGTCCGCACTGTTCACTTATACGTCTCACAGGGGCACAGAGAAGTAGACGACGAAAGAAGAAAGGAATGATGTCAAAATGGGATAAAGTGGGTGCTGAGAAGAAGATGGGAAATGGAAGAGACAAAAAGGAGGAGACCAAAAAAATTGCGCATGAGGAGAGCCTGGAATCAATAATCTGGTTTCTCTAGTCTGAGGCTTAGGAGGGGAGAGCGAGCGAGCGGCGCCTGAGGACAACAGACCGCATCCTTCCTTCCTCCTGCGAGGCAACACGGGGACAGGAAGGGCCACCAGGGGAGGTCACTTGGCCGGCGATCCACTTCCTGTCAGGGGTCGCCGGGGATCAGGGGATAACTACATCCGGGTCGCAAGAAGAGCCACCTGTCTGTGATCTGCTCCTGCGTTGTTAACCTCAATGGCAGCCAGGTGGGGAGTATCATTCTGTGTCCTTCCTTCACCAGCTGGGAGTCTGAAGTAGACAAATGAGTCTGGGGGTGAGGTACAAAGACTGGCAACGATCTAACGTGTCCATCTGACAAAAGGGAAAAATGCTGCTCATTTAAACAAAGACAAATTCTTCTGCATGTGTTTGTATGTGGCTGTACAGTTTTTGTATGTTAGAGTATAAACAGCTTGGCATTTTGGTGGCATCCATCTGCTGTTTTTACTAAGATTCCAATCTCGTGCAGTCTTTGCTTTACAAATGGCCACCTTCTTCTTGAAAGTTTTGAGTTGACAAAGCATTTCCAGCGTTGACTCCTGGAAGACATTTTTTTTTCTCAACGAGTTAAGGCCTGCTTGGTAACAAAATGATCATTCAGACATGCCTCTGGGAGCATAGAGGGGGTTTCCAGAGAGGGGAGTGCATTGTTGAGACAAAGACTATACATTGAAATAATGTGCACTAGATGCACCAAAGGATTGTGGCACTGAGGGCTAGAAAAGTGGACAAACTTTGCCACTGTGACAGGGAGACGAGGGGACTCAAGCCAGCTGAGGAGAATGTGTGTATGTGTGTGTGTACGTGTGCGAGTGTTTGTGTGAGAGTGTGTTTGAGTGTGTGCCAAGCCGACCAGAGAGCGCTGGCAATTTCCTTGAGATGCAGAGCTTCACCGCACTCCCCAAGGGGAAGGCCAAATAAACCTCAGATGTGCAGCAGGATCTATCCCCCCCACCCCCCCACACACTCTTTGTCTCCCCCCTCCACCTCCAAGGACTACAGAAACATATGGGAGTGAAGAAGAAGAAGAGAGGGATAAGAGGACAGGGAAGGGGTGAGGGAGGTAGAGAGGAAAGGGGAGATTTCTGCCGTTTCATTTTTTGAACCTCCTTCGCTGCGAGTTGTCATCGTAGTCGGCTCCGGGGAGGTTCGCAGATGTTTATCATGTACAAGAGGGAAGAAAAAAAAGAAATCATAAATTGTTCCGAGATGCATCCAAGGTCACAAGTTCAGGCTCATAAAGTACACGAATAACCCTGCGGAGTGTAATTATGGAAGTAAACCTCCATGTTGTAGGCCGCGAGATTTAACCTCACGAACCTGTCTAAATCATTTTGGAACAGAGGCGGGAGATAGCGGTGTGATGCATGAAAATGTGCACACACACACTATTGTAAAGCCAAACAGTCATACTGAGTGTGAGAAAAGCACATTTTAAAGATAGCATATTGTGCTGGGAGCTAAAAAACATTTATGGAACAAGCATGTCTGAAACTTGCAACCGCATTGTAATCATGTTCGCGTAAATGGCCGTCCCAAACCAGTGTGGTTCTTTCTAATCTCACTCATGTGGTCAAAGTCTCTTACCTTGCACGGCAGCCGATGTCACGAGATCACGCGATGATCGCGGAATCACGTATCACATGAAAATCCATGTTGTCAGGCTTCAAGTAATGCGTTTGTGTCCGGAAAGCCAGAGCACGGACGAATAAGCGTCCTGCTACCGGCAGCTACGGACGTGGCTTAGGTGTGTGAGACAACATAATGGTGACTGTTCGTTCTAAACAACAATGGCAGCTCCTGAAGAGGTTAGTGTAGATGCTGCAATAGCATCAGTTATATCAGAACTGGAGAGTATTCTTCATTGAATGAAGAGCAAAGAACAACACTGAAGGCTTATCTCGATGGAAAAGATGTTTTCGCTCTTTTCCTGACTGGCTTCATTAAGAGTTTGATTGACAGGTGGTTCATCCAATCACCTGCCAAGTATGTTTTTCAAAAATACCTTCGCTTTCTCAAACAGTTTCCAGTGACGACGTTTTGCATAACAAACCATCTGGCGGGTCAGGTTACAAAGTCTCGCCTCTAATTTGACTACCTGGAATGGATCTGTGAACATCATCTGAACCAAGTTTAATTTATCTGCTCTAGAAACGATGTTGTTTTGAGCACATAAAAAGAAAAATGTGATGTAAATCTCTCCTAAATCACCTGTAGTTATCAGTAAAAGCCTTGCCAGCAGTTAAGGGTCATTTTCCTTACATTAATAAGGGGCCTCTGTCACACCTAAGTTGCTAACCACAATGTGTGCTCTTTAAGGGGCCTGAAAACCCACCACACCACACACATCGACGCATACACACACCTCTTAACACCCCACCCCGGGTGCTGGGAGTCCCTTGGTAATATCTATGTGTCAACACACACTGGTGGGTAAACAAATACACGCGACACTGGGGCGTTTACCTGTTTACCCACTGCCCGTTACCCTACGCCACGCCAGCCTCATGAGAGTGATCTGACTGCATTGCTTCATATTTTTTTCATCCCTACACTGAAATTAATATTAGTATTAATGCACTATTGATGTTAAAATGAGCCTTAAAGGTCCTAATAATATATTCAAATAGTCAAACAGAGAGTGGACCATCATGAAAATATCATTAATATATGCAGAATATAAGGGAGGTACTTTATGTGCAACTAAAGAAGCACATACAGTAAAAAATGTGCATTGTATTTACACCAACGAGTCTGCAAATGAACATATACTGCATATAGACATAAAGTGCCGTGAGTTGCAGGCCAAAGCTATACATATTGTTCCAAGATGGAGAAAATCATTCCAAGATAGACAATACACAGTATGCACAGAAAAAATATGACAGCGTGGAATACACATATGGATTATCATCTGTTCACAATGTTGCTATATCATCAGATCATGCAACGGGGAATCTGTCATGCGTGCTGTCACATGTCCAGAGCGTGCACAGAGATACGCAGAGCAGCTCCATCCTACATGATGTCCACAACGTAGGATGGTAATAATGAATCATCAGGACTGAATCGTCATGTTGATCAAATAATCGGAGGCGTGGGCAGAGATTCAGAGGTCTGGATTCAGGCTAAAGTTTGTATCATAGACTGTATATAAGAAGTGCACGTAGTCACCGTGATGTCACCCGTTGGTTTGTAGAATGCTGTTTTGGAGCCTTGAGTTCGTAATTTTGGCCGTCGCCATCTTTTTTTTTTTTTGCAACCGGAAGTGACACGGGGGGTTGGAGCTAAGAACAACCGCTGAATAATACATTTTTAGGCCACCAAAATGTTACTCTCTGTTCACTCTAGCTTTAAAACTGAGCCCGCTACAACCTAAAAATGGCAAGTTGCATAAACTTAACTTTGACAGCTGTAGTCTATAGGCATGAAAAGCATGCATAACCAAGAAGCATCTCAAAAGGGATGAAGCAGTGAATGAGGATGCTCTGTGGCTGCAGAGACCAGAGCTGCCATTTCTAATTTCCTTTCATGCTTTTGGGCCTTTAAGAATACGTCATCCATGTCATCAGTTTGAAGTGTAGTGTGTGTAGGCTCTGCTACCACCTTCATTCCAAGCTCAGCCCTCCAATACTGCCAACTCTTTTCAGCATTTGATCATCCCTCTTCCTTCCCACCCGACCCTGGTTGATCTCAGCTCCCTCATTATACTCCCTTGCATCCACGTACGTCCAGAAAGTCCAGTCTGTTTGTTGAGGCGATTATTAAATGTCACTGCTGTAAACACGTGTCCTGAAACATCACGCACCGGCCTGAGCTAGCAGGAGACTAAACAGGCTCCCCATCGATTCCAAAACCAACTTACAATACCACAGCAACACCGGCGCTACCTTTATTTTCCTTTTCTGACTTTCTCTGCTTTCGCAATCATCATTTAACAAGTCTGTAAGCTTCGGCAACAGCCAGGCTTGTGGCTAAAGATATGAGCTCGTGATGGACGTGGGGGCTACTCTAGCCATATACCCAGACTACTGGGCTCACAGTGGGGAAGTATCCGTTTACCCCGGGTCTCCTGCGCTCATTCTGACTCTGGAAGGACGCCTGTAAAGCCAAAAGGAGGGCGGGAGCGGGGGAGTGTATGTGTTTCCATTACGAGTATTGCGCCCCTGAAACACTAGAAGTCTCATTTTGAGGATCCAATTTTATTAAATCAACTGTGTGACAACGCTGGGCTGTTTCCACAACATGAGCAGGTACGGTGGGTGTGAGGTGCGCAGACAAAGTGCTCTTTGAGTGCTGCGGTCAGGCGCTTTGCCAGACACCTTTCCACACCTAGCACTCGGGGACCCTAATTGAGAGCATGGGCTGAGCCTGTCGCTGCCGTTACCATTATTGCACTCAACACATGGCCAAGAGGCTCTGATAGCTGTAACACTGTTGCTACCAAGGACTCATTTCAAGTGTGTGTGTGTGTGTGTGTGTTTATAGGTCAAATGTTTTTCGCTTCTGTCGGTGCCGGTGAGCAGGAATGGTGGACCCTGCCGCTGCATAAATATTCTGATTTTACACTATTATAGCACTGCTGCAATTACTTAAAAATCCAGACTGAAATATAAATGGAAAAAACAGGTGACAGGTGTGTCTGAAAATCAGCAGTGACGTGTGTGTGTGTGTGTGTGTCTAGGGAAGTGTGACAAGAGAGAGAGCGAGTCCTTTTACCCCGATAGAATAATTGAGAGGCTGCAAATCATAACGAGAGCTTAAGTAAATAAATGCGGGAGAGATTATTTATTTGATTTCGGGGAAGCCGGAGCTATAACTCACGTCTCGTTGGAGTTGGCGCCGGTGGTGCTGTGGTTTCCAACATGCTGGGAGCCTCCTCCCTTCCAAGCTCCGACTCTGCTCAGACTCAAAACTCAGCTTACAACAAAACATGCTAACTGCGAACACCCTGTAAAGCACAGCGAGGAAAAAGGGCAGAGAGATAGGTCCGGGTCACAGCGTTAATGTGACCGCTCCCAGGCCGGGGTCGAAGGAAACCGAAACGTGTCGCTACATGCTGTTGAGGTCGAGATAGAGGATTCAAACTGTACAGATGGTTTTGTTCCAACATTTTCATGATTCATTTTTTTTTATTACGAAGCACAATGCATCAGAGGATAATGATGAGAACGAATGTGACAGTTCGGCTAAGCCTCTTCACACTCCTCTCCTCACGTTCTTACATGCTGTCTCTATGCAACAGGAGGTCTGGGAGAAAATCACTCTTACTTTTTGTTTGGATCCCAATCCCATTCCCTCCTTCTCTGGCTGTTGCTTTGCCAGCTGAACAGTATACAGGGCGGCTGCCATTTTGGCAGGGCGAGTCTTTTCCCTTACATAGTTATTAAAGGCTGATTTTCCCCCCAGGCCCATGCAGGTCTCCTGAAAACAAGGTGTGCTCACTCGCTGGATAACAATCTGGGCCAGATTTAAAGGGGAGTCAGAGATGTATGAAAGAGAGCTGGCCGGAAATCAATGTCATGTCACAGCCAGATTTGATTATGGTAATCTGTATTAATTTGACCACAAGTACGTAAACACAGATTAGGACAAGCCGTCTCCGGTGTACGCACACACCCACACACGTATGCAGCACATACACGGAGAGGCCGACATATGGAAATACCTTTAGAGGCAACAGTGAGGATGTATGTGATGGAGGACAACAAGTTTACAAATTAGCTCTTGACAAGTTTCACATGCTCATGTGGTGGTGTCAGGCTGCGTCACATCACATGCTTAGATGGAAAAACCAAAAAGAGCAGTTGCCGTGGTGATACGTCTGCGCGGACACACATTTAACACGCACATGTCGCAGAAAGAGACTTACACCGCACATGGACACCCAAGAAAACACACTTGGCTGCAAGCGTGGTCCAAATGGCGATACTTCCCCGGGTGAGACAGCACCCTCTGGCCTGCGGGGCTAACAATAGGATCCATTCTGCACTGTTCACAATCCTCCCTCCCCTCCCCTCCCCTCCATGCTTATGACTAATGACCTCGGGGCAGGGGTAAGTTAGGGGTGAAGGTGGGGGGGAGGGATGATGCCGTCACTGAAGACGCCAAGACAACAACATCATCACGGGATTTGAACTCCGCAACAACATCTTAAAAACACTCAAAAATGGAAGCTAACATAAAGCCAAATTGCTGTTAAAGCACTTTGGCATATGTTGTGTCAGTCAGCGTCATGTGAGGCTTCCATCTGCCGGCATCAATAATGTCCCGAAACTGATGCCCGTCCGTGATGAAGTTTCAAAGAAAAGTCACGTCACAGACAGACGAGACACAGTTTGTTGGGCGGCATTTGCTGCTTCGGTGAGCATGCGAGAAAGAAACGCTTTGAACATGTGTCACCGTGACAACACATTCCACATTAGGGTCCATTAGAAGTGCTGTTAGGGCCGTCGCCACGTCTCCCTCTCGATCAAAAAAATTTCAAATAAAACCCGCCGTATCACATTTCCCTTTTTGGAATTACTTTAAATAGGCAACAGGACTGTATGGCTGTCTGAGGTTAGCACATGTATCACTCAGCTGGAGGACTAAAGGGAGGGTGGCACGAGGCCAAGCCCAGTTGAGGGGAACGTGTGCGGGGTGTGGGGGGGGGGGCAAAAGGCCTGAGCCGGAGCACACAGATGTGGAGGCACTGACGGATGTTTCTGGGACAGATGCTAGCTCTGCTCAAGCATGTGCAGCTGTGAGGACGCGCACACGTGTGTCTTCTGTGTACAGTATTTGTAGTCGCCTCAACAGTATATTTGGTAGTGTGTGCAGAGATTGAGATTGTTTTGGTTCCTCATTTACAATAAACTGCAGAAAGATGATCTCAGTATTTAATGTTTCCTGACTATTTGTTTGTTACTTGAACATTCAACAGCAACAGATGACAAACTGGCCCGACATTTCAAGAATGATGCACCGCAGCGAAAGTGGCAGAGTTACAAAACGGAACTACGCCAAACAGGATGCGCAGGTATCGCCGCTCCGACAGCTCACTGCCTTTTGTCGCAGCCGGCGAAGAGCTTCACGTGGCAACAGAACAGAAGGACAACAAAGCTACAGAGTGAATCAGAGTGTGAGCTGCGCCCCGCTGAGCACGCGTGCGCACGTGCGATCGCTGTACATGCAATCACAGTTTGTGTGGGTTAGGGAGGGCTTGCATCCCATGTGTGGTTGGAGATGACGCAAGGCCTTTGCTGGTGCAAAAGCTGGTGCAGCGCTCAGTTAAGCCCTAATTGAAGTGCCTGATTGCAAACAGACCCAGGTGAGTGTGTGACAGAGCCCTCCTCCTCCTCCTCCTCCTCCTCTTCCTCCTCCACTCCAGCAAACTAACGAGTTTCCAGACCCATGTCATGCACGTTGCTCACTAACAGTGCTAATGATTACAATTTGTCCAGCCGTCTGATTAAGGAAGTAGCTATTAGAGCGCCGTGCCACACTTTAATTCCTCCCCCACCGGCACTGAGAGTTTTTATGGGCGCAGGCGATGGAGTGTCACTGAGGAATAGCTCTGCGCCATCAAAGCTCTAATGATCCTTAATGGCACATGCACATATTTTACAACTGCGTTGCTCACAGAAAAAAACATAATTATATGTAATATCATTCACAATGTGTAGTAAAACATATACATTTTGGATAGGAGGAGCTTAGATTGTGGCGTTACAGGCACCCAGACAGGAAACAAAAAAATGTTTTTTACAGAACTAGGGCACCCGAAAGTAATTACTTATAACACAGGTTGAGGCCTGTAATAAACAATTACTTGGATTACACCAGCGTAGAGCCTCGTAAACACCGCGGTTCTAAACTACACCTGAGTTTTCAGCCCGTCTGCTGGCTGAGCCGACGCACTACCTCATAGGAGAACCATGTCTGACAGCTTGGCGGTTCTCCAGCGGAGTTACAAGTTTTAACAAATGCTCTCATCGTGTTTATTAAGATCATTGAAATGAGGAGCTAAGGCCCGTCTACACGTACTGATATTTTTTTAAAAATGGATATTTTCCTCTACCTTTTGGCCTCTCGTCCACAAGCAAACAAAGTTTTGGTTAAAAAAAACATTTTTCAAAACGCCTTCTAAGGTGCAGATTTTCTGGTTACTATTTATCGGTGTGGACGAGTAAAACGGAGCGTTTAGGAAACAATGACGTCATCTCCTCATTTCGCGCATGCCCATTGTTGATTTGTGTAATGAGCATGCGCCAGAAACAATAACAAAGATGGCAGACTACCGGCTTTTTTAAGTTTTGCTAGCACTGCTCAGACTAAATTCCTTCTTTACATCTGAAAAATGTTACAGTCACAGGAGGCCAAAGCAGGGAACACATTAAACATGTGGAGGCCGAATGGTGATTGAATGAGCTTTTGGGTGATCAAAGGTGAGGTTTGGAGCACTCAGAAGGGCTGTATGACCTCCCTTTCCTCGTCTATGCATGTAAAGAGACAGTTGATGATAGTCATGCAGTTAAACCAGGAATCCCAGCCCCCCACCAACAATAACTTGTGACGTGTAAATATCACGGCGAGCGCTTGGAGTCGTTTTTGCGTTCGAGTGTGGACGGAGATATTTTGTAAAACGATCGTGTGGATAGATTTCTTTTTTTAAACAGGGAAATTATCCATTTTTAAATATCTGTACACGTGTAGACAGGGCCTAAGAGACATAAAGAATGTTCTAGAGATTGGTAACAGACAACAGCAGCACAGACTGATCCTGAGGGTGAGGAAGAGCGACAGGTTGGGTCAAAAACAAATGCACCAGCGAGCTGGTGTGACAGTAAGAGACAGCGATCTGGGACTCTTTCAAAGAGTTGAGGATCGTCCATAAATAAACTGCAGACCATGTGGTTCCGCCTATCCAGCACAAATGTTCTGTTCATTTTCCCCCCAATGGCCAATAAAACAAACAGTATGGACTCCACAACACACTGAGGAGATCACACTGAGGGACTGAGTCCATCACTCTTTTTCTCCTTCAGTCTCTCACTCCTGCAAATTCCTCCTCTCTGCGCTGCACTAAATATTTCCTCTCCTCTGATCTCCAGCCTTCTACACGAGTACATAAACGACAGGAGAGCAGATAAAGAAAAGTGTTTAATAAAAAAATAAGCCCCTTCGTGGTCACAAACGCGTTCCGCCCTTTCTTCCTTTCCTCCATCCTTCCCTCTTTCCTTCCCTGGCCTGCGTCCCGGCATCGGCCAGTAGGCGTAAATGCTGGAACGCTCCGTTCGCCTGTTAGCCCTGAGCCCGGCCCGCCAGCTAAAACAGGCCAGCACCCCGAGACGGAGCCAGGAGGAGTGAGATTAACATGAGCCCCGGAGTCATTACACTGTTCATGAGCCGTGTCCAAAGCAACAACTTTTATAGCACCTGTAACACACCAGCTAATCTGTCTGACACCCCTGACCAAATAAACACAGCCAATGCCACTGCAAACACACACACAGCAGAGTAATGCTGGCTCTGCACATGAGCAGCACTGATTTAAAACCTTCAGTGTTTGTTGTGTTTTTGAAAATGCAGTCGTTGAAGGTGAAGTGAGGCTTTATGGGTTTATGACCTTTGACTTCCAGGATGGTTTCTTGAGGGCAGCAACAGGATAGCATGCACACACATTACGCCAGACCCCGCTCTGTCTCCGCCGACACACCACCACCTCTGTCTTACCCATCAGTCAATGCCAGGGCTAATCAGTCAAAACAAATCCAATAAACCAAAACGCAGACCCCTACATTTAATTACAGGAATTGGGATGTTGGAGGGGAGCGCGCTCTGCCAACACGCATACTGGCCCCTTTATCGACAAGCATACTGCACTAATTGCAGCCTCTGTGATTATATCATTTAACTGTATTTAACCACGTTAGTAGAATAGTGAGCACTACCGGGAGAGGACATAATCCTCGGGAAGAGGAGATGCAGATAATTGAATAATTTTCGATTCACTGGCTGATAAGGAGCGGAGTAAAGAAGGCAAACCTCTCCACTTTGGTTGCAATACCGTACCATAGTCTTCTCATTAGGCGCAGTCAAAGAGAGCCTTGTGGTGGGTTTGCCCTGGGCCGGTGACTGGTGCTCTGTGAGTGAGAGGACAGGAATGATGGTGTTCCCAGGGAAGCTGGGGGTTAAAAGGTCACCGGTGGTCAAGGTAGGCTACTCATGGTGGATCGTGTGCATTCTCGTATTTGAAATGGCTGCACAGAGTCAGAAAACTGTCAAACAAAATGTGAATTGTAGTCTAGTCAAACTTATATTCAAATTTAATTTCGCTTAGAGATCAGACTTGCTTACTTATTTGGTCAAATTGTTATTTCCAAAAAGAAGAATTTAAAGTTTTACTTATTTTTTCTGCTGTATACTTTTTACGCCATGTCGTGATTGTGTGAGTGTGTGTTACAGGACTACCTGTTGCTGTGGGTTTTGACAATGTGGATGGTCGCTTCCACAACTGGTTCCATGAAAGAGAGACATCTAACTCCAGCTGGACCACCTCCTTTCAATAATGTGGTACAAACACAGCACAGTGTGTGCGGGATCTACAAATGATTGCTACCAGTGCTTTTAGTGTGTTTTTAGTTATCTAGGATCTTCGGTAACACTTCATTTTACAGGTCCCGCAAATTTCACGGTAATTAGCAAGTAACCCATTTGAAATTTCTTTGGAATTACTGCCAAATTACCCCAATATTTACCTCAAAATTTATCGGAAATTACTTTATTATAAACATGATTTAATAATTATATGCTGAAATAGCATATAATGGTTAAAATAGGGCCCTTAGGCTTGAGAAACGGCTGTGTGCTGCTCTTCATCGGAGGTGGAAAACCAAAACTAATAGAAGACACTTCTGGTCAGACAAAAATCTCACCATTGTGTGACTTATTGTCTACACAAATGTAACCTGGTAGCTAATGTCATAATTCATGGAGGTTTTTTTTTAAGAAATAAAAAAGTAATAAAAGTCCAGGGTCAAGTCCCAAGTCAAGACAGTAAATTTTTGATAAATTAAAAATTTTGAGGTAAATATTGGGGTAATTTGGCAGTAATTCCAAAGAAATTTCAAATAGGTTACTAACTACTAATCACCATAAAATTTGCAGACCTTTAAAATGAAGTGTTACCCATTTTGTCAATTGTTTTCTAAGCATCAACCAAGTGTGGATGAGACACTACCGCTTATCATCATTCTATCAAAGTATTGAGGAAAAGGGTTCACACTTAAATATTAACCTTTCAGACTTGACTGTGCACAAACATTTTGGCTCGCATCTTCTCCCATGTGCTCCTGAACTTATAGAAAAAGGAATTTTAAAGAAAGCGAAATATAAAAACTGTATTGCGACAATGCAAACTACAAACATAACAACGGTGATGCTGATGAGGATCGTGTTGCAACATGACAGCGCTGATGAGCCGGGAGATTTGTCGGGCCCGGAGAGAGGAGCAGAGAGGCCCCGCGGGCGGAAGTGTGGGTGATCAGCCGACAGACCGGGACATGTGGTCGGGGTCGAGGGTCATCTCACCCCCATCTCTGCTCCCCCGCACCGCTGCACACAGGAAGTCCGAATCGACGCACACGCAAACACGCAGAGGCGTGCGCGCACATACGTGTAAAGGCACACACAGCAAAGGGAAAAAAAATATACTGGTCGCTGCTCCGGGGCTGACCCAGAAACAGTCCCCCTGCAGCAGCCGTGTTCTCAGCGCGGTGATGACCTGCTCCTGGAGCTCGTAAACACAGGCCACCCAGAGAGAGAGAGGGAGAGGTGGGCGGGGGGGTGGAGGGGACTTACACTAGCCTAGAGGCTGCTCTCCACCGGCCAACTGTCATGTCCTGTGACCTGACCTTCTAGACCTAGAGCTGTAATAACACCCGCGCATGCACAGCTCTCACACACACAAACTGGGAGGAAATCCAGCTCAGTCAGGAAGACCGACTCTGTTTCTGATTTTTGCTAAAGGTGGTTTTCTCGGGATAAATCACAGAAAAATGATACCAAGAGTTTCTTCAGGGGCAGTTCTGGTGAAAAACACATGAAAGGCTAAATTTTACAACTTAATGAGGAAGAGATGCAACTTGAAACATGCCACAAACTTCGCTGACGGATCAGCATGACAGGTGGAACGGACGATGCTTCCTCCTTAGATGCTCATGTAAATTATCCCGTCAGGTGAAGGAGGAAGTGAAACCTGTTAACTGGTTAAACCCCTGGTCTGCATTTGCACACTCAGCTTGCTAGTATAGGGCAAACCAAGCCTGATGATCTCACTGCTGGTTTGTTTGCCAGAACGCTGACACTACCTTACATGATTTTTTATTTGCATAGCTTAGTGCATAGGA
This sequence comes from Sebastolobus alascanus, assembly GCA_916701645.2. Classification (NCBI taxonomy): domain Eukaryota; kingdom Metazoa; phylum Chordata; class Actinopteri; order Perciformes; family Sebastidae; genus Sebastolobus; species Sebastolobus alascanus. Next base: position 416,286 of record CAKAOJ020000133.1, on the reverse strand, counting down.
GTGGAGGTTTTTTTCCTCCTTGTGGGACTATGTTGTCAGCTTCACCTTTGTCACCCCAACTATTTATTCCAAGTTTAAGGAACTTAGATATATGTGCAAATAACTGAAGTTTCTTAGCTTACCTAACTCAAGATTTTAAGGCAGCCAGGTTACAAATTATTTTAAGTTGAAACAGCTTATTCATTTTTACAGAAACATGATACCAAGAGTTTCTTCAGGGCCAGTTCTGGTGAAAAACACATGAAAGGCTCAATTTTACACCCTAATTAGGAAGAGATGCAACTTGAAACATGCCACAAACTTCGCTGACGGATCAGCATGACAGGTGGAACGGACGATGCTTCCTCCATGTAAATTATCCCGTCAGGTGAAGGAGGAAGTGAAACCTGTTAACTGGTTAAACCCCTGGTCTGCAGGCATTTGCACACTACGGCTGCGGTCGAAAAGTAAAAAAATGATGTCCTAATGTCTTTTCCTAACCACTTTTCCTTGACCTCGATGGAAAACGTCATGAGGTCAAGGAAAGATGTGAAGGAGAACTCAGAAGGAGTTAGGGAAAGACAACCGTGGTGTTGAGAGAATCCGACTGCACTTACACTAGGCTCCGTAATTATGATGCGACGGCGGCGGATGTTAGTGGTGCCGTGGTGAAACGACAATGTTCTGAAGATGGACTACAGGTCCTTCTGCTGCTGGAACACTTTACATCAACATATAATAAAGGATTATCTGACCTAACGTGGACAATGGTTGGAATAGAAATAAAAAAGGTATAAATACTGAGTTATTGTTTGAGTTATGGGGAAGGTGTAGAGCCATTAAATGTAAATTTCTTCCTACTCCTTTTTGGACGTAATATGTTGATTATTTGTTTATTGACAGTTTGCTATATGTTTACTGTTTTATTATATTTGTTATTCTTTTCTTTTTTTTTATATACTTATTCATTACTTGTTCGACATAAATAAAGTGAAACGAAATGGTTGTCACTGTCCGCTCATATTTATCAACATGAATTAGTATTTGACTCTATGAAAATAATATGCAAGATAAGCATAATTATTGTTTGTTTTCATAAACAGCTGAATGGTGCGTCGCTTTAGAAGTTGCGTCCGCAAGGAATTGTGGGGCGGCATTATCTCCTTTCCTTTGGTAAAGGATGGTCCAGTGTATCCTATATGCTAAAGGAGATAAGAAAGGAAGCATTGAAGCACCTTTCCTTAGCATTTAGAGAATTCAAACAGCTCTTATCATGGCTGCCACTTAGATACTTCCGGGTCATTTCACTCTGTTAGGAACCTTCCTAAGCAAAAAAGACTTTTCGACCGCAGCCTATGCCTCTGTAGGGCAGACCAAGCCTGATGATCTCACTGCTGGTTTGTTTGCCAGAACGCTGACACTACCTTACATGATTTATTTGCATAGCTTAGTGCATAGGAGTGGAGGTTTTTTCCCTCCTTGTGCTCTGCAAATATTCTAATTTGCAGCTAAACTTGGTTCAACTAAGCTCCAGACTGAAGCACAACTGCAACTGCAACTGCAGGGTGGCAATGTGTTTCAGAAGTTACCCCAAATTAAATACAAATGTTCTTTTAGCTTACAAAAACTATAAATGGCTCCTTTCAAGCAAACTTTTTTTGCTTGTCCAGAGTTTGCAAACAGAGGTTTCTGTGGGACAGAGCATTGATTATGTGCAGGATGTGTTTAGTAATGAAAGATGTTGGGGGGGTGGTAGATGAAAAAAACAGTGTGATGACTGTTCAGATCCCGCCCCAGACACAGACTTTCATTAATGACTAGAGGTCTGGTCATGAACTCGTGGCCTGGTCAAATAATGAACGCGTTTGTGGCCCCGCGAAGAAAATAACTTCTCTCACTTCTCAAAGTAGCAACTGAAGGCGATGTGTTATGTCCCTTCTGATTTTGTTAGTGTGTTCCTTTGAGACTTCTTAATCTAACTTATCAGTGCCTCAGCAGATGTGTGTGAGTGTGTGTGTGTGTGTTTGGTTGTGCAAAGTGCCAGATGTGTTGGGCACCTGTAGTGTGCTGTCAACGCTGGAGGAGAGGACCCAGCGGCAAGCAGGACAGTAGAGCTTGTCCGGGCGGACACAGATGCACAGGGTCAACACAGGGCGGCCATTGTGCTGACACCATTTATGCACAGACACACACACTTATACACACACACACACACCTGGGATGGGAGGCATTGGCAGCAGCAAAGTGCCACTGTGTTCAACTGAATCAGAGAGACAGCTGCTGTCTTGCTGTTACTGGGATCCACCAGTATACCAGTCTGCACCGGCTGTAAGACGGCAGAGTTCAGGCAGAGGCTGACTGACTGACTGGTCACCCCACACCACAACCTGAATATGATAGATTATTGGCTTGTGCAGACCAATAAGAAAGGACATGAAATAAAGAGGAGGCATCAATGCATCTTCCAAAACAAAAATGACTGGATTTTACAGGTCCGCAAATTTCATGGTAATTAGGTGATAATTATCAAGTAACCTATTTGAAATTTCTTTGGAATTGCTGCCAAATTACCCCAATATTTACCTCAATTTATCGAAAATTACTTTATTATAAACATTATTTAATAATTATATTCCGCTATTTCCCAATAGCTGGTAATTTATTCAATACATTTCCAGGAAAAGAATACAAAGTTAATTGATATGCTTTATTTCCATGTCTGCTGATAAATAGATAATAATTAGTAAATAACTTGCTTTGAATTTCTTAAAAAACTCCCTGAATCATTACATTAGCTACCAGGTTACATTTGTGTAGACAATAAGTTACACAATGGTGAGATCTGTGCCTGATCAGAAGTGTCTTCTATTAGTTTTGGTTTTCCACCTCCGATGAAGAGCAGTGCACAGCCGCTTCTCAAGCCTGAGGGTCCTATTTTAACCATTATATGCTATTTCAGCATATAATTATTAAATCATGTTTATAATGAAGCAATGTTCGATACATTTTGAGGTAAATTTGGGGGTAATTTGGTAGTAATTCCAAAGAACTTTACTTGCTAAGTATCACCTAATTACCATGAAATTTGCAGACCTGTAAAATGAAGTGTTACCAAAAAATATTTGCTGAGGGGAGCAAATGTAAATTTTTCGTCTCGAGAGCTGCACTCTATAAAGAGAATCGCTGACTTTGATATATTGCTGTCGATGTTTTTTTCACTCGGACTCGGCACTGATCTACTGTGTGCACAAATCCTTTCTAGTTTATCTGGAATGTCTCTACGAACATCAACATTTTTGTGGACTTTATTGAGCATATTCTCTATGTTCTCTTCGGCTCAGATATCAAGCAATCATTGGACTTCTGCAGAAGTCCAGGTCAGTCCTCTCTCACTCATATGCCAGCATAGGCAGCCTGCCTTTTGGTTTGAGTTCGGGACAAAATCTCGCAAGCGGCCTCAGACCGGCTGTTTTGGTCCACACCAGAGTACGATTACTGCGTTCCCAAACGCCCAAATAAACCACACAAGAGTTCGATTGAAACAGACTAAAATGTTGGCTTGTGAAAGCGTCGTCAACTTGACTTTAACAAAAATGACAAATGAAAACGCTGTTGCAAATTAGTTGTATATAAACGTAACTTGTAGGAGACGGGGTACATGTGGGCACATGGGCACCTTGGTTCTGAAAAAGAAACTTTGCATGCTGCCATGCTCATCATTTCATCTTTCGACAGGAAAGTCACATTTTTTGAGGTTACATCGTGGCAGTTGATTGGCAATGATTGTATTAGCAGGATGTTCTAAGAATGCATCCACGTCTAGTCAGAAAAGACCATCTATTTTCGTTTGGAGCACTAATATGTAAACCAGATTTACTCTACGTCCCACCTAAACCAAATTACGAAACATCAATGATAAGTTCTGGTTTCAGCTGTTTTTTGTCATTTGTCTTACTTTGTATAATCCCCTTTGGTTGTTTATGTCTCCCTCTATTTGTCTTCACTCTTTCTGTAATCAATTTATTGCAAAATATAAAAACAAAAACAAAGCAACAACAAAAAAGTTCTGGTTGATGGAGAAAATTTGAAAGCCAATCCCCGAATCAAATAAGCAGAAATAGAGACTCACTGTGACGGCCTGATATGGAAGCAACAATAGCTGCAATCCAGGGTGAAACACGTGATCGACCATTACAGACTGATGGAGATGAAATATATGGGTGTGTGTTAACAGTTAACCCTATACGTGCAATTATTTTACATATCATAAGTATTGCATGATAAAAACAAGCTAATCTATTTATCATCAAGTTCATATCACAGCAGAGATATTTGTATATGTGAGGGATGACTGCAGGGGCAGAGAGGAGGTGTAGATCTGATCAGATGTCAGATCATGCTATAATTCAATGCAAAATTCTACACCATTGTAGCAATCGAGGGTGGATGATAACAACATTCCTCCAGAGCTCAATGTGCAGTTTAAAAATGCAGATGTCAGATAGCCCCCCCTCCCGTTCCCTCCATCCCCTCCACTCTTGATCTCTCCTCTTTGATTTATTCATTTTCTATGTTGGCGAGCCAGAAAGGACAATGGCGTCTTTCATAACTGAGGCCGTGTTCCCACTACCAGCACCCTGCAGTCCCCCAGAGTCCCTCATCCACCAGGCCAGTCTGATGTGACCTGGTCATGGAGGACTGGTTCTGCTTGCGGGGAAGGAAACACAGAAAGGGAAATTCTATTGGGTCATATATGCAGTAGTATACAGAACTATATCTATAAAAATCTATATAGAACTGTTCATTTAGTAAAACATTGTCAGACAGGAAAAACAACCAAGTTTAACCCAGTCACCAAATGGCGTATGAACGACACGGTAATTTGTAAGTCATTTCATGTGCAATTCGCGTAAATATGTTACGCGCAGAGCTAGTGACGTAGAATAAAAAGTGAGAGACTGCTTATGGTGGATGGGTCCAACAAACACAGGACTTTCAACCAGGCGACCGATGTTCATGTCCCAAAGTGTTGTTGAGTTATTTTGAAGTCACATTAGTGACGTTTGTGGCGTGTTTTCCGTATGTGTGATGTTGTTTACGTACGTATTTTACTAAGTTTCAAAGTTATTTTAAGCCCAACCATGCAGCCCGTTATCATTCCCACGGCGTCAAATACCGATGCTTTGTCATGGCCGTCTGCGTTCCATACCGACGCACACGGCACCCTTTAGCGTTAGTATGCAACGCACCGGGGCTTTCCATCAACTGCAATGTAAACCCATTCATGGCAACAGTATGCGTACAGGGAAAGTGCGCCGGGAGTGTGGTGACGTAGTTCAAAGAGCGAAAGAGACACACCCGGTGGGCGGTGGATGGATCCAACAACACCGGGCTTTCATCCAGGAGATCGCTGTTTGTGTCCCGTGCGTTAAGTTTCACTTTCACTTTACAATCAGCTGATAGTTTGTCTTCCATGTACACAATGTCAGGTCATATTTTCACTGTACAAATCTAGTAGTTTTAAGCCCAACCACGTTGTTTTTTCCTAAACCTAACTGAGAGGTTTTGTTGCCTAAACTTAAGCAAGTGTTTTTGTTTAATTCACAACATTAAGCACATGTTTACTGCAAGAGAAAAGTGATGCCAAGGGGTCTGACATAGCGTCAGTATGTAACGAGTTGGGATGAAAACCTGTTGAACCATGACGTTTTTCCTAAACCTAAGTGGTTTTCTTGCCTTAATCTAACTAAGGCCTTTACCATTGTTTTGTTACCTAAACACAACCACTGTTTCACGCTGATGAGGTGGCGTATAAAAAGACACGCGAAAAGCCCAAAATGCGTTATCATGACTTGGGGAATGTCCTTAATTAAAATGTTGTGCTATTTATACGCCTTCCCATGAGATTGGGTTGCTCAGTTAGTTTATTTGACTTTTACTTAACAAGATAACCGAAGTATTCAAAACTGAACCAAGTCGTCCATCAAACTAAATCCAGTAAACCTCTATGCTGTTGTTACTTCTTTCATTTAGTTGGGCTTTACGATAAAGTATGGGACCGTTTCAGGACAAGTTCAGTGGGATAAGAGATCCCCTGTGCCATGTAAACAGAAGCCAGAACATGCATAGTCATGTTTCTACCTCAAAGAAAAAGATGAAAAAACAAAATGGAAAAATGTTCAGATTCTAAAGGACCGGAAGCATTTCAGTGTTTTCTGCAAGTTTCAGTTCACATCAGTCGAAGCAATCGGTGTGGGAGGAAAAATGGAATGAGAAAAGAGGGTCAAGAGCTGGAGGGAACGAAAGAGGAGAGAGGAGTGCAGTCAAATGAGGAGGGGGTGGTGAGGGGGGTGAGCAGGGGTCATGTTGCCTCCCCCTGTACTTGCTCTCTGAGGTGCAGGGAGGCTGACTGCATAGCCAAGGCTCCAGCTTAGAAAGACAGCCTTTCTTTCCTCCAGGCCCTCGCTAATGCAATTGAGAGAAATTAGTATAATTATGCTCCATATTGCAGATTGAGGAGGCAATGTGGCCCGTGGGACGAGGACGGGGAGGGCAAGCTAGCGTGGGTATTTGCTGACGGGAATAACTAATTCATCAGCTACTTTTGCCATTTATCAGAGTACATTCTTGCATTTATGACATTACAGCTAATCAAATAAAGAGGTCCTGGAATGCTGCATCTTTCTCAAAATGTGATTCTGCTAATGCGAAAATGACTCCTCCTCCCTCTGGCCCCGCGGCCCTCCTATCGATGTAACAGCTGCTCTGCCCGCTCGGTTCGCGACCACGCCGAGCAGAAAAATCTGTCCGAAGAGCACCATCGTCCCCTGATGTCAATGCCATTCCTAGTGCCATTATCTTCCATTCAATAACAGCTGCACATACGCTGAAACACATGTGAGCGCACAGATCCGTCAGATGAGTCCACTCCGAGACAGATGTCCCCGATTCTGACACGTTTATGGAAGAAAAATGTTAAAAAAGAAACGGCGCAAAACAAATCCATGTCAATAATGTATTTCCGTACTTGACGTTGTTCTCGGGACTTCTGAGAAAAGGCTCAGGAGGGGTTCTTTCAAGCCCGGACCAGAAGTATGCGCTTTTTTACCGCAGTTTGGCTGAACATGGTTTCAGGGCCCTGATCCACCATCATATATATGCAACTGTGACAGTAATTAAAGAGTGCTGTATCCAGGGGGTCAAAATGAGGTGCAGAACGATGGAGAAAGATTGATTTAAGTACGCGGGCCGTGATTCTGCTTCAAAACACCAATATAGGGAAAATGTGGATTCTGGTTATTTATCAGAGACATATAAATGATCTGGAGATGTAATGATATCCAGATGATTCACAGGAAGTGATGAGGATGCAGCACGTGCGTCAGTGTGACCTTGAAACACACTTGAGGAACACCTCCTCTTCCTCAGGCCGTGCGTCCGGACCCCACCCTGCAGAGATGGAGGGAGCGGTGGGGGGTGGAAGAACACCATTTGATCCCCGCTCCAGAGAGCACCGGGGCCTACACATCATCTATATCCTGTTTGGGGAAAGCAGCCTTTTGAAACCCATCTGCTCATCGCTCCCAATGGCATCATCAAAGCCACGTATGAGACTAGAGCATGCAACAAGAAGAGTCCGGAAACCAGCGACTGCTTTTTATGATCAGGGATTCAGCATTTGTAATTAAGAACCTCAAGAACAAAGTTTTAAAGAGGATGAGAAGCTGCGTTCTACATAAATATCTGCACCAAAAAAAAAAAGGAAAATAAATAACTGAAGGGAAATTCTCAGAGCTGACGTCCACCCACTCAGACGTCCACTGATCATATATTCAGTATTTTCCCTTTTGGGAGTTAGCAGGTCAAAAACCAGATGATGCCTGGTTTTAGTCCGTTATATTATATGCTTACATCATGAGTGTTGCATGTACGCGACAAGAGTCATCCCACGCATCGAGTACACACGCGGAGAAGATACATAAAATCTATTGAAACTAATAGCTTTGAACAAGTGGTTTTAAAGCTAGAAAATAATTAAATTCAGAAAAGAAAGATAAAAGGCCCTGTGAGAGACATAAGCGACAAATCGGATTAAGCGCAGCAAACAACTTCTATTGGATCTGAATGACCCAGATTTGTTTGCGAAACCAGAAACATACACAGTGCCCTAATACTGTATTAATATGAAAAGTCTGCAAACGAATAAGTCCTGACAAAGAATATTAAAATCAGATCTCATTTTCTTAGTTTCAAATTTACAAAAAGATGTAAAGACACTGGCATTTTCACGTGAGACACATTTTCTATGGATTTGACGCAGTGTGAAGCAGCACGCTGGTCTCATACACCGTTCGTAGCTATACCTACAAAAAGTAATGCACTGTAATTTGTGTATATACCACAAAATCAATTCGTTTGTAATTCACATAATCGTGAACCAGGAAGTATAAAGAGGACGAGGTTGGGGTGGTTGGTTGGGTCAAAAAATACCCGACTTTCACCCAGGAGACCGGCGTTCGTACCCCGTGTAAAACCAGAAGTCAACGTTGATTTATTTGTCACGTAACTTACGTACTTAAGTAACATCACTTCCGGAGTTATTTTGAGCCAAACCACAATCTTTTCCTAACTACCTAACTAAGTAATTTTGTTGCCTAATCCTAACCAAGTCGATCTTTTCCTAAACCTAACTAATTAGATTTATTGCCTAAACCTAAGGAAGTTTCCTATGAAGTTGGAAGTTTATTTTGAAAAGACTGTATGCATGTAATTGACACGTGTTGCTGGACATTCGTATGAAAACCAACAAAAATGGAGAAATAACTTTTTCGTAAGATACCATACAAACCGTTGCATGAGAATATGCAGCAATGTGTCATTAGTTTAAAATTGATTTAGGTGTGAAAAGGATACAGTATTAATGACAAAGTGTATGAGAGATTCATCATCTCTACCGTAGAAAAAGTAACTTTTTAAATAATTTGAAAATATCAAATTCATGTTACACATGCTGCAAAGCTAAAACAGATGACTAAGGCAATAATGTACCAAGCCATACCAGTAAGCGACTATTAAAAACACTCCATTTAGAAAAATCATTAAATCATATTAATAAACATTAATTACTGAAAAAAACGCTTTAACTGCTTCACAATGAAAAAAAAAAAACTGGTTCGAGAGGAGATTTGCACTGGAGATTTGTGGCAGTGCAGGGTAATAAAAAGTTTTGTGACCAAAAAAGAAAAAAAAAAGATTGTCAAGGTTGTCGAGACACATAATGTGGGCCGTTAATCAGTCACGGAGCGGAGGGAGGCGGCTCCCTCAGGAAGCAATTAGCTGTGTTGGACCAGTTGCTAATAAAACACTTGGGTTACAAGCTACCCACAGCCCAGCCAGGCCAGGGGACCCACGGTGTGTGTGTGTGTGTGTGTGTGTGTGTGTGTGTGTGTGTGTGTGTGTGTGTGTGTGGGTGTGTGTGTGTGTGTGTGTGTGTGTGTGTGTGTGTGTGTGTGTGTGTGTGTGTGTGTGTGTGTGTGTGTGTGTGTGTTGTGTGTGTGTGTTGAGGCCTAACAGGTAGACAAGGAAAGCTACAGTAGCAGCAACTGGTACGGCAGCACTGTGTCAGTCATTGTTAAAATGATACTTCATCCAGAATCTATCTATTTTGAGTGTCGACTCTCAGCCTCTGTGGGCTTGAAGTGGCTGTAAAAAGTTTGTCATATGATCAGCTTGAATGACGTCAGAGTAAAAAAGTAACAAAAATGTCTCAATCCTCCCCCCCCCCCCGAAGTATAATCATTTCTCTGCTCTCCATCGGGATGCTCACTGTGTTCCAAGTAGTCATAGTTTCACAAAGTTATTGCTTCCTCTGTGTCACAATATAGACTTCATTGAACCACAGAAGTTCTGTTGTAAGCTGTGTCTATAGAGTACAGGAATGAGTCCTAAAACCCGGAAAAGAGTTAGCATTTTAGCTTTTCCGGTTCCCTCGTCTGGAAGTCGATGTTTTTTTTAAATGGGTTTTGGTTAGATGCCTGTAATAAGGTCTGTGGTTAACACAAGCATTAGAGATTTTCACGTTTTGTTCTACGATATAAAATACGTTAGTAAATATCCCACTCGTGAATTTTGAAACTTTTAGGTGTCTTCAAAAAGTGTGGTTGCTAACAAGTGGCTAAATGAGACAACAGATGTTGTCGGCGACATTAAACGTCATCACGCCGAACACAGAAACTCTTCCACTCACTAGTCCGTCTTTACAGCCTCGTTGTGTTTATCACAATGTTACAGTACAACATTTAAAACCCTGAAAACCTGGTTTCAAATTGTTAGCCTTTAGTAAATATTCATGATAAAATAGCCAAAGTGAAAGTTTGGGAATAAACATCATTAGTTATTTTTTTATTAAGACCTCAACACTCAAAAACCAGAATGCTTCTCATTCACACTGTATAGTGCTAAATCCTGACTGGTGCCCTGAAATATGTGACATCACCTTTTTCCAGCTGAGCCCCGCCCACTTCAAACCAGTAAGAAGAGCTCAGACAAAAACAGCACCCGATTCGACTGTTATCAGGCCATTAAATAGCCGTTATCAGTCGCTTTAAGCACCATAGATGTGGGTCATTAGGGGCCTACTACGTTGTAAAAGAGAAAGTGAAACTTAAAAGCAACACGTTCTAACATGTAAAACTGAATGAAACGTCATATTTTCAACACAAACAAAAAGGTCTTTAGGTTTAGGCAATAAAACTTCAACTTCTTTAGGTTTAGGCAACAAAAAAAAAACATTTTTCACATGAGATGCAAACTCTGGTCTCTTGGGTGAAAATCCTGTGTCCTACAGCGCCCGACTTCCGCCTCTGCTCCTGTCATAATTACTACGGTCGCTAGAGGTCGCTGTTGTGTTCTTTTATACCTTCTTTCGGTGATCTACCATGTGAATAGATGATAGAACCTACTAGTGGGTGTAGAAGGCCCCTATTGATCCACATCTATGGTGCTTACAGCCACTGATAAGGCCTATTTAATGGCCTGACAAAAGTCTAATCGGCTGAAAACAGAGATATCTCTGATGTGAAATAACAAAACAATGTTTTAATTTTGGCAGAAAAGTGTGTGTCTTCATGAAGGACGCCCCATCACTCACAGTCAGAAGATAATTGCAAAAATAGGTTTCCGGGGCCTTTAAAGCCTGCAGGGGGTGTGTGTTTAGAGTAAGAGTAAGCTATATATATATAACTGAGGAGCAGTTAGACCAAAGGGGATAGTGGAAGGCAACAAACCATTATCCCATGATGGGAAGCCATTGCCCTCAGTAGGGAGCCCGTAGAGTCCAGAATAAAGCGGCTAGCAGCCACTAAGAGGATCCCAAAAACCACCTCTTGCGGTGTGGCGAGCGCAGTGTTAGATTAGGTTTCAGCTCAGCATCCAGGGCCTGCCAAAGCCCAGACACTAGACACAACAAAACCGGCCTGTTTAGGAAACAAAGCCCAAGAAACGCCACTTCAAACTCTTCCCTCCGGGGGGAGAGAGAGGGTGAGAAGAGATAGAGTGAGAGAGGAGAGAAAGACTAGAGGAGGAGGTGGTGGAGATAAGTGGAAGCACATTGACAAGCTGTAGACAGCAGGCACTTCTCTGCATGTTTAATGTCCAGTCAAGCTTCCAATGTTTAGGAGGGATCTGTTGAAAAGACTGGTTACTGACTATACACTCGGGACCCCAAACTCCACTCGATGGCTTTTCGTAGAGGATTAGTCTCCACAAAAGGTCCCATTTTTCAGATTTGGAGGAAGGTGTTAACTTGTGAGCATCATAAACAAAAAGCCCATTTGGCTGACTAATGAGTAACACAGCTCCTCTGAAACATCCATCTTGTATAATAACACAGTAAACTAAACAGTCCAATATGTATAGTGTCACATACATACATTACTTGGTGACAAATCGTATGCTCATTATCAGCATTTATCATTCTACTAGCTCCGTTACACTTGAAGCCTGCATGAAGAGAAAGGAGATCTGAAGTGAAAGTGTAGCAAAGACGCTAATCGCTCTCAGATTGTCATGGGGAACTAGTTTAAACTGTAATCTTATATTATAGCATAACAACAACAGATGCAGCCTCCTTATAGAATTGGCTTCTCAGCTTTTCTTGAAATACTGAAGATCTATTATTTCATATATCTTTATTCTATTATATACGATTATTTATATGCCATGGAGCACAAATTGGGCTGCTTTGGCAGTAAGAGCCATCTGAAGGAAAAGAACGATGTGGAAAATGTAGAAGCATTAGTGCAACGAAATCGAGTGTTTTGACTTCTCGAGGAATGTCACGGTGGTCAATTCAAGTGATTACCGACAAACATGAAGCGTTCGGGTGTGCCGGCCAAATGCAATTAGTCATAGCGGACGCACGCAGAGGGAGTTTACAAAATCAAATCTGAGCCTGACCGACCCATGTAATATATATTTGGAGTCTTCCAGGAATTAACAATAAATCAAAATAAAAAAATTGAAATGAAGCGGCATTCAAACTCAGGTACACTTTTGACATCCACATCTGACCTTAATTGAAAACTTTCCTTCCACTTGGCAGACTGAGCGAACAATATAACAATGCTGTTGAACTCCAGACAAATCTTTTATTTGCTTCCAGTTGTTTAAGCTGCACCACTGCCGACCATATTCAAATTGGACGATCCTAAGTCCCGCCCCCCAGGTTCACCAGCAACTCCTTAAACTCTGAACTCCAGCGGGGCCTTTAGCAGCGACCTGCAGTCAGAGCTCCCCGCTGGGAGCCAACGCAACACCGCGCTGCTGGAGACCCAGACCAAATTGCTGGGCCCGCTGGAGGAAAAGGATGCACAGGAGAACCAGAACCAGGATGGCATAGGGCAGACTGTCAGACCCCGCTACAGTAAAATGAGAAGTTTTCTAAAGGGAGTCTGGTGCTCGGAAACACTACCGCTTTTGTCCACGGGGGCCGCAAAAATCAACACAAAATGAAAGTTCCTCGCAGCAACTAAATACAGTACAATGTAATGTGTCCGTGAAGACTATGACACCAATGCAATGTGACTTGGATAGTAATGTTACCTTTGAAGTAGAGAAGTTAATAATTAAGCGTTAACCGACATTAAGGATCTTAAACGGTTTAACCGGTTAAAAGAAAATTAAATAAGAGTAAAACTCAGTGGAGCGGCTTGTCACTTAAAAGAGAACAGCTGGTCCACCTTAACAGCCCACCTTACGTGAGTCTGAGCCGGTGTTGCAAGATACAGGAACTTGGCTTGGGTGTTGAGGAGTTGTAGCATTTATTCACCGACAAAAAAACTAATAAATTATGGATGTGTATCAGCTTATCATTGCAGCTGAGCGGCTTGTTAGGCACGACAACCACAGTACCGCTGAATGCAACGCACTAATCTTGTCGGTTAATAATTGGTTAACGAGGGTCTGCTATCGGTCAGAAAAAAAAATTCAAAATTAGTATCCCTACTTTGAACAGATGTAGCATATCTAAGTATAACAGGAAAGGGGAAAGTTGACCGAGGTTCTGCCTGCTTCCAAGCTTGCTCAACTATTATTGGAGCACAAAGCGATAAGGGGCGGCACTTAGGAAGGGTCAATTATTACCCGTTTCCAGAGTTATGCACAAACGCACAACTAAGCCCGAGTTATTCCTACAACAGTAGGATGTGAAGATGATTGTGCATCTCTCGGCTGTGGTGTGGTGCATTTGTTGTGGGAAAAACATGTACGTTTTATTGCGCATGGAAACCGAGGTGTGTCTGCGGGGCCAGATTTTCACACGCTGTGTGGTCCTGCCTCCAGAGGTGAGGAAAAGAAGAACCTCACCCTTCGTCAACAGAACCGGAGAGTGTGTTCTCTAGAATCTCGGCGGAGTACTGATTTGCGTTTTTCCCAGAGAATGACTCAACATAGAGTGAGACAGAGCGAGATAGAAGGGAAATAGTCTCTACGTTATCAGACCTGAGGGAGCCAATGGCAGGCCAGATATTCCCAGGAAGGCGGGTTTCACGGGAGAGATGAGTCAGCGAATATGAGCAATCACTCTGTCAATAGCCGGATGGTTTAACAACGAAAACAGAGAAAATGCTATGATGTCCGAAGATGAGAGGAGTCGACGCGAGGGAAGAGGGGAAGAACCAAGGAGCGGTGAAAGCGGAGGGAAGGTGGGGGAATGATCTGGGGGATTCTCGGTCCACATCCTTCTTTTTTTTATTGAAACAACTTGAGTCCCCTCCTCCTCCCCCTCCTGGCCTGAGGGTCTCCCCAGCACACATGTTCACTCTGCGGCCAGCTTACAGTGATTAGCCAGGCCTTCCTCTCTGACAGGTGCACCGTCACGCTCTCACAAACCGGGTGAAGCCCCCACCCCCCCGCTCCGTCACAACAGATTCAGGATACACTTGGTGGTGCATCTCTCGGCCAAGTTCACCTCTCTGTGAAGATCAACCAGCAGCTAATTCAGATATCTGATAGATAGATAGTCAATCATATGTAGCCAGTACTTTAAATGGAAGGATAATTAGATGTCAGAGACTAGATATTACTGTCCATTTCATTCCAGATGATGCTTTTCAATATTACTATTGATAGGAAACTCCAATATACCCTCCACAATTTATAATCTTTGGGTTAACCGCAGCCAGTGGCATTTCCTCCAGAGGAATCACACACAGCCAATATAAATTACCAAGCTGAACGTTAAAACATTCAAATAAAACAGATATTAGACAGACCGCATTATGTTTCTGCGAAAACCACCTTTTCTCTCCAATTTAAATGGCCCGTAATTACTTTCAGTCTCGGGGAATCAACTTTGGTTTTTACAGTTGTAAGCACTTAAGGGAAAATTATATTCTTGGCACCTGAATTCCAGCGTGGCACAGCTCTGCTTCCCAGGTCGACACCAGCCTGATCGAAAAAACACAACGGCGGCGGCAGCAGCAGCAGCAGCAGTGCTGTGGCAGCCTGAGTGTTTGGCAGGCAACACAATGCAGCGAATGCAGAGAAGTCATAAGAAAAAGAAGAAGGAAAAAAAAAAAATCCAGACATGCCGTCTGTCTGCTTTTTGCTTTCTAGATGTACGGTATGGTGACACTGCTTACTGGGGAGGTGGGTGTTTTATGGTTAAGATATTAAAGTGAGGAAAAAGAATAATAGTGATTGAAACTAGCAGAGATTATAGTGCTGATGGAAAAAAAAGTACAAAACAGAAACCGTGGTGTTTAGTGAGCACCCTTTCAGATGGATTATGTATGGAGAGGAGATTCAGTTGGACAAGCGAGGCTTGTCAGGCTCCTACATATTGCAGGCTCCTGACAACTTCAATTTGCAAAATATCATGCAAGTCCAATATCTGGTTAGTAAATTCTCATGTTCCAGTCAATAAAACGCACCTTCTATCAGTCATTACCGTCAACAAGTTGCTCTGCTTCACTGCTTATCATCATCGACAGGTGAGTTTTACATACATGTTCCCCTTCCACTCGGTGAGGACATGCTTCAGTTGTTGCTCTGAGCAGTTAGGTAGACACGAAGCACTTTAAATGGCCAAACGTTAAAGAGTGTCCAAGTGAGCTTCGGTGCCTCTGCTGACCTTGAAACTGTCCTGTAGATGCAAATCTTCACTTTTGCATCTTATTTCGCATTCAAAACTTCACAGTTTGCTGTGGCAGCTGGAAAACAAGCTGCATGGTGATGTACTGTAGGCCAGACAAGAGAGAGTGGCAGCTTTGAATAAGCAAATAAGTTCGGTTCAGCTCTATGGATTTTTTTTTTCATACGGCCCAGGCCCTTTTTTTAAATGCAAAGTGGCCCACTTGGAACGGCGCCTATCATTACACATGTTGCTGTGGCTGCTGAGAAATAGGGAAATGAACGGTGCAGATATGACAGTTAGCACTGGCATAAATGCTTTACTTCCCTGTTTTGCTGGAGTTCAGTTTGGTTGTTTGCATGTTTTTTTTTTTTCCCCCTCACACGACACTTTCAAGTATACAAGGTAACAAAAAAGATGAACAAGAATTAGGTAACCATTTCTAGCTAGCGACGGACTTGGCAAAGTTAGCGGAAGTATACACGTGACTGCGTCTGGTTTTCAAAATAAGGTGTTAAAGGGAACTATATACAAAACACATATATGGAAATAAGATTGATTGGATTATATTCACCAGAAGTAAAAAACATTACATGTCGCTTTACTTCCCTGTTCTGCTGGAGTTCAGTTTGGTTGTTTTGTTTTTTCCCCCCCTCACACGACACTTAAGTGTATACAAGGTCACAAAAAAGATGAACAAGACTTGGGTAACCATTTCCTGTAAATGTGATAGGAACATAACATTATGTACAGGGTTGTACACTTTGTCTCTCTCTCTCACACACACACACACACAAAATAATTTTCTGCCTTGTTTGTGCTGTTGTCTAAACACAAAATCCTCGCGGACCCCCTCCCTGGGCTCCTAACCCCAACCCCCCAGCTGTGTCCCAGGGAGGTGAAACCCAAACCAGAGCGCAGAGAGCTCTCTCAACTCCTCAACCTCTCAACACATCCTCAGCACTACCCTTTGAAAATAAACCACGTCGGCGAACCCCCCCCACCCCCCCCAACTCAAAACTCTCGCCTCATATGTGAGCACACATGCCCCGCGCTCCGTTGGGAGCTCTTTGGAGACTTCCCCGCCGCTGTTCCAGGAAGCAGATGTGAGAATGGCGGCAATCAGGCATGACGCTTCGCTAGCACAGCAATGTGGAGACTATTTACTCTCACAGTAGAAGATATGGAGGAGATGTGAGATGTGGGCGCATCTTCTGCAGTTGCCCAGAGTTGGTTAAGTTGACACACTTCGTATGGCTTCATTTTGTCAAACTTCAGAGTTGTTTTGCAGCTCTTAAACAACTTTAACAAGACAAATGAATTGATGTAAATGAACGTGAATGACAGTGATGGGAGAGTAATTGGCCACGAGAAAAAAACAAAAAAACAATAACTTCCACACACCCACGAGCGAGCGCAGAGTTGATGAAATATTTAGTGATTTTTAGACCAGTGACACGCTGTTGCAGCTTCCCACACTCTAAAACATGTGGAGAGATGGAGCTCCAGATGGCTGCAAGTCTGCGTTTTTCTGAGATCCACCTTCTAATGATGATCTCTCTCACACACCACTTCCACACAAACTGTAATCTGAGCAAGCGAGGAGCCCAGAACGTGTTGTTTCTACCATATCAGATGAACCAGGGTGACTGATGAGCAAATGAACAATAACCTGGAGCGCCGCGTGAAGAGCGGGAGCCGTGTTTCCCCAACTGGTGCGAGAGAGGCGGCGACTCGAGAGGAGCCCACGGGGTGCAAGTGACAGCGCTGTGATGGATCTGATATGAAGTCACTGAACTCGGCGTCTCAACATGGCGACAGTCACACGAATGGCGGAAGGCTACTGACCCATGAAAAGAATTGAAGTCATCAGAAATGATGGAGGAAATGACAACTGGATGATATATTGCCAGTGGAAGTAGTTTTTTTTTTTTACTCTGAGAGAAGAATCAGCTAGATGGAAAAGTTGCACAGGAAAAATGAACATATGCTTTGCTAAAAAAGGGCAACAGAGTCCAGATAGAGATGAATTTTGAAGCTTCAGAGAGAGAAAGAAAACACAAAAGAGACACAAATATCATGAGTGAATGTTTCCGTTAAATACTAGGGGTGGGAAAAAAAATCCATTCATCTATGTAACGCAATTTTTTTTACGATTTTGAAATTTTAATGCCCAAATCGATATATTTGCTTCATTAAAGCCTATGCGGAGGTGGAAGGAAGTTACCACTTTTATTGTTGTAGTCTGAGTAACTTGACGTCATATCCGTTTCGTATCCATCAACCAAAACAAACAGCAGCCGAAACGACAAAGCAGAAAACAGCGGAGGGTCTGCATGGATACGACCTGCACTCTCACATTTTAAATCCAACATGGTAAATACTACACATACAGTAAAGTATGTAAACACTTTGGGTTTCACACATTGCAGAAAAAGCAGAGCTAGACATCACGGCTAAAGCTGCATGCTAACTCTGTCACGGACAGGAAACGTTATCGTATCGTAGTAACGTGCGGTCAAGCCAGCCGTTACTCTCATCTCCGTGGTTAAATCAGCCGACGCTACAACTGTAGAGCACCCATATACTGACATTTATGTTAAATGCATTCAAACGGCCCCGATGGAGCTGACCATGGATGTATAAAGACAACGGAGCTGATGGGGGGAGCTAGCGACGGACTTGGCGAAGTTAGCAGAAGTATACACATGTGACTATGTCCGGTTTTTAAAATAAGGTGTTAACAAAGGGAACTGTATATACAAAATACATATATGGAAATAAGACTGATTGGATTATATTCACCAGAAGTATAAAACATTATGTCCCCTATAAATTAAAAATAAAATATCACTAATTTGTGAGGAAAATGTCTTTGATTTTTGGGTTACTGAAACTTTTTTTTATAAATAATTCCTGACAGTGACTGATATATTTGACTTCAGGTCATCTCTGACTACATACATGCTGAAAATCAAACATTTTTACTGTATTCATTTAGATATTTTCCAAAGTAAAAGTCCCTAGAGGTGTATGATTCAACTTTTTCCCATGGTCTAGTGTTAAAAAAGTTAACAAAAATCGCAATACTTGTAGAATCGCAATACTTCGAATCGAATCAGCACCCAAGTATCGTGATAGTATCGAATCAGGAGATAGGTGAATCGTCCCAGCCCTAGTAAATACACTGATGAAGGTCGCTGGTTGAGAAACAGAGAAAACATACTGTACGACGCAGTGATTGTTGGCCTGTGTGCTTGCTCACAGGACTTGATAAGGATGTCTGCAAGCAACTCAAGGCAGGAATACTAAGTGTGTGGGACAGTGGGCTCTTTCAGGGTACAGCCCTGGGGGGGGGGGGTTATAGTGTGTATGAAATGACATTCAAGCATTTCCAGGGCAGGACAGAAGGACTTATTATCAATGTGGCTGAATTATTGCTCACACGAAAGGGGGGGGGGGGGGATGGGTACACGGAGTTGTGGGGGAGGCAGCGATGTGCGTCAAAACTCTCATTAAAGATACAGAGAGGCTTCAGTTGAAGAAACATGTAGAATATAGTTCACAAAGCCCACAGCTTTCCGTACCGTCCGACTCCTTCGCATCTCGTTAGCATATTGCTTTTATGATTATCAAAAAGCTTGTTTATGGAACATGACGGCAGACAGAAAAACATATGCAAAGTTAACACGAAAATCCATCCCTATTTTGGCTGGCGTTCCCACAGTGAATGTATGTGTGAAATGTCTGGAGCTGGAGCTGATTAAGGGTGAAAATGGAGACGATAAAGCAAAGTGGGAACATAGTTTTTCATTTTCAATACCACTTCAGTTTGTCTACAGCACCTCCAAGTTTTTAGGGATTGAAAATTAATGAATAACAGAGCAAATCTGTGCATTTTGTGTCACCTTGGTGCAGTCCCCTGCAGAGAGGATGGTGCGACATCTGATCCGCCCTCAACAAGAACAAGAACGCTCGCCTGCAGGACTTCCTCTCCTCTCTTTCATTCCTCTCCTCCCTCCATCTCCCACCACCTCTTTTTGAGCTGCGCAAAGCCGGATGAGGGTCATCTTACCGATGTCCCCATTGCGATGCAGAAATCCAACATTTTGGCAGCACCCCGACCCGTTAACATCTGAACTTCGCAAAGCTGACAGGATCTTCCTCTGCTTTCTGCAGCACGTTCACTGCCCTCTGTAATAAAATCATAACAAAGCCACATCTTAGTATCAGCACGAGGCCTTAATGAGGCTATGTTCGTGTGTTGTTGTAATTATTTGTGTTGCTTTCCTAACTTTCTGCCAACATTCTCCCACCGTATGAATGATTCCACTGATGCACGCTTGTTTGAGTGGGCAGTATTTCCACCGAGGCACTCTTCTGACATGTGCACATTGCTGTTTTGTGGGTGTTACCGTGTTTGTATTTTGACATGGTATAATGTTTGTTTGGTGGGGTAGGGGTGCTCCGAGGATGTGTGTGCATGTGCATGTGTGTGTGTGTGTGTGTGTGTGGGTGGGGGAGGGAGGCACAGCTCTGCAGCCTGATATTCTGGGAACGGCGGGGTGGCGTTGTTGACCCACCTGCTCCCTTCTCTCTTCAGCTGGATCTAGTCGAATTTCAGCAGCTGCATCCCCTCACAAAGCACCTCTTTGTAATCTTCCCGAGGCGCACAAATACAACTGCAACCAGGAGAGGAGAGAGAGGAAGGAGGGAGGGAAGATGGACAGTGGAGACAGAAAAAGAGGAAAAGGGCGGTAACTGTTTCAGCTCGGCGTGCACCGGTGTCACTCGCAGATCATACTGTATCTTTAAGTCAAGTTATATACAGTAGCAGGCGCCCTCATAATGGAGCGGAAAAACAAATTCCCCTCACACACGTACACAATGACATGACCGTGCACTCACACCTGTGCACATGCATGTATGCAAAAGGTAGACTGCATGGTTTGATGAGTGCAAATATTATTTAAATAAGCAGTTTAAAAGGTGTATGCATGCAAAGCATCGTTGCAAAGTAATGCTCTAAAAAAAAAAGAAAAAGAAAAAGAGAAAGCTGCTTCACAGATAGAAAGTGACAAGAGCCGAGAAGTGTGGCCCATTTGTTTCCCATTAGTGAAATCTCCCCCTGGCACTTGCACTTGCGATGGATCTCACGCCTCTGGAATAAGCCATGTCACATATATTTTGCACTTCGCACTACACAGAAAAAAAGCGAGGCCCCGTCTCATGCTGTACCACCCTCTCGGCCGCAAACCCAGTTCAGTTTAAGCCCCGCTCTGCAGAATTTGCATCCCCAAAAACAAGGCCCCGTCCCCCCCCCTCCGTCCTGTCTCCAGCGATCGGTCCCTGTGGCCCGAACCCAGACTCACTGGTGGCAGAGGAAAGGAGACGTCATTAGGAGATTAACTACAGCGGCCCGCTTTACTGCCATCATAAATATATGTACCTGAGTTTGAGGCCATAAACGCACCCATGAAGCAAAAATCTGGCTGTTGGGTGGTGGTGAGGGGGGCGAGGTCATTGGTTCTGATTAACTTTGGTACCAATTTATCCAAAAGCACATGTGGACAACTAATGGGCGACTCATATGCTGCAACACAAACATGCACATAAATGCAGTATATAAACAATTTCTCCAATTAAGAGGATTTTGCCGTTTACCGTTAGATGCACAGTCTGGCTTTAGAGACTCATATCGTTGTCAAATTAGAGATGATGAATTAATCCCAGAAACCAAACAGGGGAGCTCAGAGCTCCAAAGTATGAACGCAATAATCAATCAAATAAACCGACAATGACATATTCTTCATATAATCCATAAAAAGTAGGTTGAGTTTTGCACAGCGCCATAAAGCAGCATCTTGTTAAATGAGGGACCCTATAGCTCAGCGGATTTATATTCTATGTTAAATGGAGCCAAAGCTGTCCCAGGGGCTGCCATTAGGAGACACGAGAGGTAGGTGGAGCAGGGGCGGGGGTGCTCCATATTCCTTCAGTTTGGCTAAATTATTTGAATTGAAATAAACATACTGAAATTACAAGAAATGATGATCTTTGAAAGTGGACATAATGGCACCAATACAAGTAAAAGAGACTAGAGAGCACAGTCACACAGAGAGATGAAATCCAAGGTGAGTGGAATCAAATGTTGTTGATTTGACCATCTTCTGCAGATATGTAATTTCATCTACGCACTGATTGTCTGAACAGAGCTGAACAGAGTCACCAGACAGTAGAGGTTAAACACTCTGAACTTCACCAAAACTGATCCGAGTCTGTTTACGCAACACAGGATTCTCTGTTAAAGTGTCAGTTATTCAACAGAAACAACATATCTGAGCGGCAAAACTGGTCAGAATTAGTATGAACACACAGCAGAAGGTGGAGGAGAGAGAGATACGTTTCCAAAGAAAACTGCTTTTAGGGAAAATTCCTCCGTGAATGAAAAGGGTCGGACTCGGTGGTCGACTGAAAAGACTCTTTATGTCCTCCGTGCTACAGAAGTACTTCCGTACTCTTTTGTCCCCAGCTCCTCTGCACCTCTTTAAAAGGGAACAGGAAATGACCTTTGTGACCTTGGACTCCCACACCATGCGACCTGCACCACCATGCAGTCATGGCCAAAACTCCCCACAACAACTCAACACAAATAACTTGCTTTAGCTGTTTTTTTAACATCCATGTTCAAGTGCTAGTTTACCCACGAGTGCTGTAAGCGTTGAGTTTCTGATTTGTCCTGAAAGCTACAGTATGAGCCACTCTTTTGACTTTGTTGCTTTGCATGTCTGCAACAGCCAGGCAAACAGTTGGAAATAGTGAAGTGGCTACCAGGAAATACCCCGTACCTACAACCAGTGGAAACGGTTAACAAGTGCTTCCTTCTTTCCCTGCCTGAGGCAAGTGATGATGTGTGACAGTTGGTAGAGAAACCATGCAGCATGTTATAGATCAAGAATGTCAACTTAAAGGGGAGCATAAAATATCAAGTCGCGACACGTTAAAGAACAAGGAAACCATCAACAGATCAGAAGCTTTTAGACCGACTTGGTGCTGCCTCTGGCTATTTCCATGTCAGTATTGGACAAGTAAAATGTCATCGATTACTCATTACTCACTGAAAAAGTAATTACGTTACTTTACTAGTTTATCAACTTATATTACTCTGAACTTCATCAAAGCCTCTATACACACACACACACACACACACACACCATATATCCTGTATGTATTTAACACGTTTAACAAGGAAAAAAACAAGACAGTCTGCTTTACATTTTGGAGGTGTTAACTGACCATCAACAGCTAGCTTAGCGTTAGCACACCAGTCCTGTCCTCGCAGTGAAGCTGGATGCACACGCCCTCCAAGAGTCCGCTTTAATACAGGACTTCAACCGAGAGACCGTTGTTTGTGGCCCATGTGAAACTAAAGTAAATGTTTCATTATTTTGTGACGTCAGTCGTTACTCACGTGAGTCCTTAGTGAAGTTAACATCAACCACGATCGTTTCATAAGCCTAACTAAGCGGTTGTGTTGCCTAAACCTAACTTCCTGTGAAAAAAAAAGTTTATTTTGAAAGGACTCTATGCGTGTAACAAGCGTATTGACACAAAGCCCCCCAGGGTGAGCGCCGGGCTTTGAAACTTTCGTAATGGCCGTCAGCAAATCGGGTGGATAATTTTTTTTGAGGTGAATTAACTTGAACACTTGAATAGTCCTTGTTTAAATCATTAGGTCCTAAGAGTTATTTTCCTTCCTCCGTTCAGGTGAATGAGACCCAGACTGAGGCTATGGCGAGGGCTGGGAGGCAGAGTTAAAGGAAACGCTACTGCGCCTGCTCTATGGGCCGAATTGGATGCAGAAAATCGCCGGAAGATCCGGGTACTTTATCACTTGCACCACTGTGATAGGAATGAACGGGAGCCCACCTACAACGCTGTATCCAGTTCTCTTTATACATCCATGATTGACACACCATCCCTGACATATCCCACACTAACACTAGAGGGGTACCTAGTGGGTCGGTATCCAACGCCGAGGGGTACTGACCATATTTGACGAGTTGGGAATGAGAATGCGTTGCCATCGTCTAGCTCTGGACCTCTCAAGCAACCACTTACAACCGATTACAACACCAACTGACAGATCACATAAACTCCTCCCAAAGTAAAAGCAAAGGATGGAGGGGTGTTGCCCTGGCCAGTTGAGAAAGTGCAATGCTAAGCTACATTCCCATGGCGATGACATGTCAGGCAGCATGATTTCATGTGAGCCTCTTTGACAACAGATCTGAGGCTGTGTGCTGTAGCTGACCGTGTCTGCGCCTGGTGCTAATCTCTGGATAATGTTGGTTTCTCTGGTCAGTAAGGCCGACCCTGATGAGTGTTTATGGGGGTACATGGATACGCGTTGACAAAAGACAGCATGTTATGGAGGAGGATGGGGAGCGTAATGTATTTCTGCAGCTTCAAACATTCCTCCTTCCTACCCATAAATATATTAATGTTAATCTATATGCAATATGTACAAAAGTGAAGTAATACTTTTCACTTTTCAATAATTTTTGATTGAATGCTAAAGCACTAACCAAGTGTGCATTAAATTAACCGACATGGCAATTATACATCATATAATATATTACAACACGGATTCAGATGATCACAACACACTCTTCGTGCGGTTAGCAGCAGGTGTGCTGATGTGTTTTTCACTGTAGCGTTTCTATTCGAGGTTACAGACAGACTGGAGACAGACAGACTAACTGCTGCTCATAAACATTGAAAGTCTTGGCTGGCACACTGAAAGTCTAATTGGAGAATTCGATCCACTAAACCAGTTATCATTTTCATAGCTTATAAATTATCTTATAATATATGAATTACACACAAGAGATTTAGGTTTCATTCTGTGTGCACGGCGCTCACTTTCTACACACTGTGTGTGTAAACATGTGTATGCACGTGCACATTTTCTCAGTCATAAAAAGGGGGAACATTAAAATGAGCAGTGCAAATGGCTTTTTTATCCTTGTTTTAATTATCCGCAAATAAAAACAATCCACCACAGTTATCTTAGCGCTCTGAGGCAAAGTCCCCGCAGCCCCAGACGAGTCCTCTAAATAGTCGCGCTTTTGTGGAGCGGCCTCCCATTTCCCGTAAAGTCAAAGGGGTGGGCTCTCTGTTCTCTCGCCGCCCTGTCCTAACTGTCTACATGTCCCGCACCATCTAATTCACGGGGCAAATTAGGGAGATGATTTATGAGAATCAAGGATCAAAAAAGTAGACAATGTGGAAGACTGAGCGCACCGCAAGTTTTATTCAGAACATATGCCGCTGAGATGAGAGGGAAGAGAGACAGAGAGAGGGGGGTTGTAGATCAGAAACGCTTCTCTTGGGACAACTCCGGGACAAGATACACCATGGGAAGTGTCATCCCTGCTGAGCATCTTAGCATTTCTGCTGTCACGCCAGGAGAACACATGGAAAGCTTAAATGGAAGTTCACTTATCTGTTATGATCAATCCTGAGCTTTACCTTCAGGCAGCGTTCAAACAGAAGCTTTGTGTTAACACGTAAAACTATTATGCACTTCACATTGTGCACGTAAAGTGTTCTTGGGAGTCACCGCACAACCGAGATACCTTCTGACAGATCAAAGATTTACAGGAAGGCCTCGAGGAAACTGGAGAATGATTTAACATGATCCCTCCCGACCTGCTACTACAACTCTCTGCCCGTAATCTCTAGTTCACATGAACACACAGAGCTATCACAAGCAAAAAAATGTGTCAGGGAGAAAACACTGCAAATAATCTGGAAACACTTGAGCTCTTTTTATACTCCTGACATTAAAAACGAGCGTGGCCGAAGGCCAAACACACCCTGAGACGTTTTTGGACTAATTGTTTCCTTCAGTCTCAAACACTCCCCCTTCAATCTCTTCAAAACTCCCTTTCCTTCCCTCCTCACGGTGCGACCCCCTCCCCTCCCACTTCTCTGCGTCCACTAATAGGTTTAAATAAAACCTGCAATTGGTCCAGTAAACCCCTCATTATGGTGTTTTAATAGAATGAATTTAGGATAGTGCAGGGTCAGGGGTCAATGGGAGGTCCTAACGCACAGCAGCTGTCATGGGGGTTGGACTGTGATTGGAACCAGTGGAGTCAAACATCCCCGGGTCCTCGACCTTGCTAAGCAGAAAACCTGGGAAATACATTTGGCCGCGGACCAAAATGGAAAACATCCACCATGCAACTTCCAGAGAGGGGTGGGATGAGTAGAGAAGAGGAGGAGTAGGTACATCCATCACTGAGAGGTCGCTTTAATGTGCGTGTGAACCTGGCTGCTGGAAAACCTAAAAGATGTAACAAAACCAGGTCCTGTAAAATATAGGATTTCTCTCTGGATCTTTGTCTTCCAGTTGCATGTGCTGCAACTGTAAATTTTAAACTAATTACCGTCTTTCTGAGTGTGTGAAACCAAAGATAGAAGTGGTCGGGTTGATGTGGCGCACGGGTGAAATATGGCTTGTTAGCAGCCCAGGAGCTTGTTCCACATGTGGTTAGGCAGCGGTCGGGATCGTCTGGGTGAGAGCGAGGGCATGCCAGTCTCCCCAGTTCAGTAAGTTTACACTGAAGTTTACACTGACTCAGTGTGCAATCAGTGAGATTATGGAACAGCATGAAGGCCTGCTGTTTGGGTTGGGGTTAGGACGCTGTGGCGGCTGTAGAGACACGGCTTTCCACAGTTGTTTTTTAAAAATGCTATCAGGATTCTTGTCAAGCAGAATTTATACATAATGCACAAACATTTAAATATGGAATATATGTTTCACATGCAGTACTTTGCTGGATGCATAGCAGACATTTATCCAACTTTTTTACAAACTTCATGACCTTTACGAAGTCCTCATCCGGTTTACATCGTCCTAATACCGTACAAGGCTGTGGCAATTTATGCCAATTTAACTGCTCGACATACTCGGTCCAATAACTTGGCTACAGTGAAGAAATGTGCCTGAGTGTATTAAAACACAGAAGCAGAGACCAAAGGGGGCGAGATTCCTGTGGGTGCCTGTGTAATTTAATTTTGTATGCACATTAGAAGCCAGAGAGTATAATTTACATGTGGGATAGAAGAAGTGACTAGGGCCCAGGAGGAACGGGCCAACATGCTCTGCTAAAGGCCTGAAAAAGAAAAAAAAAGAATTAAAATCTGAAAAATCTTTACCCTGGTCCTTCCTTTGAGATGCATCTTGCAAAAAAACAGGAAAATTAAAACCTTCCTTCGTTCTTTGGGACACTTAAGGTTCATGCGCGGTTACCTCTCCTCTGTTGCTCCTTCCTTTTCTAATCAAGAGCCCACAAAGTCTGGCCAGAGTTTCTCCCCACAATACAGGGAGGCATGAAGGGGGGGCTGGAGTCTGTTTAAGTCTGTCTCCATCTCTCTGCCCAGAAACCAAGACTGTCTCACAGCTTAGCTGAGCTCCTCCTGATTTACCTTCAGCGTCATTCTACCTGAGATGAGTATGAGGTTTTGTCCGTCTTAATACTGCATTAAAATGGCTGACTTTATCTTTTACTTGATCCAATAATCAACTCACAGCTATTAAAATCATGTTCAAATTAGGGCCGTCTATCGATTAAAATATTAATCGTGATTAATCACATAGTTAATCACATTATTATCTGTACAAAATGTACCTTAAAGGGAGATTTGTCAAGTATTTAATACTCTTATCAACATGGGAGCGGGCAAATGTGCTGCTTTATGCAAATGTACGTATATATTTATTATTAGAAATCAATTAACAACACAAAAAATAACAAATATTGTCCAGAAACCCCCACAGGTACTGCATTTAGCATAGAAAATATGCTCAAATCATAACATGGCAAACTGCAGCCCAACAGGCAACAACAGCTGTCAGTGTGTCAGTGTGCTGTCTTGACTATGACTTGCCCCAAACTGCATGTGATTACCATAAAGTGTGCATGTCTGTAAAGGGGAGACTCGTGGGTACCCATAGAACCCATTTACATTCACATATCTTGAGATCAGAGGTCAAGGGATCCTCTTTGAAAATGGTCATGCCAGTTATTCCTCGCCAAAATTTAGCGCAAGTTTTGAGCGTTATTTATCCTCCTTTGCAACAAGCTAGTGTGACATGGTTGGTACCAATGGATTCATTAGGTTTTCTAGTTTCATATGATACCAGTATCTTCACTCTAGCTTTCTAGTGTTATTATCGCGTTAACTTTTGACAGCCCTTTTTTTACAATAAATACAAACCAAAAGAAGCACTAGTTTTGAACTGTGACACACTGGTTTGATTAGTATTGATGCATTTGTTTGTCTGCCTGTCGGCAGGATACATCAACCCTGACGGAGGGTTTTCCATGAAATTTGGTGGGACTTGAGACAGGAACAGTTGATTCAGTTTCGACGGTGATTGAGAACAGGGATTTCCAGCACTACATGTGACACAAACAAAGATTGCAAATCCAAAAGGGAACGTTAAAAGAATCAATTTAATTTATGTGTAGGTGATCATGTCTTTAGTGTTACAGCAAAATTGATAAATTAGCTGAGGTTTCTAGTTCATTATCAAAATTAACACCAGCCTTATGTCAGAAAAAGCATGTGAGATAGACATGAACTACGCACACAGGCTTGAGTCTCCTCTGCTGACACGTTCATGCACACACACAGTAAATACTTTTCCATGTGTGGAGCGGGACGAGAGTCATTCATGTTTGACAGCTAGCCGCTGTCCTGTCTGTCTGTTCACACACACACACACATACACACACACACAGCCTCATGCACTGAACTTGACCCAACCGAGCGCTTTGACAGCAGCTGTTAGAAAGACAAGCTGCTCCGGACTGACTTTCATTTTAACATTTGTGATACAAATCTTCCATTATTTTGTATTACATTTTTATATAAAAGGCAGACGCACAATACTTCTACAGACATAATACAATATATTCAAATTCACTGGAAAGGCCCTTAAGCCTATTGTTAATAAAATCCAAACAATGAAAACGTCTTACCTTACTGTGCAAGCCTTGCAGTAAACTCTGTGCTGCATGTAAAAGCCATAGTTTCTATTATTTCCACACTACCAGCTCTCTCCTTCCCTCAGCTACCTACAGCGTGTATCGAGCAAAGCAAACTGCCGTCCAGCACAAACACACCTAGTCTTTTCACGGGGAGGCCGGTGATATAAATCATCCCACAATACATGAACACAAAGACACCTTTAACAAAGGCAGTGATTCAATCTTATCTCCTCTGCTCTTTATATCGTCTGTGTCATAAAAAAAAAAAAAAACGCCGGCTTCACCGATGGTGAGAAGTGACTTATGGATCACAGAACAGACTGCTGGGACAAATAAACTTCCTCTTCTGAATTTGGGACATTTATCAAAGATATAACTGGGCTCACACAGGCTTTTGTTATCGACGCGAACACACATTTTAGTAAGGAGATGGTTCAGTAGTGAGAGTTTGTGTTGCGGAGTCCTGATCATTTGTTTAGATTAGACAGACGGATGTGAAAGGCTTAATATCACACACGCCTAAAAAACATTGATGAATTACTGTTTTAAGCAATTATTAGTATACTTTTATACTCAAAGAAAGAACCATCAGTTCTAACTAGTGAGAGGGATCATCCTGCCTCTTTGACAATGATATTCTGTCTCTATATATTTACTGGAATTTGCAACCCTGCAGCAAATTAGTTTGTTACCAGCTTTGACACATTTGCCATTTAATGTTTAACCAAATTAAAAGCTGTTGTGATATCTGAGAGAATAAAAACCTGAATATCAAACTTCATTTTACTCTCAGGATGCCACAACTTTTTCTGATGGTCGGATGTTAAACCTCAACCTTCATTTCAGTAAGAAATTATCAGAATTATATTTCTAAAAAAGACATTTATTATGTCTTGGCTATAGACAGTAAAATTCACTTCATTATTTCCTGCCAAAATAATTAAAAATATTTAAATAAGAAATTAAATCCTGTATATCAAAATAATATATAATACAATATAAAGACATTATCAGCCTATATTGCAATAATCATATTACCAAATTTCATGTTATAATGTTATTTGCATTTAAAAATTGAAGATTACATTTTCTGGATTAATAATAGCAAAATATTAAACATCCAAAGTGTTTTTTAAATTTCTGAACTCATATTTTCGAACAGCACTAAGGAATTGTTTGTCACCCAACTTTAGTAAAAACAGAACTGTGTCACCAATGAAAAAAAAAAAGAAAATCATTATAATAATGAAGCCCACATAAAAGCCGGAACCAATGGGGGAAAGTGGTGATTTGTTCCAGCCAATCCCGGACGGAGGGCGGAGTGACGGTTTTAAAACTCCAACTCAAGTTGCTGTAACGTGGAGCTCCTCAGCTCACATTGTGGACCACAACTTTCACGACTGCATCTCCCATGACAGCGTAGGAAAACACGACTAACGAAGACAAACAAACAAGGAAGCAGAGGGAAAAACAGCGGACTCGTATTGACTGATATTGTTAAAAGGAATTTACTGTGGCGCACCGTGCGTAAAAGGCGCACTGGCCACTCCGCTGCGCGCAGTGGTAACGTTTGATTTTTGTTTTTAAATTGAAGATTTTGCGGATTTTCATCCCCGAGGGGCTGAGCGAATAATGTTAAAAATGACAGAGGAGCATGACAAGTGTGGCAGCGACCAGCCGTGCAGTCCTTCTGGCACAACCAGCTCCATGTCCCAGGACGAGTCCGACTCCGATGCTCCGTCCTCACCGACGGGCTCCGACGGCCAGGGGTCCCTGATCGCCGGTTTGGGCAAGAAGCTGGACTCGGAGGATGACGACCGCTTCCCAGCGTGCATACGGGACGCCGTCTCTCAGGTCCTCAAAGGATACGACTGGTCCTTGGTGCCCATGCCCGTGAGGGGGAACGGATCCCTGAAGAACAAACCTCACGTCAAGAGACCCATGAATGCGTTCATGGTTTGGGCGCAAGCGGCCCGCAGAAAGCTGGCGGA
Organism: Sebastolobus alascanus; assembly: GCA_916701645.2. Taxonomy (NCBI): domain Eukaryota; kingdom Metazoa; phylum Chordata; class Actinopteri; order Perciformes; family Sebastidae; genus Sebastolobus; species Sebastolobus alascanus. The sequence continues at coordinate 385,618 of CAKAOJ020000133.1, read as the reverse complement.
TCAGTATCCACACCTGCACAACGCCGAGCTGAGCAAGACTCTGGGGAAACTGTGGCGGTAAGGTTACATTTGAGTTTATAAAGAGGGTGTAAAAGAGTATTATTAAAAGTAAAACACTCAGAGGTCATGGCTATAGATTTGGGGCATGGAGACAAATAATATTTTGCTTTGGTAAATATAAAGAAATATAGATTGGACTATATTTCAAAAAGTTTTTTTTATTTTGAATGTAAATGATTTAGAAGATTTAAAAAAAAAAAAAGACAATTTATTTATGACAATAAATAAAAAGCTCTAAAGTAATAGGGCCATCTAACAATTTCACATTTTAATTTTTGTTTTGTTTGACTGCACATATTTGAATGTTTTATCTTTTTTTTTCACCATAGTTTGCTCTCAGAAGGTGAGAAGAGGCCGTTTGTAGATGAAGCAGAGAGGCTCCGGGTTCAGCACAAGAAAGATCATCCAGACTACAAGTACCAGCCTCGGCGACGGAAGAACATGAAACCGGGCCAGAGCGACTCAGACTCAGGAGCAGAGCTTGCACATCACATGTATAAAGCTGAACCGGGGATGGGAGGACTGGCAGGGATGACTGACGGTCACCATCACCCTGAACATGCAGGTATGTCCTCAAATTTAATAGAAGAAGAAATAATGTGAGTTTGATTTTATGGATGATTTAGTTTTAGGCTGCCATAAATCATTTTGTATCTGGAGTGATGAATCCTCACGTTTTATGTCTGATATTTTTTTTATCAGGGCAGCCCCACGGTCCCCCTACACCCCCCACTACTCCCAAAACAGACCTGCACCACGGGCTGAAGCAGGACATGAAGCACGAAGGCCGTCGCCTTGTTGACAGCAACAGGCAAAACATCGACTTCAGCAACGTCGACATCTCTGAGCTCAGCACTGATGTCATCAGCAACATGGAGGCCTTCGACGTGCACGAGTTCGACCAGTACCTCCCGCTCAATGGCCACGCCTCGGCCTCCTCCGCCCTGTCCTCAGACCACAGCCACGGGCAGGCTCCGGCTCCTTACGCTTCCTCGTACGGCCACGCGGGCGCCAACGGGTCGGCGTGGAGCCGCAAGGGTGCCATGTCCTCCTCTGCTCCCTCCGCCGGCGAGGCGGGACAGCACCGGCTCCACATTAAAACGGAGCAACTGAGCCCCAGCCACTACAGCGAGCACTCCCACGGGTCGCCCTCGCACTCCGACTACGGCTCCTACGGCAGCCAGGCCTGCGTCACCTCGGCCACATCGGCCGCCTCGGCCGCAGCCTCTTTCTCCAGCTCCCAGTGTGACTATACTGACCTCCAGAGCTCCAACTATTACAACCCGTACTCTGGCTACCCCCCCAGCCTTTACCAGTACCCGTACTTCCACTCATCCAGGCGGCCCTACGGCAGCCCCATCCTCAACAGCCTGTCCATGGCTCCCGCCCACAGCCCGACCGCCTCCAGCTGGGACCAGCCCGTCTACACCACGCTGTCTCGACCTTGAGGGGGACGAGAAACAGTCAGTCCGCACCAGAGACTCACTCAGATTGATGCACTACTAATGAAGGAAGTACGGAGCAGGTGGTGTGTAGTAGGCTACCTGTGACCATTTGAACGTTAAAAAACAAACGAAAGAAAAAAAAGTGCCTGCTGATTTTATACAAAGTTCTATCGCAGCGATGAAACACAGAGACTTTTTACACAAAAGACAAATTGTGTTTGTTGGTGAGCCAAAACTCCTCCATGAGGACATGTCGCCTACGCCTACATCCTGTACATCCCCCATCTTTTTTCCCAGTTTCAAGATTGCACGTGCGGTGAGGTAAAGCAAAAGGCCTGCCATTTGAGTCGTGTAGGAGAGAAACGGCTTGGCTCGACTCTGTTGTGAAGCAGATGGAGACGCAGATACATTGGAGAGGGGACCAATTGTGTGAATTTACAGTCAAATTTACATTAATGGCCAGAGCTATATCGCAGCCATTTGCATCAGTCGATCAGTCTTAACTCAATTGCTCATATGAATCTTTTATAGTGTCATTTGGCATAAAAGTCTTCTATGTATTTATGTTCATGCATTATTGTTTTTTCTTGTTTTTAAGTAGATAAACCCATGTAATGTGGGTTTGGTTATTTACAGTACTGTTTGGCTTTTAATGAAAACAAGGTACGTGAAGTGAAGGACAATAATTTTCAATATCATTCCATTGAAGACCAATTTTCCTGTAACATCTCCATTCCAAGTTGCAAGCGAAGAGAGCAGCAGACTCGCACAGGACAGAACAGGTGTCTGAAAGCTATGCTTAGCAAATCGCGATTAGTCATGATCTAGGGTAAAAGGAAATGGGGTAAAATAACACCGCACACTCTGAGTGACATGTCAGCTGGACCTCGTGTATACGTGGATGAACAGCACACGGATATGTGTACGTACATGCATCTGTGTGTCAGGGAGATAAAGTGCATGTGTGAGCCATTTCCTTGGGAAAGAGATGACATAATAATACACACCGAATGATACTTAAAACAACTCCTATCTGGAAATACTCTTTGAATTCATCCGTTACTTAAAGAAGAGTGTTTTAGCAGGAAATTAAGAGTGTGTGAGTGTTTATCTCATCGACCATCAAGTGCCAACTCACTGCTGCAGTCTCGCGCAAAAACGTCTTTGTGCCTTCTAATGCTTATCGTCAGTATTTCAATATGAAATTGAATTATTAACAAACGTCAGGCAGCACACAATCAGCAATCACCACCAGAGATTCCTACGGTTTAACCTGCTTCCTGATTATATCCTTAATTTGATATCATTCCTTACAGCCTTTGGTTTGTAACGTTCTGTGAGATGCTGTGCGAGGAACGTACGGAGCATCACAACTGTGTTTTGTATATTATTCTGGTGTATAATTTTGAGAAAAAGGCTGTGAAAATTTATTGTTGTTCTATTAACTAGAGTTTCATTCACACATGCACAGCTAACCCATTTGCTGGCCATTTTTTTTTTTAAATAAAAAGAGACTTTTTTTCTTGATATTTGTCTTTGTCATTCTTATTTGCATCTATATTTAGTTCCAACTTCATGGTCATATTTTAGGGCTGTTTTGGACCAAAGAAATTCTTAGTTGACTAACACTCATACGACAAATCGATTAGTTGATTTAAAAGATCTGTGAAACTTAGTAACTACCAGAAAGAATTACACAAAAGCACCACTTTAAATCTTGTGTTTACCAGAGATGTCCTCATAAGTTTCTTAGAAATAAGTTATTCAGCATGAAAAAAAACCCATAAAAAACTACTAATTGACTAAAGAAATCTTAGACCAAAACGACCGATTAGTCGACTAAGAATGGGCAGCCCTGTCATATTTGTTCTTAAATATATTTGGAAACAATTGAAAAGTGAAAAAATACAGAATTACTGCACTGAAGTGAGCATGCTTATGGCTTTGCCTTTGCGCTGGATACCAGCTTGTCCAACATCTGTACTGTGAGCTACAGCTGTGACCAGTGAGACCTTTAGGGAATTATTCTCAGTTTTCCAAAGTGACAGTAATTAAACCTTCACAGTAAATTTAATTGGATGCTGCTCAAAATCAGGTGCACGCCTTTTGCAAAATGCAAAATACAAGTATTCTTTTGCTGTAGAGCTCCGTCAATGTTTTAAAAGCATACAGGCGTTTAAAATAAAACTGACACATGTACCAGCTTAGTGCCACTCTCATAACCTTCTGACCTTACAGGGCCTCGAGTCGACACTTTATACGTGGCTATGGACGAATCTACCTAAAATATTAAGTTCACATTTTTTCGTTAAACCACCGACGAGAGAGGAATGAGGAGAGATCCCCGTGTCCTCTGGTCCAGCGGGTAGAATGCTCAAGTTGGCCCTGGCATGCATGCCAAGCAGCCGTCCCTAACCAGCCCAGGGAAGAAGCCAAGTGCCAGGGCCGCGCTGCTGAATTTTAATGATTCATTATGCTGTGGAGGGTTCCCATTGTGTCCCTTTATCCGGAGAGCTAGAAAGGAATTAATTGGACAGAAAATGGAAGGGCAAGGGGAACTGACAAGCCATTAAGAGGGTGCTGAATGGACGATTAGATGCACATGGGGGAGGATCCCAACCCCCCCTCGCTGTCTCATATCACAGTGCTCCACAAACAACAAAAAAACAACAAGAACAACCACAATGACCACCAGACCAAACTGTAGAAATCATATCAGCGCACATAATCTGTAGATAATAAAAGAAGATAATACCACAGCAGATGGGGTGTGGGTGGCTCAAGAACGACTTGTTGTTTTTCTTCCCTCAAAGTCTTTTTTTTTTTTTTTTTTTCACCAGTGTTTGCCAAATACTTTCAGGAGGAACTCTTGAGAAAGAACAGGAGTGAATAAAAGTGAGGCAAAAAGGCTCTTCAGGGTGCTTGGGTCCTGTTTCCCTGGAACATGTCCACAGTTTCTGATTGGGCCTCTTGAAAGCCCTACTGTAAATAGATTTAAAAAAAAAAAAAAAAAAATGAACTGGACTTCACTGAGTTACATCAGCACAGTATGCTGAATGAAGGAATGAATGAATGAACATTTTTACACTGCGGTTGCAACTTTGCCTGAGAAGAGCTGTACATTTACAGGCATAAACTCACATCGGAGTGCACCATACAGTAGACGCTTTCACACGCACAAACTCTCCCACTCACATGTATATGCAGAAATTGGAAATGAAATATAATTTACAGTCATTTTAACACTGCCGCACTGAGGCCGCGCCACATTCCAGCTGTCACATTTATTGTTTACGGAGGAAGGGCGTTATTGGCCGTAGTGGGAGTCGCGGTCTTGGACCCGGAGGACGTGAGGGGGGGAAGGCGAGATGAACCCAGTGAGACTGGTGCTTCCACCACCTGACCACATCCCATTGTTAGGAGCGGGATAACTCGCCCGGTAATAGTCTCATCCTGTTTAATGAGCCTGGCTGACTCGGGGCATGTTTCGGGGAAGAGGAGGGAGAGCTGGGAACTGTGAAAACTCGGAGAATGCGAGGCTGATTTGCAAGGGAAATGAAGTGGACATAAAGCATGGTTATTGCTTTGCCACTGAATCTGCCCAGCCTGAGTCCACTTGATGCACCGAGTCTCTCTGAGACGTTACAGCTAATGTCTCATCATTGACGGCATTTTATTTGGTCTACAATAAGAGGAAAATATGTTAGCAGATGATAAAATGAGTTATATACAGATGATGACAACTGAAATGTATTCATCATTTTCATATGTCTGGGTGACGCCTTAAACACTTTTGAACTATGAGACGATCTGCCTAAATTTATCTAGTTGTGACTAAAGGCTGGCCCACCCGAAAATATTCAAAGAACCTTAAAAGATTTTGAAAATGTGAGAGACAAATAACGGCATGTTATGGTAAATTCAACAGTTTTGTTCCTGTAGTGTGTGGTGAGCAACAAATTGGCCACAACAATACACCACACTCTAACAGATTCACTCATGAACAACAAAAGTCTGACTAAAAAAAAACGAAAATCTCGCAAAATCTCTCGTGATCAAACGTGGACAAACATGGCGGACGACGTGCAGGAAGAATTAGCGATGTTAGTTTTTGCTCTACATTGTCCTGAAAATTCACAAAGAAAAATAAAAATAATGGATGAAGTCATGGAGACACGTTAAATAAACACTTGTGTTGTTGCCACAACTCAACAAGTTGGTCCTCCATTTCTGAGTCCATCTTACTACTACTTTATGCTTTGCGTTTTGCATTAGCTCATGCATTAGCCGCGGCCGCCATGACGGCGCGGGTTGTCCTTCCACTTCAGTCAATCTGGCTACCGTTCTTTCCCACGTGATGCGTCATTGGCTGTCCTCAGGGTTCCCCACACACAACAGGAGATCCGATCGTAAATATTGAACATGTTTAATATTCACGATTTGAAATCGGAGCGGCCAGGATGGACTTCCGAGCCGATTGGGGGATTTAAAAATCACTCTTAACATACCTCAATCCACAGAAATATCTGGAAAATAATCTTTAAAACCATAAAAAAATCTGGGTTTTGCTGACGATTGTCGGGTGAGGGGAATCCGGCCCAAAATCGGCTTGATTCTCATGTAGCGTGTACCCGCATTAGAGATTTCTATCCGAAACTTTAACAACATATAGATCAACTCAAAATGGCATACTGTACAGTAGATTCCTATAAAAAAGCCGCCTGAGTCACTTGTTTGCTTCAGTATCTCACGCTGCTTCCAAAGCAAACACGTTCAACTAAACTCTAGCCGCTCCGCCCAAGTAAATGACTTCCTGAGGCTTTTTTTGCCTCGTCTCCTTGTTCTTCTTACTAAATAAAAGGACTTTATTATTGATGTCTCCTGTGTTTGCTGTCGTGACCAGGCCAAGCAAAACAGGGTGGCAGACAGAACCAACACTGACTTCCCCAGCTCCTCACGGATGGGCCCGCACAGAGGAGAAGGGAGCACGGTGCCAACACTCCAGCTCTCAAAATGCCACTAAATTGATGCTGGCTCCTCCGAGGTGACCTACGACTGGCCAGCAATACTCACATCAACCAGGACCTGACGCTAACTTCAATTAGTTTAGCTAAAACGGAAAGTAAAATGTCAGAAAGGAGAAAAAAGAGCCTCAGGAAGTCCAAACCATAACGGTTTTGGTTTAAAAGTCTATAAAATTGCAGTTTGTGTGTACTTTAAGGATTGTAATATTTCTTGGTAAAGCAACAGGGATCAATAAATAAAGCTCTTTGAAAACTTTTGTAATCAGAAAATCTCAAATCTGGTGCTTCAATCAGGCATGGAAAACAAATTCCATTTTGAAGTAAATCTGTCCCAGTGGAGCGACTGATTACGGTTGTTTACTGAAAAGATAATCAGACCTGGGTCTAAAACTATTGCAAATAATTCTCAGTGTCTGTTTCAACCTGCTCCGAGTGCCAGATGGGGAGGGATTACTGCACCACGGAAAGTCACACAGTGCCAGTTTACTTTTACTACTTCTCTGATTAATGAAACTTTCTGGTGCTCATTATAAAATTCACATTTGGTAAAAAAAAAAACCACACACTCAAAAAAGTATAAAATAAATAAATATTATTTTACCAAAAGTAGGGTTCATCAGCACTGTCAAATGGTGATAGTGATGGTGTTGAAACAAACAGCCACCACAGGTGGAGTGTTGCTAATTTATTTTTTTTAAATGGCAGAAAAGAAATAAAGAAAATTGCAAAAAATACAGCAACAATTTGACATCTGGTCATGTTCTGTTCTCTGAACAGTTGTCCACAGTCTTTCACTATCTTTTTTTTTCATTTGTTCTCTCCTTTTCACTTTTTCTTGGCACATCTCGTTTGTGAATAGGGTGGCAGCATAGCTGCTCATCTTCTTTCCACAGCTTTAAGACTTGTTGATTAGTAACTATGGCTGTGTTTTCATTGTCACAGCTTTCTGCTTTTGTTGAACTGTGGCACGCTTCCATCGTCATGTACTTTCTCCATCTTTACTTCAAGTTGTCTCATCGCAACCTTTTTGCCTTCACACTTCCTGTCTCTCTGCTCGTCACAGAGCGACTTTACTGTCCTGTTTTTAGTCACACTGGGAAGACATTTGATGATTGACAGCCGTTAACATAATATTTCTTTGTCCCCTTTGGAATTTAAAATGCAAAGAAGTAGAGCTTTTTTAAAAAGACACCGTGCATGTGAAAATCTGCTGGTCGTAAATAAGAAGTCATCAAGAATCTTACTATAATATGGCCATTATTTATATCTTACAGTAATTTAAAGCGGCACAAGTGGAGACTTGACAGCTATTGAGACCCAGAATCAATTCAAATTTGTTATGTCCATGAGGAAATCTCACTTCTGGCCATTAAGAATGATGAATTAGCATATTACTATTACCCACTCACATTGTTAGCCTGCCCCCCAGCCCCCAGCACCCACACAAGTTGCACTCCTCTGTCACCGATGACACAGAGGGAGGGAGAGAGAGACTGAGCCACCAGCATGTGGGATCCTGTAAGACCCAGGAATGTGGAGTGTGGGAGGAACATTTGCCACAAATTTTTCATGCTACTGATGCACAGAGGTAGTAGAGGTAGAGACAAAGCGAGAGGAGAGGGAAAAGAAGTCGACAAAATGTGATGAAGAGAGAGGAAAAGGAAGAGGATGAGGAGGAAACGCACAGAAGGCTGGAAAGTGTCAGGTAGAAAGAAAAAAGATCTCCCTTATTTCTCTTGTTTGCGGAGCCGCTTGGCAGAAAGTGCGGCGGGGACAGCAGGACCAGAGTTTTAAATGTAGCTCAGTGTTGGCAGAGCCGCGTGTGAGCGCACTCTGTGGGAGCACCAAATCTCGTCGCCCAGCGCAACATGGCGATTCAGACAAAAAAAAAAAAAAAAAAAAAGCAGAGCCCATCAAAACCCATTTACCCTGCTAGTGCATATATACCCCACAAGCCCTGCGGTTGGATCTTCTATACTCACTGGCTGAATTCTCACAAGCCTATATACCGTAGTGCCATGAGGAATGCATTTGAAAAACCCATGTCTGGGATGCCACACTTTCTCTGGTTTCTGGGCCGCGCTAAAACGGACAGTACACCGCAACATATTAGGTGACCATTGCAATATTTGTTTAATATGCATATGATCAGCAACACATGTCCATCCTCTCACACTTGATATCTTTTGTGGTGTGACAAAGAGCAGGGGAACAAAATAGGGAAGAGTTTGTTCTCCCATGTGGTTTTGGCCCGTTCTGAGGGGGCTTGGAGCAACGCCAGTCTATCCCTGGTCCAGCCTTTGATATGGATGGGGTTCATTATGTAACTGAATCTATTGTCAAAGAATAAAACAATATGGGGCCAGTGAGAGAGGTGTGTGTGTGTGTGTGTTTGTGGGCCTACAAAGCAAGTGGCTGAAGGGACATTTACACAACCCTCTCTCACCTTATCACAGTCCAGACACTGTGAAACACTCCAGCTTCCTACTTTGGCTTTGAAACGAGCCTCGCGCTGTATTAACAGACAATGATCTCCTAACAGGTTTCTCACTTTGCAGTTGTAGTGAAATGTGTTACAGCATTTAGAAATCTTTCAAGAATTCATTCACTTCTTTTTTTCTTCATTTCACTCTTTTTTTTTTGTTGCATTTACACAAATGCAAAGAATATAAAGCCTGAGCTGAATTATAGCGGTCGTTACCACCTCCCGAGAACTACAAATGTGTAGCATCAAACAGATACAAACCTGCTTACCTCCTCCCTGCTGTTTCCTCTAAAGGCCCTGACATACCAAGCCGACGGTCGGCCGTCAGCCTAATTTTTTGCGTTGTGTCCCGCATCGTCGGCTCTAGTCTGCCCGTGTTGGAGGTTTTCCGGCCGATTCAGCATGTTGAAATGGCGGCGGAGCCTGTCGGTGAGAGAAATCGCTCTGATTGGCAGTTCAGCTTAAACGAATCATTGCACGAGAAGAGAAACAGAAGTAAGGAAAGCAAGCCAACAAGTAAAGTCAAGAGGAAAAACACAGAAGGCTCTTCTCATTTTTCATCTCATCTAATCATTCCAATACACAGATATTTTCACAACGACATGGTCATCTAGACGCTAGACGAAGCTAAGTGGTGAGTGAGAGTGGTGTGAAAATGGTCGGCAAACGCCGCTTTATTTCATGCATGCGTCATAACAACGGCTTGTATATCTGCGGTCCTTCCGGTTCTCCTTTTTGAAAGATGAATACAGACTACAGCCGCCTGCTGAGAGTTATTTCATCTCATGCAGGTGCATGACGTACGTGCTAGCTGGCCATCGGCTGTAGTCTTTGCGGTGTGTTCAAATGCAACTTGTTGGCCAAGACGAAGGCGACGTGACGTGAAGCGACAGACGGCCTTCATCGCTGCTAGTTCTTTGATGTCGGGTTGGTGCGTCTGGGCCAAGAACTGGATCAGCTGCATTCAGTCAATCTCAACAGCATACCGCAACAAACACAAATAAGAGGCGAAGCATCCGTGACACTTGCTTTGACCCTCTTACTCTTCTCCTGCGACAGCTAGACCCCCTTGGCTGCGGCCTCAGCGAGGCTGGGGAGCTGGGACTGAGCTGTGAGAGGAAGCCTTCGCCTTTTAGTGGTCTGCTGAGTTCATTACAGCTGAGCTATGGTGAGAGCAACAAACCTCAGCGCGGTTGCAGAGGTCACCCGCTGCACAATGCTCTGGCGCCGCCCAGCCCGACACTGGGTCCCTGACCGTCGCTTGCTCTCACAGACTCTGAGACAGGAGGGGACACACAGGCCCTGAACTGTGGCTTTCGGGACGTCGGATAACTGTCACCGCTGTTTGATTTGACTGCAGCAGCTAAACGCCGCTCGATGCAAATTGGTGCGGCGAGTTATATTTGGAGCAGCTGAGGCTGATGATGATTTGAATGAATGAAAATGAGAGCGGCGTGTTTGCTGTTCGAGGGCGAGATATTAAGATGGTGAAAGATACACCGACTTTACGGTCGTGCGAGCTCGTTCCCAGCGCGCCACGCCAAACTTGGTGCTCTGCGATGTGAATGACGCAAGATGGAAGGGATGACTCAGTGTAGGTAAATGGTCAAATGAGGAGGAGTTTGTGTCAGGGAGGGTCAACCGTGACCGCAAAACAGCCAGAGACTGGAGTAAGACTGGAGTCTGTGGTTTCTTTACCCCGTACTCCTTAAGGTAATGTTTGGCTTGGTCCTGCTCCATTTTTTTTTCCCACGTCGAGAATCAACTTGACAACAGCGAGTGCTCAGGGACAATTATATTCACGATATTTCATAGAGAAGCAACAACGATGTTTGACAGCACTGTGTTGACTTTTCAGGAAGGCCAGGAATAAGCATTATGCTTATAGCACTCAGTGAGGACACCCACAGCCAGAACCCCAAAACGTAAACGGCCTGGTTCGAGTTCAAAATCAACAAAAACCTGAGATCAAATGTCTTCCTGCTTAAATAGTCATTAAGCAGCTTACTGGTTGTGTATTCATAACAAAAAGATTCAATAAAACAGTTCAAATCTCACGTGTGGTGTGTTACATGCTGGATGCTTAAATTCCCTCATGACCACAGATAAAAGTCTCTCCTCAGTTCCTCAGCCAAGAATCAAAAGCAGGCATCCAACGCCCGTCCAAGTCGTCAACAACCTACTTCCAGTCACATGTTGCAACCCAGCAAGCTGCATCACTCTTCAGTAAAAGAAAAAAGAACTGAAAAATCACCATTTGTCTTGGTGACGGAGCTGCGATGTCACGTGGTGTATGAAGTAATGGCAGTGTCCAATTTTAAAGGTCTGAGACAAACACATGAGAGAGGAGGGCAGAGAGAAGCTGCTGGGCTAGAGGAAGGGGTGACGTGGTGAACTCTCGCTTGTGCCAGAAAGACAAACTATTCACTGTAGCAGCTAATGAGCTTGAACTTTGACCCCTCATAGGCAGGAGGCCTGCTGCTAGTGCTGCCCCTGGACTGTTTTTTTATGGTTTCGTGGAGGAGGAGTGGGCTGTAAGGGAAATTGTAAAGCTTTCCACTGAACAAGAGAGAATATATGTTGCTACAGAAATTGATTTCATACTCTTGTTTCAGACATGTATCCTGAAATCATCCGACAACTAGAACTCCAGCTATTTCTACATTGTTTTTAAATGATCTGATTAGAAAGTTTGCTCTTTTTGCAGCGTTTAACTTTGTGCCAATTTGTTCTCTTTGTATTGAGTTAGAAAAGCTATCAATATCTTTCTTCTGCTACGTTATTGTACAAAAGGGATGCATAGGTAATACACACACACAGCTAGCCAGGTAGCATTTCCCTTCCTGGCAGTGTTGAAGTTGGGTAGGGTGGTGTGCGGGGATTATATGATCGAATGTGAAAAGCGATCTGTAGTTCGGGGAGGACGGCTTTTTTTTAATAAAACAGCTTTGCGGTGTGATATCCCTGAGAAGAGGTGCTCTCGCTGCTGCAGGGGGGGGGAGACGGGAGGCGGCGCGGGGCGAGCAGATGGGCCGGCTAACTGGTGGAGGTTACTGGAGGTCAGAAATACACAATAATATAACAGATGAAATCACTGGAGCGGGCAAATAATTTAGAGGCACTTCTGGTTAAAAAGCAATGACATCAGCACTCAGGTTAACTGCATTGTTTGTTTTTTAAGCAGAAGAAATAAGAATTAATCCACAGTACTCTAAATAGTGAGGCTGGGTTAGGTACTTTCCAGTCTCACAGGCAGGTGCAGTGGTGTGAACGGTTAAACTAGCTGCCTGTATTGTTATTAATGGCACGTGTTTAAATGAAGCCATAATTTATGTTATTATTTACATCAGTGCTTCTTGCTATGACAAGTCAAAATATCTGCCCTAAGAAAAGTTCCTGGGAGAAGCAGTGTGAAGCATGGCTGGTATGTATTTAAAATCTGGGGAAGGTAATCTAAATTTCTTCAAATTTGGTACAAACATCTACTTTCTGTGCGTTCCAATACCTACTATACTACTACTATACTATTTAGTATGCCAGAAAAAGATTTAGGTTGCTTCCGAAATGACATGCTATTTAGTATGTTAAAACAGTATGTGACATATTTTAGTATGTCTGAAACCTTAGTACAAAACCACTAGTACGCGAATTGGATACTATTTCCGGTGAAATATTACAGTATGCAACGCTGCACACTACGGCGGCATAAACATCCCACAATGCAATGCGGTAGTGACAACAACGTTCATAATGGAAATTGATGGACGGCTCTGTAACATCAATAACTTCAAGTTAACTGTAAGTATTAAGATTTCACTTTGAAAATAATTCAGCCTTTGATTCTCACAAACCGTCGTTTTGATCACATGAGGTTGTCACAGGTTACCATGGTTACACATCTCCAACCGGCAAGGAGGCTCTCAGGAGGAGACGACGTAAATTACTGCTCGGTGCGTCTGAAAAGATATATACTACTGTTTATTCACACAAAAGTATGTTGAACAATAGTACACATATTGAGTATGTAGTGCATAGTAATCGATTTCGGACGAAGCCCTAGTGTGTCCAAATGCATAGAATGTCAAATGCATTATGCCAAAAGTACCAGGATGTCCTACTACATCTGGTCACATTTTTGCAGTATGCGAGCCAGCATGCTTTTCCGGCTATTCTGACCCACAATTCTCTGCGCAGCGAATATATGAGCAAGAGGGTCAAAGTTCATGGGGCAATGTTTTGACAAAGTATGTCCCAATTGTATGCATGCTGCATGCAACAGTACGTTCTTTGTAAGGGCAGCTGCAGTATGTACTAAAAGTAAAAATAAAAAGTATTTGATTTGGAATGTAGCTTTGGACTCAAGGATGAACTGGACTAGATTTTGGTGATCAAAGGTCAAAGGTCAAGGTCACTGTTACCTCACGTCCGTCCAATTCTCATGAACACGATATCTCTTTTCTGAAATATCTTCAAATTTGGCACAATCTCCACTTGGACTCAAGGATGAACTGATTAGATTTTGAAGGTCAGAGGTCAAGGTCACTGTGACCTCACAAAACACGTCTTTGGTCATAACTCTCAAGAATTCATATGCTAATTATGACAATTTCAGGATACAGGATAAATAAATAAAATGATGAAGTGATGACATTTTGGACAGACGTGGATGTAAAATGCAACATGACATTGGTTAGATGCCTTCATAAACCCATTTGGGATTTTATTCTCACCAGCACAATCCTTTTTTTTTTTTTTTTAAAATGAGCATATATTGTGTTTTATTGTTTTGCTACACGTCCAAATAGAGAGCAACTTGCAGCTGATTCTCAGCCCTGCACACTTCATTCCACTGCAGCGGGGTAGCGGACTTTATTTATGCTGCTGGTCGTGGTTACTCAGGAATTCTGTGTTTCTTATTTCTCATTTTCCCATCATTCTTGACACTTCCCTCTCTTTCTCAGCTTTGCTTTCCTTCCTCCTCCCCAATTATAGGGTGCATAATGCATGTAAAGCGTGTGCGAGTGTGTGTGTGTGTGTGTGTGTGTGTGTGTGTACATGCCTGCCTGCACACATGTAAACGTAGCTGCTCTCCCAGGATGGGGCTAATCCCGGGGTGGCAGGAGTGCAGGGGCAGCCACCAGCACATGTGCAAATCTTTCAACTGCGGTTTGCGATGTTTAGTCTTGCTTCGTCAGCACTTCTTGAACTCGGTCCAGAAAAGCTTTCAAATCGGCCATAATTCTAGACTCCCTCTGCATCCCGAAGCCCTCTCCGCCCAGAGGACTTCCCCATCACAAGATGAAAAAATAACTTAATGAATGTATCAAAATCATCATCAAAATGCGATGTTGATTTCCTCAGGGAGGTAAAGAAGGAGCGCCTTTGGTCTCGCAGGTTTTTTGCCCTGCAGGGACTTTCCAAATATCACTCATGATCTTTCATCACAAGGCAGGTTGGCACCACCACACTAAGGTATCACTTGCTTTTCATCCCAATTTCTCTCCCGCCTTCCTCTCCTCTCTTGTCCCCAGTTCTCCTCTGAAATATCTCCAGGGCAGCTGATTTGACTGGCAAAACAAGCCGCGTTCTGGCAGGAAGGTTGAGGGGGATTCCCCTAAACTTTTGGGCTACAGTTCATCTCGGGCGTCCCTGTCAAAATATATAACCCGCGGTCATGTAATAACATCAAATAGCATCCGAGAGGATGGGAAGGTGCACGCATGTCACATGCCTGTTTAATAAAACATCTTAATACATTTAGCTCTACTAATCAAATTTGAATGAACTTGCACCATTATTCTGCGGTTTTGTTTGCTGCTTATTCTCTTTAGACACAAGGAGTAATATCCAGCTCAAAGGCTGTCTCTTTCTTTGTTGTTTGTCTTTACTTATGGCAAGTCAAGTCAAGTTAATTTTATTTGTACAGCCCAAAATCACAAATTTGCCTAAGGGGGCTTTACAATCTGTACATGACAAGGCAAGAAACCCTATAGGCAAAAACATTGTTTTTCATACACTGGTCAATTTTGAGATTTTGGGTTATTTTGCTTCCATAACACGTCTTCTTTCAGACTAGTGGAGAGAAAACATCCAAAATACACATTTAGGTGTTTATTTTACTACTTTGTCTATTTGCGTCGATAGAATTCTCCTAAATTCACCAAAAGTTAGCATTAGATAATGCCTTATTGACATATTTATACATAACATTTCAGAAACTTGTAATACAAAAAATAATTGTCTCAATGTCAGTAATCAACTGGGGAAGATTCATGGTGATATCTGTTAGTTAATTTTTACCTTATTCACCTGTTGTGTCTTGCAAAATGTATGAAATTTTACAATACTTATCTATAAAGGCCATTTCTATCTATATTCTGAAGGTTTTTACTGAGGCGTTTGTTCATACATCATTCAAAATTGGATTTATAGAACATTTTATTCCTAAAAAGATGGTGAAAATGTAGTTTTTTATGGCTGTTGAGAGTATTTTGTGATTTATGGAGTGATAAATAGAGATTTTCCCTCTGTAAAAACCTTTGACTCTAATATGTTCGCAAAATGAAACAACATGGCTTCATCCGATATTCAGATTTCTGTTCTGAAAATGTATGCAAACTTGCACATTTTTGATAAGATAATGCCACATTTGCATATTTAAACATTAAATTTCAGAAAACTTGCAATATAAAAAATAACTGCCTTAATGTAAGTAATCAACTGGAAGTTTCATGATAATATCTATTTGTTAAAAATGTTATTCACCTGGGGTGTCTCCCCTACATGTGCATATGTATCCATGGACACACATCTCTGTCCTCACTCTCATTGTGAGCTCTGCACCTTCAGCTACAACAACACTCGGTTGCAAAACACAGGACAACTGCTACAGCACAGTAATAGCTTTGCATCTGTCGACCAACAGATGCAAAGCAGTCCGGTCAGTCGGGTCCTTCTCGGTTCATAACAACAGCTGAGGCTCAACCACTTTCCTCGCAGCAACCTCCATGTCACGACTGGCAACATAATCTCAAGTACAATCCCTCCAAAGCTCTCCTCAAACTGTTTGTTCAGCCTTTTAACTTTTTATTATCCCGAAACAATATTTTTTTTAACTACCCTTCCACCTAAAATAATTCAAACATCCATTCAACAATGATCTAAAACATACTAAAATTAGATATATGCTTCATTCCCAACCCACTCAACCCATTCACTAGAGCAATATAAGGAAGTAGAAGCAGGGCCTCCTTGTAACAGCTAAACACACAACACCCAAGTGTATCTCTCCCACCTCCCGCACACACACTTCCTCTCTCTGGGCAGGGGGAATCAAACAGAAGAAATGATCGACTTACAGGTCAACGTGGGGGAATGTGTGTGTCATCCTCACTTTCTCCTGGAAAATATAAGAGCCACAGGTGGTTAAAGGAAGCTGGAGATTTCCCCCAAAGAAGAGGCCACCTGTTCTCCCGGTTACCACAGAAACCAGTCACAGCTGAGTAACATGACCCTCTGAAACATATGAAGCAAAGCTGTAAATCGCTTTTACTGTAAATGTCTGGCTTAACACTTGACAAAAAAAGATATGTACTTGTGGATATGGTGTGTCGTATAATATAGATGATTAATGTATTTCCATAAAGAGGAGCTGTGTTATTCAAAAGGCTTGGGGGCCGGCTGTGGATACACATGAAAGAGTTCACCACAAGATGGCACTGCAGCACTTGAAATCAATTCTATTTTTTTGGTCCTGGTATCTGTTGCTCCACCGAGTGTTCAGAAGAACACATTACACACAACTTCCCTTATTTCCCTGCATAAACTCAGATAAATACATCAACAAACTGCCTTTTACCTCATTGCTTGAATCCTCAACTCAAAAACTAACTTATTTATATTGTGTGACCCACTTACTAAACAGTCACAGCAGAAATATGCAAATTACTGCATTCTATACCTCATGAATAATGAAGAAGAAGAAGAAGAAGAAGAAGGAGCATGAATGCTGTTTTATTTGAATAAAGTACCAATTTAGGTTGCAATAAGAGCTGAAAATTATTAATTTTCAATGCATTATTTGCAAAAACAATCGAGACAGAATGAAGATATGATGTTATTCTGTAAGTACATTGCAACGGAGAAATCCCAAACACCGTCTGACGCACAGTTTAGCTCTTTATAATACAGCTGCACTTGCCAAACATAAATGTTATAGGCTATCCATTAATTTCCTGGGCTCTGTAAATGATGTCAGCAATGACAGATGACACCTCATTAAACTCTTATCCTACCGAACTGCCTCCACAATGAGCCACTGTGGAACCTGGCAACCCATCTTGTTTGCACATTGCTATTTACCTTAGCAACACGTGGAAAGTTTTATTCCAAAAGACAATCAAAGTTACCTGCGATTAATTTGAAAGGCTGGTAAATGGGGAAATAAAAACGCCAAAGCCCTCAACAAGGCACAACAAGACAACACCCCATTACAAATATTTACAATGCATTATTTATGTAGGCCTATCTGTGCAAAGTGGTTTGCATAGGCCTACGAGTTTTGTAGTTTACATGACATTGGCTTTAAAAAAAAAGTGACATTATTATCCTTCCAATGGCCAAGGACCAGGTGTTATGTAACTCAGTATCTTCCTTTAAATCTCTTCTTAAGACTCACTTTTATATTATGGCTTTTTCTTAACTGATGGTGCATTGTTGTAACTATTTATGTGATTTTATTTTATATTTATTTTGTATTTATATGATATATTTTGTTTAGATTCAAGTTCTGGGTGTTATTTCTTTTATCATGCTTTTACTGGTAAGCACTTTGTAACCTTGTTTCGAAAGGTGCTATATAAATAAAATTATTATTATTATTATTATTATTATGTTGAAGACTGTTCCCCCATAGAATAGTGTTTCCTTTCGGTTATAATGATAACACCCCTCTTCCGGTGGACATCATGTGACCTTATTTCAGAAAAAAAATATGTACAGTAGTCAATGGCAAGAGAATGAATTAATTGCGCCACGAATCACACATGTGATCTTTGTCAATTTAAAACATAATTAAGCAAACGAAGAAAGTCGCAATTTGTTGTAAACCTGTTGAAGGACAAGACTGTGAAAATATGTAAATAGAAAGACTACACACCCCAAAGTCGCATAAGTGACGTCTCTGTCTCGGAAGCTAAGATGTCTGTGTGTTTCCTACTGGGATGAACTCAAACCAGCAACAGGTCTGACTCAGTCTTTCTCTTCCTGGCTGATAAAAAGACCAGGAGTCGCTGGATAAAACACATCAGGTAAGATCACGTTTCATTTGTGCGTGGAATATAGCTAAGTTAGCCTGGCTAGTGTTGGTGACGTATATTGTGCGAGACGAGAGATGTAGTTCACTGAGCGGTTTCACACAAAACCCGTGATTCAAACGGGATAAAAGGAGAGTGAATATATTGGACTTACATTCAGCAGGTGGCCGGACACAGGACTCCATCCCTCCAAATGAACGCTAACGATGCTCCATTTCTGCTGGATATGTAGCTAAACGAGTAGGCTACCTGTTTGCTAACATATTTGTTATATCAACTGTACAGCTAGTTTTGCTTAACTATCAGAACACCTGTGCTATTGGGTTACGTGACTACACCAAAGTACTCTGGGAACTGTAGTCTCAAAACTCTTTTTCTTTTTCTTTTTCTTCTTTTTCTTCTTCTTCTTCTTCTTCTTCTTCTTAGAGGTGCATTACCGCCCCCTACTGGACTTGAGTGCGCAGTGGCGAGAGCAGTAGATTGGCAGGAAAATATACAAATAAAATAAAACTAACAAAACAAAATAAAAAATAAACAAATAAACTAAATTTTGTCTCAAACTCAAGAAACTAATTTTATATATATTTTCTATTTTTATTTAATTAATTTTTTAAAACAAAAAGACAACAACAAATAATGACAGTAATAACATGACATTGAAATGTGTTTACAAAAGAAAAAAAGAGGACATAAGGAAAAGAAAAAAATATATAATAGTAATAAAAAAATTATATATACACAAAGAGTGACGTGATTTTATATAGACTTAAATCTCTTACTTCTTTTTGTCCACCAATTTCTGACAGAAAACAATTTGTTTCCATTGTCTAACTGAATAAAACAAACAGTTTTATGGGTTAAAAGTCATTCCCAATTTGTGGAGAGAGTGAAAACAACTTCCTGGCTGACAATTTACCAAACTAGCGACTTTTCCGTTTGAATTTTGGCCAAACTCAAAAATATAGAAATGTGTTTGACCATATTGACCACATTGCTGTTTATATATCACTTTTATAATCCTTTCACTTCACCCACAAAATTAGGACAATTGAAATAATGGCAAGTTGGCAAGCTCAGTGAACCACTCTCATAACTATTCAACAGCTCTGTGTCTGAGCCCTGGCGTTAGGCTGTTACGCGGGTCATTTACACGTGCAGAGGCTCTGTTCTCACTAGATAATGCAGAATATCCACTTTCATAAACACACAATGCTGCTGGCTGATAGCTCATTTATTTGACCTGCTTTGTCACTGTGCCTCTGCATTTGGAAAAGTGGGTTAATATGATCAAAGTATGATTGTGTAGAGGTAGAGCTGGCATCTTGTGGAGATAATACAATCACGGGACTCGTATGAGTCTAGGGCATGCGCCTGTATACCATTATAATCGTTGAATAAGACACAGTAAACAAGTTACTTTAACAATAGTTGTTTTGTACATGTGACATTAAATCAGACTGTATGGAAAAAAAATCTCCCATATAGCCTTGATTAATATTTAACCCTCTGAGACAACCGACTTTACTGTCTTTCAGAGGCTGCAGCAGGTTCAGTTAAAATATAGGTATCATATGAAACTAGGAAAACTAAGGAATCCATTGGTACCAAACATGTCATACTAGCTTGTCAGGAAGGAGGTTAAATAACGCTCCAATGTTGGGCTACATTTTTGGGAGGAAAAACTGGCATGGTCATTTTCAATAATGTATTTTGAATATTTCTGCATACTGGGGTCCCTAAACAGTCTTAGAATTACATAAACTGCGTATCGCTGTAATGCTGAGACTCTTGTGGATCCAATGAGCCCAACTGTAGTCGCCATAGTAGCCATCTCATTGTAGTGAGACAATTTTTTTAAAACTTGACCTCACTGTATAAAATGACCTGTGGTGACCTCTAGGATAATCACAGCCTCATGAAACTTTATAGCCACAAACTACAGACCTAGAGCATTCAGAGGATGGATGGCTTTCATAGGTAGATTGACAATAAGGGGGTTTCTGAGCTTTTGCCAAAACAGAAGTGCTCACCATCTAATCGCTGGAAAATGCAATTCATGCAGAAATCTCCAAATGTCAAACATTTTTTAAACCAAATCACATCATGGCTTTTTCTATGGTCTTCCTCAAGGTCTTGGTGTCTTAATGTGGTATTTTGGAGGGATTATTGATCATTTTTATCAATTCTCGATTGGTAAAAAATTGTTAAATTTAGCACCAAATCTGTGTAAAAAATGATATCAACCCCAAAATTGCTGCAACAACTTATGAGACATAATAGAGCATGAATGGACATCATATACTTCCATCATAATGTTCTAAACCCTTATACACTTTCATTATTTATTTCAAATAATTAATGAATCCATTCATTTATATTTATTTCTGCTTCATGACTAGAACAACTTGACACACAGTGCTGAGCTGCATCTCAAATTAATCTTCAGGTTCCCAGCTTTCAGATGATGTACACTTCTATGTGATATCTACTGTTGACCTACTATCTCCCCCTAAAGCCCCCCTCTACCCCCCTAAAAAAGACAAAAATGGGTCTACTGTGGGTCTCAGAGGGTTAAACAAGGCAGGATTTCTTGTAATTCTCAATAGCCTATACATCCACTTCAATGTAATAGTCTCTCTCTGATATACTTTTATAGCATGCATACATATTGATGTGTGCTGAATATAGACGTGAGTCCAAATAAAACAATTAGGCATGCCCATTACCCTCATAAGTAAACAGAGATTTCATTTGTGGTCATATTTTATTAACGCCATATCAGGCGAGGAAATGAATGCCGGCCAGATGAGTTAGAGAGAGGAGAGGGAGGCTCGTGAGCTGAGTCACAAGTGCAGCCGTTAATGTGGTTGCTCCATGATAATAATAATGGGCTGGCGATGCGGAGCAGATGGCTTTTTTTACAGTAGGCAGTGGGCTGAGGAAATTTGTGAAAATGAACTGAGAAAGAACAAGTTTCTGTGTGCATATATACCCACGTGCCGAACCCATTTCAGGTCTCTTTTCTCTCTTTTTTTACTCCCCATTATTTGATTTGATTTATTATTTTACATTCATCTCACCAGGTCCCAGAGTGTGTGTTCTAGTTTAAACGTTGAAGAGGCAAAAAGACATCTTATTATTGGGACTGCAAACCATGCAAACACAAGAAAACATGCATGAAGGAAATGAAACAACAGAGGATAGACAAGAAGATTAGCAGTTTGCAGAAGGCAGCAGTCAATAAGTTTAAAAAAAAACAGTAAAATATAATATCATACCTATAAGGCAACTCTTTTATTTATTATTATGTCTACATTATAATTAAGTCAGTGAGTAAGAACATTATTAATCTCCAAGCTGCACTCTACTGCCTTCAAATGCAAACATGAAGCTGGTGTTATGAATATCTTGTGTCGGTGAGCTTAATTAGGCTATTGTGTGTTCCCAGCCTGTACAGGATGTGTTCTGAGTTTCATTGTCAGAGAGAAGAAGAGCTCAGGAGGGAGGAAGAAGAGAAGGAGAGGAGGTGGGAGGACAGGAAAGGGAGAAAACAGCACAGGGAACAGAACAGGTTTCATTCAACACTTAGGCCACTGTACACTCAAAGCTTCCATCTGAGTCCCTGTTGTCATGGAGACGAGCACAGGATGCAGAATTAATAAACAGACTTTCCAGTTTTCAAGTTGCAGGTTTGTGAAAACAATATTACAACCAACACATTTAGTTATATGTGGTTGTTATGGTTTAATGTTTGTTTATTGAGAATATGCCGCACAAACTAAATTTTCATGGATGGATGGATTCATTTGAAATTAATTTGATTATATTGTTTTTCTGGATTGTGAAACACTCACACACACACACACCATGCATACTGGTGATGAGAGACAGGAACATATTTATGAGCCAAAACAATTTGTGCATTTGCTTATTTCTTGTGCATGTCAAAATAAAAAATGAGTAAAAATTAGATCTGGAAAAGCTGTAATTACACAAGGAAGAGAGGAATTTGTAGAAGATGAGTTTGACCATCACTATTAATTTATTTAACTCTAATTTATTTATTTTTTAAATAAAACACACAAACCAAGAGCCAGCTGGCTTCAACACAAGCATTCCTAAGTTGAGTCTTTAGAAATCTGTTTTGTTTTTGGCCATTTATTGGGGCTTTTTTCCCAATAATTAAGGAGATAATCACATGCAGTTTTGGGGCAAGTCATAGTCAAGTCAGCACACTGACACACTGACAGCTGTTGTTGCCTGTTGGGCTGCAGTTTGTCATGTTATGATTTTAGCATATTTTTTTATGCTAAATGCAGTACCTCTGAGGGTTTCTGGACAATATTTGGCATTGTTTTGTGCTATTAATTGATTTCCTTTTGCCAGTTCCTCAAGTTTACCAACCCTAGGTTTAAGGGTTAATAGTTGCTACAGTAAAACTGAGAAAATAACCAAAACTGAAACATGATGCAGTTATCGGGGAATTGACTGCGTTTGTTTGTTGTGGATGACTCATGAGTCACAGCTACACAGTAATAGCTGGCCATACCTTCAATCTGCCGCTTTCAGAGTTGGACGTGGTTTCGGGACCTGGAAACCAGATGGATGTTATATAATAACGTGGTTATGTCAGAGTTCACAGTGCAATACGCTGCACCTACTCCAGGTGAGAGAAAACAACTCTTTATACGGCAGCAGCTGACTGGGTGTTCATCGCAGAGAGCTGCTGCAGGAGAGAAGTGTTGTTTTCTTTCACCAGCAGTAGGTGCAGTGTGTTGCACTGTGAACTCTGACATAACCGCGTTATATTTTTACATTCCCTTATGGTTACTTTATATGTTTAGTTTAGTTCCTTTACTCATTTTGTTCGGAGAGTAAAAAAGAGGTAACTACTGAGAAAGACAAAAAGGAACAAAGGATTTAAAGTGTTTAAATATGAAGGTCACATCTATTCTAATAACGTCTGCTGGCCTTTCTTTATGTCCATCTTCACCGTCGCCGCCTCGTGTGTACACTGAAGGTGCACAATTTGCCAGTTTCTGCTTTTGTCAGTAAGATCTTGAATGAAGCAGGACATGAGTGGCCTTCACATGAATGTCAAGAGAATTCAAGATGCTCAAAAACGGTTAATCAGCATGTGACTGCAGCCTCCCGCGGTGGGGACACATGCACAAACGTGCACACACAGACACACCACGCACCCGTTTAAACCACGGTTGCCCTCCGAGGATACTTCTAGGCTCTGAAGGTCTGAGAAAGTGAAGCGCTGTACAGCACTTCTGATAAATTGTATCCAACAGCCACCATATAAATGACTCCATAAACTATCCGAGAAATAATTTAAATAATGTAAACATCTAAACATATACAAATTCATAAAGAAATGAAAGAAAAGAAAACGTGACATCATTTTAGTGGATAGGAAACTGCAAATGTGAATGTGTTACACAGGGAACACTAATCCTAAAAAGGGTTGTTTTTATTAAAGCATAAATTAACCAGGTTATAGTTGCTTTTCAATCAATCTGTAACAATATGCTCTATGTTGAAACAGTCTTTTAGTGCAGATTGTACAGATTACCATATCATTAGCTCAACTCTAAATATCAAATTAGTCTCCAATATGTCACTTTCATCAACAGTTCTTTTTCTCTGAAAAAATATTGAATAAACTACTCATTGATAATGTATTTTTTTGTTATATCTCAATCATTAAATCACCATGCATCAGGTGGCATTGCCTCTTAACATGCAGCTAACACTCACAAGGCCACTAGGTGGCATATTAATACAATGCTGCTGAACAAGTAGTTTTTTGTCTTATCTGAAGAGGGAGCATCTTCATAAGAAATGAGAGTGAAACAGTGTATTTGTGTTTAGAAAGTTATATACTGTACAGGTAATGAGTAGAGGAGAGTAAAGAATAAGTAGAAAACTACACAATAATTGTAAATTAGATGAAATACCCTAAATCAATGTACATGATTGTTTTTTTTTTGTGCATTAGCCTAATATTTGTTCAAAACAATTATGGCATATGCAATATGTAGTAAGATACTGTGCTGAATTATGCTGTAATAAAAAAAAAATTAAAAGAATGAATTACATGAAAAATACAACAGATAAAATAATTATATGATAATAATAAAAAAAATATATATAAAATTATGAATAAATGTTTTTAAATAATGCCCAATTGAGATAAATAAATTGCCATAAAAGCCAGATGTTTCATATATGATACGAACAGGAAATCACATATGCAAATTGCATTTCTTTCTGTCTAGAATTTCAATAAACACCTCCATTTAAAAAAAAAAAAAAAAATATCCTGATCTCAATCAGGATAATTTCATAGAGGGCAAAGGGTCACACTTTGCACCATGACATCAACATCACACTATACTCAACATTTCCCTTGATGTGAAAGTAGTGGACATAAATTGGATACATTTACAATTCAGTTTAAACTTGATGTATGCATGGTGCTGAAAGCCAGAAGATCATTTTTGAGGAGGGTTAAGAGACGCAGCACTATTCAGAAACCCAAGAGAGGTAAAAAAACACAAGTCAAGCATTAGTTTTTGTAACATCGTGCCCTTTATACACCTCAACTAAAATCTCTGATGCATCCTTTTTGCCCTTTTCTGTTTAATAAATCTCCGACAGAGGGTACTTGTTAGAAAGAAATGAGTCAGCTTATATGTACTTTTTCTGCTTCAAGCGCAGGAAGACATTGCGAGTTTACTTCAGCAGGTTTCAATTTATCGCTCCTGGTTGAGCCTCGAGTGAGTCACAGTGATTGACAGACGCCTGACGTTCAAAGGACTAACCAGAGAAACAAGAAGCAGCTGAATAAATGCGTTCTGTTGAATGGACATGTGAGGTGCAACAAAAGGCATAATTAATAACCCGCTGGACTGTTTATTGTCCGTATGAACCATCGGCACGGAGTAAATAAGCCTGTTTGACATTATATTTACTTTTATTAAAGGAACAGTGCGTAGCATTTATGGGGATTTATTGGCGGAAATGGAATAGAATATTAATAAGTATGTTTTCTTTAGTGTATAATCACCTGGAAATAAGTTATGTTTTCGTTACCTTGCAATGAGCCGTTTATATCTAGATAGGGAGCGGGTCCTCTTCACGGAGCCGGCCGCCATGTTTCTACTGTAGCCCAGAACGGACAAACTAAACACTGGCTCTAGAGAGGGCCATTCACGTTTTCGCGTTTTCGGCCACCGTAGTGCGCTTGGCATACGGGAGAAGTTTAAGTTGGTTGCAATCTGCAACCTCACCACTACATGCCGCCAGATATGCACTGCACCTTTAAGTTAGCTCAAAGGCCCTGACACACCAAGCCGACGGTTTATTTCATGTACGTGTCGTAACCAGAGCTTGTATATGCACAGCCCTCGGTCTTCCGGTTTCCCTTTTTGAATGACGAATACAGACTACCGCCACCTGCCAGTGTGGAGGGTTATTTCATCTCACGCAGGTGCAGAACGTCCGTGTTAACTGGCTGTCGGCTGTAGTCTGCGAGTGTTCGAATGCAGCTTGTCGGCTAAAACAAAGGCGACTTGAGGCGATGCAGCAGGCAGCCTTCATCGCCACGAGTTGTCTGATGTCGGGTTGGTGTGTCTGGGGCTTTAGGTTTACTTCGTACAGTTTAAATTTCACTCTTTTAAAAATCTTATTCTAATATTGTGTATTTTTTATTGTCTAATTTTTAGCACTTTAAAGCCTGATTTTATTCAACTGTATTACGTAATGTTGAGAAAGGTGCTGAATAAATCAAGGTCATCATTATTGTTTATATTATATACAGTAGTTACATAACATATATTTTCAGTGGTACCATTAAAGTCGTGACAGTTATTTCCTTGAATAACGTACTAATACATTTTCTTCTTCCTGTATATTTCTGAAATAAAGTTCCAAGACAGCACTTAAAATAGTTCTGACATTTACCTACAGGGATACTTTTAAGGTCATACTTATTTCAGCCTTCCTCAGATGACAGTTCCTTTAATGTGCTGTCAGTCTGTGTTAAAGTTGGAGTTAATGGAGTTAATTATATCTCCCCAGATATAATGCACATATCTGATTCAGAAACAGGTCCTCATCCATAGATGTAGAATTCGGCTGAGCATTGTGCAGCTGGCGGAGGCTGAGGGTTTTTTTTCCTTCATGTGCTCCTGTTCTTTTGTCACCACCACATTTCCAGTGTCCTATTTTCACTCTGTTTAATTCAATTGCACTCTCTAAAAAATAGCTTATAGCATTACCTGTGTCTCGATGCATGTAGCTGCAAGTCAAAAACAAGTTAGAGGCGTACAGAGAATTAGATGTCCCCAAGAGCAACACAAACACACAATCAGGGTGACCTTATAGCTCTCCGGTGCCTATTAACATTTTTTTTCAAGGCTGAACATGTAGCCTAGGCTACTTTTTGTAATAAATGCATCAGATGCCTAATTTTCTTCCTGCTTAAATGAGCAGAAAAAGGACAAGGAGAACAATATTTAAAAAAAAAACCTAAAAAAAAAAAAAAAGAGTAATTCATTTCCTTTTAATGCCTCGGCAAAACAACCACGATGAGATGGTTTGAATTAGTGGGTTCTGCCAGTCCAGACACAAACAAATGCCAGTGGAGGCCAGTGTGTGTGCAGTGTGTGGTTTGTTTACTCTGATGGGGCAGGAAGAAAAATGCTAATGGTTTTAAGTGTGTAATGGAGGGCAAGGCAAACAATGTGGCTTTATGTGTTGGCCAGGAAGAATTCCACCTGTTAGAAAAACAAAGTTTTCTTCACAAATTTAACACGGGGTGAGTAATTCTTATATAAATGATCATTCTGGGAGTGAAGTATTCCTTTAAAGCTTCAGTAGGCAACAAGTTTTTGGCATCACTGGGCAAAAATCCATAATAACCTTTCAGCATATTGTAATTCAAGTGTTCTGAGAGAAAACTAGACTTCTGCACCTCCTCATGGCTCTGTTTTCAGGCTTTAGAAAAATCTAGCCCATGACGGAAGACTTTGACCAATCACAGGTCATTCCAGAGAGATCGTTCCTATTGAGCGTTCCTATTGGCTGTGCTCCGGCTGGCTTTTCTCAACATGGCTGCCGGGTCACAAACTTTCTCATTTTACAGCTAAACAGTACACTACAAGATGTTTCTGAAAACATTTGAGGCGAGAAATAGGCATTACAGTAACAGAATATTGATTAATATTTGATCAGCACTGCCTGGTTTGACCGTTTGGTCGGAGTTTGCGAGTGATTGACTCGTAGTTCTCATAGACGGCAGCTGGACGGCAGACTCCAGATCAGCTCTGACAGGTTGTTTTCCTTCGGTCAGTGAAATATTGCAGATGCCATTACGAGCACCGTAGGACACCAGAGGAACCCGATTTTTTTCAGATTGCCTGTCTCATGCACTACTGTCAGGATCGTTTTCTAAAAATGACTTTTTTTTAATCATATTTGCTCCATTTCTTCCCACTGCTGCTTTAAGAGAACTTGCTTGAGATTGGCAATCCATCCACAAAGGATTTTCTTCTAAAAGTTAAATTATTGTCTACAGGGTTTTGTAAAATCTCCAGGTGGGCGTGTTAAAGAAACTTTGACAATTAGGGAATTTTCTAGATTTTCATGCCGCAGTGAAATGAATAGAAGTCAACAACTGCCGCCTGCTGGAAGTAAATAAATCAATCCTCCTTATATTATGCTTTAGAAAATCGATGCAAGTAACTTTACATTGGTCTGAAAAATGCAAAAGCAGCAGTGTGTTCCTTTTAGCCGAACAAAACTCCCTCTAAACTCACTTTTCTCTGTTTGCCACGTGAAGCCTCGAAAATGGTATGCACATGTGGGCCCATTAGCGCCTTCGCACGTGGAAGTCTGATTAGCACTTTCATTATTTACTCCCAACTCATCATTGATCTCTTTTTCTCCAGCCGTCTGGACACTGAAACAGGCGGCTTTTGTCGACTGCCTGAAATGCAACTCGCAGTTCTAAATCGAACCCACTGCTGAGTAAATCTCGATCTGAAGCTTTTCATCAGAAGAACACGTTCACTTATTATCTGATTCATTGTGTGTTTTAATGAGCTTAACGTAATGGCAGGGTTTGACCACATCAATAGTCATATACAAACGCACAGTATGCAGAAAGATGCACCCTAAAGTACAAAAGCTCATCTTAACTGGACTTATAGATGACGTGAGAGGGACACACACACTCCCACAGACTAATGATGATATGAATGAGACACACACGTTTAAATGTTTGTACCAATCGACCTCCAGCTCTGCACGTGTCCTCTCTTTTCCCTCATGTAACACAGCTGTACCCGTTGTTTATTGACTGCCTGAGCTAGTGACTTGACCCACCTAGGTCCAACTACTTGTACTCCTGTGTTTGTGTCACTCAATGCAGACATTTGCGCTCGCATGCACGTGCTAATGTGTTCTGCATGTAAAGTGGAGTATGTCTTTGATCGAGAGCGATCGTTGAGTTTAGTAGCATTAGTGTGTCAGTGAGATCATCAGGCCCACGTGCCTGTGATGAATAGGACAGTCCCTGTATAGCAGCTGTACGGTAACTTAGCACGTCGCTAACAGAGATTCAACCTAGCTGATAAAAAGGACAGTTTGCGACAGGCTTTTAAGTAAATGCAGAGTTCATAGTGCAACATGCAACATAAAATAATGTAGTCAGTCAGAATGAATTGATGATGACACTACCGTTTTTTAATTTTTTTACACAACAATACAGTCAAGACCGATGATGTTAGACACCCATGTTTCCCAGATTCACATTGGCAGATATTTCTACAGGAAAATGAGGCTGCATCACTGAAATAAAGACCACCACACGGACGTTAAGAGGCAGGGCCGGCTTAGGGCAGACTTTTCTAAACTAAAGCCTGGATACATTTGAGAGAGCTGTAGAATCATGCTCAATTTCATTGGCCTCAAATCTCCCTCTGTAGTGCATTAAGTCCCCTCCGTGGTGCATTAATAGACTATTTAAGTTCAGCCACGGCTACATGTAATGCTACTGTATAAATAGCCTAAAAGCTATTTAATGAGCAAAGTGTAGGTGCACCGCATGAGCAAGTGTGATTGAGGCAATTTGTTCCTTGACAGCAGGGTATATTTTTCAAATCGGTCTCCAGGTCCACATGGTCTCCTCCTGTCAGTGTGTCTAATTAGCCCTCCTCAGGAGAGGCTTCTCTCCGACAGAGACAGCCATGCACAGATGTTGAGCACGGCACCAGGAGAAAAAGCACATGGCACTAGAGTCCATTTAAATTGAAGTTTAAGAGAGAATAATCTTCTTCAGGTAGCACTTTGTCAGAAAGGTTGTTGAAAAAATCCTATTATGTGAAAACCCATCAAATTTGAGATGGTAGTTGAAGGGAGGCCAGTTAGGAGGGACTTTGGCTCTCTCTCTGAATCATATGGCAAAATGTGAGATATGGCCACTGTTTCAGATGTTTGGACTATAGGGCTGTCAAAGTTAACGCGATAATGACCCTTATCAGGTGTTATTCCTTACTGAGGGTGAGGGTGAGGATGAGTGTCCCCCAGTGCTGGAGCACATAGGACACATTAAAGGATGATATGTAGACAGCAGACCAGGATGACGACCACCACACATGCTGTTATTGACTTTGTCTCAGAGGGTAAAATTAGAAAATTAAAAGCAACATGACCATTGTTGGGGAGCCTTTTACTTTGAGGGTATTTGTTTGTCCATGCACCGGCGTACTGAGAGCAAAATCAAAACTGGCGTTTTCTCAATGGCCATATGGCAGGACTGCGACAGCAACAAATAAAAGCCAATGGGCTTTGATTGCTGCCACGTGTGCATGCCTCCAGGTCCCAATGTCACACGAGTAGTTGTACTTTTGCCACGTGGCCTTGGGGGGGGCATGTTTCCGATTTATGCGTCTATGATATTTCCCGTCTCAATTCCAGGAGACGGGTGTGAAATAATCAAATGCTGCAAGAGTGTTGTTGCTGTTGTTTCCTACTTTCATTAGGACAATGCATTGGCATTCTTCATAAGTACCTCTATTAATGCACATTTCTTGGACTGGTATGTGGTTCAGAATTCACACCAAAAATGAATCACTTGTGCCTTTTCCTGTGGACTAAGTTTCATAGAAATCTCTTGTGTTTTTGAGATTTCCTGCTAACTAACAAACAAACCCGCAGTAAAACCGGTCCAGACCAGTGGCCAACCTCCGTGTCTGAGAGGGGGGAAGCCAATGCAGAAGTGCCTTAAACTTGCATTGTCACGTACAACAAATTGTAATCAGCCAATGCATTATCCTAATGTTCTTGTCATGTGGTGTGGATGAAATTAGAAAACAACAGCAACAACACCTTTGGCAGAATTTGATTATTTCACACCCGTCTCCTGGAATTGAGACAGGAAATAACACAGACGCATAAATCAGAAACATGCCCCCCCCAAGGCCACGTGGCAAAAGTACAACTACTCGTGTGACATTGGGACCTGGAGGCATGCACACGTGGCAGCGATCAAAGCCCATTGGCTTTTATTTGTTGCTGTCGCAGTCCTGCCATATGGCCATTGAGAACCTTTGATTTGGATCTCAGTACGCCGCCACAGTTTGAGTCACACTGTGTGCCATGTCCACAATTACATAATATGATGACGATATGACGAAATTGCGGATATGCACAAGTAAAACTCTAATGCAATTCAGAAGGGTTTTTAAAGACGATGCTGCTTAACAATAACTTGAAAACATTTTGATGTTCATCCAGGCCCGACTATATTGATCCTTTAATGCGTCCTATTGTAATTCGTATCCTAATCGTCCTATACTCAATGTTTACAATGTTTACTGAGGTAATAAATCAATTGTAATTTTCTCATAGACTTCTATACAATCTGACTTCTTTTTTCAACCAGAGGAGTCGCCCCCTGCTGGCTATTAGAAAGAATGACAGTTTAAGGCACTTGGGCATTGGCTTCACTTTTCAGACCCGGAGGTTGCCGCCTGGGTTTAGCACAATTCCCTCAAGCTCCAAAAAAAGCATCTTGATGATTTTACATCTATTACAAAATGAATCATTATGAAGAGACAGTGGCTGAATATGATGTCTCTTTATTACTGGATTGCTTAATTTATGTTTTTTAAATTATTAAGCTGCTACGTTGTCATGCTTCTACTGTATGCCAGCGATCGTGAGTGCATGTGTGTGTCCAGTAACCGATAACCAATGAGTGTGTGTCTGTGTGTCAGTGTGTCTTAAGTGTATCTCCAAGTGGATGTCAAAATGTGCACCGAGCACGTGTCCCCGCGTGTGAGCTGGAGAACAGGATCGACGTCAGCAGCTCTGCTTACAACGGTCTGGTTACAACGGTCTGGTTACAACGGTCTGGTTACAACGTTGCTTTCATGTACTCGACAGCATGTTTTTGCTCTGGGTGTGTGTGTGTGTGTGTGTGTGTGTGTGTGTGTGTGTGTGTGTAATGTAAAGCACCCTGCCTGCTACAGGGTCTGTCCTCTGCTTTCATATTCCTGCACCTCGGGGTGATGATGATTCACAGGCGCTACTACCTTAACTGCCCACTGTAAATGCTACAAAGTTAAGTGATTGCATCACCAGAGGTTACATCTGCATAATTTTGGTTGATAAATGTCGTGTTTTCATCCAGCCTGAGTGGTTGAGCTTTACCCTCTCTGAGTAAGAGCCAATATGGTGATAATGGATAGTTGTGGGTAGCTTTCTACAAACATATTAACACCAACAGACTGATATCAATATAATAACAAACTGATGTACCAGGAAACATTTCCAGCATGGTACTTCTCCCTAGAGACATTTTTGAAGACAGACAGCTTGTCTTCAGTTATTAGTAGATTATGCTAAATTATGTTAAAACTGTGTGCATAATAAATCAGCAGCAGCAGCAGCAGCAACACTCTTAGGAACACCAGCACAAGGTGTTTCAAGACGTGCAATACTAATGATGAGACCACTGAATCGATGATCATGATGGCCGCGCTTGTTTCTCAACTCGGCTGCACACAATGATCATCATTCAGCGAAGCCATGGAATGAAGGCACAGGTGAATTAGTTAGCCCTTGTTTATGATTAGCATGTGAGAATTTTATATTAACTATTGAATATGTTTTTAAGAAGTTCTTTCTCACTATTGTTTGACTGATTTCACCACACCCCTGAAAGCTCAAAAACAGCTTCGTATTGTTCACATGTCTTTATAGAGGATGACAAATCATTGCACAGCACTGTGAAAACTTTCTTTAGTCCATAATAGACAAACTGTCCTCGGAACGCTGTTTTTTCCTCAGAAATGGTCTGATGAAAATGCACTTATAGGAATAGCTCTTGTATGTAAATGAATGGAATTTATAGGACGTCACATCACCGAGAGTTCGTCCATTTAAATAATCTGTCTGTGCAATGTTCTGAGAAATACCAAGACGAAGAAATGAAGCTTGTCGCGCACACGAGCACACCGGGTTTGTCCGTCGCCACCAAAGCCCCATCTATATGTCTCACCCTGCAATGTAGAGACAGGGTCTCACCCCCCCCATGTGAACTGATTTCATTGAGTTAAAAGAAACATCTGTGTTTTGCTTGTCTTGTCTTGTATACCCAACCTTCGCTCTCACCTTTGCTCTGTCGCCCCAAAATCTGAATGGAATTGTGCATTTAACATGTTGTACAACTAATAAATACATAAATAGCCATGAATAAACTCCTCCCTAAATGAACTGAATGCCAACGCATCCAGACTCATGGCCAAAGCTGGGCATACACTGGACGATTTTTAGCCCATTTCTGGCCCGAATTTTGAGCAGCACGACTGTCATGAGGTCCCTTGACCTCTGACCTCAAGATATGTGAATGAAAATGGGCTCTATGGGTACCCACGAGTCTCCCCTTTACAGACATGCCCACTTTATGATAATCACATGCAGTTTGGGGCAAGTCATAGTCAAGTCAGCACACTGACACACTGACAGCTGTTGTTGCCTGTTGGGCTGCAGTTTGCCATGTTATGATTTAAGCATATTTTTTATGCTAAATGCAGTATCTGTGAGGGTTTCTGGACAATGTTTGTCATTGTTTTGTGTTGGTAATCACGTACAGTGTGAACAGATAAATCGTGAGCTTTGGCTTTACATCACAAACGATCTCCTCGTACAGTTTGAGTAGGAATTACACAACAACATTTCTAAAATCGTACAGTGTATGCCCATAGGTATAGTACCATAGAGAAAGAAATAGTCCCCTATTTTCCCAGGAAAGCTCCCAGTTTCCAGTGTAAATTGTTCAGCACATGGCCTTCTTGACATTCTGCATTTGGCTTGGTCATTTAATGTTTCCGGAACAAATAACATAGGTCGCAGCTAAATAAGCATGAAAATTGACTGAAACAAACCAAGCAAGCTGTGTCTTTACATTTTCAATGCCTAATTAATGACATTGATATTTTCAGTGTTATATACAGTGCACTGTGTTGCAATATAAACCTTGTGAAAGTCTATTTCTTCAGTCAAAACCTTGTTTTGGTCTCATTAGGAGAATAATTTCTATCATTATTATACTGTCATGTTTGTCAGTTTATAGTCTGCATATTGGTGGTAATTAGTCCCAAACCGAAGGAACACTGAATCCAAATCTTGTTATTATTGTTGTTCTCTTCCTCTGAACACTTCTCTCTAATTCATCAGGGGATTTGAACCAACACCATTCCACCAGATTTCCACTTCATTACAGCCAGTTTGAGGAATTAGTCTCAGTGTAACATCAGTCTGTCAGATGTTCTGATTGTCCTGTGAACAACTCACTCACCTCTGGTCACTGGCCACAGTCAGAGAAGCATGTCCCCATGGTAACTGATTTTCTGTGACTGTGTGCTGAATCAAAGAGTCAAACTCGTGGAAGAAATTGTCCCGAGGATTCCACTGTAATCAGGATCAGCTCTACTGTTTGACATGCACAATTTGATTTGGAGGCACACTTTGACTTAGAGGCGCTAAATGTGAGATTGAGAGCATATCTGTAGCCCCCCCGCCCCCCCGCATGGCTCTCAACACGGCCACGGCTGAGCCGGCGGGGTCGTGTCTAGAAGGTAACAAGCGAATTGCGAAACTCTCAGGTTCATATCACATAAATATGAGCAGCACACTACCTCACCTCTTGTAACACCAATGAATTAACCACTGTAACTG
This sequence comes from Sebastolobus alascanus, assembly GCA_916701645.2. Taxonomy (NCBI): domain Eukaryota; kingdom Metazoa; phylum Chordata; class Actinopteri; order Perciformes; family Sebastidae; genus Sebastolobus; species Sebastolobus alascanus. The sequence goes on along the minus strand of CAKAOJ020000133.1, from coordinate 351,033 downwards.
TAGTATTAACCACACAAAAAAACAAGTGTAATAGGAGTAGAAATAAAAATAAATACAATCAAATATAAGCAAGAAAATAAAAAAAGAGGTGACTAGCGTTCTGGCATCTCCCGTATTAATGGTGACCATCTGTAAACAAACTTGTCTGTTTTCAACTGTAATCTTGCTGTGATTTTCTCCATGATAATCTCTCCATTGCGTTATGCTGGGTGGTTGCTGCTTCAACTAGGAAACTTATCTCTTTTGTTTTGCTATTAAAAGCAGAATACTTAGTTATTATTATGAAGATGAAAATGAATTGAATGATACCTGAAGCCCAAGGCAGACGCTGGCCTGTTGGAAACCCAGAAAATGACCATAAACTATAACGAATGAGCACAAAATCTATATAACAAATGGCGCCCAGCTGTTAGAGGAACAATGACTGTGTATCTTCTAAAATGAGCTGTTTTTCTATTCCATGCCACCCGCCGCTAACTCATCTACACTTCAACAGGATTAGCCGATGTGTCCAAGAGGACTAGCATGTTCTCATACATAGACGTAAGGTTTTTATCACCTGTTCCATCAAACTCTGTTCCTCTCCCTGATGTGAATGACAGACCAAGATGTTACCTGTCCTTGCGTATTACTAATGGGGGATTAAAAGAGCTCTGACTGTGCAGTCTGGGGAGGTGGGTGTCCTAAAGCGGGAGAGATTACATTTGTCCTTTTTGTCTAAATAATGGAAAAAGGGATTCTGCCTGTGCTGAATGCAAACAAGAACAGTATGTGTATCTGTGTGTGTAGGGGGAAAAAGTCAGTTGGAAACAGGAATCAGCAAGGTGTAAAGATGTGCACAACAAGAGTGCATGCACACAAACAGGTCAGGATGTGTTTGGCCTGCTGAGTCGGGAGAGAGAACAGCTTGTCCAGTGTGTGTGTGTGTGTGTGTGTGTTAACGAGCCAGATCTAGCCGTCCTTTCCTCCTAACCTTTTCCACTACAGGTTCTACTTTTGGTCCAGGCCGTGCTTAGCGCCTCGGATAATGTTCTGCTCTTTTAATTGTGCTTTGACTGCGACGGCCTTAGCATGAAGGTCTTGTGATACTGCCACCGAGCTCATGAAAGTCAGCACTTTTTCTCATTTTGTTCTTGTCTTCCTTCGCTTTATTCCGCGTCCTCTTGAGAGAACACAGTGTTATGGTCAAGGTGACTGTCATTTATTTATTTTTTTTCTCTTTATTACACTTAAAGAGACTCATTGATTCAAACTGTTTCATACTGGGAGAGCTTGACACGCAGTAAATACCCTGCTCAGAACAATTTGTTCCTGATGGTTAAATGTGTAGATAAAGCAACCGTTCATGCATAAAAGTCTGTTCACACTTCTCTTCAACTCTGACAGACACATGCAACCAGTCACACACATACACACAAGGGTATAAGGACGCTAAATGTCCCTACCATTATCCAGCGACTACTGAATTGTCCCTATAGCAATAATTTTGATCAAAAAAGCTGCTCTAATACAGCCGCAAGTTAGCGAGAGAATACGATAAACCAAAAGGCGGAATTCTAGTCTGTCAACTACGATGGAGGGCCAAAAAATAATAATCTCAGATTTAGAGAATTAAACCAGCAGTATAGGCAGAATATTTTTGGCATCATTGGGCAAAAATTAAATATTTCAGCATATTGTAATACAAGTGTTCTGAGAGAACACTAGACCTCTGCATCTCCTCATGGCTCTGTTTTCAGGCTTTAAAAAACCTAGCCCATGACAGGAGACTTTGACCAATCACAGGTCATTTCAGCGAGAGAGCGTTCCTATTGGCTGTTCATTCAACGGAAGCAGCTGTCAATCATGAGAACGTTTGCTCCGGCTTGTGGGCGGTGCTTGGTATTTCCTCAACTGATCTCAACATGTCACAAACTTTCTAATTTTACAGCTAAACAGTACACTACAAGATGTTTCTGAAAACATTTGAGGTGAGAAATAGGCATTACAGTAACAGAATATTGATTCATATTTGATCAGCGCTGCCTAGTTTGTTCGTTTGATCTGAGTTTTCGAGTGATTGACAGCTGCTCAGAGACGGCAAGGCTCCAGATCGGCTCTGATTGGTTGTTTTCCTCCGGTCTGTGAAATCTTGCAGATGCCATTAGGAGCACCGGAGGTCAACGATTACCTGTCTCATGCACTACTGTCAGGATATGGTGACCGTTTTATAAAAATAACTTTTTTTAATCATATTTTCTCCATTTCTACCCACTGCAGCTTTAAGTCATAATATTCGCTGTCTCTGGCTTATAGTCACCTTTGCTCTGTTTGGGACTGTCTCCCTGCTCCAGGATGTTTCCCACTTAAAAGCTTGGGGAAGCAGCTGTGAGCTGCACTTTATCAGAGTTAGTGAAGTTACATTTTTGTAAACACACAATAGTGAGATTTATGTGTGTTTTCAGTTAGTTTTGGTTTTCCACCTCCGATGAAGAGCAGCCCACAGCCGCTTCCCTGAACTTTGTCCCAAACGGGGTTATGTGTCTGTCAGATGGTCCGAATGAGATACTACCATATCAGCAGAGCAATAATGCACAGCAGACTATAGGGCAGGTAGATTTTCACTTGAAATATTATGACTTTATTCTCATAATATTAGCTACTTTTTCCTCAAAATATTACGACTTTACTCTCGACTTCTCAGAGAACACTGATGTGTTTTGAATGTGCAGAAAGTTTTGAACATGAACAGAACTCTTTCTGGAACACATGAGCTATTAAAGTCCAGGGGTTTATAAATGAATTAATGTATTATTGACGTGACTGTGTGCCACATGCTCATTTAAAGAGGCTCATTTTACTTCCCCAAACAAAAGACACAAAAGAGGACGGAGGAGTAAATCATCCCTGAGTGTGTGTTGACTCAGCAGAAATAACATGAAATGAGAGCAGTTGATCTACAAGGGAATAGGGCTGCACGATTATGGCCAAAATAATAATGACGATTATTTTGATCAATATTGATATCACAATTATTTATCACGATTATTCATTGATTTTAGCGACAACATAATTTTATTGCACTTTCACATTAAAATAAACAGAGCACTGTTTTCACTTCCATGCTGTGCTACCTTCCCGCTAATGTACAAATTAGGGCTTTTTTCTGCTATATATATTGCAATATGAAAAAATACAGGAATATTCACCCCTTTTGTTAGCTATATTTTAAAGTTAAATGCTTCAATCTGGTGTATTTCAAAAGCAAAATTAGAACCAATAAGAGCTAGATAAACAACTTTATGCTCTTAATTTAATCATAAACACATTGATTATATAGATAATATCTATAACCAAAAGTGAAGCCAAAACATCTGGATCACCAGCTGGTGGCTGTTAGTTTAGGAAGCGCTTGATTTGATATGAGTTTTCTATGAGCAGAATGTGCATTTTAAAAGTCAACATCGCAGTCGATCATGTTCATTAATTGTGGGAAGCCAAAATTGTGATTAATATTCGATTAATTGTGCAGCCCTACAGGAGAATAAATATTTGAAAGCAATACAGAATACCTGAGAGCCTTACTGCATTATATTCCATTATATTTTTTATATTTCACCTTAATTGTGTGTTTTCCATTACATAAATAAAGACATTTGCATCATGAATGGATGCAGAAATTTTCACCAGAATGTAGGAAATGAAGTGTTTGATGTTCAAATTTTCCTGGGAGACGACCTTCAGAACCCACTGCTTCATATGCGTTGAAATGAAACATACACCCTTGAATATTCAGCACACTAAATACATTTCTGCTTCTCATCTGTTCTGAGGGGTTCATGTTAAATGATATGTAAATCCAGCCAGCTGTTAGCAGCCGGGGGAAACATTCTTAAACATACAGTAACATTTCTGGCTTTAATCAAGAATATGCATAAAACCACCGCTAATCCTTTTAGACTTAAATGAACTTTCCTATATGCAGTCGTTTTGGGTCACTGGGTCCAACAATAACAAAGACGGAGGTGTAGCTGTATGAGGGAAGGTGCATCCTTGTCTCTAGCTGTACTGAGGGAGTACATGTCTTGGATAACGGGCCCTCCCTCCCACCTGCTGCTGCTGCTGCTGAAACTCTGTGTTCAGGGCTAGCCGCTCTTGCGTATGTTCCAGCCACTGCATTGTCCTACTTAGTCCTTGTTAATGTTAATAACGACACCAAAATGTTGTGTTCTCGCTCGCATAAATAGCTCGGACAGTGAGAATTGTTTCACGATGTGAATGGGACAAAATGAGAACCTTAAACTAACAGTAGTGGTCTCTTTTTACAATATGAGGTCTGTGCATTAAGACAAAAAATACTGGTGTTGCACATTCAACCAAATTTCTGTTTAGACACAGGATATAGAATGTTTTAATTTTTACGTTACTCTCAAATCTAAACCAGCTTCCTCACAATACTCACTTTATCTCTGAATACACAATTTTTTTCCACGATAAAATCTGAAATTAATCTTTGAAATCTTTTTTTATTTTGTTTCTCAAAGTGCCTTAATCTGAGTGATTTTTAAACAGTAGATGAATGATTATCTGTGTATTCATTGTTTTTGTCACATAATAAATAAAATATCAAGCTTTTGTCTATGAAGTCATAATCCTAAGCAAAGCTCAGACTCACAAATGTACATGTTTATACATTTTTCAGAAACATTATCATCATATTGTCTCCAAATTACTATAAAATTATGATTTAAATGCTCACATGATCTGCAGATGTGCTAAAGACACAGTTCATGGTTGGGGAGTGACAATGCATGTCATTAACATGATTAAAACAAGAGCCTGTATAGTGTATAATTATAGCTCATTATAAACACAGGCTGGTAATTGCTATGGTACATTGTGTACAGACTGTACATAAAAATAACACATTTTAAATGTGTCACATACATCCGATACAGGCAGTAGGTAGGTGGATGACTGATTGTTGTGCTTTGTACATGATTACAATAAACAATTACATGTCTTTAAATACAAAGTAAGAATTTTAATGTTAACCACATCACATTTTCTGCTTAATACTGAAACCTACCAAAGACGTTTTTATGCCCAAACCTAACCGAACATTAACCATGGCGTTGTGACATCATAAAACCGATTTATTTTCCAGCAGTGATGTTGTCTGGTCAATAGAGGTGTCAAATCTGTGTGTCATTCTAGAGGGCATGGAAAAACAATGCGTATTTTGTTGTACTTCTCATTGCCTGCGGGTGGAAAATATGTTACATTTGTAGCAGCTATTACTTTCTTTGTCTATAGGTGGCAACACACATACATCTGTACAGGCCCGGCACATGCACTTCTGCCGCTGTAGGCAAAAAACAATTATGCCGCCCCTCTATTTGCAACGTCGCATACAGCAACAACACAAAAAGGCCAATATGTATACTTGTAGCCCACTTTTTAGTTTAAGAAAGTACACTTTAAAGTAGACTACTACTACTAGTTAATAGTTTTTACTGCAAGTATACTTGTAAGTTACTTTAAGTTAACTTATAGTACTTAGCCAAATATACTTTTCTGTATTCTTGTCAGTATAAGCCAAGTATACTTAAGTACAATTTTGTTACGTATATCTCTTATAAGTACATAAAAAGTAAACTGAAAGCATACTCTCTTATATTACGTTTAAAAGAAGTATACTAATAGCACACTTGAATAAACCTATTTTTTGTTACTGCTATTGGTTACTCCGCGATTTTGCTCATAATGAATAATTGGCCCACATTTCACCGCCCTTTGCCAAAGTGCCGCCCTTGGCGATTGCCTATTTCACCTATATGGACACTACAGCACATCTATAGGTCTATTCTGCAAATAGCAGGCTGATAATTCACTTTTTAATAGTTGTCATGTGAAGAACTGCACCTTGTGGAGTTAAAAGCCAGCTCCAGGTAATTTGCATTTTTTAAAAAAAGTCCAGGGCCGTTTCATTTTGCAGACAGTCCCTGTGTAGACTGTAGTCTCCACTCAGGGTCAGAGCAAGTTATAACTGTGAGAGCTAAGCAACCAGGAACACATACAGTACAGTGCGTGTTGATACATTTTGCTTACAAGACTGTGAATGTATGAGTATATCAACACAAAGCGTGCACTCACCACTCTCCCCAGAGAGATATTAGTAACACACACACACACCATATAAAAATGGTTTCATCAAGCTTGCCTTGAGTGCTGTTTAACGTTGCAGTATAATACAACATTAGGGTTTGTTCTTGTATCAAATAGTTATGTGTGTAAATAACAGATAAACCAAATGTCATTATCGGCTCTTCTTTGATCTTCAAAAGCTCAAAGGGGCGAGTCACAACCAGTTTTGATGAACCATTATATGATAGCCACGCTAATCACATTTACAGTAAGTGTCACATAAAACACACTCCTCCTCTCCGTCTCTCTCTCTATATTGCTGCATCTAATCCACAAAATATGCTTTTTCCCGGCGTTACCAAGCAACACAAACCAACTGTTGCCCCTGTATGGATGAATGTAGCACTTGCCACCTCTATTACATAACATCTGGCACATTATAAGTGGACTGACCGATGTCATTAAACCATTACATTTGTGAGCAGGGTCCAAGGTGACTATAGGAGGCCTATTCTATACATTTAGGCTGCTGTCCATTTATGTTTTACATACTCAATGCTCTTAACCATAAAATCAACCACATGACCACGTATGCATACTGCATATAAAAGTGTCAACAAGGTGGCCGCACTCAAGGCAGTGATGGAACACTGAATTATTCACAATTCACCATCTGCCTTACATCACCTGGCTGCCTGTCGCCGTCTGCATCCAGTTTGCTCGCGACAAAAGGATGAACGTTGTTGTGTAATGTCGCTGGACATAAGGTGAGAAAAAGTTTAGCTTGAAAAATATCTTTTCTATGTAAGAGCTTACCGCTTTTTAAAAGAAAGTAGGGCAAGTTCAGTGAGTGATTCACCAAAAAGAAAACACATGAAAAGAACTTCTTTCTCTCCAAAAATTAAATTCAACACATTACCTTGACGAAGCTTTGTGCAAGAAGTCCAATAGATGTTCAGCAAAGTGACAGACTGACGTAAGAGTTTTGTAAGTGATGGCCTTGTTCAGAAGAAGGTCACCTTTCTGTTAATTAGCAGCATAAGCAAAGTGTTCTGATTCTGAGGCCACTCAAAGGCCTCTTATTTGTTACTTGTTCGAAATAAATATATATTAATCAAGTGAACCGAAATGGTTGTCACTGTCCACACATATTTATCAACATGAATCCCAATTAGTATATGACCGTATGAAAATATTATGCGAGATAAGCATATTGTGAACGGCATAATGGTGCGTCACTAAAAGTTGCAGCTGCAAGGAATTGTGGGGCGGCATTATCACCTCTCCTTTGGTAAAGGATGGTCCAGTGTATCCTATGCTAAAGGAGATTATAAAGGAAGCATTGAGGCTCCTTTCCTTAGCATTTAGAGAATTCGAACAGCTCTATTAACTCAACAATCACGGCTGCCACTTAGATAGTTACGGGTCATTTCACTCCGTTAGGAACCTTCCTGAGCAAAAAAGACTTGTTGAAACGTGCGCCCAAAGAGATATTGACTGAAATCTGCTAAGTTAAATGTCAAGTGTCCACTTGTAAAGTCATTGAATACCTTATATGTAATTGGAAATATAACATATAATACGCTTTTTTTTTCCATTGAGAGTGCCAAAAGTGGCCCATACAGCCTCCAAGCTATTCAGCTCCCCACTTCAGTCAGTGGCCACAGCATATGTGAAATGAATACTCCACAAGGCCATGAAAATTGTGACTTCTGTTTGTCCTTGTCTGTCTATTCCCAGAGTCAATGCACACAAAACTGTTTCTGGTTCCGTATCATATGAAACTAGAAAACCTAATGAATCCATTGGTACCAACCATGTCATACTGGCTATATGTGAATGAAAATGGGTTCTATGGGTACCCACGAGTCTCCCCTTTACAGACATGCCCACTTTATGATAATCACATGCAGTTTTGTGTCAAGTCATAGTCAAGTCAGCACACTGACACACTGACAGCTGTTGTTGCCTGTTGGGCTGCAGTTTGCAATGTTATGATTTCAGCATATTTTTTATGCTGTGGGTTAAATACTGGACAAATCTACCTTTAAGGTACATGAGTGAAATTTGATTAATTTGCGATTAATTGCGATTAACTATGAACAATCATGTGATTAATTGTTATTACTGCAAATATTTTAAATGATTGATAGCCCTAATAACAACACTACTTTAGTAGCAACAGAGGTCAGACAGCGGCTGGCGGTACCGCGGTTTTGCACGCTACAGCTCACGCTCCCGCACTTTCACAGGCTTGTCGGAGAACTACGGTGGCCTTCAGGTAACGTAAAAACGTGAAAGTCTCTCTCTAGAGCCAGTGTTTGGTTTGTCCGTTCTGGGCTACTGTAGAAACATGGCGGAGCAACATGGCGGACTCCGTGAAGAGGAGCCGCTCCCTATGTAGATATGAAGGGCTCATTCTAAGCTGATGAAAACACAACAATTCTTAGTTTCAGGTGATTATACACTAATGAAAACATAGTTTTGAATATTATATTCCATTTCTGTCCCTACAGTGTTTACAATTTGCTGGGATCATGAGAACTTTGGAAAGTAGAATGGTTGAGAAACCCTGATTTAATCGATCTTTGCAACTCTTCATTTTTATTTTCCAAAGCAGTGAAATCCTCTTGGCAGCAACAGCGAGGTATTCCCAGGTAATACACAGCGTAGTGATATACACACACACACACACGCACACACACACACACCAGTACACTTTGTACTCGGTAAGGCTTAAGTAGCCAGGTCCACTGAGGTCAAAGAAAACATTGGGTGCACAGGGTTGTTCATCGGGGATGTTGATCACTATCATGCTCCATAAACATGGTGGGCCATATTAAGATATGAGAGAAAGCTGCCATGACGCAGAGCGAACTGGGATGGCTCATGGGTTCAGATGAGAGCTCAGGTAAGGGAGTGCACCGAGGTTCAGCATTTGCATGTATGTGTGAGTTCGTACGGACCCTTATGTGTAGGCCTATGTGTGTTATGTAGCTACCTCGGCTGTATATGTTTGCACCACCTGTCACCTCTGCATCCATTCTCACATTACAGAGCATCAGTTCCTCCATAAGGGTCATCCCTGGAGTCGCGGTGGACTCAGAGCCACCGATGCACACGGAGCTGCCAAGACCAATTATACATAATTAGCTCGGTGCAGCGGCTAGGCTAACGCGCAGCCAGTATTAACCCAGTGTGTCATTAGGTCAGCTCTCTGTGTGCTCCTGCTGTTGGTAATGACTCTTTGGAACCCAGGAGTTCCAGCGTCGTGGCTACGTACAGATTGTAGGGCACGGCCTTGTGTTCTTGTCACATGGTGTCCGAGAACCTGCATACGTTACCGCCTGCCACATTTAGCATCAGGAACACGAGAGGAAATTCTATTTTGGTCATTTCCACGTGGAATATTGTCTAATTTTGACTCGTTACACCTTCTAAGCATCCCAAGAACCCGTACTCTCGCTGCACTCCCACCTAAATATAGCATGATGTGCGCACTGGTGCACTCATTGCTGTTTACATTGAGTTGTCCTTCCATTTATCAGTACACTGAGTGAAGTAGATGCCACTAGAAGGGCAGAGAGTCAGACAGGCAGAGGTGGCCTTGTTTTCTTATCACTTGCCGCTCACATTAGTCTAGATTTGTGGCAAAATACCAGCAGGTAAAAGAAGCGGCTTTTAAAGAGATCCTATTATACTTATTGCATATTTGTGCTTTGGGTTTCTACTAGAACATATTTATATGCTTTATTGTAAAAAAAAATGCCTTATTGTCCTCATACCAGCTGTGCTGCAGCACCTCTTTTCACCCTCTGTCTGAAATGCTCTGTTTGAGCTCCTGCCCCCCACCAACCGGTTCAACTGAACCAAACTCTTTGGACTCCAGCTCCGCTCGAACTAGCTTTGTTTGATGGTGTGCCAAACTTTCAGGAGCAGTGCTCCTGTGGGGGAGAGTAACTCCCTTTGGCGTGGACTTTGGTCTTTGTAACTTTGCAGACTTTTTACATGCACAAAAAAAACTATATAACTCACTAAAGGAAAGGGAAAAAGCACAAAAACATAATAGGTCCTCTTTAAATGAACTCATCCACAAGCTTAACTTGCCAAACTGAGTGAAATCCTCAAATTACAGTCACTTATCTAATCAGTAAAAAGACCTATGTCTCCAGGGAAAGTTGTTGAGGGTTCTCCTCTATATAATTGCAGTGTATTTATGTGTAAGCACAACCATTAAGATTTTTTTTTACCTGAACTCAGCCAGACAGACTATTTCTTGGAAACAGTAGCCGGTGTCATTTTTATACTCTGAGCTGTTTCTGAAAAGGTCTTTTGCACTCAGTCAACCCCTGTAAAGTACATCTGATCATAGATGCAACTCAAGCTTTAGTTCACCGCACATTTTGGAATCAGGGATGCAAGCGTGGGATGACTTTACATAGAACCTGTGAATCATTTTAGTTTGGAAGAAAAAAAATCAGGGATCATAATAACTTTTAATTCAATGTTTGTGTAACCATGTTCTGGTCTACCAAGTCTCCACCTTTGTCTGCTGCCAGATAGCACAAGCCCTTTTCACAGAAAACATTTTGACACGTACCAGTAAGAAAACCTCAGGTCCAAATGATAAAAATATTGACGGCTGAATTCTAGCTTCACTTTTCATGCTGGCTCACTGCCACACTGTCATGGCTTGGCCTACTGGGACACTTTAATAAAACAGAGTTATGGTACATGCCCACAGAGGGATTGCCTCCCAGCATTGGACGCTTGATGGGCTGCCACTAGACAAAAATAGGCACCTGATTGGACGAACACTTTCCCTCGTGGGCTGCTGCTTCCAGCTTCCAAATCGGAACCAACGTGGCGGCTCGTTTGGAAACTTTCTTCTCAATAGTTCAACGAAATGTGCTTCTGAAAACATTTTATGCGAGAGATAAGCCATGCAGTTGCTAAATATGTCTTTATTTTAGATCAACAACGTTAAGTTTAAAAGTTTCTCTGGAGTTTCCAGAGGCGGCGAGTGTGTATACTAGTAGCCTTGACTACAACCTCTAAGCAAATGATGAGCGGGTGACGTGACGGTCCGTCTCTCGAATCGCCTCGCCACGCTACCAGAATGCATGGCTGCTTACATTGACAATGAATGGGAAGCGTGGAAAGGTCGGAGGCAGTGGACATGTACCATTATAATCTCCGCCAGCTCAAGGACCTCTCGTAGTTCCAGTGACTCACACTTCCTCAAAGACTTTTTCTTGCCTATTTGATACTGCCATTGATTGGTGCCACAAGTGATCAGACAGCTGAATGCATCGCCTCCTCTCAGCTGCTGCTCTGCGCCCAGAGACACAGTGGGAGGAAAACAGTTTGCTCACTTTTATTGTTTTGGACGGTGTGTTTGGCTATCAGCTAACAGCTAACAGCTAACGGAACCACCAGAGACACAGTGGAGGAAAACAGTTTGCTCAGTAGACTTGAAGCCTAAGCAAACACTTCAAGTCACACCTGTGCCGTCTCCTCCCCCCTCAGGTGTTTGCCATTTCTCACCTGGCCATCAGCCATCTCTCTGCACAGATGTTCTTAGTTTAGTCATCAGCTCCTCACTATAAATAGAAGACTGTTCACCCTCCTTGTTCTCCAGACTGTTAATGTCGCTGGAGCAGGCTTGCCCTTTTTGTTCCAGTACAGTGTGTCGCCTCACCACCCCTTCACAGTGACATTAAAAACTTTCTAATTCCTGTGTGTATGGACGTGCGTCATAACATTTCTGAACAGTAACATTACCACAATTTAATTTACTCGGCAAACTGGGCTGATTTTTCCGAGTGCAATTATTTACTCTAAAAATGATGGCAATTACTTTGGGACATACTGTAATAAACCTGTGACACTTATCCTCGATAGACAATCTGAAATTTTATACACAACAACTGCGGAGCAACGCAACCTAGGAGGACTTAGGTCACACAAAATGAATGAACATGAAACAATTTATTCAATGTAATTTGGCAGGAACCCAGTAGCTGGATGGGGAAAAGGCTTAATCCGGATCCGGTGGTACAAAGGTGAAACGTCTGGCTGTGAACAGCAGGAGACAAGCTTTTCTCGCTGTGGACTAATTAGCTGGCTATAGCAAGTGAGAGATGAGTGTCTTCCTGTTAGCATCACCCACCATCAGCAGCGACTGACAGTCTTTAAAAATGCTATGCTTCTGCTAAATTATATAAGTGATGCACCGTTCATTTAAAAAAAGGTTTATTACCTTGATTTTACAGCAGATCCCTATTCAAATGTGTCCCTGCATATCACATATCAGTCACAATTTCTCTCTAGCATAAAATTAATTACATAACTTTTTGATTCCCGTGTTAAATGAGATTAGTAGGAAGTGTAATATCACAAGTTTTACTCTTAAAGCTTCAGTAGGCAACTCTTATTTGGCATCATTGGGCAAAAAATCCATAATAACCTCTCAGCATATAGTAATTCAAGTGTTCTGAGAGACTTTGACCAATCACAGGTCATTTCAGAGAGAGAGTGTTCCTATTGGCTGTGCTCCGGCTGGTGGGCGGTGCTTGGTATTTCCTCAATAGATCTCAACATGAGGTAGCAGCACTAAGTGACCTGAAAAATTTATTAGTTTATCTTTTACATGATTTTGATATAGATCTTCCATCATTAGAGGGTCTTGTCATCACAGTAACCTGTGCAGCATGCAGTGACGTATAGGTAAAATGACCTGAGACTGTGTAACCATCAGCTTTGTAGTAGCCCACTGAAAACCTCCTGAAGGAGCTCAACAAATCAAGCGAATATTCTTTCACAATGCAGCATTATTATAGTTCAGGAGCAGATTTTCAAGCCGTTTCCATGATGCAGGACTTTTACAGAGTGGCTATTTGACCCGAATAAGTCAATTATAATGGACTGAAAACACCGGTCACAGGCTTTTTCCTAATATTCGGTAAAGGTCATGGTGTTGTTTTTATTGTAACTCCAACACTGTGGCTTGAGGACCCGGTTCCCACTGCACTACTAGATACTAAAAATGGATGTTTCAGTTCTTAGAAAATAGATGTCATTCACAGTTTGTTTGTTTTTAAATCAGTGACGTGTGTTCTAATTATATTTATGTGTGGTTTCTGATCCATGTGATATCTTCCTGTTTACATATCGGATTAGAGGACAAAAATTGTCAAAGCAGATCAACACACACACACACACACACACACACACACACACACACACAGATCAGACTTCATTAAGGGGGCTATCATGTGTCCGACTTGAAGCCAACTGTACCGGTGTAGTAGGCATGCTTGTGCATACTGCCTGTGTAATTATTTGAAAAGAACGTGCATATATGGCTCATTAGTGGAACAGTAGGAATGTCTGTGCCGGCCACTGAGCGCTAACCCTCCCAGCAGTTGGAGAGATTGGCGTCACACTGAGTCAGAACGGCCGCCGGTGACACAGCGTGGATGTAAACAAAAACAGAGGAAATTGGTAGTACAGGCCACGTCTGTGTGCATATGATTTACTGTGGCTCATCTTGTGTTATGAAATCCTGCTTTGATGATATTCTCTCATACAAGGGTTGAATTTGAAAATGTTCTATAATGACGATGAATAACAAAACTCGTATTGGGATCAATCTAAAAACTATCACACGTCATACAACACAGTCTCATGGTAGTTCGTGAAATAGTCACAAAATGTAATCTATTTGATTCGTGTACATGGACACGAATTTCCGTTTTTTTTCGTGATGCTCAGCACAACGTAATTTTCATGCGTTTTCCTAATGTCCAGCAACACGTGACGTGTCAATTTCCGCTCCAGTCTTTTCAAAATAAAAGTACTTTAGTTAGGTTTAGGAATGGTTTGGTTAGGCTTAGGCAACAAAACTACTTAGGTTTAGGAAAAGATTGACTTGGTTAGGCTTAGGCAACAAAACTACTTAGTTAGGTTTAGGAAAAGATCGACTTGGTTAGGCTTAGGCAACAAAACTACTTAGGTTTAGGAAAAGATTGACTTGGTTAGGCTTAGGCAACAAAACTACTTAATTAGGTTTAGGAAAAGATCGCGGTTTAGGTTTAAATAACATCAGAAGTGGCGTAACTTAAGTACGGAAATTACGTGACAAAAACTACTTAGTTAGGTTTAGGAAAAGTTTGTGGTTTGGGTTAAAATAACTCTGGAAGTGCTGTAACTTAGTCACAAGTATACGGAAGTTACGTGACAAATAAATAGACATTGAGTTCTGGTTTCACACGGGACACGAATACCGATCTACTGGGCAAAAGTCCTATGTTTTTTGACCCACCCATCCACCCTGACCTCCTATCTACGTGGCGTTCGCCACTCTTTACACTTCCTGGTTCACAATTCCGTGGATTACATACAAATTGATTTTGTGCTGACCATCTAAGAAAAAAAAGTGAAATTTGTGTCTATGTACACAAATAAATACATAAAATTTCTATTTCACAAACTGCTGTGCGACAGAGATGCTTCATATGACTTGTGAAGCATATGATAAAAAATGCCAGTTGGATACAGCTGGTGATGAGTGGGCTTTTAGTGACATTAATCACGACGAGGTGTGCATTAAATTGTGATGCAGCCCTGACGCACGACCTTTGGAGACCTGTTAATGCAGCGTTAGAGGGAGAGCATTTTGGGTGTCATTGCAGTCAGCACTCGAGAACCACGCTGAAAATTAAATTCACTCATAGATGTCTACAAACAAACTGCATCGACTTGAGTATTGAGTCACAGTTTAATACAATTTCACATATTTTCATACAGCAGCTCAGGTAACAGCAGGTGAGTTTATGTAATATTTGTTGGAGGGTGGGAAGGGGAGATTTCAAATGTTGACATACCTGCCTGGAGGGTGGTTCAACTGATGTTATAATTTTTTAATATCAAAGGTGTGTGTGTACGTGTTTGTGAGAGAGGTGGTATTAAATATAGCAATCGTCGCCAAAGACTTGCTGCCTCTCTTTCTTTCCTTTCCCCCCCCCCTCTCTTTTTAGTCTAAGCATGAAGCTATTGGAGTTACGTAAACAGAGCTGCAAAGGGCAGCCGTTCACTGACGTCTAAGGTTAAGCATTTATAAGATCACTCAGTGGTAGTCACATTTACCAACTACACCGCTCGGTGGAGTAGCACAGGTTTGGAATTGACCATTACCTCTGATAAGTCTGCAGAACGCCTCATGGAAACAGTAAAGCGCCTGCGGACGATTTTCCAAAGGTGCTCTTCACTGAGCTCCTTTGTCCGCAGACTCACAAGGAAACAAGTGATCTTATGTTACATCTATGACAAGCAACTCTGAATAACCTTAAAACAACATTTAGCCTGTGTTACTTAAGTGGTCTTCATGTGATTGTTTTGTTGATATTTGTTATCACACCACATCCACAGATACCGGCAGAAATTGAGGGCCAATCTGGAAAGAAACTGTTATGTTCACTGTTCACAGAATCATAAACCTTGGTGGACATTTTCTTTAAACAACATAATGTTCTGTATATAACACTTAGCTGATAAAAAAAGAATTCAATAAAAAATAAATTAAAGTTACAGAGGTTATTGATTTTTTTAATTGAGTTTCATTATGACTGGATAAAAAGAAAACGAAACATTATTTATCCGAGATATGGAGTTATTGAGTATTAGTTATTCACTTGGTTGTCTTTACCAAATACTTAAAAGCGCTCTACCTGAATCTGCTAGTGTTCCCTGGCACCCCCAAACCCCCAAATTTTGCTCACTGTTGATATTTTCAGACTCATCACAAGTAACTGGTTGCTGCTACAACTAAAAGCATGAACTGATTTTAGGCCACTTGGGGTGCAATACCGCAACATTTGTTTTTGATCTGATACCAAATAATACAAGGCCAGAATTACCAATATTGATACCGATACTATTTATGTACTTTCATTTTGCTTTCCACTCTTAATTACTAAATGCTTGTTAAAACACAAGACACTTTTAAAAGGCAAATAACAAAAATACGTTTTTTTTATTATTGTAAATCAAATGTGCAAACACGACAAAAACTATTTGAATAACCAACGCGCAAACATTTATTTGTTGAGAATAATGAAAATAACTTTTAAAAAAAAGCTCAAACTACCCTCAACCATCATTCACAGCTGTGAAATAGCTCCAAAATGCTCCTTTTTCTTCAGCCGTCATGTGTCGGTCGGAGTAAGGGCAGCTTTAAACGAAAAATTCTATACCACTCTCGTTTTTGTAGGCCTATGGTAAATTTGAAGCGGTAGTGTAAAACGGTGATTTATCGTTACACTTTGCACTTTACTTTATACTTTCTTACCGTACGGTTTAAACAAACAACATACAAGTTGTTAATTACTGAGCTTTAGAAGTGCTGGTAGGCAGATTTTGTTAGCTTTGGACAGAACTAGGCTAGTCGTTACCTACTGTTTCCAGTCTTTTTCCTAAGCTAAGTCTGCCGGCTGCTGGCTGTAGGCTATAGCTTAAAGCTGCAGTATGCGAGATTGGCGCAAATATGATTTAAAAAAGTAATTTTTAGAAAACGGCCGCTATATCGTGAAAAAAATCATGTTCCTCTTTGTCCTACTGTGTCCTCCGGTGGTCCTAACGGCATCTGAAGGATTTCACTTACCGGAGGAAAAACAAGGTCCGCTGTCCAGCTGCAGTCTATGAGAGCCGGCTGTCAATCACTCGCAAACTCTGACCAAACGGTCAAACTAGGCAGCGCTGATCAAATATGAATCAATATTCTGTTACTGTAATGCTTATTTATCGCCTCAAATGTTTTCAAAATCATCTTGTAGTTACTGTTTAGCTGTAAAATGAGAAGGTTTGTGACGCGGCCGCCATTGTAAAATCTGTTGAAGCAAGCCAAGTTCTGGTCACATGATCGGAGCACAGCCAATAGGAACCGCTCTCTCTCTCTGAAATGACCTGTGATTGGTCAAAGTCTGCCGTCACAGGCTAGATTTTTCTAAAGCCTGAAAGAGCCATGAGGAGGAGCAGAAGTCTAGTTTTCTCTCAGACCACTTGAATTACAATATGCTGAAAGGTTATTATGGAAATTTTGCCAAATTATGCCAAAAAATTGTTGCCTACTGCCACTTTTATAGTTAGCGTGCAGACATGAGAGTGGTATCAATCCTGTCATCTAACTCGGCAAGAAAGCAAATAAGCCTATTTCCCAAAATGTCAATATTTTCCTCTAAGGTTGACTTGCAGATGTAGCTAAACATCACTTTTCTCTGTGCTTGGATGCTTGTCAGGGATTAGCCTGTTTGTTTCACGAAGCGAGCATGTATATTGATCTGATTGACATCCCTCCAACTTTGTAAGGTGAGTTCAGGTCTCCGGGTCCACATAATCCGATGTGTTTTGTCTGTGCGTTCACTGCTTTTCAATCCATTAGCGAAATAACCACCTGTTCTGCTCAGAGGAATCGCAGGTCAGACGGGTCAGGTGAGGAGAACCCTCTGAACCACCGTCTGCTCGGTGCATGTGAGGTTGGATGCTAAACCATTTCTGATAACTCACACAAAGAGGCTGGAAATCTGAAAATATGTTGCGTATAGTTCTAACAAGCTGTTCTGTCTTCATAAGAGTTCCACCGCCATCAGGCTAATATTACATTGATGGATCAAGCATGATAATTTTCTGCTTCTGTTTTCCTCGGAGTCAGAGGAAATTGGTGCCCAACAGACTCTCTTAAACAGTTCAGGAACATCGAATACTAAAAAGTGTCACCGCCTTAAAATCACACGGTGATGTTTTGCTTACATGTTGTACGTCATACATGAGCTTGCATGTCACGGATAATAGCCCAGTTGACAGATTGTCTGTTTATCATAACATGCAGGTGGTCGGCAAGCTAAAGCTGAGCTCAGGGCAGAGCTCTGATTGGCTCTGAAACCTGAAGCCTTTGTATTGGAAACGGCAGGATCGTGCTTCATTCAACAGTTTCTCTGCACTATGGCCCGGCCTGACACGCAACGGCCCCGAGTCTCACGCCATGTAAACACAGAACACCCCCTCCTTCCCTCAGCGTACCAGATCAGATGGCCTCCGCTGCACCAGGAAGGTTGAATCAATCGAGTTTTATCTCTCCATATGGGCAAATGTTATCTCGCTGAATTAAACTGATCAGTATTCTGCAGCGAGAAAAAGGAAGCATATTATCCATCTGTGGAGCATAAAAAATGTAACCTCCTAGAATTTTCTTTTCTTGGTTGTCTCAATAAACACAGCAGACTTGCAGGCTTCATTCCATATATAAAGTTGACTTTATTGCATTTTTTTATTTAGATAGTTGCAAGCAAACTGGAGCATGTAAGCAAATTACATGAATAACTTGTGAGGTCAGAGATTTTGAGTAGAAGGAGGGGAACAAAGCAGACCCATATGGTGCCACAGTTTAAAAATAGTATCAAGAAAAAGGCCCCTGTAAGCCTTATACCATCAGTTATATCAGCATGTATGCATGTGATGTAATTTGGGGCTTGTTCTGGGACCCACACCTGTGCTGAATCAGGTTTAGTCTATGTTTGGTTTTTGCCAACGCACCTGGTAGAATATTTGGATGCGCGTCGACTACTTTGTGGCCACAAACCATTAAAAATAGAAATGTTATTGGTCTCAATCTGCATCATAGCAAACACACTGATAAATGGTGTTGTCACCAAAATTCTTTCGAAGACTTTGTGGACTTTGTACAAGGATCAATGGTGCGAAATTCCATGCAGGAAATGATACATGACAATTGAGTTATGTCAATTCAAATTCACGTTTCTGTAGCGTCACCAGTAGGCTAAAGGACATCACATTTTGCAGTGTGCACATGTCACCAAGTCACCAAATTTGGGTTCAATTGCACAAATGGGTTCAAGAGTTATTGCAGTGCTTTCTATGCCTCCACGTCAGTGACAGCCGCGGCCAGAGGCATTCTGTTTTCGGGTTGTCCGTCCGTCCGTCCATCCATCTGTCCATCTGTCTGTCCGTCCATCTGTCCTTACGTACGTAAGCACATCCGGTCCAATCTCATGAACGTGATATCTCAGGAGTGCCTGGAGGGAATTTCTTCAAATTTGGCACAAATGTTCATATATATATTTACATATATATTCTGGAAAGTAAGTAAATCCAGCAGCATTTCGTGACCTTGCTGTACGGACACATTACTGCAGATCCACTGACATTTTAATCCACATTGCCTCTGTGTCGTGAGTTAAAAAGAAGCCTAACCATCCATGCACACACACATATGCTATTAGACTGTAAATTAGATTTCTCACTAACTGATTATTTGTCATGCGTGTTACGCACACGGGGCTGTTCATGTGTGATATGCAATCACAAGGAACGGGGGTGATGACACGATGCTAAAAATGTTGCTGTTCTGTCTGCAATCAGATTTCTAACAAATGTGCTTTAATACCAAATAAGTCACTGCTGTTTGTCAGTCAGCGTGTTTCTTTGGCTGTATTTTTGAGCTTCATCCCTGTCATATTTAATTCATTGAATTGAAAATAAGGTCAAACCACAAAACATTCTAAAAAAATCTCTCAGCAAAAAGACTCTCAGACTGATTCTCCACAGTCTGCCGCAGCTGCGTCTTCAGCCTTTATATTATTTTAACTGACAACACAAGATTGGTTCCTTCAAAATAAGACATGCTGAAAACTGGTTTAATCACTCCACCAGATCAGAAGAACACAATTTTGTTTTTACATCAGCTGTGAAGCGTCGTGTCCTCACAGTCTTTTCCAGCCTTTTTCTGTCCTCTTCGCTAATTGACGAAGGCAAACACGGCTGAGAGGGAAATTAATCTAATGTGTATCGTTGGCCGTGGCCTGAGTGAGCGCTGCAGCTGGTGTTGCTGACTCTGCTTGATGGCCACGTTGCCAGGACAGTGCATGTGTCGAGGTCCAGCTAACAGAACAGGCTGCAAACAGGCTGGGACACAAAGATGGGACACAAATAGGGTTCAAGACTAAAGGCGCAGTCGGGACGCACACAGACACAAAAGACACATTATGCTGTACTGTATTTTTGTGTTTTTCTAGGACTGACCCTGAGCTGGTTCTCAGATGAGCAGCCTGAGTCAGGGTCTGTGTGTTTGTCATTGAGGTTCCAGAGAACTCAGTGAAAATGTTGATGTTTCTCTTCCAAACAAATAAAGAAATTCTTGCCATGACCTATGTCAGCTGTTACCAAGAAGAAAACCTTGTTTTTGAATCAGCCATTTGAAGCAGATTTTGGCATATTTTTAAATTCATCGTCTCTGGGCACATGCTACAGCTTAAATCTGTGACTAAAAGGGAAAAAAACTCAATTATCTTATTTACCACTAGTATCCTAAGTATAGTAAAAAATGATGTGATTAATGAATTAAAACTCTTGCCAACAACTATCTAAAATGCAAAGACATATGCGATGATGTGTTTCCCTATGGGTGAGAACATACATAATATTCCCTCCATCGTGTTATCGTGCAGGCAGTGTTATGGCAGTGTGCTGAACAAGCCCGTATGCATGTGTCCTGTTATACGCAGCGCTGGGAACACACTGGCTTAATTACTGACCAATAGTGGAGGGAGTAGCACTGGTTCTCTCCGACCTGGTTACACAAACCCGTCGATGAAGCACAGAACAACCAGGCTTAAGTACGCCTATCTGATTTCATCCATTCAATGCCCTACAGAGGGCTAAAAAAGGTCATCAGTGTTGGCGGGTTTTAGGTTTCACATCGAATCAATGTAAATACCAAGACTTGTGACTTTTTCTTAGACCTGTTTTGGACATTGTGTGAAATATGTTATTTCAAAGTTAGAGAGAAAGGGAAAAGTAGAGAGAGAGAGCTGAACCTCGCTGCTTGCTTCAATTTAATCCAGTGATGATGCCAGTTTGTAAACTTGGGGAATCTTAACACACTGACAGCAATCAAGGACCTACCGCTGTCATTAAATGGACATTAAATAACACAGGACTTATGATCATAATAGCCTCTCCAAAATGTTAAATTGTGTCTTAGTTCTTTATATGCCCTTTGAAAGGACACCTAATGGATATTATCTATAATATATCTTTATGTTTTTAACTATTATTTGTAAAGTATGCATAAAAACAAAGCTCAGGCATGATAAAACAACAGCAAATGCAGGAAGCAGAGGTGGAAGAAGTACTCAGATCCTTTACTTCAGTAAAAGTAGAAATACAACAGTCTAAAATTACTCTGTTACAAGTAAAAATGTATGATTTTATTTAAAAATTAACAAGTGTACAGCTGTCAAATAAATGTAGTGGAGTAAAAAGTACAATGTTCCCCCTCTGAAATGTAGAAGTATAAAGTGGCAGAGAATGGAAATACTCAAGTAAAGTGTAAGTATGTCAAAATTGTACTTAGTACAGTAGCCTACTTGAGTAAATTTACTCAGTTACATTCCACCACTGGCAGGAATTAATATGAAACTCCTGTAGCGTATGAAATGACAAAAGTTACAGAAATAATGAATTAAAGGTGCTAAATGCGAAATTGGGAGCATTTCTATTGCCTCCGCATGGCTACCAACATGGCGACGGCTGAGCAGGCAGCTCACAGCTAACGGTGCTAACAGCGCTGCCGTATGAGAGCAGTGCAGAGTGGCGGTCGTGAGCTAGCCAGTGAGGCACGCTCACATGCACTAAAAGCACACGTGGCCGTCCCGGCTATGTCAACAAAGCACAGACAAACTCGGATCACAACACACACAGAGGGAGAGAGACTTCATTCTCTGCTCAGGTAGACATTACTCCTCTATATCTTTACATAGACAATAGGTGTTTGCTTCTATATTAACGCTCTGGATGTCGTATAGAGTACCTTTAAAGAGATGGTTTACACTTTAAATATTATAGTAAATGCTGACACTGACTTGAGAGCGCGACAGCACACATGGACCACAAACAGGACTTCCTCTTTTAGCTTTAATTTCTCTCTGTAAATTGATTCACAAGTGAGAATATAAGTGAAAGGTGATAAGTGGTTCAGGTGCTAAAGTGGATGAGCAGAGTTTGAGTCACAACCAGCGGGCTCTATCTTTAGCTGGTCTGTGGGGTACTTTGATTAACTCATATGAGAAAGTCAATACAAATTGGATTGGATGGCTCCCAGGCACCAGTCCCACCCAGCTGTTCTCCAGCTGCAGTTTTTTTTTCTTCTCATTGATACCTTTGTACATTGTTGCTTGCATTCACGATTATCCAATATTTTGTCAGCAGAGGGGGCGAGCTTTTACTTTTAGAAGGTGGATAAATCCATTAATATCTTCTTGGATCCTAAAAATATTTAAGGGTCTGGATGGACAATAGCACTGCCACTGCTTCTAAATATTTAGATTTGGATGCCTCTTTATTCATCTTAACTGGATATTGTTTTCAATCTGATCGCATGTGACAGTTGTGATAGCCTGATCATGTGTTTTTTTTAATTGTATTTATTGTTGTAACAATGTTTTGATGCTGCCCTTTGGTCAATCACTTTAAAATTGATTTTAATCCCACTTCAACTTTTTACCTTAAATAAAGGAAAATGTAATGTACTTGCTTGAGACTTTCAGCTGCTGCACTGATGAGGACAGTGACGTACAGTATCATGGTCAAAGTAACAGTATAACCTTATTCTATATATAATTATTTGCATTGCAACTTTCCTACAGGTTATCTCAAAGTGCTTTACAGATGAACAGTAAAACAAATTGAGACGAATGCATATGGGAAATAAAAATGATAAATTAAAGGGGAACTACGCCCATTTTCAAAATTCATACATGTTATTCCCATGGTCTAAGACAGTCCAAAAGTTATTAGTAAACATGAACAACTCTCTCCCAAATCAAAAACTAGAGTGCTAAACCTCAGACTTGTGATGTTATAGGGTATAAATCCCCAGTTTGAGACTTACAACTCAGAGCAGCTCATGTTCACACATATTGAGTGAACTGTCCTAGGCCATGGAAATAATATATTAGAATTGTTTATTTAGGTGGTGCTCCCCTTTAAATAATAAAACCATAAATAGATTAAAAACAAACAACAAATAATACAGAAAAGAGGAATTAAACACATTTAAAAAAATCATGAATGCAATATATTATGTACATAGGGAGACTGCTAAATGTATATAGGCCTATAAGAACATCAAACATCAGTTAAGGTTATACATCATATTAATAGGCTGATACATAACCTAATGCATGTGGGAAAACTGAGGATTATAAAAGCAAAAACACACTTTTTCCCCCTTTAACAAGCCTTGTGTGTGCCGCTGCGCCCGCTGCGTCCTCCTAACCTCATATATTCCAGCTGCTTTCTCCTGAGGGAAAGTCTGTTTACCAAGAAAACAGATGAAACCGATACTCGCATACAATGTGGTGCCTCTATAGGGACGAAAACAACAAAGAAAATGCTGT
Organism: Sebastolobus alascanus; assembly: GCA_916701645.2. Classification (NCBI taxonomy): domain Eukaryota; kingdom Metazoa; phylum Chordata; class Actinopteri; order Perciformes; family Sebastidae; genus Sebastolobus; species Sebastolobus alascanus. The sequence goes on along the minus strand of CAKAOJ020000133.1, from coordinate 327,433 downwards.
TTCGGTGAATGCATAACAGGTTAATGTGAAATGTATTTGTCTAATGCATTAAAACTCATTGGTTTAATATAATGTGCACACATCTTGCAGATTTAAAAACATGATTTATCGCCATTTCATAGAGTTAATTTGTGATAATTGCGCACGAAAATGTGTTCAAATGTTTAATAGTTAAGCATTTATATTAGCTATCTTTCCCTGTTTCTGTTGATGAGGGGTGGACAGGGCTGACGCACACAAACAGCCACAGTAACATTATGATATCGGGTCTTGCTCCAGCTCCCCAAAGCTGGAGCGTGACGCATGACGCGGTTTGGAGGCGCGGCACAACTTCCCCAATAAATGCCCGAGCCAGCTCTCCTCCGGCTTCAGACACAGACACAGCAGCGAGGTTAGACCTCCTCACATCACTGAAAGGACTTAACTCCCGCTCACAGCACCACCGAAACTCTGGGTGCAACCGCTACAAGGAAGCATGATCAAGAAAATGTCGCCGCCCGAGAATGAGTTCGACATACCGGCCAAGAACTGCCACAGGATGGTGATCCTGGGCTCCACGAAAGTTGGGAAGACGGCCATCATCTCTCGGTTTCTGAACGAGAGAGTGGAAGACCAGTACACCCCCACTATTGAGGACTTTCATAGGAAACTCTACAGCATCAGGGGGGACGTTTACCAGCTGGACATTTTGGACACATCTGGGAATCATCCGTTCCCTGCAATGAGGAGACTTTCAATTCTTACCGGTGAGTTGAGCTTTAAAACTCCCCCCCCCCAAAAAAAACATATCATGCTGCTGTTTGCTGCTATTAAATTGTATTTTTACTTGGCACTAAACCTGTCTTCTGTTGTGTTTTCTAGGTGATGTGTTCATCCTGGTGTTCAGTCTGGACAACAGAGACTCCTTCCAGGAGGTGCAGCGCCTGAAGCGCCAGATTTACGAGACCAAGTCGTGCCTGCGCAACAAAACCAAGGAGAACGCGGACGTCCCACTGGTCATCTGCGGCAACAAGTGCGACAGAGACTTTTACCGCGAGGTGCAGGAGGACGAGATCGAGCAGCTGGTCGGCGGAGGAGAAGGAGAGGAGACCTGCGCTTACTTTGAAATCTCGGCGAAGAAGAACACCAACGTGGACCAGATGTTTCAGACTCTCTTCGCCATGGCCAAGCTGCCGAACGAAATGAGCCCCGGGCGGCACTGTAAACTGTCCGTGCAGCACTGCGAGTTTCTGCACAGAAAGTCCCTGAAGAACAAGAAGTGCAAGGACGGGAACGCGTACGGGATTGTGGCGCCGTTTGCGCGGAGACCCAGCGTGCACAGTGACTTGATGTACATAAAGGAGAAAGCGATAGGAGGCAGCCAGGCCAAGGAGAAAGGCTGCGTCATATGCTGATACTTTGAGACTTTCTGTGAGACTTTCTACAACTAAATCGGAGCCGTTCTGCATGCAGGGCGCATAAGCTCAAAGACTGCAGCGCCTGAGTGACACATTGTGAACCAAACTGTGATGAGACAGACACACACACACATGGGGCGAGAGGCTCTGTCCCCGTGTAGTGATGCAGGAGATGCTCTGAAACATGCTGTATAATCTGCCTCTCCATTATAGCTTGCCGTGAACGGCAATGTTTACATTTTGCTATTTTTTTTTTTTCAAACTTGGTGGAACTTGAATGTTTGTTGCATTATGAACAAATCTGAATGTGTATTTATTATGTCCACGTCAATTTTGGATAAAAAAAGAGAAAATAAAACCACTTGTTACTTTCATAGTCTGTCTCCCTCTTCTCTTTCATTTCAATCAAAACACAATGAAGTTACATGAAACACTGCACCCTCTCAAATGCACTTCTGCACATTTCATGCAGCAGTTTTACTCTAATGGGAAATAGTCTCAATTTTTTTAAATACATATTAGCTCATCCTGTCACTTCATACAGAAGCAGATGTTAAAGCTGCAACTTGCCCCAAAACATGCGATTATCATAAAGTGGGCATGTCTGTAAAGGGGAGATTCGTAGGTACCCATAGAACCCATTTTCATTCACATATCTTGAGGTCAGAGGTCAAGGGACCCCTTTGAAAGTGGCCATGACAGTTTTTCCTCACCAAAAATGTGGGTAAGTTTAGAGTGTTATTTACCATTGGGTTCCTTAGGTTTTCTAGTTTCAAATGATGCCATTATATCTTCACTCTACCTTTAAAACTGAGCCTGCTACAACCTAAAAATCGCAAGTTGCGTTAATGTGTTAAATTAGTGGCATTAAAATGAAATTACAGTAACACGTTAACTTTGACAGCCCTATAGTTCCAACACGCTCCTCACACTGTTTCAAGCACTTTCACTCAGATTTAACTGTATTTCAGCTCTGTGCCACCAGCTATTAAGTGTGGATAGACCTAGATTAGATATATTCCACTATTAAATCATTGGATTCTGAATATCCCTAAATCCCATTTTAAAAGCAACAGAGTAAATGATGCATACTGATAGTAGTTTGTGTCAAAAAGATGCTTAGGCTAATTAGTGATGAAGGCCACAGGCTTAAATCAATGTGTACGACTACGTAGGCTGATTAAAAAAGGCTTTAAGCCAATAGTTCTTAATCAATTAATTTTATTACAAAATGTTGCAAGATATCACAAGATAAGAAAACTGAGAAAAAACTACATTTAAAACAAATACTACATAACCAAGTTTGCATTCTCGCAACGCCAAAAAAGGACAAAGAGAGTACATTGCGAGACGTTCAAAGACATCTTGCATAAAGATAAGTCCTTGTTCATTTAAACGTCCATCAAGTATTCTTGAATCCCACATCTGCTCCATGGGTGCAGGATGAAAACAAAACGTCCTCCCTGCAGCTCGACTGTCTGTCAGCTCCCTCGAGGTCAATGCAGTAATCCAGTCTTCAGGTTCACGATGCTTTTGGCACATCAAACATGCACAGGCTCTTGTATTTCTGCAGCAGCTGGTTCTTGGTGCGGACCTGCTCCCGCAGCGTAGCCAGCTGCTGCTGCTGCTCCAGCGGACTGCTCTCCACCCCGGGCATGGTGGATATCTGCTCCCGAGCCTCCTGGATCTTCGTCTTCAGCTTGGCCAGCTCTTGGTGGACATCCTGGCTGTCCTTGTCCATGCTTGAAAAGGAGTAAGGTGAAATGTTATTTTACATGTTATTTTTTGGGACATTTACCTTTACTAGTTAGCCTAGCGGTTTCCTAATAGCTAGCTAACGTTAGCTTTAGCTGGCAGGTCAACAAGCTTAGCAACTCCAGCCCAAAAACGACTGTTTACGACAAGTAAAAAAGCTTTTCACAGAAGCGCGAGTAACGTTACACACACATGAATCCACCGGCTATCTTACCATTTGATAATATCATGAACTAAAGGCAGCAAAGAGCAATCCTCGCTCTCTTTCTCTTGTCTCGGTTGAGACACCGCCATCGCGCTCCCTCCTCTGCTTCGCGTCGCCCACAATTTACGTCACGCATCATATGATGACGTCACGCCACTGTTGTAGAGCATCTTTGAATGGCACTGCTCCAAATGGGCTTCATTAGCTCAGTTATGTGCTCATAACAAACACTTGGGGAATAGCATTATGACATAAATATTTAAGCAAAGAAAGGAGATAAAATATTTTAGTAAATTATGACACAACAAGCTAGAGTGTTAGGTTTTTAAGGTGCTGGGTCATCATAAAAGCTGCTCAGCACTGTACTCACTGATCTCTATTCCAACTCCATGGTCTTCATGACTTGCTTTTACTTGACAAGCATACTTTGTGATGTGCTGTTGTGTGTAGCTTTGTATTGTGCGTTTTGTATGTTCTTTCTTGTATGACTGTAATATGTTTCTTTGTCTTGACCTGCCAAGGGACTACAGATGTGAATTAGTTTAAAGCTATAATCTGGTACAGTGCATCACATGGTGACATTTATGTTTAAACTGTACATGGTCCCTTTTAAATAAAAATAAATAAATAAATAAATCAAAAAATATTGAGGAAACAGAAGTGCTGGGTTCTTTATTTTAATACATGTTATTGCTAAGCTGTGTCCAAATGTGTTGAGGTTCTCAGACCAGCTAAACTGAGAAGAATTCACTCTTTTATTTCAACAATAAGTCTAAGGATGGTGATATTGCCTCAAGTTTCACCCTCTCTACCATGCTTACTTCCCTTTGCCCAAATTATAGAGCAACCACGATATATTCGGATGGGGCACCAGAGGACAAAAATCTCTTAAACCTGCAGTAGGCAGAATGTTTTTGGCATCATTGGGCAAAAATTCCATAATGACTTTTCAGCATATTGTACTTCAAGTGTTCTGAGAGAAAACTAGACTTCTGCACCTCCTCATGGCTCTGTTTTCAAAGCTTTAAAAAATCCAGCCCGTGACGGGAGACTTTGGTCAATCAAAGGTCATTTCGGAGAGAGAGCGCTCCTATTGGCTGTTCATTCAACGGAGGCAGCTACTTGCAAACTCCGACCAAACGGTCAAACTAGGCAGCCCTGATCAAATATGAATCAAAATTCTGTTACTGTAATGCCTCCTCAAATGTTTTCAGAAACATCTTGTAGTGTACTGTTTAGCTGTAAAATGAGAAAGTTTGCTCCGGCTGGTGGGCGGTGCTTGGTATTTCCTAAAGAGATCTCAACATGGCTGCCGTTTGCTGTTTTATAGAATAACTTTTTTATACCATATTTGCTCCAATTCTAATGCTGCTTTAAGGTGTCCATTGGGTCATAAAACTATATTGGAGAGGTCTAACATGAATTTCTTTTTCAGGGCATAGCTACTGTTATATGTAAGACTGTTCTGCATATGGATTCTCTTTTGAATGATAGCCTATATATTTCCCTCGAAATAGGCCACAGACACTATAAATACAAAGAACAAACAAACCTGACCTGCGATGACCGCAAATAATGCCACATGCCGCTACCTAGCAACCTTAAGCATCTATACCTAAATTCAACTTCCTATGTCTACAAGTGTGCCGCCACACGTGGTGTGCATGTAGAGTGAAACTTAACAACCAATAAGGTCTAATGGACTCCAATGTGTCTATCCTATAGATGAGTGAGGAGTTGTATTCAGGTCATGTATTTCTATCTAGGTACCCCTCTTTCCTTGTTTGCACAGGATAAAAGGGAAAACCTGACAAAAAGTGGACATGTAAGCGTCACCAGTACTTCCTGTCTACCGTATTTCTGAGCAACAGCCTATTGCCTCTCAAATGCAGCTACATGTGCAGATGCATCTCTCTTTGCACTGAGTATAATCAGCAGTATCACTATCTGAATCAGTATCAGCAGCTCTGCAAATACCCTGCATCTTTTCTCAGCAACCATTGACCTATATTCCTGTGAAGATCAGGTCTCAATCACCCACAGGTTTCGCAGTCGTAAGCCTAATTAGTGTGGCATCTTGAATGATTTCACAATAGGCTCACTTAGCGCTTGACTGCTGATGAGTCAGAGTGTGTTAATATTGGTAACGACCATGTGTATTGAGTTGCTTATCGCATGCCTGCAAATAGATGGACACCCATGATGAACAGCATCACAGATTAGGCTATTTACGATGGAGTTAATCTGTAAAGTAGTTAAAGGTGCATTGTCTTCTAAAAACACAAAACTACATAAAGTAGCATGGTTGGTGCTTGCTTGTATCTGCTGTTGTTGTTGACATTTTACTGCCTTTTCTTTCACGAGATTCGATTTTATCTCTTGATCTTCTAAACCTCGCTGACCTATATATTTCCACAGCGATATGTTCTCATCAAAGCATCCAGCAGTTAATCCCCCTCTGCTTCCCCCACACACACGTTACTACCCACACCTGGTAAACACCATGGAGACACATTCTCATTAGCCACCGCAGCAGAGAGACCACCGTCGTGACACACAGCCAGTGAAGACCTAATTAAGAGCAGCTTTAGCGAGATCTAACCTCACATTCAGACATGAGGCTTTTATTGAACATTTTCACTGGTCACACCTCCAACTGAACGGTAGTTGTGATCTTACCGGACACTTAATCACTCAGGGCACAGGCTAATTTCTGGTATATCTTTACATACTGATGAAACTTACATGGATGTTATACGTGACCCATATTTGAGTTTGTAGGGCATTATGTAGACCAAGTGTTTTAAGATTTGGGTCATGGGGAAAGCTCTGACACATCACATCTATGAGAAAAGTGGGCCATTTCATGACCCAACGACACACACAAACCTTATCCTGGAATAACACGCACATTGTTATTGTAATTGGACAGTTATTATAAAGCATAACAGCCGTGTCATGGAGTAAAATGATGTGTGTGGCAGTAGTAAAGGTTGTCAAATTTCCTGTCCAGGTAGGATAAGTATCACATTAGTATGTGCACATAAGAGTTTAGTTCGTTCGACAGTTTTCACTGTGACTTTGGTTTCATCCTGAGCAACTTTGACCCATTTACAGCAGGAAGAAGCTTGTTAACTCGCTGTAGGTCGTAAGAATCACTGGTATCACTTTGACTCATTTAACGTGTGTTGTTTCTTTGGAGATCTAATTTGCTATGAAACTATTCCACAAATAATGAAAAGAAAAAAAACCTTATTGCTTAGATGGAGAAGTAAATGTGATGCTGTTAATATTTATACACATTTGCATCTTCTATCTGGATTAAAAGCAATGGTAATATTAATGTTTTGGTTGTAGAACCATGTAGTTTCTTTAATGATAATATGTATTTATATTAGGGTATCTGTCTCAGTTTTAAGCTAGAGTGAAGATACTGGCATCAAATGAAACTAGAAAACCCCAAAAACCCATTGGTACCAACCATGTCATACTAGCTCATCGCGAAGGAGGCTAAATAACACTCCAAACTTATGCTAAATTTTGGTGTGGAAAAACTTTCATGGCCATTTTCAAAGGGGTCCCTTGACCTCTGACCTCAAGATATGTGAATGAAAATGGGTTCTATGGGTACCCACAAGTCTCCCCTTTACAGACATGCCCACTTTATGATAATCACATGCAGTTTTGGGGCCAGTCACAGTCAAGTCAGCACACTGACAGCTGTTGTTGCCTGTTGGGCTTGAGTTTGCCATGTTATGATTTGAGCATATTTTTTATGCTAAATGCAGTACCTGTGAGGGTTTCTGGACAATATTTGTCATTGTTTTGTGTTGTTAATTGATTTCCAATAATAAATATATACAACCATTTGCATAAAGCAGCATATTTGTCTACTCCCATGTTGATAAGAGTATTAAATACTTGACAAACTCCCTTTAAGGTACATTTTGAACAGATAAAAAGTGTACGATTAATTTGTGACTAATCGTGATTAAATATGTTAAGTGACTGACAGTCTTAATTTATATTTAATGGGTATTTTCTGAAACGTTTGTTGCAATGGATTCACCAGCATAGCAAACTTTGTGCTTTTTTTGGTAATCATATTCAGACCTAAAATATACAGCTATGGTTTGGAGGTTTCATTCATTCATTCACTGTCAGTCTCTTTACTTTCAATGATGTAAATCATTTTATATCTTATATAAAATGATTTATATCTACATATCTATGAAACTATGATCCCTATGGACCACTGTTCAGAGTAATCAAAAAACATTTCATTCTGAAAGTTAATGATAATGTGACAATGACCACATGAAAAGCATTAATGCGGTTAATCTATTGATTATGTTCTCATTTCGTTTTTTGTTTTAATGTAAACTTGCTATTTAAATCACCCCAGTAAAGAGCCTTGCTTCCATCGAACTTGTCCAATTAAAAGAAAATGTTTAACTTATATGTCTTTAAGTGCATTCAAAGACAAATAAAAGCTAAAGCCATTTAAAGTCTTGGCAAATTTATTGCCAAACGTTAAAGTGGAACTACGCCTATTTAAAAGTTCATACATGTTATTCTTATGGTCTAAAACAGTCTTTAGATTATTAGATTATTATAACTATTAAAGAAGCAACGATTCTGCCATAGAGCTTCAGCTTGAAATGAAAACGGTGGGTGTCTAATACAATTATAGAAATCTTTATGAATTTACATTCAATCAACACACCCCTTCTCTTCACACTTCCTGTCTCTCCTGCAGTTCTCACACCCTTCCCTCACCTCAGCAACAATAGGTGGAGGGAAGGCAGAAATTAGTTTTTCCTTGTGGTTGACTGAGGTTTAATGTTCTATTCAGAATGAAGTACCATTGAATTTATTATAAATTCATTAGTATTTATTCACCATTTATTCACAAAAATGTGCAAGGTAGTATCCTTTATTTCCAGTCAGCTTCTGAATTGTTTTTTTTAAGAAAGGCTAGATTTACACAAAAGCCTGCATGTCATTATTTGTCTCTGAAGAAACGAGTCTAATCCTTCAATGCTTCAAACAAATTTCAAGGAAAAACTATTAACAACAAATGGCTCTCTTTTTGTGATAATCCTCGCGAAAAACAACTGAAGATTGCTCAACATGAAAATGATATCAAGCAGGAGTAAAGTCAGGGAGAAAGGCCAAAGGTACAGAGGTTTGTATAAACTAACAGAAATTCCCATGTATGAATCACTGGCAACTTTCTGGGAAATCTTTCTGTGCAGCTCAGAGTAAACTTGTGCTTAATGCCTATCGAGGGAGTTCTGGCTAACATTTGGGCCTGTGTGACTTCAGGCCTCTTGTAGTTGAACCCATCCGTAACACTCCCCCAGTGGATTGCCTCGCCCCAGCCAGCCGCTGTGATGACGTGAAAGGGCCGATGACAGCTTGTCACCTCCCAGCAGCATCTCTGGCAGAGAGCTGGCAGGATGCAGATGTCCTGACTGCTCATCTGCTTCTCCATAATATGGAAGATAATCTAACACAGTCAGTCAGTGGCGCTGTTCATTGAAATTTGACATTTTCTTATTAATTTTCTCATTAAATGCTTAATAAATCTAACAGTATTAAGGCCATTTACGGCCAGATCGTGTGCGCAAAACAAAAAGTTTCATGTAACAGGAAATGTTCCCATCATCTGAGTTCTGGGGAAAAAAAACTTCACAAACGGTCTTCATGAAGTCAGCTGCTGATCATTATGCATTCAAAAGTAACATTTAATTTGATAAACAATGCTTCCCAGTCATGCATATTTGGGGTCGTTCAATCATGAAATTCTATGTGTGTGTGGAAAAATGGATCAAGAGTCTCAAAACCACCTTAAAATGAATAAATCAAATAATTCAGTGCAAACTGAATGATTGCATGTGCTTTGTTTTACTAAGAACTGGCTCTGCCACCGTACTGAAGTTCATATACCCATCAGTGTTTGTTAGGGCACTCAGATTTCCTAGAAAGCCACGGAGCCTTGATAATCCACTGATTTTTCACACACTTACTTTGGTGCGGTAACTGCATTACAGCTGGAGTTATTGCTGCAAAGGGGACGCACGCGCAAGCTTTGAACGAACAGAGTAGTTACATGCCTGTTCAAATCAATCAGTTAAGCACTGCAGGCTGACTGTTTGCAGGATAAGCACTTCATTACATTCCAGATGAGGGACACTGGTATGATGCTGTAATGACTCCAATAACTCCTTCTAGTACACGGCAGTGCTTATAGGGCTCAGACCCCAGCTGATGGTTTACCCTTAATCCAACTAAGACACTTGAATGACACCTCAACTCCTTCTCCGTACACTTAAGCTCATGTAAGTCCTTACTCTATCACTCTCATTTCACCACCTTTCATTGCTCACACTATATTTGATCCCTTTCCTATCATTCCAACACTTCAGCTGCTCCTTCACACAAAGCTAAGAAGCCAGCAATGCTGGCTTCTTAGCTTTGTGTGAAGCTTTTTTTCACAACACGAAAAAACATTATTAGTTAACTTTGACAGCCATATTATAAATGTGTCTATGTTTGTACTTATTCCTACATACCTTGGACAATTGAAAAATAATTTAGAAGTCATTGAGAAGATTTTCCTGAACGCCATAATGTTGATTAATACCCAACTGTGAAGTGACTCCATGAAAATAAGACTATGAAATGTGAACATGCTGTTCTCTTTGCTGGGAGGATCTTGTTTGTGAGATCTACCAATATGCTGAGGACCCGTCCCTAAATCTGCTCCAACTGTCTAAGACAAGAGCATGTGTTGTTTCTCCCATTCAGCCCATGACAAACAGAATCATCTGAGACACATTAATTCTTCTGTTAAGACAGCAGCTGACTGAAGCTTAAGACTTATAGATGTATTGGCCTGTTGTGTCAGTCTCTCTAGTGTTGGTCAGTTGGCTTTTGTAGTCTCTAGTTTGATTTTTAATATCTATTCATTGTGTTTCCCTATACTCACAGTCCTGATCATGACTTTAATTTTCTTTTCTGTTAATACTAGACACCCAATGTCAATGCAAACACCCAAAACACACTCTGACTACCGTCCTAGAAGCAGAATGCTCAGCCTGCATTTATTTGCACAGAAAAATATAAGAAACTAAATCAATAATGGGAAAAAAAAAACGGGATGGAGGAGGAAGGACGATACAACTTATTATTACTGCTATGAATAATAGCAAATTTCCCTCCTAAGAGCTATAAAGTTGAACTGGGAGGATAAGAAGACCTACACTGCCCCCAAGTGGACAATCAAGGGTATTGACACTTTTTTCACAAATTCACAAACGAGGCTGAATAGACGTTTTTAAAATCTTGAAAGCCAAATTAGGGTTGTAAATCATAATAGCTGGACCCTGATACCTGGAAGTCAGCCTGTAGTACAGAATATGTAATGGTGGTACTTAGTATGAAGCTGTGATGGAGTAGTAGGGGTATACGCCTGACAAGAAAATGAAGAATAGACTCAGACCAGGTGCTCGCTCTGGGTCATCTTCCTCTCAGGTGCAGATCTAGTCCATTACCACTATCTCCACCACCTTAACAACCAAAGATGAATATAAGGAGAGCCCTGGGAACAGTGTTACACGTCTTTACATGCATTCCCACTTGAATTCATCGTCCATTGACCGTAATAATCCCCACTGGCAAGCAATAGTACTTTCACTTTATCAATGTCACTTTACCTTTATATACTGTTTGACAAATTATTACACCTATGTGTATAAATACATACATATTTATTACTTCTCTATACATACTACATTCCTGTTTACACCTTCGTATATATATTTGAGTACTATTTATTATTACATACTACATTCCTGTTTACATCTCTGTATACATATTTTTCAGTACTTCTTATTATTACATACTACATTCTTGTCTACACCTATGTATATTTTTTGTATTTCTTATTATTACATATTACATTCCTGTTTACACCCCTGTGTACATATATTACATTTCATCATGCATATACATACTACATCCTGTTTACATTCACTTTTCCCGTCTTCAACAAAATTACAAATTGACATTTACATTACTATTTTATATTAACTTATGTTTATGTTTAAGCCCTATATTTTAACTGCACTATTTTATGCCTTGGATTATTATTTTGCTTTTATTTTTACTTATGTGATTTTCCTTTTATATACATATTTTATGAGCAAAGTAAAAGGAACCTCAGACCAAAGATTTCACTGCCAATGACTGCTTTGCTGGAATTGACAAATGACAAATAAAGAACCTTAAACCTTATAATACAAACCAGAAAAAAAGTGAGTTATCACTGGGACTCATTAGTGTTTATCATTAGTCTTTCCAAAACAACGTAAATTGTTAAAGGCCCCATTATCGTTGTATTCATAAGGTCTGCACCCCTTGACCCTTGAGTGTAGACTCTCTGCATTAAGTGAGAATGTAAAGTCATTTAAATATACAAAAACAAAAACAAGGCTATGTATACAGCATATATTTAAAAATAGAACTGTTCATTTTATTTATTTATTTATTTACACTTTTGTGAAAAATGCAAGTTACAAAACACTAGATGAGGAAAGCTCTTGCCAAATCTGAACTTGACTTAGTCAGGACTTTGGACTTGTTTCATTTTAAACTGTTGATATGAGTTGGTTGGCATCCAGCAGCTATCAGCCCTGTGCCAGGGTTTTACCTCCATGTCAATCAAAGCTGAGATCCCAATAGAGACATGTGAGGCCCTAAGGTCAGAGAAGCCTGCAGGGGCCCTGCTCCCATCCATTCATGCTATCACGTAGCCTATATTTATGGAACCAAGTTTACTTTGCAGATGAGTACACACATGTACACCATATAACCACTAGGTGGTAGGCTTTAATTGATGATACTAACAGGTTGGATGTTTACTATTATAAATAAATACAGGGGATTTTTGCTGATGTTCAGATTGAAAAATGTAGTTTATACTGTTTAGATGTCACACACTCAACTAAATTGCAATCATGAACTGACACTTCTGCGTACGTGATGAGTGACTATCAAATACATGCATCCATGTGACAGAAGAAGCATCTGTCAAACACAGCAATCAACAATGATTGACATAAAGTATGGATAATAACAATTGTTTCCCTGTCGCATATTCAGTAAAAGGACATATTTTCACCATTCAGAATAACGTTGTTGTAAATTCTGGGATCGGTTATAGAATCCACACTCCTCTGAATGGGAGGTGTTTCTGTTAAAGCAACGTCATCGATGCATCCTATGGTTGAAAAATCAAATATTCGCCCTTATGAGCGTACGGAACACGCCGGGGTCCAAACCGAGCGCACCCAACGTGCTCTAAAAGCAACGCGATGACGTCACGTCTTTGTGTTGGCAAATCACGGTGCACGCTGGGCGGGCATTGTGAAGCTGTAGTTGAGCGGTGTTAGCAGGCTAACTAGAGAAAGAAAGCTAACTAATCGTGAGAGTGGAAGTGGGAGCTAACGTTAAAGGAAAAAGGCAACTGTCAAAACAGCAAGGGTAGCAGACAATTTAGTGATTACTCCGTTAGATGACCACATGAACAGATGTGTAGCTAGTCAATCAAAGACCGTGTTTTGTCAGATGCCCGAGGAGCATTTTTGGATACTACATCGATTGTCCCATTTCCAAACGGAAACCATTTCTGGACAGACTGTTTCGTGCTAAGCTAGCTAAGCTAGCTAAGTGAATCATCCAGGAGACTTTTCATTGTCACCCAAAAAAAAACCCAAACTGAATGTTTTGTCTGTCATGAGTCCGGCCGGGTGCTCCCATGTGAACGGTTATAAGGTGGATAATTGGAAACAAAACCTTCGAGTCATATACCAATGCTTTGTTTGGAGTGGTACTGCTGAGACCAGGAGACGCAAGGTAAAAACACAGGAACTGGAAACGTTAGCTTCAGAAAAACAAAAGTGTAATAATGTTAATGTGGCACAGACAGACACAGAAGTGGAGTTTAAATGATGCCCCACATGAAGCACAAGCACTGAACGGGTCGCACTAAATTTACGGTGTTAGTGAAACTGTACTCTTGCAGCAGTAATGTTGCTAGCACTGGGGTTAGCCTGCTAGGTTATCACCGGTAAGTTAGCCAGCTAGCTGCTCGGCGAGCTGTGGAGACGGGGTGGCTTCTTTTGCTATCTTAACTGTTTAATTTCTCTTTATTAGCTCAAGCAATGCTAGCTCAACGTGTTTGCTGTGAGTCAATCGTTGAGGGTTAGCTTTAGCGGTTCTGTTTAGAAGATGCTTCATTAGTTAGCTGCATGGCTAAACTTGGGTTTTGAGGAGAGTTGTGGCTAACGTTACCACACCAAATGTACCCATTGTGTCTCTCCACACGCACACAGTCGGGCCACAGATTAGCGCGTCTCTCCTGGGCATCCCAGGTCAGGGTTTGTTTTTTTCTGCACTGGTCCTTCTCTCACGAATTTGGATGCTGGGACATCAGCTACTTCATTGCCAATTTCTTTTTGGGCTTATCCCACACCTGCTCGGCCTACACAGCTCCGAATAGCTCTCTACAATGTGATGTCATCACTGAACTGTGTTGCAGTTTCTTTCACTTTCACACCCTTTTTTTGTCAACATAAACTTGTTTTTTGTGCTCTAATGTTCATTTTGAAAACTCTAGAAGCTTACATTTTTACTGTGGTTTTGTAGGTTGCTTGACTGTTACAAAACAATCCATGCTTCTCTTATATATGTCATACATTTTTATGTCGTTGTGATAAAATAGGTGCTTCAGAGTGATGCAGGATGGACAGAGCTGGTGAGTTGATGCTTATCCCCTCCTCATCTTCACTGACACACTGTTAGTTCAGATGAATACGAGCTGGCTTGCTTTCCTCTCCTCTTGCTCACCTATCTGTGTGCCTCAGTGCCTTTTCATTTAATGGACTGAATATTAGATGTAAACCTACGTAGCGGAAGAATTCAGCCCCCATCTCTGTATCTGCTGCGATACACAGTTACAGCCAGTGAGATTACCGGGTGGGAGGGTGGACTATGAGGAGAACAGCCCAAAGCATAGCTCAGTTACATTGCAGGCATGTCAGAGCAAATAGCTCGTGCAAAATGGTCGATGACCCTTTTGTTTGTACAGTGTTGCAGTGATATGCTGTGGTTTTAGCACGGCGTTCACATTTACCTTTATTAATGCCTTTTACACCCTGATGTACATCAGGATTAAAAAGCGCAAGAGAGCATCTGAAAATGTATGAGGCGGTCCCAATATCAGGCAGTGTAGTGGGTGACACTGCAACAATTTTACCAGCATTTGATGGATGTTAATATCGACTGTCTAGTTTCTTTCTCACACTCCGCCTGACAGGAATGCAATCAATGGGAGCTCAGTCAGTCTGTCAAAATAAATAAGACTGGTCAGTGGTGCTTTCTGTTGCTCTCGTCTTAGTAATTCACAATGTTCTGCCCAACCCTGTAGGTGTGTTTTGCTGTTGCAAACTTGGCCCGTCGCTTACTTTTTGGGAGAACTGTTTTCCGCACCATCACCGCTACCTTTTTTGTCAAAATGATCAGCACCACAACCAGTGCTTCAGCAGCAGGCACACCACTTTTCTCCTCAGATTTACCTCTGACAAAAACTGCCATTTTGATAGAAACACTGACTGACAATATATGAGTGGTATGGTGCAATGTCTCTTCCCTGTTCTTCTACTCTGCTCTGTACGTGGTGGCATGCTACGTGAATACCAGTCCTCCAGGTCTGAAGCCTGCAAACTGTCATAGTCCTCAAGGTCAGATGGCATTCAAAGACAATCTGCATTGTTTAGGTTGAGCCGTCGTGAGCAGGTTTCTGTACACTTTAAAGCTGTAATTGGTAGTTTCAGTCTGGATTGTATGATATTGTTATGCTCTGTCCGACACCTCCTTCAGTCCTCCTCCATCAGTCCATGTCATCTGTCAGTGCAGGTTTTTTTAACGTCAGTGCTGTATCTAATAGTGACATTTTAGATGTATAATAACTTTTACAGGTATATTTTTGGCTGTAATGTATGTGAAAAGAGAAGGACAAGTGTCATTTTTTAATCAATTTTCTGTGATTTGAAAGAAGAATACAATTGTTTACAATTAAAGTTGATTGACAAATAGCATTAAAACTCAGTTTTGCTTACGGGAGCCATCCTTTTTAGCTTTGCGTATGATTTTGTTGTCTAACAGCTGTCTAACATCTGTTACTGCGTGTACCCAGTGGTTCTGCTCTGCCCATCTGGACCCAGACAGTGATGATGGTACAGGTGACTGATACAGAGAGAAAGCAGAGTGGCTCCTGAATCAAGTGCTGCCTAATTGCACTCCAGCAGGATGGCTGTATGGGAGTCTTGTGTCTCACACACCCCCTTTCACCGAGGCTCTTTACCCACCTAACTACTCTTGACATGCAGTGCAGGTGTAGCGCTGCTCCGGTGGTGAGGCAGTCTTTGATTTTGTGACTAGGTATCTTTAACATCACATCCTGGTATCTTAACATTATGGAATAGAAATACAAATCCTGCACCTGTCCGTGCTATGTGGAAATGTTTTTTTGAATAGATCACAGGGGCATAGAGGGGTACGCTGAGTGTTAGCATGGATGATAAAACAAAAGCTTATCACTGCACTGTTTACCGCATATTTGTCTCACAATAGTACAATAATAGCAAATACACGGCAAGCACTGTAGTAAAAGAGGCAGCTTCTGCATAGAGGGAAGTTGAAAGACATTGCCATTCACAGACTGAGGGATAGAAAAGATGCATTTCAACATTGTATTCAGACCTGGTTTCATTAACGAGCGCCTTTTATCCTGAATTGCTGTTTTTCACCTCCTCTGTTCCTCGTTTCCTTTTTCCTTTTCCTGTCCTTAAGCAGCCTCCCCGCGAGCTGTCATCCTCTCTACCTCAAGCTAAAATCAATTCCCAGGCAATGTGCAGGAACAATAGTGGAGAATCTGTCACCTGCTCTGCATGCACAATCTGAAAACCCCACACGAGTAACAAACGGCAGAACGAGCGCCAGAGATAGGAGTTTGCAGAGATGACATCACAGCCCCAGTGCGGCTTGGGATCTGCTATCTTTAATTAGGAGAAATGAATTAATTATAATTCTTTTGGCGTGTTGGTCCTAGATGAAATGCCCCATTAGCTTTGGATGTGCGTGTGGGTTTACACTAATACAGTGTATGAGAGCGTGCACGCTGGCAGTGTTGGCCATAAATTATGGATTTAAGTTGGTGACAAATTTGATATTATTGTCAGGCCTCGAGTCTGATGTCCTTTTGCGTAAACACGTCTTAATTGTCCCATGGGCACAAACACTAACTATTCCTAAATCATTTTATAATTGTATATGACACCAATGCTCCATGGAGAAAACAATTAAGTGCAGATTGAGCAGCGTATTAAGGATGTCCCACAAAGGGAGATGGCGAGAATAAACAAGTATGCGATAGTGTTTTCTCTCTGGTGTTAATAACGGACATCTTCTTTTGTGCATGTGTGCTTCATTATATTCCGTTCTGGTCGAGGTGTGCTACGTGCCATACAGCCAGAGGGGCTACACCCACCGTAGACTGTCAGTTCGTGTCATGTAACAAACATCGGCTCCGTTTCAGATCGCAGAGGAGGAACTATTGTTCTGATGCACTTCCCCTTCTATCTTCCTGGGTGCTTACTTTGATTCCCGTCTCTTAATCTATTATTACTGTGTTGTGTTGTGAGTGTATGTTTAATGAGCGATTGTTTGGCACGTGAGCCTTAGTGTGTACACATTTCTTATGTTTCCTCTCTTAAACTGAGATTCATGTTACACCAGATTGCCATTTTAAGCAGGCACAGCTCGGAGATAGAAACCCGCCCTTGCTTTTAACAATTCATCCCTCTTTAGGCCCAACTCCAGCCATATTCATAATTTATAGTTTGTGAATGGCTATGGTGGTGGAGTGATAGTGTGAATATTCATGAAGGTCGTGGTTATTTATTTTGTGTGCTGCTCCATCCAGCAGAATATTTACTATCTATAAGAGGAGGTTCGACGCCGCCATGAAGGAATCTGCCACGCAGTTAACATTATCTTAGGTTGAGTGGGAATTCGGATGGGATGAAAGCAGGGTGAGGTTGGTGGAATTTTACAGCCATAACTTCTTTGAAGTACTTGCTGTCGCTTTGATTAAAGGGGTAAGGATAATGATTAGAGAGCTGACTGAAGTCAGCTTTTTTATCTTCTAGTTTTGATAAATCATATATGATCAGAGGAACTGTAACCCCCCCCTTTTTCCCACAAGTGCAAAACCCCCTTTCTGCTTGTGATGAGGGAAGATGAGAGAGGAATCGTTTGGTGGATGTTGCTGGGAATTTCAGAGGTAGGAAAATGGCTATATTTTCAAGGATGACACATTTACTTCCTTCTGTCACTCCCTCCTGTTCTTTCGCTTCACACACACACACAGAAAATACACAGAAAATGCACACAAAATGCACTGAGGCACGGCCAATCCCAGAGAGCGGCTGATTCCTGTGCTGCGAGCAGATCTCTTTGTCAGATCAGTCTCCATCACATCACAGGCCCGCTCTCTGACTCATCAGCATACGTTTGTAGCATCAGGATCTATTCCTCCAGCCTCTTCATAGCCCTTTGCTTGTTCCTCTTCTGCGCTCACTCCCACGCCTTTTCTTCCTCCTTCTCCTTGCTTTCGCTTTTCTTTTTTTTTTCTATTTGCAAACCTTGCTCAGCCCACGGTTCTCATTGCCTCTCGATTATCCCATTAAAATTTGTACAAGAAAAATGCTTGTACTGTTTATCTTTTGATAATTATAATACGGTAGTTGTTACAATTTTAAGATTACACAAAATATACACGCCATTGTTAAACTGCCATACTAAAAATATAATTTTCTTTTGGATCCTTTGAAATTCATAGCAAAGCCTCTAATCCTCTCATTTTCCCCTCTTCCCATCCCGTCCTTTTCCCCTCACACTCAGTGGTGATGTCAGACGTTGGGTTCTGGCCCCCTTCCAGCCCTATTTCCTTCCACGTCTGTGTGCTCGCTCTCTGTCACTCCCAAGTCTTGTCTAATGTGGCTTTCGGTCCGTCAGTCTCTGTGACCGCGGCTCAGTGACTCAGACTAAACAAATGGCACAAGGTCTGTAACCTCCTCCCATAGTAATGGGCCTGGTGTGTCACCTTGTGGTGTCCCTTTCGCATGCTATCTCCTCCCAACTTTTCAGCCTTTGATAATCCAACCTCCCATAGATACTCAGGATACTTGGGTGCTGATTCAATATGCATTGCGATTTTTAAGTATTGCGATTCGATATTGCGATTTATTTACAATATTTGTTACCTTCTTTTAACACTTTTAGGGACTTTTACTTGGGAAAATATCTAAATGAATACAGTAAAAATGTTTGATTTTCAGCATGTATGTAGTCCGAGATGTCATTTTCAGGAATTATTTATCAACTGTGGTTTGTTTTGGTTGACGGATACGGAACGGATATGACGTCACGTTACTCAGACTACAACAATAAAAGCGGTCACTTCCTTCTACCTCCGCATAGACTCAAATGAAGCAAAATATATCGATTCTGGCATTAAATAATCTCTTTCAAAATCGTTAAAAAAAAAAAATACAAAGGCGAATCAATTTTTTCCCCACCCTTAATACTCAGCATCTCAGTTAATAGTGTGAGCTGAAGGCGCTGTAATGTACTTGAAGTGTTCGTCATTGTACTGGATGTGCTCTGCTGCGGTGCTTTCATCCTTGCTGTTTGTGTTAGATCAGAGATGCTAAAGGAGACTGAGAGCTTTGTCTCTTGTTATGCTTTAGCAATCTTCCACTGGGGAGTAATCATGGTCAAGAAGATGCAACACTGATATAGGCACAAAAGTGAAATGGGTGGTAAAGGAGGTGGGTGCATGAGTCTGTCAATGGAGAAAAGAATCATGAAAAATACATTGACATGGTAAACAAAAAAGCATTATTTGTTTTATTTCAGGAAGGGTTATCACAGCTATAGTATGTTCAGTGACCACGCATGCTTATAAGGCTTGGTGAGGGGAAGTCTTGTCCCTGAGGACGAGCATGACTTTGCGTTTTGATTAAGCTCCTCTCCGTGTGCGCCGCATCCAGCTCTCCTCTCGGCCCCTCCTCGCTAGACAAGTTGACAGATTTTCTCCTCCATCTCTCTCTCTGACCATTTCTCTCCTTTGCCCTGCCTTCAACTAGAGACGCTACTTCTCATTTGACTGTCCAACAGGCTCCGGAAAGACATCGCCGCTACAAAGCATGCTGGTCATGGCCTGAGCCAGCCAATGAGGCTGCTGTCCAGCCCTCCCTCGCTATCACCATCTGGCTAATGAGCTGTCAATCACTCCCCAGGGGCCGGCCAAGCCCAAAACCAAGAGGCAATCAATCTCCTCCAGTGTGGACACTCAATTATTCCCTATTGTTAAAACCTTGGGCCCAAGTGACAGCTTTTCTCAGGGTCAGGCATTTTGTCTGGAAACGGTTCTCTGTCCTTGTGAAAAAGGTGAAGATTGGGGCATTTAGCCCCTCGCAAGATAATTTATTACTCGGGTCTGCTCGATATATACTCACTTTAAAAGACTGTGCAGTGAACTAATAGCCCCACTGTGCCTCTTTTCTGTAGGCAGCGCTCATAGATTTTCCTGGAGGTAGTGTTCAAGCATCCTGATTGGTGCTATGGGGATAAAAAAAAACTTGTGATCTTATGAGATTTGAGTCCAAGGGGACCAGCCCAAGGGGTTTTAGTCACATCAACGCTCTCTCCTCAATGTGTGTACGTGTTTTCTTTCGGTGGAGGCAGAGTGGTTGTGGGCATCTGGTAGCTGCAGGGTTTGACAAGTGAGCACGCACCCTTTTGTTAAGCTGGAGCTAGACTGTTAACCATCTGTGCCGACAAACACAAACACGCTGCCGTCCGCATGATCCTCCCTCTTGCCGTACATGTTTGTCAATGTTTTTCCTTATTTTTTTTTTGCAGCAGCAGCATTGGTCTGGTTACACACTGGTGAATTGGATAAATATTGGCTTGGTGCACTTGTGTGAGGGGGCTTTGTGCGACTCCTTTTATGAGGCAGTGTGGCAGGTTTCAAAGCATGTGTGTTTGGTGTGTAGTCCCGCTCTGATCATGTGTATATGGACACAAGCAGCCAGTCACTACGACAACACATTAACCACCATTTTTACAGTACTTTTATGAGTGGAAATCCCTCTGCTCCCTCCTCTTTTTTCCCCTACATTTTCTCCTCTGTGAAAATCAAGAAGGAATCACAGCCTATCTCTCCGTAATCGAGTGATCTTAATCAGATTCACACATGCACGCCTAACCATGCTCTATCACACCAACCTACACAAACCCCTGAGAAGCATCGGACTACATTTTTCATCACGCCATCAAAGCTACTCCACCGTGAGTATCTCAGCTTAGTTCCACTCTCTCCTCATTTTATTCCGTTTTTATATCTTTTTTTTCCCCCGCATATGGCAAGAAGCTAGACTCCATAGGCTCAGGGTTTTAGCTATAATGTCCTTATAGCGGTGTCTGACAGTATGAGGCCAAACCCCACAGTCCCAACAATCCCTCATCTCTCCCACAACCTCGAATTCATTTGGATGAGGTGGGAATACATTCTCGCGCAAAGACCGTACAGCGTGTCATCGTAAACAGAGGTTACAATGAGCTGATGGGGGACGGAAGTGAAAAGAGAATGGAGGGAGATTCGTATTGTGCGCGTCCCTAGGGCTGCTTACTGAGACTGCATTTCGCAGGCCAGGCATTGTCATGTGGGGATAGTGGGAGGTGAGGGGAGGGTGGGGGTGGGGTGGGGGGGGGGGGGGGGGGGGTAACAACATCATCCTGCCAAGGCACTGACAGGCTGCAGCCCCACGGGGTCAGCCGGCAGCACGGTTCTGGAGCATCACCATCAGTCTCCTTCCCCAGCCTCCCTCGGCTTGTTCGTATTAGTTATAGAATCAGAAAGGAGTGTGTGTGTGTGTATGAGAGTACTCATAGAAAATGTCTAACAATATTTGTGTGTGTGTATATAAGCTTGTGGAGGGATTCTGCGTGTCTTTTTTATGCATATTTATTAGGGAGGGACTCCCGATTCAGTACTATCAGGATACCTGGGTGCCAATTCGATATGTATTGCGATTTTTAAGGATTGCGATTCGATATTACGATTTATTGCGATTTTTGTTAACTTTTTTTAAGACAAGACCATGGAAAAAGTTGAATCATACACTACTAGGGACTTTTACTTTGGAAAATATCTAAATTGATACAGCAAAAATGTTTGATTTTCAGTAAGTAAGTAGTCCGAGACGTCCTGAAGTGAAATATATCAGTGATTGTCATTTATTAATACATTTCCCTCAAAAATTAGTGGTATTTTCTTTTAATTTATAAGGGACGTGTAATGTTTTATACTTCTGGTGAATATAACCCAATATACGGAACGGCTATGAAGTCACGTTACAGCTTGTATCCACCGGCGTTTTCTTCTTTTTCATTTCGCTGCGGCCAACTGCGGTTTGTTTTGGTTGACGGATATGGAAAGGATATGACGTCACGTCATGTTACTCAGACTACAACAGTAAGAGCAGAACTTCCTTCTACCTCCGCATAGACTCGAATGAAGCAAATATATCGATTCTGGCATTAAAAAATCAATTTCAAAATAGTAAAAAAAAAAAGAGAAAAAGATCAAACAAAATTCCCACCCTTAATATTTATGTGCAGTACGCATGTCGGCCATTCTTAATTTTGTTGATCTATTAGCATGTGTGTGTGGAGAAGCATCCACAGGCTTATGAGTATGAGGCAGCCTGGTGAGTCACTGCTCTCATATAGCCGTGCTCCTCTACCCCGTATTGACTCTCCCCTCCCCTCCCCGGTCTGTTCTTTGCAGCAGCAGGAGCGTGCTCAGTAGAGCCAGAGCTTTGTCGACATCATAAGCGTCGTCATTTTCTCTCCTCCTCAGTTACAGCTCATCACATTACTGCCTCTGTTTGAATACATGAATGCATTAACCTTAATGCTGAGGTAGGAATAATGCAGACGGATTGAAAGAATGCAGGAGGAGATGAAGAAGTATGGACTTTATTTCGATTTTTACAGCTAGATCTAGATTCATTCTGTAGTTGTTGGACTTGGGTCATTGTGAGCTGACGGCCACTCAGTGGACCCACAAAGCGTGCAATGCTATCGTCCCCTTACGTTAAAGATGTATTGGAGACCTATTCATCCAGCTAATGCCTCTCTGCATCTGTTCTTCCATCAATCAGCAGCTTTGTACATCAGCGGGTGATTCCCCCGGACACGGAGCCCCAGCCTAACTCGCCCTCACCCCCAGATGGGAAATGCAGCCTAGCGCAGCAGCACGAACGTGAGCTCGCTACCTGTCCGACACTTGTTCCAGTCATCTGAGCCAGCGGCTGATCAATAGCTGATCTAATGGAACATTAAAAGCCCTGGGCGCAGAGAAAGGCAGGACTGCTGACACTGAGGAGTAGACATCCTGTGAACCGTGAGGAGAGAGCACAGAGAAGCCGAGGGGGGGGGGGCTGGAGCAGAGATAGATTTTCTGCCCGCTAAAGGGGTGTTGAGGCGAGTGAGGGGGAGGGCAAGGCGTGGCACTGGCAGGGTTTCTTGTTTTTGACTTGGAGTCCTGGTGCAGTGGAGATGGAGTGGGGATTAACACCAATGCGCTGTCTTTTTTTTTTTAATCTTTTTAGTACGTGAAGGGTTTCATTTAGATTCTGCTACACCCTCTGCCCTTCTTTTCTCGTAGCATGTCTAAGACACAAGCTCTACCTTTTAAAAGTTCAAAGAGTCCGCTGTAGATGTGGATGTTTTTAGTGACAGTCAACACTTTGTTCCTTCTCACCATACGTCCCTCTTGGAAAAAGCAGCCCTCGCTGATTTGGTTCTGCCCCTTCTCTTACACACCCATTCAGAGCTGGCTGGCTTACAGACCGATATGAATAAAAACAAAGCTTAGTGTCTGCGACCCTGAATATCCCCTCTACTGCAATGTCATCACAATCCAGCCACGCCTACTAATGCTCAGCCAAAACACAGACCTGACTGTGAGTTTTGCGGCCTATCTCTGCGGCAGTGCATAGTAGCATATGTCCGGTGTTTCATGCAACACCCATATTCCTAGCCTACCATGATATGAGTGAATTAATATTCAATTACTTTTGGTACTCTCTGTCAACTCCTCCATACAAATAGTTATTTGCACGGGACTGTTATTTCAATCTTGCACCAACCTGCTCGTGCACAATTTTTGACTATTTCCGCCCGAGATTCAGATCATCGCAACATTTTTTGTTGTTGAAAACCTCTCCGTCTCACACAGGGAGAATAAGACACAGGTAGAAAGGATATATTCTTTTGATTTAAAGAAATGCACATGAGTTACTTAATGGTTTATTAAGCCAATTTTAGAAGAGCTTTAATATATACCTTTTTTTTGTCCATGATTTATCGCGATTAATCGCAAATTAATCGTACATTTTTTATCTGTTCAAAATGTACCTTGAAGGGAGATTTGTCAAGTATTTAATACTCTTATCAGCATGGGATGCAAATGTATGTATATATTTATTATTGGAAATCAATTAACAACACAAAACAATGACACATATTGTCCAGAAACCCTCACAGGTACTGCATTCAGCATAAAGAAATATGCTCAAATCATAACATCATAACAGGCAACAACAGCTGTCAGTGTGCTGACTTGACTATGACTTGCCCCAAACTGCATGTGATAATCATAAAGTGGGCATGTCTGTAAAGGGGAGACTCATGGGTACCCATAGAACACATTTTCATTCACATATCTTCAGGTCAGAGGTCAAGGGACCCCTTTGAAAATGGCCTCCTTCGCCATAAGCTAGTATGGTTGGTACCAATGGATTCCTTAGGCTTTCTAGTTTCATATGGTATCAGTATCTTCCCTCTAGCTTTAAAACGGAGTCCGCTACAACCTCCGATAGATCAATTGTGTTGATGCGTTAAAGAAATTATTGGCGTTAAAACGAATTTGCGTTAACTTCGACAGCCCTAATGCCTTTTAAAAGTAAAAATTAGCCGATGCTTCAGGCAGCAAAACATCATGGACTGTTTTTTTATTTTTGTTGTTACCCATAGCAATATATACCAGATGTAACATCAAGTTTCAGAGCAGCAGTGTTAGTGTTACTGTTCAAATAAGATGTGGATTAGGGATGGAAAGTAAGTGTAATGTTTCGACTTTAGAACAAAAATGTACGTCTTGACTAGAGAACGAGAGTGAGCCATAGAAACAGAACTTTATGTGGAAATGCATTTGGATGCACACACTTTATTGAAGAACAAAGCATTTATGTATAGTCAAGACCAATATCCTAATATTGGCCTCATGATACTCAGTGCAAATCCTTTGGTAGCAACAATTGTCTTGGTTCTTGTGAGAACTGCAAGCTCCCAAACAAAGCTTCATAACAAAATTAACCTAAAATGTTGTGGCCTTGGATATTGTTTTATTATACCACACGAGTGGTATAGTCGTCCCATTGCACAGGCTGTACTGTGTTAAGTGTCATCCAGAGAGAAGGAAGTGAAACTGACTCTTTTATTTCTCTGCAACAATACGCTTTAATGTTGTTCATATGGTGTCAGGTTATACTATTGTATCTCTAGTCAAAAGATAGCAATAGGCAGACAATACTGTACCGGGCCCTTGAGTTTCTGTCCAATAGCTTAAGTGTGTAGGAGTGTGTGAGTCTTTCTTTCGAGTTAGTTTCACACAGTGTACCAGAAACTGAAAACGGGTAAATCTCTCCATCCAGCCAATAGTTTCTTTCTCATTTTGTTTCACTTCACCTTTGCTTCACACCTACTTTCCTTCTGTCTTCTCTCTATAAGTGGGTGACTCATTGCAGCATGGTCTTTGATTAGATCGCTCTGTCTTTCCTCTCTTTATTCAATTTCTCCCTCTCAAAGCTTGCAGGCTTGCAGACTACATGTTGCTGTGCTTTCACTCAAATCACCAACCGAACTGTATAGCGAAAGCATCTAGAGTACCCTAATCAGTGTTAAAAGATTTTGCATTTGCTGATACTAATTGTTTTTACAGTCTGCATGCTATACATTTTTTAGAGGGTTAGAAGGGAAATGGAATTGGGAGTATTCCTCATACTGTACTACCTTATCTCATCTTCAAATACTTGTTCGGACAGTGTCACCTCACGCAGCTCCACCGCAATAAGACTCCAGGCTCAGCAGCCTGTACACAGGTATACAGCCATATAGGCCTGTCACGATAATTACGTTATCGACTTATCGTACGATATATGACCATGACCTCAATAATTTTTACGGAATGGACTTATCGTTCGATATATGACCATGACCTCAATCATTTTTATCGGAATGGACTTATCGTACGATATATGGACATGACCTCAATCATTTTCACGTTACCGACTTATCGTACAATATATGGACATGACCTCAATTATTTTTATGTTATCGACTTATCGTACGATATATATGGATATGACTTTGATCATTTTTACTCACCTCCTGATTGCCCTTTGTGTTTACATGCGTATTTGTGTACATAAGAATGTCACCAACATTTTAGCCACCATGATGCCAGAATAAACAGCAGGGTTTTCCTTGTTATTATAAGAATTGGGCATTGTGCAGACATTGCACATTTTTGTTACCAGAGCCTGAGAGTCCGTTTTATTTATACATTTAATTTTGGTTGTGTGGTTTGATTTTATTTACGTTTCATTTATTTGGGATATTTTCACATTTTTTTTTCACATTCCAATACCAAAGTAGTGAGTATTTTTAAGGATTAAAAGTTCATGGCTCTTTGAAAGGGTGTACATATGCTATTATATTATCATTATATCAGTGAAATAAGATGGTCTTAAAATGACAATAATATCGTTTATCGCAATTATTTCCTTGACACTATATCGTCCAACAAAAGTAGTTATGGTGACCGGCCTGCAGCCGTATAGCCTGTATGTTACTGTGTTCATTAGCTTGACTGTTGTTGGATGCTTTTACAGTGAAACCTGTTAGAGAAGGATTTGGGGTTGTGTGTTAAATGTTATAGCACTTGGACAGCTGTGGTCTTAAGGCCTTCATGATGCAGTTATTAAGTCTCAAATTCATGTATGTACATGTGCGCTGTCTGTGCTCACACACAGCATCTGTATCACATTTCTGCCCAGAATTTGCGACAATCTTCACCATGTCCACACTTGTCTACCACTCTTTGTTCAGTTCATCTCTTCTCTCCCTCATCTTACTGCATTTCCCTGCTCAGAGTCGGTCATGGCCACTCATGCTAGACCAACAACTCTCTCTGGGTTCCCCTTTTTCACGGTTGTTACAAAACCTTTGCATATACACAGTGTAACCACCGAACGTAATCTGATGCGCATAAGACGGCGACCTGTTCTCCTGTGCAGCCAATGTAGGGCTCCTTTTTGGCAGGTTTGCAGAAGATGACATGCATTGTAATGTCCGGTTACCTCTGGATGCCGTAGTCAAACCAATTTCACACACTCCAGCTGCCGTTAGTGTGTGTGCTTCAGACAAATTCTGCTTGCCTTCTCCAGTATGCCGGCCAAGCATTAAATCCCATCGTGCCCTGCATGTGTTAGAGAGCGAAAAGATTCAGTGTGGAAATATGTTGTTATTCAACTGCATTGAATTTGTCAACAGGCCCAGCAATCTGTAGTCCGTCTTCATATCGGGTCTATTCAGGCACCGTGTCCTCAGAAGTGTTTGTGTGACTGACGGGAAGATATAAAATCTGATTCAGCTGGCAGGGAGTTCCACTCTGTCTGCCTACGCCACTCTACAGTATAGCTCAGGACTCTGTCCTGCTGCAGAGGATTTTCGCACCACACTGACTGTCCTCTCCTTTTTTGCTCCTCTCTCCCCCCCCCCAAACCCCCTTCTCCTTTGGGTCCTCTCTTTCCAGGCCAAGTCGTGTATCTGTCACATGTGCGGAGCCCACCTGAACCGACTCCACTCTTGTCTCTACTGCGTCTTTTTCGGCTGTTTTACGAAGAAACACATCCACGAGCACGCAAAAAACAAGAGACACAATCTAGGTAAGCCACATACACTCAAAATCATTCCGGAGCAAATCTGAATTGCTTTGTAGTAGATGGAGCTAAAAAATTACAGTTGATAAATGATGATATCAGTATACGTATTGTCCCTCCCCTACGTCCGAGGCTCAGTCCCATCACGTCAGTCCTCACATTCACATGCACCCCTGTGGCCCACTGCAGCATCAGCTATTATCAGCGAAGGATTACAGCATTACTTCGGGCAACTTCCTCCTCTGAGCAGACAGGGAGCTAACCGCAGCGCATTACCATTCTGGTGGGAGCGCCTTAGCCAGTCAAATGTCATGGGCTTAAGTTCGTACTCTCCCTTTCACACAGCGACGAGGGAGGGGTAGACATTGCTAATCCACAGCTACCAGGAAGCCTAGCTTCAACCCAACATGCTAATTATGCTAAATAAGATAATGACACTAATGAGCAAGATTTTGATATTACCCTGACGAGGACGACTAAATGTGGAAACCGGGGAGAAGGTAGGGTTGGCTTGGTATTTGTCTGAAAGGCTTTAATTGATTTAATGCATTTCAACAGTTTGGTTACACACACACACACACACGCATACCCCAAGTGCACAGCCACAGTGTTAATTACCTTCGAGCTTTCCACAGGAGCCTCTCTGGCAGTGGCACTCTGTTCTTCTCCACCTCTAATCAAATTAATCCAAACTCTCTGTCTGCTAGACTGCTACATGGCAAGCTCCCTTCCCAGGACTCCTTTTTTACATCTTCTTCATCTCCTTTTCCTAACAACCTTCTTCCTCAGGACTCTTTCATATCTAGCTATCTCATTCTCTGGAATCCCTTCACATCCTCTTCTCCCTTTCTTCCACCTCTCTGTCCTCTCATTCTTTGCTCTCATCTTTCGCTCAAGTGAGCAAAATGTATGACTTCCTCCCTGTATCAACACTCAACACTAGTCTATATCAGTGGTTCCCAGCCTATTTTCCTTTAAGCCCCCCCCTACTTGTATCTATGGAAAGCTGATGTCGTCACCCTAAAAATAATTACAAATTATAAGTTCTCGATTTGAATTAGTTTGAATATGTTAGATTGCTGCTAGACGGCCCCATTAATACAGGTGTGCTCCTCCTGTGTGCGTCAAGCAGGAGAGCAAATAGGTTTTTGACCGCAGTGAAAATGGTCTTTTTGAAAGGCTAAACACCAACAAATATTGACTGAAGCAGAGTATTTCATCAGATTTTGCTACTAAGAAGCAAAAAAATATATCTTTTTAAATATTTTCTGATATAGCGACTTTTATATAAATTATCCAGTAAGTGTGTTATTATGATTTCAGTTATACATGAGAAAATCTAATTTTGACAACCTCTGTTTCAAATAAATAAAATAAATTGACACGGTGGGGAACCACTGGTCTATATCTTCTTCCTCTTGCTGCCACTTGTGTCTCAGTTTCCCCTCTTATTCGGGTTGCTGTTCTCCAGAGAGGGCCGAGGTTTACCAGAGAAAAGAAAGATGATCACGTTTTTCAAATTAATAAATTTTTTTCTGCACGATTTATTTCTTTGTATCTTTTTATCGCACACATAAAGAAACACATACACACACAAAAAAACATGGCACTGTGACGACAATATAACATACACCGGTCAGGTTTTCTATATGATGTGTGTTAGCTCACTTTCTCAGTGTGGGTAGCACCAAAAACAGAAAAATGTCCAGTTAAGCTAAAAAAGAAATAGGTTGTCACGGCAACAGAGCTGAGGTATTGTTGCCGTGGAGTTTTAGAATGGGAGAGGATGGTGTGTTAGCTGAAAGCACAGGTGGGGGTGGGAGACAAATACACCTATTCCATCACTTCTCCCCTCATATCTCTTATAATTGCTCAGTGCAAGAAATGAGATGGAAACGTATTGCGGCGAGTGGAAAATGCAGGGCGGAGAAAGCACTTGTCTTGAGGCCGGCTGTGCCAGCGAGGTTGGACAGTAAAATAAAACCCAATGTGTGTTACTGTGGTGGAAAAATCTATTTGTAATTATGGTGCAATCTCTCTTTTCTCCCTCTCTCTCCCTTCCCCCTTTCCCCTGCTCCCAGCGATAGACTTATTATACGGTGGAATATATTGTTTTGTGTGTCAAGACTACATATACGACAAAGACATGGAGCAGATTGCCAAAGAGGAACAGAGGAAAGCCTGGAAATTGCAAGGTAGAGCTTTTTCCTTTTCCCTCGAAGAACTTAATGCAGCTTTTGAAACAAGGCCACCTGATGTCTCGGCGCCGTCACGTTTGTGTGTTTCTTTTGTATCCAAAGGCATAGGGGAGAAATACACGACATGGGAGCCCACCAAGAGGGAGCTAGAATTATTACGACACAATCCAAAGCGGAGGAAAATCACTACCAACTGTACCATAGGTAAGCACTGTTCAGTCTGCACGGCTTTTCATCCCTAGACAGCGTGTATGTGTCTCTACATGTGCCTATGGCGCGAGTGTACTTGGGGTCACGCTTGCATTTAAGTGTGATACCCAAGCTCAACAGGACCGGGCAGCCCCACAGGCAGTGCGCTCCGAGAGGCAGAACACAGTGTTCCCTCGCTGATACTGTAGATGGACACCACAGCGGGCCTGAATTTGTGTCTGTCTGTCCCCAGAACTTGTTTTCTCAGTGATCTGTTGCTTTGTTTTCTTCCTTCTATCTCTGTTGCGTCTCTGATTTTGTACATGTGCTTTTGCTGATTTCTTTCTCTCTGCCCACTGTCTCCTGCCCATCCTTCAACCCTCTTTTTTCTTTTAAAGAGCTTGGTTGGTAGCCCCGATTGGGCAGTAGACTGTGTGTGTTTATGTCTGTGTGCACACCAGGACCAGTCTGAAGCATTAAAGCTCTCGCTGAGCGCTTTCGTCCAGAACCAAACCTTGCTCGATTGGATTAGGCCCAAGACCTCGCTGTGTTTCACCTGTTCTACTGGCCATCGCTGGAGAGAGACTGTAGCTTTCCTTTCTCACTCTAAATGAATCCATTCACAGCTTTGGGGTCGGCTCCAGGATACACACAGTTTTGCTGGCAAACATGAACCAACACCATATTCTTAATAAAAAAACAGAATCTGAAAGTGCAAGGGGCTTTTATGTTTAATCACTGTACAAGCATACTGAGATGTGTGTGGTTCCATATAGGGCTGCAACTACCCAATATTTCCATTATCGATTAAGCTGCCAATTATTTTTTAGATTAATTTGGTTTATAAAATGTCAGAAAATAGTTTAAAATGTCCATTTCATGTTCCTGAAACCCAAGGTGACGTCGTCAGATGCTTGTGTTTTCTGACCAATAACCAGAAGATATTCAGTCCACTGTCACATAAGACAAAGAAAAGCGGTAAATTCTCACAATTGAGAATCTGTAACTAGGTTGTTTTCAATTTTGCTTAATAAATGACTTAAAGGTACAGTGTGTAGGATTTGGAGGCATTGAGTGGTGTGGTTGCAGATTGCAACCAACTGAGTACCTCTCCGCTCACTCCTCCCTTTCCAAGACTGCAGTAACGTGAGCCGCCGAGTGCAACATCGTGGTAACGCCGTTCACCTCGCTCAGAGGCCATCCTTACCATAATAACATTACTTTAGGAGCAATGGAAGTCAGACGGCGGCTGGCGATACCACGGTTTTCCACTCTGCGGCTCATGTTACCGCAGTTTCACTAGCTTGTCGGAGAACTACGGTGGCCTTCAGGTAACGTAGAAACGCGAAAGGCTCTCTGTAGAGCCAGAGTTTGGTTTGTCCGTTCTGGGCTACTGTAGAAACACGGCAGAGCAACATGGTGGACTCCGTGAAGAGGACCAGCTCCCTATGTAGATATGAAGGGCTCCTTCTAAGCTAACGAAAACACAACAATTGTTAGTTTCAGGTGATTATTCACTAATGAAAACATAGTTATGAATATTATATTCTGTTTCTGCTAATAATCCCCAGAAATGTTACACACTGTTCCTTTAATTGTTTAATTGGTAACTAAAAAGATAATAAATAAATAGAATAAAAATAAAATAATTAGTGTTTAGTAGTATCACATCTCTTTTGGCCACCAAATCAAGAGTTATGCCAGCCCAGAGAAACAGTCTGGTCAATCAGGTCCTTAGTTTGGATTCAAATTCCCTCTGTTGACAGCAGCATGAATCAGAAGCAGTAGTCATGTTTAATCTTCATTGCCATGTCGCTCTCACACTCCTCTGTCTCTTTTTGTCCTGCAGGTTTACGAGGGTTAATAAACCTGGGCAACACATGTTTCATGAACTGCATTGTTCAGGCCCTAACACACACGCCGCTGCTGCGAGACTTCTTTCTCTCCGACCGACACAAGTGCGAGATGCAATCAAACTCCTGTCTGGTGTGTGAGATGTCGCAGCTCTTTCAGGAGGTAGGTTTGCGTGCGTGAACTTTTTACATCGGTTTGTTTAATCCCACAGAGAAAAGAAGAACTTCTGATTTTGGTTAAAACTGAGCCATCATTTTTTTTTTTTTTTTTAAGCACCATATAATACAGAATGTTCTCTAGCAGTGTGCTGGAGGCTGAGTCACTGTTGAGCGCTTTTGTCAAGTCCAAAGAGGGAGGCAGAGAAAAATCCTGCCTGAAAGGAATGCACAGAGCCACATGCAAATGAATAAGCAGTAATTATAATTTTATTGAACCTGGCCCGTCAATGCGAATTATGTTGCACAGCCCTTATTTATAGCCTCTCAATCCCAGCTCTTTGATACAAAAGTTTGGCATTTTTACATCTAACAAACTCTACGGCCTTGGACGTTATGTAATATCCGCCTGGTCTGCTCCCACACTGCCTCGCTTCTTTCTTACACCCTCTCACTTCCCAGTATATATGGGCCCACAGATGGTAAGTGGTGCTATAATGAGTTGAGTCATCACCGACGCCCCCCCCCCTCCACAACACACCCTGTCTCACTTGGCTGAACCGTTCGGCTATATAACACATGAAGGAGGTAATCGCTCACCTCTATCACCCAGGAAGGATAGACATTGATCGAGTATTCAGCTGTGTGAGACAGAAATTTCAGGGTCAGTCATACAAGAAAAATCCATCTATTTAAACGCTCCCTAACACACACACAGTATCACTCCCAGGTTTTTCTACCTCCACGCCTTGTCCCCGACTCTCTAATTTTATTGCTTACTTCCATCCTTCATTCTTTTGTAACCCGCCTCCATATCGTCATCAAAAGCCGGCGTAGGCAGACACTCACACACACACACACACACAGAGCTTTTTAGATGTGAAGGTGAGAGGCGCGGCCCCGGCCCGCTTTGATCAGACACTCTCTCTTTCCCCGGTTTCCTCCTCTTCTTCTATCGTTTGTCAACCACCTTCAAACTGCCGAAAAGGAGCAGAGTTTGTGAGATTCAAAAGGGACGTCAGCGCGGCATGTTTTTCCCTCTCGCAGCTCCATCAGATTTCAGAGAGAGAGCCGTGGAGAATAAAGCGTGGTGCGTGCGCGACATCTACGTGTCGAGAAACGAAAGCCCTCTCCGGTATTAATGAGCTCCGGTTGGAACTTCATTGTAGTGTTTTTTGCACCCCGCTCAGCTCTGTTACTTTCTTACCCGCATCTCCTGACCCTGACCTGGATTGTCACTCACTCGAATTCCCATGGCAACGCATAGACTCCGCAACGCCTTTACAGATGGATGCTTTAGCTCCAAGCGCATTCCAACCCGCTCTCTCTCCTCTCTATGGATGTGCTGTTATTACAGCTCGTGCTGTTAGTCGACATGTGGCAAAATCCATTCATATCTGACGAGGCCTGTAGAAAGTAGCTGCTATAAAAGAGTCAGAAAATCACCTTGACTGACGGAGCATGTGTTATGGTTCAGCAATGAATTATAGATGACAGTGAGCAATGTAGCTATGAGATTGGCAAAGAGGTGATACAATATAATGCACCCAGTAACACCTGGGAAAATAGGCTAACCACCCACTCCTCTTCACCCCCCCCACCACCACCACCACCACCTCTCCCATCTTTCTTCCCTGTTCGCAGTTCTACTCGGGCCACCGTTCGCCCCACATTCCCTTCCGGCTGCTGCACCTGGTGTGGACTCATGCGCGTCACCTCGCAGGCTACGAGCAGCAAGACGCCCACGAGTTCCTCATCGCAGCGTTGGATGTACTACACCGGCACTGCAAAGGGGACACCATCAGTAAGCCAAATCAATATGTCATTCCCAGTGTGTGTACTGCATTTAGAGTAAAAAAAAAACACTAGTGTGTTGTCTCTAAATGCAGAAAGATTGGAGGGTTTACACTAGATTTTTTTTTGTTTTTTGAATATCTTCCGTCAGGCCAGGATTGCAGCTTGTTCAGGTCGGACTGAACGGGGGAAACGTAGCAAAGAGCAGTGTCAGTCGAGATTGAGAGGAGTGTGTATGGGCCACCTACTGCCTCTGATCCGGCACGTGGAGTTATACCTTAGATCTACCCAGCAGAGCACAGTGCCTTACTTCTCTGGAAGCATACTGAAGGAGACGGGCAATGGTGTGTACCAAAGGGACAGGAAGCAAGCAGTGTGAGGAATGTCAATAGGCCCCGCTGCAGTGCAATGACACACACAGATCCCTGCAGTAAGGCTCGCTTCGATTAGCTAGAATCCACAGAGTTGTGAAGTGGCAGAGATGCTCCGCTGCGGGGGGAATGGTAAAGTGAGAAAGAAGGGCCGGAGTCCTTCAGAGGTGCTAAACAGATTGCCGGTGTTATCTGCGTGTCTATTTATACTTTTTCCGCTCTTCGTGGTCCGCAGGAGACGACAACGGGAAGAAGGCCAACAATCCAAACCACTGTAACTGCATCATTGACCAAATCTTCACTGGGGGCCTGCAATCAGATGTTACCTGTCAAGTTTGCCAGTAAGTTTGTGTGTTTGCGACTCTAAAAGAAGCAATTTACCGAAATGAAGTCCCGTGTTTCCCCCTGTCCATTCATCTCGGTGGAGCATCGCATCACTTACCCCTCCTCCCTCTTTTCCTACATTTACTCATTCATCCATCATCCGCCTATCCCTCGTTGTCCTCCGATCGCGTGGTCGCCTCTCACCGCCGGGCTGATCGATGTGGACACCACCTGTCCTCCCAGAGTGGGCGAACCACTGGTTGTGTCCTCTCCGCTGCTCTTATTTAAAGGCCCGGGCCCCTGCAGAGCCGCTGTGAGGGGGGGGTTTTGTCTAGACAGCAGCACAACCCGAGCGTTGCCTGCCTGCCCCCTAGAGCTGTCCTGTCACATTAACGCTAGCACGCTGCACTGAACTGCAAAGCACCTCGCCCAGACTAGCAGGAAGCCCGACCTCAGCCATGTTACCTGCCTCCACAGTGGAAAACGGAGACTGCTGATGCAGAGCTAGCGATGCCGTCTCGAGTATTATTCTGCCATAAAGTGAACCCCTCTGTAATCAGTAAACAACTTTCCTGTTGAGATTACTCATAGGTAAGGACTTAAGCAACTGAAAAATGCACCCCCCAAGGCATTTTCAGCAGAAATGGTACCATGATGGTGCCATATTACTGCAGGGTTGCTCTCTCACCCATCATAAATGCCCGCCTACTTGCCTTAATAGCCACCTGCTGGTACCACTGGGTGTTACATCCCCCTGTGCGTATATATTTGTGTATACTGTATGCATTCTACACTGGAAGCCTCCATTTTGTCCCGGCTGCAGTCCATCACAGTCATAATAACACAAACTCCTTATGCAAAGCCAATTTTCTCTGATGTAACACTTCATTGAATTGCAAATGAACCTGGAAGAACAGTGTGCATTATTATGCACATGCACACACGCAATCTTCCAGCAGGCTTTTAAACACAAAAAAAACTTGATCAGAATCTACAGAGGCTGTGTGGATTTTAAGCTCGTGTATTGCCATCTATGTCATCATCCTTTCATCACGACCTGTAATAAATGACACACGATCGCACACTATTTATTCAAGCTCATAATCAAACTCCCTTCTCTTTTTTTTTTCCCCCCTCTAGTGGGGTTTCCACAACGATAGATCCATTCTGGGACATCAGTCTGGACCTTCCTGGCTCATCCACGCCTTTCTGGCCCCTCAGCCCTGGAGGGGATGGCAGCACAGTGAACGGAGAGAGCCACCTGTCAGGGTCCACCACTCTCACAGACTGCCTACGCAGGTACCGCTTCAGTCTCAGCCGACACCTGTAAGGTTGTCCTTTTTTTTTTCTGCCTGTCAGCTTTTCTTTTCTCTTTTTTTCCTATCTATCTAAACTAAACTAAATTCCCGTAAGTCATCTAGGTCGTAGAAGGACCTATTATGCTTTTACCCCTCCCCCGCACACGCTCTAGGGTTAGGATTAGGGGTTCAGAACCCTAACCCTAGCCCCGTAAACCGCAACACACATCAGACATCACAATGGTTTTAAGACAAAAATTACGATTTTTATTTTGGTAAATAACTGTATTTATTATAATATAAATAAACAATTGGTCCCTGATATTGTTGGCTTAAAAGTGTTCAGTCATTTTCACTACAACAAGAGTTACAGTGGTGAAAAGTGTATTTCTTTCTTTCTTTATTTATTTGATCATTTATAACCTCAATGCAGAAAACGAGGAAGGGCGCCCACCGGCATTTTTTTTGTATTTTTTTTTTTTTTATTAATTAATTTTTTTAGAGGGCGCTCATGCCCCCCAGAAGGTGGCGCCCTAGGCGACCGCCTATATGGCCTATGCCTTAAGCCGGCCCTGTGTAAAAGGTCTGCAAAGTTACAAAGCCCAAAGAGTTACTCTCCCCCAAAGAAACACTGCTCCTGAAACGTCTTGCTTGAAGTCCCACCTTTTCTTCCGTAATGTGGTGATGTCACCAAGTAATACATTTGCATAATACCTGCCTAGCGGCTGGTTTGGCACGCCCTCAAACAAAGCGAATTAGAGCGGAGCTGGTGTGGACTCCGAAGAGTTTGGTTGAGCTGACCAATCAGAGCAGACTGGGCTTTTTTGGGAGCTCAAACAGAGCGTTTCAGACAGAGGTTGAAAAGAGGTGCTGCAGCACAGCTGGTGTGAGAAAAATAAAGCGTCTTTTTGAACATTAAAGCATGTAAACATGTTCTAGTAGAAACCCAAAATACAAGTATGAAACTGAAAATGAGCATAATAGGTCCTCTTTAATAGCGCTAAATCAGAGACGCCTTACAGTACAACTACTAGCTATGCTCCTCTGTGCCGAAGCACAATAACATTGATAGCATTAACACTTTG
This sequence comes from Sebastolobus alascanus, assembly GCA_916701645.2. Classification (NCBI taxonomy): domain Eukaryota; kingdom Metazoa; phylum Chordata; class Actinopteri; order Perciformes; family Sebastidae; genus Sebastolobus; species Sebastolobus alascanus. Next base: position 290,602 of record CAKAOJ020000133.1, on the reverse strand, counting down.
TTAGATAGAAAATGAATCATGTTCATGACATTTGGAAAGGAAGGGAGGTACCACCACTTTCTACTTTATTTTCTTTCACTTGGCTTTTTTTCCTATATCCCCTCTTGCCACCTCTCCAAATTCATTAGTATCAATCGCCTCCACTTGAAATAAATTTCATTCATCCCTCCACTTGTATGAGGGATCACATATTGTGTCCGCTCAGGCACGGCAACCGCGTTATCCCCGGATCTCATCTTCCACCATCACCAGGTTGGCAGAGCAGGTGTGACCTCTCATATCTTCCTCTGCTGCCTCTTCATTCTTGCAATTTCTTTCCCTCCTCTCCTTATCTTATTTCATTCCCTCCCCTCTCCACCTAATTCCTTTTCCCCCGTGCCCTCACTCTCTACCCCTCGCGTTCGTCTCATCCTCCCCCCCCTCTCTCTTTCGCTCGCCTCCTTTCCTTCTGACTTTCTTTTTTTTTTTTTTTTTACTGCAGCACCTCACACACCCCTAGTTGCTGCAGCAAGTCTCTTAAAGGTACAGAACTGGTTGGTGCTGTTGCCGTGGTGATGGAGGCGTTGGAATTACCAGCAGGGCTCTGGGTTGGGTGGGCTGACATACAGTACAGGCTGCACCAAAACTCTGCAGGCAACAAACTCTCATACATCCTCAGATTAACTTTGGACTAGAACTAGCTGTTTGCAGGGTGCAAAAGGTTATGTAACATAACCAAAAGAAAATATAACCATAATATTTTTCTTCCTCTTTTTGCTGGATCTCACTTCCTGTCTCGTTTGCCCACATGTTCTCTGCTTTTTCACACCCTCTCTTCTTCTTCTTCTTCTCTTTTTTTACTCCAACCCTCCCTCTGCAGGTTTACGCGGCCCGAGCATCTAGGAAGCAGTGCCAAAATCAAGTGCGGCGGTTGCCATAGTTACCAGGAGTCCACCAAACAGCTGACAATGAAGAAGCTCCCCATCGTAGCATGTTTCCATCTCAAAGTGAGTCAGCCAGCGACGACGTGCTGCCAATTATCGCTTGTTACATTATCTGTCGCTGTCTGACAATTTGATTATTTAAGGCGACATTGAGCTTTTTAATCACTCACACATCTAATTTAGTCATTAATCCAAAACAGCGGTGTCTTTTAAACAGGGCTGTGTGGCTTGAATGATCTCAAATGCAGATTTTTTTTTTTTTTTTTTTAATAATTTGATCCTATTTAGTTTTGATACTATTTTTGCATCCTTACATATTGCAATATATTTATATGCTGTAATATATGGTACATTTTGCCCTGTGTGTATGCAGCCTCACATCTGATGGAGGCAAAGTTCAGATTTTGCAGCGACTTAGCTGTCTGCTACTTTGCTTGTGCGTAGGTGTGTTCATAACTTGATTCGGTTGTTGGTGCATTACTGTCCCTCCCACTGTGCAGCCCCCTTTCACACAGCGTCCCAGGACAACCATGACTTTAATGACTCATACAGTCCTCCTCTGTCCATGTTTTATTATTTATCATAACAGTAACGGGGGCCTATAATAATATATTTATGATATTCATAGGAAACAGGCTGCAAGGAGATCAATCCAAACCTTTTATTATCTTGTTATGAATGCGTAAATGTGTGACAGCCAGGGTGGAATACCTGCATTATCACTTTTCACTTGTTGTGTGTTGTATTTTGTATGTTGTAACGATGATGCCTGTTATTTCTAAATATGTGTCCTCTCCCCTCCCCCCACTCTCTCTCTCTCTCTCTCTCTCTCTCTCCCTCGCCATGTTTCTGCCCCTTCCCCCTCTCTCCTCTCTCCTCTCTCCTCTCTCCTCTCTCCTCTCTCATCCTCCCTCTCCGGCCGTCTCCAGCGGTTTGAGCACTCTGCTAAACTGCGGAGGAAGATCACTACATATGTTTCCTTCCCCCTAGAGTTGGACATGACGCCCTTCATGGCATCCAGGTAAGCCTCCACCTAGCGCCCCTTAGCTTCTCTATAGTGAATCTTGTCCTGCCATCTGTCTTCACATCCAGATAGAAATAAACACCGATTTTTTTTTTTTTTTCCTGTAGCAGCTTATTTCAGTGGTTTATTACAGTTAATGTTTGTACATGTACATACTGTATGAAACACCATACATACTGTGTCCTCACAGTAAGGGCACACATCTGCATCTCTGCCAAAACAACATTATTAAGTAAATGCTCCCTAATATATATATATATAAATGAATGTCTGTAAAGCATGCAGTAGCAGTATTGCCCCACCCCTGGCTGTAGCATCCATTCAGCTCTGTTCAGAGACAGAAAGATCATTAGAGGCACAGGCAGGGAAGATATCAGCTTTCATAGATAGGATGATTCTGCCACCTAGTGGATTTATGTGCCACTGTGGCATGTTTACAAAAATGCTAATGTCTTGCTATGCTTTTCCCACAGTAAAGAGAGCAGAATGAACGGGCAGTATCAACAGACGGTCGATGTATTAAACAACGACAATAAGTAAGTACCTTGGAAAACATGTGCTACAGCGAAACTGATTTATTAACACTCCGCCGCTTCACAGCAGCTCTGACATCATGGTCGAAATTTCTCCTCTCGCACAGCAGCACATATGCTAATGACCTGAAGCATCTGGCTGTGACTTCCCCCAAATGAAATCAATTTGAAGCCTATTAAAAGCTGCTTAGTTTTCTTCATCCATGACAGTTACAATAGCTTTCATTTTCCAGGACATTTACGGGGAATTTACTGTCCTAATACAATTGACAGGTTGCTTGTAGAAGAGACGAGAGTCGGTATGCAACGTGCTCCTTGATGAGGCATCCAATACACGAGAAAGACCTGAAAGAGCAACAGTATGGGGGTTTAAGACAAATGAAGGCGCCCATGTACGGGGAGAATAATGGGGCTTTATGAGATAATTGTGTTAAAGAGGACCTATTATGCTCATTTCAGGTGCATACTTGTATTTTATGTTTCTACTAGAAATGCTTTAATGTTCAAAAAACGCTTTATTTTTCTCATACCAGCTGTGCTGCAGCACCTCTTTTCACCCTCTGTCTGAAACACTCAGAGCTCCTGCCCCCCCTTCCGAAAAGCCCAGTCTGCTCTGATTGGTCAGCTTTCCCACTCTGCTGTGATTGGTCGACCATACTAAACTCTTCGGACTCCGCTCCAGCTCCAATCTAAGGCTACATCCACACTAATACATTTGCGTTTTAAAACGAAAATGATCTCTGTTCAGACGAGTGTTTTAGGGCCATCTCCGAATTAATCTCCGTCCATGCTACCACGCCTGAAAACGCATGTCACATGACCATTCACATACACTGGGCATGCGCGTGCCGGTGTAAACAGGAAGCAGCGCTGTTGGTTTTTCAGTTGCAGAAAATACTACAAAGGAAGAACAGCAATGGCGAAAAGTCCCTGGACCGACGTTGTCCACGTTGAAATTAACCTCTTGTAGTTGAGGCTGATGTCGTTTCGTTTTCTTCCGGAAAAGGTTCCCGTGATAGGGACGTGACAAAGCAAGTAAGGACACGTCAAGATATGATAGACCCAATCAAGAAGCAAACGTGGATGTCTGCTTCTTCGTTTTCAAAGGTCTCCATTTCTGCCCGTCCAGACTAAAACGCAACCCTGGAGTTTTAAAACTAAAACGGGATCAACAACGTTTTCAAACGTCTCTATAAACATAGCAAAATGTATGCGTTTTAAAACGAAAATGTATTAGTGTGGATGTAGCCTAACTAGCTTTGTCTTAGGGCGTGCTAAACCAGCCGCTAGGCAGGTATTATGCAAATGCGTTACTTGGTGACATCACCACGTTACGGACTTTGGGCTTTGTAACTTTGCAGACCTTTTACATGCACAAAACAAGCTATATAACACACTAAAGGAAAGGGAAAAAGCATAATCAGTCCTCTTTAAAGTGAAGTCGGACAGCAGAAAATAGACCAATTCACATCTCTTTTATTTCCAGGTATTCCTTGTTTGCGGTGGTCAACCACCAAGGCACATTAGAGAGCGGCCACTACACCAGCTTCATCCGCCAGCACAAAGACCAGTGGTTCAAATGTGATGACGCCATAATCACCAAGGCCAGCATTAAGGATGTACTCGATAGTGAAGGGTAAGAGTGGAAAACAAGACATTAGCACAGTACTACGACATGTTATATGAAATCTGAATCAAATGTTTCTTCCCCCCCCCCCCCCCCTCCCTTCCTTCAGGTATCTCTTATTCTACCATAAACAGTTCCTCGAGTATGAGTAGTCTTTGTGACCACTGACCATGAAGAACCACTGCTTCTAAAAAGAGCGAGTCAAGGGACTGGGGACAGGATGAAACACAAACACACAAACCTACCTGAAACTCTTTGACTACCAGTCTGCTCCTCCAGCTCTGGAGGACAAAAAAAAAAATAGACGTGTGAAATCATGCAACCTTACAAAAGAAAAAAAAAAAAATAACAAGCACTGAGCTACTTCTTGGCATCTACTTGACAAAACTGAATGAAGAGGAGAGAAGAAGAAGGAGGAGGAGGAAGAAGAGTCGTCAGTTCCAGGCTTGGGCAGAGGGAAGAGGCCCCCCCACCCCTCGCTCTCTCTCCCTTCCCCGACCTGCTGCAGGGCCGTCTGAGTGCGACTGACTGTCACGTTGATTGGGCACATCTGGATTTTTCTTACAGTATTCTGACCCCCCTCCACCACCACCACCACCACCACCACCCCCATCCCCCCCCCCCACACACACACCCCCCCACCCTCCATTTCTCTCCCATGGTGCTCTCGTTTCAACTGACCAAGCATTTAACTTGATGGAAGACAGTTTGATGTCATATGCATACGGGACTGAAAAAAAAACAAAAAACAGAATCAACGTATTATGAACTTTGCAAGAACATTTTTAAAAGGTATGGTTATGATTCTTATCATTTGTGAATTTTGTTATGAAATACTGTATGAATCTAGTATACATCTATTTTTTAAGAGCAAAAAAGAAAAAGAAGAAAAAAAAAACACGGGAGAGCTTAGAGACGCCGCCTTTGCCAGTTGCTGGGGAAGTGCTGCCATGGAAACTAAGCAGATTTGGACCTGAGTGTGCTCATGTTCCATTATTTACTGTGTTGATTGTTTTATTTTCAAGTCTGGTTGAGGGCAGGGAATATCTATTTTTTTTAGCAACTCATTGAATTTTTGTTTCTTTTCAGTGTCTTTTTTTAATTTTTTTATTTTCAGTACAGTCACGTGTCCCTCGCTGTCCTGGTACTGGATATGTTTTTGGACGTATTATACTTTCATTCTTGTGGAATTGTTGGTATAATGATGGTGATGGTTAAAATTGGCTCACCTTTTGCTGTTTATGAATTGTATGTTGAATGTGAGCTTTGGGTTTTCGTACGGCATTCTGAAGAGACGACTCGATACAAATGAGAAATACGTGAGAATCTCTCCGCGTTGAACACCTTGAATGCTCTGTGCAACAAAAAAAAAAAAAAAGCCCGTTTAACAACACTGCATGCGACTGGGCTCTCATGATCTTATAATATGTGAAAAATTTGCCCTCAAGTGATGCCTCGAGGCCTGCTGCCCATCATGATTTCTGTTCTGTAGTTTGGGGATCGATCATGTGGAGATATATAGAGGGTAAAACACATTGCACGTATACGGGCACTGTGCGACCACAGCCTGGCTCTGAATCCATCAGTGTTAATCTTCTCCATGGCAACCGTGTGGCTGGTGTAGACCGGTGTGGTTCGTGGTGTGTCTTGCCTCTGCAGTGCAGTAAACCCAGTGCTCTATTCAATCAGTATGCTGTCAAGTCAGACTTTTAGATAAATGCACATACACATCAGGGTGTTGTGGTCCGTTTTGTTTGAATATCACTGATTGTGTATGTATTAAAAGAATAAATACAGAATAAAAAAAAAAGATTCACTCATGTATAAGATGAGGGCCCTAACCTATCACAGTAATGCCACATTAAAAACCACAACCCCTGGTTGTTTAGCTGCTCTGTAATTGAAAACAAACATGCATATCCTTTGGTCTGCTGCAGAACCTCAGCTAGAGGGCACCGGCGGGGTTTTTCCCAAATCAAAGACTTGTGAAATGGAAATGGTCGCACTTTGGTTTTGGTGTATCACGGAGCAGTTAAGGCCACCCAAGGACATTCAGGGACGCAGCTGAAACGAGAAGGAAGAGGAGAGCTTCATTATCCGTTTCAGTGATTAAACTCAGAACAAAACTGGACTGTGTATGATCTGTCTTTTGTCTCATTCTTCCATCTTCCAAAATACTGTATGTCCCAGAATTGAAGCGCTGTAGTGTATTCCTGTCGGTGTAACTGGTAACACTTAATTTTACTGGTCCGCAAATTTCATGGTAAGTAGGTGATAATTCGCAAGTAACACATTTGAAATTTCTTTGAACTTTCCACTATTTCCCCAAACAGGTAATAAACTGTGTCTGGTAAGGCTTTGAGTTGTTAACCCCCAGACTCTGTTTATATTTCTGATTCTGTACATCATTGCCTATCACAAGCAGGTAAGGACAACTTAGAGCCCTACTCTTGGTAAATATCAAAACTGAGCCCCTCTACACTATGTCCATGTAAAAGAATGTAGGCCTAATTACAATCAATTGGGAGAATTATATAAATACATTACCAGCTAATTATCAACTGCTTATTTGGGTCATAGAATACAATTCTAAAATTATTTGGATGTAATTTCCAAGAAATTTCAAAGAAGTTACATGCTGATTATCATCTACTTGGACCTGGGAGTAAAGTGTTTGTATGCCTAGCAATTAACTTCTAATTAATCCTCTGGTAATGTATTAAAGAAACTACCAGCTATTAATTACCTGCTTTGGGAAATAGCAGAATATAATTATGAAATAATTTTGAGGTAAAAATTGGGGTAATTTCAAAGAAATTTCAATTGCGTTACTTGCTAATTATTACCTACTTACTATGGAATTTGCCTACCTGTAAAATGAAGTGTTACCGTGTAACTTATGGTAGAGCAAGAGAGTACTTTAAAGGAAACAGGGTCTTTTATTTGCCAAGAGTTAATAGGCTTAATACTATGTTGTGTTTCTGGCCGTAGAGCAGCTCTAGTTATGTGGTTGACTATGGTGCCACCTTGTGGTCAAACCTAGAAGCTCAGAAGAGGTCTGGAAAAAACAAAAATCAAACCTGCCTTCAGAATGCAATGCAGATGTGTAAAAAAACCCTGAAAAAAAGATGTAAAGAAAGGGAATTAATATATCTTCAGTGAGAGAGCCTCACATTAAGGGGAGACACCCCTGGTGAATAGGGTCTTTTTTCTTTACTAATCGATATCACCATGAAACTTCCACAGTTGTTTACTTACATCAAGGCAATTATTATTATTTTTTTTAAATTATAAGTATTCTGAAATGTTAGGTTTAAATATGCAAATGAGGCATTATCTTATTAAATATGTGCTAATTTGCATACATTTCCAGAGTCGCAATCTGAACATTGGATAAAGCCAGGTTCAAAATTCTTGTTTCATTTTGTTGACATAGAGTCAAAGGTTTTTACAGAGGGGATTTTATCTTTTTATCACATCATAAATCAGAAAATACTGTCAACAGCCATAAAAAAAAAATCCATTTTTGCCATGTTTTCAGAGATGGAGGTGGAGATTTTTGACTCAGAGTCTGAGAAAAAAAAAGCCTTTAAATATACTGTATGTATTGTAAAAATCCATACATTTTTAAGACACTACAGGTAAATTATAACTAATATATATCACCATGAAACTTCCCCAGTTGATTACTTACATTAAGACAATTATTTTTTGTGTGTAGTACAAACTTTCTGAAATATTATGTTTAAATATGCAAATGAGGCATTATCTAATGCTAACTTTTGGTGAATTTAGGAGCCTTAAAGTAATAAGAATATGTCCTAATAATTCAAATGTTTGATTTAATGTAAACATACAGTATTTTTACATTTTTTACTTAAATATTTGGCATCTTTCAGCATTGTTTCCTTCATACAGAACATTACAACACAATATTGCACCAACAAAATGACTTAGTCACTTATTACTTAGTTTATTTAGTTTCAACACAACTGTACACAATCCATGTTTGCTCCATCAAACTTGGTGTTTCAGTATAATTGAACAGAAATTGGGAAAACATACATGATGCAAACTTCCTATGAAAACTTTTAACAATTGTGGTAAGATTTTCCTAAGCAATTCAAATAAGGCTTATCATAAAAAAACATACTAAACTAGAACACCAATGGAACAAATACCAAGTAGAAAATCTGCAATATGGTCTTAAGAAATGCAGGTGTCTAAAATCAAAATAAATTTTGAGCATTGTTGTAAGAAAAGTTTTTGCCAGAATCATAATTACTACATAACACCTCTGCAACAGCTGGAGGATATTGTACAATGCAGGGTGTTTGGTTTTAAATGTTGTGCTGCACACTAACACAAACTATACACTTTAATTAGGTTTTATGTAACTGAGGTTTCACAGCCTCCATTTTTCTTTCCTTCAGTCATCTGAGCAATGTCTACATTCATAATTCATGTCCAGAGTCGTCTCTATTATTATTATGCTAATTAGTGTAACCATGGGACCAACACTCCCGGTCACTGTTGCTATGGAAATATAAGACACTAGAGGTGTGTCATGTCTGTCAATGGTAATAAGATGTTACAGACCAGGTAACAAATTCCGCAATCATGCAGAGAGAGAGATTAGATATGAGATTTGATTAGTCATGGCTGGGGGTTCACAACGTATGTGTGTGTATGTGCACTTCTGCATATCATGCAAGATTGACACATGAAGGGTAAAGGTTTAATAACTTCTATAGATAGTAATAGAACTACAGCAACAGACGGGGAGTCACAGGACGGCAGGATGAACTCCTGGAGCAGCACAGTGATGATGATAAAGGAACACCAGAGCCTCTTGAGGATAAATGTTCTAGCCCTTCACAATTTCACTGATCGTCACTCAGACACCCAGAGAGACAGAAACAGAGGATGGTTCAGTGTCATACAAAGTGTTGACAAGTAGCTTGCAACGGGAGGCAGCATGGGACAAGCTAAATTCCCCTCATATTCGCAAAGTCAAAGAAAATAGAGTAACAGAGGAGTTACCAAAAAGATAGGGCTGTACCAAATAGTTTGAAGCTTTGAAGCTTCATAGTAACATTACTTTTTTTTTTTTTTGCATGTTTATTCATTCTGTTATAACTCGGTGTTTCAGCACAGCTGCAGATAAAGCTTAGGCTACACTAATATTATCAGTGTTATACTATTTGTAGAATTAGATTCCTGCGTAGGATTTCCAATAACTCCAGAGCGTTGTAAAGTCCAAAAGTCAAAATATATTTAAAAAAAGATCGATGTAATCATTTCCCAAATTCACAGCATGTTTTTATCTATCGAAATATTTTGCTTCAATCCGTATTTGTTGGCGTTTAGCCTTTCAAAAACAACAGTTTCACTGCGGTCAAAAAACTGTTTGCTCTCCTGCTTGCCGCACAGGCAACGGGTCGGCCTAGCAGCACGTCTATTCATTCTGTTTAAACCCGGTACTGTATTTCAGCACAGTTGCAGATAAAGATTAGGCTACACTAACATTATCATTGTTATACTATTTGTAGAATTAGATTCCTGCGTAGGATTGTTTCCGACTCGTGTGATCCAAACATTTCCAATAACTCCAGAGCGTTGTAAAGTCCAAAAGTCAAAATGTATTGAAAAAAGATCGATGTAATCATTTCTGAAATTCACAACATGTTTTTATCTAACAAAATACTCTGCTTCAATTTTTATTTGTTGGCGTTTAGCCTTTCAAAAACTACATTTTCACTGCGGTCAAACAACTTTTTGCTCTCCCACTTGCTGTATATAAAGAGAGGCATGCACCTGTATTAACGGGGCAGTCTAGCAGCAATCTATAACAGCACCATAAATTACATTTATATAATCACAATAACAAAAAAATCTTTTTTTTTTCTTTCATTTTTTTAGTCATAAAATATGACAACAGATGTTCAAAGCCTCATTCGAAAGCCTCAATAGAAGCTTTGAATGTAGAAAAATTACATTCGGTACAGCCCTACAAAGCAGCTACCACCAAACAGTGTTTTTCTGTAATACAACACAATGAAACAACAATAAACTGAAGATGTTTTGAAATGAAATATGTCTAAATCCAGTTTAAATCCCAGTTCACTACTTCCAGGATAGTAACCCATCCGCTTCTTGGGAGCAAAATAATCCGAAATATAATCCGAGCAGGTTTTATGCTCTCAAATCAGATGTCATAAAACCATGAAGCTGGGCCGCTACTCAGCATTCATGTTGAATAATTTAGAATCGTGCAGCCTGGCATTTTTTGACAAAAGCAGGTAATGTAACAACTGCAACCTTATTACATGATATACATAAATAATGGCAAATGAGAAAGAACAACTCCCAACAGACGTTCAGTCCAGTAGAAACAGGCATACAGTGGCATTCATTTACATAATACTATACAACAACATTGTAGTAGTAGTTTCTATACATCTTAGCAGCACTTTGGTCAGAGGCTGGCTCCGCGTATCGAGCCAGCACCATTAATGTAATATAAATTATGCATGTGGTTATATTGAAGCAGCGAGTGACACAGGACGAAACATTTGCCCTCCGACTGAACTGCTGTTCACATTTACATTTGATGCATTTCCTCACATTAAATCTGTTGTACTACAAAACACAAGAATCAATGGCGCTGACGTTCATTATGTTCTGTGTCTGGAACAAAAACATCATTACTTATTCACTAATCAGATTTTCAAAACTAAGTGACACTAAAAACATTTTCTGTACAGTTATTTACAGTCAAAAAGAGAAAATAACTTGCAGACGAGAAAAATAGAGGAATGATGAGGTTGCCAGTTTGTTGTTTTACAGCATATGAGCACACTGTTATGTCATTATTTTTACACAACACTGTGGAAACTTGGCACAGGCCCTCTGCTGTGAAACTATGTATATAATCCTGGGTCTCCAGGGAAAATTCCTGTCACCCAGGGGACCATTTACAAGTGGGCGTTAGTGTCCGTTCTGCCTCAGCTCAGAGTCAATACACTGAGAACAAACAGATTTCATTTACAGCAAACAGTTGTATGAACTTCTGATTATGATATAATGGATTTGTTTACAGCCAGGGAAACTCAACAATGTGTCAAAGGCAGTTTGACAGTCTGTTGTTGCTCCGTCCCCCTTAACATGTTCCTGTGTGAACACCTTGTTCAATAATGTCCTCTTCCTCTCTGATGTGACCTTAGAGATGCTGATAAGAGCTGCCTGTTATTTGTTTCAGATATATATCACCGTCCTCTCAGATGCTGGTCTGCAGGTCCCCGTTCAGCAGAGAACTCTGGGTCTCCGTGGGGTCGTTTATCATGCGAGACTTGTCCTGCCGGCTGTCGCTGCGGTCAGCCTCATCCAGCCCGCCCACCTTCTTGAGACACAGAACATTCTGGAAACTCTTCTTGAAGTTCTCCGACAGGAAGGCGTAGAGGATGGGGTTGGCGCAGCTGTTGGCGTATCCCAGGACCACCACGAACGCAAAGGTGCTCCTCAGGATGGGCGTGGTGCTGATGGTGCCCGTCACCGAGGTGACGTTGAAGACGTAGAAGGGCAGCCAGCAGAAGACGAACACCGCCACCACGATGGACACCATGCGGGTCACCTTCCGCTCCGAGCGCTTCCTCTTGGAGGAGCCCACGCGGATGCCCGAGGACTTCACCTTGAAGATGATGAACAGGTAGCAGAGGCAGATGACCATGAGGGGCAGGAAGAAGCCCAGGATGAAGGTGTAGAACATGAACGCCGTGTAGTAGGCCTCTTGGGGCTCGGGCCACACGATGGTGCAGAAGCAGCCGTCGTGCTTCGTGATGATACCGCTGTAGATAACGATGGGCAGGTTGACCATCAGCGACACCCCCCACACCGCCACGTTAATAGTCTTGGCCATGCGCGGCTTGCGCCACTTTGTGGACTTAATGGGATGCACCACAGCCAGGTAGCGGTCGATGCTCATCACCATCAGGCAGAAGATGGACGTGAACTGATTAAGGGAGTCGACAGTCATCACCACCCTGCAGAGCACGGGGCCGAACGGCCAGTGGACCATCGCCAGCTGGATGGCGATGAACGGCAGGCCCAGCATGAACAGCACGTCGGCCACCGCCAGGTTGAGGATGTAGATGTTGGTGACCGTCTTCATCTTGGCGTAACGCAGGATGACGTAGATGACGAGGGCGTTCCCGCAGAGCCCCACGGTGCAAACCAGGAAGTACATGCAGGTGATGACCACCGTGCTGGTCTTGTTGAAGCTGTGGTCCGTGTAGTTCCTGCGGAGGTCGGACTCGTTGCCCTGCATGAAGCTTTCATACATGAGGTGTTCCGACAGGTTCGGAGGGGACGACGGGAAGATCCAGGAGTCCATGGTGCCTCGCTGTCTCACGTGGATTATGACATCTCACCTGCACACATAAAGACATATCTCAGTAACAGTGTCAAATACTTAAAGGAACAGTGTGTAGCATTTAGGGGGATCTATTAGAAATGGAATATAATATTAGTAAGTAGGTTTTCTTTAGTGTATAATCACCTAAAAATAAGAATCATTGTGTTTTTGTTAGCTTAGAATGAGCCGTTTATATCTACATACGGTCCTCTAATAGTTCTCATAGTTCACACATACGGTCCACCATAGTTCTCCTACATGCTTGGCACATGGGAGAAGTTTCAGTTGGTTGCAACCTCACCGCTAGATGCTGCCAGATCCTACACACTGCACCTTTAAAATGACCTTTTTTATCATAAATGATTTTTCCAATCCTGTCAGTTATGGTCAAGTTGACAGAGAATAAAATAATTATTCCACTTGATATTGATTTTATGCTTTCCAGAAGAAGAAAAAGTGAGATCCATAGTCATCACGGGATATTGAACGTGATCTCTCTTCCTTCCTACTTGCTGACAGATGTTGAACACCATATGTGTTCTCTGTGATGTCATAAATCCATGTTATCAGTCAGAGCTAAAGCTTTTACATGTTAGTATGTTTGTCCTTTTGAAAAACACAATGTCCTTTTTCTTATCACCCTTATGGCCAATGGGAATATTATAGATTTTGTATCTGAATCCTCTCTCTTGAGAACAGATCTGATTGATGGCATGTGTAAAGAAGAGCACCTGAGGGTGTGTGGCCGTGCTTTCTACCTGAAGCCGGACGTTCCTGTTGTGTTTATTTGGTCAGGTACTGCTACCCAGGGAAATCACTCTGCACACCCTGCAGTCATAAGCTCTCCCTGGGGAGACGCTCGCCCTTCAAATGCTGCTAGATGATTAGCTTCGACAGGTTACACTGAATTCTTTGCTGACACATTTCTTTAAATTTATTAGGGGGTGGGCTTGGATGTAAATTAATCCTAGCCTAAGTAATTGAACGAGGGGGAATCACTGTACTGCCAATAGCCTTGTTGCCGCAGTCAGATTGAAGTGCTCTCTGCTGCCAACGCACAGGAGGCAAACATGGTCTGACAACTTAGTTTGGTGCCAATAACACAAGAGGTTTTATGGTGCCAGTTTATCATTTTCACCATGGCAGCAGAACAGGGTGGACACTGCTCGGAGACTTGTTTTCTGGTGAATAGGCGACTAAATTTCAGCAAAGGGGATGTTTGAGCTCAGTGAAAACATGGTCTGTTGCTCTCTATAAATGTGTGTCGTCTGAGTCAGGTGGATGGACAGAAAATTGTATATTTGGAAAGAGAAACATTGAGAGAAACACCTTTAGTTTGTGTTGCATAATATAGTTCATCATTCCTACAGAAACAGAGCACAGCAGACCACTGAAATAAAACATAATACCCTCTTGAAGAACAATACATCAAATGGAATCACTGATCACAGTTGGTATGAGTAATATTTTGTCACTCTCATGAAATATTATTTTGTGAACTGTTAAATTGCTGTGTTTGAGGCATTGTTCGTACTGTGCAACAGGTATTCTTTTTAGAAAAGCCAGCCCAGAGCCAACACAGTCAAAAGAAAGAGACAAACTGGTGAGATACTGTTTAAATAAAGTGGCTACTTTAAGTTTTTATCAGAATCAAAATCACAAATATTAATCTCTAGGGGGGAAATTGGGACGTACAGTTGCTCTTGTGTGTACATAATGCTACAATATATAATACATGTAGAGTAATATCAATAAATAAATTATAAAAATAAGAAATATGTACAAATATGCGCATCAAACACATACAATATAAGCAAATAAATAAATAAAAATGCTGAGAAGTGGAAGGATCTACTGAGTGTGTTAAATATAAATGCAAGAATATACAGTGTTTCCTCCTTCAGTGCTCAAGGCCATTTATTCTGCTCGAACGTTTGCTTTTAGTAGCTAAAACGTAGAAGATTATAAGGTGGATATTCAGCTGAATAAATGATTAAATGCTCATAGTTAGCTATGCAAATTCATTTTATGTGAAATAAAGTGAGAGTGAGGTCAAGTCAGGGATTTCATTTACATTGTTAGCAAACTGTTCACAGACCCAGCTGAGGTTTTTTTTCATTAGATCACATTTATTTCAATACACATGCCAGGACATCATCGTGTTAGCAGTTAACAGTGAGATTGCATACAGGGAAACACTGCAGTAAATATTGGAGTTAGTGCTCAATTTGGCAGATCTCTTCAACTTCATTTGAATAATCATGAACATGGTAATGTAGGCCACTATCTTCGCACATCTACTGATATTTCACAATTCACCAATCAAATCAAAAAGTATCGTCTTACCTGCAACTGGATTCAGTCTCCCTATCTACAAAAATGCGCCACTTCTGTTCGGATCAAAGTATTTCAGTGTTCACGGCAGATTAATCTTCTTCATCTCCAAATATTCCTCAAGTTTGTCTCACCGGCATCGAAGTGGGAAACCTCTCTGCGGTGTGATTTTTCCTTTAAATAAACCCATAATGTAGCCCGCGTCACATACGATGAGAAAATGTCAAAAAAAGGTGGGACAAGTAAATGAAATACAATCTCCGATCATGCGCTCGTGACACTAGTGATGCGCGCTCTGACTGCCTCCAGCCGGAGAGCGGAGCGGGTTAAAGGAGGTGCTGCTGAGGAGACTCACCTCTGAGCGACAGAGAGGCTGTCT
The DNA here is from genome assembly GCA_916701645.2 of Sebastolobus alascanus. Taxonomy (NCBI): domain Eukaryota; kingdom Metazoa; phylum Chordata; class Actinopteri; order Perciformes; family Sebastidae; genus Sebastolobus; species Sebastolobus alascanus. The sequence goes on along the minus strand of CAKAOJ020000133.1, from coordinate 275,369 downwards.
GCTGTGATATCCAGTCCTGCAGGAGGAGCTAAGTGAAATAGAACATATACATTTTAATGGCATCTTGATCAATGCTGTCAGTCATTCCCCCTCGACCACGTGGACTTTCAAAATGTATCAAACCTCAAAATGATGACCAATTAGCCACACGTGCCAAAGTAACATCATTTTTACGCACGCCTACGGGCCCATCCATTCATCAAAGTTACCTGCGTTAGTTAGCACCCTGACCCCAGGACAGTTATACCACCTACTCTACACCGCTGGTGGACAGAAGATTTATTGCAAGTCCGCGCTTCGAAATCATTTTTAATGTACCTCCCAGCCATCAGAGGCAGCACCGAGCGCAAAGACGCACAGCAGCGCTTAAATTACGCGCAGTGAAAAACGCCCATGCCTCCACCGGAGCAGGTTGTTTTTAACTAATGATTGTCTCATCAGTAAGATAAAAGTATAAAAGTGAGTATGCGTGGAGGATAATGGATGGAAACGTGGATTTAAGTGGTCTCTCCTAGTTGTGATCGTTGCAGTTTGCTCTCTCCACGTGACTTTGGGTTTTCCTGACTTTCGCCAAACATTTGATTATGATGGCGAGTCTCCGAAACATCTCTTCAGCATACGGTAGGTGATTATGTCGAGGCCATGTCCTTGTCTTTCAACACTTAAACCCTTTGATGGAAATCCATCCCAATGCGCTGGTCCAACTCTATCTACTGTACAGGTAAGGTGCGTTTCTACCCTTCTAACTGCTGGATTGGCGCTGTTGATGCTGTTGTCATGCAAATGCAAGCTGGGTTAAATCGTTGTGACAGTAAGGAGAAAGTTGTGGTCTTTCTCTTTATAAGGACTGGCATGCAAAGTTGCATTTGTTGTGTGTGTGTGTGAGCGAGATGTTTGAGGAGTTTTAATGGCACAACAAACTTCTAAGCATCTTGTTTTTGTCAACTGTATTCTTGGGCCCTTGGCAGTATTTGTCAACTTAGTGGTGCTCTTGTGGCAATCTGCAAGTGGTTGGTAGAAAAAAATAATACGCTGCAGGCAAGAGACTGCCAGGAAAATGTTTGGGGCTTTGGTCAATATGGTGGCCTACTGTTAAGGTGCTGCTCCTGGTTCTTTAAAGCTGCATGGATGTGTTGCCAACCATTGATTCCACAGGTCTGCCATTAGAGGACCGCTGCCCTCACGCTGTTGACTTGTTAGCTGGTTCTTGGCCTGCAGTAGGCCTGTCATCTGGACTTAACATGTCAGATATCATGTATCTGTAACCTGCTTCAACTGCTGGACTGTTTGGTTTCTCTAGTTTCACAAGTAATCTGCATATGTATCACGTGTTTGGTATTGGTTTATTTCATAACCATATGCTGTTACCCAGGACCACAGATTTTCAGTTTTGCAGTGTGAGAATGACTCGCATGTGTAAATTGAGCTTAACATTGTTTAAATGAACAGGGGTGTAAGAACATATAGAGTATCGCAATGTTGTGTTTTGTGATACTGTATCAATTCTCTAAAAACACTGTATCTAATTTGAATTAATAGTTTACTTGCAAAGATGAACTCAGTCAATACGTTATTTCATTTGCAAAGAGATGCACCATCTCAGTGTATGTACCCTCTCAAAGTAGTGCTATGATGTTAGATATTACAGGGACTGTGATAAATGCAGATCTGACTGTTCTGTTTGCATAAAAGTCCATTTTTTTTATTCAGATTTTATGCATATGTTGGTGTGTTCTTTATACTATGACAGTTTTCCTTAAATTAGATTGAAATAAATCGCAATATATCGCCTTGCTTACAATAAAGCAATATATTGAATCGTAACCCCTGTATCATGATACGTATCGTATCGCCAGATTCTTGCCTACAGTATACACATCCACAGCCCTACTGCTTCAACTTCTGGACTGTTTGACTTATATAGTTTCACAAGTAATCTACATATGTATCACATGTTTAAATGTATTTGGTATATCGGTTCATTTCATGACCACAGATTTTCAGTTTTGCAGTGTGAGAATGACTCACATGTGTAAGTTGAGCTTAACATTGTTCAGCTCAACTGTGTCATTATTAGCATCGCAACATTTTGTTTTGTGGTACTGTATCAATTCTCAAAACTCTGTATTCAATTAATAGTTTACATGCAAATATTAACTCAGTCAATACTTACTGTTACTATACTATTTTATTTGCAAAGAGATGCACCATCTCAGTGTATGTGCCCTCTCAAAGTAGTGCTATGATGCTGGATGTTACAGGGACTTTGATACATGCAAATGCAGATCCCACTGTTCTGATTGCAAAAAAAAAAAGAAGTTTTTTTACACAGAATGTATGCATATTGTTGTGTGTTCTTTATACTGACAGTTTTCCTAAAATTGGGCCTAGATTTAAAAAAAAAAAAAAAATCGCAATATATCGCCTTGCTTACTGTATCGCAGTATATCGCAATATATTGAATCGTGACCCCTGTATCATGATACGTATTGTATCGCCAGATTCTTACCAATACGTATAATAATAATAATGTATGTGAGCATTTCTGTTTTCATCGATCCACAACGTTTCAGATCACGACGGCATCTGCAGCGACCTTTTCATGTCATCTAATGACTAAACGTCAAATAATTCAAGCTGGAAGTCTCATCTAGCTGTCACTGTAAACTCCTCGGTAGCATCAAGAGTGAAAAGGTCCTTTACACAACTCATCGGCTGCAGTAGGGATGCTGAAGTTTCCACATTTACAGGTTAAGTTAGTTTTCAGTGCCTCCAAGACACCTCCATCACTCCAGTCACCTCAGGTTAGGAGGAGTGGGTTATACAGTATAGTGCAGAGAAGTGAAGAATTTATGTAACTCAGCAGACAAAAGAGAGTCAGCTTCTTTTGAAGTGTGTTACAGTCTTTTGACAATCTGTTTCATCCCTGACCTGCAGATCATTATTAAGTTCATTCAAGCGATAGAATATGTTGATTAGCAGGTGCTTCTTTGAGATCAGAGTAAGATTGACGATAATAAGCTGAACGTTGCTGTGACTCCACGCATAAAGGAGATGTGGAAAAAAAGGGTAATTTGCATCAAACTCGTATTTCTGGTCAGCCAATAAAACGTGCTAAATAGCAGTTCAGGGGACTGGAGGTACTTGAGTACTGTATTATCAATAGATGCCTGTTACTTCCCTTCGTCTTTAAAATCCCCTTGAGCCCACTAAACACCGAGTGATTCCACATTATTCTTCGGCCAAAAAGTAATTAAGTGAGAGCTGGAAAATTAGCACATCTTAACTGTTAGAGACAGCAGTAGGTAGTTTCTCTCATTCTGACATGAGCCATGCATGGTGCAGGCGAAAAGGTCGCAGGGGAAATTAAACAGATGAAGAAGCAGTAATTTATTAGAAGATATCTTGCCACAAGGAACAGTCAATGACCCATTGACTTGATTTGTGTTCAATACAATATGGGTAATCTAAAGAGAGATAAAAAAAATTATGCTGTGACATTTTAATATTTAACGAGAACTGCATTTACATTCTTGGGATGTTCGTGCAGTTGAAGATAAGGGGAAGAAAAGGCTCATTATTAATGACCCTTCAGGTACTATTATGGTTTATCAGTATTCTCCCAGACTGAAACAAGCGTGCCGATACATACTGGCATTGAATGATGCTCGGCTTGTTCAGTTCTGTGTTACTTTAACTGATCGCGGTGATTTAATGCAGGAGAGAGCTTGAAGCTCAGCTCTATATTTGCCTCCTAATTATTGAGGCATGACCGAGCACCTCTCTGGCTCCGGCCCTGAATTGAAAGCATTGATTAAAGTTCCTGCCGGGGTAAATTGATAAACAATTAGCAGCCTGAGGCATGCTGCAAAATATTCAATGGATACCACGGACGCTTTTGGCATTTTTGTAATGATTCTGCTGTGAGAGAAACGCATTAACCAGGTGCTCTGAAAAGATATTGCTGCAATATGTTATTAGCACAGAGCAAAGGTTCTTTAGTGGCATTTTCATTTTCACATTCATTAAGAGGAATAAGACTTGGAGTTGTTGGAATTGTGATTTGACGGATTCTTATCTCTGTCTTGGTGTTGTTGCTTTTTACCATCCTGGATAGGAGTTTCATAATCTGTCTGTTTCTGCTGCCATAGATGTAGTGGTTGTCCTTCTTTTGCTATTATGTTCATCTCCGTCTCAAGGGCCTGTTAGTCAGCGCTCCTTCCATCCACTTCATGTGTCGAGGGAGTCACTTGGTATATATTTTATCTGTCTAATCTATTGTATTGACACTTGCCCCTTTGGGGGCTAAACACGGCGAAAAACTCTAGATGAGCTGCCTGGTCCAACAGCGTGACTCTACGCTGGATATTTTCAAACTCTTTCTTCACGTGGGTTAAGATGTAAAAGGTTATATCAGCTTTCTGTTTCTTCAAAGATGTAAATTCAATTAATTGTAATGTAATCCAGGCGGGTGTGTGGGCGGGACCTCAGCTCCCCTATCACTACTGCGCAGACTCTGGCTCCAAATGACATGAAAATCTCAAGATGGCCGCTCTTGTATCCGGGATATTTTGGCTTCACTTTAGTACAGTGGGAGGAAGTGGAGACGCGTCGTCCATCTTTATATACAGACTATGGTTTTAACTAGGAGTACCTAAATAAACGTGTATTTTGCGTATTGATTTAGAAAAGTCTAACTTTTATAAGTTTATAATTTGTTGACTGGAAATGTGTTGAGTTGCTTCTGTGGCCACAGTATAAAAACACATTAAATTAGCTACTCTTTCATTGTGACTCTTATCAGAAAAAGCAGTCTAAGCCTCTGCCAGCGTGTACAGTACAGTCTGCTCCGTGTGTACTCTTTACACATTGCTGTTTATTTACATCTCATGAGTCTGGCCTCTGTGATAAAGCCAGCTGAGGCTAACTCCAGCTCCTTTAGGAGACACTGTTGTGGTGACCGGCTGGGTCTGGAGGATGTTGATCTGTTGTTGATATTTTTCCAGATGCTACTTTATTGAGAAAGTGAGCACTAAGAGAGGCAGAAATGTGCCTTATGTTAAGTGAATTTGTGCCACATAATATCTGCTTTTGCAACCTGCCCCGGAAACACCGTCCTAACACACCTCTTCCTTGATCTCAATAAAACATTTGGATAGATTTTTTGCCTTAGATTCTGACACTAAATACTCTGTTTTTTTTTTTTAAATCCTCACAAAACATCCATAAATACCAGTCCTGTGAAGCTCACGATCATGATGTGAAGGCTGTGTTACACTGTTTTTTTGTGGTCAATTTTTAGATACCTGTTATTATTCCCTCAAAGGGGGTTATGTTTTTGGTTCAGTTTGTTTGTCAGTAGGGTTATGGAAAAAGTACTGGCCTGATTTTCATGAAATTTGGTGGAAGCATGGGCCAAGGAGCCAATTACATTTTGGATTGAACTGGCCTTGGCCGAGGTCTGCGCTCTCAGTGTTCTTCTATTTTTTGTCATTGTTTGCTGACTCATAGTGGATGTTTTGTATCACTAGAAAAGTTCTTTCTGCCATGTTAGGAATATTCTTCTTTCCATAGAATCATTTGTGCTGACTTAAGAGTGAAAGTCCATTGTTGACCTCGCTCAGATGTCTGGGAAAATAATCTTAACAACACTTACTAGCTTTCGCCGGGCTTTCAACCGCACCTCACGGACTTCATCAGCATTCGATGTTGAACACAGACAGCAGTTACAACCTCCCCCTCATATACAATCACTTTCCATAGAGCCATCTCCATGATAAAAGAGTATTATTCAGCTGAAAGCTCTGGAAAACAGCTCGTAATTTAACCTTGTATTAACATATTTTTTTTCAAAATTTTACTTACTGTTTGGTGTTTTTGGAATGCTGTTAGTTGCCAAAAAGTGGCTTAGAAATATATATAATATATAATTTGACACAAAAAGGTCCCCCAGAGTCCGAGATCAGAACTGCGTCTGTTATACATAGCAACGGCCTACTATGAAGAAATAACAGACCATAGAATGCCGTGATTGACAAACAGAATCGAGTATTCAACAAAACTGGGTAATAAGGTAGATAGTGACTGTCCTATAGTTTAAAGCTGGTACAAACTGATACTTGCTACTTATTTAGATTTTGTTGTCACAGTCATTTTGTGGCTGTTATTTTGCACATCCCTGTAGATGTGATGTGCTGGGGAACTTGATCAGGGGTTATTCCTGAAGGAAACAGAGTTCAAATTAAAAGGTTCCCGTCTATGAGTTTGACATAATTAGAACGCCTCCCTAAACTTTCATTTACTACAGGTTCATCTGTTCGTCTTTCTAGCGGGTACAGATGTGAAACTGCAGGTGAGGACTAAATGAGTCTTTGCTCTCGACTGAGTCAAAGCGTCTGAATAATGATGAGGAATCAGTTTGGATTTTCTGCAAATCGGGGGGTCTTAATGGAGAATATAAATACTAACTAATTCCACATTTCCCACAATAGATGAGCCCGTGACATTTGACAAATCCGCATGTAAAATCGAAATTAATTACACATTAAACTGTGTGGTTGTACTGCTTCATCTAAAATTGGATTGTGAATGACTGAATTTGTGGGTAAAGTTGAGAAGAAGTTGATGATGATGGTGGTGTTGGAGGAAAATGTTTAGTATACCACTAAGTATTCTGTGGTGTTATTATTTTCCAGATATGGCATTGCGACTACAGACATTATATTACAGTTATGTCTGTACAGTACATCATCATGGGGTTGCTGTCACAGCTGCTCCGACGTATTGAGCACATGTTTTTGTAATGTATTAAGCAGAAACACTTGGAGAGTTGGGTTTTGCAGCACGTCCTCACAGCCGCTGTTGTCATCTGTTTGTGTATAATAGCTGACAGCTGGTCAGTTCCTGGCATGTCTGTACCCCTCAGAGCCTCGAGGCTTGTTGCGACCTGCTACCTGGCATGCAGAGCCACCGCCGCTCACTTGTTTTTTGTTGTTTACGAAGAAAATAAATCCTGCTCCTTTCAAGGCTGGTAATTGTGATTGATTTTGTTTGCTGCAGATCGCGCCACAAGACTTCTTAAGTGTCTCAGATTCAATCCAAAACTCCCTTTAATTCCCCCCCCCCCCCCCCCCTTTTTTTTGTAACAATAGCAGGCAGTAAATCTCTTTCATCACATTCACTCTCAAAGCAGTAAAGATCAAACATAAAACATGTACTTTATGAGTAAGACACACAAGACATGACTTGAAATTAATGTTTGTTGACCTTGTGGACTCCGTATTTCTATTTTGGATGTCTTTTTCTTTTCATTTTGTTTCACTTCTCGTTATGTTGATTTCATTTTCCCTTCGGTAATATGTTTTATTTCCAGTGGAACATACTAATTAAAATGTAAATGAAGCCTTTGAATACTATTTTTAGACTGCGAGATGAGTGGCATGTCTGAGCTTGGCAGCCAGCTCACAACCTTTAGATGTATGTGGGTTATTGCAGCTAACTGCATGTTAGCTCACAAACAGATTTTCCCTCCAAGTAGTCAACATTTTCTTTTCTTCTTGGTAGAGATTTAAAGGGCCTTGAAATTGAGTTCATCCTCTTTTTGTGCCAGAGAGAGTTTTATGAATTTCTTATTCACAGCTGTGTGACATTGTCAGACTCACATTCCCTTTCAAGGATTACTGGCTGGTTGTAGCTGAGACTCTTTAGTGGCTGTCAATCTGGCCCTGAAAAAAATAACACACCCAAGAAATATATTTCAAAATGATCATAGAGTATGATTTAACATTTCAATCTTACTCGATTTTTTTCTTTTTGGGGCTATAGTTGACTTGCAATTTGGGCTTTAATGTTTCTGTTTTTTAATCGTCTCTTTTAAAGGTCCAGTGTGTAGCATTTAGGGGGATCTATTGGCAGAAATGGAATATAATATTATGTTCTCTTTAGTGTTTAATCACCTGAAAGTAGTGTAGTTCTCCTACACAATGGGCGCATGGGAGAAATTTCAGTTGGTTGCAATCTGCAACCTCCACTCCGCCAAATCCTACACACTGCTCCTTTAAGTACATATTTGAGGTACTTATACTGTACTCTACTTGAGTATTTCCATTTCATACTGCTTTTTACTTCTACTCCACTACAATTCATTGGGAAATATTGTACTTTTTACACAGTTGCATTTATTTGACCGCTTTAGTTACTTTACAAGATTTTGCATAAAAACATACAGTATGATGCATGTATAAAATATGCTGTATTGTGAGCATATATACTGTATATATACTGTGTGTATATATACTGTATATATACTGTGTGTGTATATATATATATATATATATAAAATTTAGCGTAAGTTTGGAGCGTTATTTCTATTATGACATAGCTGGTACCAATAGATTCTTTAGTCTTTCTAGTTTTATATGATACCAGTATCACTCTAGCTTTAAAACTGAGCCCGCTACAACCTAAAAAACACAAGTTACACTAATGCGTTAAAGAAATTAGTGGCGTTAAAAGGAATTTGTGTTAATGCGTTATTATAGCGTTATCATCGCGTTAACTTTCACAGCCCTAATAATAATAATTTGTGTGATATTCACACATCAGTGACATGAGAACATGATGTGTTCCGAGCATGTGGACGGTAATCCAAATTCAGGTACAGTATATCCTTTATGAATCTGTTTTCATTCTATAGGTGATTATTGCTTTTTCTCAAGAGAACACTCAGCCACACTCGAAGAGTACATGTGAGATTACAAGCTTAGTAGTGGAGCTCCTGGTCTTTGTGTGTGACTTTCTAATCTCATGAAACCAGAATTGGTTTCCACTCTTCTTTTCAGAGCCGGCCAGGGGATGATAGATAATGTAGCTCATGGAGGGAGGCAGGCGTCAGCTCAGATTTCTCAGGTGGGCTCCGCCTGAATGAGCTGTCAGTGGCACCGACAACCTTGCCTGGCCGTCTGTGACTCACCATGCAGCGTCTGGATGCACCCCCCCCCCAGAAGTTATAATCTCAGGATCAACACTCATCGCAGATAAACAAAGCCTCTTCCTTCATACGGCGGCTCCGTTTTTATTTCACTTGTCATTTTAGATTTCCAGCTCCACTGAGTCCAAACATCACATTACGTAAGAGCTTCTGTCAAAGAATGGAAAATTTACCTACGCCCTTCCTAGACTATTACTTGCCAGTTCTTTGAGCGAATGTTGGAAAGTTACTTACAGTCTGTCACCTCATTTATCCTCCTGACACAGCAGCAGGAACTCCTCTTCGCACTGACTAATTGTCTCACAGATTAAAAACATTTCCCCCCCTGATATCCGCTGGGCTCCTTCCAAACATCAGTGATGTGATGAGTTTGTTTGTACTTTTCTGTTATAATAAATGTTGCATAGTGTGACACATTAAAAAAATATGCCCGTTGCTGCGCTGAAAATGAAGACGTATGATTGCGAGTACAATTTATCTGTAAGTTGCCTTGGGATCGTAGGGAAATTAATGGAGTGAATAACACAATACTAACCACTGCAGTGCTGTTCCTGCTTCTTAGATAGATTAAAACTTGGTGCATGAGAGCTTAATATTATTAAAGCAACAAATTGATGATAAAGTACCAGACTGCTAATGTTGCACACAGCATGATATTTGACCCTAATCTTATGAATAAATTAATCACACATAGGAATGGGAATACATGTTCATATAAATCCACAATTAGCGGCTTTTATACTTTCTGAATGTGGAGACCAGAGTGATACTCATGAAATAATGGTCATACATATCATCCCTGCTAAACATGCAATGGAAGTCAAAACCATTTTGTAGTCACTAAGTTAAGATGTGCATACATTTGTTGCCTTTTTATATATCTATATTTATTGTAGTTCTAGTCCTTTGTAGATTTTCACTGTTTTAAAGGGACAGTGTGTAAGATTTGGCGACACATAGTGGTGTGGTTGCAGATTGCAACCAACTGAGTAGCCCTCCGCTCACTCCTCCCTTTCCAAGACTGTGGTAACGTGAGCCGCCGAGTGCAAAACTGTGGTAACGCCGTTTTACATACCATGTGGAAGTGTACAGTATCATTAATCTAACCTTAAAAAAGGTGAAATTGCAAACCAACTGGTGATTGTCAGAGGGCGTAGAGATATTTGTAAAGATAAACTTTTTTTTCACTTCACATGATTTTTTTTTTTTCTTCAGAGGGCCATCTGCATTGGTATGTGTGTGTGTATGTGTGTGAAGGAGGCTGTGGTACACTTAATATATTAGCATTCAGACTGGGGTGTGGGTGGGGGGTGCAGATCTGGCTGTGGCACAGTCCTCGAGGGGAGGTGTAAACAGAATGCACAGCCATCTGCACAACACAGACCTCTCAACTACCAACTACAACTGAAACACCTGCTACCGCTCACATCGCTTCTACAAGTAAATCAGGACTTAAAGTGATTTTACAACATGACTCTCCTCATTTATTTAACATGCTCGATGAAGATGTGTTTGCATTTAGAACAAGCTATTTGGCAATGGGCCTGAATAAATACAAGCCTCTCTCTTTCTGACTTGACTTAATTATTTACATTATGTTTGTATGTCACAGGATAGTCAAAAGGTTAAAGCATACCTTCTGGGAACTAATTAATTCATACGGCTTAATCTGCCAATAGCAGTGTGGCATATTTTTTTCATGTTTCAGTTCTATGCGAATAAACCTTCCAAGCTTCATATTGTAGCCTCTTTGGACAAACGCACAGTTGACTCAACTATAAAGGAAAATTATATTACTTAACAGTGTATTTGAGGGTTTAACTATTTTTCTAGAAAACAATATATTTATGGGAAGCTTGCAGGATTCATGTTACCTAATTTCCGATATTTCAACCCAGTCACATGTAAGCGGAAGGCGTATAAATAGCATGACATTACAATGACAAAACTACGGTAATGTCCGCAGTTAGGTTTAAGTAACACAACCACAGTTGCTTCGTTAAAACGAAAGGGTGCCCTTTTGATAATTGTGATGGAGAAGAAACTATAGAACACTTTATTCTGGGGTGCCAGAGGTCTAGAGGTCTATGGGGAAAAATTTCAGGTGTTATATTAATGTGAACTATAATGCAGTGATGTATGGGGTTTTTCTAGAAAATCTGCCCAAATTGCAGCAAGAATTTTGTTGGATGATAATATGTACAATTGTAACAAAAATATGGAAGACAAGGTGTGCAGTGGTCTTTCACCAAGTCACCATCTAACCAGTATAAACTCATTAAAGTATTTCTAAAAAGTGAAAAACGTCATGGTTGGGCTTAAAATAAATGCGTAAACTAAGTACAATACGTACGGAATCAACGTTACATTTCCATAAGTATGGAAAACACGTCACAAACGTCACTAAAAAGCTCGTGACAGACGTCACTCGAACACTGGTTTCCTAGTTCAAAGTCCTGTGTTTGTTGGACCCATCCACCTCTCCGCCCGCCCACCACAAACGGTCTTTCTCACTTTTTATTCTATGTCACTAGCTCTCAGCGTAGCATATTCATGCGGATGCGTTAACATTGCAGTCAGTACAGGCTACATGGTGTAGAAATGACAAGCCAAAAGCAAGAAAGGCGTTCTTATTGCGTGCTAAATGCCTGGCGCATTATCGTGTCATTCACACGCCTTTTCACGCGAACAAGCTTTATATTTTGCTGTTATTTACTATCCCTTCTTTTGCTCCATCTTTTGCTGTCTATATCTGGCACAACAGCAGCCATTGCATGCCCTTGCATGCTTTTTTATTGCTTCTTGATGTGGTCCTGTGAAATCTGAAGACCATCTTTAAGGAACAGTTCAATTTACATGAGCTGTAAAGTAGGTCAAGAGTGTCTGAAGCACCTGTCCTGAGATTAACTTTGTGAAAAGGTTGCCTTTCATCCATTTCACTGGGCCCTGTTCCCCAAAATTAACAGTTTTGTGTCTGCTTAATTGTTGATTTCAGTCCAGTGTCCAGTCAAGTTTAGGTACAGTATATCCATTATGAATCTATTTTCATTCTATAGGTGATTATTGTTTTTCTCAAGAGAACAGATTATTGTTCCATGTGTTCATAGTATTTTGTCGTTCTGCCTGGGATTTTGGGGTGGATCAGCTGCTCAGCAGCTCAATCAGGGAGAGTGCTGTCAGGTTTGCCTCATTATGTCCTTAGAGGGGAGGGACTGGGTGCTGTTAAGAAGGAGGAAAAGATAGGTAAGAGGGGGAGGAGAGTGAACAGGGGCCTGTTTCACAAAACCAAGATAACAGATTAAGCCAGGGTTTTCCAGTTATCCTGGCTCAGTTTAGCCTTGACTCGGTTTCACGAAAGCAGTGGCACATAAGTTACCATGGAGTTTTATTCTGTGCAGACAGAATAAAACTCATCTTGCATCCTGGTCTGGTGCATCCTGCTCCAGACCAGGCTAACAGCCAGGCTTGATTTATCCTGGTGCCTTATCTGTTCAGTCAGGAACTTGTTTGATCACTCTGATCAGAAACCAGAGTGTGTTTTACAGTTAGTCCATTATCCTATGTATGTATTTAGCCTTATTTGTATTGGCTAAAATACCATATATTTTAATGCAGGCTAATAAAAATAAGTACTTAACTGAAAACATAATTCAGTTAAGTACTGTTATTTTAACATTGTGATCATCATTCATTTTTATTTTTATAATCATTCATGTGATAATCATTATTACGGTTATATTGTGTTTATGAAGACTGCTGTTCATATTGTGGTTAGAGGTTTGATGAATATATTATTGATTAGAAATGGCTGATAAAGTTCACTTGACCAGTAACTATATAGTGTTTCTGTATATTCATGAAACAACAGGGAGAGGACACCACAAAGCTTTGACCTTTTATTTTTCTTGGATCACTGGTCTGCTGGGAGAGAAAGAAATAGCAATGATTAATATGTTGTGTTACTGTGTATACTTACAGTGTACATTGAACTGATCACTTAGGCTTCTTCTCTTTCTAATCATATCATAATCAGTATGTTTTTTTTAAGTGTGTGCTGCACAGCAGGAATTATGCATGGTGTGGATGTCACACGTAACACTCACTATGTTGCCAAGCTGCCTCTCAGGCTGTACAGTGTCTGGGTCCTGTTAAAAATGATGTTTTCCATGAACACCGACTTGTTGTGCAACCTGCCGATTGGCACTTCAATCATGAAAGACTGGTCACATCATGTTTCAGTAAACTGTCCCTGAGCCTGAAACTGCTATAACTACACAACATCAGCATCCTGGCTTTTAAAACTGAGCCATGTGTGACTGCAGTTTAGCGACAGAAATGCAGAAACAGTCGCAAGAAGAAGCAATCTATAATCTACATTTATGCAGTTTTGTTCACAGTTGCAGAAACTTGTTTATTTTACTGTAAACCAAGATTAAAGCCCAATCTTTGAATTGACCAGTAAGAAACCAAGAAACTCATTTTCTGACATCTTGCATGTATTCTTCATTTTCCCAATGAAACTAAACTTTTATTCCTCGCTGCTTCTTCGCTTTTGTCTTCCCTGCAAATATAAAGAGACCTTTTTATGTAACCGATGATTCAGTCCATTCCTTGTGAAGCCTTTTAAGTGCATCCCGTGGTTTGAACTCATCAGGTGTTCGACACATTGAATCATTATGAATAAAAGGACAAAGCTCTCTTTAAACCTAATTGGAAGTTATCAGGATGAAATTCTACCATTGTCAGTGTTTCAATGCCTTTGTCTGTGTGTTATATTATGGTCTGTTATCTAGCAAATGGCCTGTTGAAAATTGGTTGGTGTCATCTTTTGTTGTAGCGAAACAGTCAGTCACTTCCAGCACATTACAGATGTTACAGATGCGCATAATAACTCCGGTTTTGTATACACAGCATGAGAGAGAGCACAACAAAAGGCTCATTTGAGTGTCCAGCCTAATAAGCTGGATGAAAAGCAACCGGCTGTAAGTGACGGTCCGTCCACCTCTCTGTGTCTGGTTGTTTTCAGCTCTGGCTTTATTCATGCTTACAATGTGCACCCCGTTGGGACAGTGGGGATTATCTCCGGTGCCATGGATGTGCATATTTATTCTGCTTAAATGCCACTGCCTTGAGTCTCTTAAACACACACGCACGCACGCACGCACGCACGCACGCACGCACGCACGCACGCACGCACGCACGCACGCATACACACACATACACGAAAAACCTCAGATTATAACATGAGTCATGTGTAGGCTATTTATGCAATTTAAACAACTTGGTTGTGCTTTTGTTTTTATATATTTTTTTTTCTGCCTCTTTTAAGCACGCCAGCTTCATATAATAATAGTCACCTTTCCATGAGTAGATGGAGATACTCCATCACATGTGGCTGCTCCATCAATCCTCATTGAAACTGGTTTTGCTGGAGGCACATGGCTCGACTTACACCGACAGTCTGGTGTTCATACACACTGGCTGTCAGCTGCCTTGCAGATGTGTCCTTAGTTTCCTATCCTACTTAAAAACACTGAAGTGAACCTAATGCCTTGTGCAGCCGTCGCTGGTGGGAGTGTGATTTCATTATTGGCTGCAGCCGAGTCAAAAAGTCACATTAATCCGTAAACAAGAAGCACAACAGCACGGAATTTTTTTTTGTATTTTTCATTTACTTGTTTATTTGTTGTTTGTTTGTGTTCCCTTAGAAGAGGAAGTTGTAATGTGTTTATTTTCATAATACCCAGTGAGTAACAGCTTAGGATTTAGGCTTTGAAAGCTGTATCTATGAGGCCTGCGCAATGTTTGCTCGGCAACACAGATCACAAAACACAAGGCCGGGGACAGATGGCCGTGTGAGGAGATACAGAAACGCGACAGAGAGAGAGAGAGAGAGAGAGAGAGATGGAGAGGGAGAGGGAGAGGGAGAGGGAGAGGGAGAGGGAGAGGGAGAGGGAGAGAGAGAGAGAGAGAGAGAGAGAGAGAGAGAGAGAGAGAGGGGGGGAGAGAGAGAGAGAGAGAGAGAGGGGGGGAGAGAGAGAGAGAGAGAGGGAGAGAGAGAGAGAGAGAGGGGGAGAGAGGGAGAGAGAGGGAGAGAGGGAGAGAGGGAGAGAGAGAGAGAGAGAGAGAGAGAGAGGAGGTTGCTTTCCTGTCGCAGCTGAGGTGTGTTGTGTGACACACAACCAGAGACGCAGTGACAGAGGTGGAGAGCTCGGCTGCAGCAGCAAACCCTGTTTCCATAAAGCATCGCCCGCCTCTTAGTGAATCTTTAATATCGAACAAAGCAAGAGCATTGTCGTTGGAACCTGCCATGTGTTTTTGGCCGTGTAATTGAGGAGGAGATTTGTAAATAGTGCGGTAATGAAATATAAATAACCCGGAATTATATTAAACAAAACGGATTACAAACAGTGAGCTGTCAGCCATTGTAGCTAATAGTGTTCAGCGCTTTCACATGAATTATGACTTATTAAAATTTTGCAATCATCATAGTTGCAGTATGCAACTAACAACGTTGTGTGAATGTGAGGAAATAGTGACAAATCAACACAGGATACTCAGATGTATGGTGAGTTTGTTATGTCTAAAAACAATCCTTGGGAGAATAGTCTGCCCACTCTTTTCTTTCACACCAAATGTTACCCAGTAAGCAGCCTTTCAAATCACCATCACATTACGCTGCGGAGAGCGAGAGACCACAGCTCGTTGCTTATGTTCACATAACTCTTGGTGACAGCGTTGCGCTCTGACAATTGCTACCTGCCTGTGTTGAGTTGAACTGATGTGGATGGATGGGCCTCGAGGAGAGTGAATTGAGAGAAGAAAACAGACGTGTGACTCTGTTACATTCATTAGGTCCACCGCAGTGCAGAAGACCTTTCTGAGTAAACAGTGTCCATTAGTGTCGGTCAGGAGTGTCTGTACACAGTGTGGATATTTAGCTTGAGGAGAGGGAGATGTCATCCTCTGTTATTCTGTTTAAAGAGGACCTATTATGCTTTTTTTCAGGTGCATAGTAGTATTCTGGGTTTCTACTAGAACATTTTTTGAAACTTTAATGTACAAAAAAACCACTTTATTTTCCTCATACCGGCTGTGCTCTTTCACCCTCTGTCTGAAACGCTCTGTTTTAGCTCCTGGCCCCGCCCCTTCCGAAAAGCCCAGTCTACTCTGATTGGTCAGCTGGCCCACTCTGTTGTGATTGGTCAACCGAACCAAACTCTTTGGATTCCGCTCTAACTAGCTTTGTTTGAGGCCTTGCCAAATTAGCCGCAAGGCAGATATTATGCAAATGTGTTACTTGATGACATCACCAAGTAACACATTGGTTTTTCAAAAAAATCCTCATAAAACCTCCATAAATACGAGTTCTGTGAAGCTCATGATCATGATGTCAAGGCTGTATTACAAAGTTTTTTGTTTTTAATTTTGTGGTCAACTTTGAGATACCTCTTGTTATTATTACCGGGCCAAGGAACCCATTAAATTCTGGAGCAGATTGGCCTTGGCGGAGGTCTGTGCGCTCAGAGTGCCCTTTTATTCTTTGTTATTGTTTGTGGACTCATAATGGATATTATGTATTACTAAAAAAACAATCTTTTTTGAGTTTTGTGAATATTCTACTTTCGAAGTATAATAATTTTTTGCTGACTTGAGAGTGAAAATCCATTGTTGACTTGGCATAGACCCAAACGTCTAATAAAAATAGCCTGAACACAAAGTCCACTTACTAACTTTTTGCAGGGCTTTCAACTGTATCTCACAGACTTCATCAGCATTCATTCCATTCACATTCGATGTTGAACACAGACAGCAGTTCCGACCCACCCCCCCCCCTCATATACAACCTCCTCCATACTTAGGTCACGTGATGACACCTGAGCCATCAACTGAGTAAACCTCATTTTGCAGCTGAAAGCTTTGGAAAAAGCTGGTAAATTGACATTGTATTAACATACTATATGTTTGTTAAAATTTAGCTTACTGTTTGGTGTCTTTGGAATGCTGTTAGTTGCTAAAAAGTGGCTAAAAATATATAAATATACAGTAGATGTAGTGAGTGTCCCACTGTAGTTTAAAGCTGGTAAAAACTGCTATTTATTATTATTATTATTATTATTATTATTATTATTATTATTATTATTGTGTCACAGAAATGCAGGTCATGACCATTTTCTGTGGATTCTCAAATATTCAGAATAACAGAATTTTACTTTCATGCTGCAATCAAGGTTAGAAACTATTACTTTCAATAAGCTAAGAAAATCCAAACAGGCTGCACTACAAGCTTGATAATGTCCAGCATTTCATCCTAATATGTTCTTCTGGATTACAGTCGGGGTCACTTTAACATGAACCTGAGTCATCTCCATCCTCTGTGGTTAATCTTTTGTATGATTGCCACACTGTAATTGTGTATGTATTACATGCAACCAGAGCAAAAAAAAAAAAAGCAGCTCAAATGGGTTATTTTTGGATTCTACCATAATGAGTAGATTGGGGATTTATATCTTACAATCCTAATATCATTTCTGTATAGTTTTTTGCATGCAACTATTTAGATCTTTTCAGTTTTCATGTAATAATTTTGAAAGTCACAGCTGTCCACCGCTTCCTCAACCAGCCCCCTAGCAAATATTATGTGATTTTAAAGAGGGTTCACGAGTAACTGGTATGTAGAACTGGAACATTTAACTGTGCCAGTGTGGACCTGACATCCGTGTGGATAACTACTGTGCCGTGACCTAGCTAATCACAGCAGGTGTCAAGAGTCATTAAGAACTAAGTGTACCAAGCGCACACGCACACCCCGCCCGTCATTTCTCCAAGCATCCTGACTTTGAGCAAAGTAACAGAGCACGTATGATGATAAATGGGTGGAAGCAGCTCTGAAGCCACTGAGCAGAGGTGGGAATCTTATTTAAGTGAAGCTGTGACACGGAGATGAGTAACTGCAGCAATCATGAAGCCATATGGCTGTGTAAAACAAGTCAAATCACTGGAATTTGTATCTTAGCAGCAAAAGTGAGAGAGTAAGCTGTTTTCAGGATGGATAAATCTGCAAAAGAGAAAATATTTTGACAGGTTGTAGATGTCACAGCAGGTCGAGCTTCATTCCCCACTACTTCAAGGTGGAATTGAAGTTGTTTCGTTGCCAAGAGAGTTGATGTGGTGAAGGTTTGCGACGTTTAGAGAGCATCTGTGGCTTTAGTAGGGGGTTTAGGTGGACTCTGTTAAAGGCTTAGAGAGACGAGCGGTAGCATGATGAAGTGAAGGGCTCCTGGGACTGAGAGCTGTGGTACAAAACACGTGACTTATGACTTTATTTTTGGTGTGCAGCATGATGAAATTCTTCCTCTGGGCCCAACACCAGTGAATCAATGAATTTTACTTTGTGCCATCTAATTAGATGTAGTGACACGCTCCACTGGTAATGGCAGGTATTGTTGTTTGAATTGATGTTTGAATGAAAAGGCAAGTCATCGTTGTGGTGAACCATATCTCCAACAAATGAATTTATGCAGCTATTTTTCATTAGCAGATATGTTTTTTTAGGGGAACAAACAATGCCATTTAGAAGTTATGACCTATATTTTAACACAATGTCTCTGTAGAAGTGATAAGGCCGTGACTGGAGGCAGTGTTATAAGTTTGCAAAAGCTCAGCAGCGCCATGGGGGGGGGGGTAGATGAATTGTGGGTGATAGTCAGCACAGATGGCTCTTCATTAAGGTCAAAAGTGTATCCAGGGGGCATTAACGGCTCTGCCTGTTATCAATTGTGCTTGAAAAGTGGCTGTTAAACAGTTGCAGTGTGCTTTCTCACAAAGAAAATTTACAATGATTGAGTTTAGAGTTTTCACATTAGAAAATAGATATAAATAGAAGCAGTTTCTTTATTATCCATCCATATGCTCACTATCTTCCAAACAAACACATATTGCTAAATACACTGCATCTGTGTCTCAAATTTTTTCATCGACTTAAAACTGAAAAAAGTTTTTGTTTTTTTTCTAATACGGCACACAAATGGTTAGTTGTAACTAATAACTGTATTACTGGTTAATACATAATTTACTAATGATTTATATATCAGTTATTAGACAACTTTTGGGTTGCCAGGTTGTAAAAAACACTTATTTGTTACCAAAATCCATTAAATAACAACTTATCGACATAACTGCAGACTTGATGATGAAAACCATTTTATTAAGGACTGATTAAAACAGCAGCATTTCATCCTATTATTCGGGGTCGCTTTAACATGGACCTGAGTCATCTCCATCCTCTGTGGTTAATCTTTTGTATGATTGACCCTGTAATTGTGTACGTATTACACGCAACATGAACAACAACAAAAAAAGCATCTCAAATGGTTTGTTTTTGGATTCTACCATAATAAGTAGATGGGGGATTTATATCTTACAATCATTTGTAACTGCATTATTATCAAATACAAAGGGTAAACACAACTTTGCAATCCAACATTTGTTCTTATTAATGGTTTATAAGTGAGCTTTGAAGCATTAGTACATGATTTCTTAACCATTAATAAAGCTATTTGATACAACTAAGCCGTTTAGGGATGGTGTCTTATTAGAAAATGGTACCAAAAGACTTCAGTGCATCATCATTGTGTTTCCCACTGCCGTGTCTTCTTGTAATCAAGCTCGCCCACATGAATCCTCTCCATGGATGACCCTACATCACCTCTGATCTCAAGTACCTCTCAACAGCACCAGCAACGACTCAACGTATACGCTGTTATACATTCAGAAGAAATTGTGCTGCCTCCCGATTGTAGCTTTCAGAACAGATCTGCTTCCCCCAAGGTTCAGGATTCATGTGCATGTGTCTGTGTTTTCAACAAGGATCCAAACAATCTGAGGTTTTTATATTAACCCAGTGACCCAATCAGAAGCCGCTGAAAGAAAAGAGACATGCCTCCACCTCTCTTCGCAAACAGAATACTTAAACAATGTCAGATCTCCTGAGAACCGGGGTGCGAAAAAGCCGCATTAAATTCTTTTAATGCCAATAGGCATTTTAATTTCGCTTTTTTTGTGTTGTTAGAAAAGGTAGGTTAATCAGGTTACAGATTTGTATTTTAAAATACTGGTTGTGAACTAAAACATGATATAATAACCTATTTTCAAACCCACAACCTGTTATGTGCTTTGAGAATTAAAGAGACTCCGGGCAGATGCTCTATTTTCCTCTGTCCATGCGGAATAAGAAATTCTGTGAGTGACCTCTTTGGTCTTGACAACTCTCAAACCAATTAGGTTGCCCCTGCTGGGAGAAAAATCTCACTGTGGCATCTTATTTATATGTGCCTGCCTGTGTGTCCATGGTTGTGTGTTGGTGTTAAAGTTTATTAAAGTGTCAGAAGAAATAGGCCCAGGCTCAGGGGAGAGAAACCATATGTTTGGCTTCGTCAATCATGTGTCCAGCAGGCCGAGTGCCAAAAGGCCAGACTCCGTCCAGGAAACTAATCCTAAAGAAGTGGGTTGGTTTGGTAGAAAAGACACACAGTCCATATTGAGGGTACATACTTAATTAATCATCTGGTAAGATTAAAGATATCAAAGTTTTGCTTAACATTTTTCACCAAAACACATTGTGCACATCCCAACAAATTCTCATACCTAAACAGCAAAATCGGTGCTTTGTAGCGTATTTGAGCGTATTCCACACATTAAATGGTAACTCCTGATGGTAATGGCCAGATAATTGATTGATGTGGCAAATAATAAAGGTGGAAGGTGACATCCTTGGTGAGCCCCTCTTGACAGAGGACAAGACAATAGAAAAGTAGAACAAAATACTTATTTGTCAGCATGCAGCGTTACAGCTATTACAGCTCGCTGATGACTCCGCAGTCCAACCGCAATTAAGTTTTGGTCTGTTGGGAAACTGATATTTGATGTGAAACTCTTGATGTGAGGTGTTGTGCTGCTAAAACAATAAAAACCCAGTTCCAGACACAAATGTGTTGTCTTCACCAGAGTCCATTATAACTCTCATTATCATCTTTCTAATGACCTGATAAATTATATTTTATATGCAGATATTTTTCATGCAGCGCTCTGCGTGACCAAACACAATGTCTCTGGACGCCCCAGGCATAATTTAGTTGAAAATGAGAGCCAGATCCGGAACATACCTGTTGAGAGAGATTGAAATCATTAGATCCTAAATGGGACGTTCGTAAAGTGGTCAGGGTTTTTATATTGCTAACTGGGTGTTAACCATGGAGAATGGCATTTCATCTTATCCTCTGGGTTTAACTATCCATATACGAACCAATAATTCACCGCCATGGTATATGATTTACTTGATTGATGGAGGAAATTAACTTATTAGAAAACTAACAACATGCTGATTTCTCACGTTTCTATTCAGAGACGACAGAGAAGCCAGCATGATGAGGTTAAAACAAAATGTTTTCAATGACAGCATTCCTCACCACACTTTGAGAGGCATTAAAAGAGAAAGGGTGCTGCTCAGTATGTCAGTCTGATAAGTTGGGGACAGCAAAATGAGTTTTCTTGGCTCCTCTTAATGGTTTTGTGGTGCTTTTCAATCTACGAAGCTTTGGGGGATTAGCAATAATACTTTCGCATTGAACGGAGATATAAAAGCAGAGCTTCTTAATAGGAATGTGCTTCGTGCCGGCAGTTTGTTTGAGGTTTCACAGCTCAGAGAGTAATTGATTTTATGTGATTCAATCAGGGAGATCTCTTTGTTTTTGCTTTTCGTTTTAAACCACTGAAGCCTTCACACATCCTCTATAGTTTGTCACACAAATACCTCACTTGTCATATCCTCCCAGATACTGGAATGTATTCAGACTAAATTAAATAAACTAATAAATCATACTTTCCTCCTATACAAGTTCAGAATACTACACGTTATTTTTCCTTGCTTATGAATCTAATTTCTTACAACATGTACTGTCTTTAACATGCAGTATTAACTTATATTAGTATGCATTATGTATAGTAACAAGTAGCATCCAATATTAGAGTTCTACATTGTTGATTTATCTATGGTGATATCAGCAGTAACACTTTGTTCTCTTCTGTTGGCTTCATGCTTGTCAGTGATTGCCATCTGTGTTTGGCTGAGCTGCAGCAACACCAGAGACACCTGATGTGTTATCACGCGTCAAAGATCACAGGACGTAAGGAAAGGATATTGCCCAAACCTAAGCAGCAGTCATCCTTCGTCTAACACGAGTTGACCGACAAAGACGGGTTTTGTTCGCAAGAGAAATGGCGACAGTTTCCTTGTTCTCCGTCTGAAAGGTTAAGGGTTAATGGCTTCTTTGCACTCATTATGAGAGCGGATAGAAGGCTTGATGACAATCACTTTCATTAAAGCTCCAGTCAGCTGTGTCCCCACACAATCAGTATATGAGCAGCTGATCTCAGAAATACACAATCAGGTTCATGGCCAACAGTGTAACAATGGGGTTTGATTTGCAGGCTGCGAAAGATAAGGGATTCTGAGAGTGGCAACGATAGCATTGTACCATTTATATTTTACTTCTTTTTTACTTGTAATTATTTTCTCTTTCAAATTGATAAATGGAGTGTCAGCAGCATAGCAAAGAGGTTGTGTCCGTTGCAATAGTATACTTTTACTTGCAAATACTTGCTTAAAGAGGACCGATTATACTTATTGCCAGGTGCATACTTAGGTATTTTGGGTTTCTACTAGAACATGTTTACATGCTTTAATGTTCAAAAAACGCTTTATTTTTCTCATACCGGCTGTGCTGCAGCACCTTTTATCGGCCTCTGTCTGAAACGCTCTTTTTGATACCATAATAGGTCCTCTTTAATGTTTGTTATGTTTAGAAGATGTTCATAAAGACATTTTATCTCCCTTTTGTCTGTAATAATATGGATGTAGTTGTTATAGGCGGATTGATAACGGCAAGTTATCCACTCATTGGAGGTATTCAGCTCACACTTCCGCAGAGTCATGACTAATAGTCTCAGACAAAAGATGTCCAATGATCTATTATAACTCTAATGGATACACTAATTGGTTAGCAATTGCAACCCCAAACACTGCTATTAGATATAATGGAGCCACTGACTGCTTCACACACTGTCTCCAACTCTCAGCACAACCACTGTTTTATGTAATTCTTCTGTCTTTTAAACACAATATCTGAGTTTGAATGAATAGCGTATTAAATCAATTATCTTCTCATAAGGTTTTAATACTTATTTGATCGCACAATGTGTTCAAATTAATGCACCCATCATTTTCATTTTCACATAATTGCACCAATTAAAATAATGTTATGAGCCATTAGATGTTAGAGGTTCGACTGCTGTGGATATGAAAAGCACTTCTGTTCAGAGCATCAGCGGGATGTACTCTCTCAGCTCAGCCTATTTGCTTTAGTGGCAGGATGAGTCCTAGTCTGGCACCGTTAAACGCTGCTGATAACCGCCATGTAGCGACGGAACAGATGAGCTCTTCAGTGCCCCAACCTACCATTTGCCCAGTAATATAGGATTTATCATCTTGAGATCACATTGATTACAAACTGTCTTCTCGGTGCCAAATGATTGTGAGCTGAAGTGACACTCAAGCCGTGCTTTCAGTCGTAGCACATGTATTGGTCTTTACAGTAATTACATGTTTTGAAGGACAACTTGAAGCTGTGGGATTTCAATCGAAGATTGATGTTAGGCAACATCAGCTCCCAGACAAATTACCACTCCGGTTCCAGATGCTGTGTTCTTGTTGCTGCTCGTGGCGGGCAGGTGGCGGTGGTTGGATGTTGGAGCTTGAAGCAGCCGGCTGGCAGCAGTTGGACTGATAAGGAGGACAGTGACTAATCGTTGGCTCCTGTGTACGTTAGTCAGAAGAATGCTAGGCATATTGATGAAGTGCAACAGGAAGAAGTTGGATGATGGGAAGTAAGGAAACAAATGAATGGATATGAATGAATGTTTAAAGACACAGATCAGTTAAAGGCCAAACACTTAGTAGGACTTTTATCACTACATCTCTCAGATCAGCTGATTAGACTGTTATCAAGTCACTAAATGGGGTGTTATCAGTGGTTATAAGCATCATAGATGTGGGTCAGTAGGGCCCTGCTGCACATACTAGTAGGTTTTGTCATCTATTCACATGGTAGATCACAGAAAGAAGAAATAAATTAAAGCGACCTCTAGCGACCGTAGTAATTATGGCAGGAGCAGAAGCGGAAGTCAGGCCCAGTAGTATAGACGGCGTGAAACTCCATATGGGATGGAGGTCAGTGGCGATGGATGGGACACAAAACCCAGGGCTTTCACCCAGGAGACCAGGGTTTGCATCCCATGTGAAGCATTAAGTTTTACTTTCACTTTTGAAAGGTAGTTATTTTAAGCCAAAACATGATGTTTTCCCCTAAACTTAACTCAGTGGTTTTGTTGCCTAAACCTAAAGAAACTGTAGTTGTGTTTGTGTTTAAAACAACGTTTCATGCAGTTTTACGCGTTCCAAGGTGTTGCTTCTAAGTTTCGCTTTCACTTTTACAACGTAGTAGGCGTAGTAGGCGTAGTAGGCGTAGTAGGCCCCTACTGACCCAGATCTCTGAGGTTTATAGAGAGCAATGACGACCATTTGATGGCCTGATAACTCAGATCAGATTATTTTCCCTTCTTCACTTTTGTTCTCCCATTCATCTAGAAAGATTTCTCTCTGAATTTTTTTTTTTTTTTTATTTACAAATTTTGGAATACACCAGTACCACCATTCACAAATGTGCACTGTTCTGTGGAACAGAAACTACATGAAGTCAAACGATCTTTAAGAACACCAAACATACTTCTCTTACTGAAGATGTCATCATTTTAGCAGCTGACTATCAGTAGATTGATGGTAATAGGTCTCAGATCCCATGTGCACATTAGGAGGTGTCACATTAAAAGCTGGAACCTGGCGAGAGATATTTGCACCATCGTTTAAGCCAAATATGATATTCAAGAAATGTGGATGCCTTTGTCCTCTCAGCAGATGTTTCACCTTCTCTCTCTCTGTGTTTGCACGCATATTGTATGATAGGCTGACACTGACTGCTAAATCATAGCTGGGGGCATCTCTTCTTCAGCGAAACTACGTCTCGCTTGTCGGAATGCAATTAGCCTATCACATCAGAGCGATTCTTACAAATCCATTTTAGCAGCTTGCAGAATGAGTCAATCCTAATATCTATTTGTCCCCTAGAGATACATAGATCGAGCAATGAATGCACCTCAGTTGTGTTTCATATCAGCTAAATGAAAGATTAAAGAATGTATGCAGAGACAGTCGGAGGCAGGCTTGATATTGGTTTGCAATTTCCTGGTAATATCCTGTGATATCTGCTCTGCACTCAGGCAGGTTGATATGATATGATATGATATGAATAGCAAGTTTTTGATCCAACTTTAATCTCCTCATAGCATATGTATATGTCTGTGTGAGTCTTAACACGTTATTGCCTCATAAATGTTGTGCATGAGTGTAATTTTACCGCTGTAATAATTACTGTAATCAGTCCATGTACTGTACATGACAGTACTGTAGACCTGTGCGCTAACCTGAACTACTCCCTTCTAGGGGTGTAACGATCTATCGATTCAATGATCAACGATCCAATATCATAGATGCAAAGTGAAAAAGTTGTTGCATATCGTCATCTTTATGACACACCTTTATTTTGAAATTCTTACCTGATAAAAAACATTTGCACTTAAACATGAGAAATGTGACGCTTTATAGTGAACAATAGGAGGTCTATTTTTTATTCTTTTTATTTGTTTTTGTTTTAAAAGTTCTCTCTGCTTACATGTTTGTTAACCTCTAGCTATGCTAAAGGAATTTCATTCCATCCAGAGTGTGTTCACACCAGGCATTTCCTATAGGAGTGGTGGCTCACCCAGAATTAATTGGGGTGCCACCCCATCTAGGTTTCATAACCGGTCTCAGTGACCCATCTGTCAGTCTTCCTTTGTGGCCAATAAATCCTCGGCCACCAGTTCTCATGAAGCATTTCTCAGCAGTCGCCCCGACTGAAAGACAGCTGACAGCAAGTGAGCCATCCCATCAGAGAGCAGAGACAAATCAATATTTTCTAAGAGTGAGTCACGTTTCTTCATTTGGAGTCGGTCAGCTTCGTAATGAAACAAATACGCTTTTTTTTTTTTTTTATTACCAGTCGAGTGAAACGGAAACAGAGAGCAGGGAATTTCAAGAGAAACGTAATTGAACTCGGCTCCAGAGTTTGTGTCGTAACCAACTGAGCCACCAGGATGCACCGTTGTATTCCTCAACCTTGACTGTTGGCCTTCACACACAGTGTTACTGCACCTCTCTGCTGTGATCTAACGTGTCCCCAGGAGACTGTTGAAATCCCTTCAACAGGGTCATCGCCATGGTTACTCCATGTCATTCATGACATTCACAAACTCATAACTTACTTGAGTTTTTTTACAAGGACATCAGAGCAGTTGGCGAGCGACAGAAACTTCTCACCTCCCTCTCTCCCTATCGAGCCAGCTGCCTCTCTGGGTAGACATACTGCATCGTGCTGAAGTCAGTCATAGAGCAACAGGGCTCCGCAAGCTGTCACGTCAAGTGCCTTTCAAAAATATTCACTGCCCTTGGTGTTTTTTTCCTATTTTGTTGCAGTACAACCTGGATTTAAATGGAGTTTACGGCTGTTGTTGTGGTGCCATATTCGTTTGGATTTAGTGGTGCTCTTTGGGATGTTCAAAGTTTCTGATATTTTTTTATAGCCCATCCCTGATCTGTACTTCTACAGAATTTTGCCTTGACTTGTTTGGAGGGCTCCTTGGTCTTTTATTGTGCAGCTTGCTTAGAGGTGTTGCAGACTCTGGTGCCTTTCAGAACAGGTGTATATATATACGGATATCATGTGACCGATCAGGTGACCAAACATTCATATTTTTCGTATGCGTTTTTTTTTTTTATCCGTCATCCGATAAAGAAACCTTGTTCTAATCTTTCGTAGCCTACATCCTTTGTTTTGCGACCATCACCTGCCACTACACGCACTACCTTTTAAAATTCTGCATCTCTGTATTCTTTTATTTCTTTATCGTAAAGTGTGCTTTGTGCTGGGAGTTGGGGTGAATGATCTGGTAAGCAAGATCTGGTGCATGCACGACTTTTCAGTTTTTACATTTTTAGAATTTTTTTTAATTTCAGTCCACCAATTTTGACTTATCTTCTGTAGGTCGATGACATAAAATCCAAATAAAAATCAATTTTAATTCCAGACTGTAATCCAACAAAAATAGGAAAAACACCAAAGCGATCCATTCACACCAATAAGTTACAAAATCACCCAAACTGGTTTTAAATGCTGTGTAATTGTTGAATTCAATATAATATTCCTATTGACCGTCTTCTCTCTTCCAATTAGGTGATTCAAATACTTTATACATGTTCTATTCAGTCTGTATCAAGATTATTATGCGAGTAATTTGCCTATTAACTGATGTGAATGTGGAGAGTCTGTACTACAAATAGAAAGGAATAATAGAAAGAATAACAGCAGTATTTCAGCTTGCTATGTCTCAATGCTCAATAATAAGGCTGTAATCTTTTTCATTTCAAAAGAAAACAACAGAAACAGAGCAATCAAAAGGCTTTTCTTGATTATCGGTGTTCTGCTCCAGCTTGTCTCTACTTTCTGTTCTTATTGATTTGAATTTGCGGACAATGGAACGAGGGTGTTTTGTATGTTTGATGTCACAGGTGACACCGGCTGTAAACAATGACTCTTTTCAGCACAAACGCTCCGGCTTTCTGCTTACTGCCACCTCGGGAGCAGCTAGTTGAATGCTCGGGTGTTGCTTTATGGATGTTTAGCTCCTCACACTGCCTTGACGTTCCCATCAGGCCTCCCCTACCACTGTGTTGAGTAATTAGCTTTATGTTTCACCAAGGCCTGAGCGATCATACAATTCTGATGTCCAAGCAGAAACAAAGAAATGTTTCTGCTGACTTGATGGAAATAAAACACATAACATTTGTAAGAAGAAAGTTCTGCATGAATGCTTTTCTGGCTACCAGCACTAATGCATGGTGAGCAGTTATATAATGAAATCTCTTGACATATTGTTATATCTAGACACGTTACTAGTACACTAGTGGACAGAATCTCAATATGTAGCATTAAGATGGACTTTGATGCTGATTGACGGCTAAAAACCAAGATGGCGACGGCCAAAATGTCGAACTTGAGGCTTCAAAACAGTAGTTCACAAACCAAAGGGTGACGTCACGGTGACTACGTCCACTTCTTATATACAGAATATGGTGTAAATGGGTGAATGAGATGCCGAATTATGAAGTGGTTTGGATAGAACTGCTATATAAATGCAGTCTAAAGCAGTTTAAATTTTACCATGGTATGTTCTGTCAGCCTGTTTGTCATTGTGAGAATGTTTAGCATGAGGTTAGCATTTAGCTCCGAGCACTATACAGTTTCACAGAGTGGGTAGCATTGCTGTAGACTGGTTTTGACTTTAATAGGCCATAGAGTCATCATCACATATCAAATGATATTATGATGGTACACAAAATCATAGCTTTTGCAACCTTTTATATCAGTTCAAATGTAGTTGCAGTCTGCTTTTTGCAGCATTTATTTTCTTTAATTTGTTTTAGTCATTTCGGGGAAGAAACCAGCCTGGTGTGAAATGGACCGCAGGCGGATGGCGGGCTCAAATATGAGATTATTACAGGCAGCAGAGGAGCATCCAAACAGACAGCCTGCCGCTGTGCTTGTCAACCTGTTTGGGTGTTTTCAAACAGATACATTTCCCCTCCTATCGCCTGAGCTGAGGGCTTATCTTCCCTCTCCACGACCTAATGAATCTTGGTTGAATTTTATTGCCTGAATTAGAGTCAAAATGATCAGCAGAGCGGTGACATTGCATTTGCAAACAGAAGCTAAAGCAATACTGCAGGAAAATTTAATCAACCTGATGAATTCCTCATATTTGACAACCACAATGCACAAAGTGCCACTCGAGGCACAGCTTTGAATATGACAGATGTTGTTTGCCTTTAATTCAGTGAAATTGAAACCCTTTCCTGCATATTGCAGATAAAGATGCCTTTAGAAAACCCTTCTAGGTTGTTTCCTTGTGATAGCAGGTAGTGCATCCTGACTTTCTGCCCTTGTTTGTCATCATTAGAGTCACAGCAGCTCCTCTACATTTGACTTCCTCCAGCTCAGAGGCAGATTCACAATGGTTGTGTATTTTATCAGAATCTTCCCTCAATCTGTGTATCACTTTGTAGTTATATATCAATAGCAGATGGTATTTTGTAAACCTCTAGCTCACTGAAATCATTTCCTGCTCTCTACACATACATCTTAGCAAGGAGCATAATGTGTGACAGCTTCAATGGAGACACAAATATAATGAATGCAACAGGTCAAAGGTCAATCTTGCATAATCCATAATTTTCCATAGATAAACCTCATCACATCTCCATAGCAGCCAGCCAATGATATCCTCACGGTATAATGTTTGTTCGCCACCTTTTCCTGATAATTACTCGGTGATGAAGCACGTGGGCAGCAGATGGAGGAGGTGACGTGGAGCTGAGTTTGTTTCCTGTGATGTATTTGTGCGTGCTGTTGTGATTTGTTGCAAATATTCTGCACCCTGTTTATATGTCTGGATGTAATCAGTTACAAGCGAACGCAATAAGTTTAATTTATAATTTTATTCAGCCCATTAGTATCTCTAGCCTACAGAGTATTGGGTTTGCCAGTGTTATTATTGAAGACTAACCAGTGAATATTATTGATCAATTAAAGGAACAATACATTGATCAGTTAAAGGAACAGTGTATTGTATTTTGGGGAATCTATGGCAGAAATGGAATATAATATTAGTATGTTTTTTTTAGTGTCTATTCACCTGAAAATATGAATAGTTGTGTTTTTGTTACCATATGAGCCGTTTATATCTACATATGGAGCGGGTCCTCTTCATGGAGCCGGCCGCCATGTTTCTACAGTAGTAATGGACTCTAGTCTCTAGAGAGAGCCATTCGCGTTTTCATGTTGGCTACCGTAGTTATTCCAACACGTTTGGCACACGGGAGAACTTTGAGTTGGTTGCAATTTGCAACCTCACCTCTAGATGCCGGCAGATCCTACACACTGCACCTTTAACTATTTCAAAGACGTTTTCTGACATCACCTCTCTGTACATTATGCAACTACTGTACATGAAAAAACTGAAGGGCAATATTTTCCAGCAGCTTTATGATAACTCAAGCTTAAAGTAACTTTAACGAGGCTAAAGGGAAATTCCATTCTTTTTACAACTGCAGTCGATTAACTGGCTGAGTGAATGTTATACGGCAACTAATAGGAATGATGTGTCTGTGTGACAATTGTAAAGGGCACACTACATAATTATGATTTATTGGAGCATTTTGCTAAATTTTTTTTGTGATGATGATGAAAATCACAATTGGGAATAACATAACCGCTCTGAGTTATTTTTCTCCAAAGTTAATGAAATATAATAGGTAACTGTCTGCTACAGATGCTGCATATTTCTGATACCTGAAATGCATTAATGTACGTGTGAGGATTCAATGTCCGTTGTGTTTATCCCCATGTGTCAAAGGGACGTGGCACCACTGACCTTGGAAACAATTTGCATTTTCCTTCTGAGTTACTCAATGAACTTAATAACTAAGATGAAGAAAAACATATCTGTCAGATAGACACACTGTCCTTTCCATATTCTTTGCGGGTAATGACTCTTTTTAATGAGACCTTTCAAACATGAGCTTTTTTCCCCCAAACTGTTGCTGAAGTCAAGCGGTTAGAGGGCTCTATGCTGCTGAGCTGCAGTTAAATATTATCAATGTGTGTCATGGGCGACCTGATCATTATGGGAGCGTATCAAAGAGAAAGAACAGGGAAGTCATTTTCCCTGCATTCCGTGTATAACACAGATTGTTTTCATTATCACAATTAGTTTTACTCTCGGCTATGATACGAACAAATGAATTTCCATCACATACATTCCTGTGGGACTTGACCTTTACGCTCACCCGGATGTTTTTTTACTACATTGTGAATATTCCATTATACATGGGACAAAAGGGAAGACTGTGACGACCAGCTATTCTTATGACGACGTGTGCTGTGTCTGTGATTTTGTGACAGCTTTGTAATTACCTGGCTGACTATAAAACTCAAATGCCAGGCCAGAAGGGAGGCTATATAAAGGCAGGTCATTAAAACGAAACACAGCTCATTAGCCTCTGTTGAATACCACGGGTCTGACCCGTTGCTCTTTATTCTTCCCGAAGACGACAAACAAGACTGAGAGTCTACAACCACGCGGCTCTGTGAGGCTGTACCGAGGCACGGCGGCGCTTTGAGCTAAATGCTAACATCAGCATGATGAACATGTTCACAGAAACGATGCTAACGTGCTGATGTTGTGATCTTCACCATCTTAGTTTAGCATGCTAAAAATTGCAAATTAGCACCAAAGACAAATTACGGCTGAGGGTGATGGGAATGCCATTATTTTGCAGGTATATAGTCAGAAAGTATTGCACAAATAAAAAATTGACCTGATGATGGCGCTATAGTAAAGGTCAGGGGATCACCAAAGTCATTAGGATACATCGTCTCGGAATCATGAAGGTCTCTACAAAGAGCTGGAGCCTTGCTTGAACAGACAGAGATGCAAACTCCATGTAGCAACACTCCATGCGGCCAGAAGAGACTCTCCTATGGGGCCATTATTGTAGCAAAACTATTTTGTAAATGTGTGTGGAGAGTTGTTTAACTCTATCTCAATACGTGTGTGCGTAATCAAATTTGTAAATGTGTAAAAGAATCCCTAAATGCGTACTGAGATTTGTGAATGTGTACAGGAATCTGCAAATGCGTATTCAGAATCTGTGTGTGCAGAATCAGATCTAATCTGTAAATGTGTAAAAGTGTATTGAGATCTGTAAATGTGTAGACAAACCTGTAAATGCGTGCATAGATCTGTGAATTCATAGACAAACCTGTAAATGCGTGGATAGATCTGTGAATTCATAGACAAATCTGTGAATGTGTACATAAATCTGTAAATGCGTACATAGATATTATGTAGGCTGAAAGGTTGGAAATACAGACAAGTCATCGACTCAGCAGGCCTCTCAATTGGCTGTCTTTTCACATGCGACTTTTGCTACACTTCTGTCGTGGCAGATCTGCAAATGCGTGTGGCGATTTGTCTTTACCACTCTGTCCACGCCGTGCCTCAGTAGCAATAAAGCCTACATACCACCAGTCTGATTACACAAACACTGAGATATAGTTACACAACTTTCCCCACACATTTGCAAATAGTTTTGCTAAAATAATGGCGCCGTACTCTCCTGCCATGAAGTTAGAGTTAGTGCTCTGCTGTTTTATGAAATCCTGTCTTCACTGGCTGCAGTCCTTAGCTTTTGTGTTTCATTGAACGCTGTGATTGAAAAAACAAAGTCTGCAAAATGAACAATGAAGTGTGGAGTAATTTCGAAAGAATTGACTGCTTGAAAATCAGCGTAGCTCACTCGGTGTTCCGGGCTTTATTGTTAAAATCAATGAAACACATAGGAGACGAGGACTGGGCAGATTGGTGCTTTTATAGTTACTTTGATCGATCCTCAGACGACTACAAAGGCTGTAATGGCTCCAGCCGGCATCATTTACAGCTTGTCGAAGTGTGCGCCTGCTGAAATTGTCTCCTTTTGTTCAATTCTGTGTGGAAAATGAATATGTAAACTATCATCTCGCATAGATTGTCGTGTGCGAACAGAAATCAGTTTATGTGAAGGGTGATCTTGTGAGCATCACAATTCGCTGAGTTCAGTGCGTCACTCGCAAGCCGACAGACTAGGACTCCCCGCGGCCCTCCTCGTGTCTAAAAGGTGTTCATCACTTTTCTTTTCCACAGATTTCACACTTTTGTTGGGCAGTGCGCTTTGGTGATGTCAGGAGGAATGATGGGCCCTCAACGTGGGGTGATTGTGTGATTAGCGCCCACACAACAACAACACTTCCATCAAAATGCCAGTATCTGCATTTATTCTACCATCTACCATCCGGCGCTTGAGTTGTGTCCGTCGATAAACCAGCAAATAAATGGTTATGACACAACAAACGTTCCCCTAGATGCTGCATCTGTCAGCTGGAGTAACTCAAGATAAGCACAGCTATAACCCTTAGTCATGTCTTGATGTGGCAATATTGATTTCAGGAATAAAAGATCTACTAGTTGCGCTTTTCAGTCCATTTCAGCAGTGTTATTTTCTTCTATCAGACAGCTCCGAGAGCCCTATAGATCTATCGAGGGGATTTGTTCAATTTAAGGGGCCCAGAGCTCGAAAGATTTATGAGATTATCAACAAACTGGTCCTCCTTTTCTTTACGTTCAAATACTGCATCAGTGGAGAGTGGGATATTTTTGCAAGGCTAGATGGATGCTTGTGCTCTCCTACTGATCTGGTGAAGCCCTATGAACGTGGGATGATCTCTCCCACATCTACCTCAGTCTGCAGCCTGCAGGGGATCTCTGTCTAAACCGCTTCTCATGCAACCAAAAATAAACTTTACGTTGAATTATTTAGACACCCTTCTCACATTTTGTTCTGAAGTTACATTCTGTCTCTGAGCAGGGACTGGACAATTATGCTGTGAGAAACTTACAGAGCAATTTGGTGATTTGTTGGCTGGCAGGAAGGCACAGATGGCCCCTCGGGGTGGTGGTGTTTCACCAGTCAGTGCAGAGGTGGAGTGTCAGTGCAGAACAAGGTGAGGTTATGAGGCAACGAGTTACTGACTGTGGCTGTGAAGTGAACTATGAACCATGGCTTAACCTTCAAACTCTGCAATAGTTCTTATTGTTCTTAGTTATGATGTCATTTCTCGGACTATCTTCAAATTCTTCATATCCCTAAAATCTGTACAACCTAAGCTAAAAGGTTATATAAGTCAATACACCATAATAATTGACAATAGTATTGAAATTGTGTCATAAATAAAATACAAAAATCTGACGTGTTTCTTCATAAAATATTACTAAATAAACACCCAAAGCATATTGATCCAAAAGATTTCTAAATGTAGAATCAAGAATAAAATATTTCTTAAGACTCCATAAGTTAATTGAACTATGCACATTTTTTAGTTTTTGAGATATCCTCATTTTAATGAGCAGAACAATTGCAAAGGCGTTTTCATAGTTTTGTTATACGTTCCGCACGTAACGTAATGAAGTCATCACAAGCGTACAATGTGATGACGCGAAAGACGAATTTAAACAGGATCATGCAAACAGCGATCTCCCGCGGCCGCCCGTAGGAGATCCGTTATTAAAGGGTTAAAGACAGAGGCACTAAAACGGAGCGTTTCAGACAGAGGGTGAATACAGGTATATTCAGACAGACATGAGAAAAATAATGTGTTTTTTTAACATTAAAGGGACTATATGTAAGAATCAGAAATTGCTTGTTCACAGCAACACCTGTGGCCGCAATGTCAACGAAAGTCGGCGTCCTGTTGCTTGCGCTTGTGCTCGCTCTACATAGACATGAACGAGCACCGGTCTAAACAGTGAGGCGACACACGTCAGCTAACACACAATATCACTCTATATTTCACCTGCTTGGCAGTAATGTTAGCTGACCAGACGAAGGTCTCTCCATAAATCAATGCTGATCCTAGTGTTGGCTTTTCCTGCTTCAGCCTGCCGACCCGGAGGGAACGGGGGGGGGGGAGAGAGACCGACACCCGGTCGGAGGCAATAACGTAACTCGCTGCGGAGCCCCGTCACTTCACAAGACACGGGAAACCTCTGTTGGTCTGGAGGAGCTGCAGCATTTATTTCTGCACAAACGTCCACTGCACATTCACTAGATATTCTCAGAGCTAAACTAACTCTTCTGCAGTGTGTAGTGTGCGCGGGTGCACGTGGAGTTGGAGCGAGCAGAGCGGGTGAGAACGAGCGCGGTGTGCAAGCAGACAGCAGGAGCAGAGCTGCTGCGCGCTCGCGTACCCACACGCGAGCGCGCATTGGACACCGACCCGGTATGATTTATGCACGTGATAAGTTACATATAGTCCCTTTAAAGCATGTAAACATGTTCTAGTAGAAACCCAAAATACAAGTATGCCCCTGAAAATAAGCATAATCGATGCTCTTTAAGCAACTATTTGCAAGTAAAAGGAAAAGTATGTTATTGCAACAGACACAACCTCTTTGCTGTGAATGAAACTTCTATGAAACGCAAATCAAAAGCCCATTGTTACACTGTTGGCCACGAACCTGATTGTGCATTTCTGAGATAAGCTGCTCATATAATGATTGCGGGGGGGGACACCGCTGAATGGAGCTTTAATGTATGAACCTGAAGATGAGCATGATACTGTATGTCCCCTTTAAGTTGATGTAACGTTGATATTCATATACAGTGCAATCACTTTTGCAAGGGAGAGGATAAAAATGTCACTTTTGCTTTTGAAATCCAGTGAAATGAGAACAGTAATAGTGACGTAAAACTAAATGTTATAGCATGAAATGTGAAAAAAAGTGTGAACTGGTGTAGCAAGAAATCCATTTTTAATAGAAGATTACAGCAGGGGGCACTATAGTCAATACTGTATGAGCATCGTGTTGAGATCACTTTTAGAAATGCACAAAAAAAAATTTGCCCACTTTTATATTTGTTCATTCAGATGTGACTTAGGAGCATTTTATCAGACCCTCCTGAGAACAGAGCCTCTATCTTTCTGAAGCCTCTCCTAGCTGCATATATAAACAGTTAGTTAGTGTGTCTTTTAGGGAAACCGAGGCTGTGTTGTTATGAGGTATGGTCTGGAAGCAGTAATTGCTCATGAATGAAGCAGGATGCTGGCAGGAGGCTTTGGAGCTCACACAGCCAGGAGGGTGATTTATCATCAGAGTACAATGGCACAGTGACTCTGATGACACAGATCTGAAGAAATCATCCAAGAGAGAGATGGGAGACTCTAAAGAGAGATGCAAGAGGGCGAAGATCAGGTGATATGATTTACTGCAGACAAAGTGATAGGCCGCAATTAGATATGTTTCCTCTCCCCTATCCGGCATAATGAAATGTTTGATGGCTGACATAATAACCCTGCACACTGATTCAAATCACCGGTAATCCATGGCCCTGATTTAGTTTAATCCCTGCTCTATTCAACCAAAAATAGGCGTCAAATCTTAATTTAATCCCAGATGAAGACACCACTGATGCTTAAATGCTGTAAACACAGGGAATTCTTCAAATGTTAACACTCAAGATGCATCATTTCTATATGACCACTCCTTCTCTCTGCTGTGTGGTGATGCCACCTACTGGTTAAACCTTGGTTGTACACTATTTTCTGCTCAGAATATGAAACTCCGTGGTGCACGTGTCTCTTATCAACAAGACGCATACAACTCATGCACATCTTTGGTTGTTCAGCCTCATAGGGCCGCAGTGTATTTGCTCAAGATGGGTTTTCTCTCAGGCACCGGACAAAGCGTTCCTTTGTTGGACTGATTTACAGCACTTTCCCCGCTGTAGCAGCCTCTGTGGACTCATGATAAAGACACAATAACCTGCAGGAAACACGCCCTGCACAATGTGATATCTGTGCCTTCGGTGTGTGGATTATTATGTTTATAATACTAGAATTCACTTGGACACAAGCTGGATTTCATTGAGATGTTTTGACTCAGCAGGTGCTGGGTGTCGGTCTCAAAGCCGTACACCTGTCTTTGACTCAAATTCCTAATGAATCCCACCCTGCGTGTAGTTCACCAGCGCCGGTGTCCGTTCTTGGCTATCCCGCGTTCTAAAGAAGGAAAACCAAACATAGAGGGAAACAAAGAGCCCACTGTGTCTGCGCGGAGATATTCGTCACCTGTGGTAACACTATGATGTAGTGGAGCTGGGATTACACGGGTTTAGGAATGTGAAGGGTGACAGTTTGGACAAGATGGCTATTGTTGAGAGTAACACCTGAACTGGTAGCAGAGGTGAAAGCTGATCAGAAGGAGATGGGGAAATTGGCTCATCTCCGGCCAAGGAACAGTTCTGGCAAGCATGTGATCTTACTGTCTGGAATGGGCCGCAGACGAAAAACGTCCAGAGCTGATGATACCCAGTTACAGCAGGTCATATGATGTTAGGCACATTAAGAATCAATTATACATGTTACTTTCTTCATGTATGTACTGTATTTCTATTTCAATAAGCTCTGAGTTTTAACCATAAACTGTTTTTAAAGATGAACGACATGACAGCTCCCCACAAGTGAAGCTAGAACATCTCGATCGCCCCCTAGTGGCTGGCTGCAGTATAGGTCATAAATCCCGCCCCCCCCCATGTTATAGGATTGGACATGGGTCAAACTAAAAAGTCAAAGTACACGTCAAATAGATTTTTCCCAAAGATGGTTTCTGTCACTTTAGGTAGTTCTTACCACGCTAATGTATGTTCAAGTGTTCATTTTTCAGATTAAGTTTGTTTTTAATAAGTTATAAGCTATAAAAATGGGGTGAGACGTCACGATTGACAGCTGTGAAAATCTCAAGATGGCAGCTCCCGTATCCGGGATATTTTGACTTCACTTTAGCACAGTGGGAGGAAGTGGTCCATCTTTATATACAATCTATGGTTTTAACTTTTGTACAAAAGCCAAAGTTATGTTCCCTTTATGGTCAAAGACAGATGAAGACAGGAATACACTTCTTATGTTTGTTACTTGTAAGTCTTTCAAGCTGTTTAATAACAAAATCATCCTTGTTTTAAGCCTCCTTTGCAATACTCTCTAAGGCGGAGACAGTAACACTTCTTGCTTTTTTATGCAACTTATTTGAAGTTTGAGTCTTTGCCTGAGGGAAATTTATGACGACTCAAAGACTTCTGCTTTCAGAAGTATTGTGGCCATGAAGCAAACTGCCAGTGGAACAAATGGAAAGCCTGAAGTTTCAACATGTTCAGATCTGAGAGCTTCTCTGAACGGAGCTCTGAATAGTCATATTTTTCAAATAACAAACTCTTTAAAACGTCTTAAAGGCCCGAGGCTGTCACAGCTGTTCCACTAGAATCAGCTGTAACCGATCCAGGTAGGAACTTTTATGAAGAGTGAATACTTTATTTCCAGTCCAGATGGGATACATTAGGGAGTAGGCCTGGTCAAGTATACCCGACTGTTATAGCAGGTCTGTGCCCCGGTGCATTAGGTGGCCAGCTGCTGGGAGTTTCACATCTTTCTTTTTAAAAACAGGGCAGCAAAACATGGAATAACATTTGGAGGGCTGGGGAATTTTTTTTTTCACACATATGTAAGGTGCATGTCACGCAGGGCGGCGAGGGGATGTGAATGGAGCAATTGAGAGGCATGGGACCCCGCGGAATGCACCGGAAACCACTGTCCAGATGTGGAGTGGCAAGACAGGGTGGGGGGATATGGGATAGTGGGGTGGTGGTGGTGGTGGTGAGGGGTAGAGGCTTCAGTGTGCAATGTAGAAATGGTATGTCAGGACAGGTCAGTCTACACGCTGAGTTAGTTAAAATGCCATTTCTTTGAATGACATAATGTCGTCAAGTAGTCGGGTGGCTCCACTGTTGTCCATCCGTGATCCATTATGTCCGCCTCCAGGTCCCACATGTCTGTCCGTCCACATGAAAGGGACCTGCGTCTCTTTTAAAATGAAACGTGTTGAGAGGCGGGGGAAGTGTTTTTATGGACCAGTGAGCACCCAAGGGTTCCATCTGACTAACTGGTTTTCTGGCTGCTTTTAAGCAGTGATGAGCTGTGATGAATTATTTCTGTTTGAAGTGGATTGTTTCCCACAGCAGTCTAATTTAACAGTAACA
Organism: Sebastolobus alascanus; assembly: GCA_916701645.2. Lineage (NCBI taxonomy): Eukaryota > Metazoa > Chordata > Actinopteri > Perciformes > Sebastidae > Sebastolobus > Sebastolobus alascanus. Next base: position 236,430 of record CAKAOJ020000133.1, on the reverse strand, counting down.
GTACACACTGTCTGTGCTCAGAGGAGTTGGAATGCCTCTTACAGAAATATATATTCAACCATGTTGTGTTTCGACCTTGCATCCTAAAGGTATTGTCAGCGTTCCAAAGGTGAACGTTTATATTTCCATCGAACACTAAGGGTGTGTTCCTTATATGTGTGCGCATGCCGGCGTGTTTCCGTATTTTCTATAACAAGCGGTTGCTTGTGTGTGGCTCCGCAGCGTATTGTAGTTATTAAAGTCAGTAAGAAAGGAGTCTTTGTCACGGCCATCATCTAAACCCAGTCACACGGGCCATCTTGTGCCAGAGAGCCCAACTCATTTTTACCACCGCATTCCTGGGCTGTTTGGTAAGCCCATAGGGGTCCTTTCCTTTCCCCTCTGACGTCCTCCCTCCGTCCCTCCACCTCCTCTCGTCTGGATTCCTCATTCCATCTTCATTTGGGTCCTAATGGGAACATTAGTCTCACACACACACGCACACGCACACGCACACGCAAGCAAGCCTTTAAAACACATGCAAGTGTCTGTGTTGTATCTTCTACATTTATGCATAAGTGTGCTTCTATAATACCTGTAATGTTCCGGGGTTTTTTTACACTGTCATGGAGGTATTAATTAAATTATATTCATACCATTTTGTTCATAGTTAAAGGGGGTGTTTACTGGATACATTATATTGAGATGTTTCTAATTTTCTGCACAGGGGAGGACAAAATTACATTATTTAAAAAATTAGAACAACTCTCAATATGATGTAGTCAAAATTACAAATAAGTTGAAAAGGCCAGGTGAAACCAGGTGAAAGTTGGTCTGAGGTGAATATATGTAAAAAACACACACCCTGCTGAACATCTGTCAAGCTTTATGTTGCTTTATGTTACTTATTATTTTTATCTTATCATATTCAAATAGGGCTGTCCTCGACCAAAGAAATTCTTAGTCGACTAACAAACGATTTTGTCGAATAATCGATTAGGTGATTTAATCGACAAATCTGTGAAACTGAGTTTCTCCACAAAGAATCACACAAAAGCGCAACCTTAAATCTTCTGTTTACCAGAGATGTGCCCATAAGTTTCTTGGGAATACGTCATTCACTATGACAAAAGCATTAAAAACGTCTAATCGACTATGAAAGGGGCAGACCTATTCAAATAATGTATTTGTTTATATCCCTAGTTTTTGAGCCTAAATGTCCTCACTTTCCAAACATGTCCTCCCTCTGCTGAAAGGGTCAGTTAGAGTTTTAGATCATGAAAGACTGAAGTATAAGAGCACACACACACACACACACACACACACACACACACACACACACACACACAAAGTCCCTATAGGCAGCAGTCTTGATTACCTCACTGAGCCGTGCGCTCTGCTGCTGCCAGCCTTGGTCAGTGGGTTTTGGAAACAGGAGGTGACAGAGAGCTTCCTCTCATTTTCTGCAGCCAGATTAGCTGTTCACTAACGTCTCCCTTTGTTTCAATAGTAGAGATACTAAGTGACACTATCGATGTGACCACTTAGGTTGTATTAACTTGTGTTGTATAGTGTGCTGCTATAAGCCCAGAGGGAGCACTTTTAACTGATGGGTTTCGCAGTAATCAGTCGCTCTTGCTTTTTTACTGTCTCTGTAAAAGTCTCGTGCGTTGCTCCCCGCATCGTTTCAGCGACTGGCAAACAAACAATCCATTCATCGGACAGCCAGACTTCCCAAGAAACTCAACCGCATGTTTATACATTCTTTCAGTGAAAGAGCCTAGTTGCGGTCGAGCTATTCTAGTTTCCCATGTTCCACTCTCTCCTGTTGTCTCTCTCTCAAACATTTTCCAGACTTTCTTCCTCCTTCCTTCTCTCGTTCTCTTCCCTAAGCATTCTTTTCTCTTTCAGCAACTCCTCTATTCTCACTGATATCAGATAGTATGGGTAGAGAATATTTGTTCAATTAAAAACTTTTAATTTGTCTTGGATTGGCATGTATGCAGCCTATGTAACCCAGTTTATGTACGGTTGACTTCACCTGAAGTGTTTTGGTGGAGTGAAATGGGGGTACTGACTCCTCAGGGCCCCAAGGTGATGGTTGGCAACTGAATTGTCTTCTTAAATACTTCAATATACTTAAAGCAGCAGTAGGCAAGATTGGAGCAAATATGATTACATTTTTATTTTTATAAAATGGTCACTATATCCTGACTGTAGTGCATGAGACAGGTAATCTGAAAAAAATCATGTGCCTCTGTGTCCTCCGGTGCTCCTAATGGCATCTGTATTATTTCGCAGTCGAGGAAATACCAAGCACCGCCCACCAGCCGGAGCACAGCCAATTGGAACGCTCTCTCTCTGGAATGACCTGTGATTGGCCAAAGTCTCCCGTCACGGGCTAGATTTTTTTAAAACCTGAAAACAGAGCCATGAGGAGGTGCAGAAGTCTAGTTATCTCTCAGAACACTTGAATTACAATATGCTGAACGGTTATTATGGAATTTTTGCCCAATGATGTCAAAAAATGTCTGCCTACTGCAACTTTAAATAAATACTTAAAATTATGAAAGATGCATACTTTTGACTTTGGGATGGAACAAAAACTAAAAGTAAAAAATCTTCAATTGCACAATTGTAGGACTATAACTTTTAATCTTAACTAATTCCATTCACAGTCACTGCTTGAATCATTGCTTTAGATTTTTCTCTTTCTGAATCCAGCGTCAGTCGTTGTCGGTATGAAACTGGGTGTGCACAACTGGTACTTTATGCTCATGTTTGTTGAGTCATGCAAAGTCAACTGCATACTGTATGATACCATGGTTACCATGCTATCTTTGTTTGATGGATTGGATGTTTTACTTTCGTGCAGGCAAATACACACTGTGTGTGTGTGTGTGTGTGTGTGTGTGTGTGTGTGTGTGTGTGTGTGTGTGTGTGTGTGTGTGTGTGTGTGTTTTGGGATAGAGACAGATGGTGGCAGAATAGCGGCAGCTTGATTTGTTGGATGATGACAGTGATGATTATTGTTGATGATCACCCCCATCTAATTCCAAAGGTGGAAATTAACCAGATTTACTAAGTATAAGTACATTTACCTGTTCTTTAATTGAGTATATTTATTTTGATATAACCTACATTTTAGAGGGAAATATATATTTTACTTCCATTTTCTCCATTTATCTGACAGCCTACTTACTTTACATAATAATATCAGAATGTAAATCAGACTTCAGACGTCTGACATCAAATTTAACATATTTTTGTTAGATCGAACTCGAACAAAATATATAGTAGATAAAACTGGCACCACCTGAAGTAGCTTCAACATTAAATATTAATGCATCAACATTTAAGAACTATGAAAGAAGCAATACTTAGATGTACTTTATTGATCCCAAATTGGGAAATTATTGAAATGTCATGAGTACTTTTACTTTGTATACTCAATTGTACTGCTAGCACTACTCTACTTTTACTCAAGTACAAATCTGAATACCTTTACTTGAATAATGATCTCTCTCTAATCCCCTGAAATTTGACCAGACAGTGACTCAGCCGATAGGTTGACTCATAGTACTTGTTTGAGTATTATTCACACACATCCTGCAAATAGTATTTTCTTACTTTGACCTTTTATCTTACCTGATATTCATGTGTGTACCTCATTGTTCAGTGTGTGGTGTAAGTCACGTAGGCAGTGTGATTGTCCACGGGGTCATTTTAAGGACATTTTTTGTTTTGGGGACGACAGTCTACATAATGTAATTATGGGAGTTTAACTTTAACTGACTTTATGTAGGTGAGCATGAGATGTTTTCAGTGTTCTTAATTAAATACTGGGGCTGTCAATCGATTAAAATAGTTAATCATGACGATCGCACATTTAGTATCTGTACAAAATGTACCTTAAAGGGAGATTTGTCGACTATTTAATACTCTTATCAACATGGGAGTGGGCAAATATGCTGATTTATGCAAATGCATGTATATATGAATTACTGTAAATCAATTAACAACACAAAACAATGGCAAATATTGTCCAGAAACCCTCACAGGTACTGCATTTAGAATAAATAAATATGCTCAAATCATAACATGGCAAACTGCAGCCCAACAGGCAACAACAGCTGTCAGTGTTGTCAGTGTGCTGACTTGACTATGACTTGCCCCAAAACTGCATGTGATTATCATAAAGTTGGCTTGTCTGTAAAGGGGAGACTCGTGGGTATCCATAGAACACATTTTCATTCACATATCTTGAGGTCAGAGGTCAAGGGACCCCTCTGAAAATGGCCATACCAGTTTTTCCTCGCCAAAATTTTGCATAAATTTGGAGGGTTATTTAACCCCCTTCCCGAGTGCTAGTATGACTTCACTCTAGCTTTAAAAGTTGCATTAAAGAAATTTGTGGAGTTAAAATGTATTTGCGTTAAGGCGTTATTATCGCGTTAACTTTGACAGCCCTATTAAATACATAACTTTGCGCACTGCATTCTGCATTTTGGAATCACTTCAGTGCAATCTCAAAGGGTGCCTTCAGGATATTTCAGCCTCTGAGAGCAGAGCTTTCATGAAGGTCCTCTCTAAAGCATGTCCACTCATAGTAAATATGAATGAACTCTGGAATGGCAATACCCTGCTGCTCGCATGCAACATGGGGTTATGGAAGGGTTACTAGGGGTTAATTGGTTAGTTATTGTTTTTTTATTTGGGGAGCTGTGTCTCAGAGGTAGAGTTTGTTCGATCCTCGGCTCCTCAAGTCCACATCTGGGCATGATACTTAACCCCAAATTGCTCCCGAAGGCTGTGCCATCGGTGTGTGCATGAGTATTTAGATTAGATCCTGATGGGCAGTTTGGCACCTTGTATGGCAGCCTCTGCCATCAGTGTTTGAATGTGTGTGTGAATGGGTGAATGTAGTGTAAAGCGCTTTGAGTGGTTGGAAGACTAGAAAGGCGCTATATAAATGCAAGTCCATTATCCCTCATAGAATATAGTGTTTGTAATGCTTTACCAGTGAACAATTTGAGTTTACCATCCACATCCCACTTTGTGGAATTCCATCAGACAGTCTTAGTCAGTTCAATTAGTTTTGTCTCCTTTACAGCGGAACCTAATCAGCGGATTTAACTTAATCTATCGGGTTTAACTCCTGCCCCAGCATGCCAATGTTTTGGTCAGGCCTCGGCATACATGGCAGGCCGCCTTGTGACTTCCCGACTCTCCCCTGTGTTTGTCTTGGCAGCGTGTCCCTCTCTGTATGATCTATTTTGCCACCCTGCCCTGCCCTGTTACACCACGTCAGCCATGCCCTGCTGCCCAAATGTTATATCCCACATGTGCCATAAAGGCTAAACAAAAAAATATTATGTCACCTGTCTTATGAGATGTAGAACAGGGAATGGGCCGAATGGCTTGTGTTTCCATAGATGACCATAAAGACAGAGCAGCCCTGCCTTTATGTCTCTGGATGACGGAGTTTTGCTTGTCTAACTCTGTTTAGTGTGTAATTTTGTCATTACAATAAAGTGGTCTGACTGCATACATAATAATGTTGCTTTAGAACATGATGAATGTGTTCGACCTGAACTATTACCTCATTAAGTTGGTTCCCTTTTCTCTCTTTAAAGCTTCTCTCAACATGACTGGTTGGAGTGGGTTACACTGGAGGTCAGTAGGGGGGTCAAACACTGATACTAAGAACTGAATATGGGAATAACAGCTGCAACGATTATCAATTAATCAATTAGTTGTCAAATTAATCTCTAATTATTTTTTTATAATCGATTAAAAGTTAATCGAGTAATTTTTTAAGAAAAAAAAGTCTAAATTCTCCGATTCCAGCTTCTTAAATGTGAATATTTTCTGGTTTCTTCTTTACTCCTCTATGACAGTCATAATGAAAATCTTTGAGTTGTGGACAAAACAGGACATTTGAGGACGTCATAATGGGCTTTGGGAAACACTGATCGACATTTTTCACCATTTTCTGTCATTTTATAGACCAAACAACTAATCAATTAATCAAGAAAATAATCGTTAGTTGGAGCCCTATAGGGTTTATGGGTGTTTAGGAAATTATTAACATAAGAACAACCAAATTGATGACATATAGACTATAAACAGCTGCAATTGAGAATTAAGAGTAGCAATATCACCCTTTTAACAATCTATATTCATCATATATTTGAGCTAGAACAGCTCCAGCATTACTGATGTAATATTTACACACATTACTATGCATAATCTGTTGTCTTTCAGTGTGTGTTACCAGACAATACTTGACTTTTTCTTGTCACAGGTGTAACATTAATTGCCATATGGGTGAGTCAAATCTTTGTACTTTTAAGCGGTCCCAATAATTTGACAGACTTTTAGCTGAAAAAAAAGAGAAGTTCCTTCCTTCCTTTTCCTTCCAGCTGACAAAGCTTGTTCACAGAGACCGCAGAGGGAACCTTTCGTCCCTGAGTATATTACATCCTTAATTCTTCTGTGGAAACATCTCCGACAAACCTGGCTCCAGAACTGCCAAGGCACATTCTATACTACAACAAGTAATGCCCTGTTTGACTTGGGAGCCGTGGAAACACAGAGTGGCTCAGTTCCCTCGACTCTGCAGGTGCTGGGACGGAGCACATTTCATAAACACCTGCTGGGAGTTTGGAGTGTGTGGAACTCTGAGTCCTGGCTGATCCACGCTGGACTGGGATTGTCTGGGTTACAGTTAGTGATGGACGGTCTAGACTGTCATCCGTTAGTCCGTTGAGGCACCGCAAGCGAAAGACTTTGCAGTGTTTGAGAGCATTTGGCTTGACCGGTGCCATTTTTCACAACATGTTTGACATTTCCGTTGTCTGTTTTAGTCGAGGGGTGCTTGAAGTGCCTCCGGGTGCTCACTTTATCTGCCAGAGTTCCTGCATTGAAGAGCCACAGCTCTGGTCCTAAGCCCCAACCCTAACCTCAGCATCAACCCTTCAGCAGTTTAGAGAGCTGGGTGAGCTGACCCAAACTTCCCAGGATGAGAAAAACTTTAAATCTAAATGTTATTCTTCTGGGTCCTCAAAGGATACATTGTGTGGGGATCCAGAAGGACATACCAGGCTGTGAAAGAGGCTCTTTCTTGTTTTCTGCCCATTGGCCCCCTCCCAGTCTCTCCGGGGCGGCCTGTCTCTCTCTGACAACAGCTGCTTGCTGCCTGTGGAGGCCGGGGGTGAGCGGCGCAGCTCCAGACATCTGTAGGCCCTGAGCCTGGGCCGCCTAGCTCTCTCTTTCTTTTTCGCACACACACACACATACATTGGAGCCCACAGTCTGCCCAGCACAAAGGACTACATTCATCCCCCTCATACAGTCTCTACTGGTGAAGAGGTCGTCTGAAGCTCCCAAGCTCTCGCTCTTTTCTGCCTCCTCTCTCTCCTTCTCCATCTCCTGTCATTCTCTCAGATATTATTCCCTCCCTTCTCAAACGTCCGTCCGTCTCCGTCTCCGTCTCTCTCTCTGTATTGAATGTTCTTCCATTCAGGTCCATGAGACTCACACAATCATTAAACATTATGAGCCGCGGTTAACCAGAGCGACAACAAGGGCCACATGTCTCAATTAGAGGAGACATTTTGGGGAAGCACAGCGACCCGTCTTTGGCTTTTCGGTGATGTCTAAATGTGGGTGAAAAATATGTGGGAAAGTGTTTGTGTGTCCCCTCTGTGTGCGTTTTACCTCCTAACCCTGAGAACAGGCATTCCAGTGCAGAGGACTTGCCGACTAAGTTCACAAAGGGATACTGAGAGAGGCCAGAGCGAACAGAGATCCTTTGTACAGAGTGAATGTGGCCATGAGAAGTTTGGGAACGGCGTGGTTTGAGAAACATCACAAAGTTGCTTTTAAAAAGGCCCATTGGTTGGAAACCATCTACTTTCAACGTAGGAGCCTGAGGTCGGCCACATGTCCGTTACCTTGCCTTTGACAGGCGGAGACAGTCACTCAAACCACAACAACCTCAACCGAAAAATCCACCATGATGAATGTCTTTAAGTCACTGTTCCCATCCAAACTATGTGTGTGACAGATGCAATGTCCTCCTTTGTTCAAACCCTGTGTCTCCAAGCATCTGCCCTACCGAAGTGCCCTTTAGCAACACTCTGAATTTCAACCAACTCATTGCGCACTCATTGTGGAGCTCACATAGACTGTATACAATAAATGGACCCAGTGGTTTGTGGACTGCCGTTTTGAAGCCTTGAGTTTGTCATTTTGGCCGTCGCCATCTTGTTTTTTTGCAACCAGAAGTGACGAGAAAGGGTGGAGCTAAGTACAACTGAGCATTTTTTAGGCGACTTAAATGTTACAATTAACTTTCATGAACTGAGAACACACTGTGAAAAGGTTAAAGTTGTAGGACAAAAACGCAGACAACTCCCAGACCGGACAACACCGTGGTAGCGACGTGTCAATCACAAGGTAGCCACGCCCTAAAGCATCCCCTGCTTCATGGTTTATTTGACTCTAAATGGGACCATAAAAATGAACATCATGCTGTATTGAAGAAGTCTTGAACCTAGTGATTGAGACCATAAGCTCATGTTTACAATGTTTACTGAGGTAATACATCAAGTGAGAAGTAGGCTCATTTTCTCACAGACTTCTATACAATCAGACTTCTTTTTGCAACCAGAGGAGTCGCCCCCTGCTGGCTATTAGAATGAATGCAAGTTTAAGGCACTTCTGCATTGGCTTCACTTTTCAGACCCGGAGGTTGCCCACTGGCTCCTCATTGACTTTTAGCTTGAACGCTGGAGCTCTAAACAGGTTGCCCAACCAGTCAGTGTGTTTTCCAGCCACTGTGGGCACTTTTGTAAATGCACCCCATTGGACCTATATATTAATGGACTTTTTCATTGAACTCTCTTCTTGGACCTATTTTATTGCACTTCTTTTGTTGGATCTTTTTTCATTAGTATTGGACTTGCTGGAATATAAACCCCTTGTGTTTTGAGTTTATACAAGCTGTTGCAACTTTCTGTTCGTTTTATGTAGTTTACACTTCTATTTCTCTTAGAAATGCCTCGTCAATGTCTTATATTTTATTCTATTTCCTTATGTGCTCAGTTTTTTTTTTTTTATTCAATGGAACCATTGACTTTCTGGACATTGCTAATAATAACAAGAGACAAAAGGTACAAGTGTTACATTATTGTTTATACAGTAAACCACCCGGTGAATTCATAAAGCTGCAGAGTTTACTCTCAAACCATCTCCGTTCTTGTTCAATGAGAAAATGGTTGTTCCCAGTCTGACCTATGGGTGGCACATGGCTGTATCTCATCCACTCTGTCAGCGCTGCAGCTCAGCTGTAGCTGTTAATACTGGATGACACCAGAGAACATCACTTTTAACATACATACTGTACACTTATCTTATTCAGACTCTCTCACTAATTCACAATTCACACATACATACATAGGTCCCTTTAAAACTCTAAAAATGTATAAGTTTGACTGTTGTCATTCTGAATAGAAATAATGAAGACATGCAGAAACACTTATGCCTGTATTTGTGAATAATTTGCTGACAGTGTGGTCATAAAATGTGATGCAGACCAGAGTGCATGTTTTACATCAGCGTGTTCTGATCTCTACATAAACCATGTTTTTAACCCCAGTCATGTTCTATAGCTCAGCGGTAAAACCCATCTAAGCTCTAAACACATTCATGCATGCACAAAGTCAGTCAGTCACTCACACACTCACACACACACACACACACACACACACAGTTAGTCAGTCAGTCACTCACACACACAGTCAGTCAGCGCCGAGCAACTTGTCTGCTCATCTGCTTCTGATTAGTGACGACATGAGCGATGCCAAATGGGAGATATGGATCTCATTCCTCTGCAGACAAAGCCTCATTCATTGGCAGAAAGCTCAGATGTGGGAAGACGATTCCTGTAACTTGGACCTGAGCCGGTCCTGCTCCTTCTGGGTCTCGTGTTGTCCTGTGAACGGGAGGGGGGAGGGGGGGGGGGGGGGGTTGTACCACATGTTTGGATGGAGAGAGGGATGTTGGATCGGACAGTGGGAAGGTGCACATTTACACTGTATTGCTGTCTGAGAGGAGTGTAGACAGTGGGTTGTTTTCATGAGAAATATGAAGTTCATCTGACTTTTGATGTGAGAGAATATCAAATGTTTTCCATTTAAAGGGCGGGTCTGTTATTTAAGTTATGCTTTTGGCTTTTATGTCATTCTGTAGCTTCACAGTGGTGTTCCTTATGTATTTAAATCCAAACATAAAATTTTTCATCAAAGTATGTTTTAGAGTCAAAATGCTATTTTCCCAAGCCCTTGTAAAAACTTTTTCTTACGTGACCTGACGTAGGTTTCTACACAATAAAACAAACAAACTAACCGATCGAGGCAGCGGTAGACCAGCAACTCTCATGTTCTGCGAGGTAAAATGACTGTTTTTGTGAATGGAGTCTGGTCAGCTTCAGTTCCCCGTCGGAAAAAGCTGTCTGATGCCGAGGTAAAGCTGTAAAAATCTTCTAAATATAGCGTACACTTAACTGATATTGATTTTTTTTTTTTTTTTTTTTTTTTTTTTAAGGTGGCCAAAATAAGTTTTTCTGCAGCTGCTCCCCAAAAAAAGCTGCTTTACCTCGCTGTCAGACAGCCCTTTTGACGGGGAACTGAAGACGTTATCTCGCTCTCTTCAAAGCCACCAGACTACATTCACAAAAACAGTCATTCTACCTTGCAGAACGCGGGAGTTTACATACAACCCCACTTCAAAAAATTTGAGCTAACCCACCAACCCTTTCAGTTGTTTCTAAACTTAACAAAGCAAATTTTGACTCAGCTAGTGCTAGCGTTCACATTATTTATAACCTTATTGATTAGCTGCATGATTAGTCTATAACCTACGTCACTGCTTTTTGCTAACGGCGTTTCCATTTGAAAAAAACCCAGAAAAGAACGCAGATGGACCCGCCCTTCAGTTGAAAAACAGACACATTTTCCAGGTGGGGAAAGACACAATAGACCAATATATAAAGGATTAATTAGTTGTCTACATGATCTGCTCTTGTACTTACAATGAATCTTTTCTATTAGCATGTCAAACAGATGTGTGTGTTTTGGATGACTTACAGGATACCAGTAACCTTTTTATTCATCTTACTGTTTGCTAATGTTGTGTTTGGCCAGCCGGTGGGTATGTTAGTTCCAGCCTTAAGCCAGGAGTCAGCGGCCTGCAGACAGACGTAGACCTGACAGCTGTAAAGGTGATGGCACACCTTGAGAGGACAGGCAAGCTTACCCACGAGCCCTCTGAACCGCTCTGTGTGACTCACTGTTCAGGAAAAAAAACAAGGTGCCAACGTTTGGGTGAAACTTTACCTTTGAGCTCCAACAAATATGACTAATACTCCAAACATTCACAAAAAAAAATAAATCAAACACTGCCCTTCAAAAGCACACATGTAGATACAAACGTACAGTCTTTGTCCCTCACGGAATGATGTCACACATGACGGCAGGAAATGCAAACACGTCCCGGTGTAATGAAGTCCAATAAAGGTCATATTCTGCAGTTTAAACAATGTTTATCACCTCAGCAGAACAATGGCTGTAAAGCTCTTTACTGCTTTATAGCGTCCTATTTAACTCTTGATGCAGCTGCTAATATTACATTTTAGGCAAACATGACTTTGCTCATGAAATTTAACACAAACTTCCTTTTTATTCCACATATTGTTCTCATTTCTCCATTCCTAATTACACAATATAATGTATGTTTGCAGTACGCCTGCCAGGCTCGGAGGTTGTTGACCTATCATTCAACTGGGTGCTGGCAAAATACGTCATGGATAATAATGTGTGTGTCTTTGTTCCTCACAGGTGTGCAGTGTCATCATCACTCTCACAACAATCTGATCTCAATAGTTACACTGCATCCATCTCCTTCCCTCTGTCGCTCCTCTTCTTTCCTCTCTTTGCCCTGAACCGGAGAGCAATTGCACTCGCCAAAACGTTTGAGGGCAAACTCATCATAAAGTCATTTCCCCCATCATATTAAGTGCACATTTTTTGAGGGGATAAAAGGTCAACGGCAGATTTATTTCAGACCCGGGAGGCAGCTTGGGTGATTTTGGATCGTGCTGCGAACCTCAACCGCATTACACACTTGCCCAGAAACTCTCTCATGAGACTTGAGTGTGTGGGTTTTAGTGCGTGCGTCTGTTTAAGACGTGGCCGTGTGTTTTTACTGCCTTGATCAACAAAACCAACAAAGCGGTCACAAGCGGCTGTTTTCATAAAAGGAAGGGCCTGCTTAGTGTTTCCCAGTGTTGTATCTATTATCATGCAATGTGTCATGTCATGTCCCAAGGTGTTAATCTTATTATCTTAATGTTTACATTATTAATACGGTTTAGGGTTGGGCGTAAAGACGGTATACACCACAAGTCAACAGAAGTTGGTCAACAGTCAAAGATTGTTCTGTAGCATTCAAACTCAAGGATTCAAGGTTTTATTATTGCCATTATACAATATAGGATTGCACAATGAAATGTAGTTGTCGCCCCCTCCAGGCTACACACACAGAAAATGTATAAACGGATATTAACCTCTTAAAACCCACCTGCCCGCCGGCGGGTTAGGGTTCAGGGTTAGGGTTAAATGATGATCAACAATGCTTTGAATGATGGTAAAAGCTTGTATAGTCATCAAAATGCTTCAATATGTTTTTCAGTGTCGAATACTGCATTTTGATGACTATAAAACCTTTTACCATCATTCAAAACATTGTGCAGGTGGGTTTTTAAGGTGTTAGAAATATTTAAATGAAATTAGAATGATATAAAATAGATCATATTATACTATATCATATAATATTATAACTTTAATAATATAATAGCATATAACATCATTAAATAGAGACATCTACGTATACTTTAAATATCTATTTTTTGTAGTACGTCACTTAGCAGGACTGCTTTATGGCAATATTTTACAACAATGATGTCATGATATGAAATTACCTACATTGTAATAGAACATCCAAACCATCTAACCCCCCTTGTCATGTTATGTAGTCCTGAGTGGTTATAAATAATAGGAATGTGTATATTCTTAATTAGAAAAATAGCTGCTGTGGTGCAGAGTAACCAATAGGCACCTATAGTCAAACAAACAAGATAAGGTTCAGGATCATGGTTCTTATTGCAAGTAGGTTAAAGTCGGGGCAAGACTGAAAATCAGGTGTATCAAATAGTGTACAGTTAATACAGTTAATATTGGAGCGGGTGTCAATAGGTTGTCCTCTTAATACAAACAGATACCTGTAGTGTGTGTTAGTGTCCGTATTTGTGCATATGGACTTTTCCTTCCTTACTTCAGTGGCAGCCATCTGAGTCTGAGTAGGAACCTAGCAGCGATGTAGCAAGTCAACTCGACAAGATCCGAGCGCAGCACCACCAGGTTTTCTGTAATCTGCAAAAAAAAGCAAATGTTTTGGGCTTTTCTCTCCTGGGCGCTCCCCTCCCTCTGCACAGCATGGAGCAGGGTTCATTTGAAAGGCGCTGTTTGTTAAGGCTTTAGCGGTTAGTAAGTGCTTCCTTTGTTTGGTGGGAGCGCGGAGACGGGGGGTTAATATCTCCCAGGGAGTGCATACAAAGAGGGCCTTCAGCTCCCCTGGCCGGAGAGGGGTGGCTAGATGAATGAGGCCGGGCCGTGGGGCAAAGGTGCCAGGGAGGGCACGGGAGGGTGGGGAAGTGCAGGAGGCAGGGGCGAGTCCTGGGAGGTCACGGGGGTATTAGAGCAGTGGAGGGGGGTCGGAAGGGCTGCAGGGGGCAAGAGTATTTAACTTTTGGGTAGTGGCCGCGAATAGACAAGTGACTTGGGAGGCTAGGGGTCACCATCATCCAACCACTGCAAGTAGAAAGCATGCAAGTCAGGAACTGGGTGGTAACGGCTTTTTGACATTCCCCCCGTCTGTTTCCAGTGCAGGATAGTTTGATGCCCAGTGGTGGGGGTTTGGGGACATTAAGTGTTAGCACTGTTTGGAATAGCTCCCTCTGGACTCTGTGGTCTGTGTGGTTCCTTAGACCAGGTGCCACAGGTGGCAGTGCGAGTCCGGTGGGGAAAGTGGGAAGCAGCGATGCAGTCACGCAACTCAAAACGGAGAAGCTCTTCACGGCGTCCGTACATCTGTGAGGAACAGAGGGAGTGAGACGACTGAAGAAGCTTGTGAGAACACATAGAGGCGGCTAGAGGGGTGAAAATTGGATACATGTAAAACTATGTTTCTCGCTAAAAAAAAATTAAATGCTGTTAGCATTTGAGAAATCATTCACGTAGAAGTCCATATATCTTTTCGAACTGTTGTTTTTTTCATGAATACTTTCACACAGAACGCAGATATTATGTGGCGAAAAAGCAACACACTTTTTTTTTCCGGAAAAAGGTTGATTTTTCTGAGCCTTCGCACCACATATAAAAGCATTAACCAATCACGTTGTGCAGAAGGGGTTGTGTTGCGCGAAACAACGACACGGAGGCTCCGTAGTCTGAAGCAAGATGGCAAACGTTATTACTCCTTTCAACCTTTACAAAGGCAGCGCAGACTAGATCCGCTCCTTCTGCTCTTACCTTTCACAATAAAAGCCCTAGACATATAATATTTGCAGGCGAGTAGTTCGCGTTTTTGTGTCGTTTATTCGCCACGCCCCCGGTGTGTGAGTTGATTTTGTAGACATGCTGCCCTTGTTCTTTTTTGCCTCAAGCGTTTCCTTCTCTACTGTCCATTGCCCTCCACCTCCCCACATCTGCTTGGGACGTCCAAAAGTGTGTGTGTGTGCGTGAGTGTATTTTGGTCCTGTGTTTAACAGGAGTGCAGAGTTTCTCAATAGAGCTTGATTGTGGAGGGTCAACGTTGCATGATGAAGAACAATGGGATTTCTGTAGTAGTTTTGGATCAGATTGATGCTTTTATTTCATGGGAATCGTTGTGCGCTTTGGATTCCAACATGTGTTGGCTTGGGGTCGTGATACAGATAAAATTAATGGGGGGACTTGGCTATGGGGAATAGGTCTCATTCTTTGAATTGGCTTAAATAATCTTTTCCAGGTATTGATGGAGGATCAATAACACAAGTCTCATTATTTCCCTTTATGCTTTCCTGTTATGTCTTTCCAACGTTGCAGATAAACTCAATTAAAAGTGCATGTTAATAATTACAGATAATGTTTTCCAGAAGTACAGTTCATTTTCTTTTTAAATTGTGTGTGTTCATTACCTTGTATTTGATTAGTTTTCCTCCCCCGCTAGCAGCATTGTAATGGTGCGTATCTCATGTTAGATTGAAATAATGCTTGCACTGAATTATTGAGGGCTGCTTGTGAGGGCTTTGTTGATGTCTCCATCTCCTCTTCTCTGTCACAAACTCATTGAGAAGAGGGAGAGAGAGGGAGAGAGATCTGTCTCATTGAGCCCAACTCTTCCCACGGAACTCCAACTGAATTCCCGCTGCGTCTCGGGCCAAACCAATGGTCCCTTTGTGCCCGTCTATCAGAGTTCCTCTCTCCCCTAGACACTGCCCTCTCTGTGCCCTGCAACCCAGGACCAACTATCGCCTCTCCTCCTTGCTATGGGACTCGGTGGACTGCATCACCCCCGTGACCACTTCAGCTAAATCTCAACAGGGTTCACTGCCCACCTCTGTCTACAGTATGGCTAATCTCGTGGGAAGATTTGGGGATGTGGTGGTGTACAGTTAGACTACTGTGAGAGCTACTGTAACTGATATAACGGTATGATATGAACAGTAAAAGGGTCGTAACGGCACTGATCAGTGATTCATTTTTCCCTCAATTTTTTGTTTCTTTTATTCAACTAGCTGCTGTCTCTATGTTTATGTACAGTATGTGCCCTGTGGGCTACCTCTCGGTCTGAAAAGTGAAGCCAATGCGGAGGTGCCTTAAACTTGCATTCTTTCTAATAGCCAGCAGGGGGCGACTCCTCTGGTTGCAAAAAGAAGTCTGATTGTATAGAAGTCTATGAGAAAATGATCCTACTTCTCACTTGATTTATTACCCCAGTAAACACTGTAAACATGAGTTTATGGTCTCACTCGCTAGTTTCGTTCGGTTGTACTTAGCTCCACCCTCTCGTGTCACTTCTGGTTGCAAAAAAACAAGATGGCGACGGCCAAAATGCCGAACTCGAGGCTTCAAAACGGCAGTCCACAAACCAATGGGTCCCGGTGATTACGTCCACTTCCTATATACAGTCTATGGTATGTACCCATATACGCGCTGTATACAAAATGTTGCAAATTTACCCCAAAGTTTCCAATAAGTACTGTACCATGTTGCTTCCTATACTGTACATGTGAACGCAGTATGTCTTCCGTAAAGTATTACAAAAGCTGACCAACTGGCTTCTGTCTCACAACATTTTTAACGGATCACTAGCAAAGTATTAAGTCATACCAGTCTCCAAAAACTACCTGCATCACAGGACTAAATGACAACACGATCTTTAGTCCCGATTGTCGTCATGACGGCCTTCACAAAACTACCGTTGCCCTCCCCTAAAGGAGATCTCCTGCTTTACATTTCCCACTGGGAAAGTCACCTTGACTGTCCATGAACTCTTGGGTGATTTCCAAAGCTATGATCTGAATGACAGTTCTGGTAACTGGCATTCCTACACGCTCTTTTTTTTTTTTTTGTCACATGTTCTTGAATTCTGCTTCTAAACGTAAAATGAGTCACAACAAAAAGTCCCAGTCGCTCTAGAAATTACCGGTTGTTGTGTCAATATCACGTTGCCCTTTTAGTTGCCCACCATGAATCTACTTTTATTGAAGTTCTTTATGCTCTAATCCCCTTCCCTCCATTCCTGTTGACTTTTCTGTCCTTTCCTGTTACCACTGAACATTTTTTTTCCTTTTTGTACATGGGTCGCCATAGCAACATTTTCCCCCGAATGATCTCATCAAATCCATACAGCTTCAAATATGCTGTTCAACGCTGATTCAAAGCAGTTCTGTGTAAGAATAATATTTATTCTCTTTAATCCCCCTCTCCACCTCTACACATTCCCCCGCCTACAGAACTGCAGGAGTGTGCCAACAATAGCACCCCTCCCTTCTTTCCTCTCTCCCTGCCGCCCACTCTGCACTCTCCCGGGTCACCTCGGCAGAATGGGGGGCAGGTGTTTGGGTAAAATGCCATGGAAAGGGTATAGGAAGGAAGTATGTATAGGAATTATATCAAAAGGGTGTAAAGGCAGTTTTAAGTATGTGTCGGGGAAACAGTTTTGTAGACCGATGCACTGTAGATAATCAATACTTAGAGATATCCAAGCACTGATTCTGAGATATCACAGCTGTGGAGACTATGTGCTGTACGGTCTGCCAGATAAAACGGTGCTGAAAGGTACCATTGGGTTTGACTGTTTTGCTTAGCTAAATTAATTTCCTCCAGGTGCACCAATGGAAATACTGAAGGGATTCAGTGAGTGATGTAGCCAACCAACGATTTCTTTCTCTTTCAGTTTTGTTAAACCGCACTCCTAATGTGGTGATGGCAGTAATAGATTAAGTTCTCTCTGCAGTGTTTCGACATATTGCAAATACGGCAACCTGCTCGCCAAACATTGGAAATTCTGCAAACGCCCACAAGACATCTAGAGAGAAATTATTTGAACAGTCCACACCATTGTTATTTTATTAATTATTTCCACAATGTTCCACACTATACAGAAGTTAATGCATTTAAAGCATCTATAATTAATATTTTTATAATAAAAATGTATCATGGCAATGTAAAACCAATGTGACAATGTGAAAGGGGTCGGTTGTAGTGATTAACCTACAGAGAAATATCACCTGAATCTGCAGCTCCCCTCAACTTTATGGAGCTTTTTAGTGAGTTTCAGCTAATTGTTTAGTTGTCCGTTTTGGTTGACTCCCACGGCTCTCATAGCGTCATTTTAGGCCGCAGCAGGCTGCTGTTTTCAGTGAAAAAAACACTGTATACTACCTGCTCAGCACCAAACAGCCCACAGATATGGTTAGGGACTAGCTGGTGAACATAGTGGAGCATTTAGCAGCTAATGAGCCAGATATTTACCTCAGGAGTTGGTGGAGACCAAAAATAGAGCTAAAAGAGAGTCAATATCGGACTTAAGTTCATCAGGTAGAGAGAAACACAACTCCACACATGAAATATAATTGTGCTCTGTTTGAATGTGTAAATAAGCAACTGTTTGCTAACAATTAACTTTAAAAACTTGATGATATGTTGCTGCCCCCAAGTGGCCCCCTCAAAATAAACATCAGTCGGAGATTCCGGTGTGTTATGCTTTAATTTTTAATTCTTCAAATTTGTCACAAATATTCACTTAGACTCAAGGATGAACTAATTAGATTTCGGCGGTCAAGGTCACTGTGACCTCACTAAACAGGTTTCCGGCCATTAGTCAATAACTCATATGCTAATTATGACAAGTTCACACAAATGTCAATTAGGATAAAATGATGACGTGATGACATTTTGGACAGACATGCATGTAAACTGCAACTTGACTGGTTGGCGGAAGCATACAACTTCTAGGCGGTAATTTTAGCTTTCATTTTCAAACCTGGTCTTCAGCCCCAACTTACATTGCCTCAAATTACATCACTTGAGGCGATTTTACAAACCTCACCCAGCTCCCTTGGGAGCTACAA
Source organism: Sebastolobus alascanus (assembly GCA_916701645.2). NCBI lineage: Eukaryota > Metazoa > Chordata > Actinopteri > Perciformes > Sebastidae > Sebastolobus > Sebastolobus alascanus. The sequence goes on along the minus strand of CAKAOJ020000133.1, from coordinate 217,709 downwards.
AAGGTTTGCCCCATGCTCCAAGTCCCCTTTAATGTTAGGTGACTAAAATACTTGGTATTAAAGTTAGAAAAAGATCTGTGTCATTTAAATAATCCAACAATGATTGCTGGTTTGTTGTGCAAATTCAGCATCAAAGTCGACCACATTAAACGCCCGTCTACCGCCACCTCCTATACTTTGCTTTTCAGTTGCATTGCCTCTGAACGTTGGCAGAGGAGATAAATTATGTACTGCAGAAATGAATGTTATTCCCAGAAAGTGTGTCCCTTAGTTTGATATTTCAACATACTGTCTTGTGGAGTCATTTTCTCTGCTCTGAGGGATGTTTTTACAGAATAACTTTCCCTTCATTCTTGTGGTCCAAAATGCCTGGCACCATGAAATGGAGCATTTTACCATGCATTATGACGGAGGAGTCCTCGCCAGAATGAAGTAAACAGCTTGGAAAAGCGGACACACATGCTCTCGTCCTCTCCTTTAGATTTGAGGAATCTTTAGCTCCCATCAGGCGAACTTTGCTCGGGAGGATCATTTTTCATCTGTGATACAAAGACAGAAGTCTGCTAGGGACTCCAAAAGGAGTGAAGTCATCGGCTGTGTGGTCAGGGAATGAAAGCGGAGATGAGGAGAGTGAGTTCACCATGACCTAGGTCTGCCCTGGAGCCCGGGACTTTGGTTTGGGGTTTTGGGCTGGGAGACAGGGAGAGAGGTCAGCCCTTGTGGCACTGCACACTCCTCAACTCTTGGCTCATTCATTCATTCGTCCCGCTGAAGAAACATTGCTCCACAAGATAAAACGCATGCAAAGCTTGACCTCTTTTTACAGCGCAAATGATCAGGGCCAAAACAAAGTACGACATTGCAAGAAATCGCTGTAAGATACATCCCACTCGGTGAGGGAAAACAATGTGCTAGATGAGGATTCACAGCGCTGTCTGTTCAGGTGTCATCACAAGACGGGGGATCGGTGTAATGTCTAGACCGTAACTAAACAAAAAGCTGTGTAATTAACCATCTCTCACCCTCCCCAGGATTTGGCAGAGGTGTTGAGCATCTCGAGCACGATCACAGGTGGAGGAGAAGGGTGAGGCTCCGTGAGTTAAGTGGCTGTCAGAGCTGCCATGTGTACATTAGCTGGATTAGTGGGATGAAATTCAAGGAAGACTCCAGTCATTGTATTCGTTGTGTTTTTACAAGTATTATGAATGTTTACAAGGATTGAATTAATCTGTGTTTGGGCTTTTTTTTGATGACACAAACGGTCTCACACCTTTTTACTCATACCTATCACTCCCACTTCAACACAGCAGCTCCTCACCTTTTTGTTTTCTCCCGTCTCTCCATCCTCCCCTCTCCCGCTCTATATCCCTCTCTTTTGCTCTCTGCTGCTGTAAAGCCTTTCCGTGACTAGCTGTCATTAATCTTCCCTCTCTAGGGGCAGGATCTTGACTGCGTGCCAGCAAAGCGCTCATACAAAGCCAAGACAGCCATCCAAAAAAACAGAGCCGCTTTTCTTGTTTCCAGAGCACCACTGTAGCTCGCACTCGCGCTGCTGCAGCCCTCGGGGCAACGCCGCCCCGCACAACAATGGAATGACTCTGGATGCAGCTTCGCACATCACACCTAGGCTAATATCCATACATTGAGAAGCACACGCAGGCATGCACGTATGACACTTTTTACGACTTCTCGCTCTGACTCAGTCGTTCCTCTTAAAAACACTCACACATCAGGTATTGTTTGCATGCATGCTGCGTAACGTCAAGGTGGTTTTGGTGCGTGCGAATCCTCTTATATAAATGTTTTGGGATTTACTTTGTCACTGATACAATCATCAGTGTCTTATTTCATTTCACTCATCATCAGTACCTGCAGCCTTAGCAGCACCTGCAGCAGCTTTCCGTGAGGGGAAAAAATGATTACAGTTACGACAAGAACATGAGTCAGTCAACCGCTGTTGACATTTGAGTGTGATATTATCAAACCATACACACCTACCTATGTAGCATAATAATACTGATTACAAGGAGAAAACACCTAAAGCAAAAATACGTGGAATTCTTTCTCAGGACACCAAGTTCAAGAAAAACTGGCTTGGACATTTTCAAAGGGGTCCCTTGACCTCTGACCTCAAGATAAGTGAATGAAAATGGGTTCTATGGGTACCCACGAGTCTCCCCTTTACAGACATGCTCACTTTATGATAATCACATGCAGTTTGGGGCAAGTCATAGTCAAGTCGGCACACTGACACACACTGACAGCTGTTGTTGCCTGTTGGGCTGCAGTTTGTTATGATTTGAGCATATTTGTTATACTAAATGCAGTACCTGTGAGGGTTTCTGGACAATATTTGTCATTGTTTTATGTTGTTAATTGATTTCCAATAATAAATATACACATACATTTGCATAAAGCAGCATATTTGTCCACTCCCATGTTGATAAGAGTATTAAATACTTGACAAATCTCCCTTTAAGGTACTTTTTGAACTGATAAAAAATGTGCCATTATTCGCAATTAACTATGAGCAATTGTGATTAATCACAATTAAATATTTTAATTGACTGACAGTCCTAGTTTTGTTATATATTTGTTATGTTTGTATGTAATTGTTCGCGTTCATATTCAAGATCTTAACCAGTGTGCCTACTTGTTATTCTGCATTGAATGACTCTTTGACCCAGAGAAACCGTGGGTCACCTGACCAGGTGTTCAGTAGGTGAAACCAATCCTCCGCGTCATCCTCAGTGTGTTGGCAGCAGACTCTGGACTTTGTGTCACAAAGGCAGAAATCACACGTCGTAGCCATCATAAAGAGCTACCGTGTGGTTATCGGTCTATTGTTGGTGCTATAAATGTCAGATGAGAAAGAGAGGGCAAATTCAGCTGTGCAGCAACACCTTTTAGAAGGGAGGGGGCCTACTATTTCTTATGAATGGGCTGGATCTTTCTTTGTTATCTTATCACACGCCTTTTTCTAAACCTGGTCCCCCTGGTTTCTCCTTTCCTGTGTGAGGAGATACTGTGATCCTGCACAATAAAAAGAAAGAAGGGGGCCACCGGCAGCGGGTCTATTGCAAAATCTCCTTTTTAACAACCCTTTCAGCCCCCATCAACCACTCCAAAACAAACATACTTTGCCCCCTTAGAACCCATCATCCAACCTTTACAAACCACCACCACATACTACTTAACTTCCCCACTTCCCTTTGCCCTCAGATCCTTTATAGCTCCGTCGCTTCAATCTAGCCGGACCACCATGCTTCCCCTCAAGAGTTCCCCACCTATTCAGTGATCCGACCACGGGAACTATGCACCGTTTACACCTCTGACTAAATAAACAGAAAGCGATTATAATGTTGATATGGTTTGGAAAAGCTTTCCACTCTTGGGTTTGCTCAAACCCACATTGTGTTTCTATACGGGTGCACAGTAACTGTGCTGTGGGTGTATTGCAGATGATGTTGCAAAGCTGCTCACAGATGTGTTTTGTACATTTATCTTAAATCATAAATGCAACACGTTTGGCTCTGCTGTAGGCTTGAGACAATATTTCTCTTAAAGTGCGTGTCTTTCCACAGCTTTGACAGCCATCTGATGTGCTGAGGTTGATTTAGACAGCTGCTGTTTGTCTTCAGAGTCAAACATGTCACACGCTGTTCTGTTGTTGTTTTTACAATCAGTCATCAATTATCGATAGTATCGCTTGTGCCCTTCAGCGTTATCTTCAAAGATCTGCGTGCTCTTTGAGTGTGTGTTCTCATGAATAACTTGTTAAAAGTTGCCGTTGACTCATTTGGAAGAACTTTCATTGTGTCGGTTGAGGAGCTGAATACTCATGTCACGTAGAGTTAGAGGTGACATACTGTAAATGTCAGACACTCGTAGGCCTTAGGCTTGCAGCGGTAGTCGGTAGTCGGGAACACACCATTTACACTTTCCCACCGTCGTTTTGCTGTTTTTATAGAAATAAAACCCATGTAGTACATTTTGGTGTATCAGCGCCGTGTTATCAGAACATAGTCGGACGACGGACGCTATAATCTGAAAGTGAAAGTGTCTGCTCCGTACGGAGGCTCAGCTCAGAGTAGCAGGAGTCCGATTTCACACACGGGACGAGAGAGAATTGACAGGACGATGGCGGAGGATTTGATGTCAAAGCGAAAAGCAAAAGCGCCTATTTGGCAATACTTCGGATTAAAACCCAATGCTCTAAGGGAACCATAAGGTTAATGAGGTAATCGCTGTCACAGCCGGTGTGCATGGCGCAGCGGCGCCAGTTAGAAACCTGCAGCCTCGCAGCGAAAGCTGGACCGGAGAGGCCAGACACACCAACATCAAGGTAAAAATCAAAGTAAGCGCTCTACTTATATTGAGCGCCGTCTTCTCTTGTAAATTGTCTGGTGTAATCGGTAACACCGGTGTTGTCACAAGTTTATTAACTGGTGGGAAAATGTTCTCACTGTGACATCCTTGATAGGCCTTTAAACAGAGCTCAATCCTCTGCCTGGGAGCAGGATGGATTTACATTCACTTGTGGATTCAAGTGGGATTATAATGATCCTTTTCTAATGTGTGCATTGATGTGCATACAATACGAGTTGTATATCACTGTAATTGCTTAAATACAAAGACGAGATAAGCCCCGTGTAATTATTACTTTTTACTCGCTAATAAAAACCCCAGAATGTTACAGAGCCGCGTCTCTCCTCCGCGCTTCATGTCCTCAGCCTCAAGGCAACAGTCAGTCAGCCGTATTTCACTGTGTTTGTCTGGAGGGGGAACACATTAACCTGCCTCGGCTGTCACGCTAACTCCCAGTTGAGTGAGTCAGCGTCGGCGAGAGGAGTCGGACCTCAGCATACCATTCTCGCACATCAAAGAGAGGTTAAAGTGTCTCCATACGCTGAGCCTCCGTGGCGTGGCATTCACAACTCTGTTCCCTGACCAGTTCTTTTGAGCTGCTCCCGGCGGTCACAAACAACATGTTGTGAAGCGTGACCTCACTCTGTTGCCATGTGCCTAAAAGGGCAACAATGACAATATAAGAGATAACGCTAATTATACTGGATTTGGCAGTCAGATAATCTCTTTATTGTTCCTTTTGAAGTGGTTGTTGGATGTGTTACCTGCGGGAGGGCAATCCTCCGTTCAGATGCCACACAGCCGCGTGATAATAACTGCCGTTAGCATTTGATGCCTGCAACAAGTGATGAATGACATTACAGTATGTGTACGGCATACAAACAAACCGCAAAACCAAATACCAGAGAAACACCCTGGCCTGGTGGGTGGGTGGAAAAGCGCTCTAATTTCCGATCAGATGTGAGGCTAAATAATGAGCTCTGTGGAAGAACTGAGATTTTTATTTCGGAGTATTTCCTGTTGACGATCATGACGCACTTGTTCTTCCAGAAATGTGACTGAGTTCTTGGATTTTAGAGGAGTAGAGGAGGCTTATTGGAATCACACTTAAAAGAATTTTGTTGGTTCAAATAAAATCAATACCACACTGATCTACAAATTTCTCCACGGACAGCGTTCTGACCTCTCTGAAGAACTGCATGGCACGTGTGTTCTTCAGGTCCACGATCTTTCATCAAATAGACGGAATACATCAAACGTCAAAAAGACAGCCACTGTATATTTGTGTTGCTGATGAACCCTCTGGTATTCATTTCAAAGCTGCTTCGTCAGTGCTGCTCTTTTCTCTGCTCGAGCGTGCCAGGAAGCCGCCATTATATTCCAGCTCAACCCTGTCATTAGCCGGCTGAGGTGTGGGGTGTACTGTTTACAAACAGCTACCTGGCGTGACCAGAGAGAAAGTGACACACGCTATGCGCTACACAACACACCCCAGACCTGTCTGCGTCTGCTTGCGTGACTGGATGACATTATCCTACAGATAATAACACTTTACGGTTTAAATTGTCAAAACAAAGCTATTGTACATTAGAGTGTTGGAGCCAACCTGTAACATCTGCTTCTAAAAAAGAAATAACGGTTACCAATATCGTAACAAATAACATATGTAATAGTACGGTAAAGCATGAAGACATCACGCAACATTACGTCAGCCTTCCATCTGCATTACTGTATTTTATGGATACATACTGAAATGTTTGTGAACCACTTAATGCGGGTAATGAAAAGAAACAATGGTTCCTTTAGCAGCCATGTGGTACACATTTACAGAGAGAACGTATTTCATCGTTATGTTGTTGGTTCATCTCCAAGCACACCTTAGCGGTATGAGGAAGGACAATGCAGCTCTTTCACAGCCCTGACCTGAACTGTCACACCTTAGTATATATCTAGGACATCCACTGGCTTCAAATGGACAAAAGCAACAATGAGAGCAGAGAGCGACAGAGATTAACTGAGCATGAAACAATAGGCACAGACAGTAAGAGTGTAAGAAAATATTAGGGATGCACCGATTGCAAAATTATGGACCGATACCGAAAAAATTGGCCAATCGTCAATACCGATGTTGTGTTGTTTGTTATTTATTCCCCCTTTGGTTCCAGGGAAACAAAGACATCTTCATTATAAAAAAAAAAAGTCTTCACTCTTAAAGTCCCTCACGCTTTCATTAATATCTTGAATGAGCACAAATTAGATCGTACAAATTTATAAAACAAAACCTTTAATATCTAGAATATTCACATGAAAAATAACTGCTTCAAAAGCCCCTTGAGCCTGTTTATAACTACCTTCTCAATAAGAGGATTTTATTTTTTCAATACTTACGTAGCCAAACCAAAAACATTTTGTGAAACATAAATTAAATGTAATTAAATCAGCAGCTAACAACACGACATTTAGCCCAAAATGAACACAACACATAAACATTGGCCACTGCCATCCGTGAATGCCATCTTATTTGCCGATAGGCCGGCTGTAGTCAACAAAGCGAAAATCGTCCGATACCGATGTTCGGCCGATGAATTGGTGCATCCCTAGAAAATATTGATACACATGAGTATCGCGATATTATGTTACCCAAAACTATCTGATTATCCAAAAGTGGGCATGTCTGTGAAGAGGAGACTCGTTGGTACCCATAGAACCCATTTTCATTCACATATCATGAGGTCAGAGGTCAAGGGACCCTTTTGAAAATGGCCATGACAGTTTTTCCTCGCCAACATTTAACGCAAGTTCAGAGAGTAATTTAGCTGGGCCCGACGGCGGGCCACCGGATTGTTAAGATGCTAATTAAAAATCAATACGGTGTTTTGGAGAATCTCTAAAGTATCGCATAACATAATATTGTGATACTCATGTGTATAGATCATTTTTTACACCCCCAACATTGAATCGTTACCCCTGTTTCATGATACATATCGTAATACACGGACCTAACAGACAGGACAAAGCAAGATGGAGTTGACAGCTTAGAATAAATGGAAAAAGATGTAAAATATGGCAAAAGTGAAATTACAGATAATGTGGGGGATTATAACATTTGTGTGAAACTGAGAGTTTCTATTGTCTTCATTTGGATCAGAGTGTTTGCATCGAGGGGTCCGATGACATACAGTGGAGACTGTAAGAACTAGTATCCCTTTATACTCCCACACCAATTGCTTCATATTCTCAATCAAACGGCCCCTTTGTCTCGGCGCTTAGTCCCGCGCTGCCATGACGAGACGCAGACACATTATCTTGTTTGAATGGCTTTTACAGAGCAGCAGAGGGCCGGCACAACAATAGGTAACTTGTTGTGTAGGCACAACAAATCTAATATTCATTTAACATAGCCTTTACCCACGGGGGCTGCCCACGCTGGTACAGTAACTGTTTGTATTTGCATAATGCACTCCACCTCAGCAGGGCTGCTAATTGGGCCGGCTGGAGGGAGCCAAAAGCCCCTGATGAAAGAGAGCAGCGGCCACAATTATCATAAGAGACACAACAATGTAGGGATTGAAATAATTCCTTTTATGCCTGCATGGGACTCTCTCCTCCTCTCTGATAGTCTGACTTTTCCACATAAAGAGAACAGGAAGGACTCAGCTGAACTCAAAGCTCAGAGAGTCTAAATCTATGCTTATATGTGATTGAATCTTAATGAATTGTATACAATACAATATGTTTGGTAACCATGCAATCTGAATATGTGAAACCCCCCCACACACTAACTTAACCCTCATGTCCGGGTTTGTCAATAGGCAGCATGTGAGCATTTGTGCAGACATGCATCCCTGCTAACAAGCTGCAAAGATCCCTCCCTGCCCATACATTCATTAGAGGCTGATTGAAGTCATATGTGCTGCTGGTAACATTGGCAGAGAGCTTTATGTTTTTCTCTGCTTGGACATGATGATCGCCCGTGATGTGTCAGAACCAGTCAGACCTTCCCTCCGTCTCGCAGCTAGCGCCGGAGTGCAGCTTGAGGGATGTGCGTGACTGAGATTGGCATCGGTAACAGAGCTGGAGTTCACAGACCAGATTTGGGCTCGTTTTATTGCCTTCCCTCAGCGTTCAACATCTGTTAGATCACAATCATTCACACGCACCAATAAATATTTTGGATGTTATTCACACATATTGTCTTTGTGGAAGCCGTTACCCCAAAACAATTCAGCAGCAACACATGCAAACTGAAAGGCTACAGAAGTTGCTCTCATTGTTGTATGATATGAATCAATGAAAAAGCTGAATGAAGCCAACATATCCCAAATTAGGATTCATACTTATTATACAAAGATTGCGTATTTTTCGGATCATATCTTATAAAAAGTAAAGCTTTGTAACAGTACTCTACATTTCCATTGTCATCAAATACCAAACCTATTTTGTTAAGGTTTCTAAGAGCTGGTGAGGATGTTAGATGTGGTCGAAAGCTCCGAAAACAACTGTTGAGTTGAAATTCTTGTGTCACACATACGGTTTGCAATAACAAAAATGAACTACAATGATAAAGTGTATGGAGCATTTCTGACAGACCGTTTCCACGTAACCCGCTGCAAATCTTTTCTTCCTTTTGGCATCCGTAGAAAAACACAATCTCCACAGGCAGCCTTTCAAATCTCATTCGTTGTGAACATATTGACTATATCTATAAAGTTTTATGAAGGCTCCTCAGGAGCTCTGATGCCGACAGGACAGTTCTGAGGTCAGTAAGTCAGGTTTCCACATCAGTATTGTTAGATCACATTATTTCAGTCCTGGCAAGGTTATGGTTTCGGTCACAGGTTAACTTTATTTAGTAGGGATGCACAGTATGGAATTTTATAATTACCTGCTTCTCATGGCCGATACCGATAAAATAATAGGATAATTCATTTTAAAAAGAAGTTCATAACCTGTAGTTTATGCACACCGAGGGTAAGAAAGATGTAGTGAGCAAAGCTGGAGGATTTAATAGTCCATTGCTCTGCCTTTGACCTAATCTAACTGACATCACTATTGTTAACATAACCAAAACAAAGAACAGTCCTGACTCTTCAAATGTTCATTTATTTTTTCTCGTAAAGTGCATCAAAAAACGTACATATTTCAATCGTGTTGTCTTCCTCTGAAACTGTGAAAAACGTTGACACCGGTGACGACATGTTTGGCTCTCTAGTCAGCTCTTCTTCTTCTCTGAGTGTGTAGATGCTGCACTTGTTAAGTCAATGAAAGCACGTTGGCTTTATCTTATCAGCCGATAATTTATCGGCTATAATTTAATTATCGGAATAATACATAATAATATACATTTCCCATTGTTACCAATAATTTATCGGGCCTCATATATATTGTGCATCCTTATTTAATTAAATAAAACATTTTGATTCTTTCGGGTCGTCCCGAAGATCAGTTTTTGGGCTTTGAAGCTTCGGTGAGAAATATTCAGAGGTATTCGAAGCTTGGTGGCGCTTCGTGGTGTGGCGTGGTGCAGACATGATCTTCTGTTTCACAAAAAACACAAACAACTAAGCATTCAAACACTGATTTTGAGGTTGATTACCATGGCAACGGTCGAAGCTTCGAAGCAATCGAGTCAGCCCCATATTTTTTACATATCATGACACAATAATGGCTTTTATTTAATTTTTCCTGTTTTGCATGACAAATTACATTACAAATGGCTACCAGATTTTTAGGTGCAAAAAAAGACCCATCAACATTTGAAGTTCACAGGAAAAAGCAAAGATTGGTAAGGTGCTGGTAATAAAGTCTGATAGTAGACGAGAGTTTCCAGTCAATCAAAAAAAGTCGGTCCGTCACTCAGCAACAGAGAGAGAAACTTCATAACCTGGATAGGAAACAGGTGCTGAGTCAGTGAGGAGAGGAATGTCAGAAGAATGGGGAGGGAAAGGTAGCGTGTCTGTGTGTGCATATGAGAGAGAGAGAGGTGTGTGTGCGAGAGAGAGAGAGTGTGAGTAACGCTGAGTGGAAGCCAGGGAGCCGAGGAGAGAACAAGGGGAGGAGACTCTCTGGGGATTGCGTGCGGACATCAAATGTTTACCTGTAACAAAAAGAAAGGGGAAGGTGTAGGAGGGAAAAAAAGGAGAGGAAAAAAAGGCCGTGGTTTACAGGGGTGGGCGGGGACCCAAAGCCTACAGCATGAGCTTCGCACGCAACTTAACAATACTACCTTTATGAAGACTGTATTGCGTTAGTCAGTGAGCACACACACACACACACACACACACACACACACACACACACACACGCACACACACACACACACACGCACACACTTATTCACGTATGATACCGCTGGTGTTACACACACACACACACACACTGAGCGATGGCACTCACACTGCAGCTATCCATGTGAAACCCTGTAAAAGAGGTGTGGAAGGCTTTCGTGACTTCCAGATAATGGGATCAAAGAGGCTCGGACTCTTTTTGTGGCCACACATTATACACCAAATAACCCGCCCCATCTGTAGAACAGCTGGAGTTTCTGTTTGACAGAAGGGGTACTTGTGTCTATCCGAGCTCAACCCCAGAACCCAAGACTTCTGAAAGCAGATGTTCAGCATCCCCCCCCCCCCACCCCACCCCCGCTCTCGTCCCCGACCCTCTCTGCGGTCGCCCTGTTTCATTTTTCATCATAATTGGCCAACAAATCAAGACAAAATGAGAGTCAGCCTTTGTTGTGGAAACCGCAGTGATTTACAGACGGGCGGCCTCTCACTTGCTTTCTCCCGGGGGTCTCCGTCTGACTGTCTGTCTCCTGCTGTCTCTACATCTACAGTATCTTGGCTCTGCATCTCAAGGTCGCCTTATCTGTACCGAGAACAAAAAGCCTTGGAAAACCTGGGCTGATAATAGATTACTTAAAAATAGTCACAACATGGCTTTATATTAAAAGCTCTAACACCTTTACAGTAACACCTCTTGGTGATTAATATAGAGAACAATTTCTGCGATTTAGCATTTGTTTTAACAGCCATTTAATGTGGAATTATCATACTGTATGTTGCATGCCAAATAATGAATGACGTGCATGCAAAATGTTCTCAAGACAATTATAACACAACCTTTGCCCGTTTGCCAGCACTTTGTCTCTCCTCTTCGTTTGGAAGGAAAATCCTGTCAGCTCTGATTGGCAGCTTGCGTGTAAAAGGCAGAGTTTTGGGGATTTAGCCTGGGGCGTCTGCGGTCAGCGCAATATGTGTACTATAAATAATTTGACTCTATGTCGTGTGATTGTGTGAGCAGAGAGAGAGAGCGAGAGAGAGAGAGAGAGAGAGAGAGAGAGAGAGAGAGCGAGCTACACACACACTGAGCTCAGGGCTTCCTCTCCTGTGAGCGTCTGCAGTCAGAGCGCAGGTACAATAGGGAGCATTGTTCGGCTGGCAGGCCCCTGCGTGCCGGCTCCCCCCTCCGTACCTGAGCAGAGAGACAGGTGTATTTCTCCTAGTCACGCATAGCCCTGCCACACTCCCAGCTGCCTACACACTGAGCCTGCACAATGAGATCACACACACACACACCTAGAAGAGCATCTACAGACTAGACCTGACTACAGAAACTCATTTTATTCCTCGCAGTAGATGCCTTATTTGAACCCTTAACATTCACATTTTTCTAATTCAAGTTTTTAACATTAAATGGAGCAAAAATGGAGCAAATATGATTAAAAAAAGTTATTTTTATAAAACAGTCACTATATCCTGACAGTAGTGCATGAGACAGGTAATCTAAAAAAAATCATGTTCCTCTGTGTCCTCCGGTGTCCTCCAGTGCTTCTAATGGCATCTGCAGGATTTCACAGACCGGAGGAAAACAACCAATCAGAGCTGATCTGAAGTCTGCCGTCCAGCTTTCGTCTTTGAGAGCCGGCTGTCAATCACTCGCAAACTTCGATCAACCGGTCAAACTACGAAGCGCTGATCAAATGTGAATCAATATTCTGTTACTGTAATTTCTATTTCTCGCCTCAAATGTTTTCAGAATCATCTTGTAGTGTACTGTTTAGCTGTAAAATGAGAAGGTTTGTGACCCGGCAGCCATGTTGATATCTGTCGAGGAAATACCAAGCACCGCCCACCAGCTGGAGCACAGCCAATAGGAACGCTGTCTCTCTGAAATGACCTGTGATTGGCCAAAGTCTCCTGTCACGGGCTATATTTTTTAAAGCCTGAAAACAGAGCCATGAGGAGGTGCAGAAGTCTAGTTTTCTCTCAGAACACTTGAATTACAATATGCTGAAAGGTTACTATGGAATTTTTGCCCAATGATGCTAAAAACATTCTGCCTACTGAAGCTTTAATGCACATTTTAATACCATTTTTTGGGCTACGAAGCTTCGGTGAGAAACATTCAAAGGTATTCAAAGCTTTGCTTCAGGCTGACATGTTCTTCTGTCTCCATCTCCCCCGTTTCAGTGCCGCTGCCGCACTACTACCCTCACGCACCTCTACACACAAAAAAACGCGATATCCGTCTGAGAATAACTACTAATAATTCATGCTGAATATGAATAATGATTAATGTTGTGGGATTATTCCTTATTTCATGGGCTATTTTAGGATTTATATATTATTATAACATATTTACAGATTATATATAAAAATAAAACCAAAACGAAGCATTCAAATACTGATTTTTAGGTTGATTACCATGGCAACGGTCGAAGCTTTGAAGCATCGATGCATTCAGGTCAGCCCTGTAATGTGTACATATCATCTGTCATTGCCTATCTAAATCCTACTCACTGTACATACAGTATATACTGTAGAAATCTTTACATACTCTACATAATCATCCAGTCCATGTTCATCCATCCAGTATTTATTTCTTGGCACTAGTTGTATTGTGTACAACTTCCAGAACACTTGACTTGTTATATTGACATTTCATTTTTTTTTTATTATCTTATTTTATTGTTGGGCATTGTTGTTCCTAGCTGTTATTTCTATTCTGTGTAAGTACATTGAGAGAGCTGCAAGTCAAATGCCATGTATGCATGTACTTGGCAAAATAGACCTGATTCTGCCAAAGTGTACAGCTGCACACTCACTGCATGGTATTTTCCTGCAGGAAGTTAAGGTGTATTCTGTTGATAATCACTTCTTAAATTTGATGTTTGCAACGTGTGCTCTTTGACACAGAAACCCAATAAACCGAGGCACCTGCAGGTTCTCATGGTCACACTATGGTAAGGCTCCAGGAAGGAAGGGTGTGTTTGTCCAAAGAAATCCCCCCTTTGCCCATGCAGTAAGAGTGTGTGTTAGGGAGGAAGGAGGAATGAGTCATGCACAACATGTCAGTGGTACTGCACAGCCAGTCCAGGGCCAAAAGTTCATTTAATTTCTCCTCGAGTGGGAAAACATGTTTGAGTAAACATCAGAACCCCCGTTACAGTTTGACATCTTAATGCAGGGCCAGAGGGAGCGAGGGGTAAAGGGAGATGAGGAGAATAAAGGAAGTGATTTTACCAAAATCTTTACATTACAATGTTAAGAATAACATAGTAGGTGGTGGTGGGGGGGTCATTGATTACATGGCACCCTTTGAAAGAGCCTCCCTCACTCAGATCTGACTCCCTGAGGTGCTGGAAGTAGTCCAACCCTATCAGTCTCATAGCACAAGAGGATTAGCTCTTTATCCTGGGGGATTCTATAGAAAAGAGGTACACGCCGCATTATGTCTTATTATATAGAGCAGGCACATGCCACTTTTTTTTCACATGAGTAATCTTCACCCACCGCGTCACTCTGAAACCTTGCTGTGACCCCCGTTCGGCTTCACTTTGCCCGTTCCCACGGAGAGGCCAACAACCTGACGGAAGTCGACACATTTGGCCGTACATGGAATTTACACGAGCTGCCAACATGGAATCCAACCTCAGGTTTCCTGGCTGATATTTACCGAATTAATTCCCAGGCGGATGTAGAAATAATAACACCCGTGAAAGGTGGGAGAGTGGGAAAATAAGGAGGGGAAACCGAGTGTGGCGGGCTAGTGATCCATGCCAGGGAAAGGGCATGCTGTTATTGGGAAATACTTGTCATTTCTCAACCACCCCTTGGTTTCCATGACGTTCCACCATCACCACCTAATAAAGCATCTCGCATCATACTATAAGATGAGTAGTTAAATAGCAACAGTATGGCCTGCATTATTGTCTCTGTCTCATAGGCTCTCGCTCTCTGTCCCGTCGCTGGAGCTCGGTGCACTCAGAGCCACATAAGGAAACATTTGTTCCTCAGTCTGGTTGAATGGAGCCTTGTGTTGGAGGTAGTCAAAGAGATACAAGGGGATAGGACATCCAAACAGTCCCAACACAAGAGCTCTGCTCTGAAACCCCTCTCTGTCTGAGCCGGGCCAGTAATGAATGTCCTCCAGTCTTAATCACTCTCAGAGAGCACACACTGGAGATATGACTGACTCCATTGTCCTACTCTCTTATGTTTTGTATGTTGAAAGCAGAAGTCGTAGAGGTCACCGCTTCCAGTAAATATTAGATTTGTTTCGCCAACGCCAGGTGATCACACTGGGGCTCTTTGGACAGAGTGGATTTCCATATGTGCAGTTTTTTTTAATCTATATTCCGGCTGCATCACACATGTTACAGTTCCGCTTCTTGATATGTTCGCTAAGCAATCTTCTCTTCGCTCCGTCAGCCTGGATTCTCCGATGCATTCCTCCTTTTCCTCCCATCTGTGTGAGCGGCGTTCAGAATGGTTTTGTGCTCTCTGGATATGATTATCCCTGTCACACCAATCTGGAAAACATTTGTGTGCACATTAGCACATGCCTACGAACACACACTGGCGTGAGTATGGAGGAGAAGGATGCACAAAGTAGGCGCATTATGCACATGCACACACTGAGAAATTAAGAATGAAAGCAGGAGGAAGCGCTGGCTCTACTGTTTACACGGGTATAGATAAGAGATCATTACCTCTTAATTACCTCTACAAGATAATTGCCTCTGCTAATACTTTAATTCAGCCTTGATTAATGATTAATGAGCCAAGGGTGCAGAGTGGCTTTTGTGCAACGAGCGAGGTCAACAAAGTGAACCAGATAAATATGTGTAACCTTTCCTTTCTTTCTTTTTTTTTATTCAAAAGGAAAAAAAAAAGAAAAAGCCTTCACACAGCAGCGGTGGCTTAGGAATGCGAGACAGGAATGCTGTTGAGTTACTATAAAGGGGGTTTGATCACTGCTAACAATGTCTTTGTGTTTTCATCCCCAGCTCTAGTCACGCAATGCTGTGTGCGCGAACCTCCAGCAACTTTTCAACCCCGGCACACAAGAAAGCCATCAAGTACCTGCAATTGACAGAATCGCGTGCAATTCAGGTACTCCAGGATTGTGCTGGAGCGCGGCCAGACAGGGAGGGAAGCAAAAGGTGGAGTGGAGCTTCATCTGCTTATGGTTTAACACACAGACTGTGTCTTGTGATTGGGGATCAGTAACAGTGGTGTAGTGGAGGGTAAAGCCACTTCAACTTTATTTATTTATGGCAGAAATTCAAAAGATCTAAAGTCCTTCATACATGTGAATTATAAGATGATCAAATGCAGTTTGTTGTAAGTTTTATGGGAACAATTGGTTTATAAAAATATGCACTGAACTGACCTTAAGTTTACCCACTTTATCAACAAATATTATGTCTTCTTTTTTGCCACTTTCAGCCATACTATATCAAAGTAAATGCCATAATTCTCATATGCAGTATGTTCACAAGGGTTTCATCATAGTGGCATTTAAAATAACATAATCAGTGTTCCTTTTTAAATGATTTTATTGACAGGGAAGTCAAATTCTTCTTAACAGTCTAACACATGACAAACTCATAAATGATGGCAAATATCACATAGATTTTTTTGCTCTGATGCACATTTAATGAGTGAAACTTTAATTCAACTTGAGTTTCATTTGACCATCTCAGTATATAAGTTCACTTCTGTTCTAATTTTAGTCTCTGAGGCTGTATACTCCGCTCCCCCAGGAATCCAGTCCTCATTTTGAGGTTTCAAGGGAAGCTATGATCCCAGAAATACAAGCAAGCCTGGAGGTGGTTAGGACATGAAAGTGAGGTAAGAAAAGACAAGAGATTCATTCATGGGAAGGTGATTCAAGGCACCGACATCCCTGTATCTCTACACGGCGACAGAAGATCATTATTACTCACTCGCGCTGCTCACACAGCGCTCACACGCAAACCTGGGATCAGACTGACAGATGATGAGTGACTGATGCCAGGTTATAACAGCCTATATTCATGACATAACAATTTACCTGGCTGTTAGAGAATAATAATAATAATAATAATAATAATGACAATAATAATAAGAACGGCAATATTAATAATAATAATGACAATAATAATAATAACAATAACAATTATTACAATCATAATAATAATAATACGTGTGTTATTTAAATCATTATTAAAATTCAGATTATTGATAATGCCAGAAGCACTTTTTACATTTATATAAAAGTACAAATTATATATATTTATTTATTTTATTATTTATTTATTTAAATTTTACCTTATAAGCACAAACATATTTTAAAATGATAATTTACTGCTACAATATGTTGTGTTATAATATAATTCCAGATAATGTTCATTTCTTTTTATTTTCTCTTTTGCTACTTTCAAAGGTTTTAATCTGGTTTCATACTCCAGTTCTCAAATATTTGGCAGCAACAGCAATAAACTCCACGTACCATCATGCCTTGCGCGCTTACGTTGTGCTGAAAGCAGCATGTGCTGCGCTGCTCCGCTCCAACTATGGCTCAGTGCGGCTCAGGCTCTTTACGGGAGCGCATCGTGTGAGAGCTGCAGACTGAGACGCTGGTTGGAGCTCCAGCAGAGAGAGAGAGAGAGAGAGAGAGAGAGAGACCATCACTGCGCTGGACCACAAGCAGGAACCAGCTGCTTTTATTGCTTATTGGAAATAATCACAATGATCGATCTGCTTGATTTGCCGGATCAACTTTACGCATGGATTCTTTGGACGCATTAAGAGGATTAAACGCTGTTGCTATAGCCCTGACACACGTGGAGGAGTTATTATTATATATAATTATTATTATTGGTAAAACTTAATGATGGCAACAGCTGATGGATTCAACACTCCAGCTGTGTGTTGTCCTGTAGGATATGAGGAAATACTGTCTCCTACACGGGATGTCCATTTCTCCTGCTGGACAAGCCGTCTGTCGGACAGACGAGTCTCTTGGGATACTTTCACGCGTGTGGCCAGTGTCATAGATGGTTTTGGAAATCGATATTTGTTGCGGTGGATTTTGGCACAATGAAAAGGAATATCCTGGAATATATTATTTTGGAAGCGATGCTCAGCAGATGTCCAGCAGCAGTTAATGGATAATGACAACACATCTCCTCATCATCATCCAGCAGGTAAGATAATAATTACTTTTTTTTTGAGAGTGAAATGTTATGAGTTGACTCAGAAATCCATGTTGTTATTTCTGTTTTTTGAGTTGTGCAGCATAGTCAGTGGTGTTCCAAATGGGTCCCAATTAGGAATAACTTCACTCGCTATCATTTCACAAGTGAAATCAAAACAACAATGGCTGTTTTGACCAAAGGTTTTGTCGTTATCTCTCTATACACACCCATGTGGCCAACACCTTCACCACCAAATGACACTAAACAATCCTCTCACATGGGATTCCTCTGGACTTACCAAGTGGATGTGGAGGGGGGCGTGTTTCATATAAAAAGCCCTGATCTGCTCCACATATTAGGTTCACCTGCGCGCACTGCTCCGTTATCCTCTGGGTACATTAGGCGCGCATCTCTCACCCTCAAAACTGACTCAAATTGACGCATGACTTGTCTCCCCCCCCCCCCCCCCCTTTCCCATTTTCAAATTAGCACCTTTATAACCAGGACACCATGCACCTGAAGTGCCAGGTGTCCACAGACCATTCACAGTGCCATGATGACCATAAGGCATAAGTTTTGAAAGACCAGGTGCAGCAAAGTAAATGTGGCTACAGTGACCATAGAGAGCAAGTGTAGTCCACCCACCTCTCCCACACTGACTCCATTCAGGTGAGAGTAAATCTGTCTGCCCACACAGGGAGGGCCTGCCATGTGAAGCGGCTGTCAGTGGTGCAAACTGCTGCTACCTGCATGTATAAGATGCTAGGCTGTGGTTAATACACAGACCTATTTGGATGATGTGTAGATGCTTCATCTGAGCGGAGCCTGCAGGTGTAATGTGATCACACTCGATGGTGAAGCAGGATCATATGAGAGGACTGTACGGTGAAATAATGGCATTGCTTTCCTAGTAGCTCATGCAAGTTATGTGATGAAGCTTCCTTCCACCTTCCTCTTCACTCCTCAATACCGTCCACTTCCTCAGCAATGAAGAATTCCATCTATTGTTGGGGCAGGGGACAGAGCCCCACTATATGTCTGTATACAGCGCAGAGCACAGACCGATCCCCCCCTCCCCTCCACCAACTCAGCAACCCCCCCACACACCCCCTCCATTAAAAATCTTCTCCAAACAAGACCCCCTTTCTCCGCTGAAGAGGGACCCTCTGTCTAATGCCAAGTGACTCTCATGGCCAGCATTGACGGTGGGACACTTGCTTCACAAAGGGAGCTGAAGTGTCAAATAAACTCGGTCAGAGCCCCCCGACACACAAGAATTCCTTTATCTGGCACCCTGGGAGGCAGACAAAGACGGACTTTGTGTCAGCGAGCAGGCCTTGACTAAACACTGGGGCTTTTTTTTTTTTTTTTTTTTTTTTACTCCTCTTCTCACAACTTCTGCCTCTTCTTCCTCCTCCTCCTTTTGTCGTTTGAACGGCGGAGCGGGAGCATGTCTGTTGACGGTGACCCCCGGCTCGCCCGGCATCTGTCCTGCACACGGCCGACATCGCCCCTGTGCTGCACCGCAGATGCACCCATGCACGCCCACCGGCTTCTCTCACACTCGGACTGTTAGACATCAAAGCAGCCAGCACATTTCAATAGATTTTTTTTAGATACTTTTGTTTATGTCTTGGTGCGTAGCTGAGAATAGCAAAGCAGGAATTTGCTTTCTCACAGGGCTGAGCGTGCTGGCTGAGCTGTCATATGATACGCTTGTGGTGAACCGCAGCAGAGAGCCATATACACACACCAGGGTCAGAGTCACTTAACAACCCTGTATTTACTCCACTCAACATTTCCTTGAAACTTCCTCATCACTTGCAATTCTTTGAGTTCAGATTCAGCTGCATTGTCATCGTTTTATACTTCAATTAAAACAGAAATAGCTAATATTAGAGCTTGAGTTGTTAGATGATTAACACAAGTTTCTATTACCTTAAAATGTTACCTGGACAAATTAGGTAACACACACTCTTCAGACTAAACAGACACACACTCTTTCCACACTTGTGGTGATTCTATAGAGCTCTATAGCTCCTTGAAGTTAAACACCTACTCTAGTCTGTATGGAAGCGAGCCCAAAGTGCTGGAAAATGACCTCATACAACATTGAGACAACGCTGAAGCAGCACCGCTGACTGCGTGCGTTGTGGCCCAGACCTGGAGCTGGCCGGCCCCGGTGATAGACGTGTGCATCAGGCCCCCCCAGGCATGCTAATACAGGCCTGCTAGAGAGCCACAGTCCCCAGCACGGTGGTTAAGGTAAACAGATCGAGTTGCTGTGGTCGAGCGTGTTAATGGCGTGTTTATGAGCTTAAGTCGAGTGGTGATTTATCATGTCTGAAGTCGAGGCCTCACCTCTGGGTCCTTGGCCTTGATCGAGCTCGGTGTCTGGTGTGCGTGTGTGTGTGTGTATGTGACATTGCACACAGGTGACAACACCGACTGAGCAGCAGCGTGACCTCCCGGTGAACCGCGTCTCCGTGTCGTGACCGTTTTCGACCGCTGCCGGAGGGAAATGGAAAACATTTTTATCGCGCATTAATTACTGTTTTTGTAGCAAATGTGCCCTCGCATTACCTCATGAGGTCTGCGAGGGCACGAGGCTCAAATCGCAGGAAAATCTCCGTCCATCATTAGTGTCAGATAACCTTTTAATGAGCTCCATGAGAAATATCAGGCTGTAAAAAAAAAAAGCCTTTCATATAGAGCGCCGTTTACACTCGGTTTGTGTGTAGAATGGACTCTAAAGTTGTCTGAACAGGAGAACTGTCATTTATTAGTAGTGCGGGAACAATGGGGAGCTTGTCTCCCGGGTGGTGGGGGCCAGAGGGGGGCCAGAGGGGGCCGGTGGAGCCAGGGGAGCCAGGGGAGGGTGGCCTGAGATTGGGCAGCAGCCTCTGACCAAGAACAAGCCCCTGTCTGATGGAGAGAACTGCTGACCCTTCCTGAGTAAAATGGCACCTTTGTTTCGAGGTGTATGTGTTTGTGCCTATGTGTTTATGTGTGTGTGTGTGTGTGTGTGAGAGGGAGAAGGAGAGAAAAGCTGGGAGCACTGTGTAAAGTGTTTTTTCTTTCTCAGCACTTTCCCTCCATTTGTGATTTTCTCTTATAGCTGCAAGTTTTGTGTAAGAAATGTTGGCAAATTAATTAGTTATCTGGCACTAAAGCCATTTTGTGAGCAGCCATCTCTTCAGAATTTGAATTTTTATAGTGTTTTTGAATATCAGCTTTGAGGAGATGCACTTTTTTCCTTACGAAATGCCAAACAGAGGTGTCCAATACACCCGTCATAGAGCAAATGCCCTCAGTAATACACAATAGCACGTCTTTCATGACCTCTGTGATGCTCTGTCACCAGACCACCACTTCAAACTAATTAGCTATTTTCATGTTTTCCTCCGGCCTGTCGCCACAGTCGTCTGTGTGGTGCTTTCTTCCTACTGGCCTACTAACAATTATCTCCTCTCTAATGATGCTCATGAGGGAGAGATGTTTAAACAGGGGGGGGGGGGGTAAAGAAATAGAAGGGCGGAGGAGTAAATGCTGGTGGGTTTAATGGCAGCAGTTTGCTGATTTCCTACAGGGAAACCACAACTTAGTGTGTGTGTGTGTGTGTGTAAAGGAGGGTGTGTTGGGAGTTATCAGGAAGTGGGAGGCTGAGAGAGACGGACAGCTTGGGTGCTTTAGAGGAAGTGGTGAACACGAGTGGGGGATTCTTAAGAAATGATGCCTCTGGGTCTGGAACATAAGAGCTGGTCCTCTTTGATAAACCTCCCTCTGCACCTGGCGTTCAGACCTTTTAACTTTGCTGCAGTATTTAGCCCATCGGGTGATAAAATGCGGCACACTTTTATTTATATCCTGCGATCCCTTCTGTCCTTGACCTCCCTGTGTGAGCACTCCAGGAATATAGAAGAAAGAGAGCATTGGAGAGATGCAGAGAGAGGTGAAAGGAAGATGGGTGGAGGTGGAGTACAGAGCAAACAGCGAAGACACACAGCAGCACAGGGGCATCTCTGTCGGCCCGGACGCAGACAGACAGCGCTCCATTCAAAGTGCGCTCGGCCACAGGAAGGCTGCGCGCAACGCCCACCTCACTGCGAGGACACTATCTGCTGAGGAGTAGTGAGGAAGAGATGCTACAGTATAAGAACAGGCTGCTAGTTGCTCTGGAATACGTGCAGTGGGAGGGTTTGCAGTGTAGAAGTGTAGCATAGGGTTCACTTCACATGCACAATACAGAGGAAGTGCATGACATGTTTGGGGAATTCTTCCCCATTGTGAAACCGTCACACCTCCAGGTGTATGGTGGTGTCTTCTTGACCT
This sequence comes from Sebastolobus alascanus, assembly GCA_916701645.2. NCBI lineage: Eukaryota > Metazoa > Chordata > Actinopteri > Perciformes > Sebastidae > Sebastolobus > Sebastolobus alascanus. The sequence goes on along the minus strand of CAKAOJ020000133.1, from coordinate 195,541 downwards.
GCCCTGTTGCACAAAAAAAATAAATGTTTGATGCTTTAAATACCAAACATTCCTCCAGTTTTATCTCAAACTGACTCCACTTGTTCTTTTCCGTGCTCTCGTTTTTGGAGGGAAAATTCCTCCCTTTTTGTTCCCCCCTCTCGCAAATGTCACATTCCACCGAACCTGTTGACCATATTCGGCCTTTTACTTCCCTGGGTGTGGGTCGCCACAGCAACGCCACCGTGTTTCAACGGCGAGTCACACCTACACACAAGTAAAGCCATCCTCATTCAGGAGGTTTTTTTTTTTTTTCCTCATTCGATCCACTCTTTCACTCTTCCTCCTCCTCCCTTTTCTTTGGTGCTCAGTGGGGAGGATAAAGGAGACATTTTCAGTGTGAAGAGGAGCGTGAAATTTCCTGTGTGACCTCCCCGGGACACGGCAGACCACCAGGCTCCTCAGAAGACGTGTGTGTGTGTGTGTGTGTGTGTGTGTGTGTGTGTGTGTGTGTGTGTGTGTGTGTGTGTGTGTGTGTGTGTGTGTGTGTTAAATCCTGTGGGGAGATCCCTGTGAAGCTCGCTGACAGCTTTTAGTGCGTGTCTGTTTTTATTTGCTTTGTTTAAAGGAGATTGAATGAGGTCCAGTTACACTCCTTTGCACATAAAAAAGTGCAATTAAGTTGGATTAAGTGTCCTGACACACAAATGAGCATGTAAGCTGGGTGACTGGGAGGCAGATGCTCTCCCAGTGGGCCTGTGTGCTATGTGGTCAAGCCACCACAGTGCTTCTGACAGACATGCTGTGCTGTGGAAGTGGCTGTCAGTGTCCCTGACCGGAGGCTCAGATAAGCACACAGAGCCAAAGTGCTGTAACGACAGCTAAAACGACTGGAGGTTGTCCAGACGTCAGTCTGTCACCACAGGGCATCACTCATTCAACAGGCTGTCGAGGAGAGATCATCGGGTCGGTGTCACCTTCGAGAGGATTAATATGCTCGGACTACAGCCGATGGGCTTCATAAAATGGTTTTATGACATAGAGTTATATTTCGTCTGTGAAATCTTTCATTGAGAGCGGTGGCTGTGTTGTTGTGCAGTCTGTGGTTGATTCTCTGAGTTGTGCATTTGTTAGAGTCTGCTGCACCCTTGTGGACAACGTAGGTAGTGACATAATAATAGTTCACTGGGTTGCATTTCCTCTGTTGGCCACTAAACATCTGTGGTGCTAATTTAAAACCTGAGTTAGGACATGAAGGATTTTAGATGGATGGATGGATGGATGGATGGATGGATGGATGGATGGATGGATGGATGGATGGATGGATGGATGGATGGATGGATGGATGGATGGATGGATGGATGGATGGATGGATGGATGGATGGATGGATGGATGGATGGATGGATGGATGGATGGATGGATGGATGGATGGATGGATGGATGGATGGATGGATGGATAGATGGATAGATGGATAGATGGATAGATGGATAGATGGATGTACTTTATTGATTCCAAATTGGGAAATTATTGTGTTACAGCTGCAGGTTATCCAAGTAATGCACAGGAACAGTACATAAAATGTACATGTCAACACTTGAGAAATATATCCATAGAAAACAAAATATAAAGAATATTGGAATACACTATAAATACACCCGACTACTACAACTAGCATAAAAAATTTAGATTATAAATATAGAATAACCCACTGTATACTTTAGCAAGTGTGCAATAAAATCAGTATAACAATGCAGCTGTTAACAATGTCAGTTATGCTCAAATTTCATCACCCAAAGTATTATAGAAAATAAAAGTTATTGATATTAAGTAACAGCTTTGCCTAATAATAGCTTAAAATCAAAATTCCTATTTTAAACTAAATTTACATTGTGCTGTCCCAGTGGTGTTCGATATTTAGAGTGAACAGTGACAAACAAGACATTTAAAAAAAAAAAAAAAGGAGTCTAATCACCGTTTATTAAAAAGGCTCAGATTTGATCACTCACAAACCACATTTATATTTCAGTGTGTCAACAACATTTGAAACCGTTAGAAAATGTGTAATTTACCTTGTTGCCATCTCTATAGAGACCCTTACATTTTTAACAATGACTATAAGATTAATCAGAATACCTCTGTACAGTTTGTACCAACAACATGTACAACTTCTCACACCTTTAATTGTAAGGATCTCTCCAAACATTGTTCACTTCTCAGTCACACATTCAGGTCACTTGACAGTAACCTGTGTATCGAATGTGTATCCAAATTTCATGAATCCAACTCAAAGTATGAACTGCACATTTTATTCTGAAAAACAATTCAACATTTCAGTCTTACAAAGTTTCAGTCTTAGTTTTGGCTTAATGTTTTCTTTTAAACCTACCTCCCTCTTTTATCGATTCTAAATATTATATAAACAGGTTGCATAGTTAGTAAATAGTAGATAGATAGATAATTAATTTCACTTTGTGTGAATGTTTTTATTTTAATATATTATATTTGTTATGATTTCCACACCATTAAGCAGCAACAGAAACATGTAATTTTCCTCAATCACCACTAGAGGGCAGTGTTTAATCCTTGTCTGGAGACACAAAGGAGGACTCCACTGCTTCCTTACTGTAATATACAGTTCAGTACAATATAGGGATCTGGTTGTCAAATATTATAGTATGTTTCCTCATTTTTTTTCTATTTCACATCACAGTAGACACAACGTTTGAGGTCTGTATTGTATAGAGCAGTGGTTCTCAACCTTTTTTGTGTCAAGGACCCCTAAATTGATTGAAGATTTTGTTTCAGGGACCTCCATATAAAAATATATCGGTTGTTAGGTATGATTAAGACCAGAATTCTAGTTGTCAACTACAGTTGACGAGATCACCATGCAGGAAGGGAAGCCTATAATCAGAATAGTCACTCTTTTGTTTCTTAATGACATTAGGGTCACTTCTATAGTGAATTAAATAATATGCTGATTTTGACTGTTTGACTTGTTTTTCTTCTCTAGGCTTAACTGCATATAACAACAGAGTTTCATTCTTTTCTTGGTGTGTGCCATAATAATAATAATAATAATAATAATAATAATAAATACTTTTTTATATAGCACATTTCTTGACAAGGTTACAAAATGCTTTTCAGAAAGAACAGTATAGATGAAAACCAAAATCAACAATAGAATAAAACCCAAACAACAGAGGGATCATAAAAACATAAAATGAAGTTAAAACATGTATAAGATGGCCAGAGTGGGATGATAAAACCCAGCAACATATTAAATATTCATAAACGCTTTCCTATAAAGAAACTTTTAAGAATGGATTGAAACGATGCTAATGATGTAGCCCATCTGATCTCAATAGGCAAAGTGCTCCACAGTCTGGGGGCTCTAACAGCAAAAGGCCCGGTCACCTTTGGTCACAAGCCGGGATCTCAAGGAACAACCAGCATCCATCGATCTAAGGGAACGCCCAGGCACACAGGGGCTCAATATAATATTATTATATAACATTTAATGCTTTAAAAATGATCAGTAACATTTCACAATCAACACGGTACATAACAGGCAGAAATTAAAAGGCTGCAATCAATGAATATTGTCACTGTCGATTAATCTGTTGATTATTTTCTTAATAAATTCGATTAGTTGTTTGTTCTGGTGAAAAATGTTGGTCAGTGTTTCCCAGAGCCCAAGATGACGTCCTTAAATGTCTTGTTTTGTCCTCAACTCAAAGATATTCAGTTTACTGTCATAGAGGAGTAAAGAAACTAGAAAATATTCACATTTAGGAAGCTGGAATCAGAGAATTTTTTTTCTTAAAAAATTGCTCAAACCGAGTGATCGATTATCAAAATAGTCTGCGATTAATTTAATAGCTGACAACTAATCGATTCATCTTTGCAGCTCTCGAGACATGTTTTCATATTTCTTGGTGCCTGTTAAAATTAGGTTGTCAGCGTTCTGCACCAGTTGTATTTGGTGAGCATTACACTGCATGCGAGAAAAAATAAAAGCATGTATAACCTTATGTAAATCGGAAGGAGACCAAAAAAATCCGATTTTAGAGTTTTTTTGTGTGCTGAAAGAAGCATTACTGAACCACATTATTTACTTGAGCATCAAACCAGAGATCTGCATAAGATCGGATTACATTGAAAGCAGCACTCATATCTAAAAGCACTAGGACTGAGCAGTCACCTCTGTCAGCTGTTAAAAGTAAGTCAGCAGAGACCTTCACAAGGGCTGTGCCTGTGCTATACAACCTGACTGAAAACTGTTAAACATCTTATTGTTATTCATAAAAGAGTTTAATTGGGTTGAAATGACTTTCTCTGGCACCTTAGATAATAGATGCTAATTTAGAAATTGATCTTTTATTTTTTTAGTTAGGTTTTTTCAGTAGCGGTTGAATAATTTCATGTTTGGAAAGATATCATAAGTCAGACAACTGTTAATAATCAAAAAATATAAGGACCAACAGTGGGGAATACCTCTTTTAAAAAACTTTGTTGAAATACTTTCTAAAAGACAGGTAGAGGATTAAATTAGAGAAACTGATTTACAGAGTGCTGAGATGTTAACGGTTTGAAACTGGGTGAGTTAAACAAGAATATTGTAGAAGGTGGGTAGATGTCGTGGATCAGGTGCAAGTTGAGACCAAATGCTAAAATGGTGCTACAGTTGACTACATCAGCCACAAGGTGTTGCTCTTGCATAAGGCTATGAATGGGTAGACAATGTCCTCTACAGCACAGTACAACGAGCAGTTTTCTACTTATGTTTCCTCAGTTATCCACAGTGATGATATTTAGAAATTATGTGATTGGCATGTGTTGCAGTATCATACTATCATATATTAAATGTGTTTAATTGTTACATTAGTACGTAAAGTTAAGCTGGAAGTATAGTACACTCAGCACATGTCTGTAAGTCTCTCTAGTGGACTAAAGGTTAGTCTCAAGTTGATCACTAGATGGCAATGTGGTAACATGAAACACGGCTTCCCCCCTCTGAAAAGTAAAAGCTCCTCTGCATGTCGGGGTAACCCTGTGATCTATGGAGTAATGGATGCAGATTGGCATTATTATCTTCTTATTGCCCCTCATTCCAGCTCATCTCCCTTTGAAGATCAAAGTGGCCGTGTGCCTCTCTGTGTGTACCGACACTGATAAACCCAGAGTGAACTTCAATAAAGCCAACTGTTCACTCTGTACATCTGTCGCTCCTAAACCCTTTCTCCGGCCTTTACAAGTTGAAATGCTGTCGAACCAGCAGAGTCAACTCTTAAGTGTGCAGCACTTCATGTTGAGAGCAATGTTGGGGATATGATTTTAAAATGTATGGAAGCGTAGCTCGATGTGAAAGTGGCAAACAACCGGTCTGGCTGTTTGAATCGTGATACGGAAACTTGGCAAGTCCTTCGGCTCTTTGTTGGCTTCACTCCTCCTCTGTGTTCCGGCGTTACAGAACACAGAGCGTGAATGAAAGCGAGATACAGGTGACATGGTTAAGGAACAGGTGGGGCAGCTTATGATTGGGTGACAGTAACAACACAAGTATAATACAGCTTAGTTCCCACAGGTGTCCTGTATGTGTGTCCTCATGCTGTTTCAGGTATATGTTGGGTGTATTATTATTGTTTCACGCATGTGGTTGAACTTATAGTTCTGTATTAGACCTGTGCAAATTCAATTCCTTGTATATGACAGATTAATGTCATCTGCTCCTGATTCAGCTCCTCTGAACGAGTTTCCTTTTGAATATTGAATATCACAGTTTCTTTTTAGTGATCTGTTGCCCGTTTTTCGTAGGCCTGCTGGTCTTCCGTTTCCTGTCAGTGTCATGTGCGCTAAATTGTTGAACGTTGACCAATTTGCTCTCAGCCAATCAGATTTCCGAGTATGCAGTCATTCAGGTTCCTGTCAGTTGGAGATAAGGGGAATAAGAGAGTCATGGGAAATAATCGTACATGAATTGTTCGAATGTGTGTTGTGCAACTGTGTGCACTCAATGCAACGTGTTTGATATAAAGTGTTTCACCTCACACACAATCCATCCTGCATTTCATGATTGTCCATGATTAATCGAAAAAATAATTGCAAATTTTTTATCTGTTCAAAATGTATCTTAAAGGGAGATTTGTCAAGTATTTAATACTCAACATGGGAGAGAACATGCATGCTTTATGCAAATGTATGTATATATTTATTATTGGAAATCAATTAACAACACAAATCAATGACAAATATTGTCCAGAAACCCTCACAGGTACTGCATTTAGGATAAAAATATGCTCAAATCATAACATGGCAAACTGCAGCCCAACAGGTAACAACAGCTGTCAGTTTGTCAGTGTGCTGACTTGACTATGACTTGCCCCAAAACTGCATGTGATTATCATAAAGCGGGCATGTCTGTAAAGGGGAGACTCATGGGTACCCATAGAACCCATTTTCATTCACATATCTTGAGGTCAGAGGTCAAGGGACCCCTTTGAAAATGGCCATGCCAGTTTTTCCTCACTAAAATTTAGTGTAAGTTTGGAGCGTTATTTAACCTCCTTTGCGACGAGCTAGTGACATGGTTGGTACCAATGGATTCCTTAGGTTTTCTAGTTTGATATGATGCAGTAACTTCACTCTAGCTTTAAAGCCCAGGATTGCTACAACTTCCGAAAGATCGATTGCATTAATGCCTTAAAGAAATACGTTAAAACGATTTTGCATTAACGCGTTATTATCACGTTAATGTTGACAGCCCTAGTCTTAAGGTATCAGTAGGCCTACAGTGTGTGTGTGCACTTTACACACACCGCCACACCTCCTGCACTGGTACGAGTGTATGTCAACCTGTGTATAATCTACAGCTAATCAGATTTCTTCTTTTGGGTTTGTTACTAAGGGGACTTTAGCCACCTTGAAGAGCTGCTCTACTGAGTTATGCACACACACACACACAGAAAGGCATGCACATACACACAGCCTTCTGCATAACCTTTGTAATGTTTCTGTGTGCAGTTCCTCCGGATCCCTCTTATCTACCTTCCCTTCTTACCAAAACCAAAATTCCAAACTGTGGGCTTATCAGAGCTGTTGGCCACTATTTGCCCCCGTTCTTTTTCTTAATTTCTCTTCTATTTATTCTCAGTGAAAGTGCAAGCTGGCCTTTGTGTTGTTGATACTAGCACCTGCGTCAAATCTCATTAATTTCCCAGAGTAAAAACCCACAACAGAAGTCAATGGTTGCAGCACTGTTTATTTTCTCCGTCTCTCCAAAATTACTCATCTCCTCATAATGATCGATCATCTAAATCCTTCAACAGCTTTTGATAAGAGCGCTCCGCGGGCTAGCTAGCCGAGCCGAGGACCTGACCAGACGTGTCCGAGACAGACAGACAGGCAGGTACTGTAGGAGCGCACATGCCTTCAGGGAAGACGTCCATGTTTTTCCCAAGGTTGTTGTCTATTGCAGACAATGTGTTGAGGCATGGCAGAGCGGGAAGAGTGAGCAAGTCAAGGTGGAGCTTTAGTGGAGATACAGAGGAGGAAGTGTTTATCTGTCTGGTCGATGGCTGAGGTAAACCTCCGTCTACTGTTCCAAGTTAATCATCCACTCTGGACTTCTGTACTTTGCAGGCAAGCAAGGCTTTAGGGAAACGTTTGTTCATTAGCTGCATTTTTCACATTTCGAACCTCAGAATTCAATCGCTGGCTGTTGTAGTAACCACATTTTTTTGCAGCAGTGCAGTAAAGTATTACATGGTGAGCCTTTCTCTGTAACTATTTCTTATAGCTCTGAGTCTTTGCTCCCTGTGGTTGACGTTAACGGGGTGTTCTTAGTGGCAGCGGCTCCTTTACAGGCCTTCTTAACGTACGCAGCGCCCCCACACTGTTGCACCCTTCCACTGGGTATCGCTGGGCCTCCGTGGGTAACGTTGTAAATACCTCAATTAGAAACCAGGGGAAACCCTAGCGCAGGGGTCAGCAACCTGCGGCTCCAGAGCCACATGCGGCTCTTTAGCCCCTCTCCAGCGCCTTTGACAAAAAAAAAAAAATGGAAACGAATAACGGTTAGTTTTAAGTGTTTCTTACATTCTCTAATTGTAAAAAAAATATGTAGCCTATACACCGAATAAAAATTCTCATCATTTCAATCAGTTAAAATGTGCCTATGTATGTCTTCGGCCTGGCACCTTATCCTCTAATTTTAACCGAACCTTAATAGCGCAATAGGCTAGCTATGGATTCCTAATCCCCAAAAAAGAAAAGTCACAGAGTAATTTAATAGTGCGTGGACGGTTCGACAACAAAAAAAGTGATATTGAAAGACATTTTCAGAACAAGTACACTGCATTTGACGAATAGCCAGCGGGAGCTTCAAGCCAAATCTCCTGAGATGTTTCTTCAATGTCCTGCCTCTCATTTGGACTTGGGTCCTCACTGCATTACACTTAATAGATTGTGTTACCTTCATTATGAGGCTCAAATATGTTTTGCGGCTCCAGACAGAGTTCTTTAATTTTTTTTTGGTGCTCTTTTGATAGTAAAGGTTGCTGACCCCTGCCCTAGCGCAATGAAAATTAATAATCTTCCCCGTTATGCTGCTACCCCCAGTCGGTGCTGCAGCTCTCAATCAGCGGCGGCCTAAATGGGGTGCACGTGTGTGTGTGTGGACAGCTGTAGAAAAGGGAGTCTGGAGCTCGACTTGTAGCGTAGACACGCACACCAACTCATACACACGAGGAGGACATTAGCGGCGGTGCGCGGCTGTTGTAAACTCTGGTTTCAGTGTGGTGTAAGGAGGGGAGTTTGTGTGAGGTGGGTGCGTATGTTTGTGTGTGTTCCTCCGTTCGTTTACAAAGCCTGCACTCCTCCACTGTTAACTTTGCCAACCTAGCCTCTTCCAGACATCTGTCTCTCCCTCTCACACACACACACACACACACACACACACACAAATATGCCTACGCCACCTTCTCAGCTAATCCCCAAGTCCATACAAGCAACTTGAAACCCTGTGTCCCAAAAATCAGTGCATATTAAAATGGGTGATCCACCTCCAGATATAATTACTCGTGTGACATTTCTAAAATCATTATTAATTGTGCGCTATGTGCACTGTGTGGCCTGTAAAGGCAGGGAGGTAGCTGGTCTCACATGTTTACTGCTAGTCAGAGGTTTGATGGAGAGCCTGGTGGCCTTGAGGACAGGGCAAAGGTCGCTCAGGTGAGGTCGGACTTTTCCATCCCCTCCCAGAAGCGTGGCGCCACGGCGCTCTGGAGGGCCAAGTCCAGTCGAACCGGGGAGAAGAAGAGGCGGAGAGCAGCTTGAGAAAAGCTTTTTGGAAAATGTGAGTGAAGTGGTCAGGGACCTGGGGGTTTACCGATGGCAAGCTTCCCTCCCGCCATGCTGCCAGCTTATCGACTTTAACGACGTGAGCAAGCGATGGCCAGTCCCTCTCTGCCCCCTGGGTCTCCGTGTCCTTCATGCCCGCCAAGGCAGCGAGAATGGCAGCAGCACACCAATAAAGCCCCACATGGTACTGATTGAGAGGTATTAAAGTTCCCTTTCCCTCGCTCGCGTTCACCCCATTCGCCGAGAGATCAAAGATATCGGAACGCTTGATAATCTTCATGCCTCAGATGATCTCGGTGTAGATTTCTTTAATCATCTAATGAGCAGGTACGCCTGCATCCTAGGGCGAAACGGCTTTTTCCGATCAACAATTTTTTTTGTAATTTTTCCCTTGTTTTTGTGAAAACCTTTACTGTGGGGCACTGCGGGGCAAAATGTTTTGCCAGTCCCCGTCCTACTTTAATTTTCATCCCACCTCCCCTATCACCTACTCCTGACTGAGCTGTTTTGGAAGGAGCTCCAGGGGCAGTATTCATTTAAGAGTCAGATATAAACAGGCATTAAAAGGCAGCGTGGTCTTAATTAGCTGAAGCTGCTCATATGTTTGGTGTGATTGTGTAATGTTTATACTTCAGTTTGTGTGTGTTTGTGTGTGTGTGTGTGTGTGTGTGTGTGTGTGTGTGTGTGTGTTTGTGTGTGTGTGTGTGTGTGTGTGTGTGTGTGTGTGTGTGTGTGTGTGTGTGTGTGTGTGCTAATCACCTAGCATGCGTTTTATTGCCCTATGGGATGTTGTAACGATGCTGAAGCGAGGCAGACCCCGCCACGGTGACGCTGATGACTGATAACTGTTAATGTCACCAAGAAAAAGTGTTTTGTAGCACCTATGTATGTACTTTGTGCAACATTATGCCGACTCTAACCTCACAAACAATGTTAGAAGTGAGAAATACAATAAGTGACACTGATTTGTCTTTCCTCACAAGCAAACGTCTTGCAGATTTGCAGCAAACGTCTTGCAGATTTGCAGAGGCTCCCATGAGGGTTGCTTCAATGTGTAACTTGATTTTCATACTGGAAGGTTGTTTTGTCAAAGGCAACAGAAATACATGAGTTTATGAGGCAATGTAGTGTAGTTTGAGCGCAAACTTTGTGCGTATGTGTGTGCCAGGGCCAATGGCTTCCTCATCCTGACCACAATCTCTCAGGTTTATGTCAGGGATATGCAGTGATTGTGAAAATGAAATAACTGTCTATCTCCTTACTAGTTCCGTAGAACTACCTGCCCCTGTGCTGTACAGTGAAGCAATGACATTTGGCCCAGTCATAAAGGAGCAACACGAGCCATAAAAACACCTTACGATGTCTGGGTTTCTGCAGCCAGGCTATTAAGCTGTAAAGCCCTATTGTAAAAATCGAGATTGAACCGATACAGTTGAGGAGAGTTCAGCAAAGATGAAAAGGGCCTCACGCAGCCATACCTTCATAAACCTACAGTGGGCTTGGTTTTTTACCGGTAAGCACACGGGGAAATTCTTTGAATTCCCCGGCCTCACACCCTTACTCTACTTTTGCCGCCCTGTAGCCAATGCCTCTGGCTACATGGGCTTGTTTGTGGCGCTTTTGACGTCACGGAGAGATCAATTACTTCCTCAAATGAGCGAGTTGTTGACGTATCATGAAAAGCTGACATTTTCAGTGCTTGTGCTCATACATTTGGGTATCTGGAGTGCCTACCAACCCACAAACTGGGAAATAAGACAACCCAGTCAGTTTTTTGTGGGCTGCCTATAGATCAGAAAACGTGATTCAACAAGCCATTCAGATTTTGCTCCCCTTCCTATGTCACATACAGGCTCATTAGAATATATCACTCAGAGCTTGAGAACTACCTTTGTAAAGGTGCACCATATTTTTCTCGTAAGCCAATCAGAGCAAACTGGGCTTTTTTCTTAAAGAGACAGGTGCTAAAACAACACATTCTCGTTCCCAACTCGTCAAATACCACCCCTTGGTTAGTGGCCCTCGGCCGACGCGCAGGGTACCCCTCGTCTTTTGGACGGGACGGCGTATCAATATACGCTCATTATGCATAGTGCCCTTTCAAAATAAACTTCTGTTTTCACAGGAAGTTAGGTTTAGGCAACACAACCACTTAGGTAGGGTTAGGAAACGGGACTCACGGGACTGACCGGCAAGTCATGTGACTAAAGACTGACGTGACAAAATACGTCAACGTTAGTTTCACACGGGACATGACCACCACCCCTCCTGCCCGCCCTGAACGGACTCTCACGCTATTAATACTACGTCACTTGCTCTGACCGTCGAATAATACCGCGGGTGGGTTTACATTGGAGTTAGTTGAGAGCCTGGTTTGTCACGTACTGTTGCTAAAGGGTGCCTCCGTGCGTCTGTTTCTTATGCCAAGGTGCGCTTACCAAACGGCGATATCTGACGAGTTGGGAGTGAGAGCGGGTTGGCTAAAATGCAGCGTTTCAGACGGAGGGTGAATACAGATATATTCAGACAGACAGTATGAGAAAAATAATGTGTTTTGAACATTAATGCATGTAAACATGTTATAGTAGAAACCCCAAATACAAGTATGAACCTGGAAATCAGCATGATGTGTTTATAGTTTGTACATTGGACTGAATCAGTAGATAAGAAAGAGCATGTGGGACATTTAACCTGGCACACACACACTCACACACTAATATTCAGCTACTACTGTGTAGGTGGGCCAGATCACACAACTGTCTGACCATACTGGAAGCCATCCACATGTGTAAGTTTGGACGCCTCCTGGCCTTTTCCTTTGTCCCTCGCCTCCTCTATCTATAATTGTGTCCCAGACCCAGACATTTCCATAAATAAACGGGGTCTCCCTCTCCTCAACCAGACCCAAGCCATGTTTATGTTCAGGCCTGTGTTGGGGGGGCCATCTGGACCACTGGGCCGGCCTCGCCGCCTCTCTCCGGGCTCAGGTGGAATCAAGATGTGCCACCAAACACCAGCATCTGCTTAATGGACTAACAGGCTTAAAACATAACCACTGGGTCATTGGAGATGTATTTCTTTAATCCTTGACTCGTGTCCCCCACATTTTTGTTTTAACACTTTGCAGTCTTAGCATAGTCTAGAAGAATAAAAACAGATAGAGATCCATGTGTGCTTTTAGAGTCAATGTAGTTTTCTTTATTCTGTTCCCAGAGTGCTTTCATCAGTTTTGTAAATGCTCCATTACGGTAAAGATCTTTTCATTCGTAATTACCCAAGAATACAAACTGTACCTTTTGGCATAATCTTCCAGTTCCTGCTTTACTTTTACGCAATCCGTAAAGAGAGTGAGAGAAAATTTGTCATGACAGACAGTGGAGGAGATTTTTGGTTTATTTACGTTAGCTGGATGTGGTCTCCTGGTCTTCATTTCATTTGGTCCAGGAGCCAGGCCATTAAAACTAATGAACACTTATTACCCCGAGTTGGATCCTGAGCTCCTTGCTAAACATCCCTTCTGTAGCTGTTTGTTTTACTTGTACCTGATTATTCAAACAGAGCAGTAAAACATGTGGCAGAGCCGTTGCCTCTGGTCTTTACAGGTTGTCTCATAAACAGTCTGATCTATGATACGTGATTGGACATGAGAGCCACAGGTTTTTATGTGAGCAAACACGGGTGGTCTTCGCTTTTCTTCACTAATCATCTTGGACTGAATCCAGCATTTTTATTTAATGTGCAATCTGATGTTGTGTTTGTGTTGAATCGTCAGGATACTGTGTCGTTATTAGAAAGCAAAACTGTTTTAGTGTTGAAAATATTTCAGTTTTCATGAACCTAAATATCTGTCATGTCCCTCGTCTCGTTGGGGGAATGACAGATTTTCTTGGTATGCTCAAAAATAAAGACATCTGCTTTGCAAATGTGAGGACACATGGAGACGAGGACTCCTCAGTCTGCGCTGAAACATAGTTTTATGTATTGCAATGTTTAAAGTTGTAGTCGGTAACTTTGAGCAAATATGATAATCTAACAGTAGTGCATGAGACAGATAATCTGTGAAAAAAATCATGTTCCTCTGTGTCCTAGTGCTCCTAATGGCATTTGCAAGATTCCAACGTGCCCGAAGGAAAACAACCAATCGGAGCCGAGCTGTCTCTACAGCAGCTGTCAATCATTGTTTGCGAAACTCATCAACTCCGATCAAACTGTCAAACTAGGCAGCGCTGATCAAATATGAATCAATATTCTGTTACTGTAATGCCTATTTCTCTCCTCAAATGTTTTCAGAAACATCTTGTAGTGTACTGTTTATGAGAAAGTTTGTGACCCGGCAGTCCATGTTGAAAACAGTCGAGCCAAAACCAATCACTGCACACCGGCCGGAGCAAACTTTCTAATTTTACAGCTAAACAGTACACTACAAGATGTTTTTCTGAAAACAATTGAGGAGAGAAATAGTCATTACAGTAACAGAATATTGATTCATATTTGATCAGCGCTGCCTAGTTTGACCGTTTGATCGAAGTTCACAAGTTTCGCAAGCAGTGATTGACAGCTGCTGTAGAGACTGCTCGCCTCTGATTGGTTAATTTCATTCGGGAGCGGTAAAAGATATTAAGAGTACAGGAAGACATAGAGTAACATATTTTTTTTCACAGATTATCTGTCTCATGCACTTCTGTCAGGATATAGTGACAGTTTTATAAAAATAACTTCAGATTTGCTTAAAGTTACCAACTGCAGCTTTAATACAGCTGACAAACATAACAGCATGTTTTTTTGTTTCTGACAGTTTTATTGCAGATGTCCAAGAGTAAAATACATACCTCTTTTTGATTAAGCTTACATTCTGATGTTATAATTTTAGTAAGTTATTACTTTAGGAGATATACAGTGCTTCTAGTTTACAATGTAAAATATGCCACCAGGTTCACCTCATCGCCCTTTTTATTGTGGTTTCAACATCACCAGGATTTGCTTGCTTAATGGTTTTATAATTGTTTGCTGATCGCCAGGTGTCAGATTGAAGATTACAGCGACAACTGACGGATGTACTAGCTACTTTAAGTGTGTGTATGTGTGTGTGTTTGGCAGCTTCGATGTGTCACTGCAGATCATCAGTGGCATTAGAGAGTGTTAAAGAGTGACACACAAAAGTGTGAATTTTTCTCTTTGTGCTGCATAAATGAGGCCTGAACAGCTCAGGTATTGTTGAGAGAAGGAAGGAAGGAGCTCCTTCTTCTGACTCTTCTCCCGACACTTGTGGTTTTTAATGTGATACGTGCGTACGGAAAGCATGGTCAAACAAACAGCGTGTAAAGTTTCACCCCGCGTCTCTACCAATCAATCAAAAACGAGATGGAGCTCGACTTTCATGCTCCTGCAACGCTTCTTCACCCCCCCACCACCAAACCCCTCCTACTACCCCTGTTATCCCCAGCTGGAATTTCCCTGCAGTCAGAGTTGGCCACTTCTACTTGTTAAATATAATATTGTTAGAAGGCACTTAATGGCACCTTTGTTTGTCAAATACAAGATAATAGTGCACCTTTGGAGAGAAACGGGAAGAGAGATTGAGTTTAGACAGAGTGGAGTGATAAGCCTGGAAATGAGAGGTAGATTGAGGGAAGGACAGACTGAACGATAAAGAAAAAAAAAAAATCCTTTCCTGTCTGCTTTTCTGCCAGTCACATTACCTCTGCACCCCCGAGGAGGAAGCATATCAGCCCGTTTCGCTGAAACCCTATATGGTGAAATTAAAAGGCAGGGCTGCGACGTCTAGGTCAAAGCAATGCTTCTAACACTCTTGTATTGCATTTCACTTAACATGCTATCATTGTAAAAAATCTGTAATTAGATATAGAACACAAGGCACCACACCTATAAATCTAGCACCATTATAAAGGCCTGTGTTGGCTTGATACTCGGACTCCACCTACGTCAGTGGCACAGCTGGCAATCTGTGACTGTGTGTGTGTGTGTGTGCTCCCAGGTTATAGACTATATCGGTCCCAGTTGTACTTAGTCATTCTG
This sequence comes from Sebastolobus alascanus, assembly GCA_916701645.2. Classification (NCBI taxonomy): domain Eukaryota; kingdom Metazoa; phylum Chordata; class Actinopteri; order Perciformes; family Sebastidae; genus Sebastolobus; species Sebastolobus alascanus. The sequence continues at coordinate 180,164 of CAKAOJ020000133.1, read as the reverse complement.
CAGCTTTGCTCTAAAGAGTTTGGAGATCTCACAACAGCACGGAGCCTTCTTTTACAACCCCACTTTCCTTGTTTGCGCTGAAAATCATAGAACATGCTGGCAAACAATGGAAAGAACAGATTAGAACATTGCAGCATGGCGTGACGGCAAAATATTTAGTGCACGAGTGGGCCCTGGGCAGCTGTAACATAAAGAAACAGAGAGCAGGAGAGATGTGGGCCAAACATTGTGAGAGTACATTGAAGGCATGCCTATGGAAAGAGTTCCGTGTCCTCCGAGTGTCTTAACTTTAGCTACTGGTGGAGGAAATACTGAATCCTCTCTGCAGGGGCCTTCCTCTGTTCTCTCCTGGAGAGAGGCTGCCTCCGAAGTGCCCGATAGCACACGTTTTTCTTGGATGCCTCACAAAGCGTTTCCTCCGTCTCCCAACACATCTAAAGATGTATTTTTATCACAGCACAGATGACAGGGGTAATGTCCTTTGGTGTCCCCTCCAACTGACCGTTTACTTCCTCTTTTTCTTCTCTCTCTTTACCCCCTCTTATCAGCTAATCCCTCCCTGTATAGAACGCTCAATTAAGAAGCTTAGTTGATAGAGAACGAGACCGTTTTGGGTGCATTGAATGTGTGAAAATGCAGTGAAAAGGGGGGTTGTGACTGGCCCTCCAAACCAAAGAAAAGAGGGAAATGGAGCCTTTCTGGTGCAAGGATTCCTTCACCAAAGGAGAGTCTGTGTCACCTCTGAGAGGTTGGACACAGAGCGTTGAAAAGTGGCACAAAAATCGAGTCGAGGAATCTCACATCCCCGCCGGCTGGCGTTGTTACACAAGTGTGGTGTCGATCAGGGATTTCACACATATCACAATCGGATACTTTTGTAACTGTAGCGTTGCCGACTTTAGCATTTCTGACCTTTGTCTTCTTGGATGCAGAGTAACATGGCTCAGCAGCATCTTGCATTCCAAACAAACACACAGTTTCTGATCTGCTTACTAAGATTAGACACAAATGACCTGGTTTATGACGCAGTGAAAAATGTGTGATTAGGATGGTTTAAAGCTTTTAGCCATCTACTTTTGTCTCATTAAGGAAATTTCACAAGACTAGTTTAACTAGTTGGAGCCCTGCAACCTGCAGTAAACTACTTCAAGTTAAATAAACAAATATACCTATATACATGCAGTTATAAAAGGTGTTTTTGTTCTGAAGTCAAGAATTCAATTTGCAACAAACCAGGATTTCATTACATCACATTTAGAATTACATTTTAAATGCATTCATGTGACCCTTAAAGGTGCAGTGTGTAGGATTTGGCGGCATATAGCGGTGAGGTTGCAGATTGCAACCAACTGAAACCTCCCGTGTGCCAAGCGTGTAGGAGAACTACGGTGGCCGACGTGAATACGCGAATGACCCTATCTAGAGCCAGTGTTTGGTTTGAACCAGCAAATTGAGGAAACTCTCGCGAGATGGTTAAGGTTGATCTTGATCTGGGCGACTCGGCGGTTCGATCCCCGGCTCCTCCAGTCACATGTGGAAGTGTTTTTGAGCAAGATACTGACCAAATTCTGATTCTCAAGATACTGAGCCAAATTCCCGAAGGCTGTGCCATCGGTGTGTGAATGAATATTTAGATTAGATCCTGATGGGCAGGTTGGCACCTTGCATGACAGCGTCTGCCATCAGTGTATGAATGTGTGTGTGAATGGGTGAATGCTGACATGCAGTGTAAAGCGCTTTGAGTGGTCAGAAGACTAGAAAAGCGCTATATAAATGCAAGTCCATTTACCATTCATCTTGAATAGTTAAGGTTAGGCATTGACCTCTAATAAAAATGTTTAGGCATTGACTTTGGATAGTTAAGGTTAGGATACGTCGTTGGGCAGCGAGTCTGGCAAGAGTTTTAGCAATTTTTTGCAGATCTCTGATCAGATTTCGCAATTTTACTTTAAAGCCAAAGTCACTAGCTCTGTGTTTTATCTAACATTTCTAAGTGATAATATAATAATAACTAGCGCTGCTGTTGGTTGGCTCTTTTCTTATCCTTCTCAAACTGAGGAATTCATTCTCGGCACACACTTTTTCAGCCGTACAGGTACATCTAATCCACCTTAAATTGAATGAGTGGCAGGCCATTTCTGCTGTGAAGTTTGAGATTCGGCTGGGGGGGTGAAAGAAATGCTTTCTGTGTACAAAACATAACCGAGGTGTGCTTTGGAACAGACTGTGTGCTGTGCTGCTGGAGAGGAGAGAAGAGGTGAGGAGGGAGGGGGAAGAAGGGGGGAGGTAATTGCCACATTAAGGGGAAGGAATTCAAAATAAATTTAATCTCCCAATCCCTTTCACCCCCCAAGAGGTTTACAGTGAGCATGCTCCGTCTTGTTGCGAGACACAAGGAGAGTACACAGAGAGAGTGAAATGGAGACGGGAAGAAAGAGGGCGAGGTTCTGATCGAGGTAACCGACTGGCTCCTAACCAGGGTGAACTCGTGTGGGAAAGGTTCGCACAGAAGGAGCAACTTTGTATGCAAAAGCTGTTTGTTGGTTGTGTGTGAAGCAGCACTGATGACCTTTGCTGCCAAAGGCACATTTGCATTTACTCTCGCCGCCACCTTTCCCACAGTGCCTCACTCTGTAGCTGAATAGTGTCATCGACACCAAGGAGCATGTTTTCACCCTAACCAAACACACCGCACCAGCTAATTGCACAGACTGGCACGTCTTCAAGAAAAAGGAAGGAGAAGTGTGGAGACCATTAAAATCAGCTGCTAATGTGTTTGGTTGGATTTAAAACTTGCCAATTCTGGGGTCACGACAGAGGATGATTGAAAACCAGAAGCACAAATTCTCCCTTGTGATTTCTTTCGGCCCCATTTTTCCATCAACATGCTGAATAAGCATTTTGCTGTCTTGGAAGTCACTCCATCCTGTTCTTTTTCCTGAAAATAACTTCAGGTGAGCGGATCGCCCCAAAGCCGCGGTCAGGCTGCGTCAGCTCGTGAAGCAGGGTTAAAAGGCCCGCTGGATTCTACCGTATGTCATCGTGTGGTTTGGGCTCTCACTAGGACATATGGTGCGGTGTATTTTTATAATGTAATCATTCCTCCTCCTCCTGCAACAACACCGTTAAAACTTTCTGCACGCTGGGGCAAGAATTCAGTCGAGAGCCCTGCTGACCCAGACACAGCAAGAGCATAAACAATGGAGCTAGGGCCTTGGCAACACACACACAGCACACATGGACACACGACAGCACACACTTTGCCCCACGTAACTTTTGTTGCTGCCCAAAAAAACGCTGCTACAAAATTGTCCAGAGCAGCCCTGGTATTGTCACACCATCGCTCTGTTTTATAGTTATTAGGTCAAACGTGGGTCATTGGTGCATACATGTGGGCCCTTTGGAGTGTTTTTATTAGTGCGGTGCAGTGTTTACCTGACCAAATGTAACCTGAGGTGTTCTGAATTGAGTCATCTTCCGCTGTCAAGGTGGGACGGCGAGGTCAGCTGGAGTTCTTTCCTGCAGGAGCAGTTAAGTGACACTGATTTGGCTTTCAGGTAATTAAAACGGTTGCACAAGCCTATAATTATGGCCTCTCCCCATGCGTATCGTCTCCGTCTACTCTCATTATCAGCTGTAAATATCCATCTACCGTACAGTATGTTGTTGAAAACCAGTTTAGTGCTCTACCCATGGCACTTAAGATATTGTTTGTTTCTGACTAATACTTCTTCTCAAACTGCCTATTCAGCTTAGACAGATGTCAGTTAATATCATAGACTGTAAGTGGAATTAGTCACCGTGACGTCACCCATTGTTTTGTGGACTGCCGTTTTGAGGCCTCTTGTTCAGCATTTTGGCCGTCGCCATCTTGGTTTTTGGCCGTCGACATCTTGGTTTTTTGCAACCAGAAGTGACCCAAGAGGGTGGAGCAACTGAACACTGAATAAGACATTTTCAGGTGACCAAAAAGGTCATAATTAACATTAATGAAGTGAAAACACACTGTGAAAGGGTTAAAGTTCTAAGATGAAAACATTGACAACTTCCAGACCGGACAACGCCGTTGTAGCGACCTGTCAATCACGAGGTAGCCACGTCCTAAAGCATCCCCTGCTTTATGGTCTTCTTTTTGAAACCAGAGGAGTCGCCCCTTGCTGGCTATTAGAAAGAACGCAAGTTTAAGGCACTTCCGCAATGGCTTCACTTTTCACACCCGGAGGTAGCCCACTGGTTCATTATCAACCCCTCTGTTTGAAAAAAACGCTTCCTGTAGAAAGAAATGTCACCTAACCTGCCGTTACAGCACAGGAGGATTGGCAGCATGATCCCCCCCCAGCTCATTAGGGAAACCCCAGTCTGGGTTTCAGGGTGCTGACAGGCTGATTCGGTGTGATGGGGTGCCCCGTGGACGAACATGCCATCCCCTTGGCTGCCGGGGGAACACTGCGCTCTGTGTTGACGGCGACGACGGGCACGCGGATCACGTTTCCAGCAGAAGCAGGAAGTGAGAATTGGAGGGTTCCTCTTACCAGGCCCCTTCTTTCCTCCCGGTCCTACACGGAGCCAAACTCAAACCATGTGTGTTCTCACCCCGTGGACCTCCATATGTACAGCCGGGCCTGGCTGGCTAGTTGGCAAAGTGCTGTGGTCTTCTTAACTACATGTGATCTCAGGAAACATTCAGTCCCTCCCTCTTGCCATTGTTATTTGAATCCCCCCTCTGTGTAACTCCATTTGGGGTCTCTTGGGGGAAAGTGGTAAGCGATTCCTCTCTGTGTCCGGTCTCCAAAGACACACCCCTCCCTCCCTCCCGCTCGGAGCTTTCATTCAAGGTTAGGCACACGATGGATGTGATTGGGGAAGTACAGTAGGCTGTCCCCAGGGCCAAAGGTCGTTTCCTGATACTCAAGCTGCCACGGGTTAACTAGGAGCAGATTAAGAAAAATGGCTTAAACTCACAATGACAATGGAGGAATTAAGCCACTGATAGTTACGTAGTTACACAGTATTACATAAACTGATTTGTGACTAGTTTTAAGCCGGTGGGAAACATAATAATTACAAAAAAAACATGTTATCATGTATTGTTTTTTATGAGTGTTTTTATGCCTCTACATTTCTCTTTCATGTTGAATAAAGGGCCTTTAGCTCTTGCCTCCCCTATAAAACACATCACTCCTCACTCTTAATATGCACTTATGTGATACACACTTACTTGATTAACACTTGTAGAGAATACAGTATAAAAACACCTCACAAACTTAACGCCAGTCATCCGTTTCAACATAAACATACTGTGTCTTTTCGATCTAAAGTTTATGTATACCTGATTGTGTACGGTGTCGTCAAAGTCAGGATATTGTAGTCATCGGTGGCGTGTTGTGGCATGGGAATACCCCTAAGATGAGGCATTTATGTTGGGTGTATGAGGCTGATTAGGTGAAATAGCTGTCTCTGCTCTCAATCCTTCCACTTCAAAACGGCTGTTTACAGAAAACACAGACTCATGAGGGGATAATCTGTCCAAAATAGATGTGCCTCTTTCTCTCTCTCTTACTGAGTTTTCTTGGTTCTTACGTTTTCAAGAAAGAAAAAGCTCATTTAACCCCAGCATGGGAGAGGGCGTATTATAGAATTTAAAAAAGCTGAAAAAAATCAGGCTGTTTTCATACACCGTTCGTAGCTATACCTACGAAAAGTAATGGACTGTATATATCCCACAAAATCAATTTGAATCTAATCCATGTATCTAAATCTAACTAAGTACTTTTGTTGCTTAAACCTAACCAAGTCGATCTTTTCCTAAATCTATTTTTTATCACGTAACTTTCGTTAAGTTACGCCACTTCTTAACCCAAACCGTGATATTTTCCTTAACCTAACTAAGTAGTTTTGTTGCCTAAACCTATGGAAGTTGTTTCCTGTGAAGGTGGAAGTTTATTTTGAAAAGACTGTATGCATGTAACGAGTGGAAATTGGCACGTGTTGCTGGACATTTGTACGCATGAAAAGTGAGGAATCATTTTTGGTAAGATATCATACATAGTTGTATGAGGATGCAATGAAAAATAATGCTGCTGTGTTGGCATTCCTGCATCTGCTGTCAAGTCTCTTTGTGAGGGATTGTTCAGACCCTGCTCAGGCCTCGTTCCTTTCCGCTGTCTCATGTGAAAGTCACCCCAAACCCGCCTCCCGCCACCCATTTTTTTCTAATGAGACACATTGTATGGACACCTGTGGGCTGCCATTTCCACTGGCGGGGGTTGAGGGATGGGGGCGTGTCAGCATTGCCGGCTTTTAATCGAGACGCGTTGACTAATCGCCCAAGGATTAGCCTCTTAGACAAGGCCTCTTTCATTCTGACACTCCATACACCGCGAAGACTCCGCATGGAGATGGAGAGGGCGGGGGAGAGTACATTTTTGGGGGGGCAGGGGGGTAAGTACAGATGGCGTACTGTACCTGGATGTGCTTTGTTTGATCATGCCTTAGCCCTCTGCATGTACACACACACACACACACACACACACACATATCCTAAGGCTGGATCTTTCCCCAAGTTCTCTCACTGGAGACAGCTCTGCATATTTCTCACAGCAATCACATAGTGTGCCTCTAACAGCAGAGATGTGAAGGAATACGTTTACATCAGTGAGAAAAAATAGGAAAAAAAAGCATGAAATATAGGAGTACTTAAGTGATTTTGAGCAACAAAACCATTGTACCATCTCACTGAAACACTCTGCCCACCATACTGAATGAAGATGACATGTTTTTTTGGGAACCTTGCCCCTTTCTTCAGCCTGCTTACAAACAAACACACACATGCACACGCATATAGTCCATCGCAGACGCACTCTGAGTGAGATTGAGTTTAGCGTGCCGTGAATGGTTTGTGTGTGTGTGTTTGGGAGTGGGCTGTGGACCTGTATATTGTTGTATGTAAATGAAGCGGGGAGACACCATCGGAGCTCTGTGGCGTAGCTCGAAAGCTGATCTTTCCCAGACCCCTCTGCTGTATATTCTAGGGTTTGATGAGGTCATTCATAACACGCAGCATATAAACGCACACAGGCGACACACGCAGCTTTAGGCACAGAAATAAGGTCGACAAAAAGAAGTGAGCCTTCCATTGCACATGCATCTTTTAATGGCCAGTATGAATGACTGTTTCAGTGAGCACCTGGCTGTTGTTTTTAAAGAGTTCTCCAACGATTTAGCATTGCACTCCTACAATATAATATTGTCAGACTCACAATGGACACTTTAAAATAGGGGGATCAAAGTTGATGCAGCAGAACCAGAGATACCGTCTTTTATTCCACACATTCTTCCCCCCAAATCCAGCGCCTATATTACCCACAGTGCCACTAGACTACAGGCAGTACACTTGAATATTCGGATGTGTTATGTTCGGGTGGCAACCTCCGGGTCTGAAAAGTGAAGCCAGTGTGGAAGTGCCTTAAACTTGCATTCTTTCTAATAGTAGAAAGCAGAATTTAATATCCGGTGAAGAGGGTGTCAGTTTCTTCTCTTCTCTCCATGCTCCCTTGGCTTCCAACTACTTTTTATATTTTAAACATACACATGACATTACACAGCATGCTGCAATTACTCATTTGCAAGAACAATCTTTCATGTCCTTCCCCGATATTCTGGGTAATGTGCTTTTAGTTTCTGAGAATCGAAGCCTCTAGGATGTGACATGCTGTTTTTCCGGATCCTCCAATTGCACAGTTTGCCTCTAAAGCCTGTGGGTTTCAGGTTTCACACACCTATCGGACTAACCTGCTACACACTAAGCCCTCTCTGAATAGAACAGGGTGCAGAGCAAGCACAGGCCCAAGCCAACCTTGTAACATGACAAAGGAGGGCAAACACCACAGTGATTCTTGTCTTTTTTTCAAAGGCTTCTGTTGGGGTAGCACATTTCAGTGGTCCCCCCCATTGTTCCCTCGATTGACTCGGACTGAAGTGTCTTGTTTGTACTGAGCAGCCCTGAACCGGCAGGCTGGGATCATCAAAAGTTTTTTACTTGTGTTTGATTTGTCAGGGTGACAGCTTTTGTAAAGTTCAAGCAAGTGCGGCGGGCGGGCCGGGCCGGGCTCAGGTGTGCGACGTCAGCCACATGTTTGCGCAGTGGTCTTGTGTGTTCTTTCAACCGCGTACACTCTCAAGTTGCCCTGCGCTCAAGCAAACATAGATGAAGGATGAAGACATTGCGGTTAAATATCAGGCTCGTCGAATTATAATCTGCTCGGCCTGAAACTGGATTTCTCCGTACTGTGTTTGCTCTCGAATACATACTGCGACCTGTTGTTTGTCTAGTCACAGGAGCAGCCTGGAAGCAGCTGCCAACCTGGCTCTGCAGTGTGTGTGCCGTTTCACTCAGCTGGTTTGGAAAATGATAACAAAGGAAATAAATTAAATAGCGCTGGAGCATTTGCGGTCGGGGAGATAGAAAAGTGAGACATACTTTACAGCGAATGGGAGGGGCAAGGGAGAAGCTGAGGCTGCAGGATATGAATAGGTGTGTGTGTGTGTGTTTATATATGTGTGTGTGTGTTAAAAGGCGGTGTTTACGAAGCAGAGGGCTGGGAACTAAGTGTTTGGCCCTCCAGGTGTGTGCGCCGGTGGTTGTCGGGGCTTGCGAGGCCCGCTGCGGAGGTGGCTACATGACAGCGGTAATGATAGGTTGTGGCGGGTGAAGACATGAGTGTGTGCGTGTGTGTGTGTGTGTGTGTGTGTGTGTGTGTGTGTGTGTGTGTGTGTGTGTGTGTGTGTGTGTGTGTGTGTGTGTGTGTGTGTGTGTGTGTGTTGCTGCAGGCAAGTGTTAGCTTGGCTCCTGATGACATACACACACACACACACACACACACACACACACACACACACACACACACACACAAGCCGGTGCACACAGTCAACAATGTACCTTATATCAGACTTCACATCCCACGCAGTATGAGCAATTAGACGCATGACATCAGGACAAGTGAGCACTTGCCAAGTGAGGAGGGCCAAGTTCTGCAAGTCTGTGGTCGGATGATCCTCAACCAACCAGCGCCGTCGAAAAAACACAGGCTCTTAAATCAGGTGACGGAGAGGTCAAGTTCAGGTTGCGCTGTAATCTAGCAGAGTGGGTCAAGTGCCTCTGCCTGTCTGGTTGCCTTTGACCTGTTGACTTAACAAGATAATCTGTCTTTTTAGCTCTTCAGGGTGCATTTACACCAAGTTTGGACGATTCAATCAGTCTATGGAGCGTTTGTGTCTTTGTTTTATTTGTGTAGATGAGAACGATTCCATCGATTCATTTGTGCACCAAGACTTCCTGAAAACTTGCGCCCATGTCTTCTTCTTTGTGTTGTGTACAGTTGGATTGACACTTAAAGGAACAATATGTAGGACTGACAGCTAACGTTTAAAATGGGTAACAGCAGTCCAAATTCAAAACATTGGAGCTGTGGTCCGTCCATTCCTCCGGTGTGACTGATAGCGTTGCACGTTTTTCGCAATTTGAATCTTACGCTAACGTTATCTCTGTTGATCCAGTTCATTAGCTTGCTTCCATGGCTGCAGAAGACTATGTTTGCGTGCCAATTTGTATCATGTGTGGCAACGGGGTGTTGAAATGGGCATTGGACGGGATCACACAGGCCAAAACAAAAACAGACGTTCAGGACCGGAATGGAAATTTCAAAGGAGAACATACTGGCTGTAGCATTGTTGTCGGAGAAGCCAGTATTTTAATTCATTGATCATATTTATGATTTATTACAGTAAATGTATTACATAGTGGTCCTTTAAAACGCACCAACTGGGGGTGATCTGGTAGAATACCATTAAGGCTGACTCCTACCACAGCGGCCCGGGTTCGAGTCCGGCCCAGGGCCCTTTGCTGCATGTCATCCACTCTCTCTATCCCCTTAGGAACTTAAAAAAACACATTAAAGGTGCAGTGTGTAGGATTTTGGAGGCATCTAGCAGTGATGTTGCAGATCGCAACCAACTTAAATTTCTTTTGCCAAGCATGTAGGAGAACTACGGTGGCCGACGCAAAAACGCGAATGTCCCTTAAAGAGCCAATAGATCCTCCTAAATGTTACACACTGTTCCTTTAAGTTGAAGACATTTTTTTGTTGTTTAACTTGGTTACAAGACCAGAATGAACCCAGCCAAGTCAATAGTTAAAGTCTCTAAACTAGCAGACAGGCTGCCAAAATTCTGTCCAATAAACAAGTAACGTGTGCGTCCATATAACCTTTGGTTTCAAGCCCTGTTTCACTTGTAATTGTGAACCCAAACAAAAAATAAGAATATGCTGCAAAATAAGCATTTCATTGATGGTTTGGGCCAAAGAGACTCAGTTTGATTGCAACCAGAGATAAAAAAGTTTTAAATTTGCATTTGTCTCCAAAGAATTCAGTTTCATAACCCAAGGAGAGATTTTTAAGATAACTGATCAGATTTTGTGGACTTCATTTCCTGAGCTAAAACCGCTAAAATGACTTTCTGTTCAAGCTCGTTAGATCAGCGCGTACTTGTTCTTAGACACCGAAGGCACAAGAGCTCAGCTCTGCAGATGTTTAAATAAGTTTCTCGTTTTATGACAGGCACATACCTGGAGCTCATTAAATGGGATCGTCGACACACTACCCTCTCCTGTCATTTACGGTAATGTGCAAAGAAGATGATAGTGTTGCTCAACAAAGATGCTCATTGTTGTGGCTCTCAGCGAGACCTTGCATCTCGGGGAAATGGAACTGGCTGCGGCTAGCCGCCCCACACAATAAAGCTCTCAGGAGGACCTTTTCAGTGCCGGGACGTTCCATAATGGTTTCACCGCTCTGGCCGCATCCGTTTGCCCGGTTCTGCGCTTCTCTGTGCTGTGATACCGCAAACATTTGAGAAAACACACACACACACACACACACACACACACACACACACACACACACACACACACACACACACACACACACATACATAGAGAGGAGGAGACAAGACAACAGGAGAGCTATTGTCTAATCTTACATAGGATGGACTCAGAACTACTCATGTCTGCATGTCTGATCTTTAAGTATGAGCTGTGGTTTTGTGTAAGACGGTTGCTGTTATGTCAAGATGACTGTTTAACATGTCAGCTACCATTCAACCTCTTTAAATTAAAACATATAAGAGTAATGACACAGGACAAATAGCTTTTAGAGAGACCCCAGTGATTCTGAACGTGGCAACTTGCCACATACCATGCTCAGGAGCAAAGTAATAAAAATTTTCTCCATGACAGATGAACAGTGGGCAACCGCTAGTTCTGTTTGGTAGCTTTTGTCCACAAAGATCAGACGCTATTGTGAGGTGCGGCTGTATAAATCCTTGTGAGATTTTTTTTTTCTATTACATTTTTATGTTCTGAATTGAACTCTAATGGGGCCGAGTTCAAAGAAGTGAAGAGGATATTTCCTGCTGTCTCAGGGCTTAGTGCTAGTTCAAAGCCTTCCAACTGTTGACAGCAGCTGGTCTTCTCGGGAGCTCTGACTTTGTCCGATTGTATAAAAAAAGCGACTACTCAGCTTTAGTCAATCCCCAACAGTACAACACTATACATCCCCCCGTGCGCTGTAGTAGAAAGCTTTATGATTTTACAGTATTAAGCTGTCTGGAGAGGTATCAAAGCTTCCCTCCTCCATCTCCGACTCTTGTTGTTTCTCTTCAGTTCATTTCTTTTCCAGTCCCAGAGACGGCAGTGCCCGGAGGCAGTGTCAGTGCTTATATTTGTGATTTTGTTGGCAGCGGAACAATGGTTCAGTTTAGGCAGTGCATTCCTGATTATTGACACACTTTGGTATGGAGGCGGATTAGTGAGCGCCTTGGCTCTCTGATTCTTCGGCGTTGGCTCGTGAGCAACACCTGGGCGTATCCATGACAACGGGCATCACAATGAGCAGTGATTTCGCCACCAACCGGTTCAACAGAGAGTCCGTGGCGATGCTTGTGCAAGGAGGGTCACTTATAAGAGAGGAGAAGTGGGAAATGTTTGCTTGACACAAAGCACAAAGTGCACAGCTTCCATCAGAATTTCATTTTTCCTACTAATAAAACTGATCAAATGAGTCTATGCACAAGTTTCTATCCTGTAGAAATAGTTTTATAGGGTGGAGATGGAGGTTTATGGTTTCTGCAAGAGGAGCTGGTGGCGTTCTGACAGCCCTGATTACCTGTGTCCGGCTAGCCCACATGTGGTCTGTGGGGAGATGGCCCGATAGCTGAGACTGAGGCAGCATTGTTAGCCAACAAGCAGTTTGCTGAGGGTCTCGTAATGACCTGCTCCTCAATCTTATCAGCAGGAGCCCACAGGAGCCATATCAAGCATCCTGGTAAAGGCTCCCACTGACATCATGGCCTCGGTTATAGTTTCACTTTTGAGAACCTGCTACTTGGTTTCACACGGAAGCATTAAAGAGGACCTCTTATGCTTATTTTCAGGTGCATACTTGTATTTTGGGTTTCTACGAGAACATGTTTACATGCTTTAAGTTAAAAAACACTTTGTTTTTCTCATAATGGCTGTGCTGTAGCACCGCTTTTCACCCTCTGTCTGAAACGCTGTTTTTGAGCCCCTCCGAAAATCACAGTCTGCTCTGATTGGTCAGCTGGCCCACTCTGTTGTGATTGGTTAACTGTACCAAACTCTTCAGACTCCGCTCTAACTAGCTTTGTTTGAGGGCGTGCCAAACTAACCGCTAGGCAGGTATCATGCAAACATGTTACTTGGTGACATCACCACGTTACAGAAGAAAAGGTGGGACTTCAAGCAAGGCGTTTCAGGCAGTTCAGGAGCAGTGGTTCTGTGGGGGAGAGTAACTCCCTTTGGTGTGGACTTTGTTACTTTGCAGACCTTTTACAGGCACAAAAAACATGCAATACACTAAAGGAAAGGGAAAAAGCACACAAGCATAATAGGTCCTCTTTAACACTACTAGAAAAGTGCACACAGTAGAGTGCAGATCTCCGCCAGGTGTGTCTGCAATGACCACTGCTGTAATGTTTGATTGAATGAATGCAAAATAAATCAACTGTCTTTAATGAACATAGCACGTTAGTGTGTGAGCAAAAAGTTTTTTGACTGCAGTGAAAATGTTGTTTTTGAAAGGCTAAACGCCCAAAAAATGTGCATTGAAGCAGAATATTTTGTTAGATAAAAACAATTTGTGAATTTTGGAAATGACTACAACCACTGTACCTTTTTCCAGTACATTTTGACTTTTGGACTTGTGCATATCTAATTTTGACAACCTCGGAGCAGACAAATCCTCGCGCACCCCCTGTGATTTTTGGCGCCCCCCTAAGGGGGGTCGGACCCCAGGTTGGGAACCACTGGTGTACAGCATGTGTTCAGTCTTGGCATTTTCCAAGGGATATTTTGGCAATATTCTGAGCAGAGTTTGATTGACTATTGCAATCTGTTGAGTGTGGTTGCATTCCGGAAGGATAAAATATCATTATATCGTTCTCATAAAAGTAGATTTTTTATAAGTAGTTAATTGTGTTTTTCATTTTTATTATCTTTTACATACCATACAGTATATGGGAAACATTGCTCGCGAGGAGCAGCTGCAGTAGTATCATGTTCAAATTTCTCTTCACAACATTTCTGCTCAATGTTTAAGCTTCCTCGCAGGGCTCAGCATTGGTTAGTTACTGATAGTGGAATTGAAACGCTGCTTCATTCTGTATCCTTTCTTGAGTGGAAGACGAACCTTGAGAATAAGCAGATACTGTAGATATGACTGCCTGTCGAGAAGAAAACAGTGTGTCCACATAAAGTTACTGTCCATTGGTCCCATAGGTGACTACAGTCTACAGCAGAAACTTTATCTCCAACTTCCCAAACTGTGTTGCTAACGAGCACTGATAAGTGAAGTATTTAGGGCATTTGACTGCCCTGTCGTGTGCAGTCAGAGGTGACATTTCTTGGCAGGCCAGACAGCTGACAAATACGCCAAGTCACTGAATTTCTCCAACCAACTCTAACTCTGTTAGCTCACCAGGTGTGTAGAAATAATGATGTTCTAATGATGTGGTTACAGATTTGAATGTACCTCTCAAACTAGTTTGTACTAGTTACTTTTTTTCTACAAGCGTCAGTACAAGAGCCCTTTCCAAGATAAACATGATTGTTTTTTTCACGCCCTGTGGAAAACCACAAGTAATTACAGGAATAATTTCACGTCAATAATCATACACCCACCAATATAATAGTTTAATAATTATTCATAACTTTTACCTACCTGCTTATTATTCCTAAATGTTATTATGGTCTTGTCACAGGGCAGAAGCAGCAACAAGATAAAGTCTGAACTATATAAACAAACACATCCTAACTAAAGAATTGAAACGCTGAAAAGGTCACCTGAGAGTAAGCGTGGGTGGCTGCCGAAAATAGCACGTGATTCGTGAAAGAAAAACAAATATGAAATGTTCTAGCTGAGATGTCAAAGAGACATAATGTGAAGGCTGAGCGGAGTGGAACCGGACCTGGCCTGTTCAGGAGCTCTCTCACTCACAACAAGTGGTTTTGTTTGGCACTGTCCCCTTTGTTGACACTGCGAGGTTCTCATGCTTATTAGGTTGCTGTCGGCGAGCGGGCACCGCGATGACATGCCCCGCACAATGCCATTGGCTGGCACGGCGTCATTGTCACATTATCGCCTGCTCGCTTGACTGGTATTGTTTTAGGCCGCTCGAAAGGTGCACAAGCTTTGTCTTTTTGCAGTATAGTGTTACAGTATCAATAGACGACATACCTGTACTGTTAAGTCACTGTATCACTGTGACATCACTAACATACCGGACACATTTTCTTGTGAAATTACATGTGAAAAACATCTTTTTTCTTTCACCCTGGGTGTGTAATCGACGTATTAGCCTTGTCACGCTGATGAGCAAGTCCTGTATTTTTTTTTTTTTCTGATGGCTCATCCCTGTGTGGGCACTTGGGCGCTGGCCCTTTTTGGAAACAGAATTCCCCCTGCCAATAAATGAAGAGGGTTTAACCGCGATCTTATGGTGCGAGGCAGCGTGGGAAGTTTGGTGAACTTCCTGACCCCACGCACCACCGCAGCACATTGACCCTCATCACGTGACAAAGGAATGCTCCGCGTCTTTTGTTTTAAGCATCCACGGCACTCATGGTGTTGAGAGCAATTTTGCATACTATAGAATGATCACTAGCTTGGCATTTTGCCTCCCCATTCTCCTCTGGTGTTATCCCCAAACAGGATTTGCAGGCAGCTCTCTCCCTGCATCTTTTAAATCACTTCAAGCGCTACTGAAGCCTTTTTTTTTCATCCAAAGCGGGCACCAATCTAATGGCATCATTTGGGCCTGCACACATCGAGAGAATCAACCCCTTTTTTTTATGTTTTGTGAACAGGGGAAAACAAAAGGCCGGCCCAATGAAGCGCATCTTTTGCTGACGGGCTGAATAGAGGGGGCCCCTTTCATGGCTGTTTATGAGCACCCCTCTTCAAAAACACACATACAAATCACATCCAGTTCTCCCAGTGGCTCCTCTGATACGAGGATGATGGCCCGGGAGGGGAGAGGGCTGGAATCTCGTGGTGCCTCTCTCCCTTTTCATGTGTTCCAGTTGATGGATTTCCACCCAGTGTCACCCCAGTTTTACTATCGGATCCATCGGCTTGTTTTCATGGGCTCAATCACATGTTACATAAGAGCAAGTTGGGCATCTCTGCTGAAAACATCATTAAAATGTATCCTATAACAGATGCTGGACAGAAGGCACTGTTATTAAACTGTCTGTCGCCTTTGGTGTTTCAAAATGTAGGATACAATTTAGGGGGAAAACATCTATCATGACACCGTGCAGCATTGTGCTTATCGTGACATCAAAAGTATAAATCAGGGCTGCAAAAAGTAATTTCATGATCAAGTAATCGGCAGCTATTTTGATAATCGAGTAAAGCTCCAGTCGGTAACTTTGAGCAAATACAGTATGATAAAAAGTTATTTTTTATAAAACTGTCACTATATCCTGACAACATCTTGTAGTGTACTGTTTAGCTGGAAAATGAAAAAAGTTTGTGACCCGGCCGCCATGTTAAAAACAGTCGAGCCAAAACCAAGCACTCCCCATCAGCCGGAGCAAAACAATACACCACAATATGTTTCTGAAAACATTTTTATGCGAGAAATAGGCATAACAGTAACAGAATATTTATTCATATTTGATCAGCGCTAACTAGTTTGACCGTTTGATCAGAGTTTGCGAGTTTGGCGAGAAGTGATTGACAGCTGCGTTAGAGACAGCTCGGCTCTGATTGGTTGTTTTGCTCTGGTCTTTGAGATCTTGTAAATGCGTATAGGAGCACTTTTTTAGTATACCTGTCTCATGCACTACTGTCAGAATATAGTGACAGTTTTATAAAAATAACTTTTTATCATATTTGCTCAAAGTTACCAACTGCAGCTTTAATCGTTTGAGTTAATTTTCAAGTAATAATGACGAACATCTCATGTTGTATAGATGATTAATCAATTAATTTTAAAATAATAAGAATAAGAAAAGCAGCAGATTTAACAATAATTAAAAGAATTGCTACTGATTAACAGTCCAAAGTTCAAGTAAGTCCAAAAAAAGCACCATATTTACATCTGTAATTAGAAAATATTGTAAATTTTCTTTGGGGAAAAATGACTTGAACAATTAATCCATTATAAGAAACAGATGCTGTTTAATTTTATATTTATATATTTAATTATTGCAAGCAGTGCGAGCTTTTCAGATTCTTTCTTATAATATTTTGTCCCGTCTTGTCTGCAGGCCTGTTGATCTGTTGTGGCAGGAGGTTTGGCCTGGATTCAGACAGCCAGTCTAGCGTGAACAAAATATAATTAAAACGCAGCTTTCAACCAACAGCAGCACATATGAAATTTGTTTTTTTTCTTGAGTGATGCCTCTGTGCTGTCAGTGTAGTTATACTGATGACATGCTGAAGTACTGAAGTAGCCTTCATGTACATGCTGTTCACTGTGCCGTTTTCAAAACGTCACACGGTGCTGTCAAGATGTGATTTACAATGTCGCGAGGTCATTATGAAAGTATTTAGCACCAAAGTGTAATTAAATCCAACAGTAATTATGTGGTTTTATATAATTGTATAATACAATTTTATGAGGATCATGATGTAACAGCTGAAAGTAACTTCATCAATTCCTCCCTGAATTCTGTCCGACAATATATATCAAATGAAATATATGAAGTCAAATGTAAATATTGACGATATTCCCATCATGTTCACACTCAGAGGAGAGAGGGAAAGAGAAAATGCAAACTTGTGGATGCATGCCTCTTTCCCCGGGTCAGTTATGAAGGTCAGAGAGCTGAAAAGTTTTGGACAAACTGCAAGTCATCCCACCGTGAAGCAGATCTTCTTGTAACTACCTTTTTCCGCTCTGTGTCATATCTTGTTCAACAGGTAGGGTTTGATGGACAGGAGGAATGCAGGCTGCCGAGGGATTTGTTTTGTGATGGCGGCCCATTCTTTGGGTGTTCTTAAGCAAACAGAGCGGCGCTATGTCCTGTTTTTACGGGTTTCACACGTCACTGTTCAAACTCTCAAACGGGCTGGTCCCCAAGAGTACATGGAAGAGAGCAAACAGTGCTCTAATACCTCACCACTCTGACCTTCTGCTAACTTGATACACAAACACACACATACACACACCTTTTACTAATGCAGGCAAAACGTGCTGTGCAGAAGGATGTGTGTAATCTCAGGTTTTTGTGGTTTATTAGTTGTGCAACTGAGTAAAATAAAGCAACAAAGACGCGCATAATGTTGACGTAAATCCGACTTTTGTTTTCCTATCCAAGTGCTTTTAGCCTTGGAGGGTAGATAACACTGAAGTGTGGATCAACCTGATGTTTCCGGCGCAGTTCAGTTCAGTTTTGGCCTCAGTTTACAACTCTTTTTTTCAAAATGCTAAAAAATAGGAACCTCTTTTAATTGTATTTAATGACTTTCCATTGGGAAATAGCCTTGTTTTTAATGCAACCCGGGTCTCATAAACATGGGTGGTGGGTGCTGTATGTCATGTTTAAGTGGCATGCCACATTTCAGGCGTCCTAATTGAGTGCTAATTTAATGTGTTTGGGTCAAATGAACGGAAAAAAAAAAACGGTGGGAATTCTGTGGGAAAGTTTAAAAGCTCATAAAATGATGGCTTTCCAAGTGCTCCCTAAATTCCAACAAAACGTATTGAAACAGTACAATGTCTATTTTTATTAATGGCATGGAAAAACAGAGAGGAAACGCGTAGTGCTCCCCGGCTGGTGCACACGACTGTGTGATTTAGTTTATGTAAGCTTGTGTGAAGTAGTTAGGTGCGTATGTGTCTGGACTTGTGTGTCACTGTGCAGTGTGCCTCTGCGGCGCTGCCATGTTGCCCTTTCTTACAAACAGAAACAACACCTACTGCTTCTATAGATCCTCTCTTCGCTGTTCTTTTCCTTTCCGCTTGTTTTAAATCTGTCTCCGATATACGAGGCATTCCTTTGTGGTTGTGTAACATGATTTGAGGCGAACACAGAGAGAGAGAGAAAGAGGGAGAGGTTTGTCTTGCTGGGTTTCATGTCCTACTGTGCGCTCATATTTCTCAGCCCCGCTTCACAGTTGTGGGTAGCTTGGCTTATCGTCGGCCTCCTCGGCGCTTTCCGTCATGCGTGGCCCGCTTTAATCTCTCTTGTGTACTGTAAACCGCCCCTAATAACCCTGCACACGATTAAAGCAAACATCTTAATAACGGCCTGCCTCATTATCAACTCGCGCTGGGGAAAATGAGTGGCTCGACCTCACCTCTGTAATCGCACATGTGTGTCTCAGAAATGAGCCGGAGAACAAGGCAACCTGCTTTTTTCAGAACCATAAGCCTGTGAGCTTGTCTGAGTTTTCTCATTTTAATAATTGACAGGATTTTTTGGCATGAATCTGCCATATGAGCATACTTTTCTGCTGTTCATGAAGAGCAACAATGAGAGTGAGGGTGCAGGATTGAACGAAGGGTGTTGCTCTAGAGGGTGCTGTTCACTGAGGAAATGTGCTTTCCTCCCTGCTGCTCTCCCTAAATCAGATTTTTACTCTCTATAAACCATCCTATTTCTGTGCAGCTCTTTGATTTGTTGCTATTAGCAGATCGGATTCAACTCTCAAGGGAAAGCGAGACAAATAATATGAAATATAATAAATAAAACAGTTCCTCGAAGGAGAGATTTTACAGTCTCTGAAAGAGTGTGTGGTAATATGCTGCAAGGCTCCGTCGACGTGACATTAGACCATTGTAATCCCTCTGTGTGTGTGTGTGTGTGTGTGTGTGTCTCCTCCTCACCTCCCACTCCACACACTGACACACAAACGCCCGCAGATGTTTACACAAGTTTCACACAGCCAACAATGATGAGCCGTCAGTCAGACCTCCACCGGCAGAACGGAGATGGGGAAGAATGTGTCCGCGGCGATGGCTACACCTGTGCTGTCTGTGGTTTCCTGCGGCGCTATTGCGAGGGTGTAATCCCTGACATCGCCCGTGTTTACGCTTGTGTTTTAGTTACAGGCCCGATGCTCGCATGCTTTGGAGCTTAGATGGGACTTCTGCTTCACTTACTCCTCAGCCTGGCCCAGGGGCATCCTCCCCAGCCCCGCCACACACAGGCTCATCCCCGACATGTATGGATAAACAAGCACAGTAGCTTTCTACATGTGTCATACATCCTCTATTCCCTTTAGTCGAGTTCATAGAAGCTTAAATCACACTGGAGACTGTGTTCTGTTAAAATCTGTAAAAGGTAATCCATGCTCAAACTGTTCTAAATTTAGAGCGTGCAAAACCATATTTTTCTGTTGATCTGGACTTGGATACTAAGATCATTTACGGGGAACATTAAACTGCGGTTGTTTCCTTATGTACTCAGAGTATTTGAGGAGGTCTTTTTTTGTTGTTTTATATGGTTTGTATTTCGTCACGAGTGACGCCGGCTGCACCGCTGAGGTCATAAACGGGGAGGAGAAAGCTCCAGTGCCAGCGACTCACTGAACTCACTTTTTATTTTAGTAAATACTCTAAATTTAGAGCTCAGCCGCGGCCAAACGTTCGTCCCAAACTCCCTGAATGACACACCTTTCGAGAAGTGACTCTCAACATCTGCTATTTTTATCATAATCTTACTTTTTTCCTCCCTGTTTTTCTTCCTTTCTCTCCCCTCTCTCTTTTTTTCCTGACGCTATAAATGATGCAGTCCTGTTTTTCATTTATAAGATTTGTTGGGTGGATTATTATAGAGGAGATCCTAATTCCCGCTAAAGCAAGGACATGCTTCAGCAGTGTTTATGAAAACCCTGTGCTCTGACGTGAGTAGCAGTGGAGAACCAGTAACAGGTCCTCTCTGCTCACACACCCTCCTTGCACCGCTGCCCAGTGAAAGGTCTGTTGTAATGGTGGCATTTCAACCCTTCAAAGTAAGATGGCCAATTGGATAATGGGATTTGGTTTGGGGCGCAAACCGAGCCGTGACAGTGCATAAAGTTGCACGGCTTCTGCTGACTGAGACCAAACCTTACACTACGTAAGGTCTAGCCTATTATAAGTACAGTATTGAAGTATGATGTGACATTGATGAGATCCGCCCGTCGCCCGTCTGTTATTTCTGTCCCTGACCCGTTATTGTCGACCGGCGCTCTGCTCCGCTTTAAAGTGTCCAGTGTTTTGGAACCTGCTCCTGTGGTTTGAACCATTTTCCATTCCCACCTCATATTACATGCTCTAACACTGTTTTACCTAAATGAACCCAGCTGCACAAATGGAGAGTGAAGAGTTAAGCAGATATAGCAGTGGAATACTATATGCTGTAGTTGGTGTGTGAAGTGACGTTTGTCCTCTTTTGATTTTTCTTTTTTTTTTTTTTTCCACAGTGAAGGAATCCAAATTCTTGGATTGAGATGTCAACCTTTAATTGCTTCCCAGGGATCTTTTGGTGAGTATTATATGTTTCTAAAGACTGCAAATAGTCTCAGTGTGCTCTCAAGTTCTCTCCTGTAAACAGCTATGCTGCTGTGTCCGTGGACTTAAAGGGATAGTTCAGGTGTTTTGAAGTGGGGTTGTATGAGGTATCCATAGTCAGTATATTACCAACAGTAGATGACGGTCGACACGCCCCCAGTTTGGAGAAGCAGACAGGAGTTACCGCACGGTAGCAAAGCAATGTACTGCTGTGAACGGGGCCGGCAGCAAAACGTATTTTAGCCACCTAAAGGAAAGGTCTACATAAAAGAAAACAATATCAGTTTAAGTGTACACTATATTTAGATTATTTTCACCAGTTTACCTTGCTGTGAGACAGCTATACAGTCTATGTTTACGGCGGGGAACTGAAGCCGTTATCTATGCTCTTGCCACCAGACTCCATTGAAAAAAACAGTAATTTTACCTCGCAGAACATGGAAGTTGCTGTTCTACCGCTGCCTTTATCGGTTAGTTTGTTTGTGTTGTTGTGTGACTTTGGTTAGTTCGTATTCACTAAAGTCACACAATAGCACCAACAAACAAATCGATCAAAGCAGCGGGAGACCAGCAACCCTTGTGTTCTGAGAGGTAAAATTACTGTTTTTTCCAAAGGAGTCTGGTGGCTTTGGTAAGAGCATTAATGGATATAACAGCTTCAGTTTCCCGTCGGAAAGGGCTGTCTGACAGCAGGGTAAAGCGGTGAAACTATTCTAGATACAGCATACACTTAAACTGATATTGATTGGCTAAATATGTTTTGCTGCCGGCCCCGTCCACAGCAGTACATTGCTTTGCTTCCATGCGGTAACTCCTCATACAACCCCACTTTAGAACACCAGACTATCCCTTTAACCATGTGTCCCTATTGGGCAAGATTAGTTGTCATAAGGTGAGGTTATATCCTTATTATCGGCAAGCTTTTTTTTTGGTCCAGTAGCATTCTTGTGGCTCACCCAGATGTACTGAATGTTTTCACTATCTGTAACAAAGCGGACGTATGCCAGAGACTTTTAGTGTTACTGTGGTTTAGGCTTATAAAACTGACGCAACTCCTGCTTTAACTGTTGGCACAACTGGCAGCCAAATGTTCATTATTTAGCTTAACGTGAAGAATTTAGACATACTTTACTGGCTGATATTTGTTGTGGTTTACTTAAGAGATTGTTCTCGTCCTCAAAATGGCATTTTAACACAGATCATTTAATTGCACTGCGTTTTAAAGCCACTGTTTTGTGACTGTGCTGTAGCATGCGGTACTCAATGTACTTAGCCCCTCAGCCCCCCCTCCTCCTTCCCTACTGGTGCCCCTATCCCTTACTCCCTCGTTCAGCTGGTCCACCCTCTACCAACCAGTGTGTGCCTGTCAGCATGTCACCCCAGGGTGATGCCCCCTCTCTCAGCCCCTTGGGGCCCTTTTGACTCCGCAGCACTCCGTGTTTGCCCAATCATTTGGGAGCCGGATACGGGGATGAATTGTTAACTACAGCAGGTCAGCCTGTGCCCCACAACCCCCGGCCCCCCCGACCTGCTGTTGACTCATCTCCATGGCGATGGGGCAGGAATTTGTTTTCTCTCATGCGTCCGCTGCCAATCGGCCCCCCCCCCCCCCCCACCCCCCCCTTCATCCTCGCCGCCTCTGAGCGTCCAATCAAAAGGCAGCTGGAGGGAGTCACATGGTCAGGAAGTGTCGAGGGTGCATCCCACTGAGTGAAGCGGCGCTGTCACTGGAGCTCCGCTCTGCTGGGAAAGAAGGCCTTAGGGGGGAAATCAATGATTTCCTGACACACAAGCATGCGGACGTTTTTAAACACCGAAATGCACACGTTTTGAGGAGGCTACGTGCGGACATGTGATTTATAATGTGCAATTTATTATAAAATACAGTATGTGTAATCCGCTTAAATCCTCCTCCTGCAGCCATTGTGATGGACTTAGTTAAAATAGTTCAATTTCTGTTTATTTTTTGCAATGATTAAGAGAAACCATAAACAGAGCGGCCCTATCATATACAATATATCTGTCTATTTCCATGCTTATAGCACAGTAATACAGTACTAAGAGACACAGAACTCCTGCATTCCTCTGCTATGGTGATTTTGTAATGAGAAAGGCTACATGTGGTCCTATCTTTACGCGAACACAGTTTTGTGCAGTTTAATTCCCATCATTGTCTCAACGTATCGACAACTCAAGTGTGTACAAGTGTGTGTGTGTGTGTGTGTTTGTGTGTTTGCCTCCACATGAGTTATTAGCTCAGGGCAGGTGAGTGTTTGCCTTCCCGTCTCCCTTTATGAGGTGAGTGTTTGCCCAAGGAATGCACCACGTCCGATTTGTCATTGACTCTTATTGTTCAGCTCATCCAACCGGTGCCTTGAGGTTGAGCTGTGCTGTGTCCCGGCAAGTGAGAAATATGTGCTTTTCTTCCTTTTTTTTTTCTTTTTTTACTCAGTGTATTTGTTCTTGGATGAAAATGCAACTTGGTGGAAAAGTATTAAGGATGGTAAATGCATTTGGAGTCCAGACCTGCATCGAGCAAATTATTAAACATCGTGATCAAGTTGAATGTCACCGATTTCAGAGAATTAACAAAAAAGTTTTTGATGAAATCCAGAGTTTGAGCCTGGCTTCTGCTCTCCATCTGTAACTGCATGGAACGTTCTTGTTTTGGACCCGGGTCAGTTGAGATAGAAAATTACACACAAAGTCGTCACTCTTCAATTATGCATTATGCAAACTAAAAGTGAGAGAAAAAAAAAAGGTATGACGTGATTGAGAGGAATTACTTCTAACCAGGCACATCCTGTAGATACATATGAACCCTGATGAGCGAAGTTGGCTCCCTCGCTTTGTGGTAATGAGGACGCCTCGGCGAGCTAATCCCTCCCACTGCACTTGAGTGGTTAACAGAGTCATTACGAATGGCATGTGCAGCTTCTCGTGCTTGTTTACTTCCAGAAAGTTTTTAATATTCAACATCTTATATAGCAAGGTTTTTGTTTGCATTCACTGTTTGTTTAAGTATGTGGAGGGTATCTGTGTGAAAAAGGTGCATGTAAGTGCTTTTGGGAATGTAGAAGTATATTTGTATTTGCGTGCATGTGTGCCTGCGTGTGTTTGTGCGGGCGGTTGTCGTCCTGTGCCACCATCTGGGTGGTCCTCACGGCTGGTTTGATGGTAATCCCCCTGTCCCATAAATCAGTGTCCGGGCTCGGGCCGGGAGCTGATGCTGTGTGACCACTGGAGCGAGGGGGCTCGAGGCACTAAGCCGAGACCCCAGCCGCTGCCCCGGCCCGGCCTGGCCACACGTCAGCTCTCCACACCACCTTTAAAATAACTCGTCACGCGTGGCTGACTTCGGGAAACGGCTTCAGCTCAGAGTGCATATACAAGCCACCAACAATATAAGCCAAACTCATAAACTGTAGCACCAGAAGATAAAGTTTTCTCGATATCCAGCTTTTCAAAACTTTTTCATTATGGATATTTTTCTTTTTTTGCAACTTTCATAGATCATTGAATGTATCTACTAATAATACAATTTGTTTGTTGTGACCGGTGGCTTCTGATAGCCCTCCAGAGAGCTGCTCTCAGTTCAAATGCTTCTGTCTGACTGAAAGTGCTAAGATTAAAGCCATATCTTAGTCTTTGTAGGGCCTATAGCTCTCTCTCTGAGAACGAGGAGGGAGGATGAAGGCCCATTGGAGCTGTCTGGCTTGCATACAGCTCTCCGCTGAGCTTTTATCTAGGGAGATTGGTTGCAGCTCGGTCCAGACCCGGCTCCCGGGGAGTGCACAGTCCTGAGACCTGTGGCATTAATAAAGATAATGCTGTTTGGAATAATAACAGTCAATTCCGCCCCAATAGAGGAGAGAGACAACAGAGTGTAGCGGAATACAAAAGGAGCCAAGATGAAAGGCCCGCGCACCTCTCTGGCTCTCTTGTGGGAACTGATGGAACCGTTATCAACATGCTCGCACACAGACGGCACTGAGAGGGACCCTACGCCGATTTTTGACCCTCGGGTGCTGTGACGCAGAAATGCAATTTGTTCTTTTGTCTGCCAAGATCACAGAGGGAGAGCAGTGACTTGTCTTTCTTTTTATTCTTACTTATTTTTTCCCCCCTCCTTTTCAGTCTCTCTGTTGCCTTCAGTGAGTGCAATTTAGTTTGATGAGCAGGTGGTCTTTTTTTTTTTTTTTTGAATCTCACAGTGCTTTTGGCTCCCACCTCTGGCGTGTGGGGCTTTCAGTTGGAGTCAGTCATGTAGGCCAGGATTAGCAGGGTGGAGGAGGAGGAAGTCCAGTAAGAGTCTTGGTATTGACGACCTCCGCGCCATGCAGTCAGAACCATGCAGAGTGCAGATTGAAAGAGTTATTTTGTTGCTAAAGCTCAGCCGCACCCCAGATGGCTTTTGTGCGGGCCGGGGACATGTTTGGGGACAGGGTCCTTCAGGCTTGGTGAGTCTCTGGGCTCAGCAGGTAAAGCGCTGCGGGCCAGACAGACTGAGGAGGCAAATCGTTGCGGTCTCGGCACTTTTCCACCTTGAATCTGAACAGCGGACCGAAACAAAATATGTGGATTAGAGCAAAGATTAAGGCCTCCGAACATCCACCCAAGTTGAGACTTATTGGAGCATCTCATCTGATGTCACATAAGACAAAAGAGCTGGTAGAACAGATGGAGGGAAACACGCTGCGTCTGCATTTCTCCTCTTTGCGCACCATTTCCTGGTAGCAGAAAACTGCAGCGACCAAATTACAACCTACTTTCACTGCTTCACCTTTGATCTGTTTCATCACACGCTGCTAATTAACCAACCCTGTTACTACTTAAAGCTGGGGTCTGCGATCTTGGAAAACTAGCATAATTTGAAAGTCGCATCGCCTCAGGAGCTCCGTCTAAGCCCCCCCCTCCCCTCGAAACTCCTTATAAGGCAACGCCCCCCACACACATGCACGAGCACCGCCGCATCGTAACTACTTCACATTTTTCGTAGCTATTTCATCACTAAATTCACTTCTGAAAAATGTTGAGGCGAGAAATCAACGGTGTAGATTTAGAATATTGACAGTTTTACGATGTTAGATGGCGAATCAAACATTTTCTCCACTGTTGTCGGAGTTTAGAAGCTCCACAAACTGCCGGCACAGCTAGCTAGCTCCTACCGGGATCGCCACCTCTCCACCCGGGCATTCACTCACACAGACCCCGCTATGAGCTGGAGCTCTCTCAAGAGACCGGTCTCGTAGACGAGGGGCTTTATTTCCTTGTTGACGGAGGGGAAGGGGGTGGGGGCAGCAGCTCGCTGGAGAGCCGGCCACAGAGCAGCAGAGAGGGGAGGGAAAGAGAGAGATACCTGCTGAGACAACACGACCCTTTTTAACATTACTCTAATATCTGGAGGGAGATCAGTCCACTCGTTTGTTTCTGTAACTGAAAAAGCAGTTTGAGTAACGTAAATTTTGTTCGGCAATGTTTTCTATCCGCCGTCTCCCCTCGTTGATAATCCTGTTTGTCTGACTTCACTTTGAGCTGTTAGAATAAATAGTTTAAATCTGCAGTATCTTATAAAGTAAACTAACAGAACATAAACAACTAAATCAAAGTTGTATTTTTCGATAATATGGTAATAGTGGTACGAGTTCGTTCTCGTTGTCCGGTGTTTTAAGAGCTGAGTTTTCTCTTCCACTCTCCAGTGAACGTGCGGCGGACACGCGCTTTGAGTTCACGCTGGTGCACGCTGAGGCTAGAGTACGAGCAGGGAGGCAGGGAGGCTTCTGATTGGTTCCTTACAACCGGGACCATTTTTACTGACTGGTAGACGTTTTTACAGGATTACAGCAGCTACAGATGACGGCTCTTTTCCGGTCTTTTTTCAGTGCTCATAAGAAACGGATTGCTGTCGGGGTGTAAAGACCATTTCAACCAATATAACAAAAAGTGTATACTGGATAAATCGCAGACCCCATCTTTAAAGGAATTTATGGCCCATTACTTTATCTGTCCAACATTCCTCTGCAATAATCTCCATGGCGACGCCAAGACAAGCAATCAATATTTTGTCAATAATGCTAAACAGGTTTGCTGATCTGCTTTTTTTCCTGTGTTGACTTCTTGGGTCGTAAAATCTCTCCTGCCCTTGAACTTGAGGACTTTGTAGATTCCAGACACTCGCATATCGAGTGAAAATCTAGTGTTGGTGGTCTGTTTCACAGGTTTGTAACACAAGTTGGTAATATCAGCAAGTTCTGTCAAATTGGAACATATTAAAAGGATAGTTTGGGTGTTTTAAAGTGGGGTTGTATGAGGTACTTATCCATAGTGCATTACCTACAGGAGTACCGGCACGGGAGCAAAGCAATGTACTGCTGTGGACGAGGCTGGCAGCAAAATGTATTTTAGCCACCTAAAACAAAAGCTAGCCTAAAAAAAATCAATATC
The DNA here is from genome assembly GCA_916701645.2 of Sebastolobus alascanus. Classification (NCBI taxonomy): domain Eukaryota; kingdom Metazoa; phylum Chordata; class Actinopteri; order Perciformes; family Sebastidae; genus Sebastolobus; species Sebastolobus alascanus. The sequence goes on along the minus strand of CAKAOJ020000133.1, from coordinate 152,639 downwards.
AGTTTAAGTGTACGCTATGTTTAGAATATTCTCACCGCTTCATCTTGCCGTCAGACGAACCTTTCCGACAGGGAACTGAACTGAAAGTGAAACTTATCTATAATGTTTGAAGAAAATGGTGAAAATGTCCTTTACAATTTCTCACAGACTTCAAAATTAACTGTTTTGTTTGACGAAGAGTCCTGAACCCAAAGATGTTTAATTGAAAATGACATCCTCTTGATATATTTAACTGCATGTAATCATATGATAAGTTTATTATAATATAATAAAACATTTATTTGTAAAGAATGAGAGGCCCTCTGAGGTGTATTTTCCTAAAACAAGACATTAGCGTATTTTCTCTGCATAAACAACATGTGATCTCTATATGTTAGGGCTGCCCCTTCTTAGTTGATTAGTCGACTAATCGGTCGTTTTCGTTTTAGTCGACTAAGATTTCTTTTGTCGATTAGTCGTTTTTTATGCTTTTTTCATTCTGATTGACTTATTTCCAAGAAACTTATGAGCCCATCTCTGGTAAACACAAGATTTAAAGTGGTTTGAATGTGGAGAAACTCAGTTTATCTGTCGATTAAATCAACTAATCGATTAGTCGACAAAATCATATGCGTGTTAGTAGACTAAGAATTTCTTTGGTCCAGTACAGTCCTAATGTATGTACTGGCGTAATGTCTTCAAACTTGCTTAACTTATGCCAACTGTATGCTGGCTAACTCGACCTCAGTGTAGACTGGAAATGACGTTAGAAGTAGTTGGATGTGTGTCAGTCACGGGAGATTGGTTAGGGCAAATCAAATAGTCACCCCACAGATTATAAGAAGAAGGCAATGTCATAGTGAATAATGTAGTGGTAACAAAATGGCCATTTTGGTCTGAGTATGAAGCGGAGGACTCTGAGGTCTGAGCTGTAAATCAAAGTGGGAGGAGTGATCGGTTGGACTCCTCTGTTCGCCATACTGGGTTTGTCCCCCGAGTGTTTGCTTCTACTCGCACTGATAAACAGCCGGGATTGGATCCAGACCCTGCTGGGTTAGCTGCAGCCCGGGGCTGTTAACCACACAGACCGGGAATGTTAGTCATTTGTTTATTATTGGTGATATTTGCCCGCTCCTAATCCCTAGCCGGATTAGCCTTGATGTGTTCCTCATCCCACCTTTTTCCACCGTTGCAGTCCCTGGCATTTACATAGGGAGTTTTGCGTGTTGTGCACGGACAATATGCACACATACACACACACACACACACACACACACACACGTGCATGCAACGGCGTGCTTCTAGGCTTGTGCGTCGATGCATGAATGTGTGTGTGCCGTTTCACATGTGTCGCTGAAGGATGTTTGTAATCAAGGGAGTTTGACAGATATCCCCTCTAACTCCATCCCATGTAACGCTGTGATCAGTGTCAATAGGAAAACTGTGGCTGCTATTTTATCCCGTGCCAGGGCATCTTGCTCTGTGGCCGTGCTCGCGGCCGGAGGCGTGTTCAGATCTAAAAATCCAGGGCTCCAGAAAGTGTTTTTTGACATTTATTTTTCTTCAAACGAAAACACACACAAAATCCCTGTAGGAACTTATTAATCGAAGACGTTTAATGTCAGCGTGGCGTCATTGGAAATGGGAAATCACTGATGTCATGAAGGAGGAGCAAGTGGTCAGAGAGCTGCTTACGTGTCTGTCCCGTGTGTTGTGAAACTATTGGCCGGGAGTCACCTGGATCAGAGAGGGAACAAGGTTTACTGAGCAGACCTAGCTTGTTCAGTCTGACCTTTAAAGAGCTGATCCCTAACACTACATAAATCTGTTTCCAGTTTCAAAACACGACCACGCACATGCACATTAACATGCCGTACTCTTTCACCCACAATGTTTTTGTGGGCGAGGAAGTCCTGAAAATCTGCACCAACACTTACTGTAGGCCCGGCATAAAATCCCTGCTCGGAAGAAGATACGCCGATGCATGACTGACAGACACATTCATGACTTAGACATGTAATTATCTGTGTTTATGAGTGTGGGCGTTGAGGCCAAGAGGTTAAGAATGACACTTCATAACTTTTTAGAAGACTTGACTTAAACTTGTCTGGGTGAGAATCACATCTCACTGGGTGGAGCAAAGTGTATTAGACGTGATTTGGCACAAAGCCATTTAGGACACATCCAGGGCAAGTCACGAGTCTCCGTAAGCATTTTACAAGTTAAGAAGGAAGAAAGTGGAGAATCCTGGCAGACAGCTCCCATCCTCCTTTCAGCTTTGAGCTCTTGAACTTCGGGAGTTGCTATAGAGTCCCTCTGGTACCTAAAAATGTATTTAAGAAGTCCTTCATCCAACATGCCATCAATATTCTTAACTCAACAAAGTGACTGAGAAGATTTACGCACATGACTTTGTCTATGTGTTTGTTTTAGTAACCGCTGGTAACTGCTTTTATGTTGTCATTTCTTGTGTTTGGTGAGCTGAAGACAAATTTCCCCCCTGGTGGAAAATAAAGATATATTCTATTCTATTTTACCAACCTATGGTGATAGTTTTACATAGCTAAGAAGAACATATCATTTCATAGGCCCAATAGTTAAAGGGTAACTTTGGTATTTTTCAACCCTATTTTCCCATGTTTTTGTGTCTAAGTGACTAATGGAGACAACAATGTTTGAAATTGGTCCAGTATTGAGGGAGAACGCTGTAACCGGCAACCGAGAAACGAGCTGTGAGGGCAAGCGAGCAGCGTCAACATGTCACCTCGCCAGATTTCAGAACGAGACTTCTCCTTGAACGAGACCCTTTCCATAATGTTGTCAGACACTTATAATAACAATCAGAGCCTGTCATGGCAAAAACAAACACTTTTAGTGGACGTAAATGACGGTGCCAGCTTGCCCCAATAGGATTACATTGCAGCCTGTGAGTGGCTGTCGTCTGCAGCGCTCTCCCTCAATACTGGACTAATTTCAGAAATCATTGTCCCGATTAGTCAGTTAGACACAAAAACATGGGAAAATAGGGTCCATGTTTAAAAATAGTGAAGTTACCCATTAAATATTCAAAGTGTGTGGGTATGCAAGGCCTATAGAGCAGAGTCGTATGTGTTTTTGTGTATTTTTTATCAGGTCAAAACTTGAGACTTGAGACAAGTCTGTAGACAGTCAGGTTTTAGAGAAGTTAAGACATAACCTTTATGACTTGGGCCCGATTTTTGAATTGAACCAAACTCAGTAAACCCTTTACAACAGCGTCTGACCCTCCCTCTACATCCTTTGTTACCCGCTGCACAGAAAGTGTTTTTACTCGCTGCACATGGAAGCCGTCCAGCTGAAGCGGTCACAGCTGAGCTTCATGGGGTGTTGGTTAATTGGCAGGTTTTTGGATAAGTGCAGTTATGCTCCACTATGCATATCTTCCTCAATGTCCCTTGCACTATTTGCCTTTTTTAAAGTGTCCTTTAATTGGCTGCACAGTCAGTCACAGTCTCCTGCCTTAACTGTCCCCTGTGGTACCTGAATGTGGCCTATTTGACCCTGACGCCCTGGGGTGAAAACCTCATATTTGGCAGCCAAAAGCAATGACCATTAACCAGTTTTGTTCCTGCTTTTGTTTCTCTCTTTTTCTCTCCACCTCTCTATCTGTCTTTAATATGAGTTTTGAAGGTGATCTCTTTTTCATATCGGGAAATCTGAAAAGCAAAATCCGCTCGGTTTCAACACCTCTTCATAATCCCTACCTTGCCTGTGTTTGTGCGAGTGTCTGCCAGCCTCAGTCAGGCAGCTCTGTCAACATGGTAGCATGTCTGCCTCCGCAGCCCCAAAGAACGGCCTCATATTTGGGCTCTAGAGGACCCGGAGTAGTCCGTCTGATAGATCTGGCCACGGTTTCTCCCTACAACACCAGCCACTTCCAACTGGGCTGCATCAGCAGTAGTGAAAGACCTGAGAGCACTGTGATCCCACCATGGGGTGTATGGCTGTGGCTCCGGCTGCACTACGCTTTAATCCCCTTCCCTTTTAACCACAATGGGAAACATGTGCTTACTCTGTGTAGGGTACAGGCCCACCATGGGAGAGGCTGTTTACTTTCACTCTAAAACTAACATTTCACAGCTCCTGTGACCACTACCACTGCTGGGTTAAGAAGGTGATAGAAGATCATTTTTGTTTGTTCCATCACTGTTGCTGCTGATTAGAAGCATCTCCTCACTTCTCACCTTGTAAAATTTGACACACAAATTAGTTTTTTTCCGACATATGTTCACCGAGGGAGGAGGGTTGAGCTGTCTAATTTGTCTTATTAAAGAGCTGCTTGGTGTAACTTTATTATCCTGTTAAACTTCCATTCCAAAAGTGAGTTTAGGGTCAGTGTATGACGCCGATGATTGCACCTTCTGGGCGAGAGAATTAAAGCAAAACTGGGAACCGTGCTTGTCAAAACTATACCCTAAACCAACATAATCCACCATGGAGGATTTTTCCAGATGTGTAGAGTCTCATCTCATCGCTTTATATTTTCAACCCCCAGAACAGAAGTCTAAGGTCGTGGTCCTCGTCCCTAAAGTTGTGTTTTATTTCCAGTTGTTTGTGTGCAGACAGGGAGCTCCAACAGAGAGATGCAGTGGTGTAAAACAGCAACTTGTGGACATATGCCAACCCGGAGGACAGGAAATGCACTCCAGATGAAGATACTAGATCGTGGTTTATTTTACCGGTGTGTGTGTGTGTGTGTGTGTGTTGTAGGACTGACCATATGTCTCTCGAGTTACATCACAGCATTTCCATATCCGGTTAGTACTAGGCCAGCAGTTTTTTAAATTTTTATCAATGAATCGACCGCTTGATTAGTTTATATAAATGTCAAAAATAATGAGCAAATATCACACCACATTCTGTCTAACAGTCCATACGATGTTTAATTTACAATGACTTAAAACAGACGACTACAAATATGTTTTAGATAGGGCTGTCAATGGATTAAAACATTTAATCGTGATAAATCTCAAAATAATTGCAAATTTTTTATCTGTTGAAAATATACCTTAAAGGGAGATTTGTCAACTATTTGATACACTTATCAACATGGGAGTGGGCAAATATGCTGCTTTATGCAAATGTATGTATATATGTATTACTGTAAATCAATTAACAACACAAAACAATGATAAATATTGTCCAGAAACCCTCACAGGTACTGCATTTAGCATAAAAAATATGCTCAAATCATAACATGGCAAACTGCAGCCCAACAGGCAGCAACAGCTGTCAGTGTGTCAGTGTGCTGACTTGACTATGACTTGCCCCAAAATGCATGTGGTTATCATAAAGTGGGCATGTCTGTAAAGGTGAGACTCGTGGATACCCATAGAACCCATTTTCATTCACATATCTTGAGGTCAGAGGTCAAGGGACCCCTTTGAAAATGGCCATGACAATTTTTCCTCGCCAAAAGTTTGGAGCGTTATTTAACCTCCTTTGCGACACGCTTAACAGTGAGCCCGCTACAACCTAAAAAATGCAAGTTGCGTTAATGCTTTAAAGAAATTATCGGGGTTAAAACGAATTTGTGTTATTATCGCGCTAACTTGGACAGCCCTAGTTTTAGATGCTGTAACCAGCAAATGCTACTAGTTTTCACTCATTTCAGTACTGTTTAAATCAACTTTCAGAGACTTGAAACCTGCTTGTCTTGTTATTGCCGTCATCAGATGGTACTGCAGCTGTACAGCCTACAGACTCAGGATTGTACTTAGCAGCTGCCAGCGTTGCCTTCAAACGCTAAAACACATCTGGTCATTTTTTTGCATTAGAAAGTTGTCGTGTCGTCACCACTTTTCAGACCTCAGATGCCCTTGAAGGCACCAAAAAGGACTTTGCACATAACAATGTAACTTTGACAAAAAATGTTGAAAAGATTACGTTGATGAATTACTCTGTCAAGCATGTTGCAAACCACTCTGTTAGCTGTGTTTCTGCTCTGAAATTAATGGAAAAAACAATAACTGCCTGGGATGTTCCAAATCTAAAAACTTGGTGTGGTTTGATTTGATGTTAAGTAGACACATATTTGTATTTATTTGGCCAAAACAACCAGTACAAGAATTAATTGTACACAGTTGCTGTAGAAGTGACACTACTTTCGTTTACATTGAGTCCAATCTGAGACTCTGGTGGCCAATTCCCCACTCCACTGCATGACTGAATGAGATCGTGGCCTCCACAGGTGTGGCAGGTGATCTGAGGGATGAGTGAGCTCTTCCTGGTGTAACAGTAGCCCCAGCCAGCTCCCCCTGTTTGCCCTGCCCCAATCTGCCCTTTCCTGTCACCTTATCTGAGCATCCAGTGCAATCTAACCCAGGGCGCGGCCCCCTCTCCTCCTCCGTTCCCCTCGCTGCCGGTCTCCATCGCTAAACTTCTCAGATGTCGCTGTGCAGAGAATCGACCCGCTTGAGTTGAACTTGACAGAGTCCTGACACCCCATTGTAGGCACAACTGTCTCAGCTTCCTGCCACCCACATGCTTCCCACCCTCTGACCTCCACGGCACCAAGGGCAGCAGGATCACAGACAATGAGCCACACTGCTGATCTGCTTAGGATGTTATGATGAACGCCGAGACCGCAGTGATTGATTTTCCAGACTCGATAGAGAAGTTTCCTTTAAAAAGTTGCGAAGACAAATGAGGTTTGGTTGTTGGTCGGGCCAGAGGGACATGCTGATGTAGTTGAAGGGCTTTCTGATTAGCAGAGTGGAGACTTAATGTAGATCCTGTAGGGACAGAGACTTGTACTTCCTCCAACTGTCTGGCTTTAATTAAACCGACCAGTCCACCAGCAGCCAGCCAACCAGCTTCTTTTACATCGTGAGTTAGACCGAAAGACTCGGATAGTTGCAAATCTGATCACGGGAGCTAAAATGTGCAGAGACGTCAAAAGTGATCAGCAAACGGTATTAAAATAGCTGCATGCTCACCATCACTCTTACTGTGCTTATTCGATCATTCATGTACTTATTTATCTGCTAACTCAATTGAATAATTACAAAAAATTACAACAAAATCAGCCAGCTGGGAAAATTTGACACTAATTTAAGCAGAAGAAACTAGTGTGATTTTCCTGCTTTAACACATCAGCGCTCGGTAACCTGAATGGGACTCGGATCATTTGCGAATCATCTATCATTTGCATTCCTGCCAAACACACTATAAACATGTTTCCACATGTGCTCATTCCACAGCGGAGCTGCCAAACAGCAGTCGAGCGCCGCTGAAAGGAGGCTTATCGCAGCCCTCTATGATTTTCCTTGACAATGAAATTGTTTTGTTTTGTTCTTATTCGAGTGAATCTACGTCCTTAGCTACACTCATTTTAGTCCATATGTGCTGTACTGTGTCCTGTAAGTTTATATGCACATTTTGAGCCAGTATTTTCGGGCCTGTCTGCTACTTTGCGTATACTCACAAAGACGAGAAGGTTTGTGGGACAGAATCTGATTAAGCCGTGTGCGTGTTCATGTGTGTGTGTGTGTGTTGCGCGGACCTGAGCCCCGAGCTTTGAATGTGTGTGTGGACTTGCAGACCTCAGCTCGGAGATGTAATCTGATTTGCAGAAATGAACGGGTCGTTTCACATGACTGGTTTAAAGGACCACTGGCGCAAGGTTGTGCCAGTGTCCCTAACTGGTGTGTGTGTGTGTGTGTGTGTGTATACCTCCAAGTATTTATTTGCCTTCACAAATTACACTGCAGAAATCTGAGTTTGTTAGTTCAGGCTCCCAAACAGTAGAAATAGAAAGGTGTTGAAGTTTGCTGTGCGGTTGAACAAACCACAATGCTGCGTTTATTCTGTTGTTCTAGGTTTTAAATGAGATTTATTTGGGGGAAAAAAAAGGTTACATGAAAGTAAGGCCACTGCTAATTAACAGTCGATTACACATCTGGAAAAAAGCACAGCTCTGCTTTAGACTCTGGTGCGGGTTTTGTTTTGTTTTGTTTACACATCTCTTATAATCAGAGCTTTATTTTGAACTAATGGACCATCAGAAATTATATCAAATAATTGAAATCATCCTATAGCCTCAGCCCTCTTTTAGAGGACTGCTGGGATCAAATCCCCTGAAAGCTTTGCCTCTGAATCCTCCCTGTTTTTTTAACATTGTTTGTTGATGTTTTTTTTCTTTCGGGGTGGAGATTCTCTGCTGGACGAGGTCCATCATGTGATTTTCATTGGAGAGTGGCCGGAGGAGACGACCACAGTAAAAGCAAGCGAGCGTGTGTTTGTGTGTCATCTGGCCTCGTTAATAAATGCAGGTTGCTTTCCATCTGGGGGTCATCAGTTGCGGTCATCACATCACAGCCCTAGGAGGTGACGTTTGCAGCCATGTGCGTGCTCGTCGGTGTGTCCGTGTAGATGCTTGTTGATGCACAGAACATGTGAGTTTCTGAGAGGTTCCAAGTGTGTGTTTGGCGTTTGTGTTTTCTCTCCCGGGTGCGGAGAGCTCATAAGCAGCAGGACGATGCAGCGGGCAGGAAGCTCTGATCCCATCAGGCGTGTCAGCAGGGGCAGTTTTTCATAAGGCAGTAATCTCACCACACAAAGGGGTGTCCAATATTAGAGAGAATAGAGAGCCCCATACCCCTGAGCTAATCAAGACCTGACCAACCCTTCTCCTGGCTCGCCAACCCTCTCAACATTACCTCATCGGGAGGCTTAGCCTAGCCACATGCTGCTCCGGCCTGCTGGTCTACATGATAACTCACTTAGCTCAGTACGATAGCTAGAAGAAAAAAAAACGGAAATATAAGAAGGGATATAAAAGAAATGGGACCAGCACAACTACCTATGGTGCCTGGTGCCAGGGAAAGGTATTTTAAAAGGGAGAGGAAAGAAAGAATCATTTTACCATGTCCTCCAGAAACTCTGGGAAGCAATTTGCCGGTATTCAGTTTCTCTCCCCGCCGTCCTGTTATTGCTGTTTTCCCCTCAACTCTTGGAGCCTTCAACCTGAAAGGAGGTTCTTAAGTTCGGGCTTTGTGTCACTTGGAAACAGTGCATTTGTTGCCAAGGTAACAGGTCTGGGACAGTGAAACTCAGAAGCAGAGAGCACCTTTGTCCGTGAGTGGATGAAGAGGGACTGGAGCTGTAACCGGTCCAGAGAGCACAGCTTCGGTCTTAAACACGTCTGTATGAAGAAACCTGAAGTTTCTTGATCCAATATCTACCTGAACCTGTTAACCTAATGAAATACAACCAGCACACACCACGTCATTTAAAATGGTACGATGGAAAAGCCACTTTGACCGCCTCCCTTCTCCTGACCTGCCAGCTACTGCAGAGCTCCACATGAAACCTTAGATCACCCCACTCTGTTTTATGTAAATCTACGTCGCGACTCCAGGTTCGGCTTTTTAAATGTTCTGGAGAAGGTCTTGAGTCATGCGGTCATTATAAAACCAGGTCTGGTTGACCAAGAGCCTAAAAGAAGGTAGTCAGGGCAGTTGAGTGATAACCTGAATAACACAGGCCTTTTCCTGGATTTTGATGGTGGAGCGACAAACATTTTTGTCACTTTTTGCATTTGTGCAGTTATTGTACTCTGCAAAGATCATGATTATGTAACTTAGGCCATGCAGTACGTCTATGTGCCAGTAGCTGGTCTTCTATACCAGCAGTTCCCAGCCTTCTGTCCCATTAAAGAGGACCTATTATGCTTATTTTCAGGGGCATACTTGTATTTGGGGTTTCTACTAGAACATGTTTATATGCTTTAATGTTCAAAAAAACGCTTTATTTTTCTCGTACCGGCTGTGTTGCAGCACATCTTTTCACTATCCCTCTGAAATGCTCTGTTTGAGCTCCTGGCCGAAAAGCCCAGTCTGCTCTGATTGGTCGGCTGGCCCACTCTGTTGTGATTGGTCAATCGAACCAAACTCTTCGGACTCCACTCCAGCTCCGCTCTAACTAGCTTTGTTTGAAGGTGTGTCAAACTAGCTGCGAGGCAGGATTTATGCAAATGTGTTACTTGGTGACATCAACACATTACAGATGAAAAGGCGGGACTTCAAGCAAGGCGTTTCAGGCAGTTCAGGAGCAGTGTTTCTGTGGGGAAGAGTAACTCCCTTTGGCATGAACTTTGTAACTTTGCAGACCTTTTACATGCACAAAAAACTACATAACACACTAAAGGAAAGGGAAAAAGCACAATAGGTCCTCTTTAAACTGAAGCACTGTGTATATGTGGCCCATCATCACTGGTTGCATTGAATATGAGTGATTTTTCATCCTGTTTTATATGACTAATGTTTAGAGGCACGGAGAGGTAAAATTCTCCAGTATAATTAGAGAAATGTCAGAAAAAATCTTGTGTAGCTTACATGTTTTTTCCCCATTTTCCTATCCTGTTAATCATCTCATGATTCCTCAAACTTATTTTGAGACTGAAAGGTTGGAAGCGACTGCACCGTAACCTCATCATACCTGTGAAAACAGAGGAAGGAACTGATTGCTCTCTCATTGTACTGTAGAAAAATAAATATTTGTTGGAGCAAGTTTGGGCAGAGCTGGACTAAATTACATCTGATTTCTCAGGGTTTTCTTGTCAACTTGTATGTTTACTCTTCAATGAGTTCCTCTCTGAATCATTTTATCCTTTATCTTTTTCAGATGATCTCAGGTGAGCGCCGAGAAGAGGCTGAGTAATGGAAACATGACCTCAAGAGATTCAACAGGTAGGGATGACTCTGTTTTTTTTTCTTGTTTGATCATCATTCAAGTGGAATATCGCACACGGTGCCGCCTTATTATGAGCTGACAGTTGCTATAAACAACCAGAGTATGGTACATCCACTGATCAAACAAAGGTAGCAGTACTTCACATGTATGTGAGACAAGATCAGGGTGGTGGCACTGGCTTCTTGCTTCTTTTTTTTTTTTTATTGTGTAACTCAAGTCATGACAGCACGGTAAAGAATGCAGTGGCACAGAGATATCACTTCAAACACGGCGTCTCTCAGGAGCCTCAGATCCTTTCAGTGGAACTGAATGAAGATATGCTTTGATGGCCAACCACAGAGTCGGTGGCTTTCAAAGAAACCTGTTGATGGGCTTGTGCTGGGCAGCCAGCAGGCTGAATGAGCGGTACTGTATACGTGCGCCTCTCCGGGTAGCCGTGGGTGTTCTCAATGGAGGTCAAACATGCTTGACCCCAAGATGAGTAGTCTTTTTCTATAGATTTCAGGGTTTTTTTTCCCTCCCGCTACCAGGTTCTGTGGGTAAATGAAGGGGAACTGTGTGTGTGGATGGCCCGGTGCCAGCAGACAGGTACAGTAGATGTGCTGATGAGGGAGGCCGATAGGGGCCGGCCTCAGTGGCAGGCCCCAGGCACAGACAGGCGTACACGGGCAGGCTGAGACTCCGAGGCAGGTTGGGACCTGGTCCTGTATGCTGATGCTGCACTACTGGCTCTGCTCCAAGGTGAGGCATAGGAGAGAAACGTGGGAAGGGAAAAACCAGAGCAGAGGGCACAGGGAGCGATAGAGAAAATCAGGTGAAAGGATGATTGTTGAGCCAAAAAGATGAGGGTAGATAATAACAGAGAGTGTTAACAAAAAGCAATAGAGTGGCTTTAGGTTTAGGGGAAGCAAAGCTGGAGAGAGATGATGATGATGTGTGAGGCCCGGGGGAAGATGAAGAAAGAGCTAAGCGAGTGAGGCCTCGTCCTGTACGCATGGTGGAACGTGACTCCTCGCAGGTAAACCAGCTCAGAGGTGCAGACAGGCAGAAAGAAGATGAGAAACTCTGATAGATGACTACTTACCTTCTGACACGTCTGTTCCATCCCCGGGCAAAGAACAGGTCCCGCCACTTTGGCTGAGTGAATGGTGTGCGGGGGCAGACAACGACGACGTAATGTCATTTCGAGGGAGGTTTGTAAGCACAGGTAAAGCAGACTGCGGGTTGTCGAGAGGCCACCTACCTGCATTACCTCACCTCTGACGTCGTCGTGAAAAAAAAAAGCAGATGTTGTACACTGATCAACGCTGCTCTCGTAAGACAACAACATCCAACTGTCCAATCTTGAGTAACACTTCATTTTACAGGTCCGCAAATTTCATGGTAAAAAATTACATTATTATAAACATTATTTAATAATTATATTCCGCAATTTCCCAACAACTGGTAATTTATTTAATACATTTCCAGGAAAAGAATACAAAGTTAATTGATATGCTTTATTTCGATGTCTGCTGATAAATAGATAATAATTAGCAAATAACTTATTTGAAATTTCTTAAGAAACTCGCTTCTCAAGCCTAAGGGCCCTATTTTAACCATTATATGCTATTTTAGCATATAATTATTAAATCATGTTTATAATAAATTCATTTTTGATACATTTTGAGGTAAATATTGGGGTAATTTGGCAGTAATTCCAAAGAAATTTCAAACAGGTTACTTGCTAATTATCACCTAATTACTATGAAATTTGCGGACCTGTAAAATTAAAGATGGGGTCTGCGATTTATCCAGTATACACTTTTTGTTATATTGGTTGAAATGGTCTTTACACCCCGACAGCAATCCGTTTCTTATGAGCACTGAAAAAAGACCGGAAAAGATCCGTCATCTGTAGCTGCTGTAATCCTGTAAAAACGTCTACCAGTCAGTAAAAATGGTCCCGGTTGTAAGGAACCAATCAGATGCCTCCCTGCCTCCCTGCTCGTACTCTAGCCTCAGCGTGCACCAGCGTGAACTCAAAGCGCGTCTCCGCCGCACGTTCACTGGAGAGTGGAAGAGAAAACTCAGCTCTTAAAACACCGGACAACGAGAACGAACTCGTACCACTATTACCATATTATCGAAAAATACAACTTTGATTTAGTTGTTTATGTTCTGTTAGTTTACTTTATAAGATACTGCAGATTTAAACTATTTATTCTAACAGCTCAAAGTGAAGTCAGACAAACAGGATTATCAACGAGGGGAGACGGCGGATAGAAAACATTGCCGAACAAAATGTACGTTACTCAAACTGCTTTTTCAGTTACAGAAACAAACGAGTGGACTGATCTCCCTCCAGATATTAGAGTAATGTTAAAAAGGGTCGTGTTGTCTCAGCAGGTATCTCTCTCTCTTTCCCTCCCCTCTCTGCTGCTCTGTGGCCGGCTCTCCGGCGAGCTGCTGCCCCCCCCCCCCCTTCCCCTCCGTCAACAAGGAAATAAAGCCCCTCGTCTACGAGACCGGTCTCTTGAGAGAGCTCCAGCTCATAGCGGGGTCTGTGTGAGTGAATGCCCGGGTGGAGAGGTGGCGATCCCGGCAGGAGCTAGCTAGCTGTGCCGGCAGTTTGTGGAGCTTCTAAACTTCGACAACAGTGGAGAAAATGTTTGATTCGCCATCTAACATCGTAAAACTGTCAATATTCTAAATCTACACCGTTGATTTCTCGCCTCAACATTTTTCAGAAGTGAATTTAGTGATGAAATAGCTACGAAAAATGTGAAGTAGTTACGATGCGGCGGTGCTCGTGCATGTGTGTGGGGGGCGTTGCCTTATAAGGAGTTTCGAGGGGAGGGGGGGGTTTAGAGGGAGCTCCTGAGGCGATGCGACTTTCAAATTATGCTAGTTTTCCAAGATCGCAGACCCCAGCTTTAAGTGTTACCCAATTTTCTCATCTTCTCCGTCAGCTGTCCACACTTCTATTCTTGATAAAAGTGATATTTTATTTCAACGCGTTTTCATCCCAATTCGTCAGATACCGACGCTTCGTCAGAACCCTCGGTGTCACTCTTTTTGGGCGCAGTAAACGCGTGCTTATTGTTGTGAAGTAAACAAAAGCACATGCCTAGGTTCAGGTAATAAAACCACTATAGTTAGGTTTAGGGAAAACATGGTTGGGCTTAAACTATTACTGTTTGTACAGTGAAGGTCGAGGCAGATGGCCGCCCACCCAGAGCCGGGTTCTGCCCAAGGTTTCTACCCGCTAAAGGGGAGTTTTTCCTTGCCCTTGTCGCATCAGAATGCATGCTCATGGGGGATCTCTTGTTGGGTCTGTAAAGTATAGAGTACAGTCTAGACCTGCTCTATATGAAAAGCGTCTCGAGATAACTTCTGTTAAGATTTGAAGCTATATAAAAATAAATTGAATTGAATTGAAAATGACACTGAGCGTTGACCAGAGGACATGAACGAACAGCTGATTGTAACGTGACACACGGGACATGAACAGTGGTACTGAACGCAGACGGTCTTGACAAAGCGTCGGTATTTGACGCCCTGGGAATGAGAATAGGCTGTTTATTTCATCGAAATGAGACGTTTTTTCAAAATCAGGTCCTTTTTTTGGGGGCTTGAAGTGATACTAAGTTCGACATCTTAATTCTGGTATTCGACTGCAAAGCGGCTAGCTCCAGCTGCAACGTGAAAAGGCTCAGTGATTCGTATCCACACTGCTGGAAGCAAAAGACTTTGCCACCGCTCATAATGTGATAATTTCAGCTCTTCAACTGCAACTTCTTTTTATGCCAGTTTGATTCCTAGAGCCCTTTTTTGTGTGGAAAGTTTGTGAAAGCAGCCAGATCTGCTTAAGGCATCTGCGTGTTGATCGATTCTGGGTGTTTAATGAATCTCTGGTTGTTTTTAGTAACTTCACTTAACAGTTTAACATTTAAAAAAACAGGAAATGTTGCCAGAAAAGATTAAAACCTCTAATTTTCTTTAGTATGAGAAACATGTGTCAAGCTTCAAGTGGTTTTTGGCCTCAGTCCATCATTAGTTTCTGTATTATGTTTCTAGGATCACACTAAATCCTGGTTTGGACCGTGGACCAGCATCCCCTGCAGCAGATGTTTGCTCCTGGCATGGCTGCGAACAGCGTGAGCTCCATCGCTGACGATCCAAGCGCCAGCAGCTTGGACTTGGGAGAAGCTGTGACATAAACTCAGCGGGACAGCGGAGTGTATTCCGCTGCTCAGACATTATGGAACAGATCAGTCAACGCCGTTTGGAGAGAGCGCTCGATAGGAAAGTCCGTGAAGGCGCGTTTACCGTAGTCGCCACAATGGATCTACACATTGTTTGACTTTTTCTAAATTGAACCTGGATTAATATTTTCCCGTATATACATCTGCTTTTGATATCCAGTGTTTATTCACGCTGTTGCTCATACACCGCAGTTGTGACATTATACTGTGTTATTCTGGATACAGTATCAACAAGCGCTGGAGCTGTAAACGGAAAATAATCAGATGTTATTTTCATTTTTAGGCCTATTTTTTTTTTTTTTTACACACTGAAGGCAGCGCTTGCACAAATGCAGTCAAAGTGTATCTTGTGAAGAGCACAAGAAATATTTCCCATAATAATAATAATAATAAATTATGATCAAGACATAATGTGACATCTTCTAACAAAGAAACCATTGTTATCAAGGTGCATCTGAATGCAACTATTGACATTTCAGTGGCAGCATTGGCAGCCTTTGCTATTATTTAATTAGTAATGTTGTCAGGCTGTTTGTTCGGATAATGATTTATAGCTCCATAACTTCTGTTGTGTCTTGGAAACCCTATTAAAACAAATAAGAAAAGTGTATCCAAGCTAATGTCTGTTTATTTTGTCTTCGCAGCTGCAGATCTATGAGACCAATAACCGATAAGATGCTTCCACGATGTTCGTTATGTGTCTGTTGTTATTAGTCATTCTGGCTTCAGTACTAGTCAGGCCAGTATGTGCTACTAGGAGGATTATTGTATCACTCTTTTCTTGTTTTCACTCCTGCTCAGGCAATGAGAAGCAGAGTGAAAGTGAAATTTAAAGTGAAAATGGAAAGATGTGACATTTAAATGTTGAAAGGTTATTGGAAATCACAGGGTTTTACTTCACTAATACCAGTGTGAATAATAGGTCAATTTTGAAGTGGTATAAAAAAACATTTACTGCGCAAAACAATCATTTTCTTTTATCACAAGGTCTTTTTCTACATGACATCATGGAAAATGTGTTTACTTTACTGCTGTGTTTAGTTTCTGTAAACCTCGTATGTATGCATGTTGACGGAGAAGTGCTTAATGTCAAAGTTTGGGTCAGTCGAAGTCAACTATGAGTGAAACTGCAGGGAGTTTTCGCCATTTTGTGAAAGAAAATCCCCATAAAGACATTCCAGTGTACACTACAAATGCATTTATTGTTTTTTATTACTTTAAGTGAGTTCAACAATTCAGCAGTGACTTCCCATTCAACTGTCTTTCACTGTCAATTTCAGCTGTGATTCAATAAGGTTTGGCTCGGGAAGTGGGGGCTATGCGGGCCCTGCGGGGGATGGGACGTGGGTTCGGGGAGCGCGAGGGAGCGGAGTTGCTAAGGGGGTAATTATTCCTCAAGGGGTTGCTTATTGTTGTCTTTCTCTGTGCGATAAAACAAAGCGGACTCAGGCTTTGCTCGGGCTTTTATTCTGGCGCTTGACAATGTCCTGACAAGTTGTTCAAAGCGTCATAGGGATCATATTAAGAATCAAATTTGTGGGGGGACGGGGGTCATCTCCATCTGTAAAAAGAAAAAGGGGGTGCGAAGGCCCCGGTGCTGATGTTTTTGGAAGTTGAGCTTCATGACATCTTTATGGCCCTGCTTATGGTCAACATCATTAGCATGTCCACAATGGACTTCCCTACTTGCTTGCCTCCCCCTCTTTTATTTGCCTCCCCCCCCCCCCGCTTTTTCTCACACACATACACAGCTCAGGGGAAAAATGACCTCTCTGCAGCTCTCAATTCACTGCACTTCTATAGCCCTGAATGGACCGGCTCAACAAAAGGTGACATAATTTTCTCAGGGTTTGATTGGCCCCCTCCGTGCCACAGGATGACATCATGCAACCCCCCCAACCTCAACGCATCACAACCTACCCTCCCCTCCATGTTCTTGGATGCTGGGTTCCCAAGACAACAGAGGCTGTGGGGCAGGACTTGGCAGTATGTTGCGGCTTGGCCGTCCATAATGAGCTCAGGCGGCGTTGCTCTTGTGTTTGCGGTAAACAGTCTTGGTGGAAATGATAGGAGACGGGAAAAGGGGGAGGGATGAGTCTTGGATGTAATTCGCTCTTCATTCCACCTCTCCTCACTACATAGGGAGCGTTGATGTAACGTTCTGCAATAAGGAGTGCATTCCAGCGAGAAGTGTCAAGCCACAAACTTTTAACGTCAAGCGCGAGCTTTGCGTCGGCCGCCGAGCTCTCGCACTTGAAGCTCCGCCAAGTTTTGGTGCGAGTTTCATTGTGTCTCACTTTCTCTCTCATGAGGTTCAAGGAGGGAGTGTGTTTGTGGGATGGAAGAGGGGGGGGGGGGCATTTGAAGAGGGATGTGGGCTCATGCACAGCCCACAAGCAATTATTAGTTTTCTTTAATTAATGAAGACAGAGGATTCACGCCTGCTCTACTCTGATTTTTTTAAATTAAATTTGAAAATTAGAAATCAAACAAAAAGATACACAGAACTCTTTTTCTCCCCTCTTTGTCTGCGTACCCACAATTTGAAAAAGGGCAGTGATCGGGGTGTTCCTCCATTCGTCGGTCTGACGTCAAGTAACAAACCCTGGATTCTCCCACAGTATCAGAGCCAGAATAGCTGCTATTGGCTGCCTGTAGTAGCTCGGCTCGGTACAACCTGTGACCCTGACTAATAAATGCCACTTTTCACGCTGGTGTGCATCCAGGACCATTACAGGCCCTGCACACCAGAGTATCACACACATACAAATGGCCGTTTCCCCTTGGAATTGTCGTTAATGAGGATAATTTGAAGTGAGGTTGACATGCAGCCCGGAGCCAAACCTTGTTGGTTCCAAACACTCCTGCAGCATAGACGCCTTTTAAGCACACTCCAAACCATTTCCTCAAATTGGAGCTGCATCCCACGAAAAAATGACACAATTACTACTTGGTCTTGGAGAATGTCCACATTTCATGTTACACATTGCATTAAAGAGTCATGTGTGACGCATGGTAGTGCTGGTACGTACTGGTTTTAATGGAAAAATATGTTATGCTCTTCCCATACAGCTTTTGGTCTTTATCTTGTCCATCACGCCAAGTCTCTTAGCCACTTTAAAGTGCACCTCTTTACAGTTTTCATGCTTTCCCTTTCTTGCCGTTCGTTGTGGTGTGATGTGATTAACTGTGGTGTGCCGGGTCGGCCCCTCCTTGGACTTCGTTTGGAAGAGAGCGCAGCTTTAGTGGGTTTTCGAGCTTGGATGAGCGTTGACTGGGTATCGGTTACCTCTGGCATGCTGAGGGTGCGTGGGCTCCCAGTGGCTATGACGTCGATCCACTCAGCTCTGCTTGCATAGGAGGAGAAAATGGTGGGAATCCACTACTTTCCCTTTCTCTCTGTATTTTCCACAATTGTTCTTTATAGAGGTAACCTATTTTCCAACAGGTTTTCACTTTCTAATGTGTCATGGGATTTACCTTGAGTTTATTTCGTGACCATATTTTCCCAAGTAAGAACTTTATCAGTGAATCAACAGTGAATTGATAGTGACATTAAGGTTATGTACTTCCCAAAAATCACATCAGTGTTTGTGGTTTATTTTGCAGTGACAGCCTTGATTGGCATGGTGACATAGATGAGGCGGTTGCATGGGAAACCATCCCTCAGTCTGGGCAGGCACCCTCTCTCACCCTCTCCATCGCGCGCCCCTCTCTCTCTCTTAATCCCCATTGAGAAGGGGAAGGGGAGACTCGGGGAAGCAGGAGAGGATGAAGAGGAGGAGGGGAGCGACAGAACAGGCCAAAGGCTCCGCTGACATCCATGGGAATCTGCAGATCCATTCACTCGTAATTATTAGCATCAATGCAGAGAGGCAGTGGCAAGGCGAGGGGCGGGGGCAAGGGGGTGTGGGAGAGTTTTTGGGGGGGTGGGATTGGGCGGGATGGCGATGAGGGGTGGTGTCAGTCCAAGATGGAAATCAATCACCAGAAGAGGCTGTAATGAGAGCGAGACAGAGGAGAGTGATACTTTCAATTATGGCAAAGATGATGTGAGCAGCATTTGTCAGCGCAGCATTTCCGCTTCCTTCGTGTCTGGTCTCTGGAGAAGTGATTACAAGAAAAGAAATATTTATAGACAGAGGAACTATAGACACATCATGAAATGTGAAGCCAGTCGTCATGAACATTTTATCTCGTATTTAGTCATTTTTTTCCACTTGGTTTTTATGTTTTAGGTCACACATGACTAATGAACTACAGTCAGTAATCCTCCTACTTTAGCATTTTGACTTAAACCTGCAGTAGGCAGAATGTTTTTGGCATCATTGGGCAATGATAGCCCGTAACAAGAGACTTTGGCCAATCATGAGTCATTTCAGAGAGAGAGCGTTCCTATTGGCTGTGCTCCGGCTGGTGGGCGGTGCTTGGTATGTCCTCAACAGATCTCAACATGGCTGCCGGGTCACAAACTTTTTCATTTTACAGCTAAACAGTACACTACAAGATGTTTCTGTAAACATTTGAGGCGAGAAATAGGCATTACAGTAACAGAATATTGATTCATATTTGATCAGCGCTGCCTAGTTTGACCGTTTGATCTGAGTTTGCGAGTGATTGACAGCTGCTCAGAGACAGCAGGCTCCAGCTCGGCTCTGATTGGTTGTTTTCCTCCGGTCTGTGAAATCTTGCAGATGTCATTAGGAGCACCAACAGATTACCTGTCTCATGCACTACTGTCAGGATATAGCGACCGTTTTGTAAAAATAACTTTTTTTAATCATATTTGCTCCGTTTCTTCTCACTACAGCTTTAATTTATAGCATTATGTTTTAATCGTTTGCCTCCTATGACACATTCGTCATGCACGTATATCACTATTTTTCATGCGCATGTGTGAGACAGTAAAATAATTCATGTGCACGTGTGCTTCCTGTCCGTCTGTGTGAAATGAAGGAGCAATGTGGATGTTCTCAAGTCCAGCATGCCAGCCCTCCGTCCCCTCTACATCATACATCACCCTGACAGGCCATTTCACTCCTGGATTCAGAATTCCAGCTGAGCGACCACCTCAAACACTTTGGCTTGTCCCCGCTCGGTGAGAACGTCACTCCCAGCCCGCTGAACACCACGTTTGAACTTTTGCCGACTGAGCCGAGTCTGCCCGACGGGGGGAAACTATGACAAATGTTTTTTTCTATTTTCTCCCTTTTTTTCACTTGAAAATCTGAACACTTTCCAGCAAAGGGTGATTCAGCACGGCAGCTTTAGTGGCCTGACCTTTCACTGATTGGCAAAGAGGAAGGATCAGATTTAAATGGAAGACACTAAAACTTTTTTAGAGGTGCGTTTTCAGTTTTGCTCATTTCTTCTGTCTGTGAAAGAAAGGTCAGGTCAAAGGTCATGTCAGCACTTGTCCTCTTCGTTGGAAGGTCGGGTGATACTCACTGGAGTTTACCTTGGGAAACACAGACAGATAGAGATGTGTCATTATGCCTCTGGTGAATTTAGACAGAGGGTGTCAACCTGTCAGCTGCAGGGATAAATAATGTCTTCATGTGAAGCTGTCAGAAAGAAATGTCACAATAAGTTGGTCGCATTATTTGTGCTGCCGCCGCCAGCACCAATGGACCCCATCGCTAGGTATATATCGAGTCTTTATAATCTTTTAAGCTTGCATTCTCAACTGAAGTATGATGATTTTAAAGGTGCTAATAATAACATTCAGCTACTAGATGTGATATTCTCCCTCCACATCCCATTGCTTTTACTTCACAACATGTCGTTGCCAGACACTTACCGTCAATCTCAACCATTTATCCGTTTTTTCCACACTAACTGACGACCCAGAGACACCACGTGATAACGTCGTTTTACCATTGGCTCACAAGCCCTGTTAGAAGTGGTAACCAAACGTCAGATATCTTCCACAGAGATAAACAAAACATTCATTTTGGACCCGCCCAAATTATTAAAATGATTAATTCACATTCATAATATTTTTTTTTCAGGAAAAGCCATACTTTTATTCGGCATCTTTCTAAAAGCTTGGTGGATGTAATTTTTTTTTTAAATATTCATCTATATAAAATGTTATCAATAAGATCTTTAAATAACTCCTAACGTTATTTGCCTTTTTCTATGAGAGTTATAAGGTGTGATTACACATTATCTTCTCCTGGCATTTCCCTGCCTCCCACGCTGCAGGAATCTTCTGGTCAGAGAAAGTAGTGACCCCTTGACCTATACACACAAAGTTCCTTTTTACATGCAGCACTTGAATTTCGTTTCCCGATGTGTAGAGCTGGCAGAGGGGTGAGGAACAACGGGAACTCACACGGCCATCTATCACAATGATCGCACGAGCAAAGATGGCGGCAGTGTGTTGCTCGTGCATTGGCATTGTGTGCACCGTGGAAATTTCTTCCTGCACATTGAGCACGTTAAAAACACACTCTAGGTATTGCACACACACACACTCACACACATAGACATGTATCTCACACAGCCAATCCCAGTTCCAGATAAGACCTGTCATGTCAGGCCCTGTTTACACAGCCAGTGAGGCCCTCGGCACCAACTGATTCAGTCGCCTCACCCCCGTCGTGCATGTACATACACCAGGATAACTCTCGGACACCCATATTTGCACACAGTCAAGGACATAACAAAGATACGGACAAAATCGACAACCATCTATGCCTTTCCCACCTTCTGTCGGGGACCATGTCAATCTACGAGTGTTCATACAATACGCTGAAAAGTGAACGAGCTACAGGCCAAATTAAATATTCTAACTGACACACAAACTGCTGCTATGACTCTAGATTTGAATGAGTTTATATTTAGGCTGATAGTGATACCAAAGAGGGTAAAGGTTAAACCCAGCGTGCATCCTGTGGGCAGAAATCAGAGGAATCCAAGACAAAATTAGGTTCTTCTTTTTATCTTGAAACAGAGGATGATCAAAATACTGCAGACTCAGGGTTTTCCTTCACTGTGTGTTTGTATTTCAAAGGCAGCTTTGTCTTCCCGTTCATCCTGCTTGAAATGTAGCCCAGAAAGTTGACGATGTGCGATCTTATCAGCGAGCCCCAGAATGTTCTCGTCCTCGCCAGAAATTCAAAACGCTTCCTACTTCATCGAAAGCTCCGGGGTCAACACCATTCATAATTCTTCAGGGTATATCGTGTTTAATCCATTTCGTGTGCACTGATTTGAGTAAGACGTTATGTAATTATCACATTCACACATAAACAGTCATTGACCCATTTTGAGAAATAAAAGCTATTTTTACTTAAACATCAGAAAAAGTTTAAATTCATGTTTTGAACATTTGACTTTTCTAATTTTCTACTTCTTACTTAAAATAATTGATATGCAGATGTGTCAAATATAATATCTGATTCTAGTCTTTAGTTAAAAGCAACCAAAAAGTATTAATGATTAAGTTAAGTCCAGGTATAGTTCATCAGTTACATCTGTGATATCTTTTTATTGTTAACGGTGCATGTGGAGTTTTCATGTAAACGTTTTTTTACATTCAGTCTTACTTGTCAGAGCACTTTATGTGTATCCTTGAGGTCTAACCATATGTATAAGTGGGCGTAGTCATCGTCCATTGGTTTGTGGACTGCCGTTTTGAAGCCTCGAGTTCAGAATTTGTCCAGTTGGTGTAAAGTGCAGCAGTAGCACTATATGACACATAATACAACCTGATCAGGAAGTGGAGCACTAAAACCCCCTTTTTTCAGTCCAAAAGGCCAGACCTTCTGAATATGCATGTTCTGTGTGACACACTCATATGCTGAGGCACGTTTAGATTTTCTGCGGCCTCCACGAACACACATCAATCGCTGACAGTGAGCGGTGTTTCAGGGTGGGTGCCTGATGTGACTGATTCAAGGCTGTGCAACATTTTCCAGCAGTTGGCTCCATGTGTCTTCTCCCTGGGGACGTGTTTCTGTGTGGGGAGAGCAGGACCAGCCAGAGGCTTTGCGGCCTCCCTGCCTCTTCTGAAAATCTGCTTGCTTGTGCCAAAATGCTGCCTACTGTTGATCCTGTACACTGTTCAGCTTGAGGAAATGCAGGAACCTCTAATTGTGAATCTGTTGCTTTTGTTTGTGTGCTTCTGTCAGGTGTGTTTTAATAGAACTTATTAACAAATGCCTGCGTGGATGGTATGATTCAGCTCTTTCCGTGAATACGAGTGTAAAAAGTTTCATTGTTCTCACTCACATGCATTCCCACGTTGAATCCTCCTGAGAACGGCCATTGGCAAATAGTCCCATCTACTCCTGAAGCAGTTTTAATGGCATTGTCATCTTTGCAGGTGGGTGTAATTTGGCACCTGTTGGTATCAGACCCAGCGGTTCTCATGGAATATAATGCAAATATCTTCTGGTCTTATTAGAAATCACAATTAGTGCACGAAGGCACTGAAGTCCTTTCATTTTCTGCTTTTCTGTACTGTGAGAAAGCAGCATACTTATCATCGAATTAGCCAGTTACACAACCTTTGTTCACCTCTAATAGACTACACCTAAGAGACCTAACTAAAATCCAACCTGATCACACTGTATTCATACTTGACATATACTGAGAATCAGACCATTAAAGGTGCTATTGATAACATTCAGCCACTAGATGTCGCATTCTCCCTCCTCCATTCCATTGCATTTACTTCACATCAAGTCGTTGCCAGGCACTTACTGTCAATCTCCGTTTTTTCCACTCTGACGACCCAGAGATACCACAGGATACCAACGTCATTTTCCTATTGGCTCACAAGCCTTGTTAGAACTGGTAACCAAACGTCAGATATCTTCCACAGAGATCAACAAAACATTAATTTTGGACCTGCCAACATTTTTTAAATGATTAATTCACAATCATAATAGTTTTTTTTAAGGAAAAGCCATACTTTTATTCAGCACCTCTATGGTATCAAGAAGACCTTTAAATGCCCCTTACTCTAATCAAGCTGTCCTTTCTGTTTGGTCTCACATTTCACCCCCTGCATTTATTTAAAGTACCTGGGAACTCCCCCGACAGAGGGACTTATTCAGTATAACAGACAGCGGGGAAATGACAGTGTCTTTGCGGTGCAGAATGGGGAAACATTCAGCTCAGTTATCTAAAGAATCTCTCCAGCATAGCAATGTGCTATCGACTATCGTTTTTGTGTTTACGCCGGAGTCCCTCAGCGAGCCGATGGACATGGGTGTGAAGCTGTGTGGCTTCACAGCTGGAGCCAAGCTTCGCATATCACATGATTAGAGCTCTTGTGATGGCCGTAATGACAGCGGCGGTGGCGGGGTTACCGAAAGGTTACGACCGGCTGAGGAAGAGCCACAGTTTATTGCCACTGGGGGGGGGACCAATTTACTGTGACACCACAATGTTTTTTTGGGGTTTCGCATCCAGAACTTACTCAGGAATTGGTGTCATTTACAGGCATTATTTATAGCTGTTTTATAAGACTACATAGAAATGGGGGAAATAGTTTGAAATGAACATAGCATGATTGATAACAAACACAGAGTGTGGGATGGATGGACGGATGGATGGGTGTGAAAGAGTGTCTTGGGACTGCAGCACATCCTGTCAGCTGAGCTCCCCTCTCTACCTCTCCCTCCCTCCGTTGCTCCTCTTAACAGCTGGCGCTCCCGACTGCATGCGGGGTGATGTGTGGGTTGAAGGGGTCTCTCCTCAGGGTGTCCAGCTGAATCTGGGCTCGGCCTGGAGTGGTGCTCTGGGGTTACCTGACCCTTTGACCCCTGGGTTAACCTCTCAACTTCATCTCTCCCAAGGGCCAAACGCATAGCCATACTGAACGCATTAACCCACTGACCTGCCTCTGTCCTGCTTATTGATACACAGGACACTTCATCCTCACTCAGTAGTAACAATAGCTATTATTATATGCCGCAAGACCCTCATTTGCAAATAGAAAAATATGAGGTATGATAAAGCGTTTGAGGGGATCAGGAAGTGCTCAGAACATGCTAATGCTGAGTGGACAGTTGTGGACAGGGGTTCTCGAAATTTTTGGGGCCAGGGACCCCTTAAAGGGGAGAAAATCCCATCTGTAGATATGTACTTTTTAATGATACAGCACAATTTTTTAATTCATAGCAAATTATTTCGCAGGTCCCCTGACAGAGTGCCACGGATTCCAGGGGGCCCCCGGACCTCACTTTGAGAATCACTGATTTAGGACACCGTCACGCCAACAGCAGTCTGTTCGGCCAGATAGCTGTGACTGTTCAGCAGCTCCTGATCGAAGTTAAAGGCTGAGTCTCCGGGCCTGCGGGGCTGCCAGGCTGGTCAGGTGGAAGGCTCGGGGCTGGGTGACTGCCACGGGGTAGCACCACTCCCCCCTCTGTCCCTGATCTGCCCAGCGTGCACAGGACTTAGGGCAAAAGCTGGGGATTATCTCCACTGCACTTCCACCCCTACCACCCACTGCCTCCTTGCAACGCAACACCATGCATTACCTCCCTCCCTACTTTCTGCCCTGCACCTGCAAGACAGGACACACACACACACACACACACACACACACACACACACAAACACACACACACACACCCACACACACCCACACACACATACGCATTTATCTACAGCAGAGGTTCTCAAAAGTTTTGGGTCCAGGGACCCTTTAAACAGGAGAACATTTTCCAAGGACCCCCTCTTAATCGTAACACCGATTAAGCATAATGCTGACAACTATTTGTACTCTCAGATGGCATTGGAACTATTTGTATTCTAAAACTTTTCAACCTAAATACTTCAGACCGGTTTATTAATGATAAACAGAAACATATTTCAATTTAAATCATGTTAATATTAGATGACACATGACACTTCTTTCTGTGACATGAATGGATGTTTGCCAAAGGTTTCATGAACGGAAATGCTTCATTGTTTTTTTTTTATGCAGAACTCACCGGTGACAGACAGGTAACAATACTTGTTTTTCATGTTCTTCCTCCTCAGTTACTCACCCACACAGTCAGTCAGTCATCACTCACTAATCAACTCAGACAGCATTTGCAATGACACGTATAACGTAAGATTGAAAGTCAAGATACTTGACTTGTCAAGATACTAGTGTTTTTTTTGTTTTTATTTCTATAATATAATAATATAATTCTTTCGTCAAACAAGTTCTGTATGTACCTGCATGTACGTGCATTTCTTTGACGTTGGTTAAGTTATTTTAAGATCAGCGGTGCAGCCTTAATTTGAATGTGGTTGCATCATTAGACAAAGGAGTTAAGGATGGATCCTTGTTGTGAAGGAGATGACAGAGGGCACCAAAAGGCCTCTGCCTTGCTCTCTGTAGGGCTCCTCTCTACAGGGCACGTCTTTAAAAGTCTTGTGTTTCATTTCCCCATAACTCACGGCCTACTGTGTGCTCTACCTCTCTCGTGTCTCTTCCACTCCGCATCTCTGCTTCTCCTTCGGTCTTACACACAAATAACTCGCACCCTAATGAGCTGCCTCTCACTCATGATGTCATGTGTGAGTGTTGACAAGAATCTTGTCTCCGTGTGGGTTGAAAAGCAAACAGTAGCTGAATAAGATGACTACTGATAAGAGGCACTACAAAAGAAAAAAAAAAATCAGCCTTCACAATCGGATGACATCAGCTATAGCCTGTGGCTGACCCTGCAGCCAAAAGGCACGGAGAGATAAAAACCCAGCGGATTCATTAAAAGATGAAGTGATACAGCTGAGTGTAGGGCATATAAAGATGAAGGGAATTACCTCATTATGTTGGAATAGAGATGTGTCTCTTGCAATGATTCAATTATATTATTTTTTTAGGGGGTTGCACCGACAATGTGTGCTGCAGCTGTGGGGTGGGATCTGCTTGGCACAGTGACATCATTTTTGTGTTAAAGCTGGGAGATGTATACCATTCCCTGTGCATTTCATTGTACGGTGTTGCTGATGTCCAGCGACATCAAAATGCTGTATTGGAAGACTTACAGCTTTGTACTGTCTCCCCTGCTCAGACTTAGACAAACTAAACAAGCTAAAATGGCCTCTGAGACAGTGGATGTGCGGGGACATGTTCTCATGGCACTGCCTGCTGCAGGCTTTGGCTCAGACTCCAGGTTTAGAAGTGGCAACGTGTGCGTGTGTGTGTATGGGTGTGTACGTGCATGTATTTCAGTGCGATGGGGGGAGTGGCGGGGAGCACAGGCAACAAATCACAGGCCCGATGCCAGGTGAGATAATGACCCTGGCGAACAGGATTTTGGGTAATGGGGAGCGATAGTAGCTGTGGAAAAACATGATGTCGTCGAGCCATTTTGGCCACGATCTATAACCACTGGTTTCATGGAGGGTGGCGGCTTTAACTTGAGGAGAAAGGAGAGATAAGAGGTTGGAAGGAGGATGTAGGTGAGGTGGAGGGGAGTTTATACGAGTGTGCACACACAGGGAGGGCTGTGATGGATGTGATATGGAGGAGATTACGTGTTGTTTAGCTTGTTCTTGGTATGCACAAGTGCATAACGCGTATGGCATATCTATATGCAGAGCATGGTGGCAGATTCTTGTGTAGGAGATTTATCACAGTGCATCCTCCTTCTCCTCCTCCCTCCCCTGTCCCCTAAAAGCATTTTGCAGGCACGTAGTCACTGCACCCCTCCCTTCACCTGCCTGTGTCTGCAACTACACCACATTTGCCTGCATGGCCGAATACCCACACCTGACAGACAGACAATTACGAGCATCAAAGTAGCAGCCGCTTTGCTTTACTTTTCAACAGCAAACAGCATGTTTATCTGTATTACATTTCTGCAAGTGTAAAAATATGTGGACATCATTCAGACTAGCAACTCAAAAGGTCAAGTTAGTTCTGCCTCTTTATTTTTATCAACCAGACACATAGTAAACCTCAAACAGAAACAGGAAGTATTGTGGGTAATACAGGAAGTTCCGGCAAAGACCTTAACTCTGTGCTGGTTCAGCAAGATCAGGATTAACAAGAGACAACACATATATCTAGGTTAGAAAGAGCCTGCTTGGTTGGAAGGGAGCATTGAGCAATCCCTTTTGTTCAAAGCTTACAGAGGACTTAACAAGAGCAAACAACCTTAGTCCCTATAACTTAGAAATGTGATTGAGAATCATAGTGCATGATGGAAATAGATTTATAATGCATCGTGGGACGTGCTTGCACAAGGGCTAGCCCGATTTAACCACGGCACTTTTTACGGTATAGTTTGGACCTTTTGAGTGAGGGCCGCCTGTGGTTTGAGGTGAAACCCAAGGCTTCACAGTCTAGGTGGGCCTACTGTGTTAGCCTAGCTCTGACAGCACCTGGGACTGGTTAGCATCCTGGCTAGAGCTAGATAGAGCTGCTGGACAGAGTTCAGCTCTGTGGGAGAGGAATAAAAGTTACAAAGAGAGAAAGAGCTTTCTAATGTAAGCATGACGTGAATGCTGCCGCACATCCCGTGGACACTCTCAAACCTACAAATCAATTCACACATGCACAGACTAATCTCTCTGTTGCTATACATCACATACAGTAGGAGCAGATGCATCACACTCAGAACCACATTTTAGTGTAGGTCCATTGCATGCAGCTGTGTTGGGTGTGCAAATAATGGAAAACAAATGGGCGAGAAAAAGAGAACTATAACATAGCTGTTATGTAATTGACGGGCTCACTTAATAAGGCAAACAATGTTATATGTTTATATGCCATTAGTCTTAGAAAGGAATGCACAAATCAGATAAGCTTTCCAACAAACTCACGTTAGCACACAAACTTCATCAGCTGTGAAATTAGCAGTTAGCACACAGAAAATGGGACCAAAACTATGTCTCTGATCTCATGTTATTGCTTGGATTTAGTTCAAATTTGCACTAATAGTGCTCTGATATCTGCCCTACACCTCAAAGCATTATGAATATTTGAGGTGTGTGAGCTATTCATTCAGGTTTTAGGAGCATTGTCCCAGAGACACATTATGAATTTCGAATTTATGAATAAAAGATACTAGGAGATTTGGGATTTGGGGGTCGTCCCCCAGGGAAATTTGAACGTTTTTGACTTAAAACTACGCAAATGCACATAATTTTGGACCATTAGTATTAGGCTATTACTATAGATAACTCAAAAAGCTTAAAAACTAAACTTGCTATTTTTTTAAAATAATTATTGTATTACTTACTCATATCATAGCCTTCATTTGAACATTTAATTCTACTGGAAATGTAGCCCCTTTCATTCTCGACCCCTCCGAGGGGACATGGATCCCGTGCCCATGCTCGTGCTGTGCCGTGCCGTGTTATGCCGTGCGTCGGTTTGTCCAGATGAAATTTAGCAGATTGATGGGAAAAAATTGAAGCACCTATTTTTCTGCCCGACACGTGTACCCGTTTCGCAGACTTTACCCCTCATCAGTTTTCTTTTTTCCATTCGTCTCTCAGCAGGATGCATTCAATCACCGCTTCAATTCATCCACTAAGGGTACTGTGCCCTAATCCCAAAATGCTCTCACATACAGCCTTACTTTTCACATTAGTGCAGGGTTAGAGCAGCGGTTCCACCTCGACTGCCAGTTGGCTGTGATCCTTGTTCCGGCTCCAGCATCTGCACCAGTGCAGCAGCATGGCAGCTCCGTCCAAAGGGGTTGCACAGACCAAGGGCCCGGGTCAGAGAGAGGGGCTCCTCTCTTGTGACGCAGTCATCACAGGCAGCCAGGGTAAGCCTCCTACTGTTGGATGGATGGGGCGATGTTCTGCCCTGGCCGGGGTTGACCCGACTAGACGACCACAAGCACTTGGCTGGCTCCGGCTCATTTTTGGGCCGCCCGCCCACCTCCATGTTCTGTGCTCCATTTGGGCTTTCTTGATCCGTCCCAAACAAAACCACAAAAGTGGAGGGGCTAATGCAGTGAGGTTTGCTGAGCAGCTCTACCCAGCCGCAAGAGCAGTGAGGTCATAGACTGTATGCCCCAGCCTAACGCTTGGCATGATGCATGGGAACTGTCTTTGAATCTCTCTCAGCGCCCGTGCCTCCTATCCCCTCCTCGTTTTCTTCCCCCCTCTATAACCCAGCTCTCTGAGTGTCAAGGATCTGACGTCCTAGCACCTCATCATCCTTCAACGTTACGAACATATGGTATCTATATCACGGCCGTATATTACTCATCTTTGAATCTCTCAAGATCCCATCCACGAGTGCTGCACCGGCTTTCCCACACAGCACAAATCATTAGTGCCTCTGCATCTTGGCATCGCAAAATGGCTCTATGACGTGATATGTTAGCTTAACAGCAGGGCTGCCAAAACAGGGCTATATGGCGAGGCAGACAGGATTTCATATTCGGATACTGTTACATGTCACATAAGGGTATCGACTCTTGAGCCAAACCCTAGCTCTCTCAGAAGGCAACATATCCCGCCTTATGTTTCTTAATTGCTGTCTTGTTAAACTCATAAAGCAATTTTTTTTTTATGAGACAGGCATAAAGACGCAGAGATTTACTGTTGACGGCATGGGTTTTGGTTTACATGTTCAGAGACACCGGGACTTCTCTCTGGGGACAAGAGGAAGCTGATAAGTAGCAATGGGGTACAGTAAAATAGCTGCAAATTTGATATCATGCATGCTGGATCCTGCTTTTGGTCCAAAAGCATTGCCCAGTGCAACAGCATATGCGGAGCAATTGTAAATAGGAAAGAGGAGAACTTTAGATTTCCTCCCATGTCTGCTCTGCAGTGACTTGCACACAGAAGACTGTAACACTTCCACAGCTCCATTACTGCCTGGGCAAGCTCCAAGGGCAATTTTGTTGTACCATACAGTGTGTTGAATGGTAATATCCCTCCTTGTTGTGCTGCACTTTTATACAGCGCATGATGAGACACGCACAGCTTGGGGAACGTATTGCTTGTCAGTCATACATTACCTTGTTCTAACACCTTCACAGACACAAAGGTGCCAGTATTGTTTCTATAATGCTCCCTCTTCCCAGGGTTTAATTCTTTATTTTACAGTGGTAGAGAAAAAAAAAAAAAAACTCACTTCCTGCATCGGAACGTGTCATGTTTCTGTCTCGCACAAACAGCCCCTTGTCTCGCAGCGCAATTTACCTGTCCCATAGCCATGAGGGCTGTTGTTCCCCTTCGCTTCGTCGGGGCACAGAGCGCAGTTCACTGGGAGGACAGGCCTTTATAGATGTCGTCTTGGTGATACGCAACCACTTGAGAGTGAGATTCAAATTATGGGATGTCATGCATGGCTGTATGAGGGAGAATGGTGCAGTTCTTTGTGATAAAACGTCTCTGCAGTGAAGTTTTACCAAGCTTTTCAAGGATTTGGCATCCAGGTATTTTTGTCATGAACCTTCACTTTCATGCACAAAATATTACAGAGCTGTTATAATAATCACGGCTTGGACAGAGTACTCATATGTGCTGCTAACTCTAAAAGACTACCATTATTTACCGCCCAGCAGTGTGAGTATTGTGCTGCCTTTGCCAGGTCTGGTGCCACAGTAAAAGGTGAGTGTGCCCCACCCTGCTGCGACTGCCTACTGTGTGTCGAAGGCCTCAGGCCAAAGCTAATGAAAAGTGTATGAATATACACTGCTCAGACTTGTTTGGCCTGTCACTGTAGCTGGAGAGTATCAGTCCAAAGCAGCTCTGTGTCTGATGGCGCTGTGCACGGTGTGCGTGTTATGGTTTGCACAGTTGCATTGGCATGCCTGTGTGTGAGAGAGCAAAGGTGAGCGATTGAGAGAAATAATGTGTGTGTGTGTGTGTGTGTGTGTGTGTGTGTGTGTGTGTTTTCCTGCATTTATATGTTGGCGCAGCACGGCAAACGCTGCTCCCCGTCCAGTATTTTGACAGTCGTGGCTCGTTAACAGATTGGATATACAGCGAGGTTTCCAAACTCCACTCATGCCTTGAAATGTAACATTTTCATTGTGCGTCACTTGAAAAAGCCTCTTCACTTTCAATTCACCATGAATCTGTCATCAGATTGTTCCAATTCCCACTTGCTACTTTATGACCACGCGCCTTTAAAAATTAAGAGGAAAATTAAGAGAGGGGAGAAGAGAACGAGATGAAAGAACTTGGGTGGGGGTGCCACAGTTTTATGATATTACCCTGCTTGTAAAAGCACACTGGTGGTGATTTCACATTGGTGGAAAATGATTCATAAATCACGTAGCTGCACTATGACAAATCTCCCTTTTGCATGGCCATGACTTTGCAAATAGAGCAGGATGTCAAAGCATATTAACAAAGAGCTGCGTAAGGTTTGACCGGTTATACTGAGGAAGATGGGTGGATGTTTTAAACTGAGTGCAAAACGTTTATTCCTGAACAATTCAAATATTAACAAGCACAAATGACACTATACTGTAACTTCCTGGCGTGTTGTGATCAGTCACAACAGATCAGAGATAGATAAGCAGCTTATGGGCATGCATTGTTAGTACAGGTTTTGTTTACAGTGAGGTACAGCTCTGCTCTTAATCCCATAGAAATATAATGCTGTCTGATTGAAAGGAAGGATGTCTGGATGTTGGAAGCATCATATGTTTTGAGGAATATAATCCGCAGTTTGACAAGTGTGCCCACTGAGAGGGGGTGGAGGCTTGTCATCTGTAAGTGAGGCAACACGTCAACACATCTACAGGTGCAATACGTCAACAGTGTTATCCTTTGCATTTTCGTAACTACAACAAACTTTGAATGGAAGCGAAACAACAAACTTTAGCTGATGCTCTGAGCCTTGTATGCTTTCAGCTCGCTGAACACAGTGTTACAATGTAATACACGCAGCGTTTGTCTCTGTGCTGTATCAAAACTATCATGCAAGGGAGAACACCAGGCAAACAATTTGATGGTGGATTAAACATGTGCAACAACATGCATACATGCTTCATTTACCTATTATAGTATACTGCTTAGTACTTCACAAAGATCTGGCAATTGCAGCTTAACCAAGCATGCAGAGAAAACACTGCATAGTTTGCCAATATGTTACAGGGCTCATATGTACAGTAGACTGACATGCATTAGCCCAAACCTGCTGTGAGGTGACACTATTAATGTCTAAAGTGCTATTTCCATTCAGTGGGCATTCATTCGAATTGAAAAATGAGCAGAAGAGCTGTTAAAGGGATAGCTCGGGTGTTTTGAAGCGGGGTTGTATGAGGTTCTTATCCATAGTCAATGTTTTACCTACAGTAGATGACGGTCGGCACGCCACTAGTTTGGAGAAACAGACAGGAGTTAGTGCACCGGAGCAAAGCAATGTACTGTTGTGAACGACAGGGCCGACAGCAAAATGTATTTTAGCCACCTAAAAGAAAGGCTCACCTATAGTAATCAATATTAGTTTAATTGTACGCTATATTTAGAATATTTTTGCCGTTTTACCTTGCAGTCAGACAGCCATTTCCAATGGGGAATTGAAGCCGTTATCTATGCTCTTGACAAAGCCACCAGACTCCATTGAAAAAAACAGTAATTTTACCTCGCAGAACTTGGATTCACCAAAGTCACACAATAGCACAAACTAACTAACCGTTCGAGGCAGCGGTAGACCAGTATCCCCTGTGTTCTGCAACGTAAAATTACAGATTTTTTCAATGGAGTCTGGTGGCTTTGGCGAGAGCATAGATGGATACGACGGCTTCAGTTCTCCATTGGGGTGTCTGATGGCAAGGTAAAGTACACTGAAACTGACATTGATTTTTTTATCTTTGCTTCCGTGCGGTAACTCCTGCTTCTCCAAACTGGGGGCATGCCGACCGTCATTAAGGTAATACACTGATACAACCCTACATCAAAACATAGTAACATCATCTAATCAAGTGTGTCTATTTTTTTTTTGATTTCGTATCCCTCTCACATACATGCAGACAAACACACGTGTGGTGCATGCATACATGACAATCAGTCTAGATGTCAGAAGTTAAAGCCACTTGTCACTTGACCGTACTTTGAACCCTCAATTTCATTAAATCATTCCTTTCGTTGGAGTATGCTATTAGTTATTCTTCAGCCCCATTCGCTTCTTGTTGTGCTGTATCTATGCAAACAGGCCACTAATCAGAAAATCTGAGTCATGCAGAACACATAAGCTGACAGCTTGTGCCCAGTAAACTGTGCTGGGTGGGTGAGACACATAAACCGGTATGTGCTACTTACTTTCATGCCATACACTCACACACAAGTATATTTAGCCATCTATTTGCCAACTTAAAAAAAGAAAACATGACAGTGACTGACGGTGGCTATACCTGCACAGTTTAACTATGCACTGGGAGAATGCAGAATGCACTCTTTACTTCCTCATTGTTTGTTGAACACTTTGAACCTCTTTTATTCCGTCCTTTGATTTCTCAGATCGGCACACATTTTGTGCAAGAACACTTCTTAAATAGCGGCTTCACATTTCCTCTACGATATCAGGTGTGCTCATATGAGTACAGTTGTACATTTGTGTTACTTTCAGGCACAAACTTGTATCGGATCTATGGAGACGGATGAGGATGACAGCTCTGTTTAGTGTGAAATAATGGGACTGTATGGTAAATATGAGGACATGGTAGTTGCCCGGGGTAGAGTGTGAAAACTGAGGCACCTCTACCTGCTGCTGCCTGTCTCACACAAACTAATTGCGGCGTGTGTGTGTGGGTGTGCTCATGTGTGTACGTGTGTTAGAGGCTGCCAAGGAGAGCCTATATGGACAGTGAAAAATGACAATATACTGTATGTAGGGGTAGGAAGGAGATATAGTATTAGAGAGCGCTTCAGTGGTTTGACAAAAGAAATGTCAAGAGGGGTGGAGAGATGGAGTGATCCCTAATGGCGGGGTGGAAATTCTGCTCTGACACAGGCCTGTCAGCACTCCCGGCAGCCATCTCAGAGCGCTGCCATCGCCATGGTGACTGCCGAATGTTTTCTTTAATAATAGGCAACTGCGAGGCCGTGAGCGTCCCCGTGCACAGATACACTTACTCATACTTTAACGACACCTGTCAGAGAAGCCGTCTCCTCCAAAACCCGATGAGCTCAACGGCTACTGCGAGGAAACGTGCGTGCTTGTGTACGATCTTGCACACACACACACACACACATATATCCCTTACAGATGAGTGCAGTCAACAGATTGGAAGTCTTCATGAAAGAGGCCTGAAGCAAAAAGAGTTTTGACAACGAATCTGTCTCGCTGTCTCCGCTTGACAAAACAAAAGCTTACGTACGCTCAGTGGAACTCTGGGGAAGTGAGAGAGGAACAAATTAGCGATATTGTTTGCGGAGGGATGTTTGGGGGCCTGCATCTGATGCTATCGCTGCCGCCTCCCGATGGTATCTCACCTCGAAGTGATCCTGGGAGATGTGCACCATGCAGGGAGGGAGGCTCGGTCACGTCTCATTGCTGTAAACTTGATAACATGCAGCCCAAAAACCCCACGGTTGGGTCGTCTTGTTGCGTCTGTTGTTTTTCTTTTTATTGCGATGAACTTCCGATGCATGTCTCTTCACAATCACGTTTTGTACCATGTTGACATAAATATGATAGCTAAAAGACGTGATTTACTCACTTCCATATAAACTATGCTGTCATTATCAAAGTGTAAATCTGCCACCGGCTGACTTCACGTCGGCCTTAGAATAACAACCGCAATCATAAAATGCATTTTTGTCCATGTTCCTGTAAGGAAGACGCTCAGATGATGGCTGGTGACTCTACTTATTAACCTTGAGTGCAGAAGGTGCTCATTAAAGCTGGAATTGATATGGCTCTTTATCTCCAGTTGTTTGCCGCTTTTGTTCGGTATGGGAATGGCGCTATAACCCAGAGTGCTTGGCAGCGGAGCGGCGGGTTGTTTTTGGCTCATGTGGCCTGTTGTGTCTTTGTCAATCACCTGGGCCTGGGAGGAAACGGCTGTCTGCTCAGGCCAGCAACATCCTGGCAGGAACCTAGGACAGCTGAAACCATGGGAATGTCTATCGAATAGAAACCCAGGGCACTATTCTATTATTGCATTGTGCAGTATTATTGTGTTGAAGAGGTTTTCTTATGGGAAAGGGGAACCTGCTGGAGCGTCCCTTATTTGATGAATTGATCGAGATTTGTGGGTTGTCGTGATCTTTGCTTTCATCATTTGTTCTTCCTACCCAACTCTTCCTCCCTGCACTGGCTGAACCGTTTGATAGTCACGTGGAAGCAGATTTGTTGTTGGACAGTGCAGCTGACAGTGTAAGCCTCATTGTTCCTCGAATGACATGCATTGATAAAGCCAGAAACTTCATGCTGCATTTACTGCCGCGCCTCAATAACCATCCAGTTTTGTGCCAAAACTATGAGGGCAGGAAAGAAAGAGAGAAAGAAAGAAGAACCTGTGAAGCTGAAAGAGATTAAAACCATAAAGCAGAAATATTAAAGAAGACCCATTATGCTTTTGTGCTTTTTCTCTTTCCTTTAGTGTCTTATATAGTCTTTTTTGTGCATGTAAAAGGTCTGCAAAGTTACAAAGTCTACTGTCTCAGTCCTGCTCTACGGACAGACTGAGGAACTCCTTTGTCCCCCGAGCCATACGGCTATATAACTCTCACAGCGAAGGAGGGTTTAACTAACTTTAAGACAGACACACTGCATTATACTATTACATTTCATTATAATATACTCTGCTATATTCTGCTATATATTAATATACTCTGCTACATTTACACCACTATTTGCACTATTTGCACCATTGGCACACTGTCACTTCACTGCTGTACCTATGTTATCTTATTTTTATTTTATTTCACATTATTCTATTCAATTGTATCTTTTTTAATGTGTATTGGTGTTGGGACTTGTTGTCTAAGCTACTGGATGCCTAAATTTCCTTCGGTATCAATAAAGTATCTATCTATCTATCTATCTATCAAAGGGAGTTACTCCCCCCCTCAGAAACACTGCTCCTGAACTGCCTGAAACGCCTTGATTGAAGTCCCGCGTT
Source organism: Sebastolobus alascanus (assembly GCA_916701645.2). Lineage (NCBI taxonomy): Eukaryota > Metazoa > Chordata > Actinopteri > Perciformes > Sebastidae > Sebastolobus > Sebastolobus alascanus. Next base: position 115,666 of record CAKAOJ020000133.1, on the reverse strand, counting down.
TTCTTCCGTAACATGGTGATGTCACCAAGTAACACTGTTGTGAAAAGAGGTGCTGCAGCACAGCCGGTATGAGAAAAATAAAGCGTTTTTTGAACATTAAAGCATGCAAACATGTTCTAGTAGTATGCACCTGAAAATAAGCATAGTAGGGCCTCTTTAAGGGTGCTTTTGTTCTTCTTTTGCTATATCATATCTGGACATGTATCATGTTCGGCTACATGACAGAAGATATAATTCTTTTAAAATAAAGTAATATGATATAAAATAGAGCTTCTTTATTTAAATGTTGGCCCCTTTGAGGTCCACTGATGACATGAAATGATAGAAAGCTTTTCTGAGGTGACTTGCTGGGCATGAAAAGTGGATCATGGATGTCAGCCTGCTTCTCCTCACAGGTTATTATCACTTTTCGACAAAGAGATACTCACCTTCAAGCAGAGTGCATGTGTGTGTATGTGTGTTTGTTTTCACGTATCAGCCATAGACTGTATAAAATATGGACACGTAGTCTCCGTGATGTCACCCATACGTAGGTTTCTGAAGAGCAGTTGTGAAGCTCAAAGTTGGTGGCTCCGGCCGTCGCCATCTTGGCAGTGATGACACAGTCTAACTCCCGACTAATCCAAAAATGGGGTGAGCAGCTATAGACAGCTAGCAGCTAGCGACCTGGTGCGGCACCCACCTGTCACTCAAAGCAGCCACGCCCTCAATTGTGCCTAACTTTAAGCCTTAATATAATTTAAACGGTAAGTTATATAAAAATCCACCCCCCATACAGTTGTCATGAACGGAGATATTAGCTATAAGACCAAACCGTTTTTTGTACCAGGCTATAAACATGTTTATTTCTGCTGTAAAGTTGGGTATTTTAACATGGGGGTCTATGGGGATTGACTCGGTATTGGAGCCAGCCTCAAGTGGCCATTCAAAGAACTTCAGATTTTGGCACTTCCGTATTGGCTTTATTTGTCAGCACCGGAGGTTGCTGGTTGGTTGAATGTGTGTAGCGCCTGAGGTCAGATGGAGGGTCATACGCATTTGGCAAATAATCCACATAAAGGCTTTTTCGGGGGGAAAAGATACAGTAACATGGTTAGTAACTAGCAACAAGTGGCCAATTAATAACTTAGCAGCTTGGCTTAAAAATACTTTCCAAATAGTTTTATAATGAAAAGCATTTGTTCTCAATTCAAGTGCAGCTTGTTGGAGCCAGTAACAGCTCAATGGATACTGAAAGGTCATTCTCTCAAACATTTGTTAACAAGTCGGGTTGATGCTTTTAATTATTAAGTTTTCGTGCAGCAACACAAACTTCCTCATCTTTCCTCTATGACCTGAACTAGTAATCATGGCTATACAGCAACGAGCCAGCAATATAGCAACATAAGGCTGGCCAAGGGAGAACACATTACGAGGAGAATCCATGCAGTTTGTCATCTTTCTGAGGCAAAGCTCAGTCATGATCCTGTAATCACTCTGAACCCATATAACAAAGAACAGACCGTGCAAGCAAATCTGATTCAAAGCAATTTGTTCAATTATAGGGAGCTGGAAAGTGGAAGCTGATACCCCGTATGAGACTTTAGTTCCACTGCATTCAGGAAAGGGTGCTGGAAAAAAATCTTTGTACTACGGCCACGACGGCTGCATTTCTCTCATAGCATCGTGCACGGCTGCTTGAGGACTTTGTGACACGTCTGCAGTGCTGTTTGTCGTGTGGAGTAGGTGACACTGGTGGAGGCGTATGGGCAGAAGCAGGTATAGGCAACGCCAGGGTTACTGTTACTGCACGCAGCCAAGACAGGCTCAGGGAGAATAATGTTCACACATACAGTAACTAAAAACTGCATCCAAGAATATCAATTATGGTTCATTTTGGACGTCTAGCTGAGGAAAGCTCTTTTCCATCTGCTCTGTGTCTGTTTCTTTATGACCTGACTGTGAAATCAAGTGAAAGATAAAAATAATAAATAAAATAGGATAAGTAAGTGGTAATTGTGTCTTACGGAATTTAAGATCTCAAAGTAAAAATGTTGAAAATACATCATATTACTTTTCCTTTTAAAGGAACAGTGTGTAGCATTTCGGGCGAGCAGAAATGGAATATAATAATCGTAATTATGTTTTTATGGTGTATAATCACCTGAAACTAAGAGCCCTTCATATCTACATAAGGTGCGGGTCCTCTTCACAGAGTCCTCCATGTTGCTCCGACATGTTTCTACAGCAGCCCAGAACGGACAAACCAAACACTGGCTCTAGAGAGAGACTTTCACGTTTTTATGTTACCTAAAGGCCACCGTAGTTCTCCGACACGGTTGTGAAACTGCGGTAACGTGAGCTGCAGAGTGCAAAACCGTGGTACCGCCAGCAGCCGTCTGACTTCCGTTGCTCCTAAAGTAGTGTTATTATGGTAAGGATTGCCTCTGAGTGAAGAGAACGGCGTTACCACAGTTTTGCACTCTGCGGCTCACGTTACCGCAGTCTTGGAAAGGGAGGAGTGAGCGGAGGGGTAATCAGTTGGTTGCAATCTGCAACCACACCACTAGATGTCACCAAATCCTACATACTGTACCTTTAATTTCATCAAAAATTAAATCTAGTAATTATATAAACAAGGGTAATTATATGGTTGTTGGTTCTTTGATGATGAGGATGGTGACAATGTTGATAATGTTTCTCAATGCTGGCTATCTGTTAATTTTGCTTGTTGTATTTATACCGGTGATTTATCTATTCATATTAGTGTTGTTGATGTTAACTGAAATTCAGCATTTTCATTCTTGTATCTTGCCATTGCTGGGACCTCGGTTGCTTTTCCCCAAGTCTGAAATATTCAGTGCCCCACCCCTTACTTGATCTACCCTATGTAGGCTTTTTGTATCGTATTGTCTTCCCTTGATCTTGCTACAAAAAACAGTTGTCCTCCGGGGACAAATAAAATTGAAAGTTGATAAATAAACACACACAATCACAACTACAGTACATGTAATTTATTTGAATTGATGAGTAATAGTGAAGGTTTTTCAAAGTATTTCAGCTGTAGTTTCTTTGTATTTGCCTACTTATTTACCAGTGGTAAATACCCAATAATATACTACTATGTGCCATCATTTACCAGGTAAATACTTGGTAATTAGGGGACTGTAAAAGGAAAGGTTACCAATTATATAATTATGATTACTAAAGCAACACAGCTGGGTTAATAGTGTTTTAGATGACATGTTAACAGGCACAAAATAACTCTATATATCAGAAACACATACCTCACTTTAAATAGGACTATGATGATTTCATTATTTTTTATTTAAAGAGTTACTCCTCGTTATAAAATCAAGGAAAACCGGATCTCACTCGTTAGTTATTAAGTCAGATGTTGCTAATAGTCAGATTGTTCTTATTTATGATCATTTTAACTGTGTAAAGTGTCTTTGAGTTTCATGAAAAGCGCTATATAAATAAAATGTATTTTTATTATTATTATTATTATTATTATTATTATTATTAGATAATTTAAATACCCTATCATATCCAGGCTCATGTCTTTTCCAAGTTGTGTTTTATATATTATGATGTTCATATTTATGATCATTTTAACTGTGTAAAGCACTATGTAAATAAAATGTATTATTATTATAATTAGATAATTTAAACACCCTATCATATTTCAAGCTCATGTCTTTTCCAAGTTGTGTCTCACATGTTAGAGACATTCTCAGTATGATCAGATGTCTGATCTTTCATGAGACGCTTTGACATCACCACTGTGGGCTGAACGCAAACATTATGCACTTTCAGTTCTCTCTGTTTTGTCCCGTGTGTCTGACACGGTTGATATCATACAGACACATTTTCATTTTTTTCACCAGCCTCTAAAGGGGAAGTTCGTCTGTGTGCGTCTACATACGCCGTCCTGTCAGTCAGTCCCACTGTGTAGTGACGTGATGACTGTGACGATTTTCTTTCTAAGTAGTATTCTGTTATAACCTCTGTGGTTTGAGCTTCTCTTTTCTCCGGAGATGGCTGGGAGTGTCCTGTGGCTTCCAGGGGTGCATTCCCTTTGCCATGGGGTATACAAAACTTCACATGCTCCCTGCTGTAGCCTTCTGGGAGTGGGGATTCACAGCTTCTGTCTCAGCATGCTAACTCCCTTGTTTTTATGTCCAACCTGCCGCTGTGTGGTTGTATGTTTTCCACACAAGCACATGGGTTAAAAATTCCCAGATTGCCTCTCAAAGTTGCATCGAATGTGTTTCTCAAAGCTGTGCAGTAAAAGTTTGTGTCTTTCTGCTAAAGGTCAGGGATTTGACAAGAACAGAACTGAAAGACAGTTCCAAGAATCTTTCCTGTAAACTACAAAAACAATTAAACATCAAAAGGTCACAAGTTATTATGGAAATTCCAGATTCACTTCTTAGATTGAAGGTTTTTTGTGGGCAACCTGTATCAATAAAAAGCACATAAACGCATATAACCTCATGCATGTGTCCAACATATGTGCACATGCACACTTTCACATGCACGCAGTCACAAAACAAGAAGTATTTAAACCATTGTAAGTTGCTGTTCCGGGGGCCAAATTTATGGTGAGAACACAGCAGAGAGCAAACAAGCAGGGAAGTGTAGGATGCTTCATGAATACTAATTTTGGTGCTTTTAGCCAAAAGACTACCACATGAGACAGCTGGAAAAGGCCTGATAGCAGAATATATTAGGGGGGAAATTGTTGTTTGAGCAACATCGCAAACCTTTAGTTAACTTTTTGTCCAAAATCACTTGCTTTTTAACACCAATATTAGCATATTACGGACAATACACCATTGTGAGACTGTTGTGTGAGATGGTGACCCCGCTGGCAAAGCGCTGCTGTTGTGAGTGGAAAGTGGGAAGGATGGAAGGAATAGGAGGAAGGGGCAATAACAGGCTGCATCAGTGGAGCCAGGAACCTGACAGGTACCCACGCTAGCTCGCTGTGCCAAGCACTGACTTCACTCCTGCTCCTGACTGTGCGTGCGTGCGTGCGTGCGTGCGTGCGTGCGTGCGTGCGTGCGTGCGTGCGTGCGCGCGCGCGCGCGCGTGCGTGTGTGTGTTGCAAGAGGTCATCTATGACAAAAACATTCACTGGTCTCTCCATGAATAATCCGGTTCCTAGATTTTTTGGTAATCCCGTGCCCCTGGGGATGTAACGTTGGGATTAAACCGTACTTAATGGATACGTTGGATATGCCCGCAGCTTCCACGTTGCGAAGCCAGCCTATAAGAACTGGGTCAACTGCCAAGCGGAGGTGATTAAGGTTTGTCTGTTTGACAGGCGTCCAAAGCCTGACAAAGAGAGGTAAACGTAAGGCGCCTTTTTCCTCATGGAGGTGAAAGATGAAGGCACCCACCCAAAACACATAAGAACTACAGGGGTGGAGCACCCCATCCCCTCTGATTGCTTACACGCGCATGACCTCCAGCTCTGCAGTGACCCAAAGCTATTACTTTCATCTTGGACCTATCCATCTTACTTTATAAGTACCACTTACAGTATTTTATTGCAGAAATCGCTTGTATGTACAGTAGATTCCAGCTGTGGAGCCAGGGGTTGCAAGGTGAGCTCGGCACTCTGTAGTGTTCTCCACTGGTTGGAGATACACTCGATAGGAAATGATGTGATTTACGGACGTCACTGGTGCTCCCCTCCGCTGGTTGTGCTGGATCACCGGCGGCTTAGATGATTGCTGGGTCTCACACTGTCACTGTCCAAAAGCATGACTTTATCTGTCCAGTAAGAGCCAGCAGGCCCACTGCTGCCGCAGGCCTGGCTAGGCTTGGCCGGCACTGCGGTGCGCTGGGCTGCAGCTGCCAGATAGCTACGTCAGAAGCAGACTGATGAGGATAAACAAAATCAGCCCCGATGTGTTTGGATGCAGACTCTAAAATATGTTGACTTGATCAGAATTTAATATCTATGTGTCGATGAAAGTAAACAATATATTGTTATTGGTGATGCATATAATTCCAGTGAATGATGTGCTCATAGCTATCCAGACAGATGGCTTGCAGTGACCTGTCACGGTGCTGGCAGTGGCAGGAGATTGTGATTAGATCATAATGTAGTGTTTTGAGTATCCTCCCTCGTGGTCTCCGATTTTGTATGTTCCTTGTTCAGCAATATGTGTGTCAAGTCCGTGACTTCAGAGCAGATATACCGCAATTATATTGCAATGCTTAATGGTTAAACTTCACGGTTCACGGTTTACTGTTGCTTTCGCTCTGCCCGTAATGCAAAACAGGTGAGGGAGGCATGTGCCACTGAGGCACGGCCTGAGCAGCTCGCCAGTTTGGATTGGGCAGCTCTTGCCCATATATCCTTCCTTAATGTATCAGCCCTCCCCCTCCGCCTGCGATGTCCCTACCCTCACCCCTTTCTCAACCAGACCTGGTCCATTAATGACATCCATTTTGGGAGGCGGTAAGAGAGAGGTCCTTTTATGTGGCAGCGATTAAATAGCTTTTTGCCTATGCTTAGCAATGGTGCTGCTCTGGGCAGTAGACCATTACGTGAAAATAAACCTAATTATTTTCTGTGCCGCTGCAACCGTGGCCCCCAGACTCCAGCTGCAAACTCAGACTTTTGCTCTGGCCTCAGCTCCTGGGCCTCATGAAGCTCAGCCTTCCCTATATCTCTAAACCCAGAGATTGATTCACTTAACCAATAACTGGAACAATGGTCTTGACTCTAAAATCATAACCATCATCAGATTCTGTCTACTATTTTAATCTGTGAAGTGTCCCCTTTCAGTGCATTAACTCCAACCTGATGTAAGCGGGTTTGGAAAAAAAAAAGTACCCAGGGAATATATCTGGTAAATCTTAATCTAATAATTCCCATTTGGGCATGAATGCATATGTAAATGAGGCTGGAGGGGTTGCGTAAAAGGGGCAAATGGTGTAAGTCTGACATGCTACAAACATGAACCATATGTGTTTCCCCTCTTTGTCTATAAATGCAGTCAGATGGCTTTGTTCTTGCAGTACCCCCTGGGAGACGGTTCTGTTAAACCCGGATCACCACTGTTTCCCCCCTGTCCCCTTCCCAGTTCATCCTAGGTCCCTTCAGGCAGCCGCAGACCTCTGCAGCCTGCCTGAGCTTGGCTTCCTGGAAGATCCTCCTCCTAGTGTCTCTCTGCCAGATAAGGATGGTGGGTGTGTGGGTAGTGGCTAGAATAACTCTAAATATCTGTGACCGAGCTCAGAATAACTGCATTATGAAGGGGAGGTGGACCGGAGGAGCCAGAAGGCAAGAGAAACCACAGTGACTGAAGAAAAAGGGGATAGGAAATAGATGTAAATCCACTGCAAGATAATTTGGTCTCAGAAGCCAGGTGGAGAGCTGCACAGGCCCGACCGACCAGGAAGTGCCCTTCACAGTGGGAAACGGGGCTCATTGCTCAGCAGCTCATGTGCACCGCTGGGAATGTGACAATGAGAAAAAAGAGCATTGCTTATAAGTCTTAATAATGCCAATAATAATCGCTTTGCACTCTGTCTAGACAAGGAACGGTTAAATTGGGTGTGTGAGGGGTGTTTGGGCGCAGAGGGGGCGGCCACTGCTGGAATGGGTGAGTAAAGTGAGCATTCTATTGAGGTCTTAGTTTGGCTAATCTCCCCCATGTGACAGCACAGCCAGATTTGCTGCCATGGAATGCCACAGGCTGTTGTGCTGGGGACAAAAAGAGACAGAGGCTTAAACTGCAGGGGGGCAACACTCCGTGGTCCTGGAGAGCAGCGCAGCTACGCCAAGAGGAGGAAAAAAAAAAAGTTCTCAGGGTTTCCACACACACCCCTTCCTCTCCCGCCTGCCTTCCACTCCCCCCCCCAATCATCCCTCCACCTCCGACAGTCATCACCAGCAGCGCGCGCTCACCACCAACCATGACACACGTGTGCGCACATGCACAAACACATAGTTCTCACCCGCTACTGGAGAGGTGTTTTGGAGAGGTGTCCTGCACACATTCAACCAATCTTTCTCCCCCCTTTGTGTTCGGTGCCAACCGAGGTCCCTGTCCTGCTCCGCAGTCATCTTAGGACCACATCTGGTCCACAGCCGTACACAGTCTTCCTATGAATGCTAAAACCGTGGTGAGGACAAACAATACAGATCCCGAGGGTGGATCGCTCATCTACCCCAATATTCAATGTTTTTCTGCCTTCCTCCTTTTGTGGTGCACATCGTCTCAAGGGAACGGGACAGAAAACCAGCAGCAACTGCCTTCGTTTTCACCCTGCAGTTACAGACGGTCATCGCAGCTATCCATCGTCATAGCTAGTTTGTTGTGAACGGTTCCAGTTCATCTCACAGTTATCCATCTTCTCTGGGGTTTGGGGTTTTTCAGGAATTTAGCGTCGCAGTGATAAACATGATAAGATTTGAAGAGTGGTGAGGAACATTTTGTACTTGTGAGGTAATGTGACCTCACGATTACAAGTGTGATAGAAAGTGAGAACCTCAGATGGGCACTGATCATTGTACCAATTTCATGTATATGTGTACTTTGGGCGATAATTCAATATGATAATTTATCTTCTTTCAATAGAATCGTATCATGATGAAATCATATATTGAGATATCGTGATACACAATTGCATCTTCTAAATTAACTATAACAAACACATACTAACTCAAATTTCTCAGAAAATCTGATGTGAAATATTTTGAGGGAATATCATTTGAAGATTTTGGTTTTGCTTTTACACCATACTTTACATTAAAGCTGCAGTGGGTAGAAATGGAGCAAATATGATTTTAAAAAGTTATTTTTATAAAACAGTCACTATATCCTGACGGTAGTGCATGAGACAGGTAATCTGGAAAAAATCATGTGCCTCTGTGTCCTTCGGTGTCCTCCGATGCTCCTAACGGCATCTGCAGGATTTCACAGACCGGAGGAAAACAACCAATCAGAGCAAAGCTGGAGCCTTGCCGTCTCTAAGCAGCTGTCAATCACTCGCGAACTTCGACCAAACGGTCAAACTAGGCAGCGCTGATCAAATATGAATCAATATTCTGTTACCGAATGTCTATTTCTCGCCTCAAATGTTTTCAGAAACATCTTGTAGTGTACTGTTTAGCTGTAAAATGAGAAAGTTTGTGACCCAGCAGCCATGTTGAGATCTGTTGAGGAAATACCAAGCACCGCCCACCAGCCGGAGCACAGCAGCAGGAACGCCCAATAGGAACGCTCTCTCTCTGAAATGACCTGTGATTGTCCAAAGTCTCCCGTCACGGGCTAGATTTTATTAAGCCTGAAAACAGAGCCATGAGGAGGTCTAGAAGTGTAGTTATTTCTCAGAGCACTTGAATTACAATATGTATATATCGGGATAGAAGATTTTGGCCATATCTTCCAGCCCTATATGCACCTCAAATGGAGATTCTGTCAGCCAGCTTCCATTGCAGTAACTAGAAAGCAACTTGCTTGGGGCTTAGATAAAATTATAGCCTCACAGGCAATATAGGCGACCTGTGTCACAGATTCAAAGGCTCAGCCTCAATCCCCTAACCCAACCAGCCTTTCACCAACCAGCCAAATCCCCCAGAGCCCCAGATCTCCAGTCTGGGACGGACGTGAGAATCCTTGTCTAGTAGGGGTAAGGACATGCAGTTCTGTCAGTGTCAACTCCACCCCTTCTCCCCTCTTGCCCCCCCCCCCCCCCCCCCCCCCTCTGATGCTTTAATTAAAGAAATAATCAGGATTTGCATCACAATGGCACCCAGGGCTCTTACCATTAGTGGCCCGTTTGCCATCAGAAGTCTAATGAAAATGTAACATCACCTAAGCCCTCCTTCACAGATTCTCAGATTAGCCATAGCGGACTAGAAGAGAAAGCTCGGACCTTGAGTTGGTTTAATTCTTTTGTATGATAAGCATCGGCCCCCTAAATCCGGCCCTGCCAAATCCTCTTGAGAGGGGCTAAGTGGCAGAGCTGAGTGAAGAGAGAAGAGGAAACAAGAGAGGAGAGGAGAGGAGAGGAGAGGAGAGGAGAGGAGAGGAGAGGAGAGGAGAGGAGAGGAGAGGAGAGGAGAGGAGAGGAGAGGAGAGGAGAGGAGGGGAGAGGAGAGGAAGGGAGAGGAGAGGAGAGGAGGTAGCCAAGGCGGCCATACCAGGCTCAGGCTATAGGCCAGACCCCTCCTCCCTTTGCCTGCCTCCGCCCCATTGCCCTCCCCCCTCAGCTGTCCCGGTCCACAATAGGCTGAGCATCTTTTGTGGCATTAACGGTTTGTAGGAGCAGGAGAACAATGTATGAGAAGTGAGGAGCGCGGGGTTCCCACACACAGGGCCGACATGTCCTCAAACCCCCCACCCGGCCACCCCTCAAAGACGGCAACCTGCACACAGCTGATCGCGGCGCCCCTCCGTGCCCCCCTTTTCCACACAAAACACACTTTCCTCCACATGCATGTACAAACACACACTCGTGCAAAGCAAACACTCGCACGTAAATATGCATTGCTGGTTTTGACACAGATATTTGCTCATGTTTAATGCATGAATAAGAATGTATGACATGGGATGCAGTTGTTGATATAAGCATGTGCACATGCACTTGCACATGAAGTTTAATTGCCTGGTGAGCCCATAGAGGGCCGGGGGAAAATCCTTTTGTTGCATGAAGGGTGAGGGTTTGTCTGGGATCTTGATTAATTTGTACTGTCATATGTGGGAGGGGTCTTTCACCAGGGGGGGGTGCAGGGTGGGAATGTCACTTACTCTGGGTTCCTCCCTGTCAAATAGACTGACAGTGAACTGGGGTCTGCACTAGCGGGTTCCAACTATCTGATTAAGAAACTTTTGGCTTAAGCCTCGGTTAATCAGCATCGATTCAAATGTGCACAAATGACTTATCCACAGCCAGAAAGTACAGCCTGTAGATTTGTGTAAAATGGTATATTTAGTCATGGTGAACAAACATCAGAGTTTGAGCGCAGGCCAAAAACCACTTATGGTGATATTTTTCCCATAAAAGTTTGATTAAACCCCTTTCCTTGTGTCACTAATCTTGTATTCTCCGTTTGTCCGCCACACTAAATCGTGATATCACTGACATTGATATGATCTGTCTCCTGGAGGAAATTAGAAATTCCACACATGTCACATGTCAATGAATTGTGACTGAGCGAGTAAACAATGGAAAATGCAGAAACACGTTTTACGCTTTATGTTGAAACAATTCCGTCAATCGTTTGGGTGCACTTGCCAATGAATTTCTTCCAAGACATGACAGAGGTGATGACAACCTTGTAAGAGTTTTCTTCTCATTCTTGATATTTATTTATTTATTTGTTTCATTTCCATTTAGCTGCACCTCTCTGGGTGTGCAGGAATGCCTGGTCACATGTTTAGGCCAAGCAGGCCTCACGGTGCCACACTTTTGCGTGCACTCAGCCTTGGGTGAAAATTGTTCGACTGCAAGCTCAGCACTTGTGTGTTTGTGCATGACAGAAACTAAGCCTGCAAGTGTATGCATGCATGAGTTGTCATTGCTTGCACTAAACTGGAGCATTTAGTCTGCTAATAGCTCAACATGCCACTGTCAGCAGCTGCATTGTTAACCCCGAACAGTGTAATTCCCTTGGGACTGTAGTGTAATTAAACAAGCTACAGAAACATGCAAAATATGAATTGTGCTCAAGGTGCCATCTGTTAAAGTGTCTTTCTCATTTATCCTGTGTTACGTGTGCATGCGTTCGGAGCGTGTCCTTGTCTCCCTGTCAAAATGTCATTGTGATAATGTGGAATAACGTGTCCTCGCCCCTCCCTCTCCCCTCTGCTCTTCCCCTGCTCTCTTACCCTCCATCATCCAATTTAGCTGCTGTGTGTGGCACTCAGTGGATTCCCACACTCCACTGCTCTTGTGCTGTCAGGCCCAATCAGAGGCCGGATCTGTATTGATTTTCAGCCACCTGTGCCAGGCGCCTCGCTGCTGCAGGGACTCCCCGCTCCCTTCCTCCTCTGCTCTCCGTTCCCTGTCCCCGAGTCCGCCACCGTCTCCCGGGGCAACTGACGCACAGTGTGCAGCGCAGTCCATTTGTCACCAATTGTCAGCGTTTAGCAGGGCAATGATGTGTGGCAGGGAGGGAGGGGAGGAAGGGGATTTGGGGGCAGGTGGAGGGGGTAGAAGAGCTCCCTCCAATGGGATGAGAACCACATCCCACCATGAAACCCCTTGCAATGAGGACACAAGACTGCAAATGTGCGCATTTTCTCCTTTGCTCCTCCCAGTATAGTAGCTGGAAGTCTCTAAGTCAGGTAGGCACACTCCCTTCCTGCACACACTCTGTGTGCTATCAAATCTACGGCTGTCTCCTTCATTCACCTCACAGGATAAACGCTGGGCTACACCCGCTGTACATTCCAAATCACCATAACCTGATTTGATTTTCAACAGGGGACTATAGAGTTGCACCAGCAATCTACCGGGATTGCCTGGGGACAGTATTTGTTAGCGCAGAAAGTGAGTGAGTCTGATGTCCTTGTTTGTTTTCCTTAATAACCAGAGACTTTTTAAGAATGTCAAGGGCTGGATGTCATTAGCGGGGCGCGGCTGGTCCCTAGTGAGACCAGGCCCGAGTTCAGCTTACTCACTTCCAGCTCTGAGTCAACAGAGAAGGGGCAGCTTTTCCGCCATCGCAGCGCCCATCGCTAAGCCCAGACCCTGAACTCAGCCAGAACTGAGAGAGGTGCCCCAGTAGGAGAGGAGATACCAGTGTCCTATAATGGATCTGTTATCATTCCAGGGGAAGTGGTTATTTAAGTAGACTATGGGGAGAGCCCCCTTCTCCAAACATCCACAGAGGGGTTTATACTCTGAGGGTGAATTGGTGTTTTGAATAGAGGAGAGGCTTCTCTGATGATGGAGTCTGAACCTTCTCTGTCACTGTGAGATCGTCTCATATCACTATGATGAATCTCTGAAGTATACTTGCTGCAAAGGACCACATTTCACGTTTTATTTCAGACCATTGCAGTGACCGGTTCCAGTCAGAAGTCCAGCTGCCAGGATTTAGTTTGGCAGTGAAACTTAAAGAGACTTTAGACTTCCACCTTGTTAAAAAGATTTGACACCTTCTTCAGTCCAAGGTTGACAAAGAAGCTCAGATTCTTTAAGGATGCCATCCGAATGTGACACCCTGATATTTTTTTTTTCAATTTTCTGAAGCAAACACGCTTTTTGAAATGAATTCCACATAAATGACCCTTTTCATAAGCTGCCAGGCGAAATGTGTTGACTTGGCCTTGACTTCAGGTGCCTCCAACAATTATGAAAATATGATGGGTGTAATCTTTAACAGTGCTCGGTGTGTGTTTAAGTGCATGTGGAACTGGGGGTGTTTTTTGGCAGGTTGCTGCTCTGCTTGGTGCCACTGTGCATACTGCGTTAATGGACCTTCAGTGGGGTGGGGGGGGGCGTCTCCTGATTGCCCAAGCGCCTTTCGTCTGCCCTCCTCCCGTGCTGCAGTGCCAGAGAACGAGTCTCGGGACACGTTTCGGGGATCAGCTCGTGTAAACACAGACTGACCGTTCCTGGATCCATATGGAAGAGATCATTGCGTAGACGGTGGCGTGACGCCTGTCATAGTGGGGCCATGGGGATCACATATATCCCCTCCCATTCCCCTAAATATCTCCCCGGTCCTCTTCTCCCGAATAGCCCTTCCTAGAAAATACTTTCAAATCTGTCAACAGCGCTCGCAACCTGGCAAGCACTCCTGGTCTTCCAAACACTGACTGAACTCCCGGCCTCCCTGGGTTGGCTGGTGGATGCTATGAGGACTGTTGCTTAATTCTAAGACCACCACTAACAAATGCTCAACCTGTTATCAAACCTAAAAGATCATCCGAATCTAACACATCTCGCTCTCCCGTGTCCTGGAGCTTAGAGGTTAATGAGCAGCAGTGTAATTACTGTGCTGGGGACTTGCTTCTTCTCATCATGGATGACTGGCTTGGGATTAACTCATTACCCCCTGTCCTGACCGTGCAATTAGGCCTTGCACCACAATTAAGTCTCCATGTCACGCCTCAGTGGGCAGTAGACACAGTGATCACTGCCAGCGCAACATCGCTGCAACCTCTTATCTCCACTCTGCGAATGATCGCTGAGCTATTGCGAGTGATTGTAATGACAGCTATTGTTTCTGCAAGTCTTATCCGGTGCATGGTATCGATTAGGTTGGGTGTGTACGTGCTACGACTCCCGAAGCGTGTAGACGGACAGGCACAGATGCAGAGGTTGTGGGTTGTCTGCGGCTGCTGTCAGGAACATTTTGGGTCTTGTGGAGTCTTCCAGACGTCTGCCAGGGTGGCCCAGGAACAATGCTGCCCATCTGGAAGCAGCTCATCCTGGGTCTGGACGATCTGATGGATGGGGAGATCTTCCTGGGATGTCCAGCTGAGCCTGCTGACAGGGACCCAATCAATCACCCACTCCCTCCTGTCCCCACTGACAGGCACCCACCCCAACAAAGACCCACAGGTCAAGGGTTCTGTCAAGGCATCTCCAGCTCCCTACACTCGTCCCTTAACCATATAGGCAAACTAATTTAATCATGTTAAGTGCATCTTTCTACTAGGAGTGCTCATTGTGCATCTACTGGTTGCAGTCACATCCAGATAATCATTTGATCTTTGCCACGGTTGTACTGTTTGTGCTTTGTTTGGACTGTTGCCCTGGTGTTGAGTTTCTGTGTTACTATTACTATTACTATTACTAACTTGGTAGCTCCAGAGAAAAGAGAAGCAACTGATTGAATGTGGTGTTAAGTGTAAAATGGGGATGTCACAAAATACTAGTTTATCTGGTAAGATAAAAACCCCATGCGTCAGCCTGCATAATGATTCACTTCCACAACTCTAATGGAAGCCATAAGAACCAGTTTTCTTGTAATGGCAACAGTAGTGATACCAATATATCACTTCCAGTAGCCGCGCTGTCTGGAAAGACTTTGATGTACGATCAATACATCTCCTCAATCAAGCCATTTGATGGCCTCACAATCTATTATCTTGTCAGGATCTCAGACCAGACTGTTAGCGAAAAGCAGGTCTTTCAACCAATCCCCTGTGCTGTGATTGATGGGGTTTCAGACTGATTTTTCCATTGCTCTTGAGACTCCACTTGTCAAGAGACATCTCAGGTTTCTGGCAATAGTCCTTGGGTGCAGTTAGAGACATGTGTAGACCCACTTACAATATGGAAATATAGAGAGTGATTGATGATAACAATATGTTTTATGTATTTATATGTGAAAGCATTCATGCTGACAGCGCCAAATAGTGGCATTTTATATGTTTTAAGTCTGTGTTTCTGAAAAGCAATAGAAAGGTGGAACGATAGATAGAAGTAGTTACAGGGCCAACGGGAGGCCGCTCTTCCTGTCACTCAGTTGGCCCACCTCGGCACTTGTCAGTCATAATGACAAATGGCAGCGCTTGATGAAACAGAGGGGTTACATTATCACTTCCCTAATGAGGCCGCTCACAGCAGGAGGGGGAAAGAGGGAGCAAGACGGGCAGTATGGAGGGAGAGATGGATAAAAAGGAAGAGAGGGAAGACCACTTTACTGTTGCCAAATACCCATGGCTGCCCAGAAATTGTCTATGTTTATCAATGAGCAGATTTTGGGATTGCTGTGGAATAACAGAAGCATATCTCAAATGATTACTTTTGTTCTCGATTCCAACCCAACGTCACATTAAAGTGTCCCTTTGTACTGATCATAATAAGCCTACCTAGGACAGATAGTTGAGCTAAGCCATCTGTTATTTGGAACCCACTTATGGAAAGCCATGTGGTAATAAAGCAACACATTTAAACAGTAGCATTTCACGAGTTTTAGTCACTAAGCCAGCAGGGACGGAGATAAAGAGGTTTGTTGAAATATTTCTTTTTCATTCACAGTATATTATGTGATTTGTCGGGGAGTTTGTTGTGAATGTAGTGTGGTAGCGTTGGCAGCAGCCAGGCCAGGCCAGGCCAGGCCAGGCCAGGCCAGAGGACGTTCCCTGTGCCTGTGTCTCTCCGTGTCTTTACGGCTGGCTCTGGACTTGGCGCTGGAGTCCGAGGGGGAGATTATCTTGGCCTGTCTGCCTTCAGGAGCTCTCAGGGTTTGTGTCTTTGTGCAGCATTAGAGCTGGCTGGGAGTGCGCCCACCGAGAGAGAGGGGAAATGTGTTTGACATACGCTCAGCGCACACGGTCGGGGAGGCTGGAACAGCAGGATACGATTAATGACCACAGAATAAGATTGTTACAATATGGCTTCCCTCACCCCCACCTTCTTCACCGTGGGGCTGTCATATTTCACGGACTTGCCTGCCTCTGTGTGTTTGTAGTGTGTGTGTGTGTGTGTGTGTGTGTGTGTGTGTGTGTGTGTGTGTGACTGTGTTAGGAAGGGGCCCTTTTATCCTCTCTTTTTGTTGTCTCTCTCTGTCTTTCTCTGTTGATGTGGGTCATTGATATGCAACAGTGCATTCCTGGATCTTACAGGAGAGCCTGTTCTCATGGTTATTGTGGAGTACTTTGGCAGATTAGACACAGGGACACAGGTCCTTGGACTTTTGTCATGGTCTAGGTAGGACATAAAAACTGTAATGCAGAGGTTAACAGACCCCGGAGTTATCAGATAGAGACCAAAAAAAAAATTTGCAACGTTAGAGAAATCAGTTTTGTTTCTCAGTTCATTCCTGATCCTTTGAATTTGTGATTCTGTGGTTGTGTTTGATATTTATCACTATTAGAGCCAATAATAGCAGTCAAAACAGGGTGCAGCTGCAACTTATCAATTTGCTGTACAACAATAAAGAGAAGCTTTGAAGAGAGGTTCATGGGGAAACCTCAGGAAAAAACAAATCTGGAGGCCAAATGTTGCCCGGTTGTTGTGGTGGCTGGGAGGCTCCTTTGAGTGATCCTCAGAGTTTTGGGGTCAGTGCCCGAAGCCCAAAGGGCCACAGAGGCACGGAT
Organism: Sebastolobus alascanus; assembly: GCA_916701645.2. Classification (NCBI taxonomy): domain Eukaryota; kingdom Metazoa; phylum Chordata; class Actinopteri; order Perciformes; family Sebastidae; genus Sebastolobus; species Sebastolobus alascanus. The sequence continues at coordinate 98,654 of CAKAOJ020000133.1, read as the reverse complement.
GTGCAAGGCTAGAGAGGGCACGCGGAAGGAGAGGAAAACCTTAACAAGGTGTCAAACAGGCCCGTTGGATCTTTGCACATGAAGCACACGCATAGCTGAACCTGCGCTGTGATGTTTGTTGACACGTCTGGGAGAGAATTTAGAAGTTTTCACAGCTATCATAAATCAGGAGAGTGCATGATTTTTCCCAGGGTTTGGAGCTTCATCTCGTTTGCCATTGGCCAATACCAATGATGGGCCATCGAGGCCCACGAATGCCAGCGGGCTTTATTACCATGGCGACCAGTGTGTGCTCTTCTGCAGTTTGATACGAGGGCCTCTCCCTCTCATCTGCTTGGGGTTAAACTTAATGATGCCAGGTAGGGAGAGTGTTGAAAGACAACAAAACGAAGAAGTAAAATCGATCCTGCAGGAAAAATAATAGTTAAAACATGCAGTCTTGCATTGGAGATGTTGGCTTTAGTGCAACATAAAAACAAAATATCTTCCTCTTGATTCTTCTCTTCCTGACGTCTCGTTGGAATTTCACAGCAAGTTACAGAAAGTGACTGAGAAAAAGGCTGAGAGAGGGAGCTTTGGCTCTGTACTTGGGCACAGCACTCACTCACTTACTGAAGTCCCACTGTGTGTTCCTGGAGATTCAAATTTCTCTTATAGCCCACGTCAAAAAAGACACTTAACTGGCACCTTTACATATTTTTCCCACTGTCTCTTCCTCCAGATGTATCAGCCAGTCTCCTCTACTCTTATAATCAAACAAAAACACAGCTCCAATAGAGGTAGGCATCTCTTTCTGTCTCTCTCTCTCTGTGTTTTACTCATTTAACATGTGGCAGACTTCATCACCCTCACCATGCACTCACCACACACACCTGTTCCCTACAGCTGCTGCTGCAAGGCACTCTGGGACATGATGCTAATTCCATGTTTTCTAAGGCCCTTGCCGAAAAAGGGGCACTGGAAAAGATTAATTTTTTTTGTTAGAAATACACAGCTGCCGAATATGGCTGAGTTTTATCTTGTGAGCTGGGGCTGTACTAAACGATAGCCTGCCAGAAAAGAGACACGACCATCAAACAGATAAAACTGTCTTGAGAGGAACGGGCATCTGTAAAAACAACTGTTGGCTAAAATTAGAGTTGCATAAAAGCTTCCTGCAGAGAGTCCCCCCTGCACCTCGTTTCAAAGTGTTCCCTTCTGCACACGATGAGGCCAAAACTGCTGATGCTTCAGAGGTAGTTGGAAAGCACTAAACTGCCTGTGGAGAAAATAATAGGGGCACACAGAAGAACAAGCCCAAAGCCCTGCCCAACCCCCATCCCAGAACTGCTACCAATTAATGCGTTAAAGAGGCTGCACACATAACTTCGTGAAAGTTGGGAGCACATGATGCTTGTTTGACAAATCCATTAAATTAGGCTTCAAATTATTATAATTATTCCCCAGATATTTGCTTCGAAGCTAATGCAGATTTAACTTGCAGTTTATTGTCAACTAGTTATGTAAGCAGTCAGCTGTCTTGCCGCAGTCGAATCACAAGACGCTTGTGTCTTATTAGCCTCTTTACTCAAATAGAGTTACAGCTTCTGCAAATGATATTTGCTTTAATTTTAAGGCGACTCGATGCTGTCAGCATCAGGCCTGGGGGGGGGTCTCTGCTTAGCGCTCTCTGACAGACTCTGACAGAGCTCTGCGTGGAGGAAATGAGGCCGCTGAAGACCCCATTGACCGTAAGGCATTCTGCCCATATTTCACTAAGCTCCTCTCCCAAAGGAAAAGGCTGCAGAGACGAACCATATCAGAACACATGCTGAAGAGGGGGGGGGTCAGCAAGCAAAGGAGAGAGAGTGAGAAGCAGGGAGGAGAAAAAACCCACATATAAACACACATTAAAGCTGCAGTGGGTAGGAATGGAGCAAATATGATTAAAAAAAAGTTATTTTTATAACTAAATCTTTGCTAAATGCAGTACCTGTGAGGGTTTCTAGACAATATTTGTCATTGTTTTGTGTTGCTAATTTGCATAAAGCAAGCATATCTGCACACATGTTAATAAGGGTATTAAATACTTGACAAATCTCCCTTTAAGGTACAGTTTGAACAGATAAAAAAAATGTGCGATTAATTTGTGATCAATCACAATTAACTATATGGACAATCGTGATGAATCGCGATTGAAAATGTCGATCGATTGATAGCCCTAAACCCCATAAACAAAAATGCATTGTGAATTACATTTCGAGGGAAACGCATTTTGTCATGGATTACGTGTCACGTGTGACGTATCACAAATACGTTTCTAATGATAATCCGCGGAAGGAGTAGGAAGGAGGATGGGGTTGATGGGTCAACAAACATCGGACTGACGCCCAGGAGACCGCTGTTCGTGTCCCGTGTGAAAATAAAAGTCAACATTCACTTATTGCGTCAAAACATCATGATTAAATGGTGTTTTGATGCATTTTTGTTGTGTATTATTTCCATTTCGTAGTCATTTTAAGCTAAACCATGCTGTTTTTTTTACTAAACCTAACAGAGTATTTTTTGTTGTGTTTTTGGCAGGTTAGTTTTATGGGAACTTAGGAGACTCACTCCATGAGAGAGAGAGCCTGTAGATTTGTGTGTGTGTCACTTCATGTCTTCGTGACAAACTCTGCGTGTAATTAATTGGTTTACTGCCAGGTTAGGGACCGGCTGTCTCTCAGGAATCTGCATCTGGCCCTGAACTTTACTTTTACATGTTAGTTGAGGTATTAACTTATTTGGACAAGGGATTAAGTCTCACTGGTTGTCCGGCAGATGGAATGGACAAACATAGGGGAGGTATGTTTGAGATACTGGGCCCTGTAAGTAAAGAAATTGCTGCCGACAATGCTCACTGTAGTCACTGCGAGAACAACTAATGCCTCTGTCCCCCCCCCCCCCTCCGAAAAGGCACACATACATACAACTCCTCCCACTCTCGCTCTGATCTGAGACAAGTCTTCAATTGACATTGCTTTTCACGCTGTTATCCAGTACAGGACAAACACGAAAGATAATTATGACCCTAGATAGCAAGCAAACACAAACCTCAGAGCAGTCCTCCTGTTTGCAATTCAGTAGCTGAACAAATCTATAAATAGTTAAGACTGTATGGCAGAAATATACATCATTTGCAAACAATTTTGGGTTATTTTTTACTTAGCTGTGGTCACATATTTCAAACAATGAAACAACACAGAAGGTATAGCCGCATTCCTACGTTGCACGTCAGATAATCTCTCTATATATGTTACAGCCGGTTATGCCTCAAGGATCTGAGCTTATATTGATGCCTTGTGAGGATAGTATCAGTTTTGCTGACATGTCGATTTGCATCCCCTCAAACGACCTGCGCCCGACGGGCATGTGCACCGTAAAACGATACGTTCTGTGGAGATTTACCAGGTACAGACGAGGGAATTAGCTAAAGACAAACTACTGTATCCGTGGTCGGTTGCGCAGCCCAAACTTTTCTCTCGGCGTCTTAATTGGAAACAAATGTAGAGATGGATGGAAAATCTCATTATTATTGGAGAGAATCCTTTTTTTCTGAAGGACGAGGGATAATAAAGATAAGGATGAGAAGGCTTGATTATATAAAGCTTATAGACAAAGCCACTTGATCCATCATCTTGTTTTGGCTCCTGGCTTCAATTACGGAGAGTTGTCTTCCTTTTTGGCACGTTTAAAAGTTTTTGGTCGTGCAGTCAATTTCTGTCACGGAAAATCGGTTGCACATACTGTGATAAAACACAGGCTCCATCTGAGGCCTACACTAATACATGAGTTTATGATATATCTGCATATTGTTTGCCAAAAGGCTAAGATACAAAGTGCAGGTAAGCTGCAGTACCATCACTTTTTATCCACTGACTACGTTCTTCAGCCACAAACCCACCCACCGCCAGCCCTCACCTACCTTCCTCCCTGACTGAGCTGGAGCTCATGAGGCCTCAGACACACTTAATGGGATTATGGTAATATAATTTTGTGACGCTGACCTCGGGCCGGTGCCAGGTTTCTTCCACATCCTCAGACAAAAGGCAGGGAGCTCACCAAGGGTTCCAGGAGGCTGGCCCAGCTCGGCCTCTACTTGGCACAGGCCGACGTCCTCATGGGCCCAAGCGCAAGATGGATGGCCGCGGGGCAAAGTCCCACTTCCTAAGTCTACTCAAACAGGGAGCGAAATCAAACGGTGGCAAGAGGGGGTTAAACTTAGATGAATATCATTCCCCAGGAGCGAGTTGACTCCGATGACTGTTTTCTAATGTATACAATAATCAATACGCTTCAGGATGTAGGAAATGTGCCCTCCCTTTGCTCCCGACTTGAATCAGCACGTAGTAGTTTTTCAGCTGAGGGTGTAGCTTCCATGGAAACGGCCTTGTGGTCAGCTTGTCTTTCTCTGTGATTTAGCAGGGGTTTCCTCCACTGGATGCTTCTTATTGGTTTAAGAAAGGGTTTTATGGACTGGACAATTTAAAAGCAACTCAGTGTTGCGGTCAATTCAAACTGTCCCGGTAGGTAATCTACAGAGGGATGGACACCAGTGGCACAAAAGAACACACAGTAAACTGGCCATACAAACATATATCTGTATACAATTTTATTTTCAGTTTTGCCTTTTAGAAACAGTTTTCCTTGAAATGCTGTAACAGGCAACACTTAAACACCAGGCAGTCCATCTTGCAATATGCCAGAGTGCTGTTTGACTCTTCATCTTGTATTGTCCCATTTTTACTTTGTTGTGTATTTTATTGTTGTCCAGTCTCCGCGGGTGTATCACCAGATTTTTTCCCCCTTTCCCTTTTCTTTTCCTCTTCCTTTTTGCCTTCAGAAAGACCACCCATAGGGTTCGGAGGGGGCAGACGTCTCTGTGGAATAATAATGGGGTCGTCCTGGGAAAATTGCCCATGGAAAGGCCTGTCTGAAAAAAAAAAAAAAAGAGAAAGAAAAATTTGGTCTTGTTTCCGATCCTTCTCGGAAACATTCATCAGGGCACTCCCGCTGTTTCTGAGGGGAGCGGTCCCATCGTAGCCCCGATCCACTCGCTGGCTGGGTCACTCTGCCGCTGCCAAGAATTTCTGAGACGGGGTCAGGAAGCACATGGTTTAGAAATGATGTGTTTTATTTGCCTTGCCCTACAGATTTTCAGTGAATATCTGATGCTGCACAGTTGAAATTTCTAGTTAATTTCACAGTTAAATTTCTAGTAGTTGCTGTAATCATTATCATTTCTCTTGGCAAGTCGCTACACGGAACATTTTAAATGCATCATTATGTTCGGGCTGCTACTGGGCAAGGCTGTCCGCAGAAAAGCCCAACAAATGAGTCACAGTGGTCTCACACAGGGAAAGCCTCAATCCTGATGTCATTTCCTGATTGGGTGACACGCATGACACATTATTCTGATGAAACACGATGAAAGTGGCTATCACCCTCTAGCTACTCTAACTATATTTCATACACTGCAAAATTGTCTTCTCTGACTATTTTTAAAAATTGTATCCAATCCATACACCATACTGACACTGAGAGATCAAAAATAGGGAGGATTCCAAAACCAACGCGGGGGGTCTATGTTTCCTGTGTTCTGCTGACTTTTACAGAATAGAAATAGCAAAATAAGTACACTGCAGCGACTTTTAATTCTACTTTTAATTCTCAGGAAAGAATACATAAACTAATATTCGGCAGTTTTTATTAATTCATTCATTTTTTGCCCCTGTTTGAGTATCTCTCACTCACTGAAGGTCCTTTCAGACATGTAAGCCCTGCTGTACAGTACCAGAAACGGGTTGAGATAACGAAAAGGAAAAAAAGTTGTGAAAATTTGGCATAAATCGGGAGAAATACTGACTGAAAATCAGGAGGGTCGGCAAGTATGCCACACACTTTCTGTCATTCCTGTTATGGAAAGTAACGTGTAAAATGTAGGGCTGTCAGCGTTAACGCGATATAAACGTGTTAACGCAAATTCGTTTTAACGCCACTGATTTCTTTAACGCGTTAAAGCAACTTGCGATTTTTAGGTTGTAGCGGGCTCATTGTTAAAGCTAGAGTGGAGACACTGGTATCATATGAAACTAGAAAACCTAATGAATCCATTGGTACCAACCATGTCATACTACTGTAGCTTGTCTAGAAGGAGGCTAAGTAACGCTCCAAATTTACGCTAAATTTTGGCAAGGAAGAGCTTGCATGGCCATTTTCAAAGGGGTCCCTTTGACCTCTGACCTCAAGATATGTGAATGAAAATGGGTTCTATGGGTACCCACGAGTCTCCCCTTTACAGACATGCCCACTTTATGATAATCACATGCAGTTTGGGGCATATTTGCCCACTCCCATGTTGATAAGAGCATTAAATACTTGACAAATCTCCCTTTAAGGTACATTTTCAACTGATAAGAAATATGTGATTAATTTACGATTAATTGCGATTAACTATGGACAATCATGCGATTAACCGCGATTAAATATTTTAATCAATTGACAGCCCTAATAAAATGTATAAAATTACAAGTAAAACAGAGGAACTATAGGTTTGGTTCTTCATGTAGAAATAGTGTTTGTCTAAAGGAGCTCTTATTAGTCATGAACTTTAATTTTGAAAGACTAATTATTTCCCAAACGCGATAATATGATCACCTGATTTCAGTTTATCTGAACTCATGATGAGCTGGACTTGAAAATGTAAACGTTTCACATTTTCCCATGCACGCACGCCAACAACCTGAGAATGAAACAATTGAGCAAACATGTTCTGGTCATTCTCTGAAGCTGGAGGAACACGGACCTGTGTTTACCAAAGTCGACTTTTTTCCTTGTTTGCCGAACAGAAATGTTGGCTCCGTGCAGTTTAACCTCTCGGGCAACATCTTCCATCAGGAGCCAATCACGTCCTGAGTGCTGTGTTACTACTATACGCCTGTTGGAGCCGGCTCAGACAGCATCAGGACATTGCGAAGACTATTGCCAATGGTTTGAGTCAGGCGAGATTTCTTTTACATTAAGAGCTCCTCCTAACAACTGTAATGTCAGTGTTTGTGTTGAATGCGATCTATAATTCCCTTCAACTTGTTTTTCTGACAGTCTGCGATGATTTGAATCCTATTTTGAATTCTTCTGAGAAATGTAGAGACCCGGCATCTTAATATCTCATCATTAACACAATTCCTTGGTTTGGAAGACAAAAAAGCGGCTTAGTAAAGTTCCTTACTTTGTGATCCCCCTGATCCACCTATCTGCTCTCCCCTGAGCCGTCACTAACTGGCCTCCCGTTGCCCTATTGGGCCCCGAGGCCCTGCTGCCCCGCTGCCTCGCTCCAGGTCTGAGCCACTGGAGATCCAGTGATGGATGGGCCTCAGGGGAGCTCTCTGTGGGAGTCGGGCTCAGGGCTTCACACACTCTCAGCCCTCATATTTAACCAGAGACAGCAGAGTCAAGCCTGCAGTAGAATCACGGTCTTACATATTGATATGTTTTATTTTTCTGTTTTTTTGGCAAGTTTATATAACACAATACTGTTTTAATCAGCGGCAGCAGTTTGTAGCGAAGTTACTGAAGAAGAAGAAGCCGGAGCAGCGATAACAAAAGACAAAGAGGAGCATGATAAACAACTTCAGACATTTTTATTTTTGTTATAGTGGAACACAAATGCACAGGGAGAACTGAACAGACATGTCACCAGAGGTAATACAGTACAGCTTATATGATATCAGGAGTCAGCTTGGTGTTACTTAGGGTTACTTTCCCAATAGTTCCAGGAAGAAAGAGAGGCATAAAAGAAAACACCAACAGGGCATCAAGTAAGAATCACCTCAAGTCCATATCAGTCCAGTGACCAATACTTCCAACTAGGGCTGTCAATAGACTAAAATATTGAATCACAATTAATCACATGATTGTCCATGATTAATCGCACATTTTTTATCTGTTCAAAATGTACCTTTTAAGGGGAGATTTGTCAAGTATTTAATACTCTTATCAACATGGGAGTGGGGAAGTTTGCTTACTTTATGCAAATATGTATTTATTATTGGAAATCAATTAACAACACAAAACAATGACAAATATTGTCCAGAAACCCTCACAGGTACTGCATTTAGCATAAAACATAATCATAATCATAACATGGTAAACTGCAGCCCAGGAGGCAACAACAGCTGTCAGTGTGTCAGTGTGCTGACTTGACTATGACTTGCCCCAAACTGCATGTGATTATCATAAAGTGGGCATGTCTGTAAAAGGGGAGACTCGTGGGTACCCATAGAACCCATTTTCATTCACATATCTTGAGGTCAGAGGTCAAGAGACCCCTTTGAAAATGGCCCTTACAGTTTTTCCTCACTAAAATTTAGCCTAAGTTTGGAGCGTTATGTAGCCTTTTCACAAAAAGCAGTATGACATGGTTGGTACCAATGGAATCATTAGGTTTTCTAGTTTCGTATGATACCAGGATCTTCACTCTAGCTTTAAAACTGAGCCCGCTACAAGCTCTGAAATATCAATTGCGTTAATGCATTAAAGACAGTTGCGTTAAACAAATTTGCGTTAACGAACAAAAAAAACCCAAAAAAACAAAAAATCACACAATAGCACGTATTCCTTTCTTTTAATATATATATATATATATTGTAATATTGTAATATCCGTATATATTAACCATTTGGACCAACACTTAAAGTCTTAGAGAGCGTTTTATTGTTTTAACTGTAAATCAGTGATATTGTCAGGATTTAAAACAATAAAGTTGTGAATACCAACTTTAAATCACAATTCTAACTGTACAGATATACTGCCATCATCACTCAGTGAATTCCATGCAGTATTATTTCCCTTTTAGCTGAACCCACAATCCCATAGTTTAGTTACTGTTTTCCACTTTGAACAAACCCCACAGCATGTGAGTGAACCACAAAGTAGTTTTGTTGCATTTTTTTTGTTTCCTTCTAAATGTAATTGAGAATGCAGTTTAGAAAGACAGGGTTGGCATCTTAGCATATTATCATGACATTGATATATGGCATACAATTAAAATGTTACACAGCATTACTTTTAGCATTTTTGAACCCTATAAAACACTGACATAAACTTAAACCTACTATGTTATTTGAAATGTAGATTTGCACTCATTGTCGCAAACTAGACAACTAATAAATACATTAGTGTGATAAACAACTTCTCAAGGACTCTTTTCTTTATTCCTCTTTACACGTTGGTGCAACGTAGTGAAAAAATAAAAGTCTGCTTCCCTTTTTCTAGAGAACTCAAGAAATATTGAGAGGAAGTCACGCAGACTGGTGCCAGCCAGTGTATACATAAATATTACAATGAGGTATGATATGATTTGTGACATCAACAGTGTTTAATTTTAGTTCATCTATTTTTTTTCAATTAGTAAATCTTGACAACTTTTTGGGCATAAAACTATAATTATCTCTCCGTTTTTTATTGAGTTGCAAGAATAGTTAGTGTACGACGAGTTGGGGGAACTGTCCAGTCATGGTGGTGTCACGGTGAGACGAGGTGCAGCGGTGGGTGGCAGAGAAACGGTTCAGTCGAGTTGATGTGAGGAAAGAGACGTCATCGGCGAATGTGCCTCAAGTTTCAACACAAAGCTATAGTACCTGATTGTGTTTACACTGTCACTGATTTATTAAGGGCAGCTCTATTCCTATATTACTTGGCAGGTAATGAATAAACAATATTCAATGTCTTAGTTTGTTTCTTTAAGCCGTGGTGTATACAGGCGAGGAGGGGGGGGAGGGGAGGTGCGGACGTACGTCTTCTCAATAGTCCGTGGTAATAATGGACCTGTGACCTCACGGTCAAGGCCAGGAGCAAAACCACTGTTCTCAGTACTGCAACTTGCGTATACTGACTTGTATTTTCACTTCACATTGGATAACTTTACCAAATTGCTGCAGCGGGTCGCCGACAAGCTGCCTCTGATTAATGCAGAAATTAGATTATCTGTGTCACATTAAAACAATCTTCTGGATTTCCGCCGTTTTCTGAGCATGTGAGTCGGATGAAGACTGTTACAAAGTGATTCAGACTCAGTAAATAACACAATAATTTATCTTCTTCCACCTTATCATAACTGGGACAAATATACCTCACTGATCTTTGTCTGACACAGATAACACAGTATGAAACATGCTCATAATTAATGGCACAAGACAATGACATATTTCTCAGTGTTTTGTTTTTATTGCAAACAATATAATACAAAAGATAAGCTTTTAAGACAATGCCATGTTTACCTACGGAAACTGCATTAAGGAGATGACGAGATGAGAACTAATGATGCATGATATAAAACGAGGAACGCAACTTTTTTTTTTCAATAACAAAAAGTATCCTGTTGATTCCAGCAAATTCTTTACAAAAAAAACAAAAAACAGCCGCAGCTTCCATATCCATTAATTAATTTGTTAGAAAGAAAAAAGAGAAAACTTCCAGTTTTTCTTTTTAAAGAGAAAGACTCATTATAAGTAATCTGTACACAACTAGATCATGAATAAAGGAAACATTTACAAATGATAAATAAACAAATTTGTACCACATATGGCAGCAAACTATGCCACTGAAAACATCTCAGTTAGCTGCTGCTGAATTAAAAAAAAAAAAAGATAATTGCAAAATAGTTATTTTCAAATAAAATTAATGCTAAAGAATAAATTAAGAAAAAAAGGTTAGGAACAAAAAAGGACGGGGTTGTAGGAATGATAGAGGCACGCCAGACTCAGACCTGCTGGCTGCTGAGGAGAATCAGGTCAAAGGTCACTTCCTGCATCTCCTCAAGCAGGAAGTCAGAACTATGCTGTGGTTTTCGATGCCAGCGGATGGAAGGAGCCTCTCCGCTGCGGCTCCAGAGGCACCAATGGTATCGAAGGCAGTACCCGGATAAAAGCAAGCATTGCTCGGTTACATCTAGCAACACAGTAAGGCCCCTAGTAGAGTTACATGGCACCTGCTATAGCGTTTCCAACACAATCATTAGAGCTAAAGCAAAGAACAAGAAGTAGAACATTTGACTAATTCACTGATGACACGGTCATATCATATGGCCAAAATCTATTTCGAACCTGCATTGCTCAATTCTTGCATCTCGCGGGAATTACAATAAAATATGTACAGTACAAAAACTCAAAGCGGAACGTAGGCTGCAGGTATTATAAGACGGCAGTGTCAGTAAACTGATGTACAAAAAATACATTAGTGAGAAGTAAGGCCACTGAGGGTGTTTTTACCCGCTCCTTTAGATGTGTTAAACCTTCAAATCGTGACGATGAGGATGCTGATGACACTGATTATGATGAAGAGCAGAACACATACACAGTACATACTAAAATATTTATAACCAGTATGTCCTCACAGAGGATTTAACTTTTTTTTAAAACATTATATCTAAAAAAATATAATCACAATTCCAACCAATACAAAAGGCACTGTTGTGAGCCAATCCAAAGATATATTTTCAGTACTATAAAAAAAAAAAAAAGTCCTTTTCATGTTTTTCTGTTGGCAATGAAGGGCGTGTGTGGCGTGGCGGCGCAGAGGCCAGAAAGAAGTCTATATGCGTGGGGATGGGTGTTGTACAGTCAGTGCTGAGGGCCGCCGCCTCATGGCCTGGAGAGCTGCGTGTAAATGGGCTGCTGCTCCCAGTGCTGCGGACTGTGGGTCTGGGGCACTGAGGGCACCCCGGTGGTGTCGGCGATCGGGGTGTACATGGGCCTCTGGCTGGGGCTCATGTAGCTGAAGGTGGAGTACAGGCCGGAGCCTTGGCTGGCGTGGCTGTAGTAGGAGTTGGCACCACCTTGGTGGTCTGAATAGTCATACTGTGCTCTTGTGATGGACGGGTACGAGGAGGTGCTGTAGTGCTGCAGGTTGAAGGACCCGTAGGTGACGTGCTGCGGGGAGCCCTGCTGCTCGCTGTAGTGACTCGGGCTCAGCTGCTCTGTCTTGATCTGGGTGGTTCTCTGTTGACCCTGCTGGCCTTGCTCTCCTCCACCTCCTCCTCCACCACCCAGGGTGGCCAGAGAGTGCTGCTGCTTGGACATCCAGGCGTGGGCCCCAACGTTGGCCGCCTGGCTGGCCGAGGAGCCGCTGATGCCGTAGCTGCCGGTGTAGCCGGCTTGGCCCGCTCCGGTCACCCCGGCGTGGCTGTGAGGTGGCAGGTACTGGTCGAACTCGTCGACGTCAAAGCTCCCCATGTTGGAGATGACCTCGCTGCTCAGCTCGCCGATGTCCACGGCTCCAAAGTCGATGCCGCCGAGCTGGCGGCTGGTGCCCTCCTGCATGGGGCGCCCCTCACGCTTCAGGTCAGCTTTGCTGGAGGGGAGGTCTGTCTTGGGGGTGGTTGGGGGTGTTGGCGGGCCCTGGGACTGACCTGGTTAGAGGGAAGGCAGAGTTAACCTCACAGTTCAAATTCATGCATGAGGGACTGGTGATGAAGTGAAATAACAGTATGAATGTTTTCAGGAGGTGGAGTTTGTTGGCACTATACTGACAGGTGTCTAATCATTAATCATTAACAGGTGTCTGTTCAAGGCCCTAAAGGCTTCTAAATATTTGACTTCTACAAGCAGTGCCACAATGAGTCATTTTTGGAGAAGAAATTATGAATTATTTTTCATTATATCTTCATTTATTTTCTTACCTGAGTGTTCTCCTGGAGAATGCACCTCGCCCAAACTAGACGCTGGAGAATCGGCCCTCTGCAGCGCCTTGAAGATCGCGGTTGGGGAGATGTGGGTTTGCTCGCCGTCCTCGGGGTCGTTTTGCCCGTTCTTGACAGACTTTCTCCGCCGTGGCTGATACTTGTAGTCGGGGTGGTCCTTCTTGTGCTGCACCCTCAGACGCTCAGCTTCTTCCACGAACGGGCGCTTCTCTCCCTCGTTGAGCAATCTGGAAATATCACAGAGAATTGTACATTCACATTAAAAACGCATTCAACGAGAACAAGACGCGGGTGATAACTAGTGCATAATGTGTAATTTACTGAATTATTGCATTCACTGTTTTAATATCAATAATTAAGAAGAAGCAGCTGAAAAAAAAGTGTGTATTTCCTGAGTCTATACCACTTCTTCTACTCGAACATAGAATAAGGGTATCCAAAATCATAATTAGAAATCAGTAATAGAGAGAAATGTAATTTGAAATGCATTTGTCAAATTCCCAAACTGCAAAGCTCTACGTGAAACAGCAGACAGGTGGTGCATTTCATCGAGGAAATAGTGCGCTGCGCACAGCGGCGCGTAAAGACGCACAACAGAGAGTGCAAAGCGAACCTACCTCCACAGTTTGCCCAGGGTTTTGCTGAGTTCCGCGTTGTGCAGATGCGGGTATTGATCGGCCAGCTTCCTCCGTGCAGCCTGAGCCCAGACCATGAACGCGTTCATGGGTCTCTTGACGTGAGGTTTGCTTTTACTCGAGCCGTTAACGCGCACCGGCATGGGCACCAGCGTCCAGTCGTAGCCCTTCAGCACCTGGGACACCGCGTCTCTGATGCACACGGGGAACTTCTCTTCCTCGCCCTCCTTCTTGTAGTCTGGACCCAGGAGGAGGTGGTTGTCGGATGGCCGGGTGTTCTCAGTGTCCGAGCCGGACCCGGACGGGCACGGCGAGCCCGCGGAGTCCTCGGACATGCTGGGGCTGGGAGCGTCGGAGTGACCCTTCTCCTGTTCTTCTGTCATCTTCAGGTAAGGGTCGAGGAGATTCATGCGAAAAAATTAAAGAAGAGCTTCTCGCGGTAAAAAATAATAAAAAAGGAGAAAATCCTTGTTTCTAAATCCAAATGCTGTGCCCAGAGACTGCAGTGACTGACAGTCTTTGAGGGCGCACAGCTTGACTGGCAAACTGGAATCCTTTAAAAAGTCAAAAACAAAATAAGTCAAAAATAAAAGTTTTTGACGCTCCTTCGACTTTTCACAATTTCGCAGAGAAGAAGGCAGATTGCGAGTGGACGCTTTCTAATGCTCGACTCTGCAACTGTGACTTTGGAGAGAAGTGTGACTGAGAGGTCTACTCTTGGAGGATTGCTGGAGAGTCTAGAGACACAGGAGGCGATGCCTGGATTTATGTTTGACGGCAAGGAAATGATTGGGGGAAACTTTTGGTAGGCGGAGACGTAATCTGACTCTGCTCCGAAGAACTCAGCGAGCAGTCAACAACAGCGAAAACCCAGCACGGGTTGGAAAAAGGTGTTTTTCCCCTCATAATCTTTGGTTTCATTTGAATTTAAGGTGTAACTTAAAGTTTGAAAAGTTAATAGTTAACAAGAGAGGAAAAATAGAAGTAGGGCTATAATTAAAATCATGACTACATGTTATAATAATAATAATATGAAGCAATTAAATATTATAGTGATATCAAGAGAGATAAAAAAGAAATACCATCCTATATTTTATTACAGACACAAAATCATCAACATTACAATAACCTTCAGTAGAACTGTTGGAAGTATAGACGCATTGCAGTTCTTATAGTTCTTTATTATACTTGGTTACATACTTTATTTCTTTAATTTGAATTTTACAGAAATTACAGGCCCTTTTGCATATTTTTACAATTTGCCCCCAGATTAACAAACCACTTGCTTTGCCAACTAAATAGCTAAAAATCTTTGTGTTTAAGTTTCTTTTCTGAGGGCAATAGTCTGCTGTTTGTATGAGATATTTATGGGATACGTTGTTTGGTTGATTCATATATTTATAAGTTTTTAATCGTGTCTTTTCTAACTCTGTTTTCGGTGGAATAAATGCGGGTAGTTGTGTTGTGTTTGTTGCACAGAGACAGTTGAGAAGCTGTTCCCTCAGTGGTGTCTCAGCGCTGCAGTGACCTCAGTGACCAATAGGGGGAGACAGCAGTCCAGAAACTTGAGAGGAAGCCTCGCAACTGTTCAGTGGCTGCAATGATCCAAACAAAGTAAGAGAGGATGATACAAAACATATTTCAAAATGTAAGTCCCCGCTCTACATTTATATTTTAGGCCTTCCAGAAGACAATTTATTGGAGATAGACCAGATTACAAAACAAAACATGTCTCATTAAATGTGTTTCTTATCGCAAAGAATCAACAAGGGACCTGACTGTACACTTCATCCAAATTATAATGTCTTTACATAAACAGGGAGTTTTTTTTTTCTTTTTTTTTCTTTAAGAAAGGTTGATGATTCCTCTTTGATTTATGATTTAATTGACTGGTGATGTTATGATCGGTGGTTTCTAATTCGCAACTGCAGGATGCAATTTTAAAATCGCTTGCTATTAATATAAGGATCTATGCGAATAATAAGAATAATCATTATAATAAAGGTAATAATGATAATAATAATGATGTTATTACTTTAACAACAAGAAGTGCATGAACATTAAATATGATATTATATTTAAGAGGCTAGATATTCATTTATTCTTTCAAATAGGCTTTAAAGTCTGAAGAAAAAGCGGATCAAAACAAACGTGTCTCAACACTAAAATCCACTTTGCTGGATTTGCTCCAACACTTGTTTTCTGCGGACAAAGGACACTTTGTTGAGAGAGTTCAGTCACTATAATCCATGTATTCAATTTTAGAAACCCAATCCGAATGTTGGTTATTATGAGTCGACATATAAATCACGAAAAGATTGAACGTTTTTCTATTTTTATCACAGAGTTATGATTTAGCAATTAATAATTTAAAAGTACAGCGATTTTATCAGTTAAGTAAATGTGTAACTATTAAGAACATGAAAACGATCACACAGAAAATATTATTTGTCGAACTTTTTCATAACTGCTAATATGGTGAAAATATTAAATATATATTAATCATAGAAGAGGTAATAAAAAAAAGCTGATCAGCTACGACTTTAAAACTTAAGACAGCTTAGATGAAGATTGTGTAAAATGATTTTCAAAATTTAAAGAACATATTCCAAAGAAGACATAATAAATAAATTACATATAATATAAATAAATAAATAAATTAGTAAATATTTTTTATTTATTTATTTATGTGAATTAAATATAATATTTTATTTTATTTTTTTTTACATTTTTAAAATGTCTATATATTTTGTCACATTTTATTATTTATTTATTTCTGTTATAGAACATATTTGTTCAGTAATTGTCAGTAGTCAGTGCCTTTCATTGCTAAAAATAAACATTTTGCCATGAATATCATCTTTCTCCATAAAGAGGGCAGTGGTTCAAGGTTTCCTGTGAAAGCCTTTCAGTCTGTCTGGACCCTGACGTGTTCATTAGAAACAGTCAGATGTACCTGCTGTTTCTGACTGTGGCAGACTGCCCTGCATACAACTAGATAACATACAATTTAGAAATGTTGTTCTTCCAAAGTTCATGCTGGTGAGAAACACAGTGGATCGGAAAAACTAAAGGGGTGCAAGTTGTTTTTGCTTCATGGGCAGTTAATAGGTATAATTATGTTGGTTTTGTAACGCTTCAAAGTAACCTGATTCTTTGCACTTGGACTGAAATCCTTGATCCATTTCCCTCAATAAAGTGTAGCTCCTGAGATGCCTCTCAGGGTTGCAGCTCACGTCACGCAGCAGTCAAATTATACTCTTACTTGGTACTAAACAACACACTGCTTCTCATTAGAGGGTAAATATTTGATCAGTTTTTGCCATTTGAGATTGCTGAGTTGGAGAGGTGACTGGTCTCAACACGCAGAGGAGGAAACCCAGCGATGGCTAACACAGAGGCATCAGAGGTGTGGTCGGGGCATGTTCGCGCCCCCGCAGTGCTGACTGCTGAGGGTTTGAGGTGCCCTGCAGACTGACTTACGGTCGGGGGTGGGGGGAGGGGGACCCACATCCTCAGGGGCCGGGCTCACACAGCTTATACATGGAATACCCGCCTGCAGTCCGAGCAGGTCTTGGGAAACTTCTCAGCTTGACTTCGAGCCATGGCGTCAAAATTTTGAGGCAAACACTGGGGGTAAACTGCCAAATCATGTCTTCCACCTCTCCTAGCTCTCTCAGATTCCACTGCAAATGTCTGAGCAGACTGCCTCTCTTTTTAAAAAACCTTTAGTGTCGTATATTTGTGGATGTGTTAGTACAGTAAGTAATTATGAGTCTTTCAACCAAATACAGTAGTTAAAATGTCCACATCATCACCATGGGAACCATGATTAAGCATTCATTAGGCTGTGTAGACACCTTCTAAAATGCTGAGATCCATGTTGCATTAGCAAAAAGTGCATTAAATCCTTGGTTTAAATAATCTGCCATGAAGAATTAGAAGAGTGACAAATAGTGCGGCAGAGGTAGAGGAGGCAGTCAGAGGTGGCTTCAACCACTCACAACTGACATAACACCTGTCTGAGACTTTCCGCAACTAGTGCCAACTGCCCCAGACACGGCAGAAGACTGAAGGAGGGAGAACTGACAAAATCCTGCCGGCGAACCATCTGAACTTTCCTTTTCCGGCTGCTGCCGCCGCAGTCGGTTCCTCGTCGAAACGTCAGTTCGTTAATTCTTTGAAAGTTCAGGCCGGTTTAGTTGCAGTTCTGCACCCTCGCCCACTGTTAGGTCTCGTGGGGATGGACGCGCCGCCCCAGGTGTTTGCCTAACCAGATCAGAGCGCTTTGGCCACGGGGCGACTGTTGACACATGGCATTTTGCAAAGGGTAACGTTTAAACAGGACCTATCAAGGCCCTGACACCCTCAGAAGGATGGGCTTATATTCCCTGCACTGACTCTCTCACACCTCCCTGATATCCCACCACAGCTCCCAGTGGCCCCACCAGTAAGACTGAGGGGTGGAGGCATGCAGACATTTGTGAATTCTTGAAAATAAGATACATTTTCAGGTCGCATATTACGAGATTGATTCAATATATCTAGAAAACTCTGATTAATAAATAAAGTATTAATTTTAAATGATACTCTGCATGCACAAGCTGCGTTCAAAATGATAACTGTGCAATTATTAATTGACCCTGCAGTTACCACCTCCGTCATCAGGTCAGATAACACATTAGATAGCTCAGCTATGCCACTAAGGAAGTCCAACTGGGAATCAAATGCATTCTGGCCTTCACCCTTGTGACCAGCGGTGTGTGGTAATTGCTGCTGCACACTTTCTTGTATATCTTCTCCTTTCTCCGGCCTCCTCTGGAGATAGTGCCGCTGTGTAATCTCGGCCTTATCTGCTCCTGGCTTTTAGTAAATCGAAACACCTTGGGCACTCGTTGATAGTGTATCTGCAGGGGAGGAAATGCACGGTGATCTGGGAAAGCAGTGGAACCAATAGTTTTTGATAAACATCATCAGCGTTGGATAGGTTTGAGCCTTAGTTTGATGTTATCTTTAAGCAAAAACCACAAAAAAACAATACTATTTAAGTTTAAATATTTCAATTTCATCTAATTAAATTTTTGTCTTGTTAAAACCTTGAGAAGCTGCTTGTATAAAATCCTAATATTCAGCACACATGAAAAGCACATCCAATATTGAACTCTGCTGAGTGACTACGTGGAACCCTTCGTGCCTTCAGGTGAAGTGACCTCTGAGTCGGTTCAAATGACAATGAAATGCTGTATAAGCAGAGCGTGATCTCTGCAGGTCACTCTCCTGAATTTCTAATAATAGAGCCTGATCTGTAATTATGTCCGAATGACAATGGCTCATTCTCAAAGTGCTGACAAAATGTTATGACATTACTCGGGTCTTTGCAGAGGCTAATGATGTGCTCGCGTCCTCAACGGGGGTCCTATCACCAGACACCAGCTTACAGGTAAAAATAACACTAATCTTGTGCTGTCACTGCTATTTGCAATGCTACAATATCACATTTAAAAAGATTATGTAACTTTTAGAAAGACACAATAACACAGTCTTCTTGTTGCAAATGAGAAGTTCAATTCATAAGCAATAAAACACACCCTTGCTCAAGTCAATACACTTGGTCTGGTATTATTTTAGCAAACATTGCTGTGTTATTTGCAATACTGAGTAATTTTTCTGACTTTTCAAAGAGATTTCAACCACATTTATTTTCAGGGCAGTTAGGAAAAACCTGGTTTGAGCAAACTCTATCCATCTGCTGAGGAAGACCATGACACGTGGTTGAAAACTCCAGATAAAGCTAGTTAAGATTTTATTTTTGTCAAAATACAGTTTCCAAAATCAAGAATGTACTTTTACACCCTATTAAAGCAACTCACTTCCGAAAATGTTGGAAAATTAAATGAAATTCAACATGTCATTATGCTGTAATTTATATAGTCACCTAAAAAATCAGTATCAGTTTAAGTGTACGCTATATTTAGAATATTTTGACCGGTTTACCTTGCCGTTAGAGAGCCCTTTCCGATGGGGAAATGCTATGCTCTCGCCAATGCCACCAGACTCCATTGAAAAAAACTGTAATTATACCCAGAGCACAGGGGTTGCTGGTCTAACGCTGCCACGATTGGTTAGTTTGATTGTGCTATTGTGTGACTTTGGTGAATCCCAACTGACCAAAGTCACATAATAACACAAAAAACAGTTGACCAGCAACTCCCGTGTTCTGCGAGGTAAAATTACTGTTTTTTTCTTAAAAATTGATTCTGGTTGCTTTGGTGAGCACATAGATAACGGCTTCAGTTCCCCGTCTGACACATAGACTTTATAGCTGTCTCACGGCAAGGTAAACTGGTGAAAATATTGTAAATATAGGGTACACTTAAACTGATATTGAATTTTTTTAGGTGGGCCTTTCTTTCAGCTGGCTAAAATACATTTTGCTGCCGGGCCCATCCACAGCAGTACATGCTTTTCTTCAGTGCGGTAACTCCTGTCTGCTTCTACAAACTGGGAGCGTGCTGACCATCATCTACTGTAGGTAATACACTGACTATGGATAAGTATCTCATACAACCCCCTTCAAAAGTATCCCTTTAATGAATCTCAGACTTAATTAAATCATTTTTAGCTGCTTTATGATTGTGTTTTCCAGATTTCATTCATGACCCATTAACATTATCATAGTAGGGATTTCTGGTACCTACTTCCAAAGTGCATAGAGGAGCATTATCATTATCAACGACTCTCAACACTCCGAAACCAACCAACCTTTCTTGCATCAGGTGTATGACTTTTTTTTATCTGAGTAACCTAATAATAAATCTATTTTTAAAAACTATGAGTCATCTGACTACAAAAAAACTCCAATGTTATTGAAACACAATGCCCAGACTTCGTGTTTAGGAAGTTTTGAGCAGAAATGTAAGTTGTGAAACTCTCTTCCGTCATGGATTCTTGCACGGTTGTGTCTGGAGCGTATAGTGCTGACTCAGGCTGGCTGACAGTACTATAGCAGCTCCCTGGCACGGCTACACATGAAAAGTCCCATCCACACAGCTCTGGGTGATGTCAGCGTGGCACCTCTGCCTGCACACAGAGACACCTTTCACAAAGAACCTGTATGTGCTCGGGTCTGGTCTACGTAATGGAATATTCAGCCCTCCTCCCCTCCTACCCGTTTCTATGCTCAGGTGAAAACGAGACTGTTGTTGTCGCCTGTAGTGTCATAACCTAAAAATAAACTCTAATGTATTACTCTACTTCCCCTTCTCACTCCAGTCACCTGCTCTTGTTTACATCCTTTTTTTTTTTTTATTTCTCACTAGAAAGTTTTTAGTAGGCCAATATTTAATTTTCCTAGTGATATTGAAGCGGTAACAATTTTAAAACATACTTTTAAATACATACATTTAAAAAACACCCACATTTTACTATTTCACAAATCCCTGGTGTCATGTTTTTTGTCACATTTCCCCCCTCCCTTTCTCTTGTTTCATTATCCTCCCACCTTAACCTGGTCCTTTCAGCAGGGCTCATTAGTTGGGACGGCCGATGAAAAGGGCCATTCTTTCTACACAGTCACCGTGATACGAGAAATACTGAGTTAATGAAAGAGTGATGATATCTAATCACCTTCCAGAGGATAGCACCTGCATCAGAGCCAGGACCCAAACCCTCGCTGAATACTCACAACTGGATGGCCTACAGATTTACTTCCTCTGTACGGTTCTACCTTTGATTGCACTTGTTTCAGGGGGAAATGGGAATATCTTGTGTGGTCGAGCAGATCCAGTCCTCTTAGGTGTTTCCACTGGGGATTTCAGCATTCGACCGCGGCAATGGGATTAATACGTTTAGAAAGGGCAGGGGTGAAATGAACAATGGCATACTTCAAGGGCTTTAAAACGTGTCTTATTACAATGGGGAAAGCCAAGTCTATTCTTGATAAATCCTACTTCAGGGCAAAGGAAAAAGAGAAGGTCAACGAACTGCATTTAGTGACCGTAGGCTGTAAACACAAATTTAAAATTATGTTCATCTTCATATAAATTTTGACACTCAAAGTCAAGTTGTATCCTATTTTAGGACTAGTTGAGCAAACATGGCGGTCGATATTTTCATATATGTTCAAAGACAAAAATGCCATTGACTTCCAATGTCTATATGACTTAATGCTTCACAGCAAGAAGTCAACCGAATCATTTTATACCATATCATTATATTATTAAGGACACAGTATATATTATATCTATATTGTTATTAAGGACACACAGTTCCACTAATACTAAGCCCCTGCTCAACTTGTATCATCCAGCTAAAGAGTCACTGCCGTTTCAGACCTGCAGTTCTGGACCTGCAGATACGGTCCGACCAACAGTTTGTATGATATCTTATGAAAAGTTATTCCTATTTTTTTATGCGTTTCCAATAAATTTCCAGCAACACGATCGATCGGTGCGCCTGCACATGCTCCTGCGGTGTTTAGGCAACACAACTACTTGGTTAGGTTTAAGAAAAGATCGTGGTTTGGGTTCGACGTATCCTCATACAACGGTTCGTATGATATCTTATGAAAATGATTTTTTGTTTTCCTACGAATGTCCAGCAACATGTGACGCACGTGTCAGTTTTGTTGGTTAGGTTTAGGAAAAGATCGATTTGTGACATAACTTAAGTACGGAAGTTATATGACCAATAAATCAATATTGACTTCTGGTTTTTCACGGGATACGAACAGTGTCCTCCTTGGCGAAAGTCCTGTGTATTTTGACCCACCCACCCTGACCTCCTACCTACGTGGCGTTTTTTTGTGTATTACATACAAATTGATATCTACGTATTACAGTGCATTACTTTTCGTAGGTACAGCTACGAACGGGGTATTTGAAATTCTTGGTTAAGTTTAGGCAAAAAAATGACTTAGTTAGGTTTAGGAAAAGATTGTGGTTTGGGTTAAAATAACTACAGAAGTGGCGTAACTTATGTACAGAAGTGATAAATAAGTCAACATTGTCTCTGGTTTCACACCGGATACGAGCAGCGGCCTCCTGGGTGAAAGTCCGGTGTTTTTAAACCCACCCATTCAACTCCTCCCTACACAGACTTTATCACTCTTTATGCTACACCTGTCACCTGTCGCTTTATCACCTGTCCTGGCTCATGATAACATAGGCTATACGAATTATAGTGTTTTACTTTTCATAGGTATGAGAACAACCTGACACCACCTATAGGCAAGGAAAGAGAAAGCAATAGCAGGCAAGTGAAGTAATAGCACAACGACGTTTACAATCTTTCATTCACTTTGTGATGCGAGTGTTGATGGTGCATCTCGTCTCATTACTGAATATGAAGCCGTGAAATCACTGTGTTTTTACGTTTCTGCATTCACCATGACATTGAGAGTTGGGGTTGCAGTGAGCAGAGGTTTTCCAGTGGAGATCGCTTTGTTAGATGTGTGTTACTGAAAAGGAGAAGACAACTGAGCCTTTCTTCAAGTTGTCTTCACAATCTTCACCAATATTGGAAACTTGTGGGAGAAAACACAAGTAGTTCTTGTGGCCTCCATATGGTTTCTACATTACACTGAAGTTGCTATTTACTGACTTCTACTCCACCCAGGATTACTTTTTAAGATGGGAGTCAAGCGTGACTCAACACAATTTGGAAACAAACTTGACAACAATTTTCCAGTTGAGTTGATTCATCAGTGTATTCTGTCACTTTTATATTACTAGTATTACTTTCCCTTTTTGTCAATGAGCAATATGAAAAAACTAAAACAATTGTAAGAGATTACTTAAAAAATGATCATATTTTTTTGTATTCTGAGATAACAGCAGTAGGGGCTTTATCTTTAATCTCCCTGTCCTTACGTTTTCATCTCTTTATTTCCTCTTTTTTTTCTTTGTGCGGTCTAATGATCACTTTGCAGTATATTCAGGGGCCAGAAGTGTAGACAGGGAGAGACGTTAGGCGAAATATGTGCCAAGTACAACAGCGCTCAGGGCTGTGTGTGCGTGTGTGTGTGCGTGTGTGTGCGTGTGTGTGTGCGTGTGTGTGCGTGTGTGTGCGTGTGTGCGTGTGTGTGCGTGTGTGTGTGTGTGTGTGTGTGTGTGTGTGTGTGTGTGTGTGTGTGCGCGCCTCCCCTCGCTCCTTCCTCCAGCTCCTTTCGGGTGCTCCTGTGTTCAGGCTGGCTCAGCCACAGCGGGGAGCTCCATCTAATTGGAGAGGCCCAGCGGTGGTGGGCCCGAACCTCCGGGAGCTAGGCTCGTGCATTCTAATGTTACGCTCGAAGGAAATTGTCCTCCACTATTTCCTGAGATCCAATATTTGAGCGGCTTGGTTACCATTCTTGGTGGGAGAAAGAAAACTTTAACTGGTTTATTAGATTTGCTGCAGAGCTCAGTGTTGTCCTGTCTGCGATAGCTCGCTGCGTCGTGGCAATAGAGTGGTGAGTTCACCACAGGTTAGCTAGCTGGCTTACAGTTTCAATATGCATAATTAACATAGATCATTGGGATAATCCAGTGGGCTACCTCCAGGTCTGAGAAGTGAAGCCAATGCTGAAGTGCCTTAAACTTGCATTTTTTTTCCTAACAGCCAGCAGGGGGCGACTCCACTGGTTGCAAAAAGAAGTCTGATTGTATAGAAGTCTATGAGAAAATGAACCTATTTTGGTCTTTTCTCTACGGTACTGTGGTCTCAATCACTAGTTTCAAGTCTTCTTCAATACAGCATGATGTTCATTTAGTAAATTATGGTCCCATTTAGAGTCAAATAGACCATAAAGCAGGGGATGCTTTAGGGCGTGGCTACCTTGTGATTGGCAGGCCGCTACCACGGTGTTGTCCGGTCTGGGAGTTTTCCGTGTTTTCCTCTTAGAGCTTTAACTCTTTCACAATGTGTTTTGTTTCTGGCGTCGTCCCATCCCCCGGTTCCTCCCCCAGGTAAACACTGTTAGCTCTGTCACTATCGTTGCCGTTGTTTCCACTGTTAGCGCTGTTAGCACCGTTAGCTGCGAGCCGTCGACTCAGCCGCCGCCATGTTGAGAGCCATGCAGCGGCAATAGAAATGCTCAACCTCACGTTTAGCACCTTTAAGGTGTTCTGACATACAATTTGAACCAGCCGATCAAAAATGGACATTTTCCACGACAAAGCTATAAGGCCATGTGCAGACTGACTATATATATATCTTCTCATTCACTTCAATGAACAAGCCCAACACAGAGGGCTCTGGCAAATAACGGCAGAGTTGTGCAAACAAATACGTCAAGCATGCATTCATGATTATTTCTTAACGTGAATGGGGAATTCCACCTATTACCTCACAATCATTGACACAGGATAAAACGGTGACGTTCCAGAGCTGTAAAATGTCTCGTAGTGTTAGAAACTGCTGTGTTGTGTTTTGTTTTGACGTCTGATGAACCTAAAAACTCATGGATGTGTTATTCAAACTGGTCTTCCTGGGGTTGAATTTCATCTTCTCGGTGATACAACACACCCACGCAAATTCACTGCTATTTTTGGCCTGAATGCCCTCAAATAATGTGTCTAAATAATCTCAGTACACCGACGACAGAAGAAATGGTTTTAACCACTTAGACTTTCCGCTTTGACACTGTCAAGCTCTTGAAAATTGACCATTGTTTCCTCTGGATTTGTCACTGTTTTCAGCTGAGGTAGACTTTGAATAGTGACTCAGGTGTGTGGTTTCAACTGTCAGAGGTGAAAGCAGATGGCGGCTCTTGCTTTGAGTCTATAGGAAGTTCAGAGAGACGTATTTACACAAAGATGAGGTTTTGTCCCGTTCTCACAGCTTACGCTCAGTCTGGGCGACAAACGGCCTCTGACTCACCAAACAGGTTATCAGGAAGCCATGACCCTCTTATCGCACCGCCATGCACACTCTGTAATTAAAAATCTAAGGTTACCCAGCACCTACACCTCAGCGCACTCCCGTGGCCTCAAACTGTGGCTTCAGCGCACCTCAGTTTGGTTGAAGTCGCTCACTGAGGCCTAACTCTTTAATAATGGGTGTCTATACAGATGGCAGACCCAAAGAAGGGGCAGATGTAGTCCGATGGATGGCGAGCGTGTGTGGGGGAGTGGAAAGTTTTGTCAGTAAGCCTGATCCAAGTCTCTTGGGTCGCCGCTCAAAGTTGTGCATGGAACAGGAAGGAAAAGGAACACCTCTGCATGTTTCTTGCCAGCCTAAAGATCACAAGCCAAGGGAGGGAGAGGGTGCGACACAAGGCGCCTGCAGTCCCACCGGGGGCTAGAATTTACAGTTGAAGGTGAAGGCTAATGGTGAGGGAAAACAACAACATGGAAACATGACAGAGAATAAGAGATGGAGAGCAGCATTTCACTTGAGCTGAGGGACGACACTATGAGTATCATATCAGAATCACGTTTCGAGCGCTGCCAGTTGGCCTTGAGGTGGCGTTTGGTTTTAAGAGTTTCTTAGTTTATTTGAGGTAACCAGACTGGATCTGTAAAATAAAATAATATGAAACACTTCTAACCACTTTACAGTCAGGAGCCAAAATGTAGGTGAGCATTAAGGTGGAAATCCGTGTTTTAGGCGTGACTAGGGAGAGTCTTTGTCCTTGGCGGTGACAGGACATACACAGGCACCTCCTCAACAGGCGCCAGCTGATTTTTATCGCTTTTGAAAACTGACTCCACTTCCCCATCGTCTTTACTCTCTGGGGTTCTGCTGAATTTCCGATTTCTTGCGAATGATAACAGGTAATTCAAATCTACCATCAACAGTCTCAGTTATGAAGCTAATATCTCTACTTTAATGTTGTTTTTATGAAAATAAATATTTGTAAGCTTTAAGAGCCGGCACTTCCAACAGAACTTGTTTGGATAGAATTGCTGACGAAATGGGACTGATAATTAAATAAATAAAGCAAAGTATAGTGAGTTTAATTTGGGATTTGCCCAATACTAGCCTCTGATCTGACCTTCAGATATTGTTTCTTATTAATATTCATTTTTTTATAAAATAATGAGTCCAATGTTACTAACGGAAAGTTCAATTTCATAGCTCCAGGTTTCTTCAAGGCAACAGAAATCCACATCTACGATACAGCGATTAGATAAATGTTGTTTATTTGTTATGGCAACCATTTTATTTTTTTAATATGGACTGCTTATGAATAATTTATCTGCTGACGGTTAATGTAATCCTTTTACTGTACTTGCCTGGCATCCTGTCGTGTGCTGAGTGAAATCTGGATTCCATCAAGTCCTGTGTTATGCGTTACAGAAAATCCACTCTGTGTGTGACTTTTATGAAATCAGACCTCCATTGCATTCAACAGTAACAGGCTCATATCCTTTTGGAGGACTCCGCAGTGTTAATCGACCAATGAGAAGCCATATTTGATTGCAGGCTGGTAGTTGCAGGCCAGTTATTGCCCTGCAGGCTGTAACAGATACGGTGGATCTCAGGGCCTTTCTCCAAACATTGAGGTTTGGCTGATCTACAGGGTGCCAGCGCGGGTGATGCCTGCTTTTACACATTGGGAGAGACTGCACAAGCAGAGCCAATTACATAATAATGATCTCATCCATGGATAACTATCCCACATGACAGCCAGTCTATTTCTCTGTTACTGTCACCTCGGGAGTCATGGAATGGGTTGGCATTATTATGCTGTATAAATTGCTTAAATGTGGACACAAGTGTCTCATATGAAGCTGCACAAGGATGACTGTTTCAGGACGCCAGCTAGCACTTCTAGTTGTATTCTGAATAGGGCTGTCAATAGATTCCAATTTTTAATCGCGATTAATAGCATGATTGTCCATAGTTAATCACGATTAATCGCAAATTAATCACATTTTTTATCTGTTCAAAATGTACCTTAAAGGGAGATTTGTCAAGTATTTAATACTCTTATCAACATGGAAGTGGGCAAATATGCTGCTTTATGCAAATGTATGTATATATTTATTATTGGAAATCAATTAACAACACAAAACAATTACAAATATTGTCCAGAAACCCTCACAGGTACTGCATTTAACATAAAAAAATTACAAACTGCAGCCCAACAGGCAACAACAGCTGTCAGTGTGTCAGTGTGCTGACTTGACTATGACTTGCCCCAAACTGCATGTGATTATCATAAAGTGGGCATGTCTGTAAAGGGGAGACTCGTGGGTACCCGTAGAACCCATTTTTATTCACATATCTTGAGGTCAGAGGTCAAGGGACCTCTTTGAAAATGTCCATGACAGTTTTTTTCTCACCAAAATTTAGTGCAAGTTTGGAGCGTTATTTAGGCTCTTTCGCGACAAGCTAGTATGACATGGTTGGTACCAATGAACTCCTTAGGTTTTCTAGTTTCATATGAGGCTAATATCTTCACTCTAGCTTTCAAACTAACGCAACTTGCGCTAATGCGTTAATGAAATTAAACAAAACAAATTTGCACACGTTATTATCTCGTTAACTTTGACAGCCCTAGTTCTGAACAACTGAAGAAGTATTTATTTTTCAGTGAAACACATACTACAACATTTACCTTTCTGTTGAGTTTATCATCAGCATGAATGTTCATTGTAGAGAGGCTGTGGCACAATTCTCTTGTTGACCTCGGTTCATGTTTTATGATATAACTGATGTTTGAGGCGTACTATATATGAAATAGAATGAATATGACTTGCAACTCATGGCATATATAAAATAAGAAAACGGAATGACCCAAAAAAGAGCTATGTCAATGTATTATTAAGGAAAGTCGGCATGTTTACATAATTATATTTTCAAAACTCTTCATATGAGAACAAGAATATTTTTGTTCATATGGTTTGACTTTAAACAAAACGACATGCTATCTATGGCCTATAAATGGTCTGTGAAATTATGAAACTCTATATTTTTCTGTTCTGTTGACTTTCACAGAAGGGGCTTGATCTACAGACATCTGTAATCAAGAGAAATACAGACACAGACTGACGTCTCAGTCCCTGTCTGTGCCAGCGTTCTGAGCCAAGAGCAGGGGAAACAAAGCAGGGCACAGAACAGCCATGAGGTGCACGTGGCCGCAGCAGACAGCCGCCAGATGAAGTTTACTTAACTGATCCGACCATAAAATCCAGAGTTTGATTAGCGAGGCAGCCTGAAGCAGTCACATTAGCCAAGGGAAGCCTAATCATCATCATCATCATCATCATCATCATTGCTGGACTCTTCATTTCTCCTCCCTGTTGCGTTGGACTCGGTGCGCCGGCCCCGTTCCATTCCTGTTTTTTCATTCAGCCAGCATCACCATACAAGTGATGTAGTGTCCTTCCCAAATCAAAGTCATAAAAAATGGCCTTGCCTCCAATGCTCTGCACCACCTCTTTCCTGTTCTCCCTCCACCCCCACCGCCCTAAAGCTGTCAGCCCCGGCTGCTGTTCCCCTGAGGGAAAATGAAACCTCACAGCCAGTCACTCAGCCAGACAACTGCAGGCTGGACAGCCCTCGCGGTCTATCATGCTGTCATACGGTTTCTATAACACTCAACAACCGATCGCCATTTTACAGTTGTCTCGCCAATTATTGCTTATCCTTTGCAAAATGTGAGGGATTGCATATGAAAGAGTACAATGCTCTAAAAAACCAGCAACAGATGTGCGTGCACAGGCTGCCTGGCTGAGACGGGTCAGTGAAGCTGCCACTTGAGACTTGGATATAAACAGTCTCGCTGCCAAGAAAACATGTATGTTAAGTTTGAAAGGAATGTATCAGTGAACTGGTAAAGAATTGTGTGCCTGATTTTAACTAACCTGGGGGTTTGTTTTCATCCTGCATATAGTCCAATGGCCACTCGTGTTGTTGGACCTACTTTTTAGAAATGTTGCCGTACAATGTTGTCACAACCGATGGAAACAATGGCCGGAGCAATTGTAAGAAATCATAGTTTTCCTTTAAGGTTAAAGTTACAATCTGGAAGATCTCCATTTTGTTCTCTTTGGCGGCACTTATGGCGATAAGAGGTAATTGCAGGTGCGTGTTCTTCCCAGAGATCGCCACTTGTGATTTTTCGCGGGAATGTCCAACAGGTTCTCATCCCACCTCGTCACATAATGACGCTTTTTCAGACCCCTCGGTGTCTCTTTTCGGTTGCAGTGAACAAGTGGGTGATATTGTGAATTAAACAAAAACGCTTAGGATTAGACAACAAAACCACTATAGTTAGGTTTAGGAAAAAACAACATGGTTGGGCTTAAAATTACTAAGTTTGTACAGTGAAAATGTGACTTGACGCTGTGAACAAAGGACACGAACAATCAGTTGATTGTAAAGTGAAAGTGAAACGTAACGCACGGGACAAAAAAAGCAGTCTCCTGGATGAAAGCCTTGTGTTGTTGGACCTCTTTAGCTCTTTATACTACAGCACTTTCCCTGTGCGTTTACTGTTGCCGCAGATGGGTTTACATTGCAGTTAATGGATAGCCCCGTGCGTCGCATACCAGCGCTAAAGGGTGTCTTGTGCGGCGGTATCAAACACTGACGGCCGTGACAAAACGTTTGACACCCTGGGAATGAGGACTCACTATACATTGGCACTGAGCGTTGGCATTGGATGCGTCCAGTATCAAAGTAATTCCTCGAGATAGCCTGACAGCTTTATTATCATCACTACAGCAATAAGACAGGCTGTGGTTCCCTCACACACATACTTTAAAACATGTATTTCCATTATTTGCTGACAGTGGTAACAATAAACTTTGTTAAATAAACTTACAAAACTTAAGGACAGGAAATGCTAACCATTGTTGTTGACATGATTTGGCTCCGTTACACTCCCCTACAGCCAATCAGATTCACTTAAAGCCAACAGAGAACAGGCCCTGGTAGCTAATTTCTCCGTCTAACCCCCTCCACCAACCTCCCGTGCCTTGCCTCGGTAGGCACTTATATTCAATTTGTCAGCCGCTCTCATTAAACATGCAGAATACAGAGGCCCTCCACTCTGCATTTCAGTGGCACAGCTAACCAGGTCAGAGTTCATCTGAGGACGGCTTTCAGTATTCCTCCTTGTGCGCAGACTAGGAAACATAAGGAATATTCTGCTCTGCCAGGTGTGAATTTTGACCTGAAAGAGAATGGATGCTGCACACATTTTCCAAGCTCTGAAATCTGATCCAAAAAATACTTTAATGGTGCTTTATTTCTCCACTCTGTAATTGGGTTTAACATCATCAGCCTTGGATTTAAGTAAGCGCCTAGTCCGTCTACTTAGGTACTGTTGTTAAGTTTGACATTTAAACACAAATACCCTTGAAATCATTTCACTCGGAGCAGATTTGTCTGACGTTTCACAGTCATTAGAAATGCTCACTTTTATTTATTTCATCTCTGCTTTTGCAGTGATGCCTTCCTCTTTTATTTCAACCTTTCCACAATTGCTAATTACATTTTATTATTGCCGCAAATTCCAAGCATTGACCTCAACGTGCACGCTTGAATCCTTACAAGCACAAAGAAGGGCCACTGCATTTAGAGTTTTGTATGGATGTGGCCATAGCAGCCACTTGTGAAGTTAATATGTCCTGTAAAAACACTGAAAGGGATATTTATTACATCTTTATGCATTAGAGGACTTTATTTTATGAGGATTTTATGCTTCCTTGGGGTGACTATAACCTTTAGCTTTATTTTTAGGGTAGGTTTTATTTGTATTTGCGCAGCTTTTTACCACCAACCATCCCTTCTCTTACCCTCAAACATCATGCGCCATTATATGCTTTCTTAATTTGTATTATTGAGCTGTATTTTGTGGAATCGGCACGGAGTGGCAGACAAAGAGACGCTCCTGCTTTGCAGCTTTAACGCTAACTTTCTCAGCTAATTTTCAGCCTCGCAGGCATCCTCATGCAGAGAGGTTTGAGCTGTAATGCATGTGCTTGGCAGCCGTTTCTCCGTTGGCGTCCAGATGTTGCTTGGCCGATGCACAGCACACTTGTCAAATGAAACCTGGTGACGTTTCAGTGGCAATTATTCTCTTTGTGCTCAAGTGGAACTACACACATGTAGACACAAACACACACACACACACACCCACAGTCAGGAAGAGATCTGCCAACAAATCTTCATTTGCCAGGAAGTAATTGTTTCCATGTAGCTCTATAAGATGCAAAACTCAACAGATTTTCTTTGCTAAACATTTTGAAGGATTCAAATACAAAATAAATGCGTATAAAACCTGTAGGATGACTTTATTATATGAATACTTGAATATTCTGTGGTGTTATATAATATTTCATTGGTTCCTGAGTTGATTCCGCACCTCTGTGAAATGATTCAATGTCATGTTCACATCTTCATGGTCAATTAGTGAAGTTTGATCTTTTATATTTCTTTTAAATACGAAGGAAAGATGTCAGCAGCTGCCAGGATTTTCGTCTTCCTTTACTCGATCCGCCCTGTGGAGAGGAGTTGGAGTTAGCGGCGGAGGAAAAGGGTGGAGTGAGAACGCAGAATAAGAAGGGGTGGTGTGATGATCGGGAGGGGCGGTTTTGGTCTGACATCCAACTCCTCAGCACACTTACTCAGGCTGGTGATGTTTTCCTCGTGTCGGCCTGGAAGCCGGTCATAAAACTTTCCAGTCACTCTCTGTTTGCTTCGTTATTGGGACATTCTGCACAGTGCAGCTCAGTGACTGGCACATTATTAGATATCCAGTCTCTGATATACTGATATCACTGGACTGTAAACAATCACTACTTCTCCAGTTTGCCTTGGAAATCATTGTGCTTTGACCTCTGATCTCCATCAAACAAACTGCCTAAAATGAATCCCCAATTCAACATATTACCACCATCTATATGTATAAACTGTTCATTCGTCTCGACAC
The DNA here is from genome assembly GCA_916701645.2 of Sebastolobus alascanus. Lineage (NCBI taxonomy): Eukaryota > Metazoa > Chordata > Actinopteri > Perciformes > Sebastidae > Sebastolobus > Sebastolobus alascanus. The sequence continues at coordinate 66,439 of CAKAOJ020000133.1, read as the reverse complement.
AGAGGGGACACATAGAGAGTGAGAATGAGCCTGGTGGTGGTTTTATGGCTCCTGGTTTTATAAGACAAGGGTGGGATGGTGGAGGTGGGGGGGGGGGTGGGGGGGGGGGGGGGGGGGAGTCGGTGAGCTTTAACAGGCACTTGGGGTTGATGGCTGCTGAGGAGCTACTTGAGGAGTTGTGTCATTTTACAGCTGGGGTTATAGAGGCGAGGGGGCCAAGTTACATCCAGGACCTCAGCTGTGTTTCAGGCCGACTGGGGCTGCCAGATAGAAATGTGAGTCACGCAGATGATGCCGTCCTCCTGTTGTGTAGGATGTCGGTGGATGTAGCCTGCGTGTGAAAACCTAAATAAACCTACTGTGGGTTTCAGGGAGGGAAATACAAACACCTGTCGCCCGGGTGTCAAACACCAGCAATCAATTAGACACTCGTGGAAATAAGGATATGGAAATTTTACAGCTATTTTTTTTCGGTGCTGGAATTTAGTTTCTTCATAATGTGAAAATTCTAATTTATGCCTATTTTAAAATGTTATTTTTTTCCAAATCTTATCTTTAAGTGACCTTAAAGCAGCAGTGGGTAGAAATGGAGCAAATATGATTAAAAAAAAAGTTATTTTTATAAAATGGTCACTATATCCTGACATTAGTGCATGAGACAGGTAATCTGGTGCTCCTAATGGCATCTGCAAGATTTCACAGACCGGAGGAAAACAACCAATCAGAGCCGAGCTGGAGCCTGCCGTCTCTGAGCTGCTGTCAATCACTCGCAAACTCCGATCAAACGGTCAAACTAGGCAGCGCTGATCAAATATGAATCAGTATTCTGTTACTGTAATGCCGATTTCTCTCCTCAAATGTTTTCAGAAACATCTTGTAGTGTACTGTTTAGCTGTAAAATGAGAAAGTTTGTGACCCGGCAGCCATGTTGAGATCAGTTGAGGAAATACCAAGCACCGCTCACCAGCCAGAGCACAGCCAATAGGAACGCTCAATAGGAACGCTCTCTCTCTCTCTCTGAAATAACCTGTGATTGGCCAAAGTCTCCCATCACAGGGCTAGATTTTCTAAAGCCTGAAAACAGAGCCATGAGGAGGTGCAGAAGTCTTCAAGAACACTTGAATTACAATATGCTGAAAGGTTATTATGGATTTTTTGCCCAATGATGCCAAAAATATACTGCCTACCCCCACTTTAAATGTAAATAAATCACATCAAAGATTAAGGCTAAACAAACACTCAACACCTAATATCACAGAAGCTCAAAGACCTGATGATAGCCGCCCTGAAAACCCTGAAAACGAGACGCAACACTCTCACTTAGCACCTGCGTTTCTAAGTAGTAAATCTGTTTGTTTGTTCTGAGTAAACACCCCAAGCCTAAAAACAGAGGGGCTCCTACACTTTTTCTCTCTGTGTGACGGTAGAGGAGGTGCTGAAACGCACTCATCAGCCTTCTGAAAGTAGGCAATGCACTTGAAAAGTAAAAGGTCCCTCTGTCTTTGCAATAAAGAGCCATTGATTGCTACAAAGTTAATATTTTCATGTGTTTAGAGTATCTCTTTCTGGAGTTAATGTGCACAGGACTGTCCAACAGATAGATTATCACCAGTCTCACAGAGCACAGAGTTGTCCCAGCTGTAAACCACCAGGAACTTAGTGCCTAGTTAGAGGTCATAGGTTAATGTGGTGCTAGAGGCAATACAAGACACTGTCCTAAATATAGGCCTTTATATGGAGTCAGGACTGTCATTTGACCCCAGGGACGCTGGAATAGACATTTAAGAGGTGATTTGTCTCAGTTTGTTGACAGAGACACTGGTGGTAATTTTGTAATTTCAGCGGGAACCGTTATTTTCTTCAGATCTTACAATAGAGTGAGATGTCACACTTCTTGACAGATATTTATGGGTTTATTCAGTAAAAATGTTCCCAGTTATTAAGGCTAACAATGGGCTAATGTTCCCAATTAGAACGTATAAATAAAGACAGAAGAAGCATCTGTTGGTAATTATTGACCTTGCGCAGCTTTTAGAGAAGCAACACTTTTCTCGCTGGCTCTCAAGAAAAGCTGGCCCTACAGCAGAGACAATTATCGGAGGCCACGTCCCGTGAGTTCTGCAGCAGCTCTACACGCGGACCACCTCAACTGCTGTGAAACGCTGGCCTGATCAGGCCTTCCTGTTTCCCTCTGTGTGAGCGCGCATGGCTCAGTGCAAAGCAAGCAGAGGGATGCTACGTGTCGGGATTGCTTCGGGTCCCGCGGTCAGCCGACTGTGTTGAGACAGATTGCGCTTTTGCTCGGCCCTGACATCTCGGGGCGTCTGCGTCTTGCCAAGGAGCCCTCAGAGACGAGGAGGGAGAGGAACTGCCCGGTGAGCCTGTCTCGTCTCAGCGTCCACCCGCTCAGGCCTGCTTTCCGGCCAGGGCTCTTAATTGTGTCTCTGGGTGAAGTGGTAGCAGCCCAGCGGTGGCGGTGGTGGGGAGGGGGGTGTGTGATGTGACTAAGACCACACACACAATCACATGCATTCACACATATGCACATTCAAACAAATGTTGTAATCCGGTGGCCTGAATGAATGACGATCGCAGTTGTAATTAGACATGACTATTTGTGGATATTAAGTGGTCCACAGAACTGCAGATCCCCGATACACACTGGGGCCAAGCAGCAGGAAGACCATAGGATTAGTTCTGGTTTGGCTAATGCCTGGATGGTTTAACTAAATGCCCGGGGCTGATACCTTTATAACTTGACTCAACTCAATTCAAAAGTGATGTCCAGCATTATGTCAAAGCCAATTTTCAATGGGTTTGGTTTTTAACTTTAAAGCTGCAGTCGGTAACTTTGAGCAAATATGATAAAAAAAGTTATTTTTTATAAAACTGTCACTATATCCTGACAGATAATCTGTGAAAAAAATCATGTTCCTCTGCTTCCTCCTATCGCTCCTAATGGCGTTTGCAGCGTTCACAGACCGGAAGAAAACAACCAATCAGAGCTGAACTGTCTCTACAGCAGCTGTCAATCACTGCTCGCGAAACACGTGAACTCCGATGAAACTGTCAAACTAGGCAGCGCTGATCAAATATGAATCAATATTCTGTTACTGTAATGCCTATTTCTGACCTCAAATGTTTTCAGAAACATATTTTAGTATACTGTTTAGCCGCCATGTTGAAAACAGCCTAGCCAAAACCAAGCACCGCCTACTGGCCGGGTCACAAATTTTCTAATTTTACAGCTAAACAGTACACTACAAGATGTTTCTGAAAACATTTGAGGAGAGAAATAGACATTACAGTAACAGAATATTGATTCATATTTGATCAGCGCTGCCTAGTTTGACAGTTTGATCGGAGTCTGCAAGTTTCGCGAGCAGTGATTGACAGATACTTAGAGCTCAGCTCTGATTGGTTGTTTTCCTTTGGGCGCGTTAAAATCTTGCAGATGCCAATAGGAGCACAGGAGGACACAGAGAAACATGATTTTTTTTCTGTCTCATGCACTACTGTCAGGATAGTGACAGTTTCACACAAAACAACTTTTTATTATTTGCTTAAAGTTACTGACTGCAGCTTTAATTTAACCCATATGCAGCATGAGATCCAATCCAATCGTTACACAACTCATATACACTTATAGAATACTTATAACTCTCTGTGTATATCAAATATTGTTTTTTTATCCATTCAAAGCTGGATTTTGAGAATACTTCAATTGAACTGTCTCCTGTTTAGGATTGTGCGTGTATATAAGCAGAGCCAGAAATAGATTCACAGCAAGGCTCCTCCTTCTCGCCTTCGTCAGAAGACTATCCCATAACAGTGATGTCACCAAGTCTTCCTCACACCTAGCCGAAAGCATTCAGCGCTGGCTCAGGCTGACCGCTGTCTGGCCAGCTTCCTGTCTGACCATCGTGGGCAAACACAGAGAGACGGGGCAGCAAACACGGGTGAATCCACCTGTTAACACAGCCGGGTCACGGGGGCCAAAGACAGCAGGGCCGAGGGCTCAGCTCCAGAGGGAGAGAGAGGTGTGTGTGTCGTATAGGGCCACAGTTGAATTGTATTTCAGTAAGAGTGGCCTGAAAATGGCATCTTGGTCTTTCTGTCTTTTGTTCCAGTTTTGTCTCTCACTGCTTTGTGTAATATGTCTTTTACTTTTAACCATTTAACCCTGAAATACAGTTGTAATGAATGACGGTATCATGCCCAGACTGGTCACTACTCAGGGGTTTTATTGGCTCAAACTGAGTATTTCTCAGTCTCCAGTTGTCAGATTCTTTAATTGGGGAAGTCCGACCACCTACGTAAATTTATCTTATGCGTGTGCATGCAGCCGACCGACCATAGTGTTTACGTAGTGGTAATTGGCGGACAGGTGGGATGGAGGCCTGTTGTTTTGCTTAACCTTCTCTGTGGTAATTCAGAACCCGGCTAACTAGACCTTGCTTAACCCCCTGACTTTAGCCCCCAATCAACACATGGATATTAGGCACCGTGTAACCTCTGCCTTTGTGTATCTGAGAACTGGTTTGTGGTAAAAAAAAACCTGTCAAAATATCCCACTCTCGTTTCTGTTCGGCGACAGCAACAAGACCTCTACAGTAATTTCCAGAAATCTGTCCAAATTGCTTAAGTCTTAAATTATGTATAATTGGCCCCTGCGTTGGGTTACTGGGGGTAGCCTCCAATCATGTGGTGGGAAGCAGAAAGGGCTCTATAGTCACTTCCAGCTGGTTAATGATGGCCAAACGGGTGCTTACCAACATCACGCCAGTTGCCAAAGGTTACCACGGATGAATATTAGCTCCATGTGAGGTTTATTTTACTAAATGGCACCAGCACTTATGTGTAGCCAGCCACACTCAATGACTATGAATGATTTCACTGCTGCTACAATGCTGAGTTGTCTGACTTGTCAGTTTTTCCTGTGCGACACCTTTCTGCATCATCTCACCTTTGTGAATAGCATTTCTTTATTTAGAATCCAGCTTGATTCGCAATTGAAGATTCACTGAAGTGGATGCTCTCAATATTTCTCCCTAAGTGAACCCCCACAGCTAGCTATGCTATGTCAGTATTATCTTTTTAGTACCTGACTCACCTGTAACCTGAACTCTCTAAATAGCAATGATAACAGCCTTCTCTGCATGGGGTCACACTGCATTAGGGGTCAGGGTGAAACAGACTGTGTCTTTGTGCTTTGCCAATGAAGTTTAGGACCAGGGCTAATCAGGGGGGCGAAAGCGTACACCGCTCCAAATCAGCTCCAGCCAGGCCAGCTGAATTTATCTCAAACTTATTAACTTTGCTCAGGGCTCAAATTGAAACCAGCTCGGGTGCTCACGCTCTAGAGGTGCTGAGTGTGAGAAGTGACAGTATGATTTACAGGCGGAGCCATGGCGCAGATGCTGCAGAGCGAAGGACTAGATGAGGAGGGAGGGAGGTAGGGAGGCAAGTGAAGCGTTTTCATCAGACAGGAAACCCTGTAACTTTGGAGAGTGATTGCTCTGTAAGTTTCAAAGTGAAAGAAAAAAACCTACAGGACTGCACAAGTCAGCTCATGATGAGAACATCACTATCAGCATCATGGGTCTGTACGAGGGTTGGTACCAAACTCATCACGTATAAAAGGTTGGTTGGACTGGTGGAAAGCAGCATGGCCTTTTGGATAGAGAGAGATAATGTGTGTAACGCATGCCTCTGCATTCATTTTACTTTATAAACTTGTCTTGCCTTCATTTATTAGGCAAATATGGTTTGGGTCAACGTATCTTCATACAACAATTCATATGGCATCTTACGTAAAGTTATTCCTCATTTTTCGTGCATTTTCAAACGAATGTCCAATACATTCTCATCCCAACTCATCACGCCCCTTGGCGTCACTTTATTTTTGGCATCAAAACCACTATAGTTACCCGTGGTGTCACTTTAGGATTAGGCAACAAAACCACTATAGTTAGGTTTAGGAAAGAACTACTTGGTTTGGCTTAAAATTACTACGTTTGTACAGTGAAAATGACGCTGAACATTGTGAACACGGGACACACACAAACAGCTGATTGCAATGTGACGCACGGGACACAAACAGCGGTCTCCTGGATGAAAGCCTTTGCATTTGTATTTATTTGCCCACAGCTCAGTGGCTGCTAGAAATTGAATTGGCCCTCGGACACTTGTTGATTTTGACCAAAGAAGAGTAGCTCTACCTTAACTGTTCTCTGTGGGCCTCTAACAACTGTTGACTAATGATCATGCACAATGGCCTTCAAAACCCAGGGTTATCTCACAACACATTTTCTCATCTCTCACACAAATTTCAAGGACACATTTTCTGTCTTATATTTAGTGAGCAGCAGAAATATTAGTGTTTATTTTTCCTTTAGCCTTAACTAAGTGTGTTTCTTTCTGAAGCTGCAGATGGCACATTCTCTCAGCTGGCACATAAAGTTTCACTGGCTGGCAACACTTTTTTTATTGTTCCTGACCCAGGCTTCACAAGAGAGTCTCAAAACATATAAATCCTCAGTGATCTTCTCCAGTGCACTTTCTTATTTTTAGCTACCAATGCTTAGGATGAGCCCGCAGATGGCCTTTAAAGAAAACACGTATAAATCCCCTCTTGTTGATTTTCTACCAGTAGTAGTGATAGTGGATGTGTGTGTGGTTCTGTGGGAGCATGCCTGTGTGCATGCTCATCCCTCCCCTCTTCCTGGGCTTTGTTAAGCCAGGTGTGCCTATTCTCAGTGCAGTGCCCGGGGAGCCGTGAGAACGCAATCGCCGGCCCTTCTCTCCCTCCTCTATCTGATTTATTTCAGCCTCTATGGCATTTTAGCAAACAAAAGTACCGCTCAATATTGATCTGGATCTCTCCCATTTCCCTGCTCCGCTCCCTTTGTTTTGCTCAGGTCCAGGGCTGCTGCTTTAAATCAGGCCCTCTTGACGTTTGCTTAATGTCTAATTAGCCATGGGTGGGCATGGCCTTTGATTATAGGAAGTGCCTGGAGGTGGGGCTGCAAAGACGACTGAATTTTGACAAAACACCCCAGACTGATCAATCACTGCCTGACACATTGTTTTGTCCTTAATTTCAGAGTGCTTGGTTTAGGGATATGTCCTCTTGGTCACCTTATTCTGGGTTCAAACGATGGGATTTCCTCTCACCGGCCCATGTGCCACTTTTCCTGGGCCATGATGCGCGTCTCTATAGATCCACTTACATCGACTGCAGGGTGTACTGCGATCGACTCATCAATCTGGAGTGCACTGAGTTGATACAGAGAGATAAACATCATTGTTAGTGTTTTTAATTGATCCCATTCTAACAATTAAAACTTTCAATAATGAGTCTCTGCCTGATAAGCTCTGTGTCTACACATGTTTTGGAGGAAAAATGTGATTTTAGAAGTCTGGTGAATTGTTTTTACTAGTATATATGCCCAAACTTTTTAAGGTTTTATGGTCATAAAAAGGTTTTGTATTGCTAAGAGGTTTTGGAAACAGAGCCTTAGAAATAAAGCTTTCTCACTCCGGCTCTTCCAGCCTTCAAGGCTTCCCCCTCTATCCCAAACATTGGCCAGATGGCCGGAAAGTTGACTTTATTTAAATCTGGTAATTCCGGCTCTTTTCCTACCTCCCCCCCCACACACACAACGCCCTGCTCCCACCCCACCGCCACTCCTCCGCCTCTCTATCTCCTCTCTGAAGATCACGGCAGTGGTGTGCCAGCGGGTAGCAGCCTCAGCTTAGAGTGGACATGTGAGAATGACACAGTGATGACATGCTCCTGCGGAAGGGATTAGAGGGTCGGACGCTCGCAGAGAGAGAAGTGAAACACTGAAAACAACAATTGGTTTACTCATGACGGAGTAATGAAGAGAGATATTTGTTAAATGATGAACATGATTCTGTTTTCTGCACAATTTACATATTTTGCTCATGATAGATGATGATGATTCCCAGTGTGAAGAAGTAAACAAAATCTTTGAAACTGTGCAAAAAATCTTTTGCTCGGCAACTTTTTTTTAAAGCTACAGGCGGTAGAATGGAGCAAATATGATTAAAAAAAGTTATTTTTATAAAACGGTCACTATATCGTGACAGTGCATGAGACAGGTAATCTGAAAGAAATCATGAGCCTTTGTGTCCTCCTGTGCTCCTAACTGCATCTGCAAGATTTCACAGACTGGAGGAAAACAACCAGTCAGAGCTGATCTGGAGTCTGCTGTCCAGCTGCCGTCTATGAGAGCCACGAATCAATCACTCTTGAACTCCGACCAAACGGTCAAACTAGGCAGCGTTGATCAAATATGAATCGATATTCTGTTCCTGTAATGCCTATTTCTTGCCTCAAATGTTTTCAGAAACATCTTGGAACGCTCTCCCGTCACAGGCAAAAATTTTAAAGCCTGAAAACAGAGCCATGAGGTGGTGCAGAAGTCTAGTTATCTCTCAGAACACTTGAATTACGATATGCTGAAAGGTTATTATGGAATTTTAGCCCAAAAATATACTGCGTACTGCAGGTTTAAGCAGCCTACTGTGCTACTGTGTCTGTCACACGTCATTACTGCACCTGCCTCTTCTTCTATTTAAACTGTCGTCCCACCTGCAGCCCACACTTCAGTGGGTACCTTTCATCTTGCCATCCTCCTTGGAGCGAGACCCCACACTGACAGAGTAATGTCCCTTATTAAAGCCCTCCTTAAAATGAGGGTCATGGGTCAACCAGCCGGCCACAGGACATCAGGCTGTCATTAAGGCTAATTGTTGGCTTGTGATCATCTTCCGTCCTCTGCAGTATTTTATACCCTGCATTCCTTTTTGTTTTGTTTTATTTTTCTCTGTATATTCAACACCTGTACCTTTAAAATTGTTGTAGTGTTGTCACGGTACTGGAATTTCTATCTTTGATACAATACCTTGAAAGATATTGATATTCGATACCAATTTTGATACCATTTAGGTTATAAAATTTTAGATTTTTATTAAAACATAAATAGCGGTGTGTGTGTCAACTTGCTGTTGGAGAGAAGAAGAGAGCAGAAAGTGCAGCTGGTACCCGTGTATCGATACTGTGGAAAATGAGTATTGAAACCGTTTCAAATATTCAGTATCGATATGTATTCATACCTCAGTATTTTTGACAACACTAGTTACAAGAATGCTTAAAGAGATCTTCTGTTACGCTGATGGAGAGTCCAAATTTACAACAAAACCTCTGACATCACTGCTGTGTGCCCCTTGTGCTCCGCGTCTATCCCAGTTCTTCCTGTGTCACTCTTTCAATGCTCCCAACCTTAGCAGGTCTTGTCTTTTAAGCGACCCCTTCTCTGAAAAGAGAGTAGCCCACTTCAGTAGTCCTCCACTGTGTGGCCACCTGAGAAGGAAACTGAATATAAATCCCTAACAATGGGCAGGGTGCTGGGGGAATAGGCCGAAACGGCCATTTAGCAGGTGCACCTTCGCGGCCTCCACGCAGTTCCCACACATATCACCGAGACCGGTGGCCTGCCCTAGAGAGTACCCCTGAATCGCCGTCCAAGATCAAGTAGCGATCAATTAATGGGAGAACAAGGCGTCCGCTGGGGGGATGTCCAGTGTCCCACCCTCCCCTGCTTTGACTCATAGAAGTGCCCATTTGCAACTCTATCTGTGTGGCTGCTCTATGTCAATGCGTGTGGGGCTGGGGTGGGGGGGGGGGGCGGAGATATTATCGGGGTGACTGTGAGAACCGGCGCTGGCATTTCCACCTTTGTTTGCACGAGCAAGGGCCGATTGGCGGCGCTGTGATGAGGTCACCTGGCAAAGCAGCAGGGGGTCCCGTATCTATTGTTCACCTGAAACACAGGGATGAGAACTGGGGTGGGGTGACAAATAGACTCTGTGAGCGCACATTAGACAGGTGAAGGTTTTCCGTACATGGGAAATAATTAATACTTTCCTCTTACATAACATCAGTCCGACATATGCAGCCAGCTATTTGGACTTCAGGTCGTATTTGACATTCCTTTCCTATCTGTTCAAAAGAAAAAAACATGTTTGCTCATGGGTGACTGCTAGTGATATGCCAGCATTGATCAGCGAGTGTGACTCTGCTAATTGCATTCTTGTCCATAAGCAAACAGACTTAATCCTGGCCACTGATAAAGTCATGGAGGTAAATCATACCAGGAAAACACTGTCTGCTAGGTTAAATAAAGCTGCATTGATACACTTAAAGGGAGAGTTCTGGAGTTTTGAAGTGGGGTTGTATGAGGTTCTTATCCATAGTAGGTGTATTACCTACAGTGGATGATGTCGGCGTGCCCCCAACATCGAGAAAATTACAGGAGCACCCACACCGGAGCAAAGCAATACAGTGCTGTATACGGTAAACTTATTTTAGCCACCTAAAAGAAAGGCTCACCTAAAAAATTAAACCTGCAGTAGGCAGAATTTTTTTGTCATCATTGGGCAAAAAATCCATAATAACCTTTCAGCATATTGTAATTCAGAAAAAAATAGACTTTTGAACCTCCTTTCGGCTCTGTTTTCAGGAAATATGAGTCAATATTCTGTTACTGTAATGCCTATTTCTCGTCTCAAATATTTTCAGAAACATCTTGTAATGTACTTTTTAGCTGTAAAATGAGAATAAATAATAAAAAAAATAGAATAAAAATAAAAAAATAGCCTTTCTTTTAGGTGTCTAAAATAAGTTGTTCTGCTGTCCCCGTCCACAGCAGTACATTGCTTTGCTCTGGTGTCGGTGCTCCTGTCTGTTTCTCGATGCTGGATGGGACGCCGACCTTCATCTACTGTAAATAATACACCGACTATGGATAAGTACCCCACCCGAACTGTCCCTTTAACAACCGATAAATCATATACACTACTGATACAGTGTGCCTGCGTATTCCTAAAATATCCTCTTCCTGTGTTTAAGTATGGCTTGGGTCCATATACCTGTAGGTTTCACCCACAGAACACATGCTGACAAGTTTGTGTCCATATTGTGGGTTTTCTTTATAAGGCTGGGAATGTGGTAAAAGGGTATTCATAGCTTTTCCAACTCAGGCGGCTCCCCAGTGACAGTACAGCCACCTCTGAAAGCCCCAGCAGTGAATAAAGCTGTAAGTTATAAACAGCCTTATATAACTTCACACCCTCAAATATCATTGGAACATTTTCTTTACCTTTAGGTAACCAGTGAGCCTCATTAATGCAATGATTGATGGCTAAACTGTTCTCTCAAGGATACTTTTTTTAGACGGGGTGTAAAATCGCAGTGAGAAAAAAAATATATAGGGATACACAACTCACATAATGTATGTTCTGTAAGAATTTGTGGCTAATTTTATTATCAACACATATTTCTTGGCGTTCACGGTGAGGCGAGGAGCCCATTCACTTCCTCACCCAGCTGATTAAATAGATCCTTTCTTTCCTTTCCCTTCACCACCAAGAATGGGCAACTAACCTGCAATTACTGTGACCAGACAACCCCAACAAACTAGCCTGTAATCACCACTATCAAGAAAAGTGGGAAGGGGGAAAAGAGTCCTGAGAGGAACCTGGTCTGATCCCCATCCCAGCCCCCCCTCCACCCTATTTGCCCACCACCCCCTAAGACCAAAGGAGAATTGCGAAAGGTATCCTGCATCAGTAAACAAGGGAGGTCTTCAGGTCTTTAGGGGGCTTCCCTCTGTTTTCCATCGAATCAAATTATGTTAGGAGCTCACGCAAGCGCTGCCCACGGCTGTTATGACAGCGAGGTAGATACTCTCTCAAACCACCTGTGACATTGAGCCCAAACACGACCTTTTAACCCGGGGTCACATCCACTTCACCACATCGAAACCACGGCACAAGATCAGCCTCTTTTAAATAATGAAATCATAAGAATCATGAAATTTAATCTATGAATACCAGGGGTGTAAGAAAATATCGATACACATGAGTATCGCGATGTTATGTTTTGCAATACTGCATCGATTCTCCAAAACGCTGCATCTATTTTTAATTAACCTCTTAAAAATCGAACAGCCCGCTGGCTATCTTTTGGAGGAAGTAGCGGGCTCAGTTTTAAAGCTAGAGTGGAGATACTGCTATCATATGAAACTAGAAAATCGAGGGAATCCATTGGTACCAACCATGTCATACTAGCTTGTCGCGAAGGAGGCTAAATAATGCTCCAAAGTTACGCTAAACTTTGGAGAGGAAAAACTGGCATGGCCATTTTCAAAGGGGTCACTTGACCTCTGACCTCAAGATTTGTGGATGAAAATGGGTTATGTGGGTACCCACGAGTCTCCCCTTAACAGACATTTCCTGCAGTTTTGGGCAAAAACAAAGCATGCATGCAAAATATTTTTGAATTCAGTATGAATGTGTTATTTTTGCCTATTCTAAAATGGTGTATTTGAATATGTCTGCATACTGGGGTCCATAAACAGTCTTGAATTACATAAATTGGGTATCACTGTAAAGCTGAGACTCTTGTGAATCAAATGAACCACATTTTATTCATGTGTAATGATGTTAGTCCCCATAGTAGCCATTTTACATATTTACTTTTTTTTACTCAGATTTTATAGATATGGTGTGTCTTTATACCAGTTTTCCTAAAATTAGATTTCAAAAAAAAAAATCGCCTATATTTCGCCTTGCTTACAGTATCTCAATATATCGCTATATATTGAATTGTTACCTGTATCAATACACAGCTCTAATGAATACTATTCAAGTGCTCTGAACTTCCCTTAAAATCTAATTTGGTGCATGTCAGATTTGAGATATTTTAGCTAATATACATGTGGTGCATTTACAGAACACCCCACATCAAAGTATTAATCCATGGATAGATCTTTACAGTCATGTGCCTAATATATTTAGCTCTCTGTTTTTCTTCGGGGAGCAAGCTTGATTTCTCGGTTCATTTAAATTTATAAGAGTCAAGCAAATGGAATATACATATATGTACTTTTTTGGAAAAGGGCAGTTTTATGGCAACAAAAACAGAATCTGTGGTCTCAACGGTCCAAGTTTGATGCAAACGCCTGTGGAACCTTTTATGCAACCTGGCGTCCAGGAGATTTATGAAAATATTTTGCTTTCCACCCTTTTGAGCCTTTTAGCCCTTGCTAAAGGAAAACTGCTAGCTCCAAAAAACCACACAGAAGAACGAAAAAATCCACAGGGTCAAATGTCCTGAGTGGGCCATTTGCCAGGTCTGTTCCACAAGCAGGATGCTGCTCACACACAGACTGGCTCCAGCCTCCCAATCCTGCAGAAACATATGAAAACAGAAACAAATCCCACCACGAGGGCCAGCACCAGTGGTCCATGAGAATATAAGAGGCTGTTTTAGTGCAGGAACAACGCAGATCGCCCAAGAAGATTAGCCTCGGTGCTACAGGGCCTCGTGTAAATCTCCTTCTAATTGGCAGGGGAATTTGATTTGACTCATGCACTGTGAGAGGCCAGCGCTCATTATTGCTGCCCAGTTAATGCATAAACAGAGGTCTCAGCAGGTCCCCACTAAGTGGTACCAATGATCAGATAGCAGCCTCTTGGTCTGAGAGGCTGCCTTTACAGAAGTTAATTGTTCTTATTGCAACGAGCTCAATCTGTCAACTTTTAGAAACAAATTTAATGCTAAATGAGGTCACAGTTAAGTCCCTCAGAAAGCACTTTATCTGAATGTGGGTCAGTGTCAGTGAGGGTAAACAAAATGTATGCTTTCTACTTGATATAATGTATATAACATAGAATATCAAAGTGATTTCAAATATCAAAATGTGTTAGATAATGTATAAAGGCTATGCATGGAGGATTAATGGGGAACACCTCCTAAATTAAGAATTACAACATGTTATTTCCATGGCCTAGTAAAGTTCAATCAATATGTGTGTACATGAGATCCTCTCTCTCAAAGCCAAAAACCAGAGAAGTAAGTCTCAAACTGGTGATGTCATAGGGTATAAAGTCTAGAGCTTCTCCATAGACGATGAATGGGAGACTAATTTTATGGACCCACAGATGTTAGTTTTCGTTTTTATATCCAAATGAGTTTTATTCTATTGTAGTGTTGTCAGTTGTGAAACAGAAAATGTTCCCATATACTCAGATCATTCCTCTGGGTGCTCGCAGTGTCATCTACAACATCTTTCCCCATTCATTTTCTATGGAGCAGCTCCACATTTTATACCCTATGACATCACAAGTTTGAGTTTTTTTAGTTTTTTGGGTCCACCAAACACAGGGCTTTCAACCAGGAGACCGCTGTTTTGTTTTGTAAGTGGCGTTTGTGACGTGTTTTCCGTACTTGTGTTAGTGTTTCTGTAAATATTTTACTTAATTTACGTACTTATTTTAAGCCCAACCATGACATTTTTCCTAAACCTAACTAAGTGACTTTGTTGCCTAAACCTAACTGCGGACGTTACCATAGTTTTGTTGCGTGGCATACAAATGACGATACAATGTCCTTGTAACATCGTGACATTCATACACCTTCCCATGAGATCGGGTTGATAAATTTATATTACTGATACTACAGTACAGTTATAGATCTAATGTGTCTGTCCCCGAAATCAAACCGTAAAGTCATCCTATTTTTCTCTTTCCCACATCAGTGCTCATTTTGAGGCTATCCCTGTTGGTAACAGATTAATATGAGAGATTATAAATCATATTTTGCATGATATTATCTCGCCTTTTCTTTCTGCATGATTGCGAATTTTAGACAATGCTATTATCTTGATGTGGATGTAAACAACATCTTGAGCAACTTCCTTCCAGTCTTAAGCTGAAAGAGTGTCATCAGCGAGAAGCGTGGGGATGCTTTTGTTCCCGTCCGTCCACCTGCAGAGGGCCAAACAGGTCCCTCAGTGCTCTCACTGTGATTATGGGTACTCTCAAAGAACAAGAGTTAAGATTGGTTACTAATTTGACAAAATTGAGGCCAGTAAGTAGCATGACCCAGCAGGGTCAGGCCCTCTGGTTAGTAGCCATCATGCTGAGTCTGCCCACAGGCAACAGTAAGGGTCACAAGGGAAGACGGAGGCAGCTCCTGGAGACTGTAGCGGAGCCAACCACCCACCCTTGGGCTCCGTGGGGGTGGAGGGACGAGGGCACAATAATCCAGGATCCATTAAAGTGTGACTGATGCCATTCTTTTGGGGGTCTTATGACTGGATATCTTGCCTATATGGAAGCCGTGGGGATAGTTGGCTTACAATGTGGGACAGACAGACCCACAGCAGGCTGCAAGCGATCCAGACACTGACCTCACAGTGGAATCTACTTTGCTGCCAAATTAATTTTTCCATTTCACTAATGGGTGTATACCAATAACTTCTTTAATATGACAGCTTGTCAGGGTAGCAAATGAAAGTCAAAAACTTGGAAGCTCAATCAAACACCGACACACCCTGCTGTGAGCTGAAAGGTATCTGTTATGAGTTTATTTAGTGTGTGTGTGTGTTACATTCCTGAATACATTATCTGGACTTAACTGTTCCTAAGTACCATGTAGAGCATTACAACATGCAATTTATTTTAATAGTGTAAACAAACGAGGTTTGCTGGAGCTGCTGCTTGTAGTACGAACAGCTCATGATTAAATCTGTAACAGTGGGTGGCATATCCTACCTTTCATCACCGGCCAATATTCTACGTCTGGCCCCAGATTTGGCCTAAGATGAGGGGTGACAGGAATCAGGATAAGACTCGCTGACCACTAGACTGAGGACAAAGTCCTGAAGCCCAAGGGGCCTGTAGGAAACCAAATCCTGGCTGTCCCTTCGTGGAAAAAATACATTTGAATATTAAAAACTTAAAAAACGTACACTTAAGTTTATATCAGGGCTGTCAAAGTTTGCGGTAATCACACGTTAACACAAATTTGTTTTAACTCCACTAATTTCTTAAACGCATTAATGCAATCGATCTTTTGGAGGTTGTAGCGGGCTCAGTTTTAAAGCGAGAGTGAAGATACTGGCATCATATGAAACTAGAAAACTTAATGACTCCATTAGCTTGTCGCGAAGGAGGCTAAATAACACTCCAAACTTGCGCGAAATTTCGGCGAGGAAAAACTGGCATGGCTATTTTCAAAGGGGTCCCTTGACCTCTGACCTCAAGATATGTGAATGAAAATGGGTTCTATGGGTACCCACGAATCTCCACTTTACAGACATGCCGACTTTATGATAATCACATGCAGTTTGGGGCAAGTCATAGTCAAGTCAGCACACTGACAGCTGTTGCTGCCTGTTAGGCTGCAGTTTATATATATATATAATATGATATTTCTTTTATGCTAAATGCAGTACCTGTGAGGGTTTCTGGACAATATTTGTCATTGTTTTGTGTTGTTAATTGATTTCCAATAAAAAAATATATACATACATTTGCATAAAGCAGCATATTTGCCCACTCCCATGTTGATAAGAGTATTTAATACTTGTCAAATACTTGACAAATCTCTCTTTAATGTACATTTTGAACAGCTTAAAAAATGTGCGATTAATCGCAATTAACTATGGACAATCATGCAATTAATCACAATTAAATATTTTAATCGATTGACAGCCCTTGTTTTTATGCTAATTATGCTTAGTGGTTGGAAATCGACAAACTGTAAGTGTCCAATTATTTAAAATACTGTGAGGAGCTGCAGAACTTTGGCACTATGTGCCTTATTTTGTAATTAAAAGAGTGTTAGCATTATTTATTCACATCTCAGTGTGACTTATATACCGTAGGAGCAAAACTAGTGTGGCAATAATACTGTAAATCTTTGTCTCACCAGACAGCATTAACGTTTACAGCACAATGAAATTCATTATATAACGCCACACTAAATTGGCCGCCTATTATTTCCTAACGTCTTTACTTTTATGAGAATTCCTCCCAGCAGGATCACAACTCAGGGATCTGCTTAAGCAGCTATATGGTCTCATCCCTGTAAGCCCTGATAAAGGGGGTTTCTCTCCACAAATCCTGTTTGAGCCAAGCTGTGCTGCGTCGCCCCCAGATGATCATTTCAAGCCCCGAGGAAGCCGACAGGTCTGCTCCGTCCCCAGACGGTCAGCAGAAGTGTCTCTTTAATGGTTAATGTGCCCACCTGTGGTGCCCCCTGCGTGAGCCTTATTGCTCAGGTCCTGGTCATATTGAGCGGTCGGCTGGTGGAAAGAGTTGCTCCGGGCTATCGGCTGCTGCACAGGGTTGTGATCCCTTTTACCAGAGGTGCAGCACCCCACCGTCTCAAGGCTTTAAACTATAAAGCAGAGACACTAATTGATTGAATATGCATCACATGAAAGTCAGCCACACTGGTGATTTATACCACTCTCATGTTGGTATTACAGATTGAGGATAACAGGGTTTGACTTGGACTGTGTAAGAGAGTTGAGATAGTTGCAGGAGTAACTCTAGTAGTCTGATCACATCATTAGGCGTTGACCCTCCTGACCCCAGACTCCGGGAGACCGAGCTGTATCCAAGGGAACTGATGCAATGATGAGAACCTGAGGGGGACCCGGTCTGAGCGCTGAAGCCACTGGTGTAGATAATGCTAATGAACAGTCATGCAGTGAAACAAAATGGCTTAATTGTACTGGATTCATCTCGTGCTGAGCCACAAAGGCTAGGGGGAGGTTACGCTTCCAAACGTAGATTATTGTAATCCTCCAGTAATTACTGAGCCACATCTTCTCATGGGAGCAGTGGGGCACATGAGAGGACTGGACTCTGCGTTCTTATTCGTTATGGCAAACTGCTGCAACCAAAAGCTGAACATTTCGTGTCACTCAGACAATGCATATTTATGTGGTCCATACAGAGCCCGCCGAGGAGATAGGCAACTGTGAAAGTCCACGTCAATGGAGCTGAAAGCGCCGACTGCTTTATGTTGTATCTCGGAAAGTTAGCGCTATAATGTGTTTTTATAATGCTCGCCGGCGCCACAATGGCCTTCGCTTTAGGCCTTTTCAATGCCTTGAAAATGTTACGCTTCCATTCTCCCTCTGAAGCCACAGAAAGCGCACTTGGCCGGGGCCGGCCCCTTTCTGGCTTTTGACAGGAAGCTCATGATTTTAAATGTACGGCTCATGCATAATGAATGAGGCTGCACAGGATGTGAGGGCAGTGCATCCAGAGAGCACCTGGGCCAAACAAAGATGCCCTTTCTGCCACGGGATTTGTGCCCTGGTACCCGCTGTCACCAGCGCCCGGCTCGCACCCAGCTGCGACGCATTCAAGCTCGCCACGCACATTCATCTCGTCAAAGTTGACTCCAAAAAGTGACACTGTCCACTCAGACATAAAGAGCTCTTTATGGGGTTATTAATGATGGGCTGAAAGCTGTGGACAAATGTTTTGGGAACAAGTTTGTCACTGTGGCTGAGTGTCGCTTTGTTTTAATCCATGCCAGTTCAGTCGGGGTGCATTCCGCTGCGATGGCGGCGGAGCGGTCTTGTGGGCGCTGAATAATGTCAGAGGTTAGAAAGCACATCTGATTGTCACAGTGTTGCAGTCTAGTTTGTCTCTATTTCAAAAGTCATCGCTTAAACAACCTTATCTCAACAAGTTGCAACGACAACTTGTGATTATTCATGCTGCTGACCTTTAGTGACAAGTGATCATCTAAATGAATCTCGCAGTTTGACCCCTGCACATGACACAATCTTGTCTGGTCCTGTTTCGTAGACAATGCCAATGAGACTGAAAGGAATAATTAGCATCGTCTGGGCTTTCATTTAGCCTCCGTCTGAACACATGATAAATGATTAATATATGCATCCCGCAAGACACACAAGAAAACAAAAACGCCTTGGTAGATACAAACAACCCCACACAACAACAATTTATTTGTGAGCATGTGCGTGTGTGTGTGTGTGTGCAGACCCAGCCGACTTGGCATAGAATGACCCAGTGGCATTGTTGCAGTGTTTGCAGCCTCAAGCATGGCAAGATTTATGCCGACGGGGGTGTGTTGGAATCCAGGCTCTCTCATCCAGCCCAGCTGCATAGAGAACAAAACCAAAGGCCCAGCTGCAGATATTAGTATGGGCAGTCTCTCTCTCTCTCTCTCTCTCTCTCTCTCTCTCTCTCTCTCTCTCTCTCTCTCTCTCTCTCTCTCTCTCTCTCTCTCTCCCTCTCTCCCAGTCCATGTGCCCCCGTCCCACAACTCTGTCACATGCCCACAGGGCTTTTGTGCCTCACTCTGTTGTTATGGTAATGACTCGGCCCACAAGAGAGAAGAAAAAAGGAGAGATGTTAAAAGTTGATTGCAGACAAAATTGAAAGAGGGAAAACCAATAGGAAACAAAGAGGGGACGACTTATAAAAGAATTCTTAATTAATTATTGAGTTCCGCTTAGAAAGTCAAGTCAGTGTTGCCGAACAAAAGCAACACACACACACACACACACACACACACACACACAGACCTACATGAAAATGCAAACAACCCTTTCTTGCTGTATGACTTACAGTACATGAGGACTGGACTTGTTTTAAATGTAAATAGCATAGAGTATAGGGTGGAGATCCTCATCTGCATCATATGAAACTAGAAAACCTAAGGAATCCATCAGTACCAACCATGTCATACTAGTTTGTCATGAAGGAGGCTAAATAACGCTCCAAACTTATGCTACATTTTTGCGAGGAAAAACTGGTATGGTCATTTTCAAAGGGGTCCCTTGACCTCTGACCTCAAGATATGTGAATGAAAATGGGTTCTATGGGTACCCACGAGTCTCCCCTTTACAGACATGACCACTTTATGATAATCACATGCATGTTATGATTTGAGCATATTTTTTACCTGGGAGGGTTTCTGGACAATATTTGTCATTGTTTTGTGTTGTTAATTGATTTCCAATAATAAATATTTACATACATTTGCATAGAGCAAGCATATTTGTCCACTCCCATGTTGATAAGAGTATTAAATATTTGACAAATCTCTCTTTAAGGTACATTTTGAACGAATAAAAAATGTGTCATTCATTTCCGATTAATCACAATTAACTATAGACAATCATGCGATTAATGGCGATTCAATATTTTAATCGATTGACGGCCCTAGTAAAGAGTATTAAATGGGAATGTGTTATGTAATTGTGCAGGGATGCTCGTTTTCTTTTATTTCTCTGCTCTCGTCCACCTACCTGGCTGTGTTTTGTGGACCTATAGCAAAGATTACATGTGACACTGACCATATGGCATCAGTTACCAGAGAGAAAGTAAAGAGCAAACCCAAACAAAAATCACTTTTTCTTTCTTTTTTTTTTTTGTCAGCTGTGACAAAGTCCAGTATGTAGCGTTAAAACACAGAATGTGTAACAGGAGCAGAGAAGTTTAGTATCAACTTAGCAAAACTGCCAAAGTGGTGCAAAGCAAATGAAATGCACTCCCGCTATTATTATCATTCCCACCTTTTCACCGTGTTTTCGTCTAGCCTCAAAGATCCACTGGTGCTTTACGTGGCGAGACCTGCCACAGACTTGGCATGTGTGTGTGCATGTTTGAGGGTAACAGGCGAGGTCTCCTTCAGGTCTGGAAGCTCTCACATGCAGTTCCCCGACACTCTGTGGTCTAACGTATAATGTTCGCTTTGCTGGAGAGCAGAAGATCTCCTCAATCCCTTATATTGTCTCTTTAGGCACTTGTAATGCTTTCTTCTGGCAGCGTAAGCGACATAGTGCTACCAGCCTAACCAAGCACTGGTTGACTCCTTCTTCACCACACACAACCCAAACACACTGCTTTTTCCACTGCCCAATCACCCGCTGCTAGTTGGCAGGTCGGACAACTCACTTGTGCCACCGCAGCCCCGCTGTATTACAACGATCAGACAGATGGCTGTATGAAAGGGGTCTCCCTCTGTGTGGCCTGAAAAATACTGGCAAGTGACTGTTTTCAGTCTCCTGACCTCACTATAGTAAATGTATGCAAAGTGTCACATGAATGTGATGTATATTATGCACCTTTCTGCCCAGACATGAGTAAAGATTTCCCATTTGTTCAGTCTGACCTTTTCACCAGAATGAGTGCATTTGAATGCATGTTCACAGCCCCGCAGACATATTCTCACATGAGCATGCTATATTGTATGTGGCACCGGCACATAAACACGCTCATGCACAGATGCATGCATGCACACATACTGTTATATACTTTCCCGTAATGTTTCGGTGACATAAGTGTTTTGACAGCATATGTATGTGCAGTGTGGATTTTTATTTTTTTCTCTTCATCCAGTTTCCACCTTTCTTTCTTTCTTTCTTTCTTTCTTTCTTTCTTTCTTTCTTTCTTTCTTTCTTTCTCTGATGTGGGAATTCCCACACACTTTCCTACATGAATTAACACTTTTGCAAATAACCATGTTCTGACACTTTCTTTAGCTAACCGCTGCGCCTTAATGTACAGTAGTCAGACATTTTAAGCAACACAATTAGATTAAGCAATTACATGTGTCACTCATTGACTGTTTATTGACCTTAGATAGGCCACAGGGATAGGGAAAAATCCATGTTTTAAAAGCATACCTTGGCTAAATTCAATCCATCTCCTAATTCTGGGGTATTTATCTGTTGGCGTCAGCCGGGGACACTTAAGTCTTGTGGGGCAACGTTTGTCAAAATAAATTTCCCCGTGCATGGCTAGTGGAGAGTGACAAGTGTGTATTTAATAAACCCTGATTTGTTTACCGGCTGAGCACTTAAGACCATAGGCTCCCCGAGCAATGACAGCTTGGACAACAGTCAAATGCATGTTGGGATGCAATGTTACTCTCCGTGTGTACATTGGAGTAATGAGACAGTCTTGAACATTCATTATATTCTGGGCAGGTTTTGGACGTTGGGGCTGAATGTGACTCCCTCAGCAATCAATATATACATGAAGCTGATGCAAGACCTTGCATGTTTGGTGTAGTGCTATCATATTGTTTTCATATTCACAGTCCCTTCCCCTCTCCCTTTGTTTCACAGTTCTGACTTTGGACTTTGTTCTCACACTGTTCTTCAGACTCTCAGGCCATAGCAGAGATCTCTTGAAGTGGTACGAGCACTGATAAGAGAACACGCCAGAGAAGTGTCCCATCATTGATGTCCCTGTAAAAATGCAGATATATTCTGAAAGATAAATATTACATGCATACAAAATGTCAGTGGTATTTGAGACTATTGAGACCAATAGGGTACTGCTTATTGCAGGCTAGCAATAAAAATGTTTTCCTTGAACAAATAAATTAAGTGAAAGTCATTCTTTATTGTTCAGGAAGTCCTTTTACAGTCACTTTTTGCTATTAATTTTGTTGTTTAGTACCATTTTGAGTATTATTAGCAACGTAACAGCCTCATTGTGACCTCCTAAAGGGCAGCATTTGGTAGTCAGTCCATCAAAATGTACAGTCTTCTGGTGCAATGGAACATATACCGCCATAGTAGTTCTCATGCTGTGGGAGATATATTCTAATGAGCCTGTATGTGACATAGGAAGAGGAGTCAAATCTGAATGGCTAGTTGAATCACATGTTTTCTGATCCATACAGCTCACACAAAACTGACTGGGTTGTCTTATTTCACAGTTTGTGAGTTATTAGGCACTCGAGATATCCACATGTATTTGCACAAGCACCAAAAAAGTAGGTTTTTCAAAATATGTCCTCTTTAAACTTTTCAACTATAGTTATGTGAGAATTAATTTTCTTACCAATCATCAATTTAACATCAAATTTAAATTGTTTTAAACATCCACATTTCGTAAAATGTCGACCGCAGTACAAAATGCTTACAGCACTTGAAACGGAATTCTAGTGCTGGCGAACACAAGCCTTTCCACACCGCCCAGTTAAAGACAGATAACATTCAGCAACATGTGGAGGGCTGACCATTAGGCTGCCCTTTCACCCAGGAAGACAGACAAACAGGAGGAGATTTACTGCTCTAATCAAAGCCCTGCCGGCTGCTGGAAATCGACCGTGAATGACGTCATCAACCTGTCCTCGCACTGACGGTTTGATTTATAAAGCATGCAGGATGCTCGGGCAAGAAAAAAAGAAATGCTTGTGCAGAATGTGCAGTGTGAAAATTCTGACCTTGTGTTTCGTTTCTGTCCTGTCGTACATCAGGTGTGGTGATCTCCACTTTTATGTCTTGGCGAGGCAGAGGGAGAGTAGCACAGAGGTAAACCAACTTATTTGCTCTTATTTTCTGAGAGCTAAAGACATTTACAATAAAGCTGATCGTGGAACTCCAGTTGATGAAATCAGACATGTATTTCTGACTGGAAACACAGCTTGTACACTCACCTCGCTGGATATTTGATCAACTTTTGGCTAAAAATGCCAAGAGGTGTTTCAGTATTTATGTAGCACCGTTTCCACGTTTGAGGTAAAGCGAGTAGGATCATATGTTCCCTGTATGTGATGATGATGGTGTTTACACGGTGTCTGTGCAACATCACACACCGGCTCTCCGAACACCTTTATCCCCTCTGAGCATACAGGAAGTCCAGTAAACGCTGTCTTCAAGTCCCTGGGTGGAAGAAGACTAATTTGGTTACTTGCTATAGGATGATGGATGGATTGTGGTTAGTTTGTAAAAACAGTCATGCTTTGGGTTTTAATAAACAACTTAGACCCTGGAGGATATTCCAGAGAAATACTTGAGAAGCCTGAGATGAGATGGGGCCCCGTTTTCGCCCCGATGTAAGCACCTTCTTGGAATCCCAGATTCTCAAATTGATTTTCAAACTCTCAGTGTGAAATTAAAGGTTAGTTGGGTCCTATTAAGTAAACTCTCACAAGGCATAAAATGCTCTCAAATTGAAAATGTGCTTTTCCAAACATTTGGAGCAGCACTCAAAGATGTCCTGAGGTGGTAATGAAAGGAATGTAAATGGATAATGTTTTTATGGGACTGTAGTTGTGTTGGACTCAGAGCAAACCAAATACCGGCCAAGTTTTCCTGGCAGGAACCTTTTATTGGGATTCAATGATAATTAAAAACCCTGACTTATGCATAGGCGTACTTTGTCTTTTAGAGTCCAAGTGTACATAAAGGGGAATTAATTAAACGTTAGGCAGTTTAGTGTGGCGCCATGGAAAGAGTACACAACTTCAAAACATGCCAGATTCTAGATGAATCAAGTCGGGGCGATCTGTCATATATTGCCTGGTTCTGACAGGACATATACAGTTTCAGTGACGTGGCTGAGCAATTGAGACAAATTGGGCGAAGTTCACAAAGTAAACACAGGAGAGTCTCAGGACATTTTCTAGGTTGTTTTTGTTTTCAAATCTGTGCATTGCCAAGTAGGTTGACTTGCGTGTTCTGTAAACAAAGGGTTTCATGTTAGAGCTCATTTGGAGTGATGCTTTTAAAAGAGGAAGTGTTAGCAGTGAAGCTAGCCAGCATGGTGCCTTGGTGCTTAGTACACTGCAGCTCATTTCACATTCGGCCCCTGAAGAACAAACATGAGATGACAAATTGTATATGTCATGCAGAAAGTATTTTTTTTTTCATTGTTTTTTAGCTCATTATTGTAAAAGTTTAGCTGAATTGTTTTTTAGCATCATATACTTTTGAGTAGCATTAGTATATCACACCAGGCAGGTGCAGAAACTGGCTCTCATACACCGTTCCAAGCTATACCTAAAGAAAAGTAATGCACTGTAATTTGTATATATATATCCCACGAAATCAATTTGCATGTTGCACAGGTAATTGTGAACCAGGAAGTATAAAGAGCGACAAATGCCGCATACAGGGGGAGGTCGGGTGGTTGGGTGGGTCAAAAAATACCTGACTTTCTGCCCAGAAGACCAACGTTCGTACCCCGTGTGAAACCAGAAGTCAACATTTTATTCGTCACATAACCTCCGTACTTAAGTTACACCACTTTCAGAGTTATTTTAAAACCACGACCTTTTCCTAAACCTAGATAAGTAGTTTTGTTGCCTAAACCTAACCATGTTGTTTTCTGTCAAGATGGAAGTTTATTTTGAAAAGACTGTATTCATGTAATGAGCGGAAACTGACACGTGTTGCTGGACATTCATAGGAAAAAGCACGAAAAATATCATACGAATCGTTGTATGAGGATACGTTGAACTGCAAGGAGTATTTTCAATTAGCATTATTGTATATTGTAAAGGATATTGTAAAATGTTCTACATAGGACATGTAATTAAACATATAAAATCAGGTTTGGACAATTAATTTTGAGCTCAAAACAATGGCAATTTCTGGCAATGTTATCACAAAGTGTTTCTTTTTTATAACAAAATTGATATTATGCATCATATTGATATATGTAAAAAATGTCCCCTCAGAGGCGTAAAAACTATGTAGAGGTAAGAGGACTTGTGTGGCTACAAGTGTCTGATTGGGCCCTCAACAATGATTGTGGTCTGAATGGCTTCACAAAGCCCAGAGCCAGTTTGTTTAAACCAAACTAATCCAAGCGTGGAGGCAGGACACTGAAATTGCAGGCCTCCTGAAAGGCGATCTGGCAGCAGAGCCATGGTCCAGGGGCTGAAGTTTACATAGGATAAATAAAAATAATGAAGAACAAAATAACAGTGCTGGTTGCCAAGTAACCATGCATTTATCAATGTTATATTTATGTGTTTGTTATCGTGTATTTATCTATATGGTTGCTAGTATACTGCTTGTGAATGTCCATTTTAAATACATACAAATTGTATTCATTTGAAATATTAGATTGACTTTTCTAAAATAAAGCCAAGAACGAGAAAAATAACAGTTAATTTAAAGTTTTGAGTGTCAAAAATATCCCCATAGTAAACATTTTGACCATTTTGACTGCATACCAATAGTGGCAAATTAATTAAAGCCTGAAAGAAATAAAACTGTCTAGGAATTCTCATCATTGGGGTGACTTCACTCTCTGTCCATTAGACGATTAGACCTGACAACCTTGTCCTGCACGTCTGCACCAGCAGTGTGGTAATCAGCAGTGTCTGTGCAAACCACAGTATGGATTTCAACCCTGGACTGCTGAGGACTTCCATTGCTCACATGTGGCGCAGAACACCTCTGCCAGGGCCTGTCAGTTCATGTTCCAGGCCACTGCTGCCTAAATGGATCCTGATTGGCTATTTGGACAGGGAATTGTGCAAAAGGTTGACATATGAATCACTGTCGCTCCCCTATTTCACACTGTAAAGAGAAACATTAGGGGGGGGGGAGATACTATCCATGTAAGCTACATGAAATAAAATACGCCTGAGTTGACCTTTTTCTTCATGTTTAATCAGTACTCATAAATGAGACTATTAATCTTTATTTCTATCATGGATTATTATGACATTTTGATATGATCAATGCTACTGAGAGCCGGGGCTGATTTGTCTGAATGTTTTTACTGTTAAATCTGGTGCATGACAGATGAGTTTTGACATAATGACGTCACCTGAACCTTCCCAGAGTTTTGTCTACCTGGCATCCTAACTACTGACATACAACAGTCACCAAACCACACACGTTTAGGAGCCATTTCTGTGTAAGCAATCTGAAAAGGATAACCATAGCTGTATAATCGCAATTTGTAATGACATGGAGGGATACGACTCTGACGCAACACGGTAGACTTGCTGTGGGCTGTCTGGCTGTGTATTGTTATAAGAAGCATGACCTACAGCCTCATACGCCTTCTAAATGGTATCACCCATGCAGTGACCCAGCCAGTGAGCCACTACAATGACTGACAACGCAGCAGTTGTCTCATCACTTACTGGGAAGAAAACTCACTGTAGACCCTGACGCCAGCATGGTCAAAACCATCCACACCCAAAAAGCAAATCAAAGGTAACATTACACATTCTCCTTGGACACAAAAGGCGTTTTCGGACCCAACACTTCTGGGAACTCCCTGAGAGGAACTGCCCCGAGAACTGCGTACCTTCAAGGGCTTTTTTCTGCATTCGCACTGCCAATAGGAACGGTGAAGTGACGTAAGCTGTCCGACACCGCTTGCACTCTCCAGCTGGGAGATTGCCGAGCGACGAGCTTGCTACGTTACACAAGCTCTCTATAGCTTTTTTAGTGATATAAGAATAACAACTCTGTTATTTGCCACAATCATATAAACGCAAGCAAAATAGTCGTCATGAAAGTATCTTTTGTGATTTCAGTTCGAATCGGCTATCGTTCTTCGGCTCAGTGGGTGTGCTTTTTGCTACTGGGTTAGCCTTTGTTCTACTAGGTTAGACTTTGTTCTACTGGGTTAGACTTTGTTCTACTGGGTTAGACTTTGTGCTACTGTGTTAGTTCGCTGAGCACAACGCGCTCACTCGTTCTCAGTGGGTGTGTACTCGTGACCGAGTTAACTTCTGCACTTCGCTGTCGATCCATTTGTCCGTGTTTTCTTCAATTTTTTCCATCACGAACTGTTGT
Organism: Sebastolobus alascanus; assembly: GCA_916701645.2. Classification (NCBI taxonomy): domain Eukaryota; kingdom Metazoa; phylum Chordata; class Actinopteri; order Perciformes; family Sebastidae; genus Sebastolobus; species Sebastolobus alascanus. The sequence goes on along the minus strand of CAKAOJ020000133.1, from coordinate 39,005 downwards.
CTATGTTTTGTGTTGTCTGTTGTTTACACGATCGTGTCTAGAAGAAAGCCTGCAAATTGCGAAATTTGATCTGAGATCTGCAAAAACTTGCAAAAATCCTTGCGAGACTCACTGCCCAACGACCTGTCCTAACCTTAACTATTCGAGATCAACCTTGACAATCTCACAAGAGTTTCCCCAGTTTGCCTTTTTACTTCAAGCCCCTACCTGTTTACACGGCTAACAGGTTTTCAAAAATGGCGGTGGTCGGTGCTGAATTGGCTCATGTGTTCGACCAATCACTGTATACTTACGACACTCACGGTTCCTATTGTGCTGGGAGAGTACCTACTCCGAAATAGGAGGTAAAAAAGTCCCTAAAAACGGCGTTCTAAGATCTACGATCATTTCTAGTTCTTCAATAAAAAGGGGTTCTTATAACTATGAAAAAGTTCCTCCTGTCCGAAAATGCCTAAAGTCAGTAATTATCAGCCAGCAGAAGCAATGCCAAATCTGTGTGATGGAAAAAACAACCTTTTTGCATCTCCTCCCAGAGTCCGGTTCGTGTGCAGGAGGAGCCTGTTATTTATTTGGATAGTCATGCTCGTCATTGTTCAGGTCCTTCCACAGACTCAGGTAGTGTGTCATGTTTATAGGAGCCAGCGTGGAGACGATAGTACTGGAACATCTCCACCTTAAAGGCTGGTATTTCCTGTTGCAAGGGAAGGAATGTAGAAATACGTGTTTGATGCCTATGAATGTGATTCAGTTGCCAGGAAAGACATATTCCAGTAGTGGTGTCAGGATGCAGAACTGCCACTCTGTGATGTGACAACGTGGAACGTGAACTGTCCAGAGTCGGGCGCACGCTCTATGATATCTAGGAAACAGAAAGTAAGGGAAATAGTGTGTGTCCCGAGTCCCACTGATGGCGCCGTTCCTCAGAAAACAAGTTGCTGTACTGCCTCGTGTAACACAATCGTTGATGAAGTTGGAGGACTACTCTGGGAAGGTGGTCAACAACAGCTGCACTGATGGTGAGGTTGACACTTAGGAGGGGAAAAGCAGAAAAAGACCAAATCACTTACCCCTGGGGAGATAGACAGACTGTTTTAATTGCATTTGCACAGGAAGTGGGTGGCCAGTGATGGCAAGCTGAGGCAGACAAAAAGACCTTGCCCGTCATGTCTACCACTGCATGTCAGCTGAGCATGGTGTGTGAGAAATGATGCACGGTCGGCACATGTAAGATTCTCTTCCAACACTGCAAAGACCCTGGATTGGTTGACTTTCCAATTAACACAATGTTGGGTGGGAAGCAGGCGAGTTCTCGTCTGTGTGTCAGTGTAAAATTCATGTGAGGGAAATGACAATATGTTCTCTCAATTGGATATCTCTCTCAGGAGTTTCCTCCAGTTGAACCAGCTCCCTCTACTGTGCACAGTCTCCCTACCAACAGGGTTAACAGGGTCCTGACAAAGCTGCCTTACAAACTTGCAGAGGTCAGGGCCGCATTACTGAAACCTCTTAACTTGCAGATCCTATCTTAACTATTTGGTAACCATGGTAATTAGGGTTAGGACCTGCTTTAGGAGAAGGCCGTTACAGATGAACAGTTCCCAAGTCATGTTTGCTATCCACAAGCACCCTTACTTCCCAAAATCCTAAATAAACTCTCTTAACTGTAGGAAAACCGTTAATCTGTCCATAACTTCTCCACCACTTTTCTTCTGCTCTTTGGTTGCCTTCCTCTTCGTATCACTTGTCAGTGTGGGATCAACGCTCCGTTGGATGCCGGATACGGCAGCGACTGTGTCTGCTATCTTAGTCACCTCTCTTTCTTACACCTCCCGAGATAGCATTGTTGTAAATTTCCCAAAAATAACATCTTTGGATTTCTCTACAGATGTTACCTACACCTCTAACCATTGATTTTGCTCCATTTTTTGTATGTTTCAATGTAAGTTTCAGTATTTTTCAGTTGGAAAAACAATGGTTGCAAAGTTTTTTAGCTCGGCGAGATGAGAAAAGTAGCGTCGGTTGCTAGGTAGCAGAGATAAAAGTTGATGCGATGTTGGATTGAGTATTTAGGATTTCCTAACCTGAGATAAGATAGGATGAATGCCTAAAGTTAGTTAGGATTAGCTTCTGTAACACCAAATTGGGATTCCTATCTTAACTTTAGACTTAAGATAGGAAGTTTCTGTAATACGGTCGTCCCCATTTAGGGCAGATGACCTGCTTTACTGTCATGGCACGGTTTGTGCATCCCAAAGGCTTGTTTTTCCTAAATAAATCACTGGTTTCTGGAATTCAAATTCCACAAGAATTTGACAGGCAGGGTCAGTGAGAGAGTACACACCATGAGAGTGCTGTTTAAATGAACAGCTTATCACCTCTTAGAGGCTTAGTGGCCGGTAGCTGGAGACATTCAAAAGTTGCATTTTCTACTGTGAACATATGCAAGGTCAAGGGAGGGAAACAGGAGCAGAAGAAAATGAAACAATCTTTGCTTAGTGTTAAAAAACTGATACAGAGGGAATCCTCTATTTTGCTAAATGCTTCCGGCATTTTGTATTAATTGAGCTAAATAACGCTGCAGCATAGAATCTAGTTCTACATATTAATGTGATCTGAATGGTGCGCAGATTCGGTTCGATTTTAAATAGCTTGCAGTTATTTTCCGAGTCCTTTTCGGTGCAATGTCTTACTTGTAAAGAGTGATTTGTGGGTCCACTCTCACACCAATCAGGGAGCATATTCATTAATTTGTATATTTACAATATAGGCAAACCAAAAGGGTGCCCCATGTTAATTAGCCACTTACAACAACATTGCTTTTTAATGAAGCGTGCATCCACCAGTGTTCTTCGGGCTACTGTTTATTTAATCTCTTCATTGTAATGAACCTCAGATGCCTCATGTTTACACCAGCAGTAGTCAGTGAATGTTTTTCCTAATTCCCTTCAGCTCAAGGTAAAGTAAACCATGGATTTTCACCATGTTGTTCCACTGGAAGACTTTTCCTGTAATTATGCTGAAAAATTAAGTTGGCAATTATGCCATGTCCACTTAATGTACAATAAATGCCACATTGCTACCAGGGGTGATGACAGTGATATCTAATTGTAATTAGAAGCAGTCGGTGAGTTGCAGACAATTTAATCAGTGTGGGCTTATATAAAGCAGCATTGTAGATCTCTCTTCTTTTAGTTAAATGTATGAGTGTGGGTGTGAAATATATTTGATGTTTTGCTGTAATATAGATGTTAGAGGTCTATTCTTTGTAAGTAGATTGGAGGGACCTCTCTGACTTCCTGCAACCAACACTGGTCGGGTTACGCCAAGGGGCGTATGAAGATTGTTATCATCCGGTGATCCGTCAGAGTAAATAGGACATCTTCTATACACAGGAAATGCATGCATTCCACATGAACTGAATGGTCAAAAAGTCCAGGACAGCTGAGGATAAGTGGTTCATTCTATGAATGGAGAAATGAGGGAAAGTGAACAAGTATTGTTTGGTCTGCAATCTGTCTTCGAGAGAGAGACAATGCCCCTTTGATTGTAGTCTCCGTGGCCCCGAGATTCAAGTTCAATGCCGAGGAATCAATAGGCTGTGGCACGGGGGCCCCAGTTGTCAGAGGTCAAATGAGTGGGAGGGTGCGTTGGGCGTGAGGGGGGAAATGGGATGTAGATGTGTTTTAAGGTCAGACGGAGAGATTTCCCTCTGAAAAAAAAGAGAACACCACAAAGCAGCAGACTGGTGTAAGTGTTATCTGACCTTTGATCCCATTCATGAAATATGCTTGTGACCATACTCGGTTTTGACAGGCAGTTAAATTAGCATTAAAAGCCAAATAATTAGCACGATCAGGTGCAGGCTACCTGCCTAGTAGCATAACACTTTGACTTTTCATATGTTTTTTTTCACATTTTCCTCCAGCATCAAAGCATTCCCTTAATTATTTCAGATGACATAGTGGCATCCCCTTTATATTTTTTAATACATACATTAAATTCTCACTGGCTTCATTGTTTCTGCTACTTTCTGACGTTTCTTGCTACCTTACTCCTTCATTAATGAGCACATCCAGTAAAGTGACCCGCTAAATGGTTTGTTACACAGAACCATCTGAGAGGTCATCATTGGAAACTTTTTGTAAAACTTTCAAAAAATACTTGGCAGATGATTGGATGAGCCATCTGTCAATCAAACTCTTACCAAAGCCAGTCGGGAGAAGAGCGAAAACATCTTTTCCATCGAGAAAAGCCTTCAGTGTCGTTCTTTGCTTTTCTTTCAATGAAGAAATGCTCTCCAGTTCTGATGAAACTGATGCAGCAGCTACGCTAACCTCTTCAGGAGGCGCCATTGTTGTTTAGTAGAAACAGTCGCCTCTCTGTGTCGTCACACACACCTAAGCAACGCCCATAGCTGCTAGTAGCTCGTCATAGGACGCCGATTGGTTCGTACTCTGGCTTGCCGGACACAAACGCATTATTTGAGGCCTGACAAGATGGATTTTTTGCGTGATATGTGGTCCCAAGACATCGCAAGAATCCAGCTGCCGTGCAAGGTAAAACGTCCAGTTGCACGACCCTCTCTGCACTGACTAGATTATACAGCAAATGTTCTCTCTGATATTGTGTGCTGACTTTGTCTGTCTGGCCAGGTGTCCTTTATCAGTCTCACTCACTGTTACAGTCAAATCTAGAAGTCAGGATGAATACTTCCACAACAAACTGATAGCAGTTCACTATAAAAAAAAAAAAAAGTAAATGTCGGAAAGCATTAAAAGGTCATTGTCAAGTTTGCACGGCCTGTTTAATTGTAATGTGCCTCGGTTATGTAAAACTACGCTCCATGCACTAAAGGGTCTGTGAGACAGCCCCATAATGAATCACTCGTGGTCTGGAGGATGTATCGTCTGAGTATTAGCTGAGACAGCAGCCTAATACTGTCTGTGTCTGAGATTGTTGGCCTCCGGCCCGCTGCACTACTGTCTGGAGGACGAATATCAGAAAGGAAAAAGCTGAACGTTTGATAACTGTTTGTCTGTCTGTGTGTGTAGTCTTGAATATGTGCATCTCACACTGCAAAATTATGTCTTTTTATTTACTTTATTTTGCATATATACTTGTGTTTAACAAAAGGATAACCACAAATTGCTTCCAAAATAGTTTAATCATTTTTTTCGGTTCAGTGTACAGAAAGAGAAAAATACAGATCTCCAACCAACTTGTTTGAAAGCTTTTAAAATGTTTATTTTTACCATCCATTAACAGAAAAGATTAAAAGATTAAATATGATGAATCTCCTTCATGAACGGTGCTTTCCCTGATAATAAAAGTTGACAGGTGAGGGATCTAATTGCACCCACTTACTGTACAGACGAAGGTATGTGGATGGGTGGGTACATTCATAACACGGCTTTAATTATAGTGTGTGTGTAATAGTATGTCTATTGAGTCACTTGCAGTGTAAATGCAAAGACTGGCCTATGGGGGAAATTAGCTATTTTTTCAACATGACGTGTGATGTGTGACAGGAAGGATTTGCGGCAGGAAACTGCCAGTGGATTAAATGTGTGCGGAGTAAAAAATACAGGGTTAATTTTTTTTAATATTTTCCCTTAAACACGGGTCCAAATGAGAGCGTTGCCACAAAGGAAGCCACAGTGTATCCTCAGCACACCCACTTTGTAACTAATCGCCGGGTCAGACTATAAGTCTCTGCTGAGGCAACGGCTGGATCAAAAGCTGATTCTGTTGATGTTACAGAGACATAAACCTGCATACTGAGTCATGAGTCTCACCGTGAATCAGCAGCCTATCAGCTGAGAATGGCAAATATTTGACTTTCGCTGTGTTTATTTTCCTACAATAACTATGAAATCAATGTGTTTGTCACACATTTGGTTCGGCTCACAGTTGTTTATTCACTCTTGCTGCCTCTCTGTGGCATGCAGTCTGAGTTTTTTCTATTGTCTGATACTCAGATAGGATCAACCTCCAAACCACACTTGGATAAACTTTGCGGGACTTGTGGAGGAATGCTTCGTTGCACTGTCATCCGAAAGAGGAAATGTAAAACACATGAAACATGAAAAGGCTGTAATTATTGTCTAAGAGCTGTGGTGAGGTTGAGGAAGGTACACTTTGTGTCGGCGGTGGAAGATATTTCATTTACTGAACTCTCGGTAGGTTCATCGGTTCTACTGGGGAATTAACATTTATTTTGTAACGTGTTTTTTTTCTAAACAAACTTCTTATTGTGACATCATTTCTAATCTTTATGACTGATTTTGTATTGCATTATTAACTTTCCCTAAAATAACATAGCCTATTTATATAGATTACACTGTAAATGATTTTCTTCGGGTGGCTTACCTAACAGAGTAGATTAATGGCTTAGCTCGTGTTGCTGACATGTTAATTATACTAAAAGGAAAACACAAGTTGTGTTGGCACCAAATGTGGAGAAAGCTGTGAGTTGCACAGCAGAAAAGTCAATTCATGGACTTCCTAGATCAACATGTATTCTTATTGAGTGACATTAGACATGATAGCAGTACAATTAATGATTCAGTACGCTTTTAAAATGGTGCAATATTTCCTTTTATTGTGTGTAAATTTATAATGAATTTCAGGCAAAGTGGAAGATCTATGCATGGCAGCCTGGACTTAACCGAACTGAATTGAGAATCTGTAAAAAGGCGTATGAGTGACACGATAATTCGCAAGGCATTTAGCGTGAAAGTTTACAATTTCCAATTGATATAACACATATAACATAGAAGAGATTTCAAATATGAAAAGGCTATGTACGGAGGATTAAAGGCATCATTTAATGTGTCCCACATGCATGTGGTCAGCTTGGTCGCTTACTTATTACATTGTTTCCGTATATATTTTACTTAATTTACATACTTATTTTAAGCCCAACCATGACGTTTTTCCTAAACCTAACTCAGTGGTTTTGTTGCCTCAACCTAACTGGACGTTAGGTAGGACGTTACCGTAGTTTTGTTGCGTGCTGTACAAATGACACGCGAAAAGCCTAAAATGCGTCCTCATGACACGCGGAATGTCCTTGTATTGTTTTGCTATTTATACGCCTTCCCGGATTGGATCATATATTAACAGTCATTTCATGCTACAAATTAATGAAACGTCTCTACACCGGCTGAAATCAGGACCGAAAAACTGAAATGTTTAAAGGACAATAATTATTCAGCACTGACATGGCTCCATGAATTAGTCTGCATTGTAAAATACAATTCTGCAATCATGTGCATGTACTGTACGAGTGGAGAAGACTCCATAAACTGAGTGACTGAACAGAAACCTGCATGTGCTTCCATACTGTTTCTTTATCTGACTCACCCTGGCCAGGAATGCCATTTCGTCAGAGGCGGTGGAGACCAAAAGCTGTCTGAAGTTCATGTGAAGGAGCTCTGTTAGTCACCAACGGTTGTTTTAATGGAGCCCTACTGTGGTGTCAGACAGGAAAATAGTTTATCTTTTCCCACATGTAGAATGTAAAGTGAAGTTGCTTCAAATGAAGGGAACTTGTGTAAGATCATGTCATTAACCACACTTAGTTCAGACATCACTGTTTCAATGATGTGTCCATATTTTATCTAATCTTTATCATAATAGAGCTTTTATTGGTCTAGCCAGAGTTATTACAGCTACGTTCCACAGAGCATTATCAACAGCGCTACACTGTTGATCAACAGGGTCTGAGTTAAAGAGAGCAGTTGTGACAGCATGGTGTCACAGGAGGGGCCAGTGAAGTCGAGCCAATAGATGGAGGGAATATAAGAGCTGATGGGTTACTTCAGTGCAGAGCTAAGCCCACATCCAGCACCTTTCTCCTTTTTGAGGTCACTCGGTTGGCATTCCTCACGCAGAGGAATGCGCCTCATAAAAAAACATTACTGATTGTTCAACTTTGTCACTGGACGTTCGCTTTACTGTAGCAATACTCGTGTAAAATGGTGCTTGTAAAATAGTTGTAATCCTTTGATGCTGGCAATTAGTTGGATGGTTATTCCGTTTGATCAGGTTTGCATGTACCGGTTTAAAGCTTCATTATTGTTTGATATTACTGTTATTCCACTCTGCAAGTAGATATTTGATATATTGTTTTACAGTATTTCAGTAGAAACCATGAACATTGCTATACTGTTTTTTTTATTTAATTTTTGTACGATTTTAATATGTGCAAAACAACTTTAAGGGGAGACATCGTGATAGGGGTAAAAAAATTAACAAATAGATATAGAGAAAGCCAGGTTCAAAATTATTTATGTTGTTGTTGATATATTAGATTCAAATGTTTTTTAGAGAGAGGATTTTGCATATCTCTTTTTATCACTCCATAAATCAGAAAGTACTGTCAAAAAACATTAAAAAAAAAATAAAAAATTTCGCCATGTTTTTAGGAAGAAAATGTTCTATAAATCAGGCTATGAATGATATATTAACAAACCCCTCTGTAAAAACCTTCAGAATATAGATAGAAATTAAACTGGAAAGTTTTGTGTATTGAAGTGCTACTGAAGTGGAGATTTCTGACTCAGAGTGAGAAAAACCTAATTTTGAGAAAACAACCTTTAAAGATATGTATTGTAAAATTCCATACATTTTGCAAGGCACTACAGGTGAATAGGGTAAAAAAAATAACTATTTTTTTTTTTTGCAATTTTTGTTAGAAAGATCATTTATACATAGATACTTTTACTAATTCATAGCTGGTATAATATTACAAATTGTTTAATGCTAGCTGAGGATCCATGCAGGTGATACGATCTGCATATCATGACAGACAGGTAATATATATCGAAATGGAACTGAGGGGCCTCTTGGATCAGAGAAGAGCAGATGAGCCATAATCCAGGGATCAAAGAGGCACATTCCAGGATAGTCAGACCTGTCTACAGACACGCTCTCTGACCATATATGTCACCACTCTGTGTGATGTCCAGTTTAAAACGTGCATGAAACGAAGGCTGGTAGATAGTGATATCTATAGTACTGTATCTACAACTCGTGTGTGAATATTTCCTTTTGTGGTCAGCAGGAAAAGCTTCTTAAGGCCTGGTGGCTGCATTGGCTCGATCATATAGAATGTTTTGAAGATCTGAATGTGACCTGGAGCATTTGCTGCATGCTGTCTATCTCTGTCTCCCACTGTTTTCTATCTCCCTCCAACTGCAAAAATGCAAAATCTTGCCAAGTATATTTGTCTTATAGTCAAAATATCTTATGTCTTAAAATAAGACAAAATCACCTGACAAGTAACATTTCAGTGAGCTATAGGGACTTGTTTTTAGTCAGGCTGTCAATCGATTAAAATATTTAATCCAGATTAATCACATGATTGTCCATAGTTAATCACGATTAATCGCAAATATGTCGAGAACCCATTTTCATTCACATATCTTGAGGTCAGAGGTCAAGGAACCTCTTAGAAAATGGCGCCAAAATTTAGCATAAGTTTGGAGCGTTATTTAACCTCCTTCTCGGAAAGCTAGTATGATGGTTGACACCAATGGAATCCTTATGTTTTCTAGCCTCATATAATGCCAGTAGCTTCACAAGTTGCGTTAATGCGTTAAAGAATTTAGTGGCATTAAAACAAATTTGTGTTAACACATTATTATCGCGTTAACTTTGACAGTCCTACTTTTTAGACAATGCATCTGAATATCTGTTAAGTGAAAAAATACCACTTTTGACACACAACACTTCCTAATGCTAGTGAAATATAACTGAAAATTCGTTTTTCCCAGCTAATTTAAAGATCTCTTTTTATCTTGAGAGGCCTAAATATTACATCTTATTTCAAGAAATCTTACCAAGTGCATTTTCACGTGTTCCACTGGCAGATTTTTTTTACTTATTACAAGCAAAAACACCTTGTATTCATTTTTTTAAACTTATTTTTGATGTGGCCGTTTACCTAATTCCCTTCAAAGAGATCCAGCATTTTCTTTGTTCCATTGGTAAAAAAGAAAAGTCAGAAAAATAGAAAGAATCCATCATATCTGATGCTGAAGAGTATTGTACCCAGATAAAAGCACAGGTGCAGAGAAATGCCTGTTGACTGTTCTCAGTATCTGTTGGTTTAAATAAGCAAATCAGCATATTCATCCCCTGACCTGGAGCTCAGAGTCAACCAAGGTAATATATTTGCTTAGCTATAAATCAAATAATGATCTTATCTGTGTTTGCGCTGCAGTTGTGGGTATTTTCACACTTGCGTTTCCTTGTTTCGTAGAAACCACGGAGTGCACGTTCTCTCCTGTAAAACATTCAAATTCAATGATGTTACCCGGGTCATCATGAAAATCAGGTATGATAACTTGTAGTGAGTAAACCATACGAAACACAAAGATTGGTTTATTTGTTTTCAACTTTTAGATTAGATTAGATTTATTTCCAACATGTAACAAATAATTAGGAAACAAAACAAGAATAACCAATAAAATGAACAGTAAACATGTACAGGAAATTCTAAATAAACTATATAAATACATGTATGAAAAGAATTAATACATGACTGTTTAAAGATTTGAATAAATGATTACAGGTGAAAGTTTAAACATTAACATAGTACACTTTTCCATGTAGTTGAGAAAAAAGAGGGAAAAAAGTACATGGCATGCCAAACGGACATACAGTATATTTACATAGACAAACACGGGTGACAAACAAATCATGCACCTGTTTCTACACCGTCTCACCGTCTCCCAAAAAAGATCAGGAAAAGTAATAGCCTTTCATGAACGGACTGGTTTCCAGTTTAATTTAATCTCTACACAGTCAAAGAATTATGAGCTGGCTGCTGCATCAGCTCCCAAAGCCGATGATCACTCCCCCAGGTCATCAATCATTCCTGTTGTACATGATAAGTAGGCCCAGGAGAGCTGGAAGCAGGCTACAAGGTGAAAGTCAACACTAAAAACATTTTGGCGGGTGGGAACCTGAAACTAACCTGACACCAAAGTGGAGTGCACCTCCTCGTTTATCCTTCCGACCCGGCCGCTCTCGCTGGGGATGATAAAAGCCTCGAGGCTCTAATGCTTTGCCAACTCTGATCTGAAATCCAGTCTTGGATACCGTCATGGAATTATGTTTTTTCTTTATAATATCTCGTCCTTTTCAACCCCTGAAAAATCATCAGTGACATGGTCGTGTTATCCTTGCACATTTCTCTTTTCCCTAACGTGGCATAAAATGGCTCTTCTGGCTGAGCACTTTGTGTTGGTGAAAGATGAGCTCCTTTTAACTTCAGATATACCTGACAATAAATATGTTTACAGGAAGCTATTTGTTATCTTCCCCATTATGAATGTCTAACTAGTCTTCTAGAGTAGATAGATAGATAGCAAAAAGTCTCACAATGTCAATTTGTCATACAGTATGCCATCGCATCATCTGGATCACTTTTGAAAAATATTGTTTTTATTCTCAATGAGGCTTTCCTTGTTAATTAAAGGTTAGATAAATAAAATAAAATAAAATAAAATAAAATAAAATAAAATAAAAAATGCAAAGTTTATGCAGTTTTACTGCTGACTATTGTAATTGTTTTTATTAGATACAGGTTTTTTTAAATATCAATGGACACTAATTTTGAAACAGATAACAATACAATCATTTCAAAATATCACCTACGTTTACTCTTAAAGTGGTCTGACTTGGAATCATAAGCCCACCAGACCACACATACAAATGTGCATACATATGCATATGTATTAGTATTGCATAAAGTATTGCATATATACACTCTTGTACTGTATGCGTGCACACAGGTGGGAGTAGAACACGCAGAAAACATGTAGCATGGAAGTCTACCGGTATCATGTATGTATACATTTATACACAGATCAACCAACCTTGTCTACAAAATTACATTCCCATACAATTAAACTGCGTTCTCAGTTACTGTACGTTTCGTATTTTCTTCCACATTACAGTCACAATTTTAAACAGTTTTAAATGTTAACGTTGTAAACTGAAACAAAACAAAAAAACACACAAAACTTCTTGATAAGTTTGGTAAAAAAAACAAAACATCATCATGATTATGTTTATGACATGATTAAGCTACGGACGTTAATTAAAATAAGTGAATGTTGACTTTTAGTGTCACGCGGGACACAAACAGCGGCCTCCTGGTTGAAAGTCTTGTGCTTGTTTGACCCATCCACCACCCTGACCTCCTCCCTATATAGAGTCCCATGGATAATCATTTCAAACGTATTTGTGATACGTCAGAAACAAAATCCTTTTTCCTTTTTGTATGGGAACGTAACTTTTAGGAGACAGGGCTGGATAAACACACTTAAAAACTTGAAAGAATTGTGATGCATATTGAGTGGGACGATTTACAGTTGAAAAATCAACTTGTCAATATTGATCAAACTATGTAAAGGTGTTTCTGAATTAACTCACATTTATTTTGGCATTTCTGTACTGCAATTTCTTAACTTATCACCCAATATACACCGATACCAATATATCTGGAATGAGCTAATATCGGCCGATATGTCGGCCTGCAGATTTATTGGTCTAGCTCTAAAACAAACACATACACACTGATATACACAGAGGACCTTTGTTTCACACCAACATACAGTTTTCCAGCAGCTCCCATCCTCCTAGAGTCCGAGACAAAGGCTTTTTAAGGATTCAGGGATGCACTGCTGTTGCTCACCCAGTGTGACTTGTATTTCAACTCTTACACAAAGATCTTTTTCTCCGCTCATCTAAAAAACATGATGTGTTCACAGCCGTTCTGGCGTGTTTACACTCTAACTGCTTCGTTCTAATGCTTTAGACATTTTTACAATAAGTCAATAGATCGTGAAGATAGCAGTTTTCATCTGGGCTGGGCGGTTGTGTATTATTGTTAACCTGTCTAATTCTGTGGCCATCATGCAAATGTTGTTTTGACAGACGAGGGGGACTCACCTCGGTTCAGCTAACAGACCTCACACCGAACAAACAGCCTTGTGCCATAATCTCCTGAAGTATTTTAGCTTCCATGAAACAGCTGGGCTACAATAGTATCATTAAAATCATTTCTTCAAATTACATTTACACTGTCAAATTCATTGGTTATTATAAATGTGTTGCTGTGTATTACTTGGCCACCGTGCAGTCGTTTGCACTTCCAAAAATGCAAAATAAGTGACGCTAAGAGCTCTCTGTTTATCATGTGGCATCAGTCCTTAAATAAATTGATTTCTCTCATCAGCCTGCTTTTCCTGTTCATTAAATCTGGAGTCGGGCTTGTTTATTTAAAACTGGTGAGAAAACACACGCAGCTCTGTCGACTCCCTCCGAGCTATGAGAGCGAGATGCGGTGCCTCGACCCATGTGAAAGGTCTTTTGAGTCGCGGCCGTGTTGTTTTTGATCCCTCTCTTTCATTCCTCCTCCTAATATTTGGAGGGATTGGCAAAGCTGTTTACCGAATGCTGCACGTTTGACGTAAGCTTTAGTGCAAAGGGCAAGGCTGCAGCCACACCAGTAAAACCAGTCTGACCACAGAGGTCCAATATAAATCAATGGAGTCATCTGGAGGGCATGATGGCAGCCTATAGGGCCCGATGAATGTCAGCTGGCAGGGATACTTGTGCTCATTGACACAGAGCGATACTTTTATAGCAATCAAATCATGAGATAGTACATCCACAAAATGTCCAACATATATTTGCAAATATTACTATTATTTTTGTAATTTATACACCCAGTGGTACAAACAGGACAAGAGAACAAGAAAGGGAAATAGATAAATGACCAAAAATTAGAATACAAATTATAAAATAAAATAAATAAATAAATTAATTAAATTAAATAAATAAATAAATAAATAAATAAATAAATAAATAAATAAATAAATAAATAAATAAATAAATAAATAAATAAAATGAAATAATATATATAATTTTTTTTAAATGACACTACTGCTGCTGATAATGAAAATAGCAGGAAAGATAGCACAACATCCTGCCTACGCCCTCCTGTGTAGGTATCCGCCAGCCTTGCCTGGGGTTGTAAATCTCGCCAAGTGAGACAGTTTGCTGTAGGGAACAGTGCATGGACAGGATGACCTGGTACTCCGAGAGTGTTTGCAAAGATGTTTTAAGTCTGTAAAGCTTGTAGCAGGATGAACTCAGAAGACTCTGTTACAGTGACTGATTGGTGCCTTGAGCTTTCAACTAATAAGGTGCTTAAAATGCTCCAAGCAGAGAAGTTTGTCCCTGTCAAAAGCTGCTGTGATGATCAAGAAAGGACAGTGCAGCGTGCATTTAGTTTTTCAAAGATTTTCTATATTTCAGCAGCAGCTTAAATTTAGTTGCATCCTTTTCGACAGGAATTGATAGCTAAGAGCAGCAGTGCCTAACAGGCATGAGAAGTGAGGCTGTGGCCCCCGGGCGTTAAGACTTAGAAGAGGTGTTGTGGTCCCACCTGTCAGCTGGCATCTGTCACCGAGTGGTCAGCTACTGTACAGCTTGGCCATTATATACACGCAGCTCGAACCCGCAGAGGCCTGCAAAGTACACATTGTCGTGCAGTACAAACAGACCACTTCCTACAGCACCTCACCTACTGCATTACTGTGCCATCCACTCTGATTTACACCACTGCTATTTAGGATATTATGTAACAGTCACTGTATACCTGCTATTCTTATTCTTTTCTCTGTGTCTTAAGGCCCAGATTTTAACAGGATTTCCATTTTCACCCGATTTTATGGTCCCATGAATCAAAGATTTTTTGTGTCCTGCAAGAGGATACTTGTCACTGCAGTTTTCAAAATGGAAATAAAGTAAGTCATGAAATTAAACTCAATTAAAAAAATTCATTTAAACTACATTTTTAAAAAACATTAGATACTGTAAATTTGTATTAAAAGTTGAATAAAAAAAAATCAATATTTCACATCCTGCAGATTTTATTTTGCCAAACTTAATGGGGAAATGATGTGTTCAGCTTTTCAAGAGTGCAGTGATCTGCTCAGTGAGATTTCATCACTCATGGTGGAAGCAATATTTCTCTGCTCTCAGTGGGGGAAAAGATATATTCATTAAATTACCTATTATCTATTCACAATTCAAATTTAATATTACTTGAAGACATTGGAGTTTTACAGTTAATGCAAGATCTTTTACTTTTCAATTGATTATGAACTACTTGACATTTCAGATTCAAATTAGGGTTGTCACGATATCAGATTTTCACTACACGATTATCGAGGCCAAAAGATTTCATGATAACGGTATTTTCGCAATATCTATTGAAAATTTGGAAAATCATATTAATAATGTTATCATTCAAAATTCATCTATAACTTTGTTTATTGTGCATTTTATCTCTTTTGGCAAATGAATTACACTCAAAATAGGATTGTAGGGAGGTGGAGAGAGAGTCAGTAACCTTAACTTTATTTATAAATTGATTTAAGAGGCACTGGATTATTTACACAATATTATAATATGTGTATTATTAACATGACATCAATATTTCATTTTGAAATATCAGGGTTATCGTCAATACCGATATACCCCTAATTCAACTGGAACAAAGCAGAAGTTTAAAAGTTAAATTACAGGTAAAAACCTTTACTAAAAATCTAGCCGTAGCAACAGAACTTTCTGAATTCAATATTATTATTTAGTACATGTTTTATATCTGTTATCTGGATTATTGATATTTGCTGTAAAATGTTTGTTTTCATCAGTGAAACTGATCTGTATTTTTGAAATACGATCATATGAGAAACCATATGTATTGATATGGTCAAAAAATCACAAAATTACTGATCGGGCCTTTAAGCCCTATCATGTGTGTGTTCCTTCACGCATGCTCCTGCACCGAGCCGCTCACTCAAACACTGGGCGTGTGTGTGTGTGGTCCATTCCATTGGTGTTTACAGTCTCTGGTCAGAGTGGAGGATGTCAGCGGTGAAGAGTGTGCAGCATGGCACTGGGTGTGGGCTCGGACGATGCCAGTGCCACGGGCCAGAATCGGTGCCACGAGACATGAATTTGTGCCAACCACAGACGCGCAGGAATCCATAACCTACTGCACCCTGGGAAGGAAAACTAATTCAGATAATCTAAGCAGAAAGAAAGGAAGCACAGAAAGCTTATTTCGGCGCCTGCTTCTGCAGCAATATTTCTGTGCTTCCTTGTCGTTGTCTGCACGTATTGCGAGGATTCAGGAAGCTGAAAACTAGTCTTAGTGACACACACCCCGCTTGGGAGAAGTGTGTGACATTAGGAGAGGAGAGAAAGGGGTGTCTGGCCCATATTCTTGTTCGTGTCCAGAGCCAGGGGTCTCCATGTACTGCAGCAGTGTGGCAGCACAGACTGTTTCCTGGCAGCTTTCAAACTGCAAACTATTATGATCCTCTACTGCTCGTGTTGTTTGAGTTTAGAGGGTGGAAAAACTAGAAAGGGAGTGTATGTGTGTGTTGGGGTGGGGGATGTCAAATATTCTCTGATAATCGGAGTGTCCACAAGTCCTGCCTATAAGTGTACTCAGCAGAGGAACCATTCGGCCTGGTTCGTATTTAAAAGAGCAGTCATTTTCACCAGAATCAACACCTGTGTTTAAACTGTGAGGGGGAAACGACTTTTCAATCAAAGGGACATTTGTCTTCAGGTGAGCTTGTGTGCAAACCTCCAGAGAAACACTGTCGCCACTGTTCGTTCAAAGACAGATCAGTACAATGATAAAAAATTTGTAATAAAACGGGGTGAATTATACATGTAAAAGAGGCCTTTTACAGCGCGGAGAACTGTGCACTCAACACAGTTCAACAGATATTCAAATGATTTATGATGGTAAACTGATGTGACAGGCCTCATAAACAGAAGCATTTCGTTATGAATGGCTACTATGCCATATTATTCCTTTTTTATACTCTTTATTTGTTGAATTGTGATCCCATACAGTAGTCACTTCTCAGAAAAGAAAGACAAAGATAAGTATCAAACTACTTCACAATAGCCACTGTACATCCCTCCCATTGCAACTCAACCCCACTCCATGAAATCCCCAAATTAAATGAAATAAAATAAAAATAATAAAATATTAAAAATAAAATAAAAATAAATTAAAAAATTAAAAGAAAATTTACAAAATATAAAATATGCTATAACTAAAGCTACTATGCCATATTAAATATCTCTGTTTCACTTCGCAATAGCCACTGTACATCCCTCTCATCCCACCCTACCCCACGATCCCAACATCCCAAAGTGAAATTAAATAAAATAAAAATAAGAAAAATATTTAAAATAAAATAAATTAAAAAGAAAAGAAAAAAGAAAAATGTGCTACTTTGCTTACCAAAGGTACTTTGTCATATTAAATATCTCTTTTTCACTGATGATTAACACATCACATTTAAATTGACCATGTTAGGACTGAATTATTTTGAATTAAGATCATGAGTGAGATGAGCGTTCTTTAATTGTGAGCAGATCTTTGTTTGCAGCTCCCAAACTGAGGTGCATTTTGTTCCCAAACTGACTGAGCTATAATGTGCCAGTTTGAGTTTGGTCCACCGTTTCATAACTCACAGTCTCCAGCGGGTTTAATAAGTCAAGTCACCTACGGAAAGACGCTTGTTTTGCCACCTCCATAAAATTGGTAGGGGATTTTGCTGTTTTTCCAAGCCTCTCCAGGCCAGTTCAATACTTTGGGGAAACCTAAGCCACTATTACTACCACTTTTTACACATTTGCCTCACAAGTGATGTGGGTTGAATTAAATTGCAACATTATATCTTCAACTCAGGGCTTAGCTTATATAATGTAGGAGCCCGTTACTGGCATTTTCAGACTCCTCAATCAGAGTAATAAATTGGGTCTGATGGCTAATTTTAGCTGAAATCCAATCCTCGACAATAAGTTACAAGCCTTGTGGGACCTTTTAGTCAAACTGTGTCTGGCACTGCCACAGTTGAAAAGAGCCTTTTTAAATAAATGTCTTTCCCAAAAGTTGCATGTTTTCAAAGCTCACTCCAGATACAGGGGTCACACAAATAAAGTGGAGTTTACCATGTACTAACACCTATGTTGATTTGTGCATTTTGGGTCACGTCATCCGCAGTCTGAAACTCATTCACTGCACTTTTTAATGAATTTTTATTCGTTATCACAGCATAGCTCTTGTCTGTGCCGACCCCCCTCCTCACGAGGAGACAAGCGTCTAGGTCAGTGTGATTTCACTGTATGGCCCTCAGTCAGTGCATTAGCAGTGACGTGATCATGATTAATGTTAATCATGCTGGATTTACTGTGTGTTTATTTTATGGCGCAGTTGGCAGAGGTGAGCTCGGCCCATCTACGAGAGCGCCTGCTGGCAGCACGAGGAGGTGGACCGGGGGATTTGGACGCTGTTTGCCTCGATACTCGGCTGTAACGCTGGCTTGTCTGAGGACCTTGCGGCTGAACAGAGGTTGTGTTGTCAGTCACGAGTGACTGCAAACGTTTCCTGCTTGCTGAAAACTCACTGATTTCTCTACCGGGGCTGTCTCTTTTGATAAGGAGAAACGATTACATCTCAGCACGCTCACTATTTTTTGAGCTCAAACAATTGTCTATTGTCTGTACCTCCTCTACATCCCCAATATGCAGTGCAATTAAGCTGACATGTGCAGAACACTGTACATCACAATTTGGTCAAACAGCCTGTTGGCTGCTTCATAATCAGCAGCACTGTCTCCAGCTGCTGCTTGGTACTGGGTGGCACCGAGGTGTCCCAAAGACAGTGCAACACTGCCACCATGTTGAACATGTGTACTACAGTGTCACAACAACTCCCTCCTTTCTTCAGCATCACAACATAATTTGGGCATTAAGGAGTTCTGCTTTGAGAAGCGATAGTTTGCTTAGAGAAGATATTAAGGAGTTCAACTTTTCACCCTAATGCATATCAGTCCAGTATCTCTACTAGCCCTGTTTAGTGAAGCAGTAATTGAGAAAAACAGAGGTCTGTATGGGAGGTTGAAGACTCTACGTCAAACGGCCTGTATTCCATTTCACCAATTTCACTCTAACACACGTACACTCCAATATTTGCTCCAGCCCTGCCCTTAAAAAACATAGAATAACAGCAAAGGCTCAGATAAATCCCAGTGTGCATTGTATCTGCCTTGTTTACACTGACGGATTCCCTTACCACTTGTGTTAAATGTAGCCCTCCGTGTTATTCTACCAAGCAAGAAAGAAAACAATTACTGAAAATGAGGCTGCGTTGAGAGGAGGCCTGTGTGTAAAATAACAAAGACGTGCGACTGTTTGGATCTGATAAGCCCTGTCGAGTGTTTCCTCTAATGCCTCTGAAAATAAACAGCTGGGTCGATGAGGTGAATGGAGGCTTGGTTTGGGTCCTAACCGCTGCCGCAGCCCGGGAGCTTGTTTTAGGGGCTGGACCGGCCAGTAGCAGTAAAGGGCCCCCGTCAGTGGCTCAGGCGCCGAGTGAGTTAAACAGGTTAGTGTGTTGGCCGTCTGAACCTGCTGTGACACACACACACTCCTTCGCAGAAATGGTAAACTGGAAGGACACACACATAGAAACACATGTCAAAAACATAGAGCAGCATCCCTAAAGCTCCCAGCTGTTGACTGCAGTTCATCAACAAGAGGATTAAGATGCCTGAATGACATACAGTATGTGTGATGGGCCTGATTACCACTAAAGGAATTCAGGCTTGAAAAACACATCTTTGTGTGACACATTCACGTCATTTCTGTAGACATATCTGAAATGTTCTGTCTGTCAAAACTGAATGACATATCTGGCGAATGAGTACATTGACAAACATATTGGAATAAAGCTGCTACAGCTTATATCTGCTCTGTAAATCGTTTATCCTGGGTGTGTTTTTTTAGTTTCGCCCCTTAGTTTTGTATGAATTTGACAGAATACTGTTAGATATTGTGGGAAGTTGTAGTGGTCAGATGAGAGTCAGCTGACAGTCAACTGTCCTGAGGAAGGCCTAAGGTGAATGACTGATTGAATCAACCTTGTCATGAGGTCAGCAACTGTTGGTCTTTTGTTCACCTGTTGATACTGTATGTAAGGCAAGGCACTGAAAGGCCAGTCAGAGAACAACCACATGGGTCTTCTCTCCGTGCTGCATGAAGTAAAGGGAATTGATTCATCACACAAGAACTAAGAGAACAAGCGACTCTCAATATTTCAGAAGAATTTCAACCACGATATCCATGAATTGTGATGCAGGCAATCAAATCTTACATGAAGCAGCTATGTCAGTGTTCTTACAAGACTACAACAAAAAGGGATGACTAAATGTTGACTTCAGCAGGACTTTAAATTCTGAACAAAAATGTGTTTACTGTCAATTGATTAAAATATTTAATCGCGATTAATCGCATGATTGTCCATGATTAATCGGGATTAATTGCAAATTAATTGCACATTTTTTATCTGTATTTTTTAATGTACCTTAAAAGGAGATTTGTCAAGTATTTAATATTCCTATCAACATGGGAGTGGGGAAATATGCTGCGAGTCTCGCCAGTTTTGCAAGTTTCTGCCAGATTTCGCAATTTGTGGGTTACCTTCTAGATACAACCCAAAAAAGCTAGTAAATTCAGCCGTCACCATGTAGAGAGCCGTGTGGAGGCAATAGTTATGTTCTGAATTTTGTATTGAGCACCTTTAACTTTTTTTGTCCTAATCTGAATCTATTCCCCACTCTTATTCTATGAGAAAGGCACTATGCTTGTGCATTTGTGTCCATGTGTGTATTCTGGTAGAAAATGCTAAAAAAAATTAAAGGGACCGGTGTCCTGGTGTTTGTCTCATCTTGCCTCAACATCTGAGCTGACCAGCCAGACCAGGTCTCACAAGTTAGTGCCACACACCCTGAGGTGTGTGAATTCTGACCTCATCCTCTCTTTAAATGTTTCTAAAAATAGTGTTTTAACATGTCTGCACATCCACACCCACTTAGGTCCCCACACCCAGCTGGTGTCATACCTGTGTGTCACACGTAGGCAGATAAAATCACATCCTTTTAATCCCACTTGAGCTATGTTTGTTAAAAGCTTATCGTAACTTACACAGTTCACAGTTGTTTATTTAGAATAATACAACAAATGAAAGCAGTTGGTTGGTTGTTAAATCACGAGGCACCGGTGTTGTATATGTTTTTTCATCACATAGCATATTATAGGATCTTTTTTAGAAGACTAAATAAAAGCACTTCCATGATCCAACTTCCTTGACATTATCTGCTCATCAGAGTGAGTGATGTGAGCAAGACAGGGAGAATGTGGGAATTTCACCGTCCAACAGGTAGAGACAAGACGGGGCTGCCAGCACACAGGAACATGAATTCATTCATAAAAACCACAGGAAGCAAAACATGCTTTATCATCCAGACGTGTTGTATCTGTCAACCTGCTCTGATGACTTTTTCTCTCTTTATTCGTGATGCATGCAGCTTCTGAGGTCTTAAAGTATGCGCAGATCTAATAATAATAATTGGGATAAATTAAAAGCCTATGCTATTTTGTATACATGCATAAACTATTGTGTATATACACAGAGCCACAGCCATGATAGCACATCAGAACAATGAAATGAGGCCACTGCAGACGTCTGAATTGAGGCCAAGAGACAGAACTTCCCAGATCTGTCGTTTTAGAGGAAAATAATATATACCAGTACAAGACATTGCCATAATTATGCATAATTCCTTTGTCAGTATGTGCTTCAATGATAATATGATAATATTTAGTATAATTAGTTAAATGTCAAAGTATTTCCTCGCTCAGGAAAAAAATGATGGCAATATTACTTCAAAGTGTCTTCTGTTTAATTGCAAAGTTTGTAACTTCACAAAATATGTGCAGTACCAGCTGACAGGAGAGAAATGATGATAGTCGGTCGGTAACACTCTTCCAGCAGCATGATTTTGAGGAAGTTTGGAGCCTCGGTTTGGCTCTGATTGCTCGTTTGAGTTCATGGGCTTAAATAAAGACACTTAATCACAAGTGCTCAGCACAGAGTTTTTCCCGGACTGTGCAGGACTTTGCCAAGACCTCAGGCAGTCACATCTCTGGGTTGGAGGAAAAATATTCCCCTCAGATTACTGCGTGACTCACAAAAACAACCTTGACAGAAATATGATACACATATCATTTAGATTTTAGCATTGATGTGGCGTTTATGCCAGATTTTAGTAAAGCACAAGTCACCTTACTATTTGTGTTAAAGGCACAATCAGGAATTTTACAACCATATAAAGTACAGATACATGTGAATTAATGCAGATTTCCATCCACTACTGTTATTTGATTATTAGGGGCCATTAAACCATTGCGGAGGAATGGTTTAATGGAATGAGGAAAGTACAACAAGATGACGTAATTAAATACGCATTTATGTTTGTTTCATGCATTAATTTGAGTCTTCTTATTGTTCCACACATATGGTCTCTCCAGCCGAGTGGAAGATTTTGAGGATGTTTAATAATGGTGCCTTCAAATGAAACTCGTGAGCTTGTGTTTACAACATGAGAAGTCGTGTACACGATATGCTTGGCGTTCAAGTGGTTAAGTCGTGAGAACACCGCTGCTAAGCAACGGCAATATTATATAATACTGTCGGTGTTTAGAAGCCAGTTTAGCAAGCTAGCAAGTGGGTAACATAATGCAAAGGCCTAATGATGTTGGGAATATCAACAATTTCCTCAGACCTATTATAATATTACAAAAAAACAATATACGACCGAAAATACGATATATTAACTTATTATGCACCAAAAAATGAACTTCCATGGCTTTCAGAAACTTTCCACTTACGAGGTCGTGAATACCACAAGTTCATATGGACTCTTCTCGTGAACACGGTAAACACGACCCCATTTGAACGCACCATAAGTCACATCCTTCATGTACGTCATGATCAATTCGCCTCTGTTGCATTTTGTTGCATTATGTCTTTATCAATTCACCATCTTTTCCACTTCAGCGTAAAAACATTAAAAAAAATTACGCAATATTTTGACTTTTTTTTTCGAATTTCCAGCGTTTCCACTCAGGATTTTTTGATGCACAAATTGAAAATGATCATTAAAACACATAGAATGACATGAACTTACTGAAGTAGCAGATAACATAAAATTCAACTTGTCGTGTTTGATTTATAGGTGCAAACCAAATTGCTCAAAGCAAATAATTAATTTAAGAGGCAAAAAACAAGAACAACGTACTGAAACTGGCACATTTTATAATATGTTATATGTTACACATTTACATTTTTAAAACAGCAACACTTACTTCCAGAGCAACCCACATTAACTGGCTGATCGGCACTCACCGAGCTGATTTTCTTTCGATGGAAGTCAATTAAATCTCACAACAAATTTCTGGTGGTCCTTTTTTATTGTCCTGACACATTCTACATAACTGTTTACAGGGTGGGCAAGGCTGTCTGCCCACACCATATAAAAACGGCTTAACACACCTGGAAAATAAAATGCCGCTGGAAAACGCTTGTCTTCCAGGGCAACATAAAATCCGCCACCTCTACTCGCGACTAATTGGCTGTTAACACTGTTTTAACAAACCTGAGCTGTAGTGTTACACTGATGTGCAAATGAACAGGCATAACTGGAAGAGACGTCGAACCAGTGTTGGTAAAATGGGAACCAGTATTTATTTTATAATGACATCACTACGGTTAGCACTCTGGACAGCACTCAAAACAAGAATGATTCTTCATAGATAGTTATCTGTAGACCTATCTGTATCTGTACAGTATGTTCAGGTAGAGTAGGTGTATCGTATTTCAGGTGTTGTGCAATTCCCATTATTTCGCAATGGATATTAGAATAACCTGGGTGTATAAAGGTTAGTTAAAGGTACTTAGAAAATAGTGATTAAAACTAAAACTTGAATCGTTATCTACATCATCTTAAAGCTTTGCTGTATATGAATTTTAATGTGTTTTTTTTATGTCTTTGTTATAGGGATCACACTTCCAAAAGAGTCGTTTCTGTGTCGACAAATGCACAAATCTCTCACTGTCAACATGTGAGGTATTGGATGCACATCACCAGCTGTATATAATATCCAATGTACTGTGTAATGGCAGCATGTACTGCTAAGTCTGGGAGAAAACGGGTCTCCCGAGTCGCTCGGCACAGTGCTGACGTGTCCGCTCCAGTCTAAATACCGTACGTGTAACAACGTCCACCGAACAATTTCAGTATCGAGAGTTTAAAAAAAGAAACAAGGCAAATCAGAGCCCAAATCAGGTTTATTTTCCCAGGTTTATTTTTAGGAGATTGTGATGCACGTCAGGTCGTAAAGGTATTTCTTTCTGTCAAGGCGTCTTTCTATTTGTACACGGTGATAGAACAAGTTCTAGGAAGAGAAGAGCAAGTCACATTCACTGAAAGGGAATTCACCCTGTACAGGAAGCTGGCCAACAGACAAGCTTCTTAGTTTTCACTAAGGCGTCTAACAAAGCGGTCCAACCGGTGGCTGTCTACAGTTAACATGTTGTTTCACCCCGTCTAATATTACAAGTTAATTACAGGGCAAGACATGTTTTCTCTGCATTAAATATATGGCTTAATTATCTAACTATACTATACAATATATCACACAACACTCTGCATAATTGGTGAAACAGGATTAAACATAATACATGATCATGTAATGAGCTGGCGACTGTATGCAGATGGATTTCTGAACATGTAAAAGGGATACTGTTGCACAGCAGGCAGGTTTCTTTTCTTCTTTTACCCCCTATGGGTCAGTGGGAGTGTAAATGTCACTCTGAATTGATGAACTGCCTCCTGAGGTGACTTGTCAAATAAAGATTCTCAGTTTCGGCAAAAAGACTAAATGATCCATGTGATTTGATCCGAAGCGTTGATACAAATGTTTCTCATTTCATGTCATTGGTGGATAGTTTTGAAAGCCATTTTCGGTCAAAGTTATTGTTAAAGTTAAAGAAACAACAATGGGAACGATGTTATCTTAAAAGGTGGAACCAGTTGGTTAAAGCTCGTTGAGACAAAGGTCCTTTTAAGATTATACAAAGTGCAGGTGACCAACTTGTATCCAAGTCATGTGGCTGGCTGTCAGGCTACAACCTGAGGCCCGGCTGATTGTTAACACCCCACAGTGAGACCTGTTGCCCCGGGCTATTAGTCATCCTGACAAGCATGGCGTATGTGCCACTCGCTCTGGTCATGACACACTTGTTTCCACCATCTCCCCGCCTTCACACGCCGCTCCAGCTCTGATATATTCCTAACGCATAGTGGCAAGAGTGACACAACGCCACTGAACCAAAACAAGCACCTATCAATTACTGATGAAAGAGGCCTTTTACCTACTTTTTTACAGCATGTTCAGAGTGTAGGGCACGGATGGGACTTAAAGCGATGTCAGAGCTGAAGGAGAAAGAGCTTCGGCGTAGTGCAAACCCGCGGCGTTTAGTAATGTAATATCAAATAATCATTTCAGCTGCTAGTGAGTAAGAGAAATATGGTTTCCAGCACAAAAAGGATTTTTTTGAATAGTTATGATAACTAGAAGTAGTGCAATGGTGTAATTGCACAATGAAACTAAAAGTTTTGTGTGCCTAAACTAAAATATTAGCCACAAATTTGCATGACAAAAAGATGAAAATGGCATGTTAATATTGTTCTATTACTTTTAATCCTCATTGAATCTCATAATGCAATGTATGGCGACATGGGAACACATACGATTTGTTTCCTTAATATATATATTCTGCACGAGTTTGTGCTCATTTTACAAAATGTAATAAGATAGATATTTATATATAGTACTAATGATTAATTGATAAATACAACAGAATTGTTTGCTGTTACTTCATTGAATAACAAAAGTGTATATACACTATTCATTTTTTAAATTATACACATTTGTCCTTCTTTCTCAACGTAAAGTATTTAATTAACTGTATGCATATTAGTTTCTGTTCAATGATTGACAGAAAAGTAGCCTAATAATTAAATCTGATCTATTAAAATATGATAAAAGCTCTTTGAGACTAATACTTCAGCTGCTCTCTACTTACATTGCTTTATCGTGTCTCAGGTACGTTCACTGACCTGCCTACACAAAGGACATTTTGAGCATGTGGATTCATCTTTAACTTTGCGAGAGGAGGAGACGCCGCTATTAAAATTAAATCAATCTGATTTATGCCGCCATCGATACACTTCATTTGCAGGTCCTAAGTCTTAAAACAGCCTCGGGACTATTGTTTTTTGTTCTTCTGCATGTCATGCTTAAAAGTTGACCTCTGAAGGGCCACTGCATTAACGTAAAAAATTCCCGACCTTGGCGTGTTGTGTGCAGTTTTGTCCTTGGCGTTGCTCGAACTGAGGGCATGCAACAATATTAATGTGTCCTTTCATGCACACACTTGTGCACTAACGCTGACTTATTTTGAGGTATAATCCGTATCTTTTGTTAGGTTTGTGACTTCTGTCTGAGTTGCCATTCAAGGCTTAGCCAGCTGTAAGAAATATAAGCAGTGATTTAATATTAGAGCAGACGGGGATTCAGAACGCTGTTAAAGCCATTAGGAGCTTTCTCTTCTCTTTCATCATGTCCAGGATAGGAGGCCTCCCATCGGCTGCTGCAAAGAGGAGACGGCGATCAGCGGATCAAATTTGGGGGCCACAGATAATGTATGTGGTTAATTTACAGCTTGGAGGTTTCTTAATCTTGTCCTGCGCTGGTCCTGAGGTGACAAGCAAAGCTGCGTTAAGAAACTCTGAGGTGTAATCAGCAATCAGAAAAAGGAAGCCGGATGTCAGGCTCTTATAAATGGTTTCCTCGGAGGAGTTTGATTTACTGTCCCGAGCACAGTTGAACTTACAGTGTGTGTGTGTGTGGAAGCGGTGAAGGGGAGGTATAGAAGATCTGGGTGAGCACAGAACTACAAATTACATTTCAAAGAGCAATAACCCAAAATCAACTCCAATATTTTCACGTCAGAGGAATCGATTTATGCTGGTTTAGTCAGTATAAACCATCACAAGCACTGGAGGTCTTGCCCTTTGACCTTGCTATTCCCACAGGGAAACACATCTGTGATGACTGCGATGGGAACTGGGTAACATGAATTGTGTGAGCTCTTGTTGAAACATATAAAGCCCATTTTAGTTTATATTTATGTAAACCCTGACAGCTGCAGAAATAATTGCTCTCCTTGTATTTCATGATTTTAAAATATAGCGTTCCTATTTCAGTACTTATTTTTCATATGTAAGTGTAATATTGTCATTTTATCTCCTACTTTCTTGCGTTGAATAAACCACACAAGAGCTGAGGCTTCCAAATCCATCCCAAAGTACTGAATTTGGTTTCAGTTAAATATTTTCTTTGGCCATTAAGATATTACAATATACAATATTTATTAAGTCCCTTTTTTTTTTTTTTACCAACAAAGAGCAATAGAGTGGTTAATTATATCTGCTATATTGTGTACATTATTGCTGTATGTGAAATAGTAGGCAGAAAATGAAAATACCACTTTACCAGAGGGAGGCTGAGCCTTAGATACCGTAGCTGTGTTTTTACTGTTTTTATGCTCTTTCCCTTCCTGTCTGTCCATAAAATTATAAAAAGTTATTACCATCCCTCTCTCTGGCTGCCTCACAACAACACTGGCAAAAGCATTGGGTTTTATTGGGTTCTTTTGATGTCTTGTGACCCACGCAGACCTTACTGTATGAATTTAATTGTGCCTAAAGCAGGTATATAGGGTTTACAGTGCGAGCTTAGCCAAAACAGAAAAGATGACATGGATGACAGTCTTAAACAAAATGGACCGTGACACTGGGATATCAAGTGTTTTATTACTGTTTGGAGAAAATAAAGCTGGAAAGAAAGGACTACAAATGTGAAAATAACCGAATTATCTGGAGTTCCAGAGTGAATCGTTTACATTGTTTTTTATCCTATTGTGATTTATGCTTTCTTCTCTTTTGTCATAATTTACACATAAGTATGATAGAAGTTTTGAAGATGTGATGATTTAAAACTGATCATTTTAAATGTTAGTTATTGCTGATCTAGCCCTGTATTATGCCACGCAGAGTTTTGATGTGCATATCTAAGACACCTAGAAGTGATGCCTTAAACATAGCAGTTTGCATGTCTTTTTTTCATGAGAAAGCTGTTAGCAGTCAGGGGGTCAAATCCTGTCCTCATTAAAATGTTGGTCTTCGCGACTAAACTGCAATAAACAAATCTCCGCAAATCCAGAAACACATTTGCAGATAACTTATTGGTCTGCGGATGTCACGGCGTACGCACTTATCCCCACATCCTCCCTGAGGGACCTACACCAAAGTGGAAAAGGGGCACATTACTCACATTTATGGAAATTATCTGGGAGAGCTCTCCCATGGTGCTCGGGCCTCTCAGCGGGTGCCATGCAAACGCAGACGATGATCTCTCCAGCAGCTGCCTAACCAGGACAGACCTGGGATTCCCATCAAAAGGCCACTGTAGGGTTTCCAAAACAAAACGCAGCAAACATAGTTTGATCACTCCTGTTGGGATTGGTGTTGATGAAATGTGGCTTAATTGAGGGATATGTTGATGAGTTTTTCCTCTGCAGCAGCAGCAGCAGCTATAGGTGCTTAGAGGTTGAAAGAGGGGCAAGGGCTGTGTCTTAGACTCACTTTAGAGTTAATGTTATCAAACCCCCGGCCCTTATTTGACCTCTGGATGCTTCTTTAAAAAGTATGACAAGTCATTAAAGATCAGGATTTGATTAAGTAGCTATTGATTCAGCCAAGTGCATTACACATTTTGGTTGGATGTTGCAAAAGGACAGACTTTCTATGAATAATAAAGAGTTTTTAGAGTAATTCCAATAGCTATCAGCCCATGCAGGCCTCTGAACTCTCAACTCGCTTAATTTGGTTGACATCATTCTCATTTATTAGAAATTAGTAGAAGTGTGTTTTAAAGGTTAAACTACCCTCTTCAAACTGGTGAACCATTCATTTACATTCGTTTTTCTGCTTTCCTCTTTTTGTTTCTTTTTTATTTTATTACATTTTTACTTGTCTAAACAACATTTGCCTCGACAAAGAACAAATTGAAACAGCCATCTTAAAGGGGAACACCACCCAAATTAAGAATTACAATATGTTATTTCCCGGCTTGGGGCACTTCTGTGTAGAGTTTGTATGTTCTCCCCGTGTTAGCGTGGGTTTTCTCCGGGTTCTGCGGCTTCCTCCCACAGTCCAAAAACATGCAGGTTAGGTTAATTGTTGACTCTAAATGTGCCGTAGGTGTGAATGTGAGTGTGAATGGTTGTCTGTCTCTATGTGTCAGCCCTGTGATAGTCTGGCAACCTGTCCAGGGTGTAGTCCGCCTTCGCCCAATGTCAGCTGGGATCGGCTCCAGCAACCCCCGCAACCCTGAATAGGATAAGCGGTTACGGATAATGAATGAATGAATATGTTATTTCCATGGCTGAGAAAAGTTCAATCAATATGTGTGAACTTGAGCTGTTCTCTCTCTTAAAGACAGAAACCAGAGAAGTAAGTCTCAAACTTGTGATGTCATAGGGTAAGTTTGAATTTTAGCACTCTAGTTTTTGGATTTGGGAGAGGATTGTTGGACTGTCTTAGACCATAGAAATAACATGTTTGAATTTTGAAAATGGCCGTAGTTCCCCTTTAAGTTGTTGCGAATTCTGAATGACTTCACAGTTTTCAGGACGTGACCCAGACTAAGAACCTGTTCACAGTTATTACAAGTAATTAAATCTGTCAATACTTTATCAGGTTTCCTTTAGCAGGCAGCTTATCATGCACCAAGACAAAGGTGACTGATGTAGTTATGTTTTTAGTGTTCTAATCGTGATTGATGGCTCAGTCCGTCTGCTGGGCTTCACTTCAAAGCCAACGGAAACTGAATTGAGACTTTGTCTGCTGTCAGAATTTAATGCTTGGGTTTATGGTTTAGCGGTAATTCCAGAGAGTGACATAATAATTTACATAAGACTACACAGCTTTAACGCAAGCTCAAATATAACACATTCATAGAAATATCTGGCATGCCAAATAGTTAAGTTAACCTTTTAGTTTAAGGTTTTAGGATGGCGATAAGTAAGTATAAGCTGTGTAATTATATCATATAACTGGTTCTCGAGATGAATTTCAAGAAAGAGAAGTGGTGTTTTTTTCTGCGCAGTTGAAATGAATTAATGAAGCGAGGAAGGCCCAGACAGGCCCTACTGTATATGACGACGGCAGGTCACCCTTAACTCTGGAAAAGTCATACTGAGACGCAACCGAAAGACAACAGCCAAAAAGAATATTTACACAAAGGCAGTGAATTACCGTTTTGTGTGGGTTTGCCTGGGGCAGGCCACTCTTCTTGTGCTTAAATCAAAAGCACACGTAATGAAGTACACGTCCAACTCATGACGTTTTAACTATCAACACTGAGAGAGCCAACTGCGAGCATGCCACTAATGTTGATGAGTTTTATTTATTCTCTTCTGCTGTACAAAGGGAGATAATGTGTCATAGTAAGCACTTTAAAGGAATACTTCAACCACAAAATGACCATTTGTATATCAATTACTCACCCCGTGTTGCCTTGAATTTTTGAAGTCTCGCATGCCTCCACGGTGAACGAAGAATCAAAAAATGGCGAAAATTCGTAATAAATTGAAGTAAATTAATTCAAGAATTCCAGGTAAAACAGGATAAATAACTGATATACAAATTATCATTTTGTGGGTGAAGTATTCCTTTAAGTTTCGAGTATATTGGCCAAGGTGCTATGAGTATTTCACAGTCGGGGGGGACTGTATTAGCTGTCGCCATTCCAACTGAAGCCGGATGAATCTATGCTGCTTGTCCATAAGATTGAATTCACATTTCCACCTTCTGAAAGTATACCAATCCAGACTGAGGTGGCCTCTCACTTATTTTTGATGGCCTTGTGTGTGAGTGTATATATCAGCCATCTCACCTTTTTCAGGCTTGGCGCGGACAGCAGGCGCCAATGGAAATGCAGGGTGGGTGCCACTGACCGTCATGCCATAGCGCTCGGCCTCTCTCCTTTACCAGCAGGCAGACAGGAAGGGTAAAAACTGGGCCCTCACTAATATGGACAAACGCTGTTTCAGTCCGTGTAACCTGAGCGCCAGGGGAAAACGCTGCATGAATGACAGACATTTCATTGCTGCATGCATCTATTAATCACAGACTCTCACTTCTCCCTAGTGTTCTGCTATTTCTCAGTTTTCTCCTCTCCACATGTATAAAAATCAATCGGGGTAAAAAAATGTTGCTTAACAGGGATTTAAAGGAAGTTGAGCAGTAATTTAAGAAAACTATCAAGCAAAGGAAGGAGATCCAACTTCCCTTGGCATTTTAGAGTGCTCCAGAAATTGCATGATGATTTTGGCAAGTTGTTGAGTTTGCTGTTTTCTTTTTTCTTCAGTTACATGCGCCTTCCCAATGATCAGATTCTGGCAACCACAAACTCTTCCCAGTGGACATCCTCAGGCTGTATTCCATCCAATGTCCATCAAAACTCTGCACCGAACGAGCCAAAGACCTAGCCAGGGACACGCCTTACTGACCAGTAAAGTACACAACATGTGTGTTGTTTCTTCTATTAATTAATTAAGTTGTAGAGAAAAGTAGACATTTTAAATATATCCTAAAAGCAACCACCATGTAAAAATATATGTAGAATTACATGACTTTACATTATTCATTATATGTTTAATTTTTTTTTTTTTTAATGAATTAAAACAAGAGGATAATCATTTATATCGCAAGATATTATCATATCACAAAAACAAAAATTGTCGATAAATATGTGTAAAAAGACAGAAAAATAAATACACTTAATGGGGAGTCTCGGATACAATATATGGTCCCAAAATGAGAGAAATCTAGAGATACAGTTCTGACTATCAACGAGTCTTAAGACTTAATCAGGTATATCACTCAGTCATTAAAACATTTTATTTAGGATTGTGGAAATTGGTCACAATGCTGCAGAAGCATTGAATAGACACAGTCTAAGTGGTCTGTTTAACCTCCACTATGCTCATTTATACTCATTAATGTTTTGACATTCACATTAACCTCATTAAACCTATAATGTGATGAGTGGTCAGTCCTGGGAATTGAAAGGAAAACTACACGATCTGTGATAGTATCTAGAAATTATATAATGTCTGGCTGTTACAGCATGGAGTGCATGACTGATACAATATCAAACAGTATCATGTAGTCGTGTCTGTATCTGATCCCTATGGAGTTGCTCCCTCTAGTGGGGCAAGAAGTGCTTGTTTGACCCCTCTAGGGATATTTGCACTTAATCAATCTCACATTACTTTTTCACAGTACATAAACACACAGGTTTATGTAAAGCAAATGTAAAGCAAAGAGTTACAGAAGTGTAACCCCCCCAATAAAACACTACAGCTGAATAGGGCTCCAGAATACAAAAAAAAAACCTTGTGGAAGCCTTCAAGATGCTCGTGTGATTCCTTGCCATGTATGCCTATGTTTATATGTGTTATCATGTAAACATGAGTAATGAAAACAATAACGTCTGAGGCCTATTAAGTTAATTTCAATTTAATTGTTGCATCTGGGGAATCATTAATTAGTCAATCAATCGCCTGCTGCTGTGACAGGGCGCCTGGGCTGTAGGGTGCAATGGAAACCACAGCTGGCCGTATGTAAATGGGAATTAATTAGGAAGCTTACGTTTCAGCGCCCGTATTTGGACTGAAAACATTCTCAGGAGTCCGAGCCAGGGCAGGAGAGTCTCCACCAGCCTGTGGTCACATCCCATCTCTGTCGGACAGAATAATTTCACCTCATTACCTCTGCCATGTATAAATAGAACTCTTTCCACCCACCAGCTCTTTAACGACATGTGCTCTTTAAACACCTACAATTAACCCCTTGTGACTAGGGCCTTGTGTCTACCCCCATGTAGGCTGGTACTCTCCAAGCTGAGCGTAGTCCCAGTGGATTACACCCCCACTCTCGCTGAACCCATACACCCCATTCAGGCTCAGTCCAGTCCACTACACCTCCACCTCAGCTCACGATCATTAAACAGCCATATATCTTGTGTTGTGTTTTCCCTCCAGCTGGATTTATTGGGTGACTGATAGAGTTTACAGTGTGTCTTGAACAGCACGAAACACGTCATGACAATCCGTACACGCATCGTGCCTACCGTTTTTCTGCCCCGAAACATGCCACGCGTATGTCGGCCCACCCTCACACCCACCACACACACACACACACACACACACACACACACACACACACACACACACACACACACACATAAGAGATGTTACTTGTCAAGTGTATAATGTTTTAGTCTGCTGTAGCATGTCATAAGGCAGTTCTGTCTGAAAAGAGAGGAAAAAAAGAATCTCAAAGTTTGTGATACGGCTCCCTGGAGCCCACTTGGTAGAAGTTATTTGTGGCAGGTATCCAGCTGATGGACTGTAACATGCTTGACATTATGGCTCTTCAGATAGGAAGATATAGTTTTTTTCCAAAGCCACAGGCGCTCCCCACATCTCAATCCCTCCATCATGGAGATTTGCTTGGAGGGTCTCTGCTGGTACACATGAGGTAAGCGCTGCCATACACAATGGCTCCATTGGAGTGTGGATTATGGTTTATTTCCCCTCAAAGGTCCCTTAGCCGTGAAGTAAAGTAAGTGACATCTAGAGTGTCAATCACTCATCTAAATCTTTGTATAAAATTACCCTTTTCAAATAATATAGTTAGTTGATCTAGACTTATTCCAAAATCTTCTGAAAATGCACAACACATACAGTATGTGAATGTATATCCATAACACCCAGGCCTATCCACACTGCAGTATGGCTGAGATATAACTCCAAGTAACAGACTGGGGCTCGCTTCCTCCCTACGGCAAATAATTCAGTCAAGCGCTAGCTCAGAAAAGGTGAAGCTCACAATGGATTTCTCAGATATTCAGCACCAAAACCGCAGCTTTCCTCACCCAGAACACCACCTATAATCACGGTGTCAGACTCCAGCTCTGCAGCGACCTCAGACAAGTTGTTTTTGGACAGGTACCACACCAGTGGCGGGAGTCGCCCGTGCTAAAACTGGCAGTGTAAAGGACTTTTCTCCAGACTGATGTAAGAAAAAAACGCCCTCACTATCAATAATGACCATTTTTGTCACTGAGATGTGCCCCATTGTGATGTTAGTCATTTATCAAATGACTAACTAATTTTCCTCATGTAAGATGTGATGAAGACCTGGGAGTTTCATGTAAAAAAGGTCATAGTAAAGTATGTTGAAAATTTCATGAAAAAATGTCGGAGTATAGCATGTTGGAAAATGTAATGAAAAAAATTCATAGTATAGTATGTCGAAGATTTTTTGGAAAAAAAAAGTCATAGTATAGTATGCTGAACAATTTCATGAAAAAGTCATAATATAGTATGTTGAAATTTTTTTCCTGAAAAAAAAGTCATAGTATAGTATGTCAAAAAAAATGTTGAAAAAAAGTCATAGCATAGTATGTCGAAAATTTCATGAAAAAAAGTCATAGTATAGTATGTCGAAAATTTTATGAAAAAATGTCATAGTATAGAATGTCGAAAATTTTCATGAAAAAAGGCATATTATAGTATGCCGATTAATTTTGTGGAAAAAAAACTCAGTTTAAAATGTCGAAAATATTCATGAAAAAAAAAAAATGTCATACTATAGAAAATTTTCCTGAAAAAATGTCATAGTATAGAATGTCGAAAATTTTCATGAAAAAAGGCATAGTATATTCTGTCGAATAATTTGGTGGAAAAAAAACTCAGTTTAAAATTTCGTCAATTTTCATGAAAAGACATGCTATAGTATGACTTTTATGAAAATTTTCGAAATTTTAAACTGAGTTTTTTTTCCACCAAATTAATCGACAGATTATACTATGCCTTTTTTCATGAAAATTTTCGACATTCTATACCATGACATTTTTTTACGAATATTTTCGACATGCTATAGTATGGCTTTTTTCATGAAATTTTTTCGAAAATATTCGTAAAAAAAGGTCAAAGTATAGAATGTCGAAAATGTTGATGAAAAAAGGCATAGTATAGTCTGTCGATTAATTTGGTGGACAAAAAACTCAGTTTAAAATTTCGTCAATTTTCATGAAAATACATGCTATACTATAACTTTTATGAAAATGTTCGAAATTTTAAACTGAGTTTTTTTCCCACCAAATTAATCGACAGACTATACTATGCCTTTTTTCATGAAAATTTTCGACATTCTATACCATGACATTTTTTTACGAATATTTTCGACATGCTATAGTATGACTTTTTTCATGAAAATTTTTCGAAAATATTCGTAAAAAAATGTCAAAGTATAGAATGTCGAAAATTTTCATGAAAAAAGGCATAGTATAGTCTGTCGATTAATTTGGTGGAAAAAAAAACTCAGTTTAAAATTTTCGAAAATTTTCATAAAAGTCATAGTATAGCATGTGTTTTCATGAAAATTGACGAAATTTTAAACTGAGTTTTTTTCCCACCAAATTAATCGACAGACTATACTATGCCTTTTTTCATGAAAATTTTCGACATTCTATACTTTGACCTTTTTTTACGAATATTTTCGAAAAATTTTCATGAAAAAAGTCATACTATAGGATGTCGAAAATATTCGTAAAAAAATGTCATGGTATAGAATGTCGAAAATTTTCATGAAAAAAGGCATAGTATAGTCTGTCGATTAATTTGGTGGAAAAAAAACTCAGTTTAAAATTTCGAAAATTTTCATGAAAACACATGCTATACTATGACTTTTATGGAAATTTTCGAAATTTTAAACTGAGTATTTTTTCCACCAAATTAATCGACAGACTATACTATGCCTTTTTTCATGAAAATTTTGGACATTCTATACTTTGACCTTTTTTTACGAATATTTTCGAAAAATTTTCATGAAAAAAGTCATACTATAGCATGTCGAAAATATTCGTAAAAAAATGTCATGGTATAGAATGTCGAAAATTTTCATGAAAGAAGGCATAGTATAGTCTGTCGATTAATTTGGTGGAAAAAAAACTCAGTTTAAAATTTCGTCAATTTTCATGAAAAGACATGCTATACTATGACTTTTATGAAAATTTTTGAAATTTTAAACTGAGTTTTTTTTCCACCAAATTAATCGACAGACTATACTATGCCTTTTTTCATGAAAATTTTCGACATTCTATACCATGACATTTTTTTACGAATATTTTCGACATGCTATAGTATGACTTTTTTCATGAAAATTTTTCGAAAATATTCGTAAAAAAAGGTCAAAGTATAGAATGTCGAAAATTTTCATGAAAAATGGCATAGTATAGTCTGTCGATTAATTTGGTGGAAAAAAAACTCAGTTTAAAATTTCGTCAATTTTCATGAAAACACATGCTATACTATGACTTTTATGAAAATTTTCGAAATTTTAAACTGAGTTTTTTTTCCACCAAATTAATCGACAGACTATACTATGCCTTTTTTCATGAAAATTTTCG
Organism: Sebastolobus alascanus; assembly: GCA_916701645.2. Lineage (NCBI taxonomy): Eukaryota > Metazoa > Chordata > Actinopteri > Perciformes > Sebastidae > Sebastolobus > Sebastolobus alascanus. The sequence goes on along the minus strand of CAKAOJ020000133.1, from coordinate 2,375 downwards.
ACATTCTATACCATGAGATTTTTTTACGAATATTTTCGACATGCTATAATATGACTTTTTTCATGAAAATTTTCGAAAATATTCGTAAAAAAATGTCAGAGTATAGAATGTCGAAAATGTTCATGAAAAAAGGCATAGTATAGTCTGTCGATTAATTTGGTGGACAAAAAACTCAGTTTAAAATTTCGTCAATTTTCATGAAAACACATGCTATACTATGACTTTTATGAAAATGTTCGAAATTTTAAACTGAGTTTTTTTTCCACCAAATTAATCGACAGACTATACTATGCCTTTTTTCATGAAAATTTTCGACATTCTATACCATGAGATTTTTTTACGAATATTTTCGACATGCTATAATATGACTTTTTTCATGAAAATTTTTCGAAAATATTCGTAAAAAAATGTCAAAGTATAGAATGTCGAAAATTTTCATGAAAAAAGGCATAGTATAGTCTGTCGATTAATTTGGTGGAAAAAAAACTCAGTTTAAAATTTCGTCAATTTTCATGAAAAGACATGCTATAGTATGACTTTTATGAAAATTTTCGAAATTTTAAACTGAGTTTTTTTTCCACCAAATTAATCGACAGACTATACTATGCCTTTTTTCATGAAAATTTTCGACATTCTATACCATGACATTTTTTTACGAATATCTTCGACATGCTATAGTATGACTTTTTTCATGAAAATTTTTCGAAAATATTCGTAAAAAAAGGTCAAAGTATAGAATGTCGAAAATTTTCATGAAAAAAGGCATAGTATAGTCTGTCGATTAATTTGGTGGAAAAAAAACTCAGTTTAAAATTTCGTCAATTTTCATGAAAAGACATGCTATAGTATGACTTTTATGAAAATTTTCGAAATTTTAAACTGAGTTTTTTTTTCCACCAAATTAATCGACAGACTATACTATGCCTTTTTTCATGAAAATTTTCGACATTCTATACCATGACATTTTTTTACGAATATTTTCGACATGCTATAGTATGACTTTTTTCATGAAAATGTTTCGAAAATATTCGTAAAAAAATGTCAAAGTATAGAATGTCGAAAATGTTGATGAAAAAAGGCATAGTATAGTCTGTCGATTAATTTGGTTGACAAAAAACTCAGTTTAAAATTTCGTCAATTTTCATGAAAATACATGCTATACTATGACTTTTATGAAAATGTTCGAAATTTTAAACTGAGTTTTTCTTCCACCAAATTAATCGAAAGACTATACTATGCCTTTTTTCATGAAAATTTTCGACATTCTATACCATGACATTTTTTTACGAATATTTTCGGCATGCTATAGTATGACTTTTTTCATGAAAATTTTTCGAAAATATTCGTAAAAAAATGTCAGAGTATAGAATGTCGAAAATTTTCATGAAAAAAGGCATAGTATAGTCTGTCGATTAATTTGGTGGAAAAAAAACTCAGTTTAAAATTTCGTCAATTTTCATGAAAAGACATGCTATAGTATGACTTTTATGAAAATTTTCGAAATTTTAAACTGAGTTTTTTTTCCACCAAATTAATCGACAGACTATACTATGCCTTTTTTCATGAAAATTTTCGACATTCTATACCATGACATTTTTTTACGAATATTTTCGACATGCTATAGTATGACTTTTTTCATTAAAATTTTTCGAAAATATTCGTAAAAAAAGGTCAAAGTATAGAATGTCGAAAATTTTCATGAAAAAAGGCATAGTATAGTCTGTCGATTAATTTGGTGGAAAAAAAACTCAGTTTAAAATTTCGTCAATTTTCATGAAAACACATGCTATACTATGACTTTTATGAAAATTTTCGAAATTTTAAACTGAGTTTTTTTTCCACCAAATTAATCGACAGACTATACTATGCCTTTTTTCATGAAAATTTTCGACATTCTATACCATGACATTTTTTTACGAATATTTTCGACATGCTATAGTATGACTTTTTTCATGAAAATTTTTCGAAAATATTCGTAAAAAAAGGTCAAAGTATAGAATGTCGAAAATTTTCATGAAAAAAGGCATAGTATAGTCTGTCTATTAATTTGTTGGAAAAAAAACTCAGTTTAAAATTTCGACAATTTTCATCAAAACACATGCATATACTATGACTTTTATTAAAATTATCGAAATTTTAAACTGAGTTTTTTTTCCACCAAATTAATCGACAGACTATACTATGCCTTTTTTCATGAACATTTTCGACATTCTATACCATGACATTTTTTTACGAATATTTTCGACATGCTATAGTATGACTTTTTTCATGAAAATTTTTCGAAAATATTCGTAAAAAAATGTCAAGGTATAGAATGTCGAAAATTTTCATGAAAAAAGGCATAGTATAGTCTGTCGATTAATTTGGTGGGAAAA